>CM066329.1:48069716-49346533 GCA_033807585.1 Hydrophis major
GTTTAAAATGAATAATCAGGATGTAGATGCAGATAGGGAAAAAGGGAGGAAAGTTTAAAAACGAACAATTAAAGTTTTAAAGGAAATGAGATGACGGATAGAAAGAATTTGTTTTTAAATATAATGGTGGCATCATTAAAAGTTAGAATAGGGATAGAAATAAGAGAGGGGGAATATTAGTATAGACATTTTTATACAATAAGACAAAAGTAATAAGGGAAGATCAGAAATTGAACGATGGTATTATATATGTTTAAAGAATATTGTGATTGGCATTGGAATAATATATTGAAACATTGAATAATTAAATAATGAAAGTCTATAATTTAATTGTCAGCTTTGGAAGCCATATTAGCACCAGAAGTTTTCACACAGCCACATTTTTGAGCCTGGGAAAATGAGAGGGGGGAATTGCATGGAGGGTATGTGGTAGACATAATAGTATTCTTCATTAGTCAAGGTCATGTTGTTACTGCACCTGGCTGAGGAGTAGTAGAGGGGATGTCTCAAGTTGGGACTGATGGTGACTGGGGCATGTGATGGAATGATGGAGGCAGAGGGTGGATTTGTAATATTTTACTTATTGGAGAGAAACCCGGAACATTCAGATTTGGGACTCCCCAGACGTGCCATTTTACTACTCTAATAAAAGGGAATTTTGAGAATATATCTGGTTCAGAGTTATCTGTTGGAGTTAAGTTTTTCTGGAACACTGACATTAATACAGATATGTATATTAACACTAGAACTACGTAAGTCTGAGCAATATAACAAATATGATTAATATCACTATTTTTGTTTGTACCAAAATGTATGATACCCAGGTGCCACACTGTTCATCAACTGATGTGAATATAGTATAAAATAAAATAAAAAACTTGAAAATAAATAAATAAAAAACAACATTTGGGCCAAAAGCTTCTGAATCTTTGACAGGGCAATATCATAGGGTATAATTTTGCTTTCTAAAATAATGTTGAGAGATCACCCCCAGCAAGGACAAATTATATTTAGTGTACACATATTATTGAATAAAATAGGAGAAGGAACAGAAGAAATTGAAAGACTTTGTGGTTGGCTGGGTACAGGGATGGGATGCTACCAGTTTGGCCCAGTTCTATAGAACTGGTAGCTCCAAAGAGCAGCCGACACCAAACCAGTTTGCTGCAACGACCTTCTGGTCATCTGTTTGGCTCACCCGCCTGCCTGGGCTCTTGGCTGTCCTTTATTTCTTGCTTTTTAAACCACAGCTGCTTTGCATGGCATAGCTGAGGTTG
The DNA here is from genome assembly GCA_033807585.1 of Hydrophis major. NCBI lineage: Eukaryota > Metazoa > Chordata > Lepidosauria > Squamata > Elapidae > Hydrophis > Hydrophis major. The sequence goes on from CM066329.1 coordinate 48,070,994, forward strand.
AAAGAGCAGGAAAGAAGAGAATTTTCAAACGCTGCACACCTGTGCGCAGCGCTTGTCAGCTTTCTGGGTGGCACAGCTGATGATTTTTTGCAAATGCTGCACACTCCTGGTGGGTACCACAAGAGTTCATTGCCCAGAATGATTTTTCTTTTTATTCCAATTTTGCATTTTTTTTCTTTTGGGGGGAGGCAGTAGGGGATTGGAGATGTCTGATGCATATAACAAAACCTCCAGAAGGGAAGAAAAGGGGACAATTAGTATGAATATGAGGATAAAAATAACAATTTGCATCCATGGGGCCAGGCCACAAACCACCAGTCCCTAGTCAGAGGAACACTCCACTTTCTCAGAAGCAAAGTCTGAAATTCAAATTGGAAGATGAAAAAGATCCATTATCTGGAGAATAGTGATCTTTGCCAGGCATGCGAAAGAGAAGAGGAGTTTAAACAGCTGTCAATACAGAATGATGTTTTAATTGACCTGAATTCCTATAAATTACGCTTTCTGATACCCTGTTGTCTTTACTAACCTGAGCTATTATAAATCTTATGTATTTCCTGCTGACCTAAGCTATTATAATTCATGAATGTTTTGTTTACCCTGGGCTTTGAAGAATTTCACCCCCCTGTGAAAAAGCATAATAAAAGAGCCAGTGCCGAGGCATTTGGCGCACTCATCCCGAGGAAACCTCGTCTCGTGTCGTTTCTCTCTCCCTTGCTCCCTCTCATGAGGCGCCCATCTAATGCGGGATGGCAGATACCGCACCAGACACCCTGGGAATATCCCAAAACAAGACTGCAGGAAAATTCCCCACCCCGTTTTCTTACTGATCGATCATTCTTTATTTGAGATCACAGGATACCGTCTCCAGCTCCATTCTCAGGAGGAGAGGGAGAGAGAAACTTTTGGTTTCATGCAAGGAAAGCAGCAGAAGTCTTTCTTTCTGTCCCCCAAACTCCACCAGAAATGAGTCTATGTGTGGCTTGTCGTGCCATGCAGCCTCTTGGAGCAGGATGCCTTGCAGGGTCCCAAAGACTCATTTCTGGCAGAGTTTGGGGGAGAGAAAGAAAGATTTTTGCTACTTTCCTTGAGTGCAGCCAAAAGCAGAAGAAGAAAGAAGCGGAAAGAAGCAGCCCGGTGGTCAGGCGAGGCGTGTGGGGTGAGTGGGGCAAGTTTTCCCCCTCTGCCCTTTCCCCCTCTCCTCACTACCTCATGTTGTTCGCAATGCAAGCAACGCAAGCCATGGGCCATTTGTGTTCCTGCGTATCCTGGATTAATTGCTTTGGGGGTGCTTTGGGGGTGACATTTCTCTGTGGACCACCAAAATTTTCTCGCAGACCACCAGTGGTCCCCAGCCCACAAGTTGGCAACCACTGCTATAGAATATTTAGGGGCAAAATGTATACTGTATCACGGTAGGTAGGTAAGCTATCCAGGGGACATTTACCCTGTATATTCAGCATGCTACCAAGGGAGTGTTTTGTATGCCATCTTGAATTCTTGGATGAAAAGAGAATAAATAAAATACAGATAGTCCTCAACTAACAACAGTATATTTAGTGACTTTTCAAAGTTACAATAGCACTGAAAAAAGTGACTTATGATCATTTTTCACACATGACCATTATAGCATCCCCATGGTCATGTGATTTACATTCAGATACTTGACAGCTGACTCACATTTATGACAGTTGCAGTGTCTTGGAGTCACATGATCCCTTTTCTGATCTGATGAGCAAAGTCAATGGGGAATCCAGATTCACTTAACAACCGTGTTACTAATTGAACAACTGCAGTGATTCACTTAACAAATGTGGCAAGAAATATCGTAAAATGGGGCAAAAACTTCACCAATTTCTCACTTAGCAATGTAAATTGTGAGCTCAATTGTGGTCAGAAGTTGAGAATTACCTATATATGTTGTGATTCTTATATTTCAGCTTCCTCCATACAACAGAGCTTAGATTCGATAGCTGAAAGGCCACTATCACCATCCAAAACTTACTCGATCAGCATTAAAAATGGCAGTTTAGTGTGTCCCTGTAAAAAAGTTAGCCTGGTGATCAGTCTGCCATGTGCTTTGGTGGGATTTTCTATTTTTCCCTTTTGTTTTTTTCAAAATATATATTTTAGAAATATTGATTCTACTATACATTGACAATTGTCCCCTCTTTCTTAGCCCCCATTTTCTAGGCCCTGATGCATAGTTTCCTTTATCTGTGACCTAATGGAGACTTCCTTGCAAGTAAATTTACAGAATTCACACATGGCATTTAACATTTAGCAGTTGTTATACAATTTCCTCCTTCAGGAATCAAGCTTCATGCTAGGAGCTCTTGGAGGCAGCCCTGGCCAGCAGGAGTGAAGCTGGTTCCCCTGGAGCTTCTCTCCTAATGCTGTTGTCATGTTCTAAATCCTTGGGAGCCATATTAAATAAGTCATAAAGATTTAGGGGGTAGAGAGGCTTTGATCTCCACTGGTTAGGAGAGGAAAAGAAAACAATTAGTAAAACATATAAATATATTTTGGATTATAAATTAAAAGAAGAAATAGTCACAGAATCTATGATAATTTGGGCTAAAAACGTGGGTCATAGTATTGAATTAGATAAGTGGGAACACATCTGGCAAACAAATTACAAATTAACCATGTCAGTCTCGTATAAAGAAAACTTATACAAAATGGTTCATCGCTGGCACCTCCCTCCTGCGAGACTGGCTAAGATGTTCCCCAATCTACCACCCAACTATTGGAAATGTAACTACGTACAAGGAACATATTTTCACATGTGGTGGACTTGCCCATGTGCTCAAAAGTTTTGGAGGAATATCAGAAATTGGATTTTAAATATAACCAAACAAAATTTAAAACTTGAACCCGAAACCTTTCTGCTAAGTATGATAGATTTAAACATGGAGAAAAAATATCAATATTTAATTTTGCACACTATAACTGCAGCCAGAATAACCTATGCACAAAACTGGAACCTGACTTTCATTCCTTCAGAGGATATGGTAATTTAAAAAATACATGAATGTGCTGAGATGGATAGCCTAACCAAATTGTTAAAAAATAAACAAGATAGTGATTATTATGAAATATGGAACATCTGGTATGATTGGTTAAAGAAAAGGTAATATTTGATATTTGGATAAGTTATGGAAATGACAGAAGACGTGCATTTAATTATAGACTATATAGAGAAATTAAAACACTAAAAGAACAAAGGAGTTATTGTAACAAGGCAGATCACGTCAATGATGAAGATAAAGAAAAAAAAAACCCATTGCTTAATATACGCTGTAAAATATATGTGTGTGTGTGTGTATGCCATACATGTAAGTCCCTGCGAAAACTTAAGAAAACATATATATATGAAGATGAACACAGCCAAGCCCCCACCTGAACAGATATATATGAAGATAAAGAAAAAAAAAAACCATTGCTTAATATACGCTGTAAAATGTATGTGTGTGTGTGTGTGTATGCCATACATGTAATTTCCTGCGAAAACTTAAGAAAACACATATATATATATATATATATATTTGTATGGTATTCAGCTTTGGTATGGTATTTGTATATTTGTACCATATTTGTATGGTATTCAGCTTTGTTCGGGTATTTTCCCAAGTCATTATAGTTGTGCTTTTAAAGTTGTAGCAACGTTTCGGCAGAATCTTATCTGTCATCATCAGGCTTCTGTATAGTGTTCATCCATATATATATACCTAACATGAAGAATGACACCAGACCCACACCCACGAAGGCCACACAAGATGCTACCACCACACTTCCACATAGAAAGCAGATTCACATCCACCCAGATTATGAGACATGACCACGGACCAGAAGCCGCATCGCTGCTGCATTACTACCCACTTCAAACCCCTCTGACCCATACATGAAGCGAACTGACGCCCAACATGAAGATGTGGCATGACCACGAATGCGAAGCCAAACAACAGGACACAGCTCACTAGCTCAAATCCCCTGACAACTAAGACTAACCTGAACACAGCCAAGCCCCCACCTGAACAGAACACATCCCCAGCCAATCAGAACACAGACAACCCCCCAACCAATCAGATCACAGCCAGGCCCCCAACCAATGAGAACACACCCCCACCCAATCAGAAAACAGCCAAGCCCCCACCCAGTCAAGCCACACTCCCACTGGCAGTTAAAAGAAAAAAACAGCTGCAAGCTCACATTACTCCAACAAGCACAAAGCCAAAGACACAAGCCTGAAGATGACAAATGAGATTTTGTCAAAACATTGCCAAAATTTTACGCGGGAGAAAACCCGAATAACCAAAGATCCATATATATAGATAGATAGATAGATAGATATATTGATTTGTCTGCTTTAAATGTATGTCAAATAAATGTTTTTTTCTAGAATAAATTTTTTTTAAAAAGTCATAAAGATTTAGGGGGTAGAGAGGCTTTGATCTGCACTGAGAGACATCCCCAAGAAAACTTGATTCTGTAATTCTATAAAAAAGGTCATTACATTTGGAACTCAGCACATAGCTAATCTTTGTAAACTAAGTTGTATCACATTTCATTATTTCACTTGACTCAGTTGCAAAGGCCAGTTGCTAGAAGTCAAAAACCACTTGATAGTATTTAATCAGTAAAAACATCTTGTAGACGCCTTGGATAGAGACAGAACAAGCGTTTCCAATCCGGAGATGGAGGTCAAAGAGACAAGATCTGTCTCTAGAGAGCTGACTATACAGCAGGCTCTGTCTACTGTGGTTGAGTTTAAGGAGTTAAACCATCAAGTACTGTATTGCTAGAAAGGATGGGAGAAGAGGAGAAGCACAAAGGAACTTCCTCTTTTGGATCGCAGAGTTGATGTGCAGAGTGGCTTTTGTGCCCTTCCACGGATCGAAGCAGCCGCTGGAAGGTGAGTTGAGGGCAGGTGGGAGAAGAATCCGGAAACGAATCTGACTGCTTGGTTTCCTCCACGGCTTGGAAGCAGAGAAGCAACTCGGCTGAAGCGTATCAGCTTCTGCTGCTGCAGGTTCCTTTTCTTCCCGAAATTGAAGCCCCCTGCAGCTGTTAACTGTGCAAGTGGTGGCTGCAATCTTCTTCTGGGGAGAAGATTTAAAAAGCCTCTTGCGATGAAGTTTGATTCTTTGGGAATGGCTTCCCTCCAGAGATTGTGGGTGCTCCATCATTGGAATGAGCTGAAAGTTCTGTCCCAATGCCCTGCTCATTTCTTTCTAAAAGCCACCAGTGGAAGAGCACCTACAACTCCTGAAAGCAAGCTGTTCCACTGGCTAACTGTTCTCCACCATTAGGAAGTTTCTCCTAACAGGAAGTTCTGGGGTCTAGGTTGCTTCTCTCCTTGATTAGTTCCATCCAAGAGTTGCACATATTTTTTTATTAATTTTTTATTTTTAATCTAACAATTTCAACTGAAGAGTGTATCGTTTGGGTACAAATATCTTTGTTGAACAGTAATCAAAATTTACATTAGTATTAATTCTACAATGCTAAAATAATAACATTAATACTAATCATAAATAGCAATTTATACCGCTTTATAGTGCTGTACAGCCCTCTCTAAGCGGTTTAGAGTCAGCATATTGCCCCCAACAATCTGGGTCCTCAGGCTGAGTCAACTTTGAGCCTGGTGAGATTCAATCTGCCAAATTGCAGGCAGACGGCAGTCAGCAGAAGTAGCCTGCAATTCCTGCCCTCTAACCACTCCACCACCGAGGCTCTTAAAAATATTTACTTCTCGCTTTTAATATATCTTCTTCATTTTGTTTCCTTTTTTCTAACTTCCATTTTTGCTGTTTAACCATTGATAAAATAAGTCCCATGTCATATCATATTCAGTTTGCTCTTTCTCCTTAATTGCAAGCATTAGTCTCGTCATTTCTCCACATTCTAATATTTTCCTAATCACATTCTCATCTGTAGGTGTCTTTTCACTCTTCCAACTTCGTGCAAAAACAATTCTAACTGCAGTAAATATGTGAATAATTAAATATGCATTTCCCTTACAATATTTTTTGAGAAGAATCCCCAATAGAAATATTTCTGGCTTTAAATCAATATGCTGCTTTATCATTTTTTCCAGCCTCATATGTATTTTTGTCCAATTTGTTTTGCTCTTGGGCATGTCCACTACATATAATATGACCCAGGTATCTGATGGCACTTCCAGCATTTAGCCGACTTATCTTTAAACATCTTTGCCAACCTCGCTGGGGCAAAATGTCATCTATAAAACATACAAATTTTCTTTGTATGCAGTTGACATGGTTAATTTGTAGTTTCTGTCCCACAATTTTTGCCATTTATCTAATTCAATTGTACAACCAATTTTTTTTGCCCATGCTATCATTGCTTCCTTCATTTGTTCCTCTTCCAATTTATCGCCTAGTAGGTAGCTGTACATTTTTAGATCAATTTTTCTTCTGCCCCTGTTAGTATCTTATCTAGTTCTGTGAATTCTTTATAAAAACCATATAATTTTACATCTTTCTCATATCTAGAATGTATCTGCACCTGTGAATACCATGTCATATCAATCCCTTGGTCACTCAGTTCTTGTTCAGTTTTGAGTTCCCCCTTCTCATTCAAAATATATCTAACCACATTTTCTATTTTAATAACATATGGGTGAACCAATGCTTCCATTGTTGAAAGCCAGACTGGTATCTTTAAATAGTGGTGTTCTTTGACTTTCTCCCACACTAACAATAATGAGTTCCTAATATGTCTTTGAAAGTAACCGTATATATTCTCTTCATTAACTCTTTTTTCTGCGTATCTGTAAGGTTTTTAACTAGTATCTTAGTTTTCTCTTTATTTTCAATCCTACCATTTTGCCATATTCCTTTGTTTATTTTTAGTTTAGACCCTGCTTCTTGTGGGTCTTCTAAAATAAAAACTAAATCATCTGCAAATGCCTGTAGTTTATAATTTTCTTTTTTTATTTCCATACTTTCTATCTCTATATTTCCTAATACCGTGTTTCTCAGAAAACACCACCGACCCCAATAATAAGCCCAATCCTAATGTTTTGGAGGCGGGCTTATATTATCCCTACCCCAAAAATAAGCCCGGGGGATGGGAATGGCCAGCATGAGCATGGGGAGGGGCAAGTGTCCTGCTGCAAAGCGGGGTGAAAGTCATTTTGTGCTAAAGCAGAGGCATTCCGAGCCTTCAGCGTATCCCAGGATTGCAATGCTGAAGATTTGGAATGGCGCCTTCTGCGTTTCAATCCTGGGATTCATTGAAGGATCAGGGTGGAGCTGTTTTCATGAAAGGCAGGAAAATGGGGAGGGGAATTTTCCTGCCTGTTATCCATTCCTATTAGAGTAGGACCCTAGACGGTTTGTGGCATTGCACTGATGAAAGGAAGCACCTCCGTGAGCTTCATCACACTGGTGCATCTCGCATCCTACTGTGAGCAGTTGTGCCAGTGTATCCAAACGCGCGGAGGTGCTGCCGCTTGCATGCACAACGGCACAGCAATCCTTGCAGGGTCCCGTTCAAAGAGGCTGCACCGATATGATGAACCTCACAGCAATGCCGCCACTCGCATGTACAATGCTGCAATAAGCCTTGCAGGGTCCTGGGATTTGCTGAAGCCTCGGAGTGGAGCTGTTTTTGCGAAAGGCAAGAAAATGCAGAGGGAGAAGGAGCTTGAGGAATGGATGATAGGCAGGAAAGTTCCCCTCCTCATTTTCCTGCCGTTTGTGAAAAAGACTCCATTCTAAGCCTTCAGCGTGTGAGCGGAGAAAATGAATAAATCCATTGTGTATTGTATAGCTGTGACTCAAATCTCAAAACTATCAGTTGATACATTTCTACTGCAAAGGGAGAATTTGAAACATTGAACAATCACACCTTGTGTTCTGGGAAAACCTGGGAGAATATGTACATGTTAAGGAGGCATTTAACTTCCTGATGTCCCATATTAGGTAATGAATTGTATACTGAAATTCAATAGGTAGATTGTAAACCAAGCCATCCTCGGATGGGGCAGAAGGTTAGGGTATAAAATAGAATGCAAACTTTGCTCTGGGTTCCTCCCACCTGCCAGGGCAGGAACTCGTTTCTGCAGAAATGCTACAATAAAGCTGTTTTCCTTGGATTAATATCGAATCTTTGGTGGTTTTTCAAGCCCCCACCTCACAAGCGTATCCCAGGACCCTGCAAGGCTTGTTGTAGCATTGTGCGTGCAAGCGGTGGCACAGCAATCCTTGCAGGGTCCTGCTTGAAGAGGCTAAGCTGATGTGACGAACCTCACAGCCGCCACTCCAACCACGCTACAAAAAGCCTTGCAGGGTCCTGGGATATGCTGAAGCCTCGGAGTGGAGCCGTTTTTGCAAAAGGCAGGAAAATAGGGAGGGGGAGGGAGCTTGAGGAATAAAAGACAGGCAGGAAAATCCCCCCTCCCCATTTTCCTCCCATTTGCCAAAAACCCTCCATTCTGAATGCTGAAGTTTTGGAATTGAGGCTTTTGGGCGAATAGGAAGGAAAATGGGGAGGGGAATTTTCCTGCCTGCCATTCTTCCCTCAGTCTGTGCTAAGCTTGTGGAATAGCTCCTTTTGGCTGCTACAGAAGCGGCCCAGTGGAGAGGGAAGGCACGTGGGGCGTTCCTTCGGATAGAAGCAGCCCAGTGGCTGGGCGAGGCACATGGAGGGAAAATTAAGGCACCTCTCAAAAAGATAGCCTAGCCATTTTTTAAGGGGTCTAAAAAAAATAAGGCCCTGACAGATAAACGGATCTGACAGAGCCTGTCTTATTTTCTTAGAAACACGTTATTTTTATTTAATACTTCCAGTGTCAATATAAATAGCAGGGGAGATGGGACATCCTTGTCTTGTACCTTTTTTAATATCAACCTTCCCTGTCATATCTCCATTTACCATCACCTTTGCTGTTTCCTTGTAAAATATAACCTCAATCATATTAATAAATCTGTCTCCAAAATCCATGTCTTTTAACTGTGCTAGCATGAATTGCTAGTTCACAATGTCAAATGCTTGCTGTGCGTGTAGGAAGATCAATGCCATTTCCTTCCCTGGATGTGCTTCGTAGTACTCCAGCGTGTTTAGATTATTCTCGTATTGTCTTTGATTTGTCTCTTCGGTAAAAATCCATTTTGATCTGGATGTATAAATTGATTTTAAAATCTTTTATGTCTTTGCAATTATTGAAACATATATTTTATAATCCGCATTGAATAAAGATATTGATCTGTAATTTTTATCTGTTGTAAGTCTGAGTCCTCTTTGGTATGAGGGTAATATATGCTTCCGTCCATGACTGGTACTTTTGCTTCTAACAATACTTCATTGAACACTTCCAACATTGGTATACTTTGGATGTTTTGTAAACTTTTATAAATTTCTGCTGGTAGACTATCTAGGCCCGGTGTTTTACCATTCTTTTGTCTTTTGATTGCTTCTGTTAATTCCATCATTGTTATACGTTCCTCTTACATAACTTTTACTGTTTCTGGTATTTTAGGTAATTCTACTTTTCTTAAGTATTGTTTTATTTTATCTTCTGAAACTATCTCTTGGTCATATAGTTTTCCATAGTAATTTTGAATTGCTGTTTTTTATCATAATTTTTCTGGTAAAGATTTCCTTGCTCATCCTTTAATTAATATATCTTTTTTTTTTCTTTCTCGTTTTTCAGTTTATATGCCAACCATCTTCCTGGTATATTTGCATTTTTTATTTTTTGTGCTAATTCTTCTTTATCTATTATATTTAACTGAAGTTTTATTAATTCTATTTGATTTTTTAGGTGCTTTTTGTGATACTTTTTGTTATTCTATCTCTAGTCTGTTGTATTCTTCTTCTAATGTCTCTTGTTTTTGTTTCTTCTTGTTTTTCTTTCCCATGTAGGTTATGACTAAACCTCTAATATATGCCTTAGCTGTATCCCATACATTTTGTAATGAGGTCTCTTGTTTCCTATTCTCTTTCAAGAAAAATTCTTTTTCCATAAATTGAATAAATTCCTTGTATTTTAACATTGATTGAGTCAACATCCATCTTAGTCTCCTTTTTTGTCCTTTCCATTTGACTTTTATTGGATTATGGTCTGCCCAGTTACTTGTTTCTATATTCAGTTCTTGTACATTAGATTTCAATGCAGCTGTATTTTCCAAAACAGCAGAATGCAAACAAGAAGCAATGGATGGAAACTGAACAGAGAGAAGCAAACTAAGACTAAGGAGAAACTTTCTGACAGTGAGAAAAATTAACCAGTGGAACTGCCTGCCTCCAGAAGTTCTGGGTGCTCAATCACTGGAAGTTTTTAAGAAAAGACTGAACAGCCATTTCTCTGAAATGGTATAGGGTTCACCCCAAGGTCCCTTCTAAGTATTATTCTTACACCTTTCCAGGATTTCTACTCAGAGTTTGGCATCCTCAGTTTTCTGGCCTGATTTGGGGTTGGACTAAAAGACCTCCAAGGTTCCTTTCAACTCTTGTTAAACACATGTGTATTTATGCTCTGGACTATTGACATTGAATGCATGTAAACCCTGAAAAATATGTGGTATCCCTGGGCAAAAGAAAGGTAGAAAAATCACTCTATGTGTAGGGACAGTGTAAAATATTAACACATGATAAATAATGGAACAATTAAAAATAATAGCACAGAGTTTTCTCTCTGTCTTCCTATTTTTTTTTCTTTCTCACTCTCTCTCTTTCTTTGTTTTTGTCTTTATTTCTCTCCCTTCCTCTTTCTTTCTTTCTTTCTTTCTTTCTTTCTTTCTCTCTCTCTCTCTCTCTCTCTCTCTCTCTCTCTCTCTCTCTCTCACACACACACACACACACACACACACACACACACGGAGCACTTTTGTAGCTTAACAGACATGCATTTTGAAGCAGCTCCTTTAAATTTCTCCAAGGCTGGAATGAATTCCCCCACCCCCTCTGTCAGACCGCACTCCTTCTCACTTTAACTCACAAGCGGAAAGTGATACTTGCAGCAACCATGGGGAATTCTTGGAGAAGTTTTTAAAGGACCTGCTTCCAAAATGCATTTCTTTTATGTTACAAAAGTGCTCCAAAACTGGATTCACCCCTACCCCCTCTATCAGCCTGCTCTCCCTCTCATTCTAGGCACTTTTAACTCATAAGGGGAAAGTGATACTTGAAGCATCCATGGGGAATACTTGGAGAATTTTAAAGCAGAGGTTGCTAATATGAATTTTGACTGATGTGGCTTGCTGACATTGGTGGGAGGAAGAAGGAGAGAGAGAGAGAGCTGAACTCACCTTGGAGGGCTGGTGATTCTCCTCTCTCTCTCTCTCTCTTTCTCTCTCTCTTTCTCTCTCTCTTTCTCTCTCACACACACACAGATCCCTCACACCCCCACCCCCTCCAAGGCAGCACCATTCCTAGCCTGCTTTGAGCTCTGTTCTCAGGCTGCATGTAAGAAAAGCAGCAGAAGCTTTCTTTCTCTCCCCCCAAACTCCGCCAGAAATGAATCTTTGCCAGCGCAATCTCTTGGAGCAGAATGCCTTACAGGGCCCCAAAGACTCATTTCTGGTGGAGTTTGAGGGAGAGAAAAAAAGACTTTTGCTGCTTTCCTTGTGTGCAGCCAAAAGCAGAAGATGAAAGAAGTGGAAAGAAGCAACCCGGTGGCCAGGCAAGTTCCCCCACTCCACCCTTCCCCCCTCCCCTCACTACCTTGTGTTGTTCCATTCCCCCCAGGGAGAAGGAGAATGTGGGTGGCGGCAGTCCAGGGGGATGAAAGAAAGAAATTGGTTGGCTAGTCTTCTCTTTCTCCACCTGTTTGTTCTAAAGGGCTGAGGAGGAGATCAGCTGGTCACAGGGGTGGCTGCTGGAGGCGACTCTTTTTTGATCTCCAGTCGCCTTTTCAGCACAGAAATCCCCCCCGAATCGGTCGGCTGGTCATCCCCTTCTCTGCCTATTTGTTCCGTATGGCAGAGAAGGAGATGACCAGCTGGCCCATTCAGGGAGGATTTCTGTGCTGCGAAAGAGATGGCTACTGATCTCTGGCTTCGCTCCACTTCTCCAATGGTCCAGCACCTCCGTGTTCTATGCGCCCACTGCTCGGACTTGCCAAGCCCAGCAAATAGAACAGGGTGTACTTTTTCGGTGCGGCTGCTGGCCTCTCACAACAAAAAAAAGCCGCCCCAAAAAAAGTACGCAGCAGCTGCAGGCATCTCACAACAAGCGGGGAGAGGACCCCCAGAATATCCACTCACCCACCTGCTGGCTGGGCTGGGCTGAAAGAGGCACGTCTGCTGGGAGAAGGAAGAAAATGTGCTCCAGGAGGGCAGGCAGGTGGGTGGATGGCCTGGAGCTTCTGCACATGTGCAATGCATGTCCAGTAGTTACACATGCAGTGCCCATGTGTAGCAGCCCTAGGACATCCGCCCGAACTGCGCCACAGCCGCCACGTGGTAGGGAAAGCTAGGAGAGCGACCGGGGCAAGTGAGCGACCGGGTGACCGGTTTGGGGGAGTGGCCAGCCAGGGGTCACTCCTGGTTCAGCAACCCATGCCAAATAACCACTACCGGTTTGCCTGAATAGGTGCGAACTGGTTGAATACCACCTCTGGTTTTCGCCCATCAGTATTCTGAAAGTGTAGCTAATAATCGGCCTTATCCATCTCTAGTAATATTATTATTATCTCCTGATTTTTTTCTGCCAATGTTAGTCTATATAATCAACCTCTTCCACTCTTTTCTCTGTATATTCAGCTTTCTCTTCTACTTTCTGAATACGTTCATTTTTAACCATTATTTGTTGAAAATTTTCTATTTTATCCTTTACTTTTCCTATTCTTTCCTTGATGGCTTGGATTAAAGCTTTTGTCTCTGCCTGCATCAAATTCATTTTTTTCTTGCTGCAACATCACATCCAATGACCTTTGACCTGCCAGGCTAGATACTGCTGATGCTGAGATTGATGCAGATGTAGTTTTCTTCATTTTGTAATGCTTTAATTGTAATTATGATTTTAATTGTAATCCCAGAGATTTGTAATTGTAATCCACAAAGAAAGGAAGTTGAGACGGTTATTTATAATCTAGGAGGGAAGTGAAACTATAAATTGTAATTCAAGAATTGTTAGGCTGTTAGTCCCTTTATTCTTCAAAAAGTGTTCTGTTCTTCTCCTGTTAAATTCGTAATCTACATAGGCCCACCAAGCCCCAGAGTTCAACCACCACCTGTTTTATATCTTCAAAGAGAAAAAATCTTTATCTTTCACAAGAGCAAAAAACAAGAAAAAGGGAAATATTTTACTATTTATTTCATCTGTTTAGCTTCAACTTGAGTTCCAAGAGCTGCACTATTTTAAAAAGTCTCAGTGGTACACTCTCTGTCTCTGCTATCTAGCACAAACAGCTTGCTGGTGCAGATGTTATTCTTTTTAGCAGCCAGCCCTAATCTTCTTCAGTTGTCTTTTATTTTTTCTTTTATTTTTTCCTCTTATTTTCTCCCTTGTACCCATCAACTTTCACCAGCAGTTGTCACTGTTGCTCTGCTTCTCTCCCTTTTATTTTATATTGTATTATTCAATCAATGTTTTTCAAAACAAAAATAAAATTCTTTAAGTCCAAGTTTTGTAATCCCTAAAGTCTTTCAAATTAGTCAATGTTATGTTTAAGGTCCCCAGTCCAGCTTCCTAATTTTAAAGTTCTTTCACTCTTTTAAAAAAGATTCTTTTCTTCTTTCCAGTTTAAAAATGGCTCTCTGGCTTGGTTGCCACTTTTCTTGGGAGGTAGAAAGGAAACAAAACCACCTCCTCTTTTTTGAGTCACACTCTCACTTAGGCTAGTTTCTTTTTTTTTCAAAAGTTTTTTTTTTTAATTTTATGCATCTTTCCACTTGAGCAACATGTTTCCAGGTAATTATACACTTGTACATCGTCATACTTTCATTTCCATTAATCTTATATAATATTAACTTATCTCATTATCCATTTAACTCATCTTTAAATAAGTTTACATTTCATATTTCAATTCATTAATTCAATATCAATATAATTTCATCCATACATAGGTTTTCAATTCTTTATCCCCTATTATTTCCATTTTGAGCTTACCACCTATTTTATTTTACATTACACGTTATTGTTATCCTTAGTTTTCTCTAAGCTGATATATAATAAAGAATCTAAAAAGAGTAAAAATATAGATAAAGCCAATATATTTAGGATCCACATGGTATTTTCCATTCCCCTACTTTAACCATAATAGAATATTCTCATTGTACAATTCTAATATCCATTAAATAATCAACTATATATATAGTCAACTGTATATATTCCCTCCAATAAATCACTAAAATAACTTCTTAATCTCTCTCATTTTATCTTCACTTTACTTACAATCATTAATAATCTTATCTTTTTTAAAAATTCATTTCCATTCCCTTGTTTTGATCCTCCGCCAAAAAAGGGGTTCATAATAACACATTTTATATACAGTTAATATTCATATATGTAATTACTCATTCCTAAAATATTTCCCTACCAGTTTTAAATTAAAAACCAATATATGCTCCATGTGGCGTCCCCCTTATAAAATCCCTACCCTTATCTCTAAATTTTTCAGCTTTATTGTTTATTTTAATTTTAGCCAACTTTCCCTTTTCTAAATTTCCCTAGTCTTCCTTCTTTCCTTCTAACATTTCACCCATCTTCTCTACCCCCTTTCCTGTTCTCTTTTTTGAAGTTTCTTCTTGTATAATTTTTTTCTTCTTTTGTTTGATCCTGGGAGCATTTTCTCTTTTATTTGTTAAGTCTGTTATCAATATCATAGTTTTAATTCCTTTAGCACCTTTTGGCAAGGTCTCTTGTTCGCCATGTCTGTCTGAGTTTCTTTGTTCTGCAACCATCGCCATTATTTTCTTTTCCAGTATTTCGGATAATTCCCTTCTTTCTTTGAATATTCCTTTTATCATTTGTAACTCCAACTTAAAGTCTTTACTTATTTCTTCCATTTTTATAATAAATTGTTAATATTCAAAGTATTTTATTGCAATCCTTGCCAAAAGTCTCCTTTTATCTTTATTTCTTTTGTTAATCCTTCTGTTTCTTTGTCACAATCAATACCCAACAATCCCAGGCAATTGCATCTGTATATCTTCTTGGTAGAATTTCTCCCCCACTTTCCCAAATTTCCAGAGTTCTTATTATTTTATTTGTCTTTTATTCATAACAATTAGAAGTCCAGTAAATTTCCATATAATTTTGTAGGAAAAAAAAAGTCTTTGACCATTAGATGGTGCTCTGTATCACTTTCTACTTTTTAAAGTTCTTTTCTTTTCTCTTTTAATTATATTAAACATTAATTCCCAACCATTTCCACAATTAATTTTCTTAGTATTAACCAATTCCCGGCAAGTCCAGCATTTAATCCAATGCCTAATTAATGCCAGTTTATATTATTAAAAGTTTAGTCTCTGATTCTGGTGTAGCTTTTTATAAACCAATTTTGTTTACCTTGTATTTTCCTCTTTTTTTCTTTTTGCTGGTGTGTTACTCTTATGCGAGGGCACTTTCCTTCTACTTCTCGGGATTGTTAAGAAAAAATCAAGTTCTTTAACTGGTTGCATATCTCTCACCACTTCACCACTCCAGCGCAAAACTTAAATCCTGGTAGCTTTCCATCTTCAGGGCAGCCATTTTAGACTGCTGTTTCTCCCTGTCTTCCAGGGGAGTAATACCTAGCCAGGGAGGGGAGATGCAGCTCCCCTTGACCCAACTGGCAGTCTCCCCCTCTTCGCCCACCCCTCCGAGGTGGGTCAGGATGACACCGGTGCTATAGGGACCCTTCCAACAAGGGAAACACGGACCCGAACTGTTCACAATCATGGTCTCGGATCATCATCAACGGAAGCGCCAGTGGAAGTCCCCTTAGGCTAGTTTCCAGAGGGCCCGTTCCTCAATAGACATTAGAAATCTCTCACATAGTTCATTCATGCTGTTCCTTAATCTTTTCACTTTCTTCTTTGGGCAGCTGTCACGGCTTTGATCAGGAACACAATAGCCGTCTTTTTCTTCCTGCTGGATTGAGAACTTTCTCCAGGACGTTTGTAGGCTTCCTGAGATCGACACAAGGTGTTCTCTTCCTTTATCACCACTCTGAAGTGAGTTAGATCCATCAGAACCTCCCTGCAGGTCAAATTTTGGCGTGATCCCATGGAGCCCCATGGGGATGTATTATATCGCTGCAGCATCAGCCCCATCCTCCCAATAGTTGAATATTTATAATGGGTGCAGCATCCCACATTGATGATCCCCATTTGTGACCTTCTCAGCGAGCTTCTGACAAGAAAAATCAGTGGGTATACTGGCAAGAAATTGCAAGTCACAGTCCCATGTAATTGCTTTTTAACAATCCACAGTAATTTGCTTAACTACAGAGGAACCGATGTAAGTTGGCACTGTCATGTGACATCATGCTTAATGCTGCAACGTGGTAATTGGAACAGGCCCTTCCCCCTTCTACAAAGGAGACACAACCCATGCCTTCATGCTCAGAATTAGTAGATATTGCACTGCTCCAAGGGGCCGGCAGGCTTTAGCTGCAGCCGCACACCTTCGCCCAACCCCGTGTATTTGCCACCTCTCATGCTGGCCACTCCCAAGTTATTTTTAGGGTAGGGCTTATATTAGGCCCACTCCAAAAAATCAGGCTTGGGTCATATTTTCGGGAAAACATGGGCACGTTTACTTTTTCACTGTAATATATACTTTTTTTCTTTTTTCATATCCTCTCTAACCATTTTATAAACAAAGTTACACTTTTCTTTCAATCTTACAGACAAAGAGGATGGCAATAAGAGCACCTGGGACAACTGTAAATAACAAACAACTTTGAAAAAGGAAGAAAATAGAGCCAAAAATCAAAATATTTTCCATTTCCTTCAGAAAACCACACAATTCTCCTCCTCCTCAAACAGCTGTTAGACAAAAGAGAGAAAATCAAGAAAGACTTGAAGTGGGAATAAGCAGATTATGCAGAACTCAAGGATATATTACATGAAGTCAAGGGAGATTATTTTTCATTCAGTAAGAGGGAAATAGTCAGTGGGAATGAAACTGTCAATGGTAAAGCCACATAGAGCAGTCAGGAATGCAACCTGTGAGGAAGAAAAGAGCTTGAATAAAAGCACCACTAAACAAGGCATTGTCCATATTGTTGACCACCTCAAGAATATCAGCTGTGGAAAATTTCCATAGATTTGCCTATTGTGGGAAAATAACAGGTTGAAAATCACAGCTGATTATGTACTAGAGGAGCCAGAAAGGAGAAAAGCCATAAAAATTACCTGAATGTAGCAAAAGCTTTGGTCTGAAACAGCTCCCTTGTGGTTCATAGAAGCAACCCCACACATGCTTTAGCAAGCATGGCAACATGGTGAAACATCAGAGGACACACAGCAGGGAGAAAATGTATCACTGTGCAGATTGTGTGAGTTTCATTAGAAATTCCCAGGTCATAAGACACTAGATGACTCTCATACAGGAAAAAAAAACAAACCATTTGAATAGCTTTTCTGTGGGAAAAGTTTCAGTGTGAATTCCATCCTGGTGAAGCACCCGAGTACTCAGACAGGAGTCAAACCTTTGAATATCCTGACTGGAAAAAATTTCAGTCTCAATTCCAGTCTGGTGATGCATCAGTGGATTGACTCCAGGGAGAAACTGCATAAGTGTCTAGATTGTGAGAAAAGCTTCATTAGAAATTTCCATTTCAGACAACAGAGAATTCAGACAGGAAAAAAAACATTCAAATGTCCTTTCTGTGTGAACAGTTTCAGTCAGAATTCTAGCATCGTGATATACCAGAGGACTCGCATAGGAGAAAATTTTTTTGATTGTCCTGATTGTGGGAAAATTTTCAGTTGTAATTCCAATTTGGTGATACATCAGACAATTCCCTCCATGGAGAAACCCTATAAATGTTGAGATTGTGGCAAAGATTTTAATACAAATTCTCACTTTATTATACACCAGAGGACTCACAAAGGAGAGAAACCCTTTCAATGTCATGATTGTAAGAAATGTTTCATTAGAAATTCCCACCTCATGACTCACCAGAGTACTCACACAGGAGAGAAACATTTTGAATGTCCAGACTGTGGAAAATGTTTTAGTCAGAATTCCAACCTCATGAGACATCAGAGGACTCACACAGGAGAGAAACCCTTTGAATGTCCTATCTGTGGGAAAAGTTTCAGTGAGAATTCCAACCTCATGAGACACCAGAGGACTCACACAGGAGAGAAACCCTTTGAATGTCCTGAGTGTGGTAAAAGTTTCAGTGAGAGTTCCTACCTGATGGGACACCAGAGGACTCACACAGGAGAGAAACCATTTGAATGTCCTGAATGTAGGAAATGTTTCATTAGAAATTCCGACCTCGTGAGACACCAGAGGACTCACACAGGAGATAAATGTTTTGAATGCCCTGATTGTGGAAAATGTTTTAGTCAGAATTTTTACCTCATTAGACACCAGAGGACCCACACAGGAGAGAAACCCTTTGAATGTCCCGAGTGTGGTAAAAGTTTCAGTGAGAGTTCCTACCTGATAGGACACCAGAGGACTCACACAGGAGAGAAACCATTTGAATGTCCTGAATGTAGGAAATGTTTCATTAGAAATTCTGACCTCATGAGACATCAGAGGACTCACACAGGAGAGAAATCCTTTGAATGTCCTACCTGTGGAAAAAGTTTCAGTGAGAATTCCAACCTGATAATACACCAGAAGATTCATACAGGAGAGAAACCATTTGAATGTCCTGAATGTGGGAAATGTTTCATTAGAAATTCCGACCTCATTAGACACCAGAAGATTCATACAGGAAAGAAACTCTTTGAATGTCATCAATGTGGGAAAAGTTTCAGTCAGAGTTCCCACCTGGTAATACACCAGAGGACTCACACAGGAGAGAAACCCTTTGAATGTCCTATCTGTGGGAAAAGTTTTAGCGATAATTCCACGCTGGTGAGGCACCAGAGGACTCACACAGGAGAGAAATCCTATGAATGTCCAGACTGTGGAAAACGTTTTAGTCAGAATTCCCACCTCATGAGACACCAGAGGACTCACACAGGAGAGAAACTGTTTGAATGTCCTGACTGTGGAAAAGGTTTTAGTCAGAATTCCCATCTCATGACTCACCAGAGTACTCACACGGGAGAGAAACATTTTGAATGTCCTATTTGCGGGAAAAGTTTTCGTGATAATTCCAGCCTGGTGAAACACCAGACAACTCACACAGGAGAGAAACACTTCAAATGTCCTGACTGTGAGAAAAGTTTCAGTCAGAATTCCTGCCTGATAATACACCAGAGGACTCACACAGGAGAAAAACCCTTTGAATGTCCTATTTGTGGGAAAAATTTCAGTCAAAATTCCCACCTCATGACTCACCAGAGGACTCACACAGGAGAAAAACCCTTTGAATGTCCTATTTGTGGGAAAAGTTTCAGTCAAAATTCCCACCTCATGACTCACCAGAGGACTCACACAGGAGAGAAACCCTTTGAATGTCCTGATTGTCGGAAAAGTTTCAGTCAGAGTTCCTACCTGGTAATACACCAGAGGACTCACACAGGAGAGAAACCCTTTGAATGTCCTGATTGTCGGAAAAGTTTCAGTCAGAATTCCTACCTAGTAATACACCAGAGGACTCATACAGGAGAGAAACCCTTTGAATGTCCTGATTGTGGAAAAAGTTTCAGTCGGAATTCCTACATGTTAATACACCAGAGTACCCACACCGTGGGGAAACCTTCAAAAGTCCAGTCTGTGATCTTTACTTCAAGCATAAATCATCCTTTAGTGCACACAAGGAAATCCACATAAGGCAAAAGTTGAAGAGTTTAGAGAAGGATTGAATGTCATTTGTGATCTCCCATTCACAAAGTGTAGATGAGAAATTGACTGAATTCTGGGCTGATTGTTTGTATTCAAAGTTTTCTCCGAGTTAAACCTATAGGTGGAGAGAAAAGGAAAATGGCTAATGGTCATTTTCTGGTTATCAGCAGAATCTTCTAGATATTTCCTTTTGCAGAAAAAGTGGAATTTCTCAAAAAGGAATTTTGGATGGTGTTTTTATATATTGATTATGGACCTACATATGGAGTTTCAACTTTGGTTTTACCAAGATTTTAAGCCTCAGAATTCCCCAGCCAGCATAAAAGTAGTCCTCAAGATACAACTATTATGTGCCTTGCAAATATGTTTGCAGGTTGCAATGACTGTTAAGTGAGACTGCTTTCCTTAATTACCCAATAACGGGTTTCAAAGATCAGTCATTGTGCAGGGTGCCAAGATTTCTGACTACATACATATGTTTATTACTTTTATAGGGTTTTTACAAGAAGGCAAAGGCAACATAGATACAGCATGTGGATTGGAGCATAAACATCACATTGGTAAAAAACCCCAACCACATTGGTAAAACCTCCCAACCAATCCTTAAGAATAGTGGTGATGTTAGTAAAATGAGATCACCTATAAGTCCGGAAAGTCTGGGACTTTCCACCTTCACCAAGATAGGGAATGAGGTCATGCAATAGCAAAGAGGCCAATATAGGTATTAGACACTGCAGCATGCTGCTAGTGCCATCTACAGGACCCCAATAGCTACTACATTTCACTCTTTTTTATTTTGTTGGATAAAAAATAGTCATAAGAGGAGTTAGGAAAGGACCCATAATAATCAGTAGAAGATTATTATATATATAATAATATATATATATATTATTAATAATAATTGCCAGCCAATCAAGACACAAAAAAAGCCACAAAACAGACAGAAGATATTAGAAACACCAATCAAGCAGAACACAGCAAACTCCAAGACCAATACACACAGACCAAGACTCCCAACCAATCAGGATGAAAAAAAAAAACATTCTGGCACAGCATTAGTCTAGCCCCAAATTTAAAACTGAAACTACTGTAAAAGTCTGACTTACAGACGAACACAATACAGAAGCCTGATGATGGCAGATGAGATTCTGCCGAAACGTTGTTACAACTTTAAAAGCAGCACCCACTAATTAAAGCACAAATAATGACTACATAGCAAAGAATTTTTTCCCATTAAGCCTGTGGGAAACCAAGCCCAAAAGCTTTCCCACCAAGATCCTAAATTATCAATTTTCTAACCTGAAACCAAATTGTATAAAATATTACGCTGGTGCTGGATGGTTCATGACCCATCCAACAAATTAAAACAATATAGATTTTGTAGAATAATTTTCCTCAACACTTGCATCTCATGGTTGATTATTGAGATAGCTGAAGAAGTCACATTAATTGTTTTTGCTAAATTACATGCAACAGAGTTAATATTAAGGTGAGTGCGAGCAGCAGTTGCTGGCACACCCACTTATAGACACAGCAAGCACTATGTATTCTGCTTTATTAAGGTTGCTTCAGAGTCACTAGTACTATCTAGTGTGACCTCATGTTGAGAACAATTCAAATGATGAATTTGTTGTTTAGAAAGCAAACAGGAATCAGCCAGCTGAGGCAGCATTGTGCTTCACTAATATTAGCAGGAATATAATTAAAAGTTTCTTGACCATATGTAAAAAACCATCCTTGCAGTAGCCAAACATGGGCAAAGTGAAAGAAAGTCCCTTCCAAAGCTGTGTTAGTTAAAAGTAGGTGAGCTAATGCGATGACAGTGAGGTTTTTTACTTGAAGATGTACAATTAACTACTTTTATGCAAGTTATATTTACAGGGACAGCTACCATTGGGGATGTGTAAAGCAATTGCATAATAGGCAGCAAATCCTGAAGTTTTGAATTACTGCAGGAGTGCAGACAGGAACTAAACATGAGGAAAGCAAAATTTCCATATGATAAGCTTCAGATAAACAAAAGGCATAATTTTGTGTCATATTAGCCAATTGCACCTATACGTTTTGCTTCATTTGTTGCTCGAGTGAATGTTTGTGTGGAATGACAGCCGCTGATGCCAAAGGACAGCTGTAAACAAGCATAAACAAATGAGCCCGGATTGGACACTGTGCCATCTGTAAAGTCACATTTCTGGGACCGGATCTGAGGACTGGTGTAGACATCCTTGGCCGGATGGACACAACGAGCTTGGGCGGACACAATGAGCTGGAATCCACAAAGGTCCTGTAGGAGGAAATACAGCAGCACAGCCTCGCCCCCTCACCCCCAAATCGTTAAATTTTGAATAAAAACATTCAATTAATTTAAGGTAAATAGAAACATTCAATTGCATTCAATTGATTTAAGGTAAATAATACTTTTAAAACTTTTTTAACCTGACCCTTTTGCTCCTTTTTTATTTATTTGTGGAGGCAGGCCTTAAACAACTGATGAACTTGTTATTCCAGGTTGTACAAAATTGCAAAAAAGCTAAATATGTTGTAAAAAAGAGGGCTTGCCCAGTGGGTAACATCCATTTCCCAAAGATGATGATGAAACAATCTAGATTGACTTGCCTCCAGCATTTTGATGGAAAAAAGAATGACTGAAAAAACATCAGCAAGGCTATTGCCTTCAGAAAGAGGCCCAGAAAAGGGGGGAGTGACTATGAATTTGAGAAGCATAGTAAAACTGCCTTCGATAAAAACAAGATCATGAAATGAGGAGCAATCCTGAGAGTGATATAAGCACCTGGAAGATTAAAAGAAGTTAACACACATTATATAATGAGAGTCAGATTAAATTGAAAGGCTGTTGAGAAAAAGTTTTGAAAGTTAAAATAGCAGGACACTTTCCACATACCATCATGAAGATCCTTGTAAGGACAGGAAAGGAAGAAGTCATTAAGCGAGCAAGCCAAGGATCTTTACAGCCTGCATAGTCAGTTAAAACACTTTGAAGAGATAAGGTATTCTGAAAACAAAATTAAAAATCAGATTTACACAACTCCACCATTTACACCCTCAAAATTACAAAGAAAAAGTTATTTGCAAAGCCCATTGTATACCTTTTGTGATGTTGGTAATGCTGGCATGCTGGTAATAGTTATGCATTCTTCACATTCTTGTTGTAAACCCTCCTGATGGAGTCAAATTATAGTGTCAATTTGTTGCTTTGATCAAAATATGGATTAAGAGCATGTACAGAGTGAAGCTAGTTTGAATTTTGAGTCCCTTGGTGATACTGGGAACTGAGCCATCTTCAAAGATAATTGTTCTAGGCATACTGCCAACCTGGGAACTGAGCCACTTTTACAATGTTCCAGGCAAATTTCCAATCACAGCCTAGCCAGCAAAGGCTGCTTTGTATTTCTCCAGCAATGACTACATGTTTGATCTATGTAACCTATATATGTATAAAATCACCACTTTCCAACCCCACCTTTTGCAAAGCAGAGAGAGAAAGAAAAAAAATCGCCAAAGTGATCGAAAGCTTCCCCCCCCTCCTGCCTCTGCTTTTACAAGGCAAAAAGTTAACAACCAGTGAGGACAAGAAAGGGGGGGTGGTTAAAACACTACAAGAAATCTCATTCATTTTTCCCACTCAGCATTCTTTTCACCAAATCATACACAAATAACTAACATCAGTAAATCACATACATTTCTCCATGGCAGCGGTCACCAAATGGTGGGCCATGGCCCACTGATGGTCCGCAAGAAAATTTTGGTGGGCCGCAGAGAAATGTCATCCTCAGAGCACCCCTCCCCTCAAGCAATTAATCCAGGCTGCACAGAAACACAAGGCTGCACTGCCCTCATGGCCCCTGGGAACCCTCTCCGCCAGCTCTGTATCTGGCAAACTTGCCTACTAAATTGCTATTTTTCCTTTTTCCAACCATCAGCTGTTCTGCTGTGCTGGGAGATTTAGATTAGCTAGAAAGTCGGAAATGGTTGGATTTCTTGCTTTCTAGCTAGTCTTTAGATCTTTGGCTCTGCTTTTAAGCACAGCTGACCTCCCTTAGGACTGAAGGTTCTATTCAGTGCAGACTCATGGCAAGCAAATGTCATGTGACAGACTCAGGAAGCTGATGGCAGATAGATAGATCACTGAATGTTTCTGTGAGCAACTCAATCTGCCTGCCTGCTTTGCCTGATTTTGGGTAAAAGTTGCTCTTTTTTATTAAAAAAAATCAATATTTATATAAATATTTATAATATTTACATACAAGCCATGCTCAGCCAGTCACATGATCACCAAGCCACACTTACAAATTAAACCCGGTTGGTGGTCAGTCACACGACCACCAAGCCACAACCACAGAACTGGTTAATGGTTCCTGGGATTTAAAATTATGAGTTTGGTGGTCCCTGAGGTCCAAAAGGTTGGTGACCCCTGCTCCATGGGATCTTTTTCATGTCTGGACCATTCTCATTTCCTTGCACATGCTGTTTCTTACTCTCCTTTTAATCTGGGATGGGGCTCAACACACAAACATTTATGTCAACGTTTTTATCATCAACATACAATTTACACTGTAATCATACTGCTTGCATACTTAGAATTCTTTTCTGGGAGCCAATAAGCTCTATTGTCTAAATAATTTTATGTACTGTTATGAGAGAGTCTCATCCTCCAGGTCTGGAAATGATTACACACAGACACACAACACCTCCAGACCTGGGGCTTTGGACAACCTGTAGTTTGTTCTCAGAGCATTGGGATAATTCAAGGAGTGGTTCCAATCACAAATGAATGTGATTGGGGGGCCTATCTGCCTCCCATTGCTCTAAGTTCAATCCAAAAAGCCAATTTAATTATCTGGCTGCCAAACATGTTACAATTAATTTCCTTTGAACTGCAGCAGTTCCAATTGGGGGTATACACAGGTAAAGGATATTCTTCAATCCTATTCAATTCTGCATACAATTATTTTACATTATTATACATACACAGCTAAGTTCTACTCTGCATTCAATTATTATACATTATTATACATACACATCTAAGAAGGTTTAATGGAAATCACATCATGAAAAGAATAGTAAACATTTTCTTCTCTTAGTTCTTTCTACTACACATAACAGTATAAATTAACCATATCTTCTTTGATCAGCCCCAATGTGAAGGACTCTATTTTAAACATGATCTGTGTCTCATTCCATGTTTCTGAACAGCAGAGCCGTGGATCATTGAAATCAACGGGGCATGCCTTCCACATGCAACTCTGCCATCCAGTGCATTAGAAGAGAGCAGTTTCCTGCATTCTAGTTACACCCATTGTTCTATCTCCTTAAGCATTAAATAATTTAAAAAGGATTAAACATAAACATTTTAAACAAATAAATTTATGTGTCTCTGTCCTGGGTTTCTAGCTTGATCTTGCCCTTTTTCTAATTGTTCCTCTAATACTTGTCTTATGGGGGTGTACAATGACCTTGGAGAATCAAAAGATTTAGCCTGCTCACAAGGAGCTGAAAGTCCAATTGGAGAAGATTTTGGAGTGACAATTTTTACCAGATCATAATCAGGAGGGGCGGCTTATAGTCAATTATTGTTTTGCTGAGACATCAGAGCCAGATGAATAGAATAGAATAGAATAGAATAGAATAGAATAGAATAGAATAGAATAGAATAGAATATTTTATTGGCCAAGTGTGATTGGACACACAAGGAATTTGTCTTGATGTAAATCACGGGTCAGGAACCTTTTTGACTAAGAGAGCCATGAAAGCAAAATATTTGGAAATTTATTTCAGTGAGAGCCATATAATATATTTTAAAAGTGAAATGTCAGTATAATAATTAAACTAAATGTTTAATGTCAGTATAATAAATGTTAAATGTCAGTATAATAATTAATGCGACTTCTGGTGCTGCATGGATTTGCTGATGTCTTTGTAGTCTGGTTGGTACTTGGTGAGGTTAAGCTTCATGCAAGCGTTGAGACTTTCATCCGTTAAACGTGATCGTAGATTGGACTTGATGTTTTTAAGATGTGAGAATGACTGCTCACATGCATACGTAGATCCAAACATGGTCAATACAGCAATACTCACACGCTGCAGTGTGTGGTATGTGACAGGAAGTGCGTTCCAAGTTTTGAGAATCAGTTGGTCTTCGGGTTGAAGTTTTTTCATTTCTGTCCACATGTGCTTGCTCGCCAACTCCGCTTTCTGTCGTGTGATTCTTTCCAAATCTTCATTCAGTGACTTGAACTTGTTCACCCACATGTCTGAGGCCTTCAGGTCAGCCACTTCTGCTTCAAAATCTCTGACGGAGACACCAGCAATGTAACTCAGGTCGGCTGTGTTCAGTGAACACTCGGTTGGATGGGTGATGAACTTAAAAAGACGAGCGTGCTTACGAAATTCTCCAAAGCATGCTTTGAAGGACTGTAGGAGACTGGATGTGAAGCCAGCTAGCTGGTGGAGATCAAAGTTTTGAATGGGCTCACTTGCTGTGCATGCATCTTTAAACTGGCTCAGTTTTTCAAAATGTAGTAAACGACCTGTTTCAAGATCCATAATGAAGAGCTCTAGCTTGTTTTCAAAAGCAAACACAGCTTGTTGAAGGGATAACACTGTATTTCCAATGCCTTGCATTTTCACGTTGAGCTGGTTCAGATGTTCAGTCATATCTACGAGATAGTAAAACTTGAGGAGCCACTCAGTTTCGGCTAGCTCAGGAAGCTCGATGCCTTTCATTTCAAGGAAAGTCTGGATTTCGTTCAGGCAAGCCGCAAAACGGCTAAGCACCTTCCCTCTTGACAACCAACGCACATTGCTATGCAAAAGCAGACCAGGATAGTTATTTCCAACTTCATCCAGCAGTGTTTTAAACTGGCGATCATTTAAGGCTCGGGCAGCAATAAAGTTGATCACACGAATGACCAGCGACATCACTTCGCCAAACTGCCCGTCACACATCTGAGCACAAAGTGCCTCCTGGTGTAGAATGCAATGGAAACTTAGGATGGGTCTATTTTCATGTTCACAAAGAAGCGCCACAAATCCTTTGTTTTTCCCCACCATACACGGAGCACCATCAGTACACACTGAGAGAAGTTTATCCATAGGTAGATTTTTTTCTTGAGCAAACTCCATGAAAGACTTGAATAAATCCTCACCTCTTGTGGACCCTTTTATTGGCAGAACAGCAAGACTTTCTTCGCGCAGTGTGTCATCAACAGCATATCTTGCAATCACGCTGAACTGCGACAAATGGCTCACGTCTGTTGACTCATCCAAAGCCAGGGAAAAGAACGGCGCTGCATTTATGTCCTTCACTTGAGTTTCCTCCACTTTGTTTGCCATCAAGATGGTACGATCATGAACAGTTCTTGCCGACAGAGGCATGTCTTGTATCCGTTTGATTATCTTGTCTTTGTTCGGAAGATCATCAAAAAGTTCATTGGCTACATCCAGCATGAACGTTTTAGCATACTCGCCATCTATGAATGGTTTTCCGTTCCTCACTATTGCTAAAGATCCAGCAAAGCTAGCGGAATTATAGTCACCTTGCCGGGTCCATACGCGGAGTTGCTGCTGGCTAGCTTGCACCCTGCTCAGTAGCTCTTGGCACGCTTTCTTTCTGCTGTCTCCCGCAAAGTATTTTGATGCAAAGGTAGCATGGCGCGTGTCGAAGTGCCGCTTTACATTCGACCGTTTCATCGATGCAATTTTGTCATTGCAAATTAGACACACCGCAGAACCTGCTCTCTCCACAAAGGCGAATTCTTCGGTCCATTCGTCCCGAAATGTACGATACTCGTCATCTTTTTTTCTTTTCACCATCTTCTTTGTCGAAGGGTTAGCTTTGAGCTAATGACCGAGCAGACTGATTCAAAAGGGGGCGTTTACCTGTTTACCCAGCAACGGCCAACGTACGCCAGTATCATCCAATTAAAATAACGGACAATTGCTCCTGCAGCAAACTGCAGCCCTGAACAGGACATGAGCAGTGAAAAATCGATGGATGGATTAAAACAAGTGAGAATATTTTGTTTTATCTGCGAGCCATATGCAATCATCAAAAGAGCCACAGCTGGCTCGCGAGCCATTGGTTCCCGACCCCTGATGTAAATACTCAGTATACATAAAGAAAAGATACATTCGTTAAGAATCAAGAATCATAATGTAAAACAGTTAATGATAGTCACAGGGTACAATCAGCAATCAAATCATACTAGGAAACAGTCAATGTTAATCTTTAGGATACAAGCGACAAAGTTACAGTCCTACAATCACAAGTGGAAGGGGATGGGTGATAAGGAGTGATGACAAGATTAACAGTAATAGTAGTGCAGACTTTGTAAATAGTTGAACAGTGTTGAGGGAATTATTTGTTTAGCAGAATGATGGCTTTCAGGAAAAAACTGTTCTTTTGTCTAGTTCTTGTGTGCAGTGCTCTATAGCATCATTTTGAGGGAAGGAGTTGAAACAGTTTACGTCCAGGATGTGAGGGGTTTGTAAATATTTTCACAGCCCTCTTTTTGACTCGTGCAGTATACAGGTCCTCGATTGAAGGCAGGTGGGTAGTAATTGTTTTTTCTGCAGTCCTAATTATCCTCTGAAGTCTGTGTCTGTCCTGTTGGGTTGCAGAACCAAACCAGACAGTTATAGAGGTGCAGATGATGGACTCAATAATTCCTCTGCAGAATGATATCAGCAGCTCCTTGGGCAGTTTGAGCTTTCTGAGTTGGCACAGAAAGAACATTCTTTCTTGTGCTTTTTTGATGAAGTTTTTTATGTTAGGTGTCCATTTTAGGTCACCTAACATTTTAGGTGATATAGCAGAACCTAGAAATTTGAAGGTCTACTGTTGATACTGTGTTGTCTAGTATTGTAAGAGGTGGTAGTATGGGAGGGTTTCTTCTAAAGTCTACCACCATTTCTATGGTTTTGAGTGTGTTCAGTTCCAGATTGTTCTGGTTATACCACAAGGCAAGTTGTACAACCTCCCGTCTCTATGCAGATTCATCGTCATCTCAAATGAAACCAATCACTGTTGTGTCATCAGCAAACTTCAGTATTTTAACAGATGGATCATTTGAGTTGCAGTCAAATGAGTTGGTATAAAGGGAGAAGAGAAGTGGAGATAGCACACAGCCTTGGGGGGGGGGCAGCTGTGCTGATTGTAAGGTATCAGATGTGATTCTGCCTAGCTTCACCTGCTGCTTCCTGTCTTTAGGAAGCTTATGATCCACTTACAAGTGTGTTCAGATACCGCTTGTTGGTTTAATTTACTTAGAAGAGTGTCTGGAATTATGGTATTGAATGCTGAACTGAAGTCTACAAAGAGGAACCTTGCGTAGGTATTTGGAGATTCAAGGTATTATAGGATGTAATGCAGAGCCATATTAACAGCATCATCTGTCGATCTATTTGCTTGGTATGCAAACTATATGGGATCTAACAGCAGATCCGTGATGATTTTCAGGTGGAGCAGCACAAGCCTTTCAAAGATTTTCATAACTACAGATGTTAGAGCAACTGGTCTCTGGTCATTTAGTTCCTTGATGGAAGACTTCTTTGGCACTGGGATGATGATAGAACGTTTGAAGCAGAAAGGAACATAGCACATCTCTAGTGATCTATTGAAGATTCGGGTGAAGATGGGGGCCAATTGGTCAGAACAGACTTTTAAGCAAGAAGGAGTTATCTTGTCTGGCCCTGGTGCTTTTCCTGGCTTTTGTCTGTGTAATAGATCTTGCACTTCTTTTTCTGTGATCACCAGTGGTTGTGAGCCTAATGGATTGGGGCCAGTTGTAGGAGGCTTGGCTGTTGTTGGTATGTTTGAGATGTGGGTTGTGGAGATAGGTGGCTGTAGTTTCTTTTCAAACCTGCAGTAAAACACATTCAGGACATCTGCTAGTTGTTGATTTCCTTCTGCCTGGAAAGGAGGTTTGCTGAAACCAGTGATGTTTTTAAGAGTTTTCCACATGTTTGCTGGTTCATTTGTTGAGAATTTATTCCTTAACTTGTCAGAGTAGCTTCTGATCTCTCTTGTTAATATGTTTCTGGCCTGGTTGTATAGCATTCTGTCACCTTTTCTGTAGGCTTCCTCTTTGGAACGACGTAGCTGCTTAAGTTTAGCTGTGAACCAAGGTTTATTGTTACTATATATTTGCAGGTTCCTTGTTGGTACACATAAGTCTTCGCAAAAGCTAACATATGAAGTTATAGTATCTGTGAGCTCATCTAGATCTGCAGAGGCATCTTCAAAAACATTCTGATCAGTGCAATCAAGGAAGGCCTGGAGTTTCAGCTTTGCCTCATCCAACCAAGTCTTCATTGATTTAATTGTTGGTTTAATGGTTTTAAGTCTTTGTCTATAGGCAGGTACAAGGTGAATCATGCAATGGTCAGAGTATCCCACAGCTGCTTGTAGTAAAGACCTATAAGCATCTTTTACTTTTGTGTAGCAGTGGTCTAAAGTATTTTTGCCTCTGGTGGGACAATTTACATGCTGGAAATGTTTTGGGAGCTCTTTCCTTAAATTTGCTTGATTGAAATCTCCTAAAATGATGGGAAGGGAACCCGGGTGTTTGGCTTCAGCCTCCATAATTTGATCAGCAAGAGTTCGTAATGCCTTGTTTACACAGGCTTGTGGAGGAACATACACAGCTATTAGGAGAAATGAGGAGAACTCATGTGGAGAGTAAAATGACTTGCAGTTGATGTGTAAAGACTCTTAAGTTTTCATCACAAAACTTATATATTATTGTTACGTCGCCGGCTGGAAGAAAGCTCGGGAGGCAGTGACTAGTTTCAGCTCTTTATTCAGTTTCCAGACCGGCTTGCTTGGCTAGGGCATGCGGCGGCTTATATGCGATTTCCCAGCCGAGCCGCGGCCAATGACACCGCTTTGAATCTCCCGCGATCGGTTTCCTCCAATCGCGGGGGATTCTTCGTGGGCCAATCAGTGCGGCTCACTCAGTCAATCGCATAGCCACGCGTCTCAGCCAATCAGAACCGTTATCTACAAGAATGCTAATTACAGTACAGAACACCCCTCCCCTCTTGGTATAGTTTTACGTGACATAGTCCCGTAAGTAGGCGGGGCTCCATACTTGTCTACTGGACCTGCACAGGTTAGTTGGTGTCTGGTCTTTGAGCAGTTCAGTTGGTTCCTGTGTCGCTCCTTGCCTCATCGATGGAACCTCCTGGAAGGGTAGGCCGGGCCTTTCGCCGCAACTCCCTCCCGGTCTACTCGGGTTGATTGAGCTGCTGGCTCCGCTGTTCCCACCTGGTCTTTCCGGGCTGGTTGAACTTGCTTGGCTGCTCCTTCCAGGTGAGGCTTCAAGCTGGTCGTCCGTCGGTGGCTCTGCTGGTGAGTATTGTTGGTTTCTTTCTTGTGGGGGGTGGTTATTTTGGTATTCCGGGTTCTCCCTCCCCTCTTGGTTGGTATCAGGGTTTCCCCTTCCCCTTGCGGTTTGCGTGTCGGTTGTCTTTCCTGTGTAGGTTCTCGATCTTAACTGATCGATGTGTCTTTTCCATGCTCGTCCATTGGTCGTCTGGAGCCGGTACGAGCAGGGACCTGTCACTTGGGTTATGGTTGCTGTACCCAGAGTGGGTCCCTGGTGAGGTTTTTTGTGTATACTGCATCGCCCGGTGTAAATGTTCGGTGTTTGCTAGATGAGTCAGGGGGGTTCTCTGGGTTGTATGTGGGTTGTAGTCTGTCGAGTGGGGACCTTAATTTCCTCCCCATCAATAGTTCTGCCGGGCTTTTGTTGGTTGTCGTGTTTGTGGTTATGTGTTGTGTAACATTTTATTAATTTTTTCTTGGATTTCCCCGGTTTCAATTTTTTGGATTGCTTTTTTTGTAAATTGGACCATTCATTCCGCCCTCCCATTCACCGCTGGATGTGCCGGCGCTGTCAGCGCATGCCGTATTCCCTGTTCCGCTAGGAATTTTTTGAATTCCAGCGAGGTAAATTGGAGCCCATTGTCTGAAACAATGACATCTGGGAGGCCATGGGTTGCGAATAGTCTGTTGAGTTCTTTGGTGACAGCCTCTGTGGTGGTAGTTCTCATGTTGCTTACCTCCAGCCAGTTGGAGTAAGCATCTACCATAATGAGGAAGGTGTGTCCCTTTGTAGGTCTGGCAAAATCTATGTGCAGCCTGGACCATGGTCCCCTGGGGGTTTCCCATTCCCGGATTGGTGCGGAGAGAGGGCTCGGTCTGGTTTCTTGGCATGGTTTGCATGCTGCTACCCAAGCCTCGATTTGTCTGTCCATCCCTGGCCACCAGGCGTAACTCCTGGCCAAGGCTTTTGTCCTGACAATTCCCAGGTGCCCCTCATGTAATAGTTTTAAAACTTTTTCTTGTAATTTTTCTGGGATGACAACCCTATCCCCCCATAGCAAACAACCTTTTTGTGATGACAGTTCGGTTTGCCGGTTCCGAAATGTCCTGAATTCCTCTTCGTCTTCCTTTTCCGGCCACCTTTTCTCTACTCAATGTAAAACCCGAGCCAGATGTTTGTCTTTATTGGTTTTGCGGGCAATGTCTGACGCAGTTATGGGTAGATTGGGGAGAGCCTCTATGCTGAGGGTGGATGTTGTGTGTGCTGGGTCGGTGTCCAGGTCGGGCAACGGTGTGCGGCTCAGGGCATCTGCATGGGTGATTGTCTTACCGGGTTGGTGTGATAGCCGGTAGCTTTAGGCGGCAAGGAATTCAGACCACCTTGTCATTCTTGGAGATAGAATGTTTGGGGTGGCCCTGTTCCCTGCCAGGATTCCCAGCAGCGGCTTGTGATCAGTGATGATGGCGAAAGTCCTGCCATAGAGGTACTCGTGGAACCTCTTCACTGCGGCGACGATTGCCAGGGCCTCTTTGTCCAGCTGACTGTAGTTTCTTTCTGGCTTGGAGACGGTCCTTGAAAAGAAGGCGATGGGTGCTTCTTTTCCGTCGGGAAGAGTGTGGCTGAGGACGGCTCCGATGCCGAACGGTGATGTGTCGCATGTGACTGCTAGGGGTAGGGTCTCGTACTGGATGAGGATGGCATCCAAAGTGAGCAGGTCCTTGGTTTTGTTGAACACGGCTTCCTCATGTTTCCCCCAGTTCCAGGCAGCCACTTTGTTCAAGAGTCTATGCAATGGTTCCGCCACAGTCACCTTCTGGGGCAGGAAAACATTATAGAAATTAAGCAGTCCTAGAAATGCCTGCAGCTCGGTTTTATTCCTTGGCCTGGGTGCTTCCTTGATTGCTCTGATCTTTTTTTTGTTTGGGTGAATTCCATGCCGGTCTAAAAGTTACCCTAGGAATTCGACCCTCTCGGTGTGCAATTGGCATTTTTCTTTTTTAACCTTTAGCCCCACATCTTTGAATTTTTGTAGTACCTCCCTTAGGTGACCCTCCAGTTGTTTTTGATTGGCCGCTGACACCAGTACATCGTTGAAATAAGGGACCACCCCCTTGATCCCTTGAAGTAGTCTCTCCATGAGACTCTGGAAAATTCCTGGGGCTACGCTGACTCCAAACTGGAGTCTCTTGCAGCGAAAAGCCCCCCGGTGGGTTACTATGGTCTGTGCTTCTGCGGTTTCCGCATTGACCGATAGCTGTTGGTAGGCTTGCGCCAGGTCAAGCTTTGCGAAAACCTTGTCTCCCCCCAGTGAGTGCAGGAGATGCTGTACTACTGGGATGGGGTAAGCACTTTGCTGTAAGGCACAATTTAGGGTGGCCTTATAGTCCCCACAAATTCTCACCGACCCATCGGGCTTGATGGGGGTGACTATGGGGGTCTCCCACCAGGCGTGATTGGTTGGCTCTAGGACTCCCTGTTTGATGAGCTTGTCTATCTGCTCATTGATCTTGGGTCTGAGTGCGAAAGGTACTCGCCGCGGTTTTAAACGGATCAGGGGAATCCCAGGGTCTAGGCTGAACAAAATAGGGGGCCCTCGGTACTTGCCTAGGGTGCTGTCGAACACTTCTTGGAAGTCCTTTGCGAGTTGCTCCTCCCAGTCTGTCTCTGCGATGTGGTCGATGCCTGTTACTTCGATCTCGAGCAGCGTGAACCACTGCAGCCCCAGAAGGCTGGGTCAGTCTCTGTCCACAACGGTCAGGGGAAGCTTTGCTGTGCGCCCCTTGAAGGTGACCTCAAAGTGTCCTGACCCGACTACGGGAATGCGGTTCCCCTGGTAGTCTTTTAGGATCAACTTCTGGCTTCCCAAATGTCTCTTGTTGATGGCGGGCACCAGGCGCTTGAGTTCCCACCATGCAACCATGGAGAAGTAGGAGCCGGAGTCCACCTCCATCTTGCACAGCCTGTCCTTGATGCCCATTTCCACGTATACCTTTTGGGCGTCCGTGCTTGATGAATGGCCGATGACGACCGTCTGGTGGGTCTCCTCTCTCAGTCAGTTCTCGCCATTCCATCGGCCTCGTCCGTCCTGGTTCCAATGCCTCTCGGGTTGCCAGTCCCTTTTTCTGGGGGGAGGGGGTGCCGTCCCGTCTCCGGCCACTGTTGTTGCATCGTCGGGGACTGTACGCTTTCTTGAGGTGGCAGACTCGGGCGATTTGACCTCACTTGTCGCATTGCCGGCAGATCGCGTTGAAAAACCGGCACTCCGATCGGGGATGGTCACCTCTGCAACCGGCGCATTGGAGTTTCGACTTACGACTCCACTGTTCGTGCCGGTCTCGATCCATCTGGAGTCAATGGATGTCCTCCTCTTTGTCCCTGGTGTCGGAGGCGGAGTCGAGGTCGCCATGGTGGGTGGTGATGGTCGCTCGGCGGCTTGCCTCTGGGTGCGTTTTGGCCATCGGGGTCGCTTCAGAGGTTGTGGCTTGGTCACCGGTGTCTGGTCTCCGCATTCGGGCCGCTGACTTTCAGGTTGCTTCGGCTGTGGTGGCCTCGGCAAGGGCGTCAGCGAGGGATATGTCGCCCTTTGCCATCAGTCGGCTTTGTTAGGACCGGGTCCCTGAGCCCGAGGACAACGCGATCTCGCAACGCCTCATCCATGTCCGTAAAGCCGCACATGCCTCCCAGATTCCGCAGGTTTGCTACGAAATCGCTTATGCTCTCACCTATTTTCTGGTCCCGCCGGTAGAAGTCGTGCTGCCTGATGAAGGTGGGCACGGCGGGGGCATAGTGGCTTCGGAGCAGCGGTTCGAGGTCGGCCCAGTCCATCTCCTTCACGTCCTCAGGTTTCGCGAGGGCTTTCGCCATTTTAAACACTGTGGACTCGCAGTGTGTCAGGAAAACAGCCCTTTTTTTCCTGCCCATTTGCCTCCTTGAGGTTGCTACTTTCTAGGAACATCAGGAACTGATCAATGTACGATTCCCAGTCCTCTGTAGCTTGGTTAAAGGGCACAGGCGGTGCGATGCTGGCCATCTCGATGATCTCGCTTTTCTCGGTGCCACGTGCTCGGTGGGTATCAGTTTCGCAATCCCACCTTCGTTGCCAGTGTTACGTCACCGGCTGGAAGAAAGCTCAGGAGGCAGCGACTAGTTTCAGCTCTTTATTCAGTTTTCAGACCGGCTTGCTTGGCTAGGGCATGCGGCGGCTTATATGCGATTCCCCGGCCGAGCCACGGCCAATGACACCGCTTTGAATCTCCCGCGATCGGTTTCCTCCAATCACGGGGGATTCTTCGTGGGCCAATCAGTGCGGCTCACTCAGCCAATCGTATAGCCACGCGTCTCAGCCAATCAGAACCGTTATCTACAAGAATGCTAATTACAGTACAGAACAATTATAGTTATATCCTGAGACCAGCTGTTGTTGATATATAAACATAATCCTCCACCCTTTGTTTTACCTGATGTCTCTTCAATTCTGTCTGATCTAAATGTCTGAAATCCTGAGATGTATATGGTGTTGTCCCCATGAATTTGTGGATTAAGCCAGGTTTCAGTAAAACAAAGAATAGCTGAATTATGAAAATCAGAATTCCATCTATTTAAGAGATGAATTTCATGCATCTTCTTAGCCAGTGAGCGTAAATTAGTCAGAAAGATTGAAGGGAGAGGAGTTTTTCCCCCATATTCCTTAGTCTGTTTAAAATTCCCGCTCGTTTACCTCATCTCCTCTTCTGGTGTGGTTGCTTCTTTGCTTTCTTTGTTATAATCCATAGCACCAGGGAATTGGTTAGAATCTCCTCCGCATTTGCAAAGACAGGTGGGGGTGAGGAATCAGAAAACTGCTCCTTAAGCAAACATTGCCTAATTCTTAGAAGATGGTTTCGTGAGTATGAACTCCATAGTGATAATAAGGAATAAAGAAATCATTAGAGAGCATTTCACTGAGGAAGCTGTCGTCAGTGCCATATTGGATCATCATACCATTGCTGTAATATTTGAACTGGAACCCTGGGTTAAATATGTAAAGTATACATCCAATCCTTTAACCTGAGCGTTTGAGCTCAGAGTACCAGGGACAAAGCTTTCCTATCTCCTCAATCAGCTTTTTTCTATCAGCCTCAGGTACTTTTGCACCTGATTTATGTAGCAGGAGTCTAAATTCCTGAACATATTCCTACTGATGCTGAGATAGATTGCAGCCCTGTAGAATGTGGTGCACACCTTAGGGGTCTGTTCCAAACGAAGGTAGGTATGTTGGTAGCTGCGTCCCCGTCGGGTAATGTCCCTGGTCGGGCACCATATGATAGGTTTCAAAGATTAGTCATTGTTCAGGGTGCCAAGATGTCTGACTACATACGTAGCATTTATTACTTTTATAGGGTTTTTACAAGAAGACAAAGGCAACTTATATACAGCATGTGGATTGGAGCATAAACATCACATTGGAAAACCTCCCAACCACATTGGTAAAACCTCCCAACCAATCCTTAGGAATAGTGGTGATGTTAGTAAAATGAGATCACCTATAAATCTGGAAAGTCCGGAAGTCACCTTCACCAAGATAGGGAATGAGGTCATGCAGTATAGGTATTAGACACTGCAGCATGCTGCGAGTGCCATCTACAGGACTTCAATAGCTTCTACAACCTGAATCCCCTTGCTTCCTTGAGGCAACCATTATTCAAATGTGCGAGTCGTAAAGCGAACTGGCTAACTCGGTGCTGGGAAAAATAATACTGATAGGGAATTAATGTTGCATGTTCCATTATTCTCTTAATGGCATCAAGCTAGCAAGCTGGCAATAGTCACCTCCCTTTTCTTCTTCTTCTTCTTCCCTTGATGTAGTTGTTGCTTCTTGCTCTTTTTCTGTGGTGATGAATGAATCCTTTGGAGGCCTGAATCAGAAGTGGTATTCAGCAAGTTCCGAGTAGTTCTGGAGAACCGGTAGCAGAAATTTTGAGTAGTTCAGAGAACTGGCAAATTTCACCTCTCACTGGAGGTTTTACAGTATCCTTCTCCTGCCACACCTATCAAGCCAAGCCCACAGAACTGGTAGTAGAAAAAATTTGAATCCCACCACTGGCCTGAATGAGCAAGTTAGCAACAATCATCATGGAGAAAGTCTATCGATGTGATTAATGGATGAAAATGACTTGATGGTGCATAATCAATGAAAAAAACACTGTAAGTGTCTTAGGTAGAGATGGAACAACATGATTTTCAGTTCTATGTCACTAAATGGCACACCACAGATAAGCAACAGCCACAATAGACAACTAGGGAATAGAGTACAGCAAAGTGTTGGTAATTGAGGCCAAAAGAGTTTAAATATTTGAGCAATAGATTCCTAGAGAGGATTTGGAGGGGAACAGCAGGAGAAATGCAGGCATCAGTTTTAAGAGCACAGATGGCAAAAAGGCAGGAAAGAAGGAAACTCCCCCTTTTCACTCAAGGCAACCAATCACAGCTTAGATTGCCTCATGAAGTAGCCAGCTCTCTTTAATTAATCAGCTGTAACCTGTGTTCTGACTCTTTACACAATCCCCACTGTTCCACTTATAAATTTAAACATCTTGATGCCCCTCCAATTTATAGTTGGATAGCATTTTAATGAAGTTGTTTCAGAAGGTCCTTTAAGAACTATCAAAAGACAAACAAAAAACCCCTAAGAAGTAACTGGGTTTTTTAAACACAGACCGTTTTGCTAGTTAATCATATTTTATGCATTTTAATAAAGAACAACATGAAGCTCCTAATAAATAACTGGATTTCTTTTGCAGCTTGGCTTGAGACTCCTGATTTAATTAGGGCATCTGTTGGAATCCTGACACTAAACTTTTGCCAGCTCAAAGATGAATTAGGTGGTGTGTGATTGTTATGTTCTAGAGAGGGGAATGATTGGAATTGTGCTGGCCACAAACTGAAGTGGGAATTATAATAAGCTGGCAGGTGATTGGTGTGCTTCTACCCTTGCTTATCTTTTCTGTTTATTTCCCTCACAAAGCATCCCTTTTCTTGTTTGCCCTACTAATTTTCTGGTTAGTTTTCCTTTCATCTGGGAATGTGGATCTCACAGCCAGCAACATCCCTGCCCACCCTGGCTCCTTTTGCCCGGAGCCCAGTTCAGTGGTGACAGTAGGAGGTGGCACTTGCTCACCAGCCCACACATCCCACATTACTAGCCTGTGAAGCCTACACAATCTGCCCACACACTCACTCCCGCAGCAAGTTGTCCCAGCAGCAAGTTAGTCTGTCAAGTTGTCCTGTAAGGAGTTAGAAGAGGCAAGTTGCCTATTCAAATTTCAAATTTAAACATGTTGAAAGTTTCTAAATTTTCTAAATTTTAAAATATTAAAATGTTTAGTTTTCCCTTCCTCTCATTCATTTTGGCGCCATTTCTTTTTTGCACAACTCATAATGGCTAGGAGCTGGAAAGCTTGAAATGGGCCAAAAGCTCCTGAATCTTTGACAGATTCTTGCTTTCAAAATCAATGTTCATTATTGAACTCAGTGAGGACAACTTATATTTAATGGACCCAGATTTCTAAATAAAATAGGACAAGGAACAGAACAGAACAAATTGAAAGACTTTGTGGTTTGCTGGCTACTGCAAGAGTTTATTGCCAAGAGTGGTTTTTATTCCAATTCTGCAATTTTTCATTTTTTGCGGGGTGGACAGTATAAAAATTATAATGTATGTCATGATTAAGTGCAGAGGACAAATAAAGAAATATTAATTGAATTTCAATGTACAAAGGAAAACATGAAAACTAACATGGCTGCCAACTCTCACGCAATCAGCGTGAGACTCACGCAATTCAACCAATTTTGACTGTCTCACTCTGATAAACAAAATCTCACGCTAAACCCCCAAAATCATGGAATGTACAAAAATATCCCTACATTCTCTGATTATATTCCAAATATTTCCCCTTAGCTTAGGAGAAGGATGAGCTCCCAGCGCCGCCCCGCCCTGCCCAGCCACCCCGCCCTGCCCAGCCACCCCACCGCGCCTCTTTTCCCGCCTTAATCCTTCTGCCGGCGTCCCATAACTGTCACGATGCCGATCATTAGCAAATCGCTTCAGGAAAGCGAAGAGCAGGAGGCTTCTTCCCGCCCGGGGCGCTCGCAGCCACTTTGCCCCGCCCTCTCCCTCTCTGCAATGTCCTCTGGGACAAGCCAGCTGCCCTAGGCTTTCCAAAGAAGGACACGAGGGGGCTGGCAAAGCCTCTTTTGCGGGCAACAGCCTCGGCCAGTAATAACAATGGTAAGCAAAGCCAACGGAGTGGCTTCCATTTAACCACCAAAGATGTTTCTTTATTTTCTCTGGCTGGATTTCTGACCCAGGGGAGAAAAACCATTTAAAAAAGCAAAAAGGACAGAAAGAACACCAAGAAAGAATGGGACAACCCCCCCCCCAAAAAAAGAGATCCAACACAACTCTGAATAAAATTATTATTATTTTAAATTTTATTATTATTATAATTATTATTACCACCCCTTTACACGCCTTATGCTCTCTTTTAGCTGATCCAAAAGAGTCTTCCCAAACCAGCAAGGCGAGAAGCACGCCAGGCTGATCTATAAAGGGGCTGGGCAGCTTTTTTGCAAAATACTTAATAGAAAGGTTGGAGGACTGACAGGATTACATCTCTGGCAGTGGATGAAGGAATCACTTTTTCCTCTTTCTCCTTTGAGTTTAAATCCTAGGTCTCCATGCACCAGATCGACAGGACTGTACTACATTATTATCATATTTTCAAACCCTTAGATAAGGACTCAATAAGGACTTTTTTTGATGCCAGTAGGCTTCTCAGCCCCAAATTGGGATAGCCCTGACTCAACTAGAACATATTCTAATCTTAACACAATTTACCATCCAAAGAGCAGTAAGACCATTAAGTTCAGAATCTAAACTTACCCAATAAATAATATACTGTTTCCTCACTGTGCTCAAGCTTCAGAATACAGTAGATGAGTTTTACAGTTAACAATATGTATATTTATATGAAGCACTCATTATTTGATTAAATGTTTAGTTTATACATGTCTGAAATTATGAACCCCTATTTCAGTCAACAAGTTAGTATATAATTAAAGACTGAGACTATAGCATTTGATATTGGCATGTAGTATGGTATTTGATACAGAAAGAAGAATACCCATTGATGTATTTGCATTATCTCTGTAGTTGTTTTGGGTTTTTGTCTTTTTGTTGCACATTGAATTCATCCTATAGTGGTCTATAGTACATCACTAAGCTAATAAAGTCAGTTGAGGTAGAATACTGCAGTTACAAGTCAGGAACTTCAATTATTCATGGTCAGTGAAGTGCATTATTAATATCTTACAAATCCGGTTCAAGTACATTGGTGCTGCTTGCATGTATGTATGTATGTATATGTCCAAATCATGACTAAAGTATGCATCAGATTGCACCATTTAAAATGTAAAATTGTCAAAGCTCCCTACCGTGGAAGGGGGGACACCCCCCTTCCACACCATCCCCCCCTCGGTCGCTCCGCTCCCTCGCAGTGTCTCACTCCGAACTATCACTCAAGGTTGGCAGCCCTGAAACTAATGTAAAGGAAATAGCAGAATGCCGAACAAAACATCTCCTTACAATAACAAGGAGATAAATTAGACCCCCCCCAAAACTTACTAACTCAATGTATCTAACAAAATTGAGCAAACTAAAAGACAACCAAACACCAGAGGAGATGGTCAATGGGGCCAGGCCAGAAGACACCAGTCACCAATCAGAGAAACACTCCATTTCCTCAGAAGAAAAAAAGGACATTTGTCCAGTAAATTACAGCATGCTACCTGGGAAGTGCTTTGTATGCCATCTTGGATTCCTGAATGTAAAGAAAATCAATTAAATACCGATATTCCTCAACTGAGAACAGTTCATTTAATGACCATTCAAAGTTACAATTGCAGTGAAAAAAGTGACTTATGACCATTTTTCACACTTATCACCATTGTAGCATCCCCATGGTCATGTGATTTACATTCAGATGCTTGACAGTTGACTCATATTTATGACAGTTGCAGTGTTCTGGAGTCACATGATCCCCTTTTCTGACCTGACAAGCAAAGTCAATGGGGAATTGGGATTCACTTAACAACCATGTTACTAATTGAACAACTGCAGTGATTCACTTAACAAATGTGGCAAGAAATATAAAATGGGGCAAAAATTATTCAATTTCTCACTTAGCAATATAAATTTTGGGCTCAATTGTGGTCATAATTTGAGGACTACCTGTATATGTTGAGGTTATATTTCAGCTTTCTCCATACAACAGAGCTTAGAGTCGACAGCTGAAAGGCCATTATCACTTTCAAAATCCAAACCTTACGAGATCAGCATTAAAAATGGCAGTAGAGGGTTCAGGTTCCTGTAATAAATTTAGCCTGGTAATCAATCAGCCGTGTGCTTTGGTGGGAAATTCTATTCTTCCCTTTTGCTTTCTTTTTAAAATGTATTTTAGAAATATTGATTCTACTATATGTTAAGTTCTGAGCGTGGGTGCGAAGAATGGAGACGAGGCAGTGACTGTGAACTTCAAACTCTTTATTATCATAGTGAAAAGAGCTCAGCTCCATGGCTGCAACAGCCCTCCTTATATAGGCAACTTATTAAATATTCAACCAATGAAAACCAGGGAGCGCTAGCTCCGTTAACCAATGGGAGAGGCTTGTTAATAGCCAATCAGATTCACCTGAATGGACCAATCTGATGTCGCTATTAACGGCCAATCAGAAGTGCAGGGCCAGAACCCTGCACTTAACTTCAAGCACTTAATAAACTTTATTAAACACATTTATTCATTCACAACACCCCTTCCCCCTGGTTTCAATTTACAGGGTGCGGTTACGTAGTCCTTGAGGTAGGCCGGTTGTTTTGTTAGTCTATTTGATTTTCGTTGTACACCCGGTATTTGGCTGCAGTCTTGTTGAGGTAGGACGTTATCTGGTGACAAGGGTGCCTCTAATTCTGAATTCGAATTTCCGTTGTCACTAACATTTTCGGTGTCTCCATGAGGCGAGCTCACTCCCATCCCTGATTCTTCTTCACGTGTTTCCATTTCGCTGTCATTTCTTTCATTAAGGCTTTCTGCTATTTCAAGTTCATCTTCCTCCATATCTCCTCCCCCCTCAGTTTGGAAATCAGGGGACTCGGAGACCCCTGACTGCAGCCTTGAATGCAGCTGATCAATATGGCGCTTCCATAATCTATTATCGCAACATTTTACTAGGGCCGGTTACTTGGATCACAGTTGCCTCGACCCACAACGGATCGCCCGAAAAGTTCCTAGCGAATACCAAGTCGCCTACCTGGAAGTTACGGCATCGCCCGCTGGATCCGTGTGGTTTCTCAGGTTCGTACAACGGGTGCAGCCGGTCGAGGTGGGAGCAGAGCGTCTGCCCCATTAGCAATTCGGCGGGAGTTTTGTTGGTGATGCTGTGTGGAATGATATGCTGCAAAAGGAGTATCTGGTTAATCTTTTCTTCGATATTGTCATAGTCCATTTTGTGTAATGCTTTCTTGACGAATTGTACCATGTGCTCGGCCCTTCCGTTGGCCGCAGGATGCGCCGGCGAAGTCAGCGCATGGCGAATACCGCGGTCCGCCAGGTACTGTTCAAAAGACAGCGCGGTAAATTGTGGTCCATTGTCGGATACCAGAACATCTGGTAATCTGTGTGTAGTAAATAGTCTGTCTAGTTTGTTGATGACCGCTTCGGTTGTTGTATTCCTCATTTCATGGATTTTGAGCCAGTTTGAGTAGGCATCCACTGTTAACAAGAATGTGTGGCCTTTGGTAGGTCCCGCAAAGTCCAGATGAATACGGGACCAGGGTTCCCTCGGTGTTTCCCATTTGGTTGGGGTTGCTTTCGGTGGGGCGTTGCTTACTTCCTGGCATTTGTGACAAGCTTTGACCCATGTCTCGATCTGCTTGTCAATGCCCGGCCACCACGTGTAACTACGTGCGAGGGCTTTCATGCGCACGATGCCGGGGTGGCCATTGTGCAAGGTTCTTAGTACCGCTCGTTGTAGCTGCTCTGGGACAATGACTCTATCTCCCCAGATAATGCAGCCCTTCTGGGAAAACTATTCCGTTTGTCGACTCTTGAACGGGGCATAGTCGTCAGATATCTGATCCAATGGCC
Source organism: Hydrophis major (assembly GCA_033807585.1). NCBI lineage: Eukaryota > Metazoa > Chordata > Lepidosauria > Squamata > Elapidae > Hydrophis > Hydrophis major. Next base: position 48,114,396 of record CM066329.1, read on the forward strand.
ATCCATGCTCGACCCAACTGAGGACTCGTGCTAAGGCGGGGTCGCGTTTCGTTTCCATCGTGATATCTCGGGCTGTTAATGGCGATGTTCGAAGTGTCTCGATCTGCAACGTTGTCACTGTTGGCGCGGGGTCATCAATAGTCTCTGGGAATGGTGCTCGGCTCAATGCATCGGTATGGGGAATGGCCTTCCCCAGGCGGTGTTGCAACTTATAATTATAGGCAGCCAATAATTCTGACCAGTGAGTCATTCTGGGGGATAATATATAAGGGGTTGGCCTATCTCCCGCTATTATTCCCAGCAAAGGTTTGTGGTCAGTCACTATAGTAAAGGCTCAGCTGTACACATACTCATGAAATCTCTTGACAGCAGACACAATAGCAAGGGCTTCTTTATCAATCTGACTGTAATTGCGTTCTGCTTTTGAAAGCGTCTTTGAGAAATAGGCAACAGGGGCTTCTCTACCGTTTGGCAAAATGTGGCTCAAAATGGCGTCCACTCCGAAAGGCGATGCATCACACGTGATCGTTAAAGGCAAAGTCTCATTGTACTGCATCAGTACAGCGTCAGAAGTCAATATTTTTTTTACATTTCGAAATGCCTGCTCTTCTCTATGTCCCCATACCCAGATTGCTTTTTTGTCCAATAAACGATGTAGGGGTTTGGCTACGGTTGCTTTGTGAGGCAGGAAAACGTTATAAAAATTGATAAGGCCTAGAAATGCCTGGAGGTCGGCCTTATTTTGGGGTTTTGGTGCATTCTTGATTGCCCTCAGTTTGCTATCGGTGGGGTGAATGCCATGACTATCAATTAAATATCCTAAAAATTCGACACGATCCGTGCACAGTTTACACTTGTTTTTCTTAACTTTAAGACCGGCGTCTTTGAATCTCTGGAGAACCAACCTCAGGTGATCCCGTAATATTTGCGGAGTAGGGGCAGCGATTAACACATCATCAAAGTATGGGACAACGCCTTTTATCCCTTGTAATAGTCTTTCCATCAAACTTTGAAAGATTCCCGGAGCCACGCTAACTCCGAATTGGAGTCGGTTACATTTAAATGCACCTCGGTGCGTAACGATCGTTTGTGCCTCTGCCGTTTTATTGTCTACTGGCAGTTGTTGGTATGCCTGGGCTAAGTCTAGTTTAGCGAAGACTTTTCCACCCCCCAGGGAATGGAGGAGGTGCTGCACCACCGGCACCGGATACGCTTTTTGTTGAAGGGCGTGGTTCAGGGTGGCTCGGTAGTCCCCACAAATTCTTATCGATCCATCCGGCTTGATGGGTGTAACGATTGGGGTTTCCCAGGGAGAGTGATCGGTTGGTTCTAACACACCCTGGGCTATCAATTTATCAAGCTGCTCGTCAATCTTTGGTTTAAGGGCAAATGGAACTCGAGGCTTAAGGCGGATGGGAGCTATTTTGGAATTGAGGTTAAATGATATCGGGGTCCCCTTGTACTCACCTAGTTTTTCGGCAAAGACGTCCTTGAATTCTTGGACGAGGTCCTCTTCCCAGTCGCTGCTGCAGATTCGGTGAATGCCTGCCACTTCAATTCCAAGTGGAGCGAACCATTGGAGGCCTAACAGGCTAGGCCGATCTTTGTCGATTACAGTCAGGGGTAGGAATGCTGTACAGTTCTTGAACGATACCCGGACTCGGCTGGATCCTACAATTGGGATCCGATTCCCTTGATAGTCTTTGAGTATGAGTCTTTGGAATCGGAGGTCTTGTCGCCGGACAGTAGGGATGAGCTGCTTGAAGGTCTTCCAGGAAACCATCGAGAGAGACAATCCTGAGTCGACTTCCATCAGGCAGGGCTAGTTTTTGATGGCCACTTTCACTCGGATCTTCTTGGCATCCAGAGAGGAGGCGTGACCAATCGTGATAGTTTGGTGAGCCTCTTCTCGCTTCGTGGGGTGGTTTAGGGTTTTGTTTCTGTAGGAGTGGTTGTTCCATTGATGGTTTCATGGTTCTCGCCTTACAGGACGGCTTCCTGTCAGTTGGCGAAAGTTAGTCCCCTTCGAGGGCTTGCTGGGTCCTATTTTACTTCTACAGACCCGTCCGATATGGCCTCGTTTCCCGCACACATGGCAGAGCGCGCCGAGGAATTTGCATTCTGATCGGGGGTGGCTTGCCCCACAACCAGCGCATTGGTATTGAGATCTCTGGCGTTGGTCCCGTTCGGACCGAAGTCGGTGAACCTCTTCTTCATCGCTGTCTGACGATGAAGAGAGGTCCTCGTGGTGGGCTGTTTGAAACTGCCCTTCTGACTTAGGTGAAATGTCGCGGGTCAGTTGGTGAACCGGGGTGCGGTTGCAGCGCATTCGGGCAGCCGACTTCCTGGTTGCTTCTGCCGCAGTAGCTTCATTGATAGCATCGGCAAGGCAGATGTCACCTTTTGCCATCAGCTTGCTTTGGATGTATGGTGCATCCAATCCCAGAACTATTCTGTCTCTCAGGGCTTCTTTGAGGTCGGAAAACCCACATAGGCCTCCCAGATTCCGGAGATCCGCTATGAAATCAGCAACACTTTCGCCCTTCTGCTGACTCCTCTGATAAAATTCATGCCTTCTGACGAGCGTTGGCACGATCGGTGCATAGTGGGCCCTCAGTAGGGGTTCGAGAACGTCCCAGTCCATAGACTTTACTTCTGCCAGTTTTGCTAGTGCCTTGGCCATCTTGAATATGGTCGGCCCGCAATGGGTTAGGAATACCGCTTGTTTCTTCCTGGTAGTGGCATCCTTCAAATTGTTGGTTTCCAGGAACATCTGGAAGCGATCCATATAGGAGTCCCAGTCTTCTTGCTCTGGGTCGAATGGAGCGGGTGGTATGACGCCGCCGGACATGGTTCCGCCGTTGTGCGTTTCAGCCACGTGCTCGGTTATCGTTCTTCGTTGTTCAGTCAGCTCTGACATCTCCAAATCCCATCCTCGTCGCCAGTGTTAAGTTCTGAGCATGGGCGCAAAGAATGGAGACGAGCCGGTGACAGTGAACTTCAAACTCTTTTTTATCAAAGTGAAAACAGCTCAGCTCCATGGCTGCAACGGCCCTCCTTATATAGGCAGCTTATTAAATATTCAACCAATGAAAATCAGGGAGCACTAGCTCCGTTAACCAATGGGAGAGGCTCGTTAATAGCCAATCAGATTCACCTGAACGAACCAATCTGATGTCGCTATTAACGGCCAATCAGAAGTGCAGGGCCAGAACCCTGCACTTAACTTCAAACTCTTAATAAACTTTATTAAACATATTTATTCATTCACAACACTATACATTGACAATTGTCCTCTCTTTCTTAGCTCCCATTTTCTAGGCCCTGATGCACATTATCTTTATCTGTGACCTAATGGAGACTTCCCTGCAAGTAAATTTACAGAATTTACACATGGCATTTAACATTTAGCAGTTGTTATACAATTTCCTCCTTCAGGAATCAAGCTTCATGCTGGGTGCTCTTGGAGGCAGCCCTGGCAAGCAGGAGTGAAGCTGGTTCCCCCGGAGCTTCTCTCCTGATGCTGTTGCCATGTCCTAAATCCTTGGGAGCCCCATTAAATAAGTCATAAAGATTTAGGGGGTAGAGAGGCTTTGATCTCCACTGAGAGACACCCCCAAGAAAACTGATTCTGTAATTCTATTAAAAAGGTCATTACATTTGGAACTCAGCACATAGCTAATCTTTGTAAACTAAGTTGTATCACATTTCATTATTTCACTTGACTCAGTTGCAAAGGCCAGTTGCTAGAAGTCAAAAACCACTTGATAGTATTTAATCAGTAAAAACATCTTGTAGACGCCTTGGATAGAGACAGAACAAGCGTTTCCAATCCGGAGATGGAGGTCAAAGGGACAAGATCTGTCTCTAGAAAGCTGACAATACAGCAGGCTCTGTCTACTGTGGTTGAGTTTAAGGAGTTAAACCATCAAGTACTGTATTGCTAGAAAGGATGGGAGAAGAGGAGAAGCACAAAGGAACTTCCTCTTTTGGATCGCAGAGTTGATGTGCAGAGTGGCTTTTGTGCCCTTCCACGGATCGAAGCAGCCGCTGGAAGGTGAGTTGAGGGCAGGTGGGAGAAGAATCCGGAAACGAATCTGACTGCTTGGTTTCCTCCACGGCTTGGAAGCAGAGAAGCAACTCGGCTGAAGCCTATCAGCTTCTGCTGCTGCAGGTTCCTTTCCTTCCCGAAATTGAAGCCCCCTGCAGCTGTTAACTGTGCAAGTGGTGGCTGCAATCTTCTTCTGGGGAGAAGATTTAAAAAGCCTCTTGCGATGAAGTTTGATTCTTTGGGAATGGCTTCCCTCCAGAGATTGTGGGTGCTCCATCATTGGAATGAGCTGAAAGTTCTGTCCCAATGCCCTGCTCATTTCTTTCTAAAAGCCACCAGTGGAAGAGCACCTACAACTCCTGAAGGCAAGCTGTTCCACTGGCTAACTGTTCTCCACCATTAGGAAGTTTCTCCTAACAGGAAGTTCTGGGATCTAGGTTGCTTCTCTCCTTGATTAGTTCCATCCAAGAGTTGCACATATTTTTTTTATTAATTTTTTATTTTTAATCTAACAATTCCAACTGAAGAGTGTATCGTTTGGGTACAAATATCTTTGTTGAACAGTAATCAAAATTTACATTAGTATTAATTCTACAATGCTAAAATAATAACATTAATACTAATCATAAATAGCAATTTATACCGCTTTATAGTGCTGTACAGCCCTCTCTAAGCGGTTTAGAGTCAGCATATTGCCCCCAACAATCCCCCATGTCATATAATATTCAGTTTGCTCTTTCTTCTTAATTGCAAGCATTAGAGTCTTCATTTCTCCACATTCTAATATTTTCCTAATCACATTCTCATCTGTAGGTGTCTCTTCACTCTTCCAACTTCGTGCAAAAACAATTCTAGCTGCAGTAAATATGTGAATAATTAAATATGCATTTCCCTTACTGTATTTTTTGGGTAGAATCCCCAATAGAAATATTTCTGGCTTTAAATCAGTGTGCTGCTTTATCATTTTTTCCAGCCACATATGTATTTTTGTCCAATTTGTTTTGCTCTTGGGCATGTCCACTACATATAATATGACCCAGGTATCTGATGGCACTTCCAGCATTTAGCCAACTTATCTTTAAACATCTTTGCCAACGTCGCTGGCGCAAAATGTCATCTATAAAACATCTTATACAAATTTTCTTTATATGCAGTTGACATGGTTCATTTGTAGTTTCTGTCCCACAATTTTTGCCATTTATCTAATTCAATTGTATAACCAAATTTTTTTGCCCATACTATCATTCTTTCCTTCATTTGTTCCTCTTCCAATTTAATGCCTAGTAGGAAGCTGTACATTTTTAAATCAATTTTTCTTCTGCCCCTGTTAATATCTTATCTAGTTCTGTGAATTCTTTATAAAAACCATATAATTTTACATCTTTCTCATATCTAGAATGTATCTGTACCTGTGAATACCATGTCATATCAATCCCTTGGTCACTCAGTTCTTGTTCAGTTTTGAGTTCCCCCTTCTCATTCAAAATATATCTAACAACATTTTCTATTTTAATAACAGTTGGATGAACCAATGCTTCCATTGTTGAAAGCCAGACTGGTATCTTTAAATAGTGGTGTTCTTTGACTTTCTCTCACACTAACAATAATGAGTTCCTAATATGTCTTTGAAAGTAACCGTGTATTTTATTTTTCCCATACCACAAGAAGGCCTGCCAGTCCAACTGCAGATCATGTCCCTCCAAGGTCAATAGTCTTTTATTCCTCAATAGAATCCATTCTTTCACCCAAGTAAGTGCTACAGCCTGGTAATACAGTTCCCAATTTGGTAACCCAAAGCCTCCTCTGTTTCTTGAATCCTGCAGCATTTTAAATCTTATTCTTGTTTTTTTCCCTTGCCAGATATATCTTATTACTTTATTGAGTTCCTCAAAGTATTTTTTTTTCCATTTTATTGGAATTGTTTGAAATAGATATAATAATCTTGGCAATATATTATTTTATTGTAGCTATCCTCCCTATTAATGATAATTGCAGGTTTTTCCATTTCTCCAAATCTGTTTTAATTTGTTGTATCAGTTTATAATAATTATCCTCCTTAATATTTACATATCTTGACATCAAATAAATCCCAAAATATTTTACTTTCTTAATAATCTGAATATCTATTATCTTCATTAACTCTTTTTTCTGTGTATCTGTAAGGATTTTAACTAGTATCTTTTCTCTTTATTTTAAATCCTACCATTTCACCATATTCCTTTTTTTTAAAAATTAGTTTAGGCCCTGTTTCTTGTGGGTCTTCCAATATAAAAACTAAATCATCTGTAAATGCCTGTAGTTTATATTTTTCTTTTTTTATTTCCATATCTTCTATCTCTATATTTTCTAATACCATGTTTCTCAGAAAACACGACCCACCCCAATAATAAGCCCAATCCTAATTTTTTGGAGGTGGGCCTAATATTACCCCTACCTTGAAAATAAGCCCGGGGGATGGGAATGGCCAGCACGAGCATGGGGAGGGGCAAGTGTCCTGCTGCAAAGCGGGGTGAAAGTCATTTTGTGCTAAAGCAGAGGCATTCCGAGCCTTCAGCGTATCCCAGGATTGCAATGCTGAAGATTTGGAATGGTGCCTTCTGCGTTTCAATCCTGGGATTCATTGAAGGATCAGAGTGGAGCTGTTTTCATGAAAGGCAGGAAAATGGGGAGGGGAATTTTCCTGCCTGTTATCCATTCCTATTAGAGTAGGACCCTAGATGGCTTGTGACATTGCACTGATGAATGGAAGCACCTCCGTGAGCTTCATCACACTGGTGCAGCTGGCATCCTACTCTGAGCAGTTGTGCCAGTGTATCCAAACGCGCAGAGGTGCTGCCGCTTGCATGCACAACGGCACAGCAATCCTTGCAGGGTCCCATTCAAAGAGGCTACACCGATATGATGAACCTAACAGCAATGCCGCCACTCGCACGCACAATGCTGCAATAAGCCTTGCAGGTCCTGGGATATGCCGAAGGCTCAGAGTAGAGCCGTTTTTGCAAAAGGCAGGAAAATGCAGAGGGAGAAGGAGTTTGAGGAAGGGATGACAGGCAGGAAAATGCCCCTCCCCATTTTCCTGCCGTTTGTGAAAAAGGCTCCATTCCAAGCCTTCAGCGTATCCCAGGACCCTGCAAGGCTTGTTGTAGCATTGTGCGTGCAAGCGGCGGCACAGCAATCCTTGCAGGGTCCTGCTTGAAGAGGCTAAGCTGATGTGACGAACCTCACAGCCGCCACTCCAACCACGCTACAAAAAGCCTTGCAGGGTCCTGGGATATGCTGAAGCCTCGGAGTGGAGCCGTTTTTGCAAAAGGCAGGAAAATAGGGAGGGGAGGGAGCTTGAGGAATAGAAGACAGGCAGGAAAATCCCCCCTCCCCATTTTCCTCCCGTTTGCCAAAAACCCTCCATTCTGAATGCTGAAGTTTTGGAATTGAGGCTTTTGGGCGAATAGGAAGGAAAATGGGGAGGGGAATTTTCCTGCCTGCCATTCTTCCCTCAGTCTGTGCTAAGCTTGTGGAATAGCTCCTTTTGGCTGCTACAGAAGCGGCCCAGTGGAGAGGGAAGGCACGTGGGGCGTTCCTTCGGATAGAAGCAGCACAGTGGCTGGGCGAGGCATATGGAGGGAAAATTAAGGCACCCCTCAAAAAGATAACCAAGCCATTTTTTCATCGGTCTAAAAAAATACAGCCCTGTCTTATTTTCTAAGAAACGCGTTATTTTCATATAATACTTCCAGTGTCAATATAAATAGTAGGGGAGACGGGACATCCTTGTCTTGTACCTTTTTTAATATCAATCTTCCCTGTCATATCTCCATTTACCATCACCTGTGCTGTTTGCCTGTAAAATATCACCTCAATCATATTAATAAATTTCTCCCCAAAATCCATGTCTTTTAACTGTGCTAGCATGAATTGCTAGTTCACAATGTCAAATGCTTGCTGTGCGTGTAGGAAGATCAATGCCATTTGCTTCCCTGGATGTGCTTCGTAGTACTCCAGCGTGTTTAGATTATTCTCATATTGTCTTTGATTTGTGTCTTTGGTAAAAATCCATTTTGATCTGGATGTATAAATTGATTTTAAAATCTTTTAAGTCTTTCTGCAATTATTGAAGCATATATTTTATAATCTGCATTCAATAAAGATATTGATCTGTAATTTTTTATCTGTTGTAAGTCTGAGTTCTTTTTGGTATGAGGGTAATGTATGCTTCCGTCCATGACTGGTACTTTTGCTTCTAACAATACTTCATTGAACACTTCCAACATTAGTATACTTTGGATGTTTTGTAAACTTTTATGACTTTCTGCTGGTAGACCATCTAGGCCTGGTGTTTTACCATTCTTTTGTCTTTTGATTGCTTCTGTTAATTCCATCATTGTTATATGTTCCTCTAACATAACTTTTACTGTTTTTGGTATTTTAGGTAATTCCACTTTTCTTAAGTATTGTTTTATTTTATCTTCTGAAACTATCTCTTGGTCATATAGTTTCCCATAATAATTTTGAATCGCTGTCTTTTTATCATAATTTTTCTGGTAAAGATTTCCTTGCTCATCCTTTAATTAATTAATATATCATTTTTTTCTTTCTCGTTTTTCAGTTTATATGCCAACCATCTTCCTGGTTTATTTGCATTTTTTAAAAAATGTTTAGCATTTTTATTTTTTTGTGCTAATTCTTCTTTATCTATTATATTTATGTTTTATTAATTCCATTTGATTTTTTAGGTTCTTTTTTGTGATTCTTTTTGTAATTCTATCTCTAGTCTGTGGTATTCTTCTTCTAATGTCTCTTGTTTTTGTTTCTTCTTGTTTTTCTTTCCCATGTAGGTTATGACTAAATCTCTAATATATGCCTTAGCTGTATCCCATACAGTTTGTAATGAGGTCTCTTGTTTCCTATTCTCTTTAAAGAAAAATTCTTTTTCCATAAATTGAATAAATTCCTTGTATTTTAATATTGATTGATTCAACATCCATCTTAGTTTCCTTTTTTGTCCTTTCCATTTGACTTTTATTGGATTATGGTCTGCCCAGTTACTTGTTTCTATATTCAGTTCTTGTACATTAGATTTCAATTCAGCTGACATCCATATCATATCTATTCTTGATCAGGACATATGCCTATTTGAGTAGAATGAGGATTTATTTTCCTTAGGGTGTAACTCTCGCCATACATCTTGGATGCCTATTTCTTCCGTTATTTTAAAGAAAGCCTTTGGAAACATTCTCCTAGTTTTTTTTAACTAACTTTACTAGTTTTACAGTCTAACTCTGCATCTATAATTGCATTGAAATCTCCCACTACACATATATTTTCATACTCCAATTTTATTATTTTCTTATGAAGTTCACTATAAAAATCCTCTTATCTACTATTTGGTGCATAAATTGCTACCAGAAGTATCTGTTTATAATTCATTGCTATGTCCACCATCAAAATTCTCCCTCTTCATCCATAAATATTTGCTTAGCATTATTGTTTCTTTTATGTAAAGAGCTATTCCTCTCTTCTTGTGTTGTGATAGAGATTTGTATAGTTTCCCAATTTTGAGATATTTCCAATAGTTTATTGTGTTGTTTTTTTAATATGAACCTCTTGTAGGCAAATAATATCCAATTTTAATTTTCCTAGTTTACTAAAGATCCTTTTTCTTTTTATAGCCAAATTCAGACCATTTATATTAATTGACAATAATTTTATTTCTTGGGTATCTCTAAGGCATTTGCCAGCAACTCTTCCATTATCTCTGTCAGATCTCCCTTTTCTCTCCCTCTTCTTCTTCAATATTCTGAAAGCGTAGCTAATAATTGGCCTTATCCATCTCAAGTAATATTAATTGTTATCTCCTGATTTTTAACTGCCAATGTTAGTCTATATAATCAACCTCTTCCACTCTTTTCTCTGTATATTCAGCTTTCTCTTCTACTTTCTGAATTCGTTTGTTTTTAACCATTATTTGTTGAAAATTTTCTATTTTATCTTTTACTTTTCCTATTCTTTCCTTGATGGCTTGGATCAAAGCTTTTGTCTCTGCCTGCATCAAATTCATTTTTTTCTTGCTGCAACATCGCTTCCAATGACCTTTGACCTGCCAAGCTAGATACTGCTGATGCTGAGATTGACGCAGATGTAGTTTTCTTCATTTTGTAATGCTTTAATTGTAATTATGATTTTAATTGTAATCCCAGAGATTTGTAATTGTAATCCACAAAGAAAGGAAGTTGAGACGGTTATTTATAATCTAGGAGGGAAGTGAAACTATAAATTGTAATTCAAGAATTGTTAGGCTGTTAGTCCCTTTATTCTTCAAAAAGTGTTCTGTTTTTCTCCTGTTAAATTCGTAATCTACATAGGCCCACCAAGCCCCAGAGTTCAACCACCACCTGTTTTATATCTTCAAAGAGAAAAAATCTTTATCTTTCACAAGAGCAAAAAACAAGAAAAAGGGAAATATTTTGCTATTTATTACATCTGTTTAGCTTCGACTTGAGTTCCAAGAGCTGCCCTATTTTAAAAAGTCTCAGTGTTTCACTCTCTGTCTCAGCTATCTAGCACAAACAGCTTGCTGGTGCAGATGTTATTCTTTTTAGCAGCCAGCCCTAAACTTCTTCAGTTTTTCAAGGTTATTTTTTCTATTATTTTTTCCTCTTATTTTCTCCCTTGTACCCATCAACTTTCACCAGCAGTTGTCACTGTTGCTCTGCTTCTCTCCCTTTTATTTTATATTGTATTATTCAATCCATGTTTTTCAAAACAAAAATAAAATTCTTTAAGTCCAAGTTTTGTAATCCCTAAAGTCTTTCAAATTAATCAATGTTATTTTTAAGGTCCCCAGTCCAGCTTCCTCATTTTAAAGTTCTTTTACTCTTTTAAAAAAATCCTCTTTTTTTGTTTCCAGTTTAAAAATGGCTCTCTGGCTTGGTCGCCACTTTTCTTGGGAGGTGGAAAGGAAACAAAACCACCTCTTCTTTTTTGAGTCCCACTCTCACTTAGGCTAGTTTCCAGAGGGCCTGTTCCTCAATAGAAATTAGAAATCTCTCACATAGTTCATTCATGCTGTTCCTTAATCTTTTCACTTTCTTTTTTGGGCAGCTGTCACGGCTTCGATCAGGAACACCTTAGCTGTCTTTTTCTTCCTGCTGGATTGAGAGCCATCTCCAGGACGTTTGCAGGCTTCCTGAGATCGACACAAGGTGTTCCCTTCCTTCATCATCACTCCGAGGTGAGTTAGGCCCATCAGAACTTCCTTGCAGTTCAAATTTCAGTGTGATCCCACAGAGTCCCGTATCCTCCCAATAGTTGAATATTTATAATGGGCACAGCATGCCCCATTGATGATCACCATTTGTGACCTTCCCAGCTAGCTTCTGACAAGCAAAATCAGTGGGTATACTGGCAAGAAATCACAAGTCACAGTCTCATGTAATTGCTTTTAACAACCCACAGTAATTTTTTAACTACAGAGGAACAGATGTAAGTTGGCACTGTCATGTGACATCATGCTTAATGATTGTGCTGCTTAGTGATGCAGATATAAGTTCCAATTGCAGTAGGTTAAGTGAGGACTACTTTAGTGGAGATGTTACCAGAGTATTTGTAGACAGTGTTTTCTGCTCGTATTTGCAGCTGAGGATTGAACATGAACAGAAGTGTTGCTTCAAATCTTGTAGAGGCTTTCGGCATCATTTCATTAGTTAAAGCCCCCACATCTCTAAATTGAGCTCAGAAGTTTTGATTGTAAACATTCTGGGCTTGAAAGACATAGATTTTCTCCATATATATGTGTGTGTAGGTGGGTGTTTCTGTATCTCTCTCTGTAGGGATATATCTGCAATTATATAATCTATCCCCAGCACTTCAAGATATAATTGATGATAGTCCTTTGTGTTGCTAAGAATTTGTGATTGACCCAATTAAACAACTGAATTTGATTGAATGGATATTTGAACATGGATCTCAGTAGTCTTCCATGTGTCAAATGAATCATAAATAAGGTAAGAGAATATTCTACCGCGTTTCCCTGAAAATAAGACCCGGTCTTATTTTCTTTTGGGCTTGAAAATCAGCACTCAGCCTTATTTTGGGGGAGGACTTACTTTTTTTTTAACCAATACTGTCGCCCTCTCCATCGCATTGTCTGTTTGCCCTCGACTGCAATGGGCCAAGCTCTCAGCATGTCTTGGCCTTCTTGGCACAATTCAAATATCTTTAATTCTGAGCATAGAGTGAGAGACCAGGGGCGGGGAATAAGACAGGTGATCTGGACATGCTGCATGGCTGCCTGGGCCACAGGGGGCTCACAGTAAGCTTGCGTGGTAGCACTGGCAGCAGGCAGAGGCCTGGGGTAGGCAGGTGATGCAGACACCTTGTGCTGATGCTTGTTCTGTGCAGCCACAGGCAAACTGAGTGGCAGTGGGACGGAGTGAGCAGCGCGTTGGGGTCATCTCTGCCTCCCCCATGTTTCTGCCTCCGCCTGCTGCTGGTGCCACCGCGCAAGCCTCCTATGAGCTGTTGATTTTGGGAAGGAGCTCAAGCAGAAGTGCCACACCCAGAAAGAGGCAAAAGTCATACTGCCAGTGACGTGCGGTTTCCTCCATCGCCCTTCAGCTGTGGAACCCAGTGAGAAAGGTGGAGGGGGAAGCTATTTGTGATGCCCGACAAAACCTTTCCCATGAGTTAACAGGTAATTCCACACCTTTGTTCTCACTCCCCTTTGCTCACAGAGCCCTCGCCGCTCCCCCACCTGACCCTCCACTACACACACACACACACACACACACACATCCATACATCCACACATTTTCACTTAATGAAAAGGGAAAAGACATGCAAATGAATCAGGAGGCTTTCTCTTCTCCCACCACCCCACATGACGCTGCAATGTGGTGATTGGAACAGGCCCTCCCCCCCCCTTCTACAAAGGAGACACAACCCATGCCTTCATGCTCAGAATTAGTAGTTGTTGAACTGCCCCAAGGGGCCGGCAGGCTTTAGCTGCAGCCGGTCACCTTCGTCCAACCCCGTGTGTTTGCCACCTCTCATGCTGGCCACTCCCAAGCTTATTTTTGGGGTAGGGCTTATTTTAGGCCCACTCCAAAAAATCAGGCTTGGGTCATATTTTCAGGAAAACATGGTAGCATTGGGGCACGTTTGCTTTTTCATTGTAATATATACTTTTTTTCTTTTTTCACATCCTCTCTAACCATTTTATAAACAAAGTTACACTTTTCTTTCAATCTTACAGACAAAGAGGATGGCAATAAGAGCACCTGGGACAACTGTAAATAACAAGCAACATTGAAAAAAGAAGAAAATAGAGCCAAAAATCAAAATAATTTCCATTTCCTTCAGAAAACCACACAATTCTCCTCCTCCTCAAACAGCTGTTAGACAAAAGAGAGAAAATCAAGATAGACTTGAAGTGGGAATAAGCAGATTATGCAGAACTCAAGGATATATTACATGAAATCAAGGGAGATTATTTTTCATTCAGCAAAAGAGGGAAATAGTCAGTGGAAAGGAAACTGTCAATAGTAAAGCCACGTCGGGCAGACAGGAATGCAACCTGTGAGGAAAAAAACAGCTTGAATAAAAGCACCCACAAAACAAGGCATTGTCCATATTGTTGACTTCTTCAAGAATATCAGCTGTGGAAAAATTCCATAGATTTGCCTATTGTGGCAAAATAATATTTTGCAAATCACAGCTGATTATGTACTAGAGGAGCCAGAAAGAAGAAAAGCCATAAAAATTACCTGAATGTGGCAAAAGCTTTGGTCTGAACAGCTCCCTTGTGGTTCATAGAAGCAATCCCACACATGCTTTAGCGAGCATGGCAACATGATGATACATCAGAGGACACACAACAGGGAGAAAATGTATCACTGTGCAGATTGTGTGAAAGTTTCATTAGAAATTCCCAGGTCATAAGACACTAGATTACTCTCACACAAGGAAAAAAAAAACCATTTGAATAGCTTTTCTGTGGGAAAAGTTTCAGTGTGAATTCCATCCTGGTGAAGCACCCAGGTACTCAGACAGGAATCAAACACTTTGAATATCCTGACTGGAAAAAAATTCAGTCTCAATTCCAGTCTGGTGATGCATCAATGGATTGACTCCAGGGAGAAACTGTATGAGTGTCTAGATTGTGGAAAAAGCTTCATTAGAAATTTCCATTTCAGACAACAGAAAATTCCCACAGGAAAAAAAACATTCAAATGTCCTTTCTGTGTGAACAGTTTCAGTCAGAAACTGTTTCAGTCAGAATTCTAGCCTTGTGATACACTAGAAGACTCGCATAGGAGAAAAATTCTTTGAATGTCCTTATTCTGGGAAAATTTTCAGTTGTAATTCCAATTTGGTGATATACCAGACAATTCACTCCATGGAGAAACCCTATAAGTGTCAAGATTGTGGCAAAGATTTTATTATAAATTCTCACTTTATTACACACAAGAGGACTCACAAAGGAGATAAACCCTTTCAATGTCATGATTGTAGGAAATGTTTCATTAGAAATTCCCACCTCATGACTCACCAGAGTACTCACACAGGAGAAAAACATTTTGAATGTCCAGACTGTGGAAAACGTTTTAGTCAGAATTCCAACCTCATGAGACATCAGAGGACTCACACAGGAGAGAAACCCTTTGAATGTCCTGTCTGTGGGAAAAGTTTCAGTGAGAATTCCAACCTCATGAGACACCAGAGGATTCACACAGGAGAGAAACCCTTTGAATGTCCTATCTGTGGCAAAGGTTTCAGTGAGAATTCCTACCTGGTAATACACCAGAGATCTCATACAGGAGAGAAACCCTTTGAATGTCCTGATTGTGGGAAAAGTTTCAGTCGCAATTTCCATCTTGTGAATCACCAGAGTAGTCACACAGGAGAGAAATGTTTTGAATGTCCTGACTGTGGAAAATGTTTTAGTCAGAATTCCTACCTCATTAGACACCAGAGGACCCACACAGGAGAGAAACCCTATGAATGTCCTGAGTGTGGTAAAAGTTTCAGTGAGAGTTCCTACCTGGTGGGACACCAGAGGACTCACACAGGAGAAAAACCATTTGAATGTCCTGAATGTAGGAAATGTTTCATTAGAAATTCTGACCTCATGAGACATCAGAGGACTCACACAGGAGAGAAACCCTTTGAATGTCCTATTTGTGGTAAAAGTTTCAGTGAGAATTCCAACCTGGTAATACACCAGAAGATTCACACAGGAGAGAAACCGTTTGAATGTCCTGATTGTGGGAAGTGTTTCATTAGAAATTCCGACCTCATGAGACACAAGAGGACTCACACAGGAGAGAAACGTTTTGAATGTCCTATGTCTGGGAAAAGTTTTAGTGATAATTCCACGCTGGTGAGACACCAGAAGACTCACACAGGCAAGAAACCCTTTGAATGTCATCAATGTGGGAAAAGTTTCAGTCAGAGTTCCCACCTGGTAATACACCTGAGGACTCACACAGGAGAGAAACCCTTTGAATGTCCTATCTGTGGGAAAAGTTTTAGTGATAATTCCACACTGGTGAGGCACCACAGGACTCACACAGGAGAGAAATCCTTTGAATGTCCAGATTGTGGAAAACGTTTTAGTCAGAATTCCCACCTCATGAGACACCAGAGGTCACACACAGGAGAGAAACGCTTTGAATGTCCTATCTGTGGGAAAAGTTTTCGTGATAATTCCAGCCTGGTGAAACACCAGACAACTCACACAGGAGAGAAACACTTCAAATGTCCTTACTGTGAGAAAAGTTTCAGTCAGAATTCCTGCCTGATAATACACCAGAGGACTCACACAGGAGAAAAACCCTTTGAATGTCCTATTTGTGGGAAAAATTTCAGTCAAAATTCCCACCTCAGGACTCACCAGAGGACTCACACAGGAGAAAAACTGTTTGAATGTCCTGACTGTGGAAAAGGTTTTAGTCAGAATTCCCATCTCATGACTCACCAGAGGACTCACACAGGAGAGAAACGTTTTGAATGTCCTGACTGTGGAAAACGTTTTAGTCAGAACTCCCACCTCATGAGACACCAGAGGACACACACAGGAGAGAAACCCTTTGAATGTCCTGATTGTCAGAAAAGTTTCAGTCAGAATTCCTACCTGGTAATACACCAGAGGACTCATACAGGAGAGAAACCCTTTGAATGTCCTGATTGTGGGAAAAGTTTCAGTCGGAATTCCTACATGTTAATACACCAGAGTACTCACACTGTGGGGAAACCTTCAAATGTCCAGTCTGTGATATTTACTTCAAGTATAAATCATCCCTTAGTGCACACAAGGAAATCCACATGAGGCAAAAGTTGAAGAGTTTATAGAGAAGGATTGAATGTCATTTGTGATCTCCCATTCACAAAGTGTAGATGAGAAATTGACTGAATTCTGGGCTGTTTTTTTGTATTCAACATTTTCTCAGGGTTAAACCTGTAGATGGAAAGAACAGGAAAGTGGGAAATGGTTCACTGCAATTTTCTGGTTATCAGCAGAATCTTCTAGGTATTTCCTTTTGCAGAAAAAGTGGAATTCCTCAAAAAGGAATTTTGGATGGTTCTTTTGTATGTTGATTATGGACCCACTTGTAGAGTTTCAATCTTTTACTTGGGTTTCACCAAGATTATAAACTCCAGAATTCCCCAGCCAGCATACAAGTAGTCCTCAAAATACAACTATTATGGGCCTTGCAATTATGTTTGCATGTTGCAATGACTGTTAAGTGCAACTGCTTTCCTTAATTATCTGAATCCCCCTGAGGCAACCATTATTCAAATGTGCGAGTCGCTAAGCTGAGCTGGCTAACTTGGTGCTGGGGAAAATAATACAGATAGGGAATTAATGTTGCATGTTCCATTATTAATGGTAGCAAGCTGGCAATAGTCTTCTTCTTCTTCTTCTTCTTCTTCTTCTTCTTCTTCTTCTTCTTCTTCTTCTTCTTCTTCTTCTTCTTCTTCTTCTTCTTCTTCTTCTTCTTCTTCTTCTTCTTCTTCTTCTTCTTCTTCTTCTTCTTCTTCTTCTTCTTCTTCTTCTTCTTCTTCTTCTTCTTCTTCTTCTTCTTCTTCTTCTTCTTCTTCTTCTTCTTCTTCTTCTTCTTCTTCTTCTTCTTCTTCTTCTTCTTCTTCTTCTTCTTCTTCTTCTTCTTCTTCTTCTTCTTCTTCTTCTTCTTCTTCTTGCATAAATTTTGAGTAGTTCAGAGAACTGGCAAATTTAACCTCTCACTGGAGGTTTTACAGTATCCTTCTCCTGCCACACCTATCAAGCCAAGCCCACAGAACTGGTAGTTGAAAAAATTTGAATCCTACTACTGGCCTGAATGAGCAAGTTAGCAACAATCATCATGGAGAAAGTCTATCGATGTGATTAATGGATGAAAATGACTTGATGGTGCATAATCAATGAAAAAAACACTGTAACTGTCTTAGGTAGAGATGGAACAACATGGTTTTCAGTTCTATGTCACTAAATGGCACACTATAGATAAGCAACAGCCACAATAGACAACTAGAGAATAGAGTACAGCAAAGTGTTGGTAATTGAGGCCAAAAGAGTTTAAATATTTGAGCAATAGATTCCTAGAGAGGATTTGGAGGGGAACAGCAGGAGAAATGCAGGCATCAGTTTTAAGAGCACAGATGGCAAAAAGGCAGGAAAGAAGGAAACTCCCCCTTTTCACTCAAGGCAACCAATCATAGCTTAGATTGCCTCATGAAGTAGCCAGCTCTCTTTAATCAATCAGCTGTAACCGTGTGTTCTGACTCTACACAATCACCACTGTTCCACTTATAAATTTAAACATCTTGATGCCCCTCCAATTTATAGTTGGATAGCATTTTAATGAAGTTGTTTCAGAAGGTCCTTTAAGAACTATCAAAAGACAAACAAAAAACCCCTAAGAACTGAGGTTTTTAAATACAGACCATTTTGCTAGTTAATCATATTTTATGCATTTTAATAAATAACGACATGAAGCTCCTAATAAATAACTGGATTTCTTTTGCAGCTTGGCTTGAGACTCCTGATTTAATTAGGACATCTGTTGGAATCCTGACACCAAATTTTTGCCAGCTCAAAGATGAATTAGGTGGTGTGTGATTGTTATGTTCTAGAGAGGGGAATGATTGGAATTGTGCTAGCCGCAAACTGAAGTGGGAATTATAATAAGCTGGCAGGTGATTGGTGTGCTTCTACCCTTGCTTATCTTTTCTGTTTATTTCCCTCACAAAGCATCCCTTTTCTTGTTTGCCCTACTAATGTTCTGGTGAGTTTTCCTTTCATCTGGGAATGTGGATCTCACAGCCAGCAACATCCCTGCCCACCCTGGCTCCTTTTGCCGGGAGCCCAGTTCAGTGGTGACAGTAGGGGGTGGCACTTGCTCACCAGCCCACACATCCCACATTACTAGCCTGTGAAGCCTACACAATCTGCCCACACACTTACTCCCACAGCAAGTTAGTCATGTCAAGTTGTCCTGTAAGGAGTTGGAAGAGGTAAGTTGCCCATTTTGCCAGATAGTTTCAAATTTAAACATGTTGAAAGTTTCTAAATTTTCTAAATTTTAAAATATTAAAATATTTAGTTTTTCCTTCCTCTCATTCATTTTGGCGCCATTTCTTTTTTGCATAACTGTCATTATGGCTAGGAGCTGGAAAGCTTGAAATGGGCCAAAAGCTTCTGATTCTTTGACAGATTCTTGCTTTCAAAATCAATGTTCATTATTGAACTCAGCGAGAACAACTTATATTTAATGGACCCAGATTTCTGAATAAAATAGGACAAGGAACAGAACAGAACAAATCGAAAGACTTTGTGGTTTGCTGGCTACTGCAAGAGTTCATTGCCAAGAATGGATTTTCTTTTTATTCCAATTCTGCAATTTTTTGGGTTTTTTTTTTTGGGGGGGGGGGAGAGTATAAAAATTATAATGTATGTCATGATTAAGTGCAGAGAACAAATAAAGAAATATTAATTGAATTTCAATGTACAAAGGAAAACATGAAAACTAATGTAAAGGAAATAGCAGAATGCCGAACAAAACATCTTACAATAACAAGGAGATAAATTAGACCCCCCCAAAACTTACTAACTCAATGTATCTAACAAAATTGAGCAAACTAAAAGACAACCAAACACCAGAGGAGATGGTCAGTGGGGCCAGGCCAGAAGACACCAGTCACCAATCAGAGAAACACTCCATTTCCTCAGAAGAAAAAAAGGACATTTGTCCAGTAAATTAACAGCATGCTACCTGGGAAGTGCTTTGTATGCCATCTTGGATTCCTGAATGAAAAGAGAATCAATTAAATACCAATAATCCTCAACTCAGAACAGTTCATTTAATGACTGTTCAAAGTCATTACAGTGAAAAAAGTGACTTATGACCATTTTTCACACTTATCACCATTGTAGCATCCCCATGGTCATGATTTACATTCAGATGCTTGACAGCTGACTCATATTTATGACAGTTGCAGTGTTGTGGAGTCACATGATCCCCTTTTCTGACCTGACAAGCAAAGTCAACGGGGAATCAAGATTCACTTAACAACCATGTTACTAATTTAACAACTGCAGTGATTCTCTTAACAAATGTGGCAAGAAAGGTCGTAAAATGGGGCAAAAATTATTCAATTTCTCACTTAGCAATATAAATTTTGGGCTCAATTGTGGTCATAATTTGAGGACTACCTATATATGTTGAGGTTATATTTCAGCTTCCTCCATACAGCAGAACTTAGATCTAATAGCTAAAAGGCCACTATCATTATCTAAAACTTACTCGATCAGCATGGTGATCAGTTAGCCATGTGCTTTGGTGGGACATTATAGTCTTCCCTTTCCCCCCCCCCCCAAATATATTGTTTTCTCTTTCTTAGCCCCCATTTTCTAGGCTCTGATGCATATTTTCCTTTATCTGTGACCTAATGGAGACTTCCCTGCAAGTAAATTTACAGAATTTACACATGGCATTTAACATTTAGCAGTTGTTATACAATTTCCTCCTTCAGGAATCAAACTTCATGCTGGGTGCTCTTGGAGGAAGCCCTGGCCAGCAGGAGTGAAGATGGCTCCCCCGGAGCATCTCTCCTGATGCTGTTGCCATGTCCAAAATCCTTGGGGCCACATTAAATAAGTCATAAAGATTTGGGGTTTAGGGAGGCTATGATCTCCAATGAGAGACACCCCCAAGAAAGCTTATTCTGTAATTCTGTTTAAAAAAGCCATTAACTTTTAGGGCTGAACACATAGCTAATCTTCATAAGCTAAGTAGCATCACATTTCACTATTTCACTTGGCTCAGTTGCAAAGGTCACTTGCTAGAAGTCAAAACATCTTGATAGTATTTAATCAGTGAAAACACCTTGCAGACACCTTAGGTAGAGACTGGGACAAGCGTTTCCTATCTGGAGATGGAAGTCAAGAGGACAAAATCTGTGCTTACAAAGTTGACAGTACAGTAGGCGGGCTCTGTGGTTGAGTTTAAAGAGTTAAACCTATCAAGTTCTGCATTGCTAGAAAAGATGGAAAACGAGAAGAAACACAGAAGAACTGACTCTTCTGGATTACTCATGGGAGGAAAGTGATGCGCAGAACGGCTTTTGTGCTCTTCCACGGATCGAAGCCGCAGCTGGAAGATGAGTTGGGGGCAGCTGGTGGGTGGAGGGTCCTGGAGCAAGAAAGGCTGTTTGATTCCCTCTACAGCCTGGAAGCAGAGGCAACTGGGCTGAAGTGTGTCAGCTGTAGGTTCCTTCCCTCCCCAGATCGGAGCCTGCTGGGGCTGCACGCTATGAAACTGGTGGCTGCAATTTTCTGCTGGTGGGAAGATTTAAAAAGCCTCTTTCAACTTTGATTCTTTGGGAATGGCTATTGAGATTCTTCTGTATCTTGATCCTATCTTCTGGGGTGTTGAATGTTCCTGCCAGCTTGGTGTCATCTCAAATTTGATGAGTTTGGTGAATATAAATCACCAGGACCTGATTCTCGGAACATCAGAGTCTGAGTGAACTGGCAGATGTTATCTCAGAACCATTGTACCATATCTTTCAAAAATCCTGGGATACTGTTAGGGATAACATTGTTTACCCTAACTGGTTTAGGTAAAATAATAAATATGTAATCATGGTTTATAAGTTAAAGTGTCTGCAACTTTAAATATAGGAATGTAATTAGGGGAGTGGTTGTGAAAGCACTTTAAAAGAAGCAAGACGACAGCTTGCTCGCTCTCTGGCTTTGATGATCCCTAATTACTGCATGGACTCAAGACTGCGTTACTCGAACGGGAGAGAGACAAAGGACTGATTTGTAAGTGAACTGACATAGGATATTCTACACGGATTTTGCTAACTGAATATCCTTGAATGGACTGACTAAATGATACACGACTAATGGACTGTTATTTTGACTATGCTATAAATGGAATAAACTATATTTTTGATAGCACAAGCGTATCTGTTATTTTTACTGTATGTTAACAAACATACAAGCTTATCTTACTCATTTATCTGTGTGCCTATCTGACTAATGCTGCACATTCTGTTTAGCTTGTCTCCTTTACCCTGGTTGGGGGACACAGGCTTAACAGATACACTGGTGTATTACCTGAGGATTGGAAAAGAGCTGATGTAGTTCCCATCTTCAAAAGAAGTGGAGGGGAAGCAGACCCAGGAATCTACAGACCAATCAGCCTAACCTTGATACCTGGGAAGATAATTGGGGGGGGGGGACAGATCTGAGAACATCTAGAAATAAAGTTTTAATTAAAAGCCAGCATGGATTTGTTAAAAACGGATTATGCAAAACTTCTTACTTCATTCTTTGACAAGGTAACTAAATTAGACGACCAGAGAAATGGTGTGGACAGAGTATATGTAGACTTCAGCAAAGCATACAATAAAATAGACTACAACCTATCTTTGATAAGCTAGAAAAATGTGGGAAATACAGCATCATCAACAGATGGATTTCTAACTGGCTGACAAACCGTACTAAACAAGTAGTCCTTAATGCTGCTACATCTACATGAAGGGAGGTAAGCAGTGATGTGCCAAAGGGTTCTGTCTTAGGCCCAGGACTTTTCAGTATCTTCATACATGACTTAGATGAGGGAATAGAAGGGGAACTCATCAGATTTGCAGATGACACTAAGCTGGTAGGAATAGCCAACATCCAGAAGACAAGCTTAGGATCCAAAAAGATCTTGACAGACTTGAACTATGGGCCCTATCCGACAATATGAAATTTAATGTGGAGGTTTCTTCTTGGATTTCTTGTTTTTCCTTTTTAGTGATATTGTGTTGGACTGAGCTTATATATGATATTTTTTCAGTGTTTACCACACTTCTTGAGTTGTTTTCTCCTTTAGGATTTTTATCCATGAAACTTTGCTTAGGCTCTGAGTTTGTTAAAATCAGCTCTTCTAAAGTTTAAGACACCGATTGGATTAAATTTTATTGCGCTTGTGTTTGCATTATATAGTGTTGGAAGTTAAAACCTTACTCCTCTCCTAGAAAAATGAAATATTTTAGGATATATTAAAAAGGAAGAATATTTCCTTTAAAAGAGAAGTAGAAACTCAAGAGATGCAAAAACTCAGCCCCCCCCCTCCACCTTTTTTAATGGGCCATTAAGGCCTGGGCCAGTTTATTCTACATAACAAAGTTCTACCTCCTTCAGGCAGAACCATAATAAGACTTACCCAAAGCTCTTTCATTACATCATCACCCAGCAAGGCTCAACCAAGCCTGAGACTCAAAAGACAACCTTCCAAAGTTACCCCTGCATGGCCCCATGGGAGTTTGACAACCAATTAGAACACAAGTTCATTGTTTAAGATGTTTTACAGGTGGCACTTTCCCCCCGACAAGAATAGCAAGAATGTTTAAGAACAAATCTGAAAAATGCTGGAAATGTCATCAGATACCTGGCTCATATTACCATATGTACTGGACTTGTGAGGACGCCAGAAAATATTGGACTAAAATTCGCATGTGGTTGGAAAAAATGACAAAGAAACACATAGACTTGAAACCAGAGATTTTTTTATTGGGAATTTTACCTGATACATATAGTAAAGATTTGAAATACCTGATTGTAAATGTATTAACAGCGGCTAGGATTGTATTTGCTAAAAACTGGAAGAATGAGAAAATACCATTACAGGAAGAAATTATTAAGAAAATATTGGAATGTGCTGAGATGAGTAGATTGACATTTGAAATTAGAGAGCAAGAGGATAAACAATTTTATGAAATTTGGGATCTTTTTTATCAATGGCTAGATGATAAAATACGATAATAGAACATTTAGAATGTTAGACAGTAAGGAATATCTTTATTTTTTCTTTTGTCTTTATGATTTGACATTATATTTATAAAGTGTTTTTAGGTTTGATTTGGTATGATTATATGATTTGTTACAGAATAAACTAAAGTATTGTTATCTCATAAAGCATGAATGATTAAAAGTATAGTCAAAAGTTGTTGTTTTTTTTAATAGCGATATTAGGATATATAAGTTTGGATTGACAATATGAGTTGTTATGTAACATAATTGTAATTGAGACTACAAAATGAATGCACAAAACTGATGAACCAACCGACACGCTGGATGTACATATGAGAGTTGATGTTTTGTTTGTCTTGTTTGTTTGTAGAAAATCAATAAAATTCTTTTTTTTTTAAAAAAAAGAACACAAGTTCACATTCAAAGCCCAGAGAGGGCATAAAACCCAGGGACTCTCAGCATCTCTGCCCTTTTCACCCAGGAAAGGCATGTGATCCTGTCCACCATTAAACCAACTTTTCAAACAGCCTCCATATTTCCAGTGTCTTTTTCCCCACTTGCAACTGAACCCAGAAGGATATTTCTTTCACCAATTGAATTCCATTAAGACTTCATCACTCTTGCCAAGGTTCCAACAACTTCAATTCCTCCTATCACTTCTTCTCTATTAGTAAGAATTAGGTCCAGTATAGTTTTTCTTCTAGTTCCCTCCTCTACCTTTTGGATGATAAAGTTGTCAGCTAAATTGGTTAGGAATCTGTTTGATCTTCCACTTACTGCAGTTTGTTTCCCAATTGATATCAGAGTAGTTAAAATCTCCCATTACTACTGTGGTATGTTTCCTACATACATTTGTTAATTGACTGGCAAAGAGTACATCTATTTCTTTTGTTTGATTGGGTGGTCTGTGGTATACACCTATAGCAATGTCATTTTTTCCTCTTTTATATTGACTCATATAGATTCTAGGACAGGGGTGTCAAACTCGATTTCATTGAGGGCCGCATTAGGGTTGTGTTTGACCTTGGGGGGCTAGGGTACATGTGGCCAGGGTGGGCACAGCCAGCTCAACATCACTCGTCTCGAGGGAATCTGGTGGCCCAAGTGCTTTGCCAATGAAAACGGGCTCCCAAGCTCCATTTTTGGCTGCAACAGCCTCTTGAAACCCTCTGCCAGTGAAAACAGAGCTGTGGAGGGCCTCCTGCAGCCTTCCTAAGCTGTTTTCACTAGCAGAGGCACTGCAGACCAGTTCTTCACTGTTTCTAGGGTGGCTCTGTGGGCCAGATCTAAGCACCCTGTGGGCTGGATCTGGCCCCGGGCCTTGAGTTTGACACCCCTGTTCTAGGAGATTTTTTTCCTTGGTTTTGTGTATTTCTCTAGAAATATAATGATCTTTTATATGTAATGTAACTCCACCTCCTCTTTGTTAGGTCTCCTTCTTTTAAATAGTTTGCATCCTTCTCTTAGTACATTCCAATCATGAGTTTCATCCTACCAAGATTCAGTAACTGTTAAGTCCTGGGCATGGGCGCAAGGAACGGAGACGAGACATCGGATGGTGACTTCAACTCTTTATTAACAAGAAAGAATGGAGCGAAATATCTGGGCAGCAATAGCTTTTTTATAGAGCTTGCTGCCGTCAAAACAACCAATGAACTGAGTCTATCGCTTTCACAAGCATCCAATCAGGGGTTCCCATTAACATCCAATCAGACTGGCCAAACCCAACCAATCACGACTCGCTATCTACGGGCCAATGAGAAGTGCAGGATTACAAGCCTGCTGAAAGACAAAGCTGTTGAGGGTTGTATCGCTGCGTTGGCTTAGTCCATAACACCCCTCCCCCCTTGGTTCCGTCTGAGGGGTGGGGTGATGTATTCTCGCAAGTAGGCAGGCCGCTTCACCTGTCTGTCCGACCTGCGCTGCTCCACCGGGTTCTGTCCCGGTTCTGGTTCTGGTTCCGGTGGGCTGCCAGCTGGGTTGGATGGCGAAGATCGTGGTCCCGGGTTGCTTTCGTCAGTGCTGTCTTCCGGGTTCCCTGGATCTGCTTCCTCGCGGTGCTGTCATGTGGCGAGGCCGCTCCCTGGCTCAGTTTTCCCTCGGATGGTGAGTATCCCCTGGGCTGTTGGGTTTCAATTTCTTCTTCGTCCTCCTCCATGTTCCTTCCCCCCCCCAGCTAGAGGTTCCGGTGCTAATCTGGAACAGAGTTGGTCTATGTGGCGTTTCCACATCTTACCGTCTGCCGTTTGTAGGCGATAGGATCGGGGTCCTGTAAGTTGCATTATTGTTGCGGGGACCCACAATGGGTCGCCCGAGAAGTTTTTTGCAAACACAAGGTCCCCTTCCTGGAATGCCCGACACTTGCTGCTGGATCCCAGGGGTTGTTCTAACGTGTAGTTTGGGTGGAGGCAGTCGAGATGCGAGCGAAGTTTCCGGCCCATCAGGAGTTCAGCTGGGGGTTTTTTCGTGGTGCTGTTTGGGGTTATGTGTTGGAGAAGAAGCATTCGGTTTATTTTGTCGTCAATGTCGCTGTGGTCCATTTTGTGCAGGGTCCCTTTTACAAATTGAACCATTCGCTCAGCCCTACCATTGGCCGCAGGGTGAGCTGGCGATGTTAAAGCATGGCGGATGCCCCGATCTGCCAGGTATTGTTCGAATGGCAGGGCAGTGAATTGGAGGCCATTATCTGAGATGAGGACATCGGGAAGTCCGTGGGTAGCGAATAATTTATTCAGTTTTTTAGTGACTGCGTCTGTGGTGGTGCTTTTCATTTTGTGAACTTCAAGCCAGTTTGAATAGGCATCCACTGTTAAGAGGAAAGTGTGTCCTCTTGTGGGTCCCACAAAATCAATGTGGATATGGGACCAAGGACCTTGAGGCGTTTCCCACTGAGTTGGGGGAGTCTTTGGAGGAGCGGAGCGAGTCTCCTGGCATTTACTGCATTTTGCTACCCAAGTCTTATCTGTTTATCTAAACCAGGCCACCATGCGTAACTCCTGGCTAGTGCCTTCATCTGCACAATGCCTGGATGTCCATCGTGCAGCATTTTCAATACCCTACATTGCAATTTCTCCGGGACTATGACTCTGTCTCCCCACACTATGCAACCTTTCTGGGAGAATAGTTCTGTTTGACGATTTCTAAATGGCTTGAACGTGTCATCGGTTACACTGACCGGCCAACCCCGTTCTACCCAGCTGAGGACTCGTGCCAAAACAGGGTCCTTTTTTGTCTCTAAGGCTATGCCTTGAGCGGTTAGTGGCGGTGATTTGAGGGTTTTGATTTGTAATACGGTTACAATTGGAGCAGGGTCCTCTATGATGTCTAGTAGTGGAGAGCGGCTCAAAGCGTCAGCGTGGGGAATGGTTTTCCCCGGGCGATGTTGCAATCGGTAATCATAGGCGGCTAAAAATTCTGACCAACGTGTCATTCTTGGTGATAAGATATGGGGAGTTGGTTTGTTTCCCACCAAAATACCAAGTAGCGGCTTGTGGTCTGTAGTTATGGTAAAGGGCCTCCCATATACATATTCATGGAAGCGTTTAATTGAGGATACAATAGCGAGGGCCTCTTTATCAAGTTGACTATAGTTCCTTTCGGTTTTAGACAAAGTTCTCGATAAGAACGCAATGGGTGCCTCATTTCCATTTGATAGGACATGGCTTAAGATGGCTCCTACTCCAAATGGTGAGGCACCACAGGTAACCATCAAAGGGAGAGTCTCGTTGTATTGCATTAATATAGCATCGGAGGTTAAAAGATCTTTTATCTCTTTGAACGCTTTCTCTTCACCCTGTCCCCAAACCCAAGAAGCCTTTTTATCGAGAAGTCTATGTAGGGGCTCGGCTATGATTGCCTTCTGGGGCAAGAAAATGTTATAAAAGTTAATGAGTCCCAGGAAGGCTTGGAGGTCTGTCTTATTCCAAGGTTTCGGGGCTTTTTTGATTGCGGTTAGTTTTTTTTCGGTGGGGTGGATTCCCTGTCTGTCGAGAAGGTATCCCAAGAACTCCACTCTCTCCATACAAAGTTGACACTTGTCTCGTTTTACCTTAAGACCCGCATCTTTGAATTTCTGCAGGACTTTTCTGAGTCGTTGTACTAATAACTCTTTAGTGGGGGCAGGTATTAGGACGTCGTCAAAATAAGGCATGACGCCTTTTATGCCTTGTAATAGTCTCTCCATTTAACTTTGGAAAATGCCCGGTGCCACGCTAACTCCGAATTGGAGTCTATTGCACTTAAAAGCACCTCTATGTGTAACTATTGTCTGGGCTTCTGCAGTTGCTGCGTCTACAGGGAGTTGCTGGTACGCCTGAGCTAAGTCCAATTTCGCAAATATTTTTCCGTCACCCAGGGAATGAAGAAGGTGTTGAACCACCGGTACTGGATAAGCGCTCTGTTGAAGAGCATGATTTAGGGTGGCCCGATAGTCCCCACAAATTCTTAACGAACCATCTGGCTTCATGGGCATTACTATCAGGGTTTCCCAGCGGGTGTGGTCAATCGGTTCCAATACGCCCTGGGCTATCAGTTTATCTAGCTGCTCACCGATCTCCGGTTTTAAGGCAAAAGGTACTTGACGGGGCTTAAGCTGAATGGGAGCTACATCGGGGCTGAGATTAAACGATATAGGGGTCCCCTTGTACTTGCCTAATGTTCCTGTGAACACATCCTGGAATTCCTGGATGAGAGTCTCTTCCCAGTCGTCGTTTCTGGTATGGTGTATGCCGGCTAGTTCAATTCTGAGTGGGGCGAACCACTGTAACCCTAACAAGCTGGGTTGGTCACGATCGACGACAGTTAGGGGAAGCGTTGCTGTGCAGTCCTTAAAGGATTCTTGGACATTGCTGGAACTGACAACTGGGATTCTGTTTCCCTGGTAGTCTTTCAGGATGATTCGCTGCGTGCTGAGGTCCTGGCGGGAAATGGCAGGGATCAGCTGTTTGGGGGTTTTCCAGGATACCATCTATAGGGATGATCCCAAATCGACTTCCATCATGCACGGTCGATTCTCAATAGTAACCCTTACGCGGATCTTTCTTGCATCGAATGATGAAGCGTGGCTGATGATAATGGTTTGGTGGGCCTCTTCTCGTCTCGCTGAAGAGGCAGGTGCTTGGTTTCTGTAGTAGTAGTGGTTGTTCCATTGGTGGTTCAGATGGTCCCGGTTCTCAGGAGGCTTGCCTATCTCCCGACGGAGGTTGTTCTCCTTTCAGTTGGGACTGGACTCTGGTCTGCTTCTGCAGACCTTTGCGATGTGGCCTTTTTTTCCGCAGTTACGGCAGAGTGCGTCAAGGAATTTGCAGTCCGATCGTGGGTGGTTTGCCCCGCAACCCGCACATTGGCGCGGATGTCTCTGATTCCTTTGCTCTCGTTCCGAGTGGAGCCAGTTGACCTCCTCTTCATCACTGTCTGAGGATGACTCGAGGTCTTCATGGTGGGTAGTGGTAGCGTGCTTCTCGGTGGCGAGTGGGATCTCGTTGGTGAGTTGGCGAAGCGGTGCGTTCGCTCGGCGCATTCGAGCGGCTGACTTCCTGGTTGCTTCTGTGGCAGTAGCGTCGGTGATGACATCTGTAAGGCTGATGCCTTTCGCCATCAGCTTACTCTGCACGTATGGTGCATTTAAACCCAGAACTATACGGTCTCTTAGGGCTTCCTCTAAGTTTGCAAAACCACAAAGGCCTCCTAGGTTCAGCTACGAAATTACCAACGCTCTCGTCCTTCCGTTGGTCCCTCTGGTAAAATTCGTGTCTTTGTATCAGTGTAGGTACTGCGGGTGCGTAATGGGCCCGGAGGATTGGAGCGAGGGTGTCCCAATCCATGGTCTTCACTTCCACCGGTTTTGCAAATGCTTTAGCCATTTTGAAAACGGCGGGGCCACAATGAGTCAGGAACACCGCTCGTTTCTTGCCAGGCATAGCATCTTTTAAATTGTTGGTCTCCAGGAACATCTGGAAGTGATCTATATACGAGTCCCAGTCTTCGGTTGCTGGGTCGAATGGAGCGGGTGATATGGCGCCGCTGGTCATCTTGCCGTCTGTTGCGTGTGCTCTTTCACCACGTGCTCTGTCTTGTTCGATGTTTTCTAGTCAGTTCTATCGTCTCCGCATCCCACCTTCATCGCCAGTGTTAAGTCCTGGGCATGGGCGCAAGGAACGGAGACTAGACATCGGATGGTGACTTCAACTCTTTATTAACAAGAAAGAATGGAGCGAAATATCTGGGCAGCAGTAGCTCTTTTATAGAGCTTGCTGCTGTCAAAACAACCAATGAACTGAGTCTATCGCTTTCACAAGCGTCCAATCAGGGGTTCCTGTTAACAGCCAATCAGACTGGCCAAACCCGACCAATCACAACTCGCTATCTATGGGCCAATAAGAAGTGCAGGATTACAAGCCTGCTGTAAGACGAAGCTGTTGAGGGTTGTATCACTGCGTTGGCTTAGTCCATAACAGTAATGGCAACTATATCGTACTTGCCTTCATGTACTTCAAATTCACCCTATTTGTTTCCTAAACATTGAGCGTTAGTGTATAGGCATTTGAGTCCTTTGTTGGTCTTGGATATGTTTCTTATATCTCCTACTTTGGCTACTCCTGAAGTATCATTAAATCCAGTTACTACAAACCTAAAGTTAATAGAAAAAGAAATACAAAGGCTAATATAAAATATGGCTATACATATGTCATCTTCAGGGTTGACAGGCTGCCCTCCCTCAAGCGAAAAGAATTTCCTGCAAAGACACAAGTATAAGATTAATTAAACTTTAACATCCCCTGCCACCTCTAGGAACCCCCTTTGGCTTATGAGGCCAATGGCTGGGGAGATGCCCCGGAGATTTCGGCTGAGTTGCCTGGCCATCACTGGCTCAGTTGATCCACAGGCTGCAATTAAGGGGCTGACTCTACATGAGGTGACCAGGGAAGATAAGGGCTACTTCCTATACTGGCCATGCCACCCCCTTCACTGGGGCTTATTTTTGGGATAAGGATTATATTAGGCCCACTCTTTAAAAATTAGGCTAGGCCTTACTTTCGGGATAGATCATATTTTGGGGCAACACGATATTTCCTGTCCCATCCATGTATTGACCAGGTTCAATTAATCCAGTGCTTTCTAAAAAAAATAGCTTTTGAAGACCTTTTGGCATCTTTGGTTGCACAGGTAGTCCTCTATTACCACTTCTTCCCTGAGCCTTTAAAATTGGCACAGTAGAAGTAGACGTCCACCTGGTCCACAAAATTTGTGGTAATCCTTACACTTTTTCAATGAGTGTATGTCAGCAATGGCTGGTTTTGAAGGTGCAGGAAAAGGAGTTGCTGTCATGCCCCTGGTGGAGACTGACTCTGAGGAAGAGGAGGAACAGCCAACAGGGAGTGGGAGTGTGGCTCCAGAGGTGGTGGAGGAGGCTGGGGAAGGGCAGAGGCCGGCTGAGCAGTCAGAGGAGAATCCAGGCCCATCCCCTCTCCATCCTAGGTCACACAGGGAGGAGAGGATCAGGGAAAAGTGAGGTCTACTTAAGAGGAGATTAACATGATCCTCCTCGTGGCTTGCAGGTGGGAGCTATGTATATAAGTTTGCAACTGCGCAGTTAGAATTTGCAGGAGTCAACTTAGTGTTCACCTTGAAATATATTTATCTTTGCTGGCGTTCTTCCCATGGACTTTTCTCGATTATTTTCCTGGAGTTTATGATTAGTTATCTTGGCTTGCTTCGGAACTCTCATCAATGCGATCTGTTTTGGTTTTCTGTTTGCCTCATTATTTATTTTTGTGACTTTAAACTGTGCTGAATAAAACAGTGAAGTTTAAGTTGAAGGCCTTACTGGACTTTAATGTATGTTTTGGGTTTTGGGTTATTTTGAGAGACTATGGGTCATTACATTTTGACTCCTGCCACCTCTTCAACTTATTTTTGTTTTTTTGTGGGGTGACCATGGATCAGCTCAGAGTAGACATTGCCCAGTTAACCCAGAAAGTGGCTCTTTTGACTGCACAGGTGGCACAAATGCAAGCTGCCTGGCCACACCGAAAATGCCCAGTGGCAGTGCCAGATAAATTTGATGGTTCGCTGGCCCAATTTCCAGCATTTTTTGGGCAGTGCCAGCTTTACATGAGCCTTCAGCCTGAGGACTTTCCCACTGACCAGGATAAGGTGAGGTTTTTGATTAGTTTGTTGTCAGGCTCTGCAGCACATTGGGCGACGCCTCTGCTGACCCAGCCCAATCATGTGTTGGATAATTATGCTGAGTTTTGCCGTCAGTTTCAGGCCATGTTTGAGGACCCTGTTCGAAGCCAAACAGCAAACAGATGTTTGAGAGAGTTGAAGCAGGGGCGTGGCTCACTCCTGGATTATATTGCTAGTTTTCAGGTGGTTGCTCAGGATGTACAATGGAATGAGACAGCACTATTAGACCAGTTCCAGGAGGGTTTTTCATTGGAGCTCCTGGATGAGTTGGCACGCACTGAATGCCCTCGCACCCTTCAGTCGCTATTGGTGAAACATCTTGTGCTGCCAGCAAGTGTGTTCGTGCCTGTTGTGGGAGCAGTGGAGATCCCAGCTTTGGTCAACTCAGGGGCCACAGCCAATTTCATGGGTGCTCATTTTGTCAAGCAGTGGTTCATTCCTCAGCAACAGGTATCCCCACCAGTAATGATGGAGATGATTTGTGGTTGGCCCCTTCGTTCAGGACCTGTGGTTGCTGCAACCAAACCCCTTTGCATGCGTATTGGGCAGCATGTGGAGGAAACTGTGTTTTACGTTGCCACAGTGTCTCATTTTCCAGTGGTGCTGGGTTTGGAGTGGATCCACAGATTGTCTGGTCATCTGGAGCTGTGCAGTTCCTTGATAGGAAGTGTGCCAACCATTGCTTGCTCTCCTGTGCAGGGAGTGTGGCTACGCCCGTGGACCTGGATCTACCTGCGGAGTTGGTGGATTTTGCTGATGTGTTTGGGGAAAAGGAGGCGGATCAGTTGCCTCCGTATTGGGCGTATGACTGTCCAATCGATTTGTTGCCTGATGTAAAATTGCTGGTGGGTCGGACATATTCCCTGTTGGAACCGGAGTTGGCCGTGTTGCAGGATTTTATTGATAAGAACCTCCGGAAGGAGTTTATCCAGCCTTCTACCTCCCCATTGGCTGCACCGGTGCTTTTTGTGAAAAAGAAATTGGGGGAGCTACATTTGTGTTGTGATTACCGCAAGTTGAATGCAATCACAGTGAGGAATCAGTACCCGCTTCCCCTCATTCCTGAACTGATTGAGCGGCTTCGTCAAGCTAAGATCTTTATGAAGTTGGACTTGCATGGGGCCTACAATCTGGTTCGTATTTGTGCAGGGGATGAGTGGAAAACAGCTTTCTGGACGAGGTACAGACATTTTGAGTATACCATGATGCCTTTTGGATTAACCAATGCCCCAGCTGTGTTCATGCATTTCATGCATGATGTTTTCTGTGATTTGTTGGATCAATTCATGGTCATTTATTTAGATGACATTTTGATTTACCCAGACTCCCTGCAGGAACATTGGCAGCATGTGCGGCTGATGTTGTAAGGTTTACGTGATAATCACCTGTTTGCTAAATGTGAGAACTGTCAGTTTGCACAAACCACGATTGACTTCTTGGGACATCGTATTTCACCTTCTGGGGTGGAAATGGACCCAGAAAAAATTCAATCATTGCAGGAGCGGGAACTTCCACAGCGGGTTAAGGATGTGCAACGACTGTTGGGGTTTGCGAACTACTACCACACATTTATTCCCCACTTTGCTGACTTGACTGCTCCCCTTTCTAATCTGCTCAAGAAGAGGGAGAAGTCCATTGGGGTGCTGAGGAGCAGGCAGCTTTCGAGGTGTTGAAAGTCACCTTTGCTTCTGAGCCTATTCTCAAATACCCTGATCCAGGCCAGCCATTTGTGGTGGAAACAGATGCTTCCGATGTGGCTATTGGTGCAGTGCTCCTGCAGGCCTATGCTGCCACAGGCACCTTGTTCCCGTGCACTTATTATTCCCAGAAGTTGTCAGCTCCAGAGCACAACTATACGATTTGGGACAAGGAGCTATTGGCAGTTAAGGTCGCTTTTGAGACATGGCGGCACCACCTGGAGGGGGTTGTCACCAAATCAAGGTTCGGATAGATCCTTGCAATTTGGAACACCTATGTACAGTTCGGACATTGAACCAGCGTCAGGTGAGATGGTCCTTATTCTTTGCTCGATTCAATTTCCAGGTGACCTATGTTCCAAGTGGAGGGAATCAACATGCCGACACCCTATCTTGGAAACCCAAATATACCCGAAGGGAGGATAAAATCTTGCCCTGGACGGTGATTCTGTTGGAGTGGTTTGCGGCCACCGAAGAACCTGTAGACCTTCGAGTGAGGATTCAGGAGGCGCAGCGGCAGGACCCATTTGTGGCAGCTCAATGTTGAGAATTGGATGAGAATGGGAGACAAGAGACTCCTTGGGCGTATATTGGGGATCTGTTGCGGTTCCATGATTGCATTTATGTGCCTGGAGTTCCTCTTCATGGCCTTATGCTACATCAATGTCATGATAGTCTGGCGGCAGGACACTTTGGGGTGTTCAAAACACTGCACCTCATCTCTAGGACATTTTGGTGGCTGAGACCTAAACATGATGTGTCGAGATATGTGGCATCCTATGGATCTGTCACCAAGCTAAGTATGCTCCTGGTGCACCCCCTGGTCTCTTGCAACCCTTGCCCACACCAGAATGACCGTGGAGGGCAGTTTCATTGGATTTCATTGTTGAGTTACCACCATCAAATGGAACCACAACCATTTTGGCGGTGGTGGGTATGTTGACTAAAATGGCCCACTTTATTCCATGTGCAGGTCTTCCATCGGCCAAGGTAATGGCTCAATTGTTTATCTCCCATGTTTTCTGGTTGCATGGGTTACCAGACCACATGGTATCAGATTGGGGGGTACAATTTACTGCACGCTTCTGGCAAACCCTACTTGCGAAACTGCAGGTTCAGGCATGTCTGTCGTCTGCTCATCACCCCGAAACTGATGGGGGGACAGAGAGAGTGAATGCTATTTTGGAGCAGTACCTCCGCTGTTTCAGCAGTACTTAACAAGACAATTGGGTGGAAGTGCTGCCAGTGGCAGAATTCGCTTTTAACAATGCTCAACATGAATCCACCCATGTGTCCCCTTTCTTTGCTAACTATGGGTTTCATCCATGACTTTTCCCTTTAGCCCCATCTGATTCCCCAGTTCTGGTAGTGGATACATTTTTGCAGAAGTTAAAGGCTGTGCACCACATGGTCCGCGATTAACTAGAGAGAGCCAAGGAAGACTATAAACAGTTTGCAGACCGACATCATCGCGATGTTCCACCTTTAGCGGTCGACGATCGGGTTTGGCTCTCTACTCGATATTTACCAATGACGTGGCCATCAAAAAAGCTCAATCACCATTACTTGGGACCTTTTCTGGTTGAGGCGGTGATCAATCCTGTGGCTTATCATCTCCCTGCCATGGACCATACGTATCCATCCTGTTTTTCATCATTCCATGTTAGTCCCTGCCTTGGCCGACAGTCCACATAGACTGGCTCCATCACTGCAGGCCCCAATAGCTCCTCTGGTAGAGGAGTACAAAGTGGATAGCATCTGAGATTCATGCCAGTTGCAGGGCCGATTTAAGTATTTGGTGGCATGGAAAGGTTATGGACCAGAGAACTTCACCTGGGTTGATGCCACTGATGCTCATGCTCCTCGCTTGGTCCAGGACTTTTACTGTCAGTTTCCTCAACGTCCTTGTCCACCTGGTCCTGGGGGAGGAGGCCCTGTGGGGGGGAGAGTGTCATGCCCCTGGTGGAGACTGACTCTGAGGAAGAGGAGGAACAGCCAACAGGGAGTGGGAGTGTGGCTCCAGAGGTGGTGGAGGAGGCTGGGGAAGGGCAGAGGCTGAGCAGTCAGAGGAGGATCCAGGCCCATCCCCTATCCATCCTAGGTCATGCAGGGAGGAGAGGATCAGGGAAAAGCGAGGTCTACTTAAGAGGAGATTACCATGATCCTCCTTGTGGCTTGCAGGTGGGAGCTATGTATATAAGTTTGCAACTGCGCAGTTAGAATTTACAGGAGTCAATTTAGTGTTCACCTTGAAAGATGTTTATCTTTGCTGGCGTTCTTCCCATGGACTTTTCTCAGTTATTTTCCTGGAGTTTATGATTAGTTATCTTGGCTTGCTTCGGAACTCTCATCAATGCAGTCTGTTTGGTTTTCTGTTTGTCTCATTATTTACTTTTGTGACTTTAAACTGTGCCTAATAAAACTGAAGTTTAAGTTGAAGGCCTCACCGGACTTTAATATATGTTTTGGGTTAATTTGAGAGACTATGGGTCATCACAGTTGCACCAATTTGGGTTCTGCCCTTAGTTGCACATTTTTGATGGCGCAGCATGCCACACTGATGATCCCCATTTGTGACCTTCCCAGCTAGCTTCTCACAAGCAAAATCAGTGGGTATACTGGCAGGAAATTGCAAGTCATAGCCAAATAAAATTCCCTTTAATAACACACAGTAATTTGTGATAGGTTAACTGAGCACTACTTGAGTGAGGAGATCACCAGAGTACTTGTGGTCAACGTTTTCTGCTCTTATTTTCAGCTGAGGACCTATATGAGCAAAAGTGATGCTTCAAATCTTGCAGAGGCTTTCAGCATCATTTCATCAATTAAAGCCCCCACAGCTCTAAGTTTAACTCAGAAGGTTTGAATGTAAACATTCTAGGATATTTTATCAGACTTGAAAGAAATAGATTTTCACATGAATACATGTGTAGGTGGGTGTATCTCTATTTCTCTCTGTTGGGATATGCCTGCAATTATATAATCTATCCTGAGCAGTTCAATATTTAATTGATGATAGTCCTTTGCATTGCTAATAATTTGTGATTGATCCAACTAAACAGTTAAGTTTGATTTAATGGATATTTGAACATGGATCTCAATAGTCTTCCATGTGTCGAATGAATCATAAATAATATGATTATTCTAGCATTGAGGCATGCTTGCTTTTTCATTGTAATATTTACTTGTTTCACATCATGTCTAATCATTTTATAAACAATTAAAGTTCCACTTTTCTTTGAATCTTACAGACAAAAAGGATGACAATAAGAACACTCAGGACACCTGTAAATAACAAGCAACCTTGCAAAGGGAAGAAAATCAAGCCAGAAATCTAAATATTTTCCATTTCCTTCAAAAAACCACAGACAATTCTCCTCCTCCTCCATCAGCTGTTAGACAAAAGAGAGAAAATCAAGAACGATTTCAAGCTGGAATAAGCAGATTATGCAGAACTCAAAGATAAATTACATGAAAAGTCAAGGGAGATTATTTTTCAATCAGCAAAAGAGAGAAATCAGTGGAGAGGAAACTGTCAATAGTAAAGCCATGTAGAGCAGACAGGAATGCAGTCCACAACCTATGAGGAAGAAAACAGCTTGAATGAAAGCATCACTAAACAAGGAATTGTCCACATTTTTGACCTCAAGAACATCAGCTGTGGAAAATCTCCATAGATTTGCCTATTGTGGGAAAAGCACAGATTGCAAATCATAGCTGATTATTCAGAAGAAGAGCCAGACAGGAGAAAAGCCATAAAAATTGCCTGAATGAAACAAAAATTGGTCAAAACACCTCCTTTGTTGTTCATTGAAGCAACCACACAAGAAGGAAGCCATAAAAGTGCTCCCAATGTGGTAAATGCTTTAGTGAGCATGGCAACATGGTGATACATTAATGGACTCACAGCAGGGAGAAAATGTATCACTGTGCAGATTGTGTGAAAGTTTCATGAGAAATTCCCAAGTCATGAGACACTAAAGGACTCACACAGGAAAAAAAACATTCAAATGTCTTTTCTGTGGGAAAAGTTTCAGTCAGAATTCCAGCCTCATGCTATACTAGAGGACTGACATAGGAGAGAAATGCTTTGAAAGTCCTGATTGTGGGAAAACTTTCAGTTGTAATTCCAACTTGGCGATACACTAAAGATGGTGATAAACTAGTTTTTCCAAAAGAGAAAACTCTTTTAATGTCTTGACTGTGGGAGAAGTTCCAGTCATAATTCCAGCCTGGTAATACATCAAAGGATTCAATCCATGGAAAAACCCTATGAGTGTCGAAGTTGTGGGAAAGGTTTCATTAGAAATTCCCACTTCATGATACAACAGAAGATTCACAAAGGAGAAAAACCCTTTGAATGTCCTATCTGTGGGATAAGTTTTAATGATAATTCCACACTGGTGAGACACCACAGGACTCACACTGAAGAAAAACCCTTTGACTGTCCTATTTGTGGAAAAGGTTTTAGAGATAATTCCCTGCTGATGAGATACCAGAGGACTCACACAGGAGAAAAACCCTTTCAATGTCCTGATTGTGGGAAAAGATTCATGAGACATTCTCACCTTGTTAGACACCAGAGGACTCATACAGGAGAGAAACCATTTCAATGTCCTCATTGCAGGAAATGTTTCAGTGGCAATTTCAGCCTAATGAATCACCAGAGGACTCACACAGGAGAGAAACCCTTTGAGTGTCCTACCTGTGGGAAAAGTTACAGAGATAATTCCAGCCTGGTGATACACCAGAGAAGTCACACCGGTGAGAAACCCTTTCAATGTCCTGATTGTGAGAAATGCTTCATTAGAAATTCCTACCTCATGAGACACCAGAGTATTCACACAGGAGAGAAACTCTTTGAATGTCCTGACTGTGGAAAAGATTTCTGTCAGAATTCCGAACTCATGAGACACCAGAGGACTCACACAGGAGAGAAACCTTTTGAATGTCCTGACTGTGGAAAAGGTTTTAGTCAGAACTCCCACCTCATGAAGCATCAGAGGACTCACACAGGAGAGAAACCTTTTGAATGTCCTGACTGTGGAAAAGGTTTTAGTCAAAATTCCCACCTCATAAACCATCAGAGGACTCACACAGGAGAGAAAACTTTTGAATGTCCTGACTGTGGAAAAGGTTTTAGTCAGAATTTTCACCTTATGAGACACCAGAAAATTCACACAGGAGAGAAGCCCTTTGAATGTCCTGATTGTGGGAAAGGATTCATTAGAAATTCCCACCTCATTAGACACCAGAGGACTCACACAGGAGAGAAACCCTTTGAATGTCCCGATTGCGGGACAAGTTTCAATGAGAATTCCTACCTGATAATACACCAGAGGACTCAAACCGTGGAGTAATCTTTTCATGGACATTATTTCAAGCATAAAACATCCCTTATTGCACACAAGGAAATCCATATGAGAAAAAATAGATAAGTTTAGAGAAAGCTTTCATTTCTTTTGTGACCTCCCATTTAAAGTGTAGGTGAGAAATTGACTTTTTGAATTCTGGCATGATCCTTTTTACTCAAAGAATTATTGGACTTGCAATTATGTTTGCATGTTGGAACAGCTGTTAAGTGAGACTACTTTTTTAACTACCTGAATCCCCCTGCACTTCCTGAGGCTGCCATTAATTGAATGTGTGAGTCGCTGTGCAGAACAGTGGCACCTCACCGCTGGGGAAAACTCTTGGAAGCCTACCACAGTGTCATAATGTTTGCCATAGGCATCCCTAGGACTCCCCCACCCTCCAAGACATCCTGTGCTCTGTTTCCTATTATATCCCTTAGGTCCTGTACTCCTCCAAATGGTTCCCCCAGTCTTCCCCCCCCCCAATAATCCCCACAGGCGTCAGGTGCCGAATGATTGTCTCCTTGTAGAATAGTCCTTTTAACTCCTTGAACGCTCGGCAGCCAAGGGTCCAGGTCAAAGGCGGGCTGGGCTTGGGCTTAGGTTCCTCTAATCTTCAACAGCTCCCTAAGTGGCAGAGCTATCTCAGCGAATGCGGGAATGAGTTTGGTAAAAGTTAGCAAACCCAATGGGGAAGAAGGCAGAGCCTCCTTGCTGACGGACCGTAGATCGCGACTCTCTG
Organism: Hydrophis major; assembly: GCA_033807585.1. NCBI lineage: Eukaryota > Metazoa > Chordata > Lepidosauria > Squamata > Elapidae > Hydrophis > Hydrophis major. The sequence goes on from CM066329.1 coordinate 48,153,730, forward strand.
TGGCTATGGTCCGTGCTCTTTCGTTGGAGAACCCCGATCATTACGATTAGGGCTGAAGCTGCCTTGGAGGAGCGGTGGAGTAAGGGGAAACCGCAAGCCAGGATGAGGGAAGCTGCATCTCCCCTCCTGGGATAGGTCTTTTTCACCCTCGAAGACAACTGCAATGGTGGTTTAAAATGGCCACCCCAAAGAAGAGGACTCAGCTGGATTAAGTTTTGTGCAGGAGGGAAGAAAGAGGTGGATAACATCTGTACCGGGACAACTGGGCAATACAACTAAACAAAAATACCCCGGGATTAAGGTAACATGGAATTTTTAAGAAAAGAAAAGTGAGCGGCGAAATTACAAAGGGACAGGAAAAAAAATAAGAAAATATTTTTGACAGCTAAGCGGGGCTTCGAACTGGGAAAGGAAGAACTAAAGATTTAACTAAATTGGACTAAAATATCTTGGCAATAAACAGGCATAAAATAAAGCTGGATTTAAGATTGTCAAATAATAATAATAATAAAGTTTACAAATTGGAGACTGGACTGTGCTGGAATATTGAGGTTCGAAAAACCCTAAACAAAAAAATAGGGGAAAAAGTTGAAGACTTTGTATAATGGAGAGTGCCACCTTTTGACAAAAGCTTGAGCTCAAACAAAAGGGAAAGCATCCTGTTTCTGAATGAACTTGTGTGGATATAACACTAAAGAAATATTGAAACAAAGTAAGAATCTTAGAAAGTGAAAGCAGAACCAGAATAAAGAAAAATGCAAGGAAAGAGTGACTGTGGGATTGATTGATTTTTTTGGTACAGACCCTGGGCTGGAATAATTGAGAACTTTAGAAAATTGAAAGAAGAAAGAAAGTAAAAGTGGTTTTTTTGTGGACTTTAACGATCATAAAATACAAGAGTGTGTAATGATGATATCTCTTCGGGAATTAAAAATGGAACTTAATATATGAGAGAATTACTACAGGAAAGAGGTGAATCACTTTGCTCTGTGTTAGAAAAAATAGAAATGGCGATTGAAGAACAAGAAGAAAGAGCTTCAGAGGAGGAGGAGTCAACTCAAGGAGAAGACATTTTAAATAGACAATTAACACAAAGAACACTACAAAGAAGTGGGGAAAGAAGGAAGGTCAAAAAGTTGAGATTTAAGAAGGCAATCAAAAGGGGGAATACCTGTGAAGTCGGGAAAGGCAGAAAGACCCAGCAGAAAAGGGGAAAGGAAGATATTAAGAAAGAGAGGGATATAAACTGGAATGAGAAAAGAAATGGGGAAAAGGGGGAGGAGAAGCAGTAAGAAACAGGTGCATGAAATAAAGAAATACGGAAATACTAAAACGTTGAAAAATTGTTTTTTCAGAGATAATGGTTGATGAATTAAAAAGAGGATTCTGCAGGGTGACAAGGGGTAATAAGAATATTTCTGCAATTAAAAATATTTAGAAAATAGGGTAATATAGATACTGATAACTTTTATTAAAAATTAAGGGGGTGAAATATACTGCAGAATCCAAATGAAAAGATGTAATGATTATTATTGTAACTTCTTAAAAATAATGGTTTATTGGGAATCAAGATGAGGGAATAAAGGTATATTTTAATCATTGAGGTGTCACACTCAAAGCAGTAAAAGGTGGGAAACCTATACTTGTTTTTTTTTTCTTTAGTGTTAAAATTTGTATTAATCTAGAATTTATAAAAAGAATGTGTAATGGAAAGGGAATATGACAGACTAAAGAACCAACTAAATTAATAAGTTAATATAGACTATTAAAAGCAAGGAGAGACATTGGTAACCTTTATTATTATTATTATTATTATTATTATTACAAAAACACATATTGTTTATCTTTATTTTTAAAATAAATATTAAAGGATTATCTTTGAAATAATTGAAATGAAACAAAAAGATGTTTCGATTGAGATTAATGAAAGAGGCTAAAATAAATGTGTTTGTTTCTCTCCTCACTGAAAATTTGGAATGGAAAAGGTAATAATAGAATTAAGTATGCATACATGAATGTATAATTGCTGTCATATTTGTATGTAAAGGTGATGACCCAGAAATATGTTGTCCACTAAAAACTTTTTGTTTTTAACATGAAAAACTGAATAAAATTTGATTACAAAAAAAGTTTGCAAACCCTAGGAAGCTTTGAAGTTGTTTTCAAGTGCGTGGGTGTTGCCAATCTAGTATGGCTTTAACTTTTCCTGGGTCCGTTTCAATCCCCTTGTTGGACACCCAGTAGCCCAGGTAGTCTAGGGAGGTTTTGTGGAACTCGCACATCAGTTTAGCATAAAGCTTAGCATTGAGTTTTTTCAAGGCTTGTATTAGTCTAATGTGTTCCTCCACCATCTCACTAAAGATGAGAATATTGTCCAAATAAACCAAAACTCATTTGTAGAGGTGCTTGTTAATGAGATACACGAACTCTGCAGGGCCTCCTTGCAACCCAAACGGAATGACCTTAAATTGGAAACTGCCTAGCAGGCAATTGAATGCTGGTTTCCATTCATCACCTTCCTCGATCTGCATGCGATAGTTGACTTCTCTGAGATCTAATTTGGTAAACACCTTTACCCTCACCAGGTGGTTAAGAATGTTCTTCATAAGGGGGAGGGGATAGGGGTTTTCCATGCATGCAGCATTGATTCTGCAGAAGTCCATGCAAAGCCTCACCCCCCACCCCCCACCCCAATCCCTTTTCTCTTTAAACAGCACCGGGGCTGCAACTTTAGACTTTGTGGTCTGGATAAAACCTCTTGCCAAGTTTGTGTCAATGTACTTCCTCAATTTGCTCATCTCTTTTGTGGTCATTGAATACATTTTTGGCTTCAGCAGCTTAGCCCCTGGTATGAATTCTATGGCACAGTCAGTAGGTCAATGGGGAAGCACATTGCACTCATCTTCGCTGAACACTTCTGCTAGGTCTTTGTACTCCTTGGGTATCTTCAGGCAACCGGACAGAACCTCCATGTCTGCGGCTACTCCCTCCTTTTGGCTGAGGCCACTGGGTCTTAGAGAGGATTGCTTCTCATGCTGCAGGAGGGGAGGCTGTGGGCCAACAGGCAATTTTAATTTCCGGTGTCTGTCTTCCCAGGTGATTGTAGGTGCCCATTTGTCCAGCCAGGCTGGACCGAGGATGAGAGACTCAGTCATTTTGGGGGCAACTATTAATCGTAGGATCTCCCAGTGGTGCCCCATCTCCAGCTTCATGGGTTCAGTGACTAAAGTCGCAGATGCACCCCGCATTAGCTCCATCTTCCCTGAGCCTTTGCATTCCCCGGCAGGTCCGGGTTTGACTGCGAGAAGCCACTGGGATTTTTTCAATGGAATTTGGGTTAATGTCAGCATTCCAAAAAAACTCTTGTGACAATTCAGAACTCCGAGTCAAAGTCCATCAAAGTAAGAATTTATTAGAGAAATCATGTTGGCACATCTGGGGACACCCCAAATCCAAAACCCCACATTTTCCCCCGCCCACACTAAAACTCACACCCTGCCCTGTCCAACGTCATGCACATCATGAGACCCAATCTGCATCTTTGGTTGCCACCAAACTGAGGTCACTTCCCCTGCAGGTGCCATCAACCTGACCTTAATCTCACGTGAAAATATGTTGTTATGGCTATACTCCCTTTGCTTCGCTCCCCTTCCCGCAGCTCTCTCATCCCCCCACTGTGGCAGCCCTGTTTAGACCCTCTCAAGATGGATCCAGGGCTGACACCCTACACCATCTGCCCATACACTCAATCCAGCAGTAAGTTGTCCCTGAAGCAAGTTAGTCATGTCAAGTTGTCCTGCAAGGAGTTGGAAGAGGCGAGTTGCCCCATTTTGCCAGGTAGTTTCAAATTTAAACATGTTGAAAGTTTCTAAATTGTCTAAATTTTAAAATATTAAAATATTTAGTTTTCCTTTCCTCTCATTCATTTTGACACCATTTCTTTTTTGCACAACTGTCATTGCGGTAGGAGCTGGAAAGCTTGAAATGGGCCAAAAGCTTCTGAATCTTTGACTGGTTCTTGCTTTCCAAAACAATGTTCATTATTCAACTCAGTGAGGACAAATTGTATTTAATGGACCCAGATTTCTGAATAAAGTAGCACAAGGAACAGAACAGAACAAATTGAAAGACTTTGTGGTTGGCTGGTTACTGCAAGAGTTTATTGCCAAGAGTGGGGTTTTTTTTATTCCAATTCTGCAATTTTTCCTTTGTGCGGGGGAGGGGGGGTGGAGGTAGAGGATACAAATAATAATTTATGTCATAATTAAAGAGTTAAGTGCAGAGGAGAAATAAAGAAATATTAATTGAATTTCAATGTGCAAATGAAAATATTAAAACTAATGTAAAGGAAATAGCAGAATGCCGAACAAAATATCTCCTTACAATAACAAGGAGATAAATTAGACCCCAAAAACTTACTTACTCTGTGTATCTAACAAAATTGAGCAAACTAAAAGACAACCAAACACCAGAGGAGATGGTCCATGGGGCCAAGCCAGAAGGACTGAAATGTTAAAAAGTTGTTACGAACAATTTTACACATTCTCATAACATACCGGAGGAGGCAGCTAGGACCCTGGGGGAGCCATGGATCACTATCTCTGCCAGAATGAGGAAGAGGTGAAGGAAGGGGAAGAGAAAGAGGATGCTATGCTGGGGTTCTCTTTTGGCTGAGTAAGTTTCCACACAAGCCTTTAATTCCAAGTATATTTCTTACCAATGCAAGATCTCTGACTTAACAAAATGGATGAATTAAGGCTAGAGATTGCAAAGACTAAATTCATCAAGAATTGCTGTGATTGTTAATCACAGAAACTTGGCTTCATTCACTCATTCCAGATGCAGCTGTTGAGCTGGAAGGCTATATAGCTCACAGGCAGGACAGGACTAGAGATTCTGACAAGATCTAAGTGGGAGGTTTAACCCTTTATGTGAACAAAAGCTCGTGTATCTGTACAAAGACTGTAGACAGCCACTGCTCCATGGATCTGGAGTATATGACTTAAATGTAGACCCATATATTTTCCACAGGAATTCAGCATGGTTTTGATTACTGCAGTCTATATCCCATCTGGTGCCAATACTACCATAGCTTTGGGATTCTTGTATAACATTATTAGTAATCAGCAGAATGAGTATCCTGATGCTGTCCTCAGGCTGTGCATATCATAGCGGGGGACTTTAATCAAGCTGATTTAAAAGCAGTGCTCCCTAAATTCTATCAGTATGTTAAGTGTGCTACTAGAGGAGCAAACATATTGGACAAAGTATATACCAACATGGCTATAAGCTCATACAATTACCACATTTGGGACAATCAGATCATATGTCACTGCTTTTAGCACCAGCGTACATCCCTCTTAGGAGACAGGCTCTGCCTATAATCAAGACAGTGAAATCTTGACCAGAAGATGCTTTCCAACAACTTCAGGATTGTTTTGAGAACACAAATTGGGACATCTTTTACCACCCTGACCTAGAGGTGCACACTGCAACTATTCTGTGCTATATCAAGCACTCCACAGATACTATCACTGTGGATAAATGTATTAGGATCTATTCCAATCAGAAGCCCTGGATGCCCAAGGAAGTCCAGCACTTCTTGTGTGACAGGACCAAGGCCTTTAGGTGATGAGGCAAGATACAGTGTTGCCAGAGCTAGTCTGAAGAAAGGTATTCAGAAGGCCAAGAATGATTATAAGAGGAATTGAGGATAATTTTTATAGAAATAACATAAGGCAGGTGTGGCGAGGGATTCAACAAATTACTAACCATCAACCGACCAATGTCATCCCTGCTGAGGGGGATGCTTCATTGGCAGAGGAATTGAATCATTTCTTGGCTTGCTTTGGAAACATCAGAGACTGCTAAAATACAGCCAATTGTAGCCCCCACCTCATTGTGGAGGAACAGGAGGTGAGGAGCATTCTGAAGGCTGTGGACCCTAGAAAGGCTGACAGTATCTCTGGCCAAGTGCTTAAAGACTGCTGATCAGTTGGCTGGAGTCTTTTCCAGGAACTTCAATTGATCCGTGGCTCCCAAGGATTTAAGAAATGGCAGCACCACAAAACTCGATTGCAGGAAATACTTCAGCAACAGTGGACAATGCCTGAAATACTCTAACTGACTCTGTGGTTTCACATACAGAGTGGAGCTGGCGTCACGATGATATGGCATGCGATCTTGGAGATCTGAGATCGCTGCCGATGTCTTTACTCCTGGATGGTCCAAACGGATCTAAACTATCCCGAAGAGACGGTGAATGTAAAGAGCACATCCTGTCAATCCCAGGGATACTGCAAAGATACTGGTAGATCCAGGAGAAGCTCTTTTTGCCAACGGCAAAGAGGCAGCCATTAAAGCTGCTGAAGTTGGGACAGCTCTGAAACAGAAGAGAATAGAAAGAGAAAGTGTGCCGGTTTTGGTGAGAATTTTTTCTTTACTTTAAGATTTAAAAGGACACCCTAAGGAAAAGAAAGAATCTGTAAAATTTCAGACAGAAGTGATTAAGCAGCGATTTTAAACGGGAAGTCAAATTAATTTTTTCTTTTTTTTGCTGGACTCTTCATATATGATTTTTTTACTTTGAACTGGACTGATCTTTTTTTTCTACCTTATTTTTTCTTTTATCTCTTCTTTTTGTCTTTATAATATTTTAGATTAGAAGTTCCCTTTTAGCTTTTTTTTTTTTCTAAACAACTTTTTGACAGGTTCTGATGAAAAGGTGATTAAAAAATTGTATGGATATTTGTTAGAAATTAAACTAGAAGAAGAACAAGTTAAAGAAACTGATTGCTTGGGGGAAGAATTTTGAATATGGGATTGATCTAGAGAAATGGCAAAAATTGTGGTCTCAAAATTATAAAATGACATTGTCAACAGCATATAAAGAAAATTTGTGTAAAATGTTTTACAGGTGGCATTTTCCCCCAACAAGAATAGCAAGAATGTTGGGACTTCTGGTTTTGCGTGGCTTTGGCAGCAGCAGGAATTTGCTTGTCTGCAATTCCTGCTGTGCTTGTTGCCAAGGTGCCCCCAATCCAAATGGGTCTGGGAGATATGGCTGCCCTGTAGAGGCAGCTGAAGAGAGAGGGGATCCGGACAGGGGTTTGGGGGTGTCGCAGACCCCCTCCCCAGCCAGAAAAACCCCTTTTTCTCAAGGTGGTGGAGCGGTGGTCAGTGATGGCCGTCACAAAGAAGCCTACAGCCGGGTAAGATTTGTGCTGGAGGATGCAGGAGGAAGTGAAAATTTGGCTGAGCCGAGACAATAACAACTCTTAATTACCCTGGAAACTGAACTGTTTGAATTGCCTGAGGATACATTGTTTCCCAAAGAAGACTGGAAAGCTGCGGTTAAAGCTGTTAAGGGGAAAAAAAAATTTTCTTAACTCTCCCTCCCCATAGAAATAGCAGACGGAGATCTGGAAAATCTACTTGGGCACGGAAGGTAACTCAATTTGAAATTTAAAGCCAAGGGATAAAGGATTTCTGGACATTGGATTTTAAAAAACAACAACAACTTAAAATTGATTTGGTTTGCTTTGTGACTTTGAGATCTTTGTGAAATTTTGTTTTTTTAAAAAAGGGACTAAAGACATTAGGGTTGCATTAAAAAAGAAAGAAAGAAAAAATGGCATTATCTTTTGAAGGACTACAAATGGAATTTCAAAAACTGAAAAACAAAGATAAGGGCTCATTTGGATCTATCTTTCGCTTTTTGGAAATGGCAATTTCTACCTACCAAGAAATACTACAGGAAGGCTGGGATGAAGGAGAAGAAGCCATCTTTAATGGACAAACACACTTAGTGGAGGAAGAAAAGCGGAAGGGGGGCAAGGAAAAGATGAACTTAGAACTTAAAAAAGCAACCAAGAAAAAGAAAAAGGAGATGAAAAAGCGATATGATGTCAGAAAGCAACAGAAAAGAGGAATACAACAGAGAGGGAAGATTAAGAGAGTGAAATTGGAGAGATGGGGGGGGGGGCGGTCAAAAAGTTAGAATGGAGAAGAAAGAAAGGGGGAAAGGAAAGAGAAGTCATAAAGGCTTTAAACAAGATGCAAAAAATGTGTTTTTTTTTTCAGAGATAAGGGGTGAGGTAATCTTTTTTTAAAAATGATTCTGCAAAAGTACATAAAAATGCATTGTAGACATTAGTATTTGAAGTTGAGTTAGAAAATTAGAATATTATATGATTTAAAAATGTATTAAAGTGAAGTCATGATTTAATTATAGAGTTTAATTTCATAATAGTATTAAGAATTAATAATAGAATTTAATTTCTTATGGAACATTGCTTTTACTATATTATAAATTTAATATTTCTTTTTTACTTGTTTTTAGTTTTATTATTACTTTTTAAACTCAATATTATTTGTTTGTTTTACTATTTTGAAATGTAATACTTTGAATGTACGGAGCAGAATCAGCACGGAAAATATGTATTATTTTAAGTGTTATTTAGGGGGAAGATAAAAAGTTGTCATACTTCAATCTGGGTTTACAGGAGAAATATTGTATTAGATAGAAAGGATAAGTAGGTGATTGAAAGAAAACAGACCAAAGATGCAAATATAATTATTTAATTGAGATGGAATAAATAAAATAGAATTAAAAGAATGAGTAGGAGAGAGAAAATATATGGAAAATAGAGAATATTAAATAAGATATGAGATAGTATATTAAGTGAGTATAAATTTTGATTGATGTCTGTATAAAAAGAGTTAACTTGGGGTAAGCCACCTTCCAAAAAGAAGTTTTATGTATTTATGTTTTGTGTAATGTTTATTTAAGTCTGACAGGATGTGGAAGAATACTAATGAAAATATATTCAATGAGTATATATTTTTAAGACAGAAGAACTATGACTGAATAGAACGAAAGGGAGTAATAAAGAAAAGTTTTGAAAAGATATGAAGTTGATTAGATAAGATAAATATATATATAGAAGTGTGATAATTTGGAATTATCTTCTTTTTAAATAAGATGGTTCATTTGTTTCTTCTAGAAAATATATTTTATGTTACTACATCCTATGTTTTGTTTGTGTGTGTTAAAAAAAATTAATAAGCAAGAAATATAATTTGAATAATCAAATGGAAGGGAGAAATAAAGAGAAGTTGGGATAAGATATGAAGTTGAACAGACAACGTAAATATGTATTTGTATAATTTGGAATTATTCTGTTTCTAAATGAGATGTTCTATTGTTTTTTTCAGAAAATATCTTTAATGTTATATTTTATGCCTTGTTTGTTTGCGTATTCTTTTGTAAAAACTAATAAAATTTGTTTTTTAAAAAAAGAATAGCAAAAATGTTCAAGAACAAATCTGAAAAATGTTGGAAATGTCATCAGGTACCTGGCTGATATTACCATATGTGGTGGACTTTTGCGGATGCCAAAAAATACTGGATTAAAATTCACACATGGTTGGAAAAAATGACAAAAAAGCATATAGACTTGAAACCAGAGATATTTTTATTGGGAATTTTACCTGAAATATATATAAAGAATTGAACTACCTGATTGTAAATGTATTAACAGTGGCTAGGATTGCATTTGCCAAAACCTGGAAAAATTAGAAAATACCGTCACAGGAGGAAATTATTAAGAAAATATTGGAATGTGCTGAAATGAGTAGATTGACATTTGAAATCAGAGAACAAGATGATAAACAATTCTATAAAACTGAGGATCTATTCTATCAATGGTTAGATAATAAAACATGGTAATGAAATATGTAGATTTTTAGAACATAATGAATATATAAAGATGTATTTTTTTTATTGTATCTACAAAATGACTGTAGGATAGATCTGAGATGATAATATGAACTGTCAGAATACAAATAAAATAAAATATGTATTATCTCGTAAAACATGAATAAATAATAGTATAGTCAAATGATTGATTAACAATGATATTAATGTATTTAGGAATATTTTATTGACAATATGAGACTATATACAATGTAATTGTAATTGAAGACTACGAAGTGGAAGCACAAAACAATTTGTAAACCAACCGACACACTATATGTATATATATGGAAGATGGCTTGATGTTTTTATGTTTTGTTTGTCTATGTTTGTCTTAAAAAACAATAAAACTTAAAAAAAAGAAAAGAAATGGCAGCACCACAAAACTCGATTGCAGGAAATACTTCAGCAACAGTGGACAATGCCTGGAATACTCTAACTGACTCTGTGGTTTCTTCCACTAATCTTTTATCCCAGTCCGCTTTTCCATCTTGTTTGAAGGCTTCCACCATTGTTCAGCTACCAAAGAAGTTCCTTATCAATAACCTCAACGATTACAGACCAGTGGCACTCACCCCTATTATCATGAAGTGCTTTGAGAAATTGGTCTGCCAGAACATCATTTCTGGTCTTCCCCATACATTTGATAAACACCAGTTTGCATACAGTAGAAATAGATCTACAGAAGACGCTATAGCCATCACTCTTCACACTGCTCTGACTCATCTAGAACAGCCGGGGGGGGGGGGGGCTAGGATACTTTTTGTAGATTTAGTTCTGCATTTAACACAATTTTTCCACATACACTAGTGTCTAAACTTCTGAACTTTGAACTTTCTTATTCAATCTCCCTTTGGATTATGGATTTCCTGTCTGTCCACTCACAGATGGTCAGATTAGGTAATCATCTCTCTTCAGCCCTTATTCTTAACACTGGTACACCACAGGGCTGTGTGTTGAGTCCCTTACTCTATACTCTTTATGTGCATGATTACATTCCCACTCACGTTAGTCATACTATTACTAAATTTGCAGATGATACAACAGTGGAGGGACTCATCTCGGGTGGGGGGGGGAAGAGTCTGCCTACCGAGATGAGGTGGGCCAGTTGTGTCAGCCTTCAAGATTTCCTTCCTTTGCTTTGCATTTTTTGGCTGTCATAAGTAATGGGGGGGGGAGAAGGGGAGATATAGTCATGGGAAGTGAGCTGGAGGTTTTACAAAAAAGAACTGTATAAGTGGGGGGGGGAGTTTCTTGCTTATGTTTCTTTCCTATATTATGCACAAGCGCAGCTCTTTATCAAAATATGTCAAGGTCAACAGACAGAGGCCTCATCACCACCTGGAGATGCCCACATGATGTTACACACAACTTTTTATTGGATGGACCGTTTGAACTATTGTGTTTGGAAACATTGCCATCACTTTGTATATGGGATTTATGCGCTCATTTTCTCAGATTTCAGAATTCCTTTGATGCTACCACTTGATTTCCAGTAAAAGATATATTTTCTCTAATTAATGGAGTCTAAATATTTATTTCTTGGATTTTGAATGGAGCACCAGCTGACATTATTCTGAATCTCAGTTTACCAGCCCACACGGAGAAATTATAAATTTTCTTCTGAGGGGATCTGAACACAATGTCTAATCCAGCCAGTGACCAAGAAGACCTGGGAGCAGTAACTCTATTGAATTCTACAGTATAGCGCAATATTAATGCAACATCAAGTTTTCAATTCAATGTATAGAATGTGAAGGATGTGTGTTTGTATTTATTTTCATAGTCATAATGTACACTGAAGATAATATTTAATTTTGTTGTATGAAGTGCAATGACAATAAAGTAAACTAAACTAAACCAGTCCCCAATCAGAGGAACACACCATTTCCTCAAAAGAAAAAAAGGGTGTTTATCCAGTAAATTACAGCATGTTACCTAGGAAATGTTTTATACGCCATCTTGAATTCCTGAATAAAAAGAGAATCAATTAAATACCAATAATCCTCAACTCAGAACGGTTCATTTAATGACCGTTCAAAGTTACAATTGCAGTGAAAAAAGTGTCTTATGACCATTTTTCACACTTATGACCATTGTAGCATCCCCATGGTCATGTGATTTACATTCGATACTTGACAGTTGACTCATATCTATGACAGTTGCAGTGTCCTGGAGTCACATGATCCTCTTTTCTGACCTTCTGACAAGCCAAGTCAATGGGGAATCAGGATTCACTTAACAACAGTGTTACTAATTTAACAAAATACACCAAAACTCCTTTTCTTCCCAGACAGGTAACAGACAAGGGAGAAAAAAAACCAAGAAAAAAGTTCTGAGCTGGACAAAATAGAGTATGTGGAAGAAACTTATCAAAATATCAAAGGAGATCAATTCCTAGTTCAGAAAAAGAGGGAACTATCTGGAAGTGAGTCGGAAGAAAAAAGTCACTTGGACAGCCACATAAGGCAGACAGTATTTGAAAACTTAATAAAATTTTTTTTTTTTAAAAAAAGGCAGACAGTAATGCAGGCCTCACCCTGTGAGGAAGCAAACAGTACTTTGAATCAAAGTCTATCCAAGAGGGGAGAATATTTTTGACGTCCTTGAGAATCCAAGAATATAAGTGGTGGAAAAGATCCACAGATCTGCTTATTGCCGGAAAAGCATAGGTATTGTAGATCACAGCTGACTATGCCCAGGAGGATCCACATTGGAGAAAAGCCATATCAGCAAATGCAGCAAAAGCTTTGGTCAGAAGAGCTCCCTGGTTGTTCATGGAAGGACTCACACCAGAGAGGAGACAACAGAACCAAACATCTGGTGTTAGGCTGAAAGATGCTGGATAGAAAGCCACAATTTATAATTTAGTGTTAGGTCAGACATAAATACACCTTCCATGAGCTATGGAATATCAAGAGGAAAAAGTATGTCACAGTAGGTAGGCAGGCTGTCTGTGGGTACATTTACCCTGTACATTACAGCATGCTACCCAGGAAGTACTTTGTATGCCATCATGAGTTCCTAAATGAAAAGGGAATCAATAAAATTTCGGGGTTATTCTAGATTCCTTCACACAACAGAGCTCAGAGTCACTATCATCAGAATAGAATAGATTTGGAATGGACCTTGGAGGTCTTTTAGTCCAACCACAAGCAGGAGATGTTATACCATTTCAAACAAGTGACTGTCCAGTCTCTTCTTAAAAACCTCCAGGGATGAAGCACCCACAACTTCTGAAGGCAAGCAGTTCCACTGGTTAATTATCCTCATTGTTCTCCTCAATTCTAGGTTAGCTTCTCTCCTTGATTAGTTTCCATCATTTCTTGTTTTGCCTTCTGAGGTTTTGGTAAATATGTTGATCCCCTCCTCTTTGTGGCAGCCCCTCAAATACTGGAATACTGCTGTCATCATCATCAATCTTATTAAATCTGCATTAAAATGGCATTGTAGGGTGTCCTTCTAAAAAGGTTAGCCTGGTGATCAGTTAGTCATGTGGTTTGATTGGCTATTCTATTTTGCCTTTTGTTTTCTTTTACAATTTTTTGGAAACATTTCTACCATATAGACATTACCACTACTTCCTTCTTAGACCCCATTTGCTAAAGCCTGCTGCATATTTTTCTCTCTGTGACCTAACGGAGACTCTAATAAATCCTTGTGAGCCACAGGAAATCAATCATATAAATTTTTACAGAAGTTTTTATTTCCAGTGAGAGTCATCCTTAAGAAAGATGATTATGTAATTCTTTAAAACCTTCAGGAAGTTTTAGGGCTCAGCACATAGCTAATCGTAGTAAACTAAGCAGCATCACTTTTCACTATTTCACTTTGCTCACTTGCAACGATCGGTTGGTAGAAGTCAAAAATGACTTGATAGCATTTAATCATTGAAAACATCTTGCAAGCTTCTTATGTAGTAGAGACGGGACAAGCGTGTTTTCTGCCTCCTATCTGGAGACGGCGATGACGATCAGGTAGCCTGAGAAGTGCACAATACATAAAAAAAAAAGGAGTTAAAACCATCGAGTTCTGAATTGCTAGAAAAGATGGGAGAAGAGAAGGACAGAAACTTCCTCTTCTGAATCGCTCATGGGAGGAAGTTGGTGGGCAGAGCGGCTTCTGCGCTCTTCCCAGGATGGAAGCAGCAGGTGGCAGGTGAGTTGGAGGCAGCAGGTGGGAGGAGAGTCCGGGAACAAGTCGGGCTGTTCGGTTCCCTCCACGGCCTGAAAGCAGAGAAGCAACTGGGTTGAAGCATGTCAGCTGCAGGTTCCTTCGCTCCCCAGTTCGGAGCCGGATGGGGCTGCACGCTGTGAAACTGGTGGCTGCAATTCTCTGTGGGGGGAAGATCTAAAAAGCCTCTTTCAAGCGAAGGTGGATCCCTTGGGAATGGCTCCCTTCCAGAGGTTGTAGGGGCTCCGTCACTGGAGGCTTGTGACAGGGTTGGCTGGAAGGGATCTTGCATGACTTCTCTTCCTACGCCCTGCTCAAGCAGGAGTGTCAGATCCGTGTATCTGTCATTTCTTCAGTGGAAGAAGGAAAAAAAAAAAAAGGGGGGGGGGAAGGACTGATGAAGAAATCCTTTCTTGATGTAACCTGAATATATTTAACCTTATATCAAATTTGTACAACACATGATACAATGGAGGGAGAAAAGCCAGATGGCCAGAACCTATCACCTCCGAGAGGCACAGCCAGGAGATGAGAAGATCATAAAAATTCCACAGTGAGATGTATCTGGGGAATCTCTGGAGAAAGTTTGTTCTAAAAAAAAAAGGGGGGGGAATTAGGTATGTCCTGGGAAACAGAAAGATTGTTCCTACAGAAGGGGTGGGGGAAGTTAACATACTGGCTTTTGTTTCTCTAAATATACATCGAGATAAGGGGAGGGGTTCTAAACTCCCTTATGTAGTATCCCTGTATTCCTGAGGAACCTCAGACGCTGCTTTGAACTCCAACATGGATTGTCTCATCTCAATAAAGGATTCCTTTTGATACGTTTGGTTCTCAGAAGTTCATTCTTGATAATGGAATGGGAAAAAGTTCTGACAAGGAGACTCAGTATCATTTCAGACAAATGGCTGTCCAGTCTCTGTTTAAAAGACACCAGTGATGGAGCACCCAGAACTTCTGAAGGCAAATCATTCTACCAATAGTTCTTGGTGTCAGGAAATTTCTCCTTAGTTCTAGGCTGCTTCTCTCATTGATTAGTTTCCATCCAGTTTTTTGTCCTATCTTCAGGCGCTTTGGAAAATAGATGGACCCCTTCTCCTTTGTGGCAACTCCTCAAGTATGGGCAGATGACTATCATGTCATTCCTAGTCTTTCCTTTCACAAGATTATTCACTCCCAATTCCTGCAACCCTTCCCTATATGTTTTAGCCTACTAATCATCCTTGCTGCTCTTCTCTGCACTCTTTATAGAGTGTGAACACCTGTTTTCTTATGTTGTGGCAAGCAATACCAGTTGCAGTATTCCAAGTGGGATCTTACCAAAGCCTTATAAATTGGTACTAATACTTCAGGTGATCTTGATTCGAGTCCTCTGTTTAGGCAGCCTAGGATTGCATTATTTTTTTGGCCATTGCATCACACTGTTTAAGTGATATTTAGGTGATTGTCCATTGGGACTTCAAGATCTATCTTGCAGTTAGTGCTATTGAGCCAAGTTGTACTTATTCTCTACCTTGACATTTGGGTTTTTTTTTTGCTAAGTGTAAAACATAATTTTTTTCTCCATTGAATTTCATTTTGTTAGATAGGACCCAGTGTTCAAATCTATCAAGATTTTTCTGTATCTTGAGGTTGTCTTCTAGTGTTTTGGCTATTCCTGCCAGCTTAATGTCATCTCCAAATTTGATGAGTTCCCCTTCTATTCACTCATTGAAATTGTTTATGAAGATACTGAAGAATACTAGACCTAAGATAGAGCTTTGGGGTATCCCACTGCTTACTTCCCTCCATATAAATGTAGTTCCATTGACTAACCATTGAGTGCATTTTGTCAGCCAGTTACTAATCCATCCAATGGTGATGCTATCTATTACACATTTTCTTCATTTACTAAGAAGTAGATCATGTTCTACTTTATCAAATGTCATACTGAAATTTCAGTATACTGTGTCCACGCCATTTTGGTGCTCTACTGATTTAGTCACTTTCTCAAAGAATTAAATAAGATGTCAGCTTTAAAATTCGGCTGTCACATTTCATGGAAGGGGGGGTGGAGGAGTTGAAAAGTTCAAGGTTATTCTGTATGTCGTATTAAGAAATTCCAGTTGCAGTTAATTGGTTCTCATGATTTATGAAGTGTAGAAGTGGGAGGAGAGAAGGTGGATTCTGTGTAACAAGCGAAAATAATTTCACTTTGGGAAATTACCTTTGACATACCAGATCTGTTTCTAAATAAATCAATTGGAGAGAAAACGTCTCGGAGTGATTGATATCATGGATACTTTCTGGATGCCTTACATAAGATTTGTTTGGCATGATCTTTTTTCAACAAACCTATGTTGGCTTTTGGTTATAAATTTGTTTGCTTCTAAGTGTTTGTAGATCTGTTGCTTGGTTATCTTTTTCAGGATCTTCTCAGGCATTGATATCAGGCTGATTGGTATGTAGTTTTGTGAAAATTTTTCTATTTTTTGAAGATGGGAACTGCATCAGTGTTCTGAATCAAGTCATGTTAGCAAGGCAAGGTTTAAGTAGTGTCTGCTTATTGTTCACTGATCACAATGTCAAATGAAGCACCAATGGTGCCAGTGAAGCTCCGCCCCAGCCCTCAGCCCCCAGTCTGGATTCCCCTGCTCTAAAATGTAGGCTCTAGCTGACCATGAGGCAAAGAGGAAAGTAATGACAGCCATAAGTTCAAAGTTCTAACAACAAAAGCACAATCTGAGAGTCAAGTCCAAAGTCCACAAGAAAAGTCTGAAATTCAGAGTCCAAAAACAGTCCAAAGTTCAAGAGACAGGATCCAGCAGAGCTGGGAAAGTGCACGTCAAAACAAGCAGGTGTTCCCAACAAACATACTTTTACCCAGCATCTGGTTAAATCACCCTTCCACAGCTGTTCCCTTGAAGAGGGGTGCAGCTACTTCCTCTCAAGCAGGGGCCGGACAACATACCTGGTCGCGTACTAAAGGACTGTGCAGTGGAACTCACGGATGTCTTCACAGACATCTTTAACACCTCTCTGAGCCAGGCTGCTGTCCCCACATGCTTCAAACTAACCACCATCATTCCAATACCTAAGAAGGCTTCCCCTTCCTGTTTTAATGACTACCGCCCCGTCGCACTGACTTCCATCATCATGAAGTGTTTCGAACGGTTAGTCATGCAGCACATTAAATCCATCCTTCCTCCCACCTTGGATCCCTTTCAGTTTGCATACCGGGCCAACAGGTCCACCGACGATGCAATCTCCACCGCTCTCCACTCAGCTCTCACCCATCTGGACACTAAGGACTCACATGTCAGAATGCTGTTTATAGACTTTAGCTCAGCGTTCAACACCATCATCCCCCAGCAGCTTATACAAAAACTGGATCGGCTGGGCGTGAACACTACACTGTGCAACTGGCTGTTGGACTTCCTGACTGGGAGACCCCAGGCAGTCCGGGTTGGCGGCAACACATCGAGAACCATCACTCTGAATACGGGGCCCCCCCAGGGATGTGTGCTCAGCCCCCTACTCTTCACTCTGCTGACCCATGACTGCACACCCAAGCACAGCACCAACATCTTTGTCAAGTTCGCAGACGACACAACTGTCGTTGGTCTCATCCACAACAACAACGAGTCCAACTACAGGGATGAAGTGAGCCAGCTGACCACGTGGTGTGGTGACAACAACCTCTCTCTCAACGTCGACAAAACCAAGGAGATCATCATCGACTTTAGGAGAGCACACACCCAGCACCCCCCACTGTCCATCAACGGCACAGCTGTGGAGAGAGTGAGCAGCACCAAATTCCTGGGCGTGCACATCACAGAAGACCTCACCTGGAGCACCAACACCACATCACTACACAAGAAAGCACAACAACGCCTCTACTTCCTCCGCAGACTGAGAAACGCTAGAACCCCTACCCCCATCATGCACTCCTTCTACCGTGGGACCATTGAGAGCATCCTGACCAGCTGCCTCACTGTGTGGTATGGCGGCTGCACAGCATTCTGCCGTAAGACCTTGCAGCGCACAGTGAGAGCAGCTGAGAAGATCATCGGTGCCCCCCTCCCACCCATCCACAACATCTATAATACACGCCTGACCCGCAAAGCCATCCAGATCTCAGGCGACGCCACTCACCCCACACACAGCTACTTCAGCCTCATGCCATCAGGCAGGAGACTGAGGAGCCTTCGGGCTAGGACCAGCAGACTAAGGGACAGCTTTGTCCACCAGGCTGTCAGGCAGTTAAACTCCCTGCCAGCTCTCCCCCCCAGTCTGTTTCCGCTGCCCCCGGACTAAACACTACATATATACACATACATACATTGTGTCTCAATTGCTGCTATTTCCCTTGCACTTTGCACTTACAGCACTTTTAATGTTTTAATTTTTTATCCTGCACTTTATTGCCCTTGAATCTGTCGCACTAGTGTTACTTGTTCATTGTTTTTATTGTATTTGTCTGTTTACCTTTTTTACTGCACTGTGGAAGAGTGGGAACGAAATTTCATCCCTATATATGATATGACTGTCATGTATTGGAGTGACAATAAAGAAACCTTGAACCTTGAACCTTGAAGCAGTCTTGCTGACTTCCTCTGAAGGTGCAGGAAAAACAAATGGACCAATTTTGGTTCTGCCAACCAGTGCACATATACGATTGCTGCTGTACACTTATGATCCCCATTTGTGACCTTCCCAACTAGCTTCTGACAAGCAAATCAGTGAAGATACCAGCAGGAATTTGCAAGTCACGGTCATGTGAAATTGCCTTTAACAACCCACAGTGATTTGCTTAACAACTGCAGAGGGACAGGTGTAAGTTGACAGTCTTCTGTGCTCATGACCGGACTGCTTAGTGTCCAGATACCAGTCCCAATTGCGATCAATAAGTGAGGACTACTTGAATTGGGATTTCACCAGAGTGGCTCCAGATAGTATTTTCTACCCATGTTTGAAGCTGATGACTTCCATGAGCAAAACAGGAGCTTCAAATTTTGCAGAAGCTTTAGGCATCATGTCATCAAGTATAGCCCCACATTTCTAAAATTATCTCAATGTCAGGGTTCCAAGTAACAGTCCCAACGAACTCAAAACTCTGAGGCATGAAGTTTCTTCAAAGTAAGAATTTACTAGGAATGCTCTATTGGCACAGCTAGTGAAAACCCAACTCTGAAGGACCCGAATGTCAACTCATAAAATATCTCTATGATCTTTTTAGAGTTGCCAACAAAAAGGGAGGGAGGAGCAGTCCAGCCACTTGCAAACCAAAACTGCATTCCATAAATGTTTTCAAAGATAGTAACTAGGTGACCGAAGTTTCTGCCATGCAAAATTCTAACTGGAGAGCATGATTGATGACTCTGGGCTATGGATGTGTCCCATTGGAGAATATGAATTAAGATACACCCAGGGGTTGGGGGAAAATCAGGGTCAAGGGTGACAATGAATTATGTGTCTCAGTGTCGGCTACACCCAGGCATTGCCGGACAGTTTAACTCCCAATAAATCCTTTTTAAGTTTTGGAAGTTTGGCTCGGGACTCATGATTTAAATGGGGGTAACTGCCAGAATCCCGACACCGAGGTTTCCCCCACCCACATCAAAACCCAAAGTTTTTGCCCCCAGTTCACACATTCATCACATGGTCCAACCAGGTCACAGTCCTCTTTCAGCTACCTTTGTAGGTGTCTGTATCTGTATTTCTCTTTGTGTGCATATATATGCACCCAGCATTTCCAGATATATTTGATGATAAGCCTTTGCACTGTAAGAATTTTTGATTGACCCAAATCAACAAGAGAATTTCATGATTGAATGGATATTTGAATTTGGGCCTTGGCAGTTTTTCATGTGTCAAATAAATCATGATTAATGTAAGATGTTATTCTAGCATTGTGACATGTTTGCTTTTTCATTGTAACGTATATATTTTTTTCTTTTTTTTACATCTTGTACAACAATTTCATAAACAATTAACATTACACTTTTCTTTGAATCCTATAGGCAAAGAAGATGACAATAAGAGCACACTGGATAACTGACAATAACAATCAACTTTGAAAAGGAAAGATAATCAAGCCAGAAACCAAAATATTTTTCATGTTTCATACAATTCTACTTCTCCAGCAGCAGATAGACAAAAGAGAGAAATTTAAGAAATATTTCAAACTGGAATATATAGATTATACAGAACTCAAGCATACATTACATGAAAAGTCAAGGGAGCTAAATATCTGGAAGTCATTGGGGAGGAAAAAGTCACTTGGAGAGCCACGTAGGCAGACAGAGACGCAGGCCTTGCTCAGGGAGAAAAAAACCAGCTTTAATCAAAACACTACTAAACAATGGATAACACATAATTTTGACTTCAAGAATATAAGTGTTGGAAAAGCTCCATAGATGCGCCTATTGTAGGAAAAACATAGATTACAAATCATAACTGATTATGCACAAGAAAATCCACTCAGGAGAAAAGTTTTAAAAGTGCTCCAATGTGGAAAATACTTTAGTGAGCATGGCAACTTGGTGATGCATCGGAGGACTCACCTCGTGTATGAGTATCCAGATTGTGTGAAAGTTTCGTTGGAAATTCCCACCTCAAAAGACAACAGAGGACTCGCATAGGAGAGAAACCCTTTGAATGCCCTATCTGTGTGAAAAGTTTCAGTCACAATTACAGCCCGATGAATCACCACAGGACACACACAGGAGAGAAACCTTTTGAATGCCCTGATTCTGAAAAATGTTTCAGTCAAAATTCCAAGGTGGTGATACACCAGAGGACTTACACAGGAGAGAAGCCCTATCAATGTCCTGATTGTGGGAAAAGTTTCAGTCACAATTCCAGCCTGGTGACACACCAGAGGATTCACACAGGAGAGAAACCGTTTGAATGTCCCAATTGTGGAAAAAGTTTCAGTACGAATTCCAACATGGTGAAACACCAGAGCACTCACAAAGGAGAGAAACCATTTGAATGTCTGGATTGTGGGAAAAGTTTCAGTAACAATTCCCACCTTGTTAGACACCAGAGGAATCACACAGGAGAGAAACCCTTTGAGTGTCCTGACTGTGGAAAAGGTTTCAGTCAAAATTCCAACCTGGTGATACACCAGAGGACTCACACAGGAGAGAAACACTTTGAATGTTCTGATTGTAGGAAAAGTTTCATTAGAAATTCTCACCTCATTAGCCACCAGAGAATTCACACAGAAGGGATACCCTTTGAATGTCCTGATTGTGGAAAATGTTTCAGTGAGAATTTCAGCCTGGTGAAACATCAGAGGACTCACACAGTAAAAAAACCGTTTGAATGTTCTGATTGTAAAAAAAGTTTCAATCATACTTCCCAGCTTGTGTTACACCAGAGGAGTCACACAGGAGAGAAACCCTTTGTATGTCCTGATTGTGGGAAAAGTTTCAATCACAATTCCAGCCTGGTGACACACCAGAGGACTCACACAGGAGAGAAACCCTTTGAATGTCTTGATTGTGGGAAAAGGTTCAGTCGGAATTCAGACCTGGTGAAACACCAGAGGACTCACACAAGAGAGAAATGTCCTGACTGTGGAAAAGGTTTCAGTAACAATTCCCGCCTGGTGACACACCAGAGGACTCACTCCAGGGAAAAACCATATATGTGTCCAGATTGTGGGAAATCTTTCCTTTGGAATTCTCGGCTGGTGAGTCACCAGAGAACTCACACAGGAGACAAACCATACGAATGTCCAGATTGTGGGAAAGATTTCAGTACTAAGGATAGCCTTCTCAATCATATGCTTATACACACAGGGGAGAAACCATTTAAGTGCCCCGAGTGTGAACGGTGCTTCAGGAAACCTTCCAACCTTATTGCACACAAGAAAATCCACATGAGGCCCAAAGTGATGAGTGTAGAGAAGGCTTGAATTTCATTTGAAATGTCCTATTGTAGTTTCAGCTGATAAACTGACTCTTTAATTTGATTACAAAGAATTTGCTTGATTTTTTGTCATTAAATATGTCATAGTATTAGACGGGAAGGAGGAAAGAAAAAAATTGGAACATGTTAATTTGATATTTGGCCTTGTATAACTAATTGGAAATTTAGTTGTTGGCAGCATTCACAAGGAAGATAAAGGTGCGTGCTTATCAGACTTATCCTGAAGGACTTTGGAAGACTTCCACGGGACTATTTACAAACTGTTTGAGACTCATTACAGGCTGTGAATGACTAAAATTCACAGCCATTGAAATAAAGAGAAAAGGGTTTTGGGACTAAAAAGGGTGTGTTGTTCGTGTCTTAATAAGCCTTGGTCAGAACAATTCTTTCAATTTTTATCAAAATAATTGATAGAAATACCACATGCAGAGTCCCCACCTTCTCCCTGGGTATCCTCAATATTTTCAGCCCCAGCCAGCATCTCTTCAGGATAAGAGCACTCAGGCTATAGTTAGAGATTGTGGCTCCTCATAGAAGGAGAAAACAAGAGGAGAAGAGAAAATGTTTATCTTTTCCTAATAATTGCAGAGGGATCAACATTTATTCTTTCCTAACAATTCCAGAAATTCATTGCACCAAGCATGTCTGCTCAGATTGTGTCAAGAATGAGGAATAAATGTGGAATAGCAAATATATTGGAGGAGTTTGGGGCAATGACAAAAGCAGTGTAAAATTTCAGATGTAAAGGCTGTTATGCCCTTCAGGTGACCTTCATGGAGAAGAGCTGTAAGAATATTGAGTTGGGAAAACAGATTGTGTGTCAGGTGCCCATAGATCCCTGTTGGGGCACCGCCATTCTGAATACCATTTTATGACCTTTTCCCGTTTCTGTTCTTTTCTCAACTTTGGTGTACTTTCCTGGGAATGGGAGAGGGAAGGAATTGCCTGTGGCCATCTGTTTTGTCTCAGCTCCAAGAGAACAAGCAAGCAGTGCCTGAGAATAACTTCTTACCACCTTTTCAACTCTTGAGTCCTCACAACAACTTCGCACCCGTGGAGTGGCTTGCCTTAGACTGGACAGAGGGGATGGGTTTCTACAAATTTTAACCTAACAGTTCTGAGCAGGAACTTCAGATCCTGCCTTGCTCTACTATTACTGTCTCTCAATAAAAGTTTCCTTTTGAAATCCCTCCTGTTTCAAGAGTTCTGATTTCTTGAAGAGAGAGGAGAGGCAAGTTTGACCACAGAGTCTCCAGGTTTATTCGCAACTCCTGTTGTGATCTCCTTCGTTTGGAGGTGCCTGCCTCCTTGTTAGTCTTTGATGGCAGGAGTGTGAGAGCAGCACCAAGGGGCTGATACTTTTGTGGTTTCCCCCTTGCTGCCGAAATGTGAGAAAAAAAAGTGTACAGAAGATTATGTTTCATTTTTAAAACAGCATTGCGTAAGAATCATGAATAGATTTTGAGGGGAAAAAAGGAAAGTGCCAGCATTTATATAAAGATTGAGACAGGGTAATCCAACACTCTGTTCCCAACACATGAGAGACATTTCTTGGTTTTCATTTCTCTCCCAGAGCTCCTTATTTTTTTTCAAATATTTATCCTTCAAATATAGAGAGGAACATTATTTGTAGCACCAAAAGTAATATTTTAGCTATGCAGATAGATTTTCCTGATTTTGCTGGGATTGGAAGACAGCAAAGAATTCCAAGATTGTTCATTTCACCAACACAATTCAAACAGACAAGTTACAATTTTTTAGGTCACATTGCATCTGATCCCTTTGAAGGATACATGGTGACCAGGAGCAGATCAGGACTGGCATGTAGAGAAACTAAGACTCAGTGGTCTGTCTGGATAATCACTGGAGACTTCCCATGAGTGAATGGAGAACACAACCTGTGTCTCACTGCTTCTAGGCATCGAGTACTGTCACCTATCCTCTCCTATGCCCAGAAATCCCAAATGCATAGACTGAAGAAAATCGCCTTGGGAGATACGCAAACTCCATTACTAAAGAGATGAAGGGAAAACAACTCAAGTCTGCAGCACACTGCACACAGGGGGAATGATTGGAATTGTGCTGGTCCCAAACTAAAATGGAAATTATAATTAGGTGACATGTGATTGGTGTGCTTATTCTGTTTATTTCCCTCACAAAACATCCCTTTTCATGTTTGCCCTACTATTTTGCTGGCTTGCTTTCTTCGGATGTGATAATCCCGATCTCACATCTGGCATTTCCCCTGCCTGCTGTGGGTGCCCCTGGTCCCCTTTGCTGGAGCCCAGTGCATTGGTGGCAGTAGGGAATGGTGCCTGCATCACCATTATCGTATCAGAGGTGCTGGGTAGTGAAGGAGTGCTCTGGGAACTGCCCTGCCACGATTCTCGCCCAATTTGCCAACTTGCACTGAGCACCAACTGGCCGGCAGGTATATGGGCGGCTGTGGCTGCTGCTTTGTGCCTGGACGCACTCTGTGCTCTATGGCTCCTGCTGCTGATGGTGGTGTGGTCAATCCTCTCACCAACCCAGCATGCTCTGCCCACCTGCTTGCTCACCTACCTGCACTCCCAGGCACTCTGCCCACAATTTTGCTAGCCCACCCAGCACCCCTGCATTGTGTTCACCCACTCATCTGCCTGCATACTTCATGCCCTCTGCCCACCAGTTTGCTCACCAGCCCACACATCACCACCCCGTGAACAAAGGAAATAGCAGAATACCCAACAAAATTGCACTGTATGTAAAGGACCAATATATTGCAACAGAAATGCATGAAACCAAAGATGAAAACCACCTAGAATGCATATGGGTCAATATAAAAGAAAGAATGACATGGCCATAGGTGTATATTATAGGCCACCCAATCAAGCAGAAAAAATAGATGTCCTTTTTGCCAGCCAAATAACAAACATGCAGGAAACACACAACAATAGTAATCAATTGGAAAACTAATTCTGCACCAAGTGAGAAATCAAATAAGTTCCTAACCAACCTAGCTGACAACTTTGTTGTCCAAAAGGTAGAAGGTAAAATTAGAGGGACAGCCATACTGGACTTAATTCTTACAAACAGAGAAGAAGTGATTGAAGGAATTGAAACTGCAGGAACTTTGGGTGAGAGTGATAGTGTCATACTAGAATTCAACATAACACAAACACAAGCAACAGAACATAATGACACCAGTGTCTTGGATTTTAAAAGAGCTGATTTCAATAAACTCAGAGAGAACTTGGGAAAGATTCCATGGATGAAAATCCTTAAGGGGAAAACAACTCAAGAATCTTGGGAAACTCTAAAAAGTATGATCATGGAAGCCCAGACCAGCACAATACCACTGAGAGAGAAAAACAAGAAATCCAAGAAGAAACCAGCATGGCTCCACAAAGATCTCTCTGGCAAATTAAAAGAAAAAAAAGGACAAGTACAAAAAATGGAAAGAAGGACATGCAACTAAGGCAGAATATCAGCAGATAGCTAGAAGCTGCAAAAACGAAGTCAGGATAGCAAAGGCTCAGAACGAACAAAGACTTGCAACAGAAGTCAAAGATAATTAAAAAAAAAGTTTCTTCCAACATATAAATAACAAGAAAAAAATTAAGGAAACAATCAGTCCACTAAAGAGAGAAGATGGCAAGGAAGTAACAGGCAACACAGAGAAAGCAGATCTGCTTAACTCATTCTTTGCATCCCTCTTCACGCAAAAAGAAACTATAGCTCAACCCACCAAAAACATAACTTTAAATGACAGACCAGAAATAAAAGTTAAAATAAGCAAAAATATAGTAAGAGAACACCTGTCTGACCTTGATGAACACAAATCACTGGGGCCTGATGGATTACATCCCAGAGTTTTAAAGGAGCTGGCAGAGGTCATCTCAGAACCACTGCACCATATATTTCAAAAATTCTGGAGCACCAGGGAACTACCAGAGGACTGGAAAAGAGCTGATGTGGTTCCCATTTTCAAAAAAGGAAAAAAAAACAGACCCAGGAAACTATAGACCAATCAGCCTAACATCAATACCCGGGAAGATACTGGAAAAGATAATAAAAAAACAGATCTGCCAACATCTAGAAACAAGTAAGAACTAGCAGTCAGCACGGGTTTGTTAAAAACAGATCATGCCAAACCAATCTTATTTCATTCTTCAACACAGTGACTAAATTAGTAAACCAGCAAAATACTGTGGACATAATATATTTAGATTTCAGCAAGGCATTTGACAAAGTAGATCATAACCTACTTCTTAGTAAGCTAGAAAAAAGTGGAATAGATAGCACCACCACTTGATGGACTCACAAATGGCTGGCAAACCATACTCAATGAGTAGTCCTTAGTCGGTCTAAGTGTACATGGAGGGAAGTAAGCAGTGGGGTGCCACAAGGTTCTGTCTTAGGCCCAGTACTCTTCAATATTAGCAACTTAGATGAGGGTATAGAAGGGGAACTCACCAAATGTGCAGATGATACTAAACTGGCAGGAATAGCTAACACCCAAGAAGATAGGCTCAAGATCAAGATGGATCTTGACAGACTAGAACACTGGGCCATATCTAACACAATGAAATTCAATGTAAAGTAAAGTCCTACACTTAGGCAAGAAAAACCAAAAGTACACATACAGACTAGGTGAAACCAGGCTCAATAGCAGTAACTATGAGAGGGATTTTGGAGTCTTAGTGGACAACTAGCTAAATATGAGCCAGCAGTGTGCAGCGGCAGCCAAAAAAGCTAATGGACTCCTAAGTTGTATTAACAGAGGGATACAATCAAGATCAAGGGAAGTACTAATACCACTCTATAAAGCCTTAGTAAGACCACACCTAGAGTATTACATCCAGTTTTGTTCACCACATAATAAAAAAGATATTGAGACTCCAGAAAAAAGTACAGAGAAGAGCAACCAGGATAATTAGGGGACTGGAGGCTAAAACATACAACGAAAGGTTGCAGGAACTGGGCTTGGCTAGTCTAGTAAAGAGAAGGACCAGGGGAGACAAAATAGCGGTCTTCCAATATTTGAGGGGCTGCCACAGGGAGGAAGGGGTCAAGCTATTTTATAAAGCGCCTGTAGGCCAGACAAGGAATAATGGATGGAAACTGAACCAGGAGAGATTTAACCTGGAAATGAGAAACCTTCTGACAGTGAGAACAATCAACTAATGGAACAGCTTGCCCTCGGAAGTTGTGGGAGCACCATCACTTGAGACTTTTAAGAAGAGATTGGACTGCCATTTGTCAGAAATGGTGTATGGTCTCCCGCTTAGGCAGGGGGTTGGACTAGATGACCTACAAGGTCCCTTCCAACTCTGATTATCTGTTATCTGTTAAATATCTCCTTACAATAACAAAGAGATAAATTAGACTACCAACATTTACTAACACCATGTATCTAACAAAATTGAGATAACTAAAAAAAAATCAAGGACAATCAAATGCCAGAAGAGCTGGTCCATGGGACCAGGCCAGAAGCCACCAGTACCCAAATCAGAGGAACACTCCATTTTCTCAGAAGAAAAGTCTGAAAGTCAGATTGAAAAATGGAAAAGGATCAATGGAGAATAAGGAGCAGCTGATTGCAAATGTTTTGGACTGGATCTTGAAAGTTGCAGACTTGAATTTGCTTTCAGAGCAGCAGGAACAGCTCAAGGGGTAGATTTTGAGGGGAGGAAGAAGATTGGTTTGGTGTAATGGTGAAGGCCCCAGATTAGAGACAAGGATATACTCAGTCCCAGTCCAAACCAAAGTGCAAAGCCATCCCTCCAACTCCAGCCTTAGCCTAACTCTCAGGCTTAAGAAACTGGAAAGGGGTGTAGAAAATTAGCATCCTCCTGTCTCCTAAAAGAATAAAATATTTTACGAAATATTAAAAAGGACGAATATTATATTTCCCTGGATGAGAAATTCAGAAACATGCTCTTGGAGACAGAAACTCAGTCCCAGCTCCTTGCCCCCAGCAGATATTTTGGTGCCAGCTTTTTTACAAGACAAAAGATAAGGTGACCAACCATCCTCCTTTAGGGAGGACAGTCCTTCTTTTGGGAGGACAGTTCTCCTTTTGTAAGTTCTGTCCTCTCTTGAAGAGTGTCCTCCTAATGTCTTCCTTTTTGATATTTGAAGACTAATCTGTAAATCACCGTATTTGATTGATGACAGAACTTACAAAAGGAGGGCTGTCCTCCCTAAAGGAGGACGGTTGGTCACCTTACAAAAGACCTTCAACTCCAGGATGATGGGATGATCCTTCAGCCACAGTAGGAATTGCCCTTCATTGTATCGCCCAGCAAGATTCAACCAAGCCTGGGACACAGACAGCCTACAAAGTTAGCTATGACCCCTGCATAGCCATGTGGGAGTCTAATAACAACCAATAGAATACATTTCTTGCACAGGAACAGGAAGCTCAAGGGCAAGGCCCAAGAGAGGGTGTAAATATACCCCCCCTCCTCCATGTGTTCAGCTGCCCAGGACCTAAAATCCATGTGGTCCTATCCACCAATAAACCATCTCTCCAATCAGCCTCCATGTTTCCAGTATCTTTCTCCCCACTTGGAGCTGAACCCAGACAGATATTTCTTCCAAGCACTTCCAAAACCCCTTGCCAAGGAGATCCCAAGGCCAAACAACCAAGTGTGACCAAAGGCACCAAAAGCAAATATCTGGGATAAGGCTCAAGGATGCTAGATGAAAAGCCATGAGTTCTAATATTGTGTTAGGCACGACGACGCCTTCCATGAGCTATGAAATATTGAGAGGCAAGAAGTATATCTCAGTAGGTAGGCAGGCTTTCTGGGGACATTTTACCCTGCAAATTACAGCAGGCTACCTAGGAAGTGCTATGTATGCCATCACAAGTTTCTGAATGAAAAGAGAATAAAATAAAGGTAGTCCTCAACTCAAGTTCATTTAGTGACTGTTCAAACTTACAATGGCACTGAAAAAGTGACGTGACCATTTTTCACACTTATGACCGTTGCAGCATCTCCATGGTCATGTGATTTACATTCGATACTTGACAGTTGACTCATATCTATGACAGTTGCAGTGTCCTGGAGTCATGTGATCCCCTTTTCTGATCTTCTGAGGAGCAAAGTCAATGGGGAATCTGGATTCACTTAGCAACCGTGTTACTAATTTAATAACTGCAGTCATTCACTTAACATGTGGCAAGAAAGGTCATAAAATGGGGCAAAAATTATTCAATTTCTCACTTAGCAACATAACTTTTGGCCTCAGTTGTGGTCATAAGTTGAGGACTACCTGTATTTGTTGAGTTTATTATATTTCAGCTTCCTCCATATAACAGAGCTTAGATCCGATAACTAAAAGGCCGCTATCACCATCCAAACTTTACAAGATCAGCATTAAAAATGGCAGTGTAGGGTGTCCCTGTAAAAAACCTATAGTACGTGTGCTGGAAGTGGCACGCAGAGCCATTACTGCTGGCGTGTGAGCCCTCACCCAGAAAAGGTCAACTGCACATGCCGCCTGCCAGCTGATCGTTGGGTATCTGGTGTGCATGCGCGGGGTGCAGATGGGACATTTGCGCATGCACAGAAGCATGCAATGCATGTGGGGATCACAGCGCATACGCAGGAGGCATGGGGCCCCTGCAAGCATTGCCTTCTGGGTAATGGCATGCGAGCACGAGCAGACAAGCGCGCACACAATTAGCACAGGAGCCCCAAAAGGTATACTGTTCTAAGCCCTGCTGTATAATTTCCTCTATATGTGACCTAATGGAGACTTCCCTGCAAATAAATTTAAAAACTTTATACATGGCATTTAACATTTAGCAGTTGTTACACAAAAGAGACGCCAAAATACCCCACCAACCACTCAAGGGAGAGCTGGGCTGCAAGCAAACCTTGAGAAGAAGGTAGGAGAAAGACGGGCTGTTTAGCTAGTAGTTTTACGGACAGCAATCTCCGCGTTCCCCCTTGAAGCATACCTTTCCCTTCAAAGACGCTAGTGGGTGGCAAGGGGCACAAAGATCTTCCTGACCTCCCTTTGAAACCAGTTGAGCAATTGAGTAAACTGCGAGTTCCCTCAGTTGGCAGCCTAAACGGAGGGACCTGGAACTGCCCATTGCAGGTGATAGGTGGAAACAGCTTCTTAAGCAACCCCCCTGTGACCCATTCCGTCCAAGTGGTTGCAGTGGGAAATCAGGGGGCGGGGGGGGGGAAATAAGGCTATTTGAGGGGACGAAGAAGAGTGGCTGGCTTGGGAAGCAGAAATGCAGTGGGAATCTTGAGATCGTCTGATATTTACTCTGACAACGGTATACGTACATGACTGAGTTTGCAGTTGGGAATCCGATGCATAGCCATGCCTCTCCACCAGCCGCTTCTAACAGCCAATAGAAGTGGCTGGTGACTCTGTCCTTGGGGTGCTTCTATTGGGTGATAGAAGTGGCCTCATGGCGAGGTGAGTGCATTTGGGGCGCTCTAGGTGGGGGTGCAGGTGGGGGGAGGAAATTAAGTCACTCCCCCCAAAAAATAAAGCCTAGCCTGATTTTATGAGAAACATGGTATTTGTTGCCTGTTTGACAGGAATACAGTAATCCACTTATGAAGAGATCCAGAAATGCTGTAAGAGTTTAGTTTTAACAGAAGTTTGTCATGTACCACTGAATCAAAGGCTTTGCAGAAGTCTATGTAAATTACTTCTATAGCTTTATCCTGGTCAAGTAGAATAGTCCATATGTTTTTTGCAGTGTAGGAGTTGAAGATTACAGGCCAATTTTTTCCTGAAACCAAATTGTTTTTGGGAGGGTAGGTTGTTTGACTCTAAATGGAGGGTGATGGATTGGTTAATGATTGATTCCATGACTTTGCACATGACACAACACAGTGAGATTCATCCGTAGTTTTCAACCAGGCTGGGGTCACCTTTTTTGAAGCTAAGGACCATAAATTTGGTCAGGAGCTGGTTCTGAATGATATCTCATATACAGTATAATGCTTAGGAGTTCCGCTATGGCAGAGGAGAGCTTTTTTAAGAAGTATGCACATAATCCATTGGGACTAATAGGGATAATTTTAGATTACGTAGTGCCTTTTCTACATTATCTTCTGTAAAGTCAATATGTAGTAGGTCATTACAGTTAGTTGTAGTACAACTAGGAAATCGGGCAAGAACCATTGCTGTTTACAAAGACTGAACTGAAGAATGTGTTGAAGAGATTGGCCTTAACGGCTTCATCATTGCAGTCTTTCCCATTTGGTCCTTTTGGGGATGGGATGGTTCTTGAGTAAGTTTGGTGTTTACAAAATTGTAGAATGCATGGGTGGATTTTGTACTGAGGAGGTTTTCCTCTTGCTTGCAGTAGTAATTTGTGCATTCTGCCTTTATCTGTCGGCATAAGGTGTTGTATTGGTTTTTAAAATTTGCTACGTAGCTAGTTTTGTTTTTATGCCATGGCGATCTTTTTTTTTGATTGAAGTTTCCATATTGTTATGGGTAATTTGTTTTTGTTTTTTTTGTGGGGGTTACTAAAGGTACATATAGTTTAATGACTCTTTCAAGTTCAAACAAAAATGCATTATAATGGTCTTCTGTAGTATTACAGCTAGAGAACAGAATGTGCCAATCAAGAGATGATTGGTCAGCATCTATGAGATCATAGTTGGCTTTTTTGAATTTGTATTTTGGGGACCATCATTAGGATCCTTTTTGTGAGGGCATAAATTGAGACAAAAGTTGATCGTACTGTGGTCACTGAAAAAGGTTCCTGTATTTGTAGGCCATATATTGAGTTTGAGCTCTTTGCAGAAGATAAGGTCGAGGCAATTATTGAGTCTAGTGTTGTTAGTTACTAATTGATCCAGTCCCAGTGTAATAACGGCATTGTATATGGTTTTATGTATGGGTTCAGATGTACATTCATTTAGGATCCAATTTATAAGAGGTAGATTGAGGTCATCAAGGAAAATAAGAGGGTGTGTGCAAGAGGCAGCCCACATTAGCAGTGAAGTTAGGTTGTTTGCATGAACTATGTCATAATCAGGGGCTCTGTAGCATAGTAAGAAGCAGATTGTGGTATTTGAGGACAGTTCACATACCGTAGTGTTAGAGTAATAAATAAAGGAAAGAAGTAAAATATATAATAGCATTATGTAGAAGGATTTATCACTCTATAGGCATGTCTTATCTTGATGTTAGGCAGTTGTTTTCTTATATATATGTAGAAGTATTTATCTCTATAGGCATTTCTTATCTTGCTGTTGTGAAAAATATTTCTTTAACCTTTCACATGTTCTAAAACTAGTAATAACACAAATACAATCAGTTACA
This sequence comes from Hydrophis major, assembly GCA_033807585.1. Lineage (NCBI taxonomy): Eukaryota > Metazoa > Chordata > Lepidosauria > Squamata > Elapidae > Hydrophis > Hydrophis major. The sequence goes on from CM066329.1 coordinate 48,185,879, forward strand.
CCCCTCTCCTATTGAGATATATTATCGCCCCATCTAAATCAATCTGAATCCATCTGGTTTGTTTCACCCCCCTGAAAATGAAACGTACTTTCCTGAAACATACTTTCCTGAGAACTGTTAACTCCCTACATCTGAAGGAATAAACACTTTTTGAAGTATGTTAATAGCCCTGTTAAGCGATCAATTAACAGATATAGGAGAAAGGATACTGAAAGATAAACAAGTGCCAGGAGGACATTTGTCTTTTTGCAGGAAAGATGTAAATCTAACTTAGAGTGTTTACAATGCAATTACTCTACTTCTAAAAGAATCTTAAGGTATAAGAAGAGTTACTTTCACCTATATGCTTTGTAATTTTCCTCACATATCTGTGTGTATGCAAGGAGAGGTCTTACACTTTTATTAATCAATAAAAGTTAGATTTTGTTCTTCAAAGCCTCTGCTTAAGTTCATTTTTGGCACATTGTGATCTTAAGTTATAGCCAAACTTTACATTGGTCTCTGGAAGAGCAAGTTCCTGTGTAATTTGAATCTTTTTTTTAGATTTAGGGATTTTATTTTGTAATATTATCTTGTAAGCATCACATTTCACTATTTCACACTTGACTAAGTTGCAAAAGTTGGTTGCTAGAAGTGAAAAACTACTTGATAGCTTTAATCAGCAAAAATATCTTGCAGACACCTGAGGTAGTAGAGCCAGGACAAGTGTTTCTATCCAGAGATGGAGGTCAAGGGAACAACACCTGTGCCTAGAAAGCTGACAATACAGGAGGAAGGCTTTGTGATTGAGTTTAAAGAGTTAAAACCATCAAGTACTATATTGCTAGAAAGGATTGGAAGAGAGGAAAAGCGCAGAGGAACTTCCAGATCACTCATGGGCAGGAGCTGATGGGCAGAGTGGCTTTTGCGCTCCTCCCAAGATGGAAACAGCAGCTGGAAGGTGAGTTGGGTGCGGCAGGTGGGAAGAGAGTCCGGGAGCAAGTCGGGCTGTTCGGTTCCCTCCATGTCCCTCCATTCTCTGGAAGCAGAGAAGCAACTGGGGTGATGCGTGTCCACTGCTGCTGCATGTTAAAATGTTAAAATTTCACAGTAAGTTCCTTTTAATTACAGTTCCATTCCTTAATTCCAGGCAGTTTCCTCCATTTTTCCAGATCCTGTCCTTCTATTCTTTTTTCTCTCTCCTTTCCAGCTTTTAAAAACTTAAATGTCCAGAAATCTTTATTTATCCCTTTGACTTTTATTTTCAGCTTAGATGCCTATTAATGTCAAAGTGGATTTTTTTTCCAGTTTCTTAAGTCTCTTAGCTGTCAGTATAAGGAAGGGAAGAAAAAAAAAACTAATCCTTTCTCTTCTCTCTCTCCTTTGCAGCTTCAAAATCTTCTTTGGGAACAATGTTATTAAGTTTAAATTCCAGGGTACCTTATTTGTTGCTTTTGCTGTTTGACCCGGTCAACCAAAATTTTCTCTTATCTCCCTCCTGCACATTCTTTTCCGGTCGAGTTCTTCTTTGTGGTGGCCATTTCTGACCGCTAAAACCGCCTTTGGGAAAGAAAGTAATGGCCAGCTAGGGAGGAGAGATGCAGCTCTTCTCAACCTGCAGGCAGTTCCCCCCCCCCTTTCACCACCTCTACGGGGTGGCTTAGCTCCCAAACCAGCTGGCTCGGGGCGCTCCAGTGACGAGCACAGATCAAAGCCTCGGAGAGACGAGGTTTTGGTCTGTCACTGAAGAAGCTCAAACTGGAAGTCCAGTCCATGATTTTTCTTAATAATTTCCTCTTGCATAGGTATTTTTTTATTTTTCCAATTCTTAGCAAATACAATTCTAGCCACTGTTAAAACATTTACAATCAAATATTTCAATTCTTTACAATATATTTCTGGTATAATTCCCAATAAAAATATCTGAGGTTTAAAGTCTACGTGTTGTTTAGTCATTTTCTCCAATCATGTGTGGATTATAATCCAATACCTTTTTGCATCTGAGTATGTCCACCACATGTGGTAATATGAACCAGGTATCTGATGACATTTCGAACGTTTATCCGATTTATTCTTGAACCTCCTCACAATTATCGTCAGGGGTAAGTGGCACCTGTAAAACATCTTATACAAATTTTCTTTATATGCAGTTGACATTGTCATTTTATAATTTTGAGACCACAATTTTGCCATTTATCTAAATCAATCCCATATCCAAAATTTTTCCCCCACGCAATCATTGTTTCTTTCACCTGTTCTTCCTCTAATTTAAACTCTAGCAAATGTCCATAAAGTTTTTTTCATCAGTACCTGTCAAAATTTTATCCAAATCAGTCAACTTATCATAAATACCTTCTGTTTTAACATCTTTATCAAATCTAGATTGTATTTGCAAATATGAAAACCAATTCATTTTTACACCTTGTTCTTCCAACGCTTGCATAGATTTAAGTTCACCCTTTTCATTCAATATCTCACCAAATCTGTTTGTTCCTTTTTATACATTATTGGATAGGAAAAAGCTTCAATAGTAGATAACCATAGCAGAATTTTTAAATAATATTGCTTTTTTATCTTCTCCCAGTTTAGAAATAATGCTTCTCGAATATGTCTTCTAAAATACCCCTGCATTTTAGTTCCCTTATACCAGAGGAAGGCATGCCACTCTAACAGCAAGTCATGCCCTTCTAGATTCAGAAGTCCAGTATTCCTTAGTGTTATCCACTCCTTTTCCCACATCAGACTCGTCACTTGGTAGTATAATTCCCAACTGGGCAAAGCAAATCCTCTTATTCTTGCATCTTGTAATAATTTAAGTTTTATTCTCACTTTCTTCCCCTGTCAAATGTATTTTAGCACTATTTCATTTAAATCTTCAAAAAATGCTTTCCCTAATCTGATTGGAATTGTCTGGAATAAGTATAAGATTATAGGCAATACATTCATCTTAACTGTAGATATTCTCCCAATCAGTGATAATTGTAAATTTTCCCATTTTGTCAAATGTGTCGCAATCTGTTGTTTAAGTTTGAGATAATTGTCTTCCTTAAGTGTGCTACATCTTGGTGTTATGTGTATCCCTAAATACTTAACCTTATTTGTGACCTGGTTCCCCAAAAATTCCTTCAGTTCTTTCTTTTGTCTTACAAACATGTTCTTTGCTAAAATCTTTGTTTTATCTTTATTTATTTTCAAACCTGCTACTTTCCCATACTCTTCTATCTTTTCTATCAATTTAGGTGCAGACTCCAATGGATCCTCTAATATAAATACCAGGTCATCTGCAAAAGCTTGTAATTTATACTCTTTTTTTTAAATTTTCATTCCTTTTATTTCTTTTTCTTCTCTGATGTTCCTATTCAGCACTTCCAGTGTTAACACAAACAACAGAGGTGACAGTGGACAGCCTTGTCTGGTCCCCTTTCTTATAAAGGGACCAGACTTTATCTATAAAGTCTGTGTATTCTCCATTTATCATAACCTTTGCAGTTTGTTTATATCGTTTTGATGGCTTGAGTAAATTTTTTACCAAAGCCCATTTGGTCCAATTGTAACAGCATAAAACAACAATTCACATTATCAAAGGCTTTTTGTGCATCTATAAGCATCAGCCCCATTTGTTTTTCAGGATATGCCTCATAGTATTCCAGTGTATCTAAAATTATTCTCATATTATCTTTAATCTGTCTCTTTGGCAGAAATCCATTTTGGTCAGGATGAATAAAATTGGAGTCCCAGGGCTCATTGTATGCAATTTCAAAAATATTCATAGTCTGGCTTGCACACTGACTAATCTTAATTTAGCCTCACAAATCCTGGATGCAATAAAATAAGGCAGGTTCAGGAAGCAATCCTTGGAAATGGGCAGCCTTTGATTATCTACTAAGGCACAATCATGTGTAGAAAGGAAACTTCATGAGGACAGTGGTGTCACCCAAGCAGGAAAAGCCCAAAGGGAACATCAAGCCAGCCATAAAACAAACTTGCATAGGAAAAGAAATCAAATAAAAGGTATTAAAGAAGCCCCTTAGATAAAAGCCCAAATAATTAAGAAAACTAAGGAAACAAGAAAATAAAACCTTCACAAACACAAGATGCCAAATCAGCAAAACAAACAGACAAAAGACACAAAATATTGCAAAGGAGGCAGAAGATTGCCACAAAACAAATATAAGAAACCATTAAGCAAAAAAAAGATTAGGACAAAACCGATAATCCAATCAAATCACCCCTCAAAGTTTGCCTTCTGCACCCCGCGGAGTTTACCCTCTGGCGGAAATGAAGACAACCCCTGACAGGATTTAAAACATTAAGAAATACAAACACAAGCACACACACACACAAAATGAGAAAAAGGTATAAAAATCAGGGACTTACCATACAAAGGTAGCTAGCCCAGGAACGCAGACTTCTTGCTATCTCTCGCCTTCCTGAAAAATAAAAAGATCCAGCTTTCAAGCAGTTGTCTGTATCCTTGCACCAGAGCTTTCCCAGCGGGAAAATCAAATCCTCAGAAGAAAGGCATTTTGTCAGCCTTTCAACACATGAATCAGTTGCAGTCTGCCTAAAGTGTGAAGCCATCTGCAATTTTGGACAATCCTATCAGGCCTAGACCTAAGCAAGAAAGGACGGAAACCATTTGACTTGACTGACCTGAAGGCACCAAACTAAAACATCTAGTGTAAGACTCAAGGACGCTGGATGGAAAGCTATGAATTGTAACACAGTGTTAGCTTAAGCATAAAGACACTTTCCATGAGCTATGGAATATCGAGAGGGAAAAGGTATGTCATGATAGGTAGGGAGGCTGTCTGGGAGTACATTTACCCTGTAAATCAGTCGTCGCCAACCAGTGGGCCGTGAGAAAATTTTGGTGATCCACAGAGAAATGTCACCCCCAGAGCAATCCCCAAAGCAATTAATCCAGGCTGTGCAGAAACACAAGGTGTGCCGCGCATATGGCCCTGGGAACCCTCCCCGCCCACTCACTCCTTACCCGGCAAACTTGCCCGCTAAATAGCTATTTTTTCCTTCTTATTTTTTCCGACCATCAAAGTTGCACTTTTTTTAATAAAAAAAATTCAATATTTACAAACATAGTGTGTTGTGAGTTAATTTGTGAGTTTGCTTGCTAGCAAATTTTATGAGTTTGCTTGCTAGCAAATTTTATGTGACAGATTGAGCTAGCCGATGGCAGATTGATCTCTGAATGAATCTGTGATTCTGTGAGCAACTCAATCTGCCTGCCTGCTTTGCCTGCATTTGGGTAAAAGTTGCTCTTTTTTATTAAAAAAAAATCAATATTTATATCAATATAATATTTACATACAAGCAGTGCCCAGCCAGTCAAATAACCACTAATCCACACCCATAAATTAGGCCACACCCACAGAACAGGTTAGCGGTCCCTGGAATTTAAAATTATGAGTTTGGTGGTCCCTGAGGTCCAAAAGGTTGGCGACCCCTACTGTAAATTACAGCATGCTACCCAGGAAGTGCTTTGTATGCCATCTTGAGTACTTGAATGAAAAGGAAATCAATAAAAGTGTGAGGTTATTTGATTGCAGATTCCTCCAAAGAACAGAGCCCAGAACCAATAGCCACTATTCTCACCAGCCATACCTTATTAAATCTGCATTAAAAATGGCATTGCAGGGTGGTTTGTATGTGGTTTGCTGGGCTATTCTATTTTGGCTTTTCACAATTTTTTTTTTTTGGGGGGGGGATATTTCTCCAACCATATATAGGCAATCAGGCCCTCTTGCTTAGGCTCCATTTTCAAGGCCCTGCTACATGTTTCTCTCTGTGACCTAAGGGAGACTTCAGTGCAAGCAAATTTACAGAATTTACACATGGCATTTGGCAGATAAAAAATCTCCTCCAAGTGGTTGATGCTCTTGGATGCAGCCCTCGCCAGCAGGAGTGAAGCTGGCTCCCTTGGAGAGCCTGGCCTGATGGTGCTGCCATGTCCTAAAATCTTGGGAGCCACAAGAAATCAGTCATAAAGGTTTGGAGTGTAGAGAGGCTTTGATCTCCACTGAGAGTCACCCCTAATTTTATAAAACCTTCACGAACTTTTAGGGCTCAGCATGTAGCTAATCTTCGTTAAGCTAAGCAGCATCACATTTCACTAGGCTAAGTTGCAAAGGTCGGTTGGTTGAAGTCATAAACGACTCAATAGGTTTAATCAGTGGAAATAAGTTGCAAACGCTTTAGGTGGAGACGGGACATGCGTGTTTTTCTGCCTATCTGGAGACAGTCGTCAAACAGGCAAAGCCGACAATACAGCAGGCGGTTGCTGTGGTTGAGTTTTAAAGGAGTTAAAACCATCGAGTACTGTACTGCTAGAAAGGTTTGGAAGGGGACGGGAAGAGTAGAAGAAAGAAAGTCCAGTTGCCTTTTGAAAAAGCATCTTTGGATAGCCGAACTTCCTCTTCTGGATGACTCATGGGAGGAGGATGGTGTGCAGAGCGGCTTCTGTGCTCTTCCCAGGATCGAAGCAGCAGCTGGCAGGTGAGTTGTGGGCAGCAGTGGGAGGCGAATCCGGGAGCAAGTCGGGCTGTTCGGTTCCCTCCACGGCCTGGAAGCAAAGAAGCAACTGGGCTGAAGCGTGTCAGCTGCTGCTGCAGGTTCCTTCCCTCCCCAGATCGAAGTCCGCTTGGGCTGCACGCTGTGAAACTGGTGGCTGCTGATTTCTGCTGGGCGGAAGATTTAAACAGTGGACCCAAATTGTTAGAGACGATATGCTGACTCTGTAAACCGCTTAGAGAGGGCTGTAAAGTGATATATAAGTCTAAATGCTATTGCTATTATTTAAGGTTGATTCTTTGGGAATGGCTTCTCTCCAGAGGTTGTGGGGGCTCCATCACTGGAATGAGCTGAAAGTTCTGTCCCAATGCCCTGCTCATTTCAGACAGTCTCTTTCTAAAAGCCACCAGTGGAAGAGCACCTACAACTCCTGAAGGCAAGCTGTTCCACTCGTTAATTGTTCTCACTGTTAGAAAGTTTATCTTAACAGGAAGTTCTACAATGCTTCTCTGCTTGATTAGTTCCATCCATGGCTTTTTGTCTTGTCTTCTAGTGCTTTGGAAACTAAGGTAAAACCCTCTTCTTTATGAACTCCTCAAGTACTGGAACACTGTTCATCCGTACAGTGTTTGTAGTTTTACTTCCATGTCTTGCCAATAAGTATGGTATTTCCTCCTATCATCCATATATTAACCATAGAATAGAATTCTTTATTGGCCAGGTGTGATTGGACACACAAGGAATTTGTCTTGGTGCAAATGCTCTCAGTGTACATAAAAGAAAAGATACATTCATCAAGAGTCAAGAATCATAAGGTACAACAATAATAGTCATAGGGTACAATAAGCAATCAAGTCATACTAGGAAACAGTCAATATAGATCATAAGGATACAAGTGACAAAGTTACAGTCATACAGTCACAAGTGGGAGGGGATGGGTGATAAGGAGTGATGAGAAGATTAATAGTAATAGTGCAGACTTTGTAAATAGTTGGACAATGTTGAGGGAATTATTTGTTAAGCAGAGTGATGGTATTTGGGAGAAAACTGTTCTTGTGTCTAGTTGTTCTGGTGTGCAATGCTCTATAGCGTTGTTTTGAGGGAAGGAGTTGATTGTTTAGTCCAGGATGTGAGGGGTCTGTAAATATTTTCACAGCCCTCTTTTTGACTCGTGCAGTATACAGGTCCTCGATTGAAGGCAGGTTGGTAGTAATTGTTTTTTCTGCAGTCCCAATTACTCTCTGTGTCTGTCTTGCTGGGTTGCAGAACCAAACCAGACAGTTATAGAGGTGCAGATGACAGACTCAATAATTCCTCTGTAGAATTGTATCAGCAGCTCCTTGGGCAGTTTGAGCTTTCTGAGTTGGCACAGAAAGAACATTCTTTGTTGTGCTTTTTTGATGATGTTTTTGATGTTAGGTGTCCATTTTAGGTCATGTGACATTGTAGAACCTAGAAATTTGAAGATCTCTACTGTTGATACTGTGTTGTCTAGTGTTGTAAGAGATGGTAGTATGGGAGGGTTTCTTCTAAAGTCTACCACCATTTCTATGGTTTTGAGTGTGTTCAGTTCCAGATTGTTCCGGTTACACCACAAGGCAAGTTGTACAACCTCCCATCTGTATGCGGATTTGTCATCATCTCAAATGAAACCAATCACTGTTGTATCACCTGCAAATTTAAGTATTTTAACAGATGGATTGTTTGAGATGCAGTCATTGGTATATAGGGAAAAAAGAAGTGGAGAAAACACAAAGCCTTGGGGGGGGGGGGCAGCTGTGCTGATATTACAGGTATCGGATGTGATTCTGCCTAGCTTCACCTGCTGCTTCCTCTCTGTTAGGAAGCTTATGATCCACCTAAAGTGTGCTCAGGTACTGCTAGCTAGGTTAGTTTAGTGCTGAACTGAAATCTACCGAGGACCCTTGCGAAGGTGTTCAAGGTGTTGTAGGATGTAGTGCAGTGCCATATTAACAGCATCATCTGTTGATCTATTTGCTCAGTATGCAAACTGCATGGGATCTAACAGCGGATCTGTGATGGTTTTCAGGTGGGACAGCTCTAGCCTTTCAAAGGTTTTCATAACTACAGATGTTAGAACAACTGATCTGTAGTCATTCAGTTCCCTGATGGAGGGCTTCTTTGGCACTGGGATGATGGTAGAACGTTTGAAGCAAGAAGCAACATAGCACATCTCTAGTGATCTATTGAACATTCGGGTGAAGATGGGGACCAATTGGTCAGCACAGGTTCAATTGTGCTTAATCCAGCATTTTCTAAAAAAAATAGCTATTGAGGACTATTTGCCATCTTTGGTTGCACTTTTCACTTATTCCTTGAGCTTCCAAAGTTACTATAGCATGGGGATGTCACCACAGTCCAAAACACTTTGGAATTGTTTTCTCCTTTTACTTGCAGCTGAGGACTTCCATGAGCAAAAGTGGTCGTTCAAATCTTGTAGAGACTTTAGACATCATTTCATCAATTAAAGACCCCACATCTCTAAATTTAGATCAGAAGGTTTGACTGTAACCATATTGGGACATTTTGTCAGGCTTGAAAGACGTAGATTTTATCCATGTATATATGTGTAGGTGGATGTATCTGTATTTCTCTCTGTAAGAATATGTCTGCAATTATATAATCTATCCACAGCACTTCAAGATATAATTGATGATAATCCTTTGTATTGCTAAGAATTTGTGATTAACCCAACTGAACAACTGAATTTGATTGAATGGATATTTGAACCTGGATCTCAGTAGTCCTCCATGTGTTGAATGAATCATAAATAATGAAAGTGGCTATTCTACTATTGGGGCATGTTTGCTTTTTCATTGTAATATATACTTCTTTTCTTTTTTCACATCATCTCTAACTATTTTATAAACAATGTTATATTTTTCTTTGAATCTTACAGACAAAGAGGATGGCAAATAAGAGCACTCAGGACAACCGTAAATAACAAGCAATGTTGAAAAGGGAAGTAAATCAAGCCAGAAATCAAAATATTTTCCATTTCCTTCAGAAAACCATACAATTCTGCTCCTCCTCCCGCAGCTGTTGGACAAACGAGAGAAAATCAAGAAAGAATAAGATGATGCAGAACTCAAGGATAAATTACATGAAAAGTCAAGGGAGGTTATTTTTCATTCAGCAAAAGAGATAAATATCTGGAAGTCATTGGGAAGGACAAGGTCAATAACAAAAGTCCCGTAGAACACACAGGAATGCAGGGCTCTCCCTGTGAGGAAGAAAACTGCTTGAATGGAAGCACCACTAAACAAGGCATTGTCCGTATTTTTGACCTCCTCAAGAATATCAGCTATGGAAAAGCTCCATAGATTTGCCTGCTGTGGGAAAATAACATTTTGCAAATCACAGCTGATTATGTACTAGCAGAGCCAGAAAGGAGAAAAGTCATGAAAATTACCTGAATGTGGCAAAAGCTTCAGTCAGGACAGCTCCCTTGTGGTTTATAGAAGCACCCACGCACAAGAAGGAAGCCACTGCGGTAAATGCTTCAGTGAGCATGGCAATGTGGTTATTCATCGGAGAACTCGCAGGAGGGAGAAAACATATGATTGTATGAAAGTTTCATTAGAAATTTCTAGGTGATGAGACACTGAAGGCCTCACACACAGGAAAAAAACCCATTCGAATGTCCTTTCTGTGGGAAAAGTTTCAATGAGAAGTTCATTCTGGTGAAGCACCCAAGGACTCGCACAGAAGTAAAACCTCTTGAATGTCCTGATTGTGGAAAAATTTTCAATCACAATTCCATTCTGGTGATCCATCAGTGGATTGACTCCAGGGGAAAACTGTATGTGTCTAAATTGTGGGCAAAGTTTCATTAGAAATTTCCATTTCATGAAACACAAGATAAAACACAGATAAACCTTTTGAATGTCCTGATTATGGTAAAGTCACAATTCCAACTTGGTGATACACTAGAAGACTCACATAGGAGAGAAATGCTTTGAATGTCCTGATTGTTGGAAAACTTTTAGTTATAATTCCAACTTTGTGATAAATCAGAGTAATCACAAAGGAGAAAACTCATTTCAATGTCCTATGGCAGAAGTTCCAGTCGTAATTTCCATTTGATAATACATGAGAGCATTAAACTCCATGGAGAAACCTTATGAGTGTTGAGATTGTGGGAAAGTTTTCATTAGAAATACCCACCTCTTGAGACACAAGATCATGCACAGAGGTGAGAAACTCTTTGAATGTCCTGATTGTGGGAAAACTTTCAGTCAGAGTTCCAGCCTGATGACACACCGGAGGATTCATATAGGAGAGAACTCCTTTGAATGTCCTATATGTAGGAAAGGTTTTCGTGATAATTCCAACCTGGTGAAACACCAGAGGACTCACACAGGAGAGAAACCCTTTGAATGTCCTGATTATGGGAAAAGTTTCAGTCAGAATTCCCACCTGGTGAAACACCAGAGGACTCACACAGGAGACAAACCCTTTGAATGTCCCTATTGTGGGAAATGTTACAGTTGGAATTCCCATCTGGTGATACACCAAAGGACTCACACAGGAGAGAAACCCTTTGAATGTCCTGATTGTGGGAAACATTTTAGTGATAATTCCAGTCTGGTGAAACACCAAAGGATTCACACAGGAGAGAAACCCTTTGAATGTCCTATCTGTGGGAAAAGATTTAGTGATAATTCCAACCTGGTGACACACCAGAGGACTCACTCAGGAGAGAAACCCTTTGAATGTCCTGATTGTGGGAAATGTTACAATCAGAATTCCCACCTGGTGATACACCAGAGGACTCACACAGGAGACAAACCCTTTGAATGTCCTGATTGTGGGAAATGTTACAATCAGAATTCCCACCTGGTGATACACCAGAGGACTCACACAGGAGAGAAACCCTTTGAATGTCCTATCTGTGGGAAAAGTTTCAGTCAGAATTCCAGCCTGGTGACACACCAGAGGACTCACACAGGAGAGAAACCTTTTGAATGTCCTGATTGTGGGAAATGTTACAATCAGAATTCTCACCTGGTGATACACCAGAGGACTCACACAGGAGAGAAACCCTTTCAATGTCCTATCTGTGGGAAACATTTTAGTCAGAATTCCAGCTTGGTGAAACACCAAAGGACTCACACAGGAGAGAAACCCTTTGAATGTCCTATCTGTGGGAAAAGTTTTAGTGATAATTCCAACCTGGTGACACACCAGAGGACTCACACAGGAGAGAAACCCTTTGAATGTCCTGATTGTGGGAAATGTTACAATCAGAATTCTCACCTGGTGGTACACCAGAGGACTCACACAGGAGAGAAACCCTTTGAATGTCCTATCTGTGGGAAACATTTTAGTGAGAATTCCCACCTGGTGAAACACCAAAGGACTCACACAGGAGAGAAACCCTTTGAATGTCCTATCTGTGGGAAAAGTTTTAGTGATAATTCCAGTCTGGTGACACACCAGAGGACTCACACAGGAGAGAAACCCTTTGAATGTCCTGATTGTGGGAAATGTTACAAACAGAATTCCCACCTGGTGATACACCAGAGGACTCACACAGGAGAGAAACCCTTTGAATGTCTTATCTGTGGGAAACATTTTAGTGATAACTCCCACCTGGTGAAACACCAAAGGACTCACACAGGAGAGAAACCCTTTGAATGTCCTATCTGTGGGAAAAGTTTTAGTGATAATTTCAGCCTGGTGAGACACCAGAGGACTCACACAGGAGAGAAACCCTTTGAATGTCGTATCTGTGGGAAAGGTTTTAGTCGCAATTACACGCTGGTGCTACATCAGAGGACTCACATAGGAGTCAAACCCTTTGAATGTCCTGACTGTGGGGAAAGTTTCAGTCAGAATTCTCACCTAGTGATACACCAGAGGATTCACACTGCGGAGAAATCTTTGAAATTCCAGTCTGCAGATGTTACTTCAAATATAAATTACCCCTTATTGCACACAAGGTAATCCATATGATGAAAAGTTTATGGGTTTAGAGAAGCGTTGAATTTCATTTATAATATCTCATTGAAAGTGTAGGTAAGAAATTGATTGTTTGGATTATGGCCTGATTCATTTTACTCAAACATTTCTCAGGATTAAACTTGTAGGTGGAGAGAAAAGGAAAATGGAAAATGGCTAACTACTAGTTTCTGGTTATCAGCAGAAGCTTCTGGATATTTCCTTTTCCAGAAGTAGTGGTATTCCTCGAAAAGGAATTTTGGGTGGAGTTTTTTTTGTATGTTGATTATGTAATTCCCACATGTGGAGTTTCAGTCTTCTACCTTGGTTTCGCCCAGATTTTGACCCCCCGAATTCCCCAGCCAGCATAAAAGTAGTCTTCAAGATACAACTATTATGGGCCTTGCAATTATGGTTGCATGTTGCAATGACTGTTGAGTGAGACTGCTTTCCTTAAGTATCCTAATCCCTCTGCCCTCCCTGAGGCAGCCATTAATCAAATATGCAAGTTGCTAAGCAGAGTGCTGGCTTCCTCAGGGCTGGGGAAAACTCTCGAGGGCCCAGAGCAGGGCCAGGCTTGCCTGCCACAGGCACCCCTGGGGCTCCCCCTCCCTCCACGACACCGTATGTTCTGTTTCCCATTTCTGCTGCTTCCCTCAGCTCCCCAGAGTCCCCACAGGATTTTCTCCACTCCCGCTGCGTCCCTGCAGTCCTCAGGTCTGATTGCTACCCCACCAGGCCTCATACCCTCCTCCTCCTCCTTGCCTTTGGAAGATCTCTGATCCTCATGTTGTGGAGGGAGAGAAGGACACGCATCCATGGGCCTCATGACTGTGTCCTGGAAGCAGCCACCATTTTCAGTGGGCCCTGGATTCATCCCTGGTCCATGCGGTGGACTTGGGGAAGCGGCTGCCATTTTGCCACACTGTCCACACTGATAATGCAGAAGAGGGATGAACCTCATGTTGGGGAGGGAGGGAAGGAAACGCATCCATGGGCCTCATGACTGTGTCTTGGAAGTAGTCACCATTATCAGTGGGCCCTGGATTCGTCCCTGCTGTGAACGGCAGCACTGGCGTGACGCGCCCCATGGCGTCCTGCCGCAAGCAGCAGCATACCATAGGCATACTTGGCTCACATTTCTCTCTGCCTTCTCGGAATGGACGCAAGAGTGAAAGAAAATGCAGTCAAGTGGAAATGGTTGGAGGAGTTTAGCCAAAAGGAAAAGGATGAAAGGTTATTTAAACACGATTTCCTCAAAAAAAAAAAAAAAAAATCCTCCAGAAGTTAAAAGTGTTTTAATCAGCTGAGAAACAGCTTGGCTACAGCTTGCATGGGCTGCGTGAAAGCTACATGGTGTCTGGCTATGAGCAGGCACAGAAGTCAGGCAGCAATGCAATAGGTGTCAGGGCGTGGGTGGCCTAGCTACAGTGGTACTAAATTAAGTGTGTAAGACATCCCCGGAATTTAAGGCCTGATGCTTTTTTTTAGGGCTCAAAAGACCAGGTCTTATTTTTGGGGAAACACAGTTTATATATATGCATAATTTGTCCCCAGCATTTCCAGATATATTTGATCATAACTCTTTGCCATTCTATGAACTCTTGATTGACCCAAGTCAACAAATACATTTCATCACTGAATGGGTATTTGAGCTGACTAGACATGTAGATAGATAATGAATCTTAATTTATGTAAGCGGTCAAGTTACCATTTTGTCATCTTTGATTTTTATTGGAATGTATGTCTTTGGATCTGTTTTTTAAAAAAGATGTTGTGTAGCCATTTTATGAACCATAAATAAAACAACCCTTTTATGTGAATCTTAACAGGCAAAAGAATGCCAAAGAGAGCACCATGGAGAACTGAATCACAAGCAGCATTAAAATGCAGAGGAAACCAAGGCAGCAATCAAAATCTTATTAGTTCCTCTGGAAAACCCCAAAACTCTTCTTCCCCAGCAGCTTAGAGACAAGGAAGAGAAAACCAGGAAAAAAGTTTTGAACTGGAGAAAATAGAGTATGTGGAAAAAACATATCAAAATATCAAGGGGGTTAATCTAGTTCAGAAAGAGGGAAATATCTGGAAGCCAGTGGGAAGGAAAAGGTCACTTTGACATAGGGCAGACCGTAATGCAGGCCTTTCCCTGTGAGGAAGGAAATAGTAGCTTGAATCAATGCTCCATCCAAGAAAGGATCCAGGGTATTTTTGACGTCCTTGAGAATCCAGGTATGTCAGTGGTAGAAAAGATCCACAGATCTGCCTATTGTGAGAAAAACAAAGACTGTAGAATTATGCCCGAGAGGATCCATACTGGAGAAAAGCCATATCAGTATTCCCAATGCAGCAAAAGCTTTAGTCAGAACAGCTTCCTGGTGGTCCATGGAAAAAATCATACTAGAGAAAAGCCCTACCAGTTGTCTCAGTGTGGCAAAAACTATAGCAGGCAGGCCAAGCTGATAACACACCAGAGGACTCACATAGGAGAGAAACCATACAAATGTCCAGACTGTGGGAAATGTTTCAGTCAGAATTCCCATCTGGGAATAGTTCAAAAGACTCAGACAGGAGAGAAACCTTTTGAGTGTCCAGATTGTAAGAAAATTTTCAGTCGAAATTCCAGTTTGGCAATACACCGGAGGATGCACACAGGAGAAAGACCCTTTGAATGTCCTGACTGTGAGAACAGATTCAGTCGTAATTTTGAACTGGTGATACACCAGAGGACTCACACAGGAGAGAAACCATTTAAATGTCTTGACTGTGGGAAAAGTTTTAGTCGTAATTCCAGCCTGGTGAAGCACCAGAGAACTCGCACAGGAGAGAAACCGTATGAGTGTCCATATTGTGGAATAAGTTTCAGAATTCTGACTTGGTGAGACACCAGAGGACTCACACATGGGAGAAACCTTTCAAATGTCCAGTCTGCAGACGTTCCTTCAGACATAAATCATCCCTTATTGCACATAAAGAAATACATATGAGACAATAATAGATGAGTTTAGAGAAGTCTTTTTATTTGTAATCTCTCATTGAAAATGTAGGTGAGAAATTGACTATTTGAATTCTGGCCTGATTCTTTATACTGAAACATGTCTCATGATTAGATTTATAGATAGAGACAAAAGGAAAATGCAAAAAGTCTAATTTTCTGTTTCTCAACAGAAAGTTTTGTTTCTGGTTCTCAGCAGCAGTTTCTTGATACTTCCTTTTGCAGAAGTAGTGAAATTCTTCAAAATGGCTTCTGGGTGATATTTTTGAATATTATGTAACTCACATATGTAGAGTTTGTCTTCTACTTTAGTTTTTTTTTCCAGATTTTTAGTCCCAGAATTCCCCAGCTAGCATATAAGTAGATCAAGATACAACTATTAAGATACATCAAGATACAACTATTATGAGCCATCCAATTACAGTTGCATGTTGCTCTTTGATGCAGCCATCAATCGAATGTGCGAGTTGCTATGCAGAGTACTGGCTACCTCAGGGCTGAGGAAAACTCTTGGAGGCCTAGAGCAGGGCCAGGCTTGCTTCTCAAAGGCATCCCTGGGGCTCCCCCACCCTCCAAGACACCCTATGTTCTGTTTCCCATCCCTGCCCCTTCCCTCAGCTCCCCAGGGTCCCCACAGGATTTTCCCCACTCTCGCTGGGTCCCTGACGTCTTCAGGCCTGACTGCCATCCCACCAGGCCTCATACCCTCCTCCTCCTTACCTTTGGAAGATCTCTGATCCTCATGTTGTGGAGGGAGAGAAGGACACGCATCCATGGGCCTCATGACTGTGTCCTGGAAGCAGCCACCATTTTCAGTGGGCCCTGGATTCATCCCTGGTCCATGCGGTGGACTTGGGGAAGCGGCTGCCATTTTGCCACACTGTCCACACTGATAATGCAGGAGAGGGATGAACCTCTCTGTTTTGCTATCTTAAGATGAGGGGGGAAATGTACCATTGAAAATGTTTCATTTTAAAAAATGCATTATGTTAGAATTATCAGTAGCTTTTCTCAAGGAAAAAATGGGCAGGACAAGACCCTCAGAGTGGCCTCAAACTGGGAGATGTACAGCAATTAAGTTTAATAATAAATGGATTTAATAATAAGATAATGTAAAGCTCATTTCCCAACTCTTGCTCAGTAATGAGGACTCCACGCATACAATGTGTTTCTCATGCATTACAATTGTTATCTTGTAATGTCTCTCTTGTGCATTCTGCATCTCTATGACCAATCTGTCCTTCTTGGCTTCCCTTCCCTCGTTATAAATTTAAATTTTCAGTTTCAATCCTACATCAGTTCAGTCACTTTGTGCCTCTCATGATTTGAGCTGCAATTAGGCTTCTGATTCTTAATTTCTTGATGCACTGATATCTGCCAGTCTTAAATTCTACGAAAGTCCGACATTTCACGAGGCACAGTTTAAAAATTCGAGTGGTTAAGCCAGATCTATTTTGACTGGCATTCTTCTCAGATCCAGGGATGATCATCTCCATCACTGTCAGTCTGAGAAAATGAACTTAGGATGTTTCAAACTGGACAATTAAGGTACGGTTCCCCTTGTAACTTTAGAACCTCTAAAGCAGCCATTGGTTGTGCCAGTGGGTTTATAGTCTTTGAAAATCATAGGCTTACAGAGGATCTAATGCAGTCCTAAATTACATCAACAGAGGGATAGTGTCAAGACAACAAGAAGTGATAATACCACTTTCCCCAATGCTGGTGAAACCACACTTAGAATACTGTCTGTAGTTTTGGTCACAATACAAAAGTGGTGTCAAGACCCTGGAAAATGTGCAGAGAAGTGGATCACATTATTGGTAGGTAGTGCAGGCTGTCTGTAGGTACATTTACCCTGTAAATTACAGCAATTACAGCATGCTACACAGGAAGTACTTTGTATGTCATCTTGAGTTTCTGAATGAAAAGGAAATCAATAAAATATAGCTTGCAGTTATTTTATTCCAGATTCCTCCATGCAACAGAGCTCAGATCAGATGGCTGAAAGACCACCATCACCATCCAAACCTTACTGGATCGGCATTGAAAATTACGGTGCAGGCTGTCCCTCTGAAAAGGTTAGCCTGCTGATCAGCCGGCCATATGCTTTGGTGGGATATTATCCCTTTTGTTTTCTTTTTAAAACATATTTTAAAAATATTTCTTCTACTACCGGTATATATTGACAATCAGCCCCCATTTTCTAAGCCCTGCTGCATATTTTTTCTCTCTTTGTGACCTAATGGAGACTTCCCTGCAAGTGAATTTACACATGGCATTTAACATTTAGCAGATACACAATTTCCTCCTCCAGGACTCAAGCTTCATGCTGGGTTGTCTTGGATGCAGCCCTGGCCAGTAGGAGTGAAGCTGACTCCCCTGGAGCATCTTATTTTTATTTATTTTGTCAAGCATGCATTTGATAATATAAGTATAAATGTGATTATTAATACATGAAATAGATACAAATAAAAGGGAACATTAAGACAGGGATGGTAGACACATTGGTGCGCTTATGCACACCCCTTACAGAACTCTTAGGAATGGGGTGAGGTCAACAGCAGACAGTCTGAGGTTAAAGTGTTTTGGGGTTAGCGAAAGAAACCATAGAGTATTCCACGCATTGTCCACTGTTGCTGACGTATTTCCTGCAATCGAGTTTTGCAGTGCTGCCATTTCTTAAATCCTTGGGAGCCACAAGAAAATCAGTCATAAAGTTTTGGGGCATAAGAGGTTTTTATTGTTTTACTTATAAAATTGAATTTTATTAGATATAATATTTAAAAACATTGAACATGGTGGACTTCTTTGACATACATTTTTGTTGTTACATATGTTAAATACTCTGGATTTTATACATACATACATATACACACTCACATCTTAAATCTTTACACATTTTAAATCCTTTCCATTACTTTTCAGTTACATTTTGCGAACTCCCTTTCATTTTCCTCCAATGGTTAAATTTATTCCATATTATATAGTATTCTGACTCATCTTTATCCTTTAATTCCAATGTCAGCCTATCCATTTCGGCTCATTGTTGTAGTATCACCTCATCTTCCCTATCTCGAGCCTTCTAGTTTTGGACAAATATTCTTGCCGCTGTAATTACCTGGATTATTAGGTAGGTGTCATCTTTGCTGTACTTCTAAGAGAGGCTTTGATCTCCACTAAAAGTCACAACTAAGAAAGCTGATTGTGTAATTCTGTAAAACCTTCATGAACTTTCAGGGCTGAGCACGTAGCTATTGTAATCTTCGTAAGCTAAACAGCCTCACATTTCACTATTTCACTTGGCTCACTTGTAAAAGTCAGTTGCTAGAAGTCCAAAACGGCTTGATAGCATTTAATCAGCGAAACATTTTGCAAACGTAGCAGAGACAGGACAAGCGTGTTTTATGCTCCGATCCGGAGATGCTGGTCAAACAGGTAAAACACCTGTCCCTAGAAAACTGAGAGTACACCTGGTGGAGGGGTGGGGTGGGGTGCGGAATCGTGGTTGAGCTTAAAAGAGTTAAAACCATCAAGTGCTGTAATGCTAGAAAGGATGGGAGGAAAGGAGAAGCGCAGAGGAACTTCCTCTTCCGGATGATTCATGGGCGGAAGACGGTGGACAGAGTGGCTTCTGTGCTCTTCCCAGGATCGAAGCAGCAGCTGGCAGATGAGTTGGGGGCAGCAGGTGGAAGGAAAGTCCGGGAGCAAGTCGGGCTGTTCGGTTCCCTCCACGGCCTGGAAGCAGAGAAGCAATTGGGCTGAAGCGTGTCAGCTGCAGGTTCCTTCCCTCCCCAGATCGGAGCCCGCTTGGGCTGCACGCTGTGAAACTGGTGGCTGCGATTCTCTGCTGGACAGCTGAGGAGCGCTGTGCACAGGTGCGCAGCATTTGACAAAGCAGTATTTTCCTGCTTTTTCAACTGCAGCTGTGCCACGAAAAGCAGCTGAGGTTGAAAAATCAGAAAATAAAGATCAGGTAAGAGCCTGATTTCCAGGTCCATTGCATTTCTGTCACGTTTCTTGCTGTCGTGTGCAGGGAAACCAGTTTGTGGGACTAAAAAAAAAAAGTACAATCAATTCCAACTTCGCAATTATCTTTTTTTTTTTTGCAAGAAGTTGGAATTGATTGATTGAACTTCCTTTTAAATAGACTATATGAATTGGGATGTCACCAGAGGGGTTGTGAACAGTATTTTCTGCTCTTACTTAGAGCTCAGGATTTCCATGAGCAAAATTGGTGCTTCAAATCTTGCAGAGGCTTTGAGGCATAATTTCATCACTCAAAGCCCCCACATCTTTCCAATTAGCTCAGAAGGTTTGAATCTAACCATTTGGGGACTTTTTTTTCAGGCTTGAAAGACATCAATTTTCCACGTGCATAGTTATAAATATGTGTATTTATATTTCTCTCTGTAATATAAATATATGTATTTATATTTCTCTCTACCTCCAGCACTTTCAGGTATATTTAATGATACCGTGTTTCCTCAAAAATAAGATTGGGTCTTATATTTCTTTTTAGTCCAAAAGACCCATGGGGCTTATTTTCAGAGGATGTCTTTATGTTTTCATCACAAGTCTTCCTGAAGGTGATGGGAACTGCAGCCTGCTGCAGCTGAAGAGTTTAGTTGAGCTGCAAAGTTGAATGCACCTGCAAAACAGCGGTGCACCCCAAGTGAGGAAATGTGAGCATTGAGGGTGTGAGTGTCTGTATTTCCATGAGTCATGCGTGGAATTCATACCGCGCCTTCCCATTGACGTTCAAACAGGCTAATCGTGGTAAATACAAATCAATTTTGAAAAAAATAAAAGGATGAATTACAATATTGATGATAAATGTAAGTGGAAAAAAAAAACAGTTTCCAAAGTCTTCCTCCCCCACCGAGTGAAACCTGAGTTGACTCACAGAGTGGGATGTCTCGGGATGCCCAGCTATCTTTCTCACTCTTTCGCAGAGGAAGAGAAAGCCGGTAAAGCCTGTGAGGCAGTGCATCCTGCCTCTGGAGACTGCCTCAGGGTGAGGGTGAGAGAGAGAAGCGGATCATTGAGGCTCTGGCCAGCGCAGCCTGCCCGCCAGATTCCCCGATTCAGGGCACGGATAGAAAAGAGGCAGCCTCTGCTTGCTTCTCCCCTGGCTTTCTTGACATTCAGGCCACCTTGCCACCATGGCAGCAGCAGCAGCAATCAGAGGCATTGGGGGGGGGGGAGAGAGGTATGCAATCTGGCTTGCCGGACAGGCCACACAGCTGTCTATCTCATCACAGCTGTGGCCATGGCCCTGGGCAAACAAAGTCAGATGCTGGGATAGAATGGGTGAGCTCTTAACTAGGGCTTATTTTGGGGGTAGGGCTTATATTAGGCCCATGCTAAAAATAATTCTAGTGCTTGTTTTCTGGGTGGGATTTATTTTCTGGGAAACATGGTAACCCTTTGCAGTGCTAAGAAATTGTGATTGACTGAAGTCAACAAGTGAATTTCATGTCTGAATTGATATTTTAACCTGGATCTCAGTAGTCTTCCATGTGTCAAATGAATAATAATGATGTAAGGGGATATTCTAATGTTGTAGCATATTTGCTTATCCATTGTAATGTATACTTTTTTCTCTTTTTCACAGCTTCTGCAACCATTTTATACACAAAGTTACAATTTTCTTTGAATCTTATGGACAAAGAAGATGGCAATGAGAGTACTCTGGACAAATAAGAATAACAAGTACCATTGAAAAGGAAAGCAAACACTTTCCATTTCCTTCAGAAGACCACACAATTTTTTTCCTTCGCCAGCAGGAGAGAAACAAAGGGGAGAAAATCAAGAAGAGATTTCTAGCTGGAAAAAGTAGAGTATGTGGATCTCAAACATACATGAAAAGTCAAGGGAGATTATTTTTCCATTCAGCAAAAGAAGGGAAATAACAGGAAGTCAGTGGGGAGGAAAAGGTCATTTGGACAGTCACGTCAGGCAGATAACGATGCAGCCTAGCCCTGGGAGTAACAAAACAGCTTGAATCACAGGAACACTAAACAAAGAATCATACATATTTTTGACATCCTCAAGAATATCAGTGGAGTAAAAGCTCCATAGAGGTGCCTGTTGTGGGGAAGATACAAATCACAGCTGACCATGAGGGGATACAAACTGGAGAAAAGCCATATAAATACTCAATGTGGCAAAAGCTTTGCTCACAACAGCTTCCTTGTGGTTCATGGAAGGACTCAGACCGGAGAGAAAAAATACAAGTGCTCTCAAAGTGGTAAATACTTTAGTGAGCATGGCAACATTGGACGACTCATACCAGAGAGAAAACATATGAATGTCCAGTTTGTGTGAAACTTTCATTGGAAATTCCCACTCATGAGAAAACAGACAGGAGAGAAACCCTTTGAATGTCCTATCTGTGGGAAATGTTTCAGTCACAATTCCCATTTGGTGATTCACCAGAGGACT
The DNA here is from genome assembly GCA_033807585.1 of Hydrophis major. NCBI lineage: Eukaryota > Metazoa > Chordata > Lepidosauria > Squamata > Elapidae > Hydrophis > Hydrophis major. Next base: position 48,207,786 of record CM066329.1, read on the forward strand.
CACACAGGAGAGAAACCATATGAGTGTCCTGAGTGTGGGAAAAGTTTCAGTTACAGTTCCAACCTTATTACCCACCAGATGATTCACACAGGAGAGAAACCCTTTAAATGTCCCTATTGTGGGAAAGGTTTCAGTCAGAATTCCCATTTGGTGATTCACCAGAGGACTCACACAGGAGAGAAACCATATGAGTGTCCAGATTGTGGAATAAGTTTCATTCAGAATTCTGGTTTGGTGAGACACCAGAGGATTCACACGGGAGAAAGACCCTTTGAATGTCCTGAGTGTGGGAAAAGTTTCAGTCACAGTTCCAGCCTTATTACCCACCAGATGATTCACACAGGAGAGAAACCCTTTGAATGTCCTATCTGTGGGAAAGGTTTCAGTCAGAATTCCCATTTGGTGATTCACCAGAGGACTCACACAGGAGAGAAACCCTTTGAATGTCTTGATTGTGGGAAAAGTTTCAGTGATAATTCTAGCCTGGTTAGACATCAGAGGACTCACACAAGAGAGAAACCATTTGAATGTCCTGAGTGTGGGAAAAGTTTCAGTTATAGTTCCAACCTTATTACCCACCAGATGATTCACACAGGAGAGAAACCCTTTAAATGTCCCTATTGTGGGAAAGGTTTCAGTCAGAATTCCCATTGGGTGATTCATCAGAGGACTCACACAGGAGAGAAACCCTTTGAATGTCTTGATTGTGGGAAAAGTTTCAGTGATAATTCTAGCCTGGTTAGACATCAGAGGACTCACACAAGAGAGAAACCATTTGAATGTCCTGACTGTGGGAAAAGTTTCATTAAAAATTCCCACCTCATTAGTCACCAGAGGATTCACAAAGACAAACCATTTAAATGTCCTGACTGTGGGAATCATTTCACTCAGAATTCCTACCTTGTGGCCCACCAGAGGACTCACACAAGAAAGAAACTCTTTGAATGCCCCTATTGTGGGAAAAGTTTCAGTCAGAATTCTGGTTTGCTGAGACACCAGAGGATTCACACAAGGCCCTTTGAATGCCCTATCTGTGGGAAAGGTTTCAGTCAGAATTCCCATCTGGTGACTCATCAGAGGACTCATACAGGAGAGAAACCATTTGAATGTCCTGACTGTGGGAAATGTTTTGGTGATAATTCCAGTCTGGTTAGACACCAGAGGACTCACACAGATGAGAAAGCTTTTGAATGCCCAGTTTGTGGTAAAAGTTTTGGTAGAAATTCCAATCTGGTGGAACACCAGAGAACTCACACAGGAGAGAAACCCTTTGAATGTTCTGATTGTGGAAACACTTTCAGTAATAATTCCAACCTTATTAGCCACCAGAGGATTCACACAGGAGAGAAACCATTTGAATGTCCCTATTGTGGGAAAAGTTTCAGTCAGAGTTCCCACCTTGTGAGACATCAGAGGATTCACACAGGAGAGAAGCCCTTTGAATGTTCTGATTGTGGAAACAGTTTCAGTAACAATTCCCACCTCATTAGTCACCAGAGGATTCACACAGGAGAGAAACCCTTTGAATGTTATGATTGTGGGAAAAGTTTCACTCAGAGTTCCCACCTTGTGAGACACCACAGGACTCACACAGGAGAGAAACCTTATGAGTGTCCAGACTGAGGGAATGATTTCGGTACTAAGGATAGCCTTCTAAATCATACACACGGGAGAAAACATTTAAGTGTCCAGAGTGTGCATGGTACTTCAGGAAATCGTCCGACCTTATCGTACACAAGAAAATCCACACACCCAAAGTGTTGAGTGTAGACAAAACTTGAATTTCATTTCTGATGTCTCATTGTAAGTCCAGCTAAGAAATTTACTATTTAATTTGACTACAAAGAATTTGCCTGATTTTTTGTAGGCAAATATGTCATGGTATTAGACAGAAAGTGGAAAGAAAAAATTGGAACATATTAGTTTGATAAGCACCAGACATTTCTGAATATTTATTTTTGCAGTAATTGTGCAATTAAAAATCTTTTTGGGACTGTTCTTTACATTTTTATTATGGTAGATGATAGAAATACACAGGCACAGTCCCAGCCTTATTCTCCCTGGGTGCCCCCGAGATTTTCAACCTCAGAATTACCCAGCCAGCATCTGTTTGGGATAGGAGCACTCAGACTATAGTTTGAGATTGTGGCTCCTCATATAGCATTCCTTCATATAGCACAATAGCACTTTGACTTATATACTGCTTCACAGTACTTTATCGTCCTCTCTAAGCAGTTTACATAGTCAGCATATTGCCCCCAACAATCTGGGTCCTCAATTTAATGAGCTCATTTTACTGAAAGCCAAGTTGAGCTGGTGGAAATTGAGCTGCCAAACTGCAGGCAGACAGCAGTCAGCAGAAGTAGCCTGCAGAACTGCATTGTAACTATTGCGCCACTATGTCTCTTATAAGGAGAAAAGTGAGAGGAGAAGTAGAGGGTGTTCAAAGTCCATCTTTTCCTAACAGTGCACCAAACATGCCTGTTCAGATTGTGTCAAGAATGAGGCACACAAGTGGAAGAAACCATATGAATAGCAAATATATTGGGGGAGGTTGGGCCAGTGACAAAACCAGTGTAAAATGTCAGATGTAAAGGCTGTTCTTCCCTGCAGGTGGCCTTCATATAGAAAAGCTGCAGGAATATTGAGTTGAGGAGAAAAGGGATTGTGGTTTTGTGCACAGGACCTCCAGGTTTATTCACAAGTCCCACTGTGATCTCATTTGTTTTTAGGGGCCTCCTTGTTAGCCTTTGACAGCTGGGGCCTAAGACTAGCTCAAGGGACTGATACTTTTGTGGTTCTCCCCACTTGGTGGGGAGTTGTGAGAAAAAAAGTGTATAGTAGATAAGCAAAATTAAATAAAGCCAACCTGAGAGACAGAGGGGATGGTCTACAGGGCGAGGTCAAAAGCCATCTCACTCAGACGAACAGTCCATTTCCTCAGAATCAAAATTTGGGGCTGGAGTAGCAGGAACAGTTGAATGGCTAGATTTTGTGGAGAAGAAGAAGGCCCAATTTGGTGGTCACTAGCCTAGAGCCTGAGAGACCCTCATTTCCAGTCCTGCTCTAGGCACAAAACCATCACAGAGACCTTGGCCTGTCCTGTCCTCTCAGGCCTTGGAAAGGGGAAATCTGCTTTCAAAAAACCCTAGAAAAGGAAACTGCATGGAGTGGGAGTGCAAGATAACTCCCCCAAACCTTTGCAACTGAGCGAAGTTTGAAGAATGAAGCTTGACTTACTTAGCTTCTAAGATTACGGAGGTGCTGTGCCATAAACGTTTATGAACGTCTTGTTTGTGTACACTAAATGATTTCCAGCTTCATCCTATCAAAAGAAATAATGAAACATGGAAGAACAGCTAGAAACATCTACCTTCCAAAGTACATCTAGATAGGTGATATTCTTTCAAACTGCATCCTGGCAGAGCCTAAATCTCACTAGAGGAAGAGTTCCTCTGAGCAGCCTTCCCAATCTCCACAAGAGTTAGATTTATTGTTCCCAAACAGTTTGGGCAAAAGACTTGGAGGGCACTAGTTTGCAGAAAGCTGATGTATAGATTCTTAGGGGTGACTCAGTGGAGATCAAAACCTCTTTACCTCCCAAAACTTTATGACTGATTTCCTATGTTTGCCAAGGATTTAGGATCCAGGAGGTTCCAAGGGAGCCAGCTTGCTTCATGCTGCCCAGAGATGCTTCCAAGCACACCCATGCTAAATGCCTTGTGCTTCTGTAACTTTGCATACACAGAAGTCTCCATTGGGTCAAAGCAAAGAAGTCACAGACCCAGCAGAGCTAGAAAAGGGGGGCTTGGGAAGAGGAGATGACTGACTGTATACGGTGAGAGAAATGTTTCCAAAAGGCATTTCAAAGGGTTGAAAAAGTTGGTAATATATTTGTGCGTGCAAAAATGTACCAGTCTTTGTTTGATACACATTCCTTTTTTTAATTGGAAATTTTAAATCTAATAAAATATATAAATCAAACAAAAAGAAAGAATGGATAAAAAAGAAGCAGGAAAGGAATTGAAAAAAAGAAACATAATATAATTGTACCTTCTGCCCGTTTCTCTGTTGAGAAATTGCCATCACACATTCTTACCCTATTTGGAAATTACCTCTGTACTCTTAGCCCAGCACTATATCCACCCTATCCTATGCCCTCCCTATGCTCAGACGGAAAAAAATGGCCTTGGGAGATATACAAACTCCATTATTAAGGAGGTGAGGTGGAAACATCATCCAAGTCTGCAGCACACAGATCCTATTTGGAAGAGGCTCAGACCGACACCACCCTAATTCTCAGGAATATAAGAAGTGGGGAGAAGGCACCAAGGAGATACTTTACAAGTGTTTTCACCCAAAAAGAACACGACAAAATTTATCAAAAACAGAATCATAACTGCCAGATTAGGAATGCAAATTAATCTATGGAAAAATAAGGTAAGAGAATACATGTCAGCTCTAGATCAATTCAAATCATTGGGTCTGGACGGACTGCATCCCAGAGTTCTGAAGGAACCAGCAAAGGTGATTTCAGAACCATTATAACATATGTTTCAAAGTCCTTGGAGCACAGGGGAACTAGAGTTAGTCCTCAACTTAAAATAGTTAATTTGTGGTCGAAGTTACGATGACACTGAAAATAATGGTTTATGACCATTTATCACACTTATGACGGTTATAGCATCCCCATGGTCATGTGATTTACATTCAGATGCTTGACAACTGACATTTATGATGGTTGCAGTGTCCCAGGGTCATATGATCCCCTTTTGTGACCAGCTAACAAATAAAGTCAATGGGGAAAGCAGATTTACTTAACAACAGTGCTACTAATTTATCAACTGCAATGATTCATTTAACATATGTGGGAAGAAAAGTTGTAAAATTGGGAAAACTCAAAAAATTGCTCACTTAACAATGTAAATTTTGGACTCAATTGTGGTTGTAAGTTCAGGACTATTTTTAACTGAGGACTGGAAAGAAGCTGATGGGGTTTCCATCTTCAAAGCGTGTAAAAAAACATACAGGAATTAAACAGACAAATCAGCCTGACATTAATATCTGGTAATATCTTGGAAAACATAGGCAACAAGCCTGTGAACACCTAGAATGAAAAAAAAAAGTTATAACCAGTAGCCAACCGATCATGCCAAACAAATCTTATTTTATTCTTTGACAAAGTGACTCAATGAGTGGACCAGAGAAATGCTGTGCACATAGTAAGATTTCAGTCAAGCATTTGATAAAGTAGATCACAACCTACTTTTTGGCAAGCTAGAAAAATGTGAACTTGAACAATGGCCCCTATCTGATATTCAACGCAGATTTAAAAAAAAAGTTTTACACTAAGACCAGAAATCCCCATTGCATAGGTGCAAACTAGCTGAAACGTGGTTTAATGCCAGTAACTCTGCAAGGTATCTTGAAGTCCTTGTGCACAAACACTTAAATGTGAGCCAAAGGTGAGTGGCAGCAGCCAAAATGACTATACAATACTAGGCTGCATTGATAGAATGAAGATCACATGAAGTTATGATACTTCTTTACAAAGCCTTACCCAGGGCTGCCAACCTTGAGTGATAGTTCGGAGTGAGACACTGCGAGGGAGCGGAGCGACCGAGGGGGGGATGGTGTGGAAGGGGGGTGTCCCACCTTCCACGGTAGGGAGCTTTGACAATTTTACATTTTAAATGGTGCAATCTGATGCATACTTTAGTCATGATTTGGACATATACATACATACATACATGCAAGCAGCACCAATGTACTTGAACCGGATTTGTAAGATATTAATAATGCAGTTCACTGACCATGAATAATTGAAGTTCCTGACTTGTAACTGCAGTATTCTACCTCAACTGACTTTATTAGCTTAGTGATGTACTATAGACCACTATAGGATGAATTCAATGTGCAACAAAAAGACAAAAAACCCAAAACAACTACAGAGATAATGCAAATACATCAATGGGTATTCTTCTTTCTGTATCAAATACCATACTACATGCCAATATCAAATGCTATAGTCTCAGTCTTTAATTATATACTAACTTGTTGACTGAAATAGGGGTTCATAATTTCAGACATGTATAAACTAAACATTTAATCGAATAATGAGTGCTTCATATAAATATACATATTGTTAACTGTAAAACTCATCTACTGTATTCTGAAGCTTGGCCCTAGCTTTCATCATAGAAGCTATAGAACCAAAACAAAGCCCTGGTAGAGACTAAAAAATACAGCAAGTGCAGCTCTTGATTCACAAGGAAACTCTGGAATAGTAGTTGAATGCCACAGGTTAAATACTACACTTCATCACAGATGAACTGTCAACTCTAATAATTTAGCGGGTTTCTGGTGTGGCGGCCTGCTGTGCGGCCGTACAATATTTATTGGGTAAGTTTAGATTCTGAACTTAATGGTCTTACTGCTCTTTGGATGGTAAATTGTGTTAAGATTAGAATATGTTCTAGTTGAGTCAGGGCTATCCCAATTTGGGGCTGAGAAGCCTACTGGCATCAAAAAAAGTCCTTATTGAGTCCTTATCTAAGGGTTTGAAAATATGATAATAATGTAGTACAGTCCTGTCGATCTGGTGCATGGAGACCTAGGATTTAAACTCAAAGGAGAAAGAGGAAAAAGTGATTCCTTCTTCTGAAACAAAGCCATTACGGAGTGGCTTCCATTTAACCACCAAAGATGTTTCTTTATTTTCTCTGGCTGGATTTCTGACCCAGAGGAGAAAGACCATTTAAAAAAGCAAAAAGGACAGAAAGAACACCAAGAAAGAATGGGACAACCCCCCCCCCCCCAAAAAAAGAGATCCAACACAACTCTGAATAAAATTATTATTATTTTAAATTTTATTATTATTATAATTATTATTACCACCCCTTTACACGCCTTATGCTCTCTTTTAGCTGATCCAAAAGAGTCTTCCCAAACCAGCAAGGCGAGAAGCGCGCCAGGCTGATCTATAAAGGGGCTGGGCAGCTTTTTTGCAAAATACTTAAAAGAAAGGTTGGAGGACTGACAGGATTACATCTCTGGCAGTGGACAATTCAGCTTTGCTTACCAGGGTTATTACTGGCTGAGGCTGTTGCCCGCAAAAGAGGCTTTGCCAGCCCCCTCGTGTCCTTCTTTGGAAAGGGCAGCTGGCTTGTCCCAGAGGACATTGCAGAGAGGGAGAGGGCGGGGCAAAGTGGCTGCGAGCGCCCCGGGCGGGAAGAAGCCTCCTGCTCTTCGCTTTCCTGAAGCGATTTGCTAATGATCGGCATCATGCACAGTTACGGGACGCCGGCAGAAGGATTAAGGCGGGAAAAGAGGCGCGGTGGGGTGGCTGGGCAGGGCGGGGTGGCTGGGCAGGGCGGGGTGGCGCTGGGAGCTCATCCTTCTCCTAAGCTAAGGGGAATATTCGGAATATAATCAGAGAATGTAGGGATATTTTTGTACATTCCATGATTTTGGGGGTTTGGCGTGAGATTTTGTTTATCAGAGTGAGACAGTCAAAATTGATTGAATTGCGTGAGTCTCACGCTGATTGCGTGAGAGTTGGCAGCCCTGCCTTACCTGAAATACTGCATCCAATTCTAGCCACTACAATATAAAAAGATATTGAGACTCTGGAACACATGTGGAGAAGGGCAACACAGATGATAAGGAGACCGGAAGCTAAAAAAACAAAAAACGGTTACAGGAATTGGGTATGTCTAGTCCGGGGGTATCAAACTCAATTTCATTCAGAGCCAAGTCAGGGCTGTGGAGGATGGGCATGGCCAGGCTAGGTGTGGCCAACTCAACGTCATTCATGTCGGGGCTCCTGCAGTGGCCCAAGCACTCTGCCAGAAAAAATGGGCTCCGAAGCTCCGATTTTGGCTGCAATGGTCTCCTGCAACCCTCTGCCAGGGAAAACTGAGCGAGGGAGGGCTGCATGTGGCCCTCCCGAGTTCTGTTTTCACTGGTAGAGGCACCGTGGGCCAGTCATTCGTTGTTTCCAGAGCAGACCCGTGGGCCAGATCTAAGCATCCCACAAGCCCCATCCAGGCCCCGGCCCTTGAGTTTGACACTCCTCGTCTAGTCTTATGAAAAGTACAAGGGGAGGCGTGGCAGCAGTAACCCAGTATTTGAGTGGCTGCCACATAGAGGAGGTGGTCAAGTTATTTTCCAAAGTACTAGAAGGCAACACAAGGAACAATGGATCGAAACTAACAAAGGACAGAAGCAACCTGGAATTAAGGCGAAGCTTCCTGACAATAAGTGTCTTCAGAGGTTGTGGGTGCATCATCACTGGAGGTTTTTAAAAAGAGACTGGATAGTTACTTGTCTGAAATGGTATAGAATCTCTGCTTGAGCAGGATGGAACAGAAGACCCCCATGGCCCCTTCCAGCTCTATCCTGATTGATTGATTCTTGAAAGCTGCAGCCTTGAATTGGATGTTGGAGCAGCAGCAACAGGTCAATGGGTTTATTTTGTGGGGAGGAAGAAGAGCCACTTTGGTTTAGTGGTGAAGGCAGCAGGTTAGAGACAGAGAAACGCTCAGTTCCAGTCCCACCTGAAGGGCAAAACCAGCTGTTCAACTTTGGCCCGTCCTCTCAGGCCCAGGAAGCAGGAAAAAAAAAAAGGGGGGGGAGCCAATTTCAAAAACCGTTGCCAAGGAAACTATAAGGTCAGGCATCAAGACTGACCCAAAGGCACCAAAAATGGGTTTTTAAACCATAGAGTATTGCAATGCTAGAAATGTTCGGAGGAAAGGAGAAGCGCAGAGGAAGTTCCTCTTCCGGAGGACTCATGGGAGGAAAATGGTGAGCAGAGCGGCTTCTGTGCTCTTCCAGAGATCGAACAAGCAGCTGGCAGGTGAGTTGGGGACAGCAGGTGGGAGGAGAGTCCGGGAGCAATTCGGGCTGTTCGGTTCTCTCCACGGCCTGGAAGCAGAGAAGCAACTGGGCTGAAGCGTGTCAGCTGCAGGTTCCTTCCCTCCCCAGATCGGAGCCCGCTTGGGCTGCACGCTGTGAAACTGGTGGCTGCGATTCTCTGCTGGGGGGGAGACCTAAAAAGCCTCTTTCAAGTGACGGTGGATCCTTTGGGAATGACTCCCCTCCAGAAGTTGTTCAGGGGCTCCCATCACTGGAGGATTGTAACAGGGTTGGAAGGAACCTGGCAGGTCTTCTGTTCCTCCGCCCTGCTCAAGCAGGAGACCCAGTACTAGTTCAGACAAATGTCTGTCCTGTGTGTCTAAAAGCCACCAGTGATGGAGCCCCCATGGGAACCTCTGAAGGCAAACCCTCCCGCTGGTTAATTGATCTCAGAGTCAGGAAATTTCGCTTTAGTTCTAGGCTGCTTCTCTCCTTAATTAGTTTCCATTCAGGTGCTTTGGAAAATAAGTTGACCCCCCTCAAGTATTGCAACACTGCTGTCATGTCACCCTCTAGTCTTTTCTTTCACTAAACTAGACATATCCAATTCCTGCCACCCTGCTTTATAAGTTTTAGCCTCCAGCACCCTAATCATCTTTGCTGCTCTTCTCTGTTCTTATCTCAATATCTATTTAAGCCTGTGGTGACCAAAACTGGATGCTGTATTCAAAGTGTGGTCTTACTAAAGGATTATAACTTGGTACTAATGCTTCACAAGGATAGTAATGTGTGGGGTTGATTCAGGGGTGGGATTCAGCCCGTGTAACTATCGGTTCGGTGATTAACGTTTTTGATAATTTACGCTTTACACGCGCCTGACACATGCTGTGTGCGTGTGTGGAACATCGTGAGCTGTGTTGCCTGGACAGCTGAGTAGTGCTGTGCACAGGTGCGCAGCATTTCACAAAGCAGTATTTTCCTGCTTTTTCAACTGCAGCTGTGCCGCTCAAAGTAGCTGAGGTTGAAAAATCAGAAAATAAAGATCAGATAAGAGCCTGGGTGGGCAAAAACATCAGCAGACATAGAATCAGTTCAATGTCTGCTGCTCTTCAGAGCTTCCACTTCTACAGAGCCGGACAGAACCAGTCGAATCCCACCCCTGGGTTGATTTCATCCTAGAGTTCTGAGGAAATTGGCAGGCCTGATTTCAGAATCACTGAACCATAACTTCCAAACATCCTTGAGCACCTGGGAACTACCAGTGGACTGGAAAAGAGTTGATTGTCACAGCTTTATCAGATCCCAGTTCTGAGGAGGAGTAGGAACCAGGATTGTCCTGTGGGAAAGGCACGGTCCTTTCTCAATCAGTGGAGAGTCCAGGGGCTTAGGATGAGGTAGTCCCAAGGCTGTCCGGCAGTGATGGGAGGCGACTGACGAGACAGGGAGCTGCCTGCAAGAGCAGAGCAACTACCGAAGGTCTTGGACCCTGTCATTTCAGCTGGCCCCATGCACAAAGATTTTCAAAGATCTTTCAGATATGGTTCAAAGGTTCTTAGATCACGTCTGCCGGCTCCTTCAGAACTCTGGGATGTAAACAATCTTGTTCTGGTGATTAGAACTCGTCTACAGTAGACAGGTGTTCTTTTACCATTTTCTTGCCTATTTTAATTTATATTCCTAGTCTGTCTTTTACGGATTCTATTTGTGGTGGGTTGAGCTATTTTTTTCCTTTTTGCATGAAAAGAGATGCAAAGAATGAATTAAGCAGCTCCACTTTCTCCCTGCTGTCAGTCACTTCCTTGCCATCTCCCATTAGTAGACCAATTGTTTCCTTGACTTTTTAAATTGAATTTTACATGCTGAAAGAAACTTTTTAAAAATTATTTTTTTCATTTGTGGCATGTCTTAGTTCATTCTGAGCCTTAGCTTTCTTGATTTCATTTTTGTAGGTTCAGGCTATATCAGGGGTGGGCAAATATTTTGGCTCGGGGGCCGCATTGACTTTTAAAATTTGACAGACGGGCCGGGTCAGCACAAGATATGATACATATAAAAAACTGCATTTGTTAACAGTACATATCAAACATAAACAGAAAAAAGCATTAAAGTATTAACATACTTTAATGAGAACAGTGTTGTTGATCACTCATTTTTGCCAGTGCATCGAAGTCTGGTTGTAATTCTGTTGTGGCAATTCTCAGAACAGATCTGAGGTGTTCATCACTCATCTGGGATCTGTGGGGTGCTTTGTTGGTGTTCATCACACTAAAAGTCTGTTCACACACATATATAGAGCCAAACAACACCAGCATCCTCTGTGCTATCTTCTGGATGTTTGTAAATTTGGCTGCACTTAATGAAGCATAAAACTCATCCAGTTTCAGGGAGTTGAACTTCTCCTTTAACACCATATCACATTGGAGATCAATCAGTTCCAACTGCAACTCCTGTGGCACCGTTTCCGGGTCTTGTGAGAAGGGACATGACACCAGCTGAAGTGCCCAGTCAATTTTTTCAAAATCACAAAACTGACGGCAGAATTCTTCATGCAGGTCATCCAATGATTTCCTATATTTTTTCACATGTTGCGCGGGGCCTCTTTTAACGTAGCCAGTGTGGGGAAATGAGCAAGTGATTTGTCTGACATTTGCTTCGAAAATAAAACTAGCCTGGTTTTGAAGGCTCTGATGTTTGCTTGCATTTCATGCACAAACTGGTTTTTCCGTTGTAGCTTCACATTCAGCTCGTTCATGTGTGTCAGTGTGTCCACAGTGAAAACTAAATCACAAAGCCAATCTGTGTCATTCAGCTCAGGAAAATTGTCAGTGTTCTCAAGTAGCTCCAAAAATGAAATAATCTCCTGTTTGAGCTCCCACACACGTTGACATACTTTTCCCAAACTTAACCAATGGACATTAGAATGGTAAAGCAAGTCCCTGTGATCAGCGTCAGTTTCTTCAAGAAAATGAATAAACTGACGATGATGAAGTTCCCTCGCTCAAATAAAGTTAACGAGTCTCACAACTGGCTTCACTACGTGGTCAAGCTGCAACACGGATTTACACAGTTCTTCCTGGTGAATTATGCAGTGTAGGAAAATTACCTCCTGCTCAGGGTTGTCCTCTTTCACCCTGTCCTGGATTCTTTTGAGCATCCCGACGTTTTTTCCTGTCAGATTTGGTGAGCCATCTGTGGTAACATTGGCGAGCGTACTCCAAGGTAACTTGTGCCTCTGTATGACCGCTGACACGCTGTTAAATAAATCGACTCCCCGTGTTTTTCCTTTCAGGGATTCCATAGCCAAAAACTCCTCCGTTATCTCAAAATTTTCATTAATCCCTCTGATAAAAATTAAAAGCTGAGCGGTGTCCTTTATGTCATTGCTTTCGTCCAGTGCCAAAGAATATAATGTAAATGACTCCACTTTTTTGTTTAGCTTGCTAGTTAAGTGTTTGTCAATTACTTCAACACGGCGAGTCACTGACCTGTGTGATAAGCTAATTTTTTCAAATTTGTTCTTGCTCTCGGGACATAAAATACTTGCTGTCTCTACCATGCACTCTTTAAGAAATTCCCCTTCAGAGAAAGGCTTGCTGGCTTTTGCTAGTTTGAATTCCAGTAAATAACTTGTTTTCGTGCTTGCTTCTTGGATGGAAGTTGCTCGGTTAAAGGTGCTTTGCTGAGCCTGCAAGCTAGCTACCAACCTATGAGCGGTAGCCGTACGTTCTTGCATTGAAAGGTTGCTGGCGTAATTAGCATGCTTGGTGGAAAAGTGATGGCTGATGTTGTATTCTTTGAAAACCTAAATGGTTTCTTGGCAAATAAGACATACAGCCTTTGACCGGACTTCAGTAAAAAAGTATTTAGGCATCCATTCTTTATTAAACACCCGGCACTCACTATCAACTTTTCTTTTCTTTGACATTGCTGCAGATGGGTTCTGATCTGACCAGTAGAAGAAGAGCGATAATTGGAAATGGCTCGGGCTCCACAAAATCAAGTCACTGTGCCTAATGTGCAGACATGATATCCTTCCTATTAAAAACACAACATAGATAGATAGATAGAAAGATAGATAGACAGACAGATTCTTCCCCTACGAATAAATGACTGTGTGTGTGTGTATGTGTGTGTATGTATGAATGTACCCCCTCAGCTTACACAAGTTGGCCACATAAGGAATAAATAAACGCCCACCCCCCAAAACATAACTCCTCCGGTGCCCACGGATAAACTGTGAACCACCAATTAGTAGCAGGGCTGACCCTCCCTCTTGAACCAACATCTAATTGGGGGGAGCAGACCGGCCTTCAGTCTCTTGCGAGAAACTGCTGGCTATCCCTGCAAACCGCTTGCCGAGGTGTGTGTGTGGGGGGACTTTCGCCTGCCTTTCCCCCCGCTCCGGCCGCCAGTTGCTCCTTGGGGTGCAGCTCTTAAAAGCCTGCTCCCAGTACCCGAGCAACTTCCCAGCAACTTTCGGCTTCCTTTTAACTCGCGGGCGTTTGCGCCTGGCCCCAAGCCGCCCGCCCCGCCCACTCCAAGCAGCCTGCCCCGCCCGCTGGGCGGAGCCCTTCCCGCTCCTCGGCAGGAAGATGCTCCAGCCTGCAAACTTTGCCTTTGCAAAGCCCTGGAAGCCCCGGAAACCCGAGCAACTTCCCAGCAACTTTTGGCTTCCTTTTAACTCGCGGGCGCTTGTGCCTGGCCCCAAGCCACATGGCGGAGGACCGCCAAGCTGGGAAACGGGGCACCAAGGCAGAGCAAGGCTCCACCAGCAGCGGCCTAACTTTAGGTGGCTCCAAGCAGCTTGCTCCAAGCAGCCCGCCCCAAGCAGCCCGCCCCACCCGCCAGGTGGAACCCTTCCTGCTCCTCGGCGGGAAGACGCTCCCGCCTGCAAACTTTGCCTTTGCAAAGTTTAAGCCTGGAAGCCCCGGAAAAAAAAGGGGGATCGGTGAGGACTCACCTTCGGAGAGGCCGCACTCGAAGGTGATTTCGAACTCCCAGCCGAGGCCTTTGCAAATTTCTTTTCTTTCCTACCCCTAGATCGCTCCGCACTATTTTGCAGCTTTGGGGGCCACGCGGCACAAGGCAATATGCCACACCCAGCGATTTTTTTTCAAGGACGGGCCAGATTGTACAGACCAACGGGCCGGATGTGGCCCGTGGGCCATAGTTTGCCCACCCCTGGGCTATATGCTGGTATTATCCTTTTGTCTTTCAATTGTTCAGAAAGACTTCTTGCAGATTTCTTATTTTTCTTTTTCACTAGTATTGCACTGGAGTGGGCTTTAGATCGCTATAGGAGGTCCATAGTTCCCTCCTTTAATTTTTGGATGACAAACCTGTCATTTAGATTCGGCAGGAACTTTAAAGACAAGATTGGACAGCCATTTGTCTGGAATGGTATAGGGCAAGGTTCACCAACCTTGTGGACCTCGGGGACCACCAAACTCATAATTTTAAATCCCGCAAACCACTAATATGAATTTTGACTGACGTTGGCTGCAGGAATAAAGTCTGCAGGAAAATTCCCTACCCCATTTTCGTACCGATCAATCATTCTTGATTTGGGATCGTAGGATACCGTCTCCAGATCCCTTGATTGAGGGGGGGGAACCCCAATTTCTCTCACGCTAGCCACTCTGCTTCCCCATTGCATTGCAGCATCACACCACAGAGCTTGCTCCAATGCCCATATGCCACTTGCTTCCCCCAAGCATTTCTTTGCTAACCAGATTTCCAGGTCCATTGCATTTCTGTCACGTTTCTTGCTGTCGTGTGCAGGGAAACAAGTTTGTGGGACTAAAAAAAAAAAAAGTTCAATCAATTCCAACTTCGCAATTATCTTTTTTTTTTTTTTTTTTTGTGAGAAGTTGGAATTGATTGATTGAACTTTCTTTTAAATAGACTATATGAATTGGGATGTCACCAGAGGGGTTGTGAACAGTATTTTTTGCTCTTACTTAGTGCTCAGGATTTCCATGGGCAAAATTGGTGCTTCAAATCTTGCAGAGCATAATTTCATCACTTGAAGCCCCCACATCTTTCCAATTAGCTCAGAAGGTTTGAATCTAACCATTTGGGGACTTTTTTTTCAGGCTTGAAAGACATCAATTTTCCACGTGCATAGTTATAAATATGTGTATTTATATTTCTCTCTGTATGCATATATCTGCAATTCTACCTTCAGCACTTCCAGGTATATTTAATGATACCGTGTTTCCTCAAAAATAAGATTGGGTCTTATATTTCTTTTTAGTCCAAAAGACCCATGGGGCTTATTTTCAGAGGATGTCTTTATGCTTTCATCACAAGTCTTCCTGAAGGTGATGGGAACTGCAGCCTGCTGCAGCTGAAGAGTTTAGTTGAGCTGCAAAGTTGAATGCACCTGCAAAACAGCGGAGCACCCCAAGTGAGGAAATGTGAGCATTGAGGGTGTGAGTGTCTGTATTTCCATGGGTCATGTGTGGAATACATACCGCGCCTTCCCATTGATGTTCAAACAGGCTAATTGTGGTAAATACAAATCATTTTTTGAAAAAAATAAAAGGATGAATTACAATATTGATGATAAATATAAGTGGAAAAAAAAAACAGTTTCCAAAGTCTTCCTCCCCCACCGAGTGAAACCTGAGTTGACTCACAGAGTGGGATGTCTCGGGATGCCCAGCTATCTTTCTCACTCTTTCGCAGAGGAAGAGAAAACCGGTAAAGCCTGTGAGGCAGTGCATCCTGCCTCGGGAGACTGCCTCAGGGTGAGGGTGAGAGAGAGAAGCTGATCATTGAGGCTCTGGCCAACGCGGCCTGCCCGCCAGATTCCCCGATTCAGGGCAGGGATAGAAAAGAGGCAGCATCTGGTTGCTTCTGCCCCTGGCTTTCTTGACATTCAGGCCACTTTGCCACCATGGCAGCAGCAGCAGCAATCAGACGCATTGGTGGGGGTGGGGGGGGGGAGAGAGGTATGCAATCTGGCCTGCCGGACAGGCCACACAGCTGTCTATCTCATCACAGTTGTGGCCATGGCCCTGGGCAAACAAAGTCAGATGCTGGGATAGAATGGGTGGGCTCTTAACTCGGGCTTATTTTGGGGGTGGGGCTTATATTAGGCCCATGCTAAAAATAATTCTAGTGCTTGTTTTCTGGGTGGGATTTATTTTCTGAGAAACATGGTAACCCTTTGCAGTGCTAAGAAATTGTGATTGACTGAAGTCAACAAGTGAATTTCATGTCTGAATTGATATTTTAACCTGGATCTCAGTAGTCTTCCATGTGTCAAATGAATAATAATGATGTAAGGGGATATTCTAATGTTGTGGCATATTTGCTTATCCATTGTAA
Organism: Hydrophis major; assembly: GCA_033807585.1. Taxonomy (NCBI): domain Eukaryota; kingdom Metazoa; phylum Chordata; class Lepidosauria; order Squamata; family Elapidae; genus Hydrophis; species Hydrophis major. The sequence continues at coordinate 48,223,980 of CM066329.1, forward strand.
TGTATACTTTTTTCTCTTTTTCACAGCTTCTGCAACCATTTTATACACAAAGTTACAATTTTCTTTGAATCTTATGGACAAAGAAGATGGCAATGAGAGTACTCTGGACAAATAAGAATAACAAGTACCATTGAAAAGGAAAGCAAACACTTTCCATTTCCTTCAGAAGACCACACAATTTTTTTCCTTCGCCAGCAGGAGAGAAACAAAGGGGAGAAAATCAAGAAGAGATTTCTAGCTGGAAAAAGTAGAGTATGTGGATCTCAAACATACATGAAAAGTCAAGGGAGATTATTTTTCCATTCAGCAAAAGAAGGGAAATAACAGGAAGTCAGTGGGGAGGAAAAGGTCACTTGGATAGTCACGTCAGGTAGATAACGATGCAGCCTTGCCCTGGGAGTAACAAAACAGCTTGAATCACAGTAACACTAAACAAAGAATCATACATATTTTTGACATCCTCAAGAATATCAGTGGAGTAAAAGCTCCATAGATGTGCCTGTTGTGGGGAAGATACAAATCACAGCTGACCATGAGAGGATACAAACTGGAGAAAAGCCATATAAATACTCAATGTGGCAAAAGCTTTGCTCACAACAGCTTCCTTGTGGTTCATGGAAGGACTCAGACCGGAGAGAAAAAATACAAGTGCTGTCAAAGTGGTAAATACTTTAGTGAGCATGGCAACATTGGACGACTCATACCAGAGAGAAAACATATGAATGTCCAGTTTGTGTGAAACTTTCATTGGAAATTCCCACTCATGAGAAAACAGAGGACTCATACAGGAGAGAAACCCTTTGAATGTCCTATCTGTGGGAAATGTTTCAGTCACAATTCCCATTTGGTGATTCACCAGAGGACTCACACAGGAGAGAAACCATATGAGTGTCCTGAGTGTGGGAAAAGTTTCAGTCACAGTTCCAGCCTTATTACCCACCAGATGATTCACACAGGAGAGAAACCCTTTGAATGTCCTATCTGTGGGAAAGGTTTCAGTCAGAATTCCCATTTGGTGATTCACCAGAGGACTCATACAGGAGAGAAACCATATGAGTGTCCAGATTGTGGAATAAGTTTCATTCAGAATTCTGGTTTGGTGAGACACCAGAGGATTCACACAGGAGAAAGACCCTTTGAATGTCCTGAGTGTGGGAAAAGTTTCAGTTATAGTTCCAACCTTATTACCCACCAGATGATTCACACAGGAGAGAAACCCTTTAAATGTCCCTATTGTGGGAAAGGTTTCAGTCAGAATTCCCATTGGGTGATTCATCAGAGGACTCACACAGGAGAGAAATCCTTTGAATGTCTTGATTGTGGGAAAAGTTCCAGTGATAATTCTAGCCTGGTTAACATCAGAGGACTCACACAAGAGAGAAACCATTTGAATGTCCTGATTGTGGGAAAAGTTTCATTAAAAATTCCCACCTCATTAGTCACCAGAGGATTCACAAAGACAAATCATTTAAATGTCCTGACTGTGGGAATCATTTCACTCAGAATTCCTACCTTGTGGCCCACCAGAGGACTCACACAAGAAAGAAACTCTTTGAATGCCCCTATTGTGGGAAAAGTTTCAGTCAGAATTCTGGTTTGCTGAGACACCAGAGGATTCACACAAGGCCCTTTGAATGCCCTATCTGTGGGAAAGGTTTCAGTCAGAATTCCCACCTGGTGACTCATCAGAGGACTCATACAGGAGAGAAACCATTTGAATGTCCTGACTGTGGGAAATGTTTTGGTGATAATTCCAGTCTGGTTGGACACCAGAGGACTCACACAGATGAGAAACCTTTTGAATGCCCAGTTTGTGGTAAAAGTTTTGGTAGGAATTCCAATCTGGTGGAACACCAGAGAACTCACACAGGAGAGAAACCCTTTGAATGTTCTGATTGTGGAAACACTTTCAGTAATAATTCCAACCTTATTAGCCACCAGAGGATTCACACAGGAGAGAAACCATTTGAATGTCCCTATTGTGGGAAAAGTTTCAGTCAGAGTTCCCACCTTGTGAGACATCAGAGGATTCACACAGGAGAGAAGCCCTTTGAATGTTATGATTGTGGGAAAAGTTTCACTCAGAGTTCCCACCTTGTGAGACACCACAGGACTCACACAGGAGAGAAACCTTATGAGTGTCCAGACTGAGGTACTAAGGATAGCCTTCTAAATCATACACACGGGAGAAAACATTTAAGTGTCCAAAGTGTGCATGGTACTTCAGGAAACCTTCCGACCTTATCGTACACAAGAAAATCCGCACACCCAAAGTGTTGAGTGTAGACAAAACTTGAATTTCATTTCTGATGTCCCATTGTAAGTCCAGCTGAGAAATTTACTATTTAATTTGACTACAAAGAATTTGCCTGATTTTTTGTAGGCAAATATGTCATGGTATTAGACAGAAAGTGGAAAGAAAAAATTGGAACATATAAGTTTGATAAGCACCAGACATTGCTGAATATTTATTTTTGCAGTAATTGTGCAATTAAAAATCTTTTTGGGACTGTTCTTTACATTTTTATCATGGTAGATGATAGAAATGCACAGGCACAGTCCCAGCCTTATTCTCCCTGGGTGCCCCCGAGATTTTCAACCTCAGAATTACCCAGCCAGCATCTGTTTGGGATAGGAGCACTCAGACTATAGTTAGAGATTGTGGCTCCTCATATAGCATTCCTTCATATAGCACAATAGCACTTTGACTTATATACTGCTTCACAGTACTTTATCGTCCTCTCTAAGCAGTTTACATAGTCAGCATATTGCCCCCAACAATCTGGGTCCTCAATTTAATGAGCTCATTTTACTGAAAGCCAAGTTGAGCTGGTGGAAATTGAGCTGCCAAACTGCAGGCAGACAGCAGTCAGCAGAAGTAGCCTGCAGTACTGCATTGTAACTATTGCGCCACTATGTCTCTTATAAGGAGAAAAGTGAGAGGAGAAGTAGAGGATGTTCAAAGTCCATCTTTTCCTAACAGTGCACCAAACATGCCTGTTCAGATTGTGTCAAGAATGAGGCACACAAGTGGAAGAAACCATATGAATAGCAGATATATTGGGGGAGGTTGGGGCAGTGACAAAACCAGTGTAAAATGTCAGATGTAAAGGCTGTTCTTCCCTGCAGAGGGCCTTCATAGAGAAAAGCTGCAGGAATATTGAGTTGAGGAGAAAAGGGATTGTGGTTTTGTGCACAGGACCTTCAGGTTTATTCACAAGTCCCACTGTAATCTCATTTGTTTTTAGGGACCTCCTTGTTAGCCTTTGACAGCTGGGGCCTAAGACCAGCTCAAGGGACTGATACTTTTGTGGTTCTCCCCACTTGGTGGGGAGTTGTGAGAAAAAAAGTGTACAGTAGATAAGCAAAATTAAATAAAGCCAACCTAAGAGACAGAGGAGATGGTCTACAGGGCGAGGTCAAAAGCCATCTCACTCAGACGAACAGTCCATTTCCTCAGAATCAAAATTTGAAGCTCAGATGGAAAGGTATAAAGTATGTGTTGTTTGGAGGATACTGGATCTTGAAAGTTGCAGCCTTGAATTTGGGGCTGGAGTAGCACGAACAGCGGAATGGCTAGATTTTGTGGGGAAGAAGAAGACCCAATTTGGTGGTCACTAGCCTAGAGCCTGAGAGACCCTCATTTCCGGTCCTGCTCTAGGCACAAAGCCATCACAGAGACCTTGGCCTGTCCTGTCCTCTCAGGCCTTGGAAAGGGGAAATCTGCTTTCAAAAAACCCTAGAAAAGGAAACTGCATGGAGTGGGAGTGCAGGATAACTCCCCCAAACCTTTGCAACTGAGCGAAGTTTGAAGAATGAAGCTTGACTTACTTAGCTTCTAAGATTACGGAGGTGCTGTGCCATAAACGTTTATGAACGTCTTGTTTGTGTACACTAAATTATTTCCAGCTTCATCCTATCAAAAGAAATAATGAAACATGGAAGAACAGCTGGAAACATCTACCTTCCAAAGTACATCTAGATAGGTGATATTCTTTCAAACTGCATCCTGGCAGAGCCTAAATCTCACTAGAGGAAGAGTTCCTCTGAGCAGCCTTCCCAATCTCCACAAGAGTTAGATTTATTGTTCCCAAACAGTTTGGGCAAAAGACTTGGAGGGCACTAGTTTGCAGAAAGCTGATGTATAGATTCTTAGGGGTGACTCAGTGGAGATCAAAACCTCTTTACCTCCCAAAACTTTATGACTGATTTCCTATGTTTGCCAAGGATTTAGGATCCAGGAGGTTCCAAGGGAGCCAGCTTGCTTCATGCTGCCCAGAGATGCTTCCAAGCACACCCATGCTAAATGCCTTGTGCTTCTGTAACTTTGCATACACAGAAGTCTCCATTGGGTCAAAGCAAAGAAGTCACAGACCCAGCAGAGCTAGAAAAGGGGGGCTTGGGAAGAGGAGATGACTGACTGTATACGGTGAGAGAAATGTTTCCAAAAGGCATTTCAAAGGGTTGAAAAAGTTGGTAATATATTTGTGCGTGCAAAAATGTAGCAGTCTTTGTTTGATACACATTCCTTTTTTTAATTGGAAATTTTAAATCTAATAAAATATATAAATCAAACAAAAAGAAAGAATGGATACAAAGAAGCAGGAAAGGAATTGAAAAAAAGAAACATAATATAATTGTACCTTCTGCCCGTTTCTCTGTTGAGAAATTGCCATCACACATTCTTACCGTATATGGAAATTACCTCTGTACTCTTAGCCCAGCACTATATCCACCCTATCCTATGCCCTCCCTATGCTCAGATGGAAAAAAATGGCCTTGGGAGATATGCAAACTCCATTATTAAGGAGGTGAGGTGGAAACATCATCCAAGTCTGCAGCACACAGATCCTATTTGGAAGAGGCTCAGACCGACACCACCCTAATTCTCAGGAATATAAGAAGTGGGGAGAAGGCACCAAGGAGATACTTTACAAGTGTTTTCACCCAAAAAGAACACGACAAAATTTATCAAAAACAGAATCATAACTGCCAGATTAGGAATGCAAATTAATCTATGGAAAAATAAGGTAAGAGAATACATGTCAGCTCTAGACCAATTCAAATCACTGGGTCTGGACGGACTGCATCCCAGAGTTTTGAAGGAACCAGCAAAGGTGATTTCAGAACCATTATAACATATGTTTCAAAGTCCTTGGAGCACAGGGGAACTAGAGTTAGTCCTCAACTTAAAATAGTTAATTTGCGGTCGAAGTTACGATGACACTGAAAATAATGGTTTATGACCATTTATCACACTTATGACGGTTATAGCATCCCCATGGTCATGTGATTTACATTCAGATGCTTGACAACTGACATTTATGATGGTTGCAGTGTCCCAGGGTCATATGATCCCCTTTTGTGACCAGCTAACAAATAAAGTCAATGGGGAAAGCAGATTTACTTAACAACAGTGCTACTAATTTATCAACTGCAATGATTCATTTAACATATGTGGGAAGAAAAGTTGTAAAATTGGGAAAACTCAAAAAATTGCTCACTTAACAACGTAAATTTTGGACTCAATTGTGGTTGTAAGTTCAGGACTATTTTTAACTGAGGACTGGAAAGAAGCTGATGGGGTTTCCATCTTCAAAGCGTGTAAAAAAACATACAGGAATTAAACAGACAAATCAGCCTGACATTAATATCTGGTAATATCTTGGAAAACATAGGCAACAAGCCTGTGAACACCTAGAATGAAAAAAAAAAGTTATAACCAGTAGCCAACCGATCATGCCAAACAAATCTTATTTTATTCTTTGACAAAGTGACTCAATGAGTGGACCAGAGAAATGCTGTGCACATAGTAAGATTTCAGTCAAGCATTTGATAAAGTAGATCACAACCTACTTTTTGGCAAGCTAGAAAAATGTGAACTTGAACAATGGCCCCTATCTGATATTCAACGCAGATTAAAAAAAAAAAGTTTTACACTTAGACCAGAAATTCCCATTGCATAGGTGCAAACTAGCTGAAACGTGGTTTAATGCCAGTAACTCTGCAAGGTATCTTGAAGTCCTTGTGCACAAACACTTAAATGTGAGCCAAAGGTAAGTGGCAGCAGCCAAAATAAGTATACAATCCTAGGCTGCATTGATAGAATGAAGATCATATGAAGTTATGATACTTCTTTACAAAGCCTTACCTGAAATACTGCATCCAATTCTAGCCACTACAATATAAAAAGATATTGAGACTCTGGAACACATGTGGAGAAGGGCAACACAGATGATAAGGAGACCGGAAGCTAAAAAAACAAAAAACGGTTACAGGAATTGGGTATGTCTAGTCCGGGGGTATCAAACTCAATTTCATTCAGAGCCAAGTCAGGGCTGTGGAGGATGGGCATGGCCAGGCTAGGTGTGGCCAACTCAACGTCATTCATGTCGGGGCTCCTGCAGTGGCCCAAGCACTCTGCCAGAAAAAATGGGCTCCGAAGCTCCGATTTTGGCTGCAATGGTCTCCTGCAACCCTCTGCCAGGGAAAACTGAGCGAGGGAGGGCTGCATGTGGCCCTCCCGAGTTCTGTTTTCACTGGTAGAGGCACCGTGGGCCAGTCATTCGTTGTTTCCAGAGCAGACCCGTGGGCCAGATCTAAGCATCCCACAAGCCCCATCCAGGCCCCGGCCCTTGAGTTTGACACTCCTCGTCTAGTCTTATGAAAAGTACAAGGGGAGGCGTGGCAGCAGTAACCCAGTATTTGAGTGGCTGCCACATAGAGGAGGTGGTCAAGTTATTTTCCAAAGTACTAGAAGGCAACACAAGGAACAATGGATCGAAACTAACAAAGGACAGAAGCAACCTGGAATTAAGGCGAAGCTTCCTGACAATAAGTGTCTTCAGAGGTTGTGGGTGCATCATCACTGGAGGTTTTTAAAAAGAGACTGGATAGTTACTTGTCTGAAATGGTATAGAATCTCTGCTTGAGCAGGATGGAACAGAAGACCCCCATGGCCCCTTCCAGCTCTATCCTGATTGATTGATTCTTGAAAGCTGCAGCCTTGAATTGGATGTTGGAGCAGCAGCAACAGGTCAATGGGTTTATTTTGTGGGGAGGAAGAAGAGCCACTTTGGTTTAGTGGTGAAGGCAGCAGGTTAGAGACAGAGAAACGCTCAGTTCCAGTCCCACCTGAAGGGCAAAACCAGCTGTTCAACTTTGGCCCGTCCTCTCAGGCCCAGGAAGCAGGAAAAAAAAAAAGGGGGGGGAGCCACTTTCAAAAACCGTTGCCAAGGAAACTATAAGGTCAGGCATCAAGACTGACCCAAAGGCACCAAAAATGGGTTTTTAAACCATAGAGTATTGCAATGCTAGAAATGTTCGGAGGAAAGGAGAAGCGCAGAGGAAGTTCCTCTTCCGGAGGACTCATGGGAGGAAGATGGTGAGCAGAGCGGCTTCTGTGCTCTTCCAGAGATCGAACAAGCAGCTGGCAGGTGAGTTGGGGACAGCAGGTGGGAGGAGAGTCCGGGAGCAATTCGGGCTGTTTGGTTCTCTCCACGGCCTGGAAGCAGAGAAGCAACTGGGCTGAAGCGTGTCAGCTGCAGGTTCCTTCCCTCCCCAGATCGGAGCCCGCTTGGGCTGCACGCTGTGAAATTGGTGGCTGCGATTCTCTGCTGGGGGGGAGACCTAAAAAGCCTCTTTCAAGTGACGGTGGATCCTTTGGGAATGGCTCCCCTCAGAAGTTGTTCAGGGACTCCCATCACTGGAGGATTGTAACAGGGTTGGAAGGAACCTGGCAGGTCTTCTGTTCCTCCGCCCTGCTCAAGCAGGAGACCCAGTACTAGTTCAGACAAATGTCTGTCCTGTGTGTCTAAAAGCCACCAGTGATGGAGCCCCCATGGGAACCTCTGAAGGCAAACCCTCCCGCTGGTTAATTGATCTCAGAGTCAGGAAATTTCGCTTTAGTTCTAGGCTGCTTCTCTCCTTAATTAGTTTCCATTCAGGTGCTTTGGAAAATAAGTTGACCCCCCTCAAGTATTGCAACACTGCTGTCATGTCACCCCCTAGTCTTTCCTTTCACTAAACTAGACATATCCAATTCCTGCCACCCTGCTTTATATGTTTTAGCCTCCAGCACCCTAATCATCTTTGCTGCTCTTCTCTTTTCTTATCTCAATATCTATTTAAGCCTGTGGTGACCAAAACTGGATGCTGTATTCAAAGTGTGGTCTTACTAAAGGATTATAACTTGGTACTAATGCTTCACAAGGATAGTAATGTGTGGGGTTGATTCAGGGGTGGGATTCAGCCCGTGTAACTATCGGTTCGGTGATTAACGTTTTTGATAATTTACGCTTTACACGCGCCTGACACATGCTGTGTGCGTGTGTGGAACATCGTGAGCTGTGTTGCCTGGACAGCTGAGTAGTGCTGTGCACAGGTGCGCAGCATTTCACAAAGCAGTATTTTCCTGCTTTTTCAACTGCAGCTGTGCCGCTCAAAGTAGCTGAGGTTGAAAAATCAGAAAATAAAGATCAGATAAGAGCCTGGGTGGGCAAAAACATCAGCAGACATAGAATCAGTTCAATGTCTGCTGCTCTTCAGAGCTTCCACTTCTACAGAGCCGGACAGAACCAGTCGAATCCCACCCCTGGGTTGATTTCATCCTAGAGTTCTGAGGAAATTGGCAGGCCTGATTTCAGAATCACTGAACCATAACTTCCAAACATCCTTGAGCACCTGGGAACTACCAGTGGACTGGAAAAGAGTTGATTGTCACAGCTTTATCAGATCCCAGTTCTGAGGAGGAGTAGGAACCAGGATTGTCCTGTGGGAAAGGCACGGTCCTTTCTCAATCAGTGGAGAGTCCAGGGGCTTAGGATGAGGTAGTCCCAAGGCTGTCCGGCAGTGATGGGAGGCGACTGACGAGACAGGGAGCTGCCTGCAAGAGCAGAGCAACTACCGAAGGTCTTGGACCCTGTCATTTCAGCTGGCCCCATGCACAAAGATTTTCAAAGATCTTTCAGATATGGTTCAAAGGTTCTTAGATCACGTCTGCCGGCTCCTTCAGAACTCTGGGATGTAATCAATCTTGTTCTGGTGATTAGAACTCGTCTACAGTAGACAGGTGTTCTTTTACCATTTTCTTGCCTATTTTAATTTATATTCCTAGTCTGTCTTTTACGGATTCTATTTGTGGTGGGTTGAGCTATTTTTTTTCTTTTTGCATGAAAAGAGATGCAAAGAATGAATTAAGCAGCTCCACTTTCTCCCTTCTGTCAGTCACTTCCTTGCCATCTCCCATTAGTAGACCAATTGTTTCCTTGACTTTTTAAATTGAATTTTACATGCTGAAAGAAACTTTTTAAAAATTATTTTTGTCATTTGTGGCATGTCTTAGTTCATTCTGAGCCTTAGCTTTCTTGATTTCATTTTTGTAGGTTCAGGCTATATCAGGGGTGGGCAAACTTTTTGGCTCGGGGGCCACATTGACTTTTAAAATTTGACAGACGGGCCGGGTCAGCACAAGATATGATACATATAAAAAACTGCATTTGTTAACAGTACATATCAAACATAAACAGAAAAAAGCATTAAAGTATTAACATACTTTAATGAGAACAGTGTTGTTGATCACTCATTTTTGCCAGTGCATCGAAGTCTGGTTGTAATTCTGTTGTGGCAATTCTCAGAACAGATCTGAGGTGTTCATCACTCATCTGGGATCTGTGGGGTGCTTTGTTGGTGTTCATCACACTAAAAGTCTGTTCACACACATATATAGAGCCAAACAACACCAGCATCCTCTGTGCTATCTTCTGGATGTTTGTAAATTTGGCTGCACTTAATGAAGCATAAAACTCATCCAGTTTCAGGGAGTTGAACTTCTCCTTTAACACCATATCACATTGGAGATCAATCAGTTCCAACTGCAACTCCTGTGGCACCGTTTCCGGGTCTTGTGAGAAGGGACATGACACCAGCTGAAGTGCCCAGTCAGTTTTTTCAAAATCACAAAACTGACGGCAGAATTCTTCATGCAGGTCATCCAATGATTTCCTATATTTTTTCACATGTTGCGGGGCCTCTTTTAACGTAGCCAGTGTGGGGAAATGAGCAAGTGACTTGTCTGACATTTGCTTCGAAAATAAAACTAGCCTGGTTTTGAAGGCTCTGATGTTTGCTTGCATTTCATGCACAAACTGGTTTTTCCGTTGTAGCTTCACATTCAGCTCGTTCATGTGTGTCAGTGTGTCCACAGTGAAAACTAAATCACAAAGCCAATCTGTGTCATTCAGCTCAGGAAAATTGTCAGTGTTCTCAAGTAGCTCCAAAAATGAAATAATCTCCTGTTTGAGCTCCCACCCACGTTGACATACTTTTCCCAAACTTAACCAATGGACATTAGAATGGTAAAGCAAGTCCCTGTGATCAGCGTCAGTTTCTTCAAGAAAATGAATAAACTGACGATGATGAAGTTCCCTCGCTCAAATAAAGTTAACGAGTCTCACAACTGGCTTCACTACGGGGTCAAGCTGCAACACGGATTTACACAGTTCTTCCTGGTGAATTATGCAGTGTAGGAAAATTACCTCCTGCTCAGGGTTGTCCTCTTTCACCCTGTCCTGGATTCTTTTGAGCATCCCGACGTTTTTTCCTGTCAGATTTGGTGAGCCATCTGTGGTAACATTGGCGAGCGTACTCCAAGGTAACTTGTGCCTCTGTATGACCGCTGACACGCTGTTAAATAAATCGACTCCCCGTGTTTTTCCTTTCAGGGATTCCATAGCCAAAAACTCCTCCGTTATCTCAAAATTTTCATTAATCCCTCTGATAAAAATTAAAAGCTGAGCGGTGTCCTTTATGTCATTGCTTTCGTCCAGTGCCAAAGAATATAATGTAAATGACTCCACTTTTTTGTTTAGCTTGCTAGTTAAGTGTTTGTCAATTACTTCAACACGGCGAGTCACTGACCTGTGTGATAAGCTAATTTTTTCAAATTTGTTCTTGCTCTCGGGACATAAAATACTTGCTGTCTCTACCATGCACTCTTTAAGAAATTCCCCTTCAGAGAAAGGCTTGCTGGCTTTTGCTAGTTTGAATTCCAGTAAATAACTTGTTTTCGTGCTTGCTTCTTGGATGGAAGTTGCTCGGTTAAAGGTGCTTTGCTGAGCCTGCAAGCTAGCTACCAACCTATGAGCGGTAGCCGTACATTCTTGCGTTGAAAGGTTGTTGGCGTAATTAGCATGCTTGGTGGAAAAGTGACGGCTGATGTTGTATTCTTTGAAAACCTAAATGGTTCCTTGGCAAATAAGACATACAGCCTTTGACCGGACTTCAGTAAAAAAGTATTTAGGCGTCCATTCTTTATTAAACACCCGACACTCACTGTCAACTTTTCTTTTCTTTGACATTGCTGCAGATGGGTTCTGATCTGACCAGTAGAAGAAGAGCGATAATTGGAAATGGCTCAGGCTCCACAAAATCAAGTCACTGTGCCTAATGTGCAGACATGATATCCTTCCTATTAAAAACACAACATAGATAGATAGATAGAAAGATGGATAGACAGACAGATTCTTCCCCTACGAATAAATGACTGTGTGTGTGTGTATGTGTGTGTATGTATGAATGTACCCCCTCAGCTTACACAAGTTGGCCACATAAGGAATAAATAAACGCCCACCCCCCAAAACATAACTCCTCCGGTGCCCACGGATAAACTGTGAACCACCAATTAGTAGCAGGGCTGACCCTCCCTCTTGAACCAACATCTAATTGGGGGGAGCAGACCGGCCTTCAGTCTCTTGCGAGAAACTGCTGGCTAACCCTGCAAACCGCTTGCCGAGGTGTGTGTGTGTGGGGACTTTCGCCTGCCTTTCCCCCCGCTCCGGCCGCCAGTTGCTCCTTGGGGTGCAGCTCTTAAAAGCCTGCTCCCAGTACCCGAGCAACTTCCCAGCAACTTTCGGCTTCCTTTTAACTCGCGGGCGCTTGTGCCTGGCCCCAAGCCGCATGGCGGAGGACCGCCAAGCTGGGAAACGGGGCACCAAGGCAGAGCAAGGCTCCACCAGCAGCGGCCTAACTTTAGGTGGCTCCAAGCAGCTTGCTCCAAGCAGCCCGCCCCAAGCAGCCATAGTTTGCCCACCCCTAGGCTATATGCTGGTATTATCCTTTTGTCTTTCAATTGTTCAGAAAGACTTCTTGCAGATTTCTTATTTTTCTTTTTCACTAGTATTGCACTGGAGTGGGCTTTAGATCGCTATAGGAGGCCCATAGTTCCCTCCTTTAATTTTTGGATGACAAACCTGTCATTTAGATTCGGCAGGAACTTTAAAGACAAGATTGGACAGCCATTTGTCTGGAATGGTATAGGGCAAGGTTCACCAACCTTGTGGACCTCGGGGACCACCAAACTCATAATTTTAAATCCCGCAAACCACTAATATGAATTTTGACTGACGTTGGCTGCAGGAATAAAGTCTGCAGGAAAATTCCCTACCCCATTTTCGTACCGATCAATCATTCTTGATTTGGGATTGTAGGATACCGTCTCCAGCTCCCTTGATTGAGGGGGGGGAACCCCAATTTCTCTCACGCTAGCCACTCTGCTTCCCCATTGCATTGCAGCATCACACCACAGAGCTTGCCCCAATGCCCATATGCCACTTGCTTCCCCCAAGCATTTCTTTGCTAACCAGATTTCCAGGTCCATTGCATTTCTGTCACGTTTCTTGCTGTCGTGTGCAGGGAAACAAGTTTGTGGGACTAAAAAAAAAAAAAGTTCAATCAATTCCAACTTCGCAATTATCTTTTTTTTTTTTTTTTTGTGAGAAGTTGGAATTGATTGATTGAACTTTCTTTTAAATAGACTATATGAATTGGGATGTCACCAGAGGGGTTGTGAACAGTATTTTCTGCTCTTACTTAGTGCTCAGGATTTCCATGGGCAAAATTGGTGCTTCAAATCTTGCAGAGCATAATTTCATCACTTGAAGCCCCCACATCTTTCCAATTAGCTCAGAAGGTTTGAATCTAACCATTTGGGGACTTTTTTTTCAGGCTTGAAAGACATCAATTTTCCACGTGCATAGTTATAAATATGTGTATTTATATTTCTCTCTGTATGCATATATCTGCAATTCTACCTTCAGCACTTCCAGGTATATTTAATGATACCGTGTTTCCTCAAAAATAAGATTGGGTCTTATATTTCTTTTTAGTCCAAAAGACCCATGGGGCTTATTTTCAGAGGATGTCTTTATGTTTTCATCACAAGTCTTCCTGAAGGTGATGGGAACTGCAGCCTGCTGCAGCTGAAGAGTTTAGTTGAGCTGCAAAGTTGAATGCACCTGCAAAACAGCGGAGCACCCCAAGTGAGGAAATATGAGCATTGAGGGTGTGAGTGTCTGTATTTCCATGGGTCATGCGTGGAATTCATACCGCGCCTTCCCATTGATGTTCAAACAGGCTAATCGTGGTAAATACAAATCATTTTTTGAAAAAAATAAAAGGATGAATTACAATATTGATGATAAATGTAAGTGGAAAAAAAAAACAGTTTCCAAAGTCTTCCTCCCCCACCGAGTGAAACCTGAGTTGACTCACAGAGTGGGATGTCTCGGGATGCCCAGCTATCTTTCTCACTCTTTCGCAGAGGAAGAGAAAGCCGGTAAAGCCTGTGAGGCAGTGCATCCTGCCTCGGGAGACTGCCTCAGGGTGAGGGTGAGAGAGAGAAGCTGATCATTGAGGCTCTGGCCAACGCGGCCTGCCCGCCAGATTTCCCGATTCAGGGCAGGGATAGAAAAGAGGCAGCATCTGGTTGCTTCTGCCCCTGGCTTTCTTGACATTCAGGCCACTTTGCCACCATGGCAGCAGCAGCAGCAATCAGAGGCATTGGTGGGGGGTGGGGGGGAGAGAGGTATGCAATCTGGCCTGCCGGACAGGCCACACAGCTGTCTATCTCATCACAGTTGTGGCCATGGCCCTGGGCAAACAAAGTCAGATGCTGGGATAGAATGGGTGGGCTCTTAACTCGGGCTTATTTTGGGGGTGGGGCTTATATTAGGCCCATGCTAAAAATAATTCTAGTGCTTGTTTTCTGGGTGGGATTTATTTTCTGGGAAACATGGTAACCCTTTGCAGTGCTAAGAAATTGTGATTGACTGAAGTCAACAAGTGAATTTCATGTCTGAATTGATATTTTAACCTGGATCTCAGTAGTCTTCCATGTGTCAAATGAATAATAATGATGTAAGGGGATATTCTAATGTTGTAGCATATTTGCTTATCCATTGTAATGTATACTTTTTTCTCTTTTTCACAGCTTCTGCAACCATTTTATACACAAAGTTACAATTTTCTTTGAATCTTATGGACAAAGAAGATGGCAATGAGAGTACTCTGGACAAATAAGAATAACAAGTACCATTGAAAAGGAAAGCAAACACTTTCCATTTCCTTCAGAAGACCACACAATTTTTTTCCTTCGCCAGCAGGAGAGAAACAAAGGGGAGAAAATCAAGAAGAGATTTCTAGCTGGAAAAAGTAGAGTATGTGGATCTCAAACATACATGAAAAGTCAAGGGAGATTATTTTTCCATTCAGCAAAAGAAGGGAAATAACAGGAAGTCAGTGGGGAGGAAAAGGTCATTTGGACAGTCACGTCAGGCAGATAACGATGCAGCCTAGCCCTGGGAGTAACAAAACAGCTTGAATCACAGGAACACTAAACAAAGAATCATACATATTTTTGACATCCTCAAGAATATCAGTGGAGTAAAAGCTCCATAGAGGTGCCTGTTGTGGGGAAGATACAAATCACAGCTGACCATGAGGGGATACAAACTGGAGAAAAGCCATATAAATACTCAATGTGGCAAAAGCTTTGCTCACAACAGCTTCCTTGTGGTTCATGGAAGGACTCAGACCGGAGAGAAAAAATACAAGTGCTCTCAAAGTGGTAAATACTTTAGTGAGCATGGCAACATTGGACGACTCATACCAGAGAGAAAACATATGAATGTCCAGTTTGTGTGAAACTTTCATTGGAAATTCCCACTCATGAGAAAACAGACAGGAGAGAAACCCTTTGAATGTCCTATCTGTGGGAAATGTTTCAGTCACAATTCCCATTTGGTGATTCACCAGAGGACTCACACAGGAGAGAAACCATATGAGTGTCCTGAGTGTGGGAAAAGTTTCAGTTACAGTTCCAACCTTATTACCCACCAGATGATTCACACAGGAGAGAAACCCTTTAAATGTCCCTATTGTGGGAAAGGTTTCAGTCAGAATTCCCATTTGGTGATTCACCAGAGGACTCACACAGGAGAGAAACCATATGAGTGTCCTGAGTGTGGGAAAAGTTTCAGTTACAGTTCCAACCTTATTACCCACCAGATGATTCACACAGGAGAGAAACCCTTTAAATGTCCCTATCTGTGGGAAAGGTTTCAGTCAGAATTCCCACCTGGTGACTCATCAGAGGACTCACACAGGAGAGAAACCCTTTGAATGTCTTGATTGTGGGAAATGTTTCAGTGATAATTCTAGCCTGGTTAGACATCAGAGGATTCACACAAGAGAGAAACCATTTGAATGTCCTGATTGTGGGAAAAGTTTCATTAAAAATTCCCACCTCATTAGTCACCAGAGGATTCACAAAGACAAACCATTTAAATGTCCTGACTGTGGGAATCATTTCACTCAGAATTCCTATCTTGTGGCCCACCAGAGGACTCACACAAGAAAGAAACTCTTTGAATGCCCCTATTGTGGGAAAAGTTTCAGTCAGAATTCTGGTTTGCTGAGACACCAGAGGATTCACACAAGGCCCTTTGAATGCCCTATCTGTGGGAAAGGTTTCAGTCAGAATTCCCACCTGGTGACTCATCAGAGGACTCATACAGGAGAGAAACCATTTGAATGTCCTGACTGTGGGAAATGTTTTGGTGATAATTCCAGCCTGGTTAGACACCAGAGGACTCACACAGATGAGAAACCTTTTGAATGCCCAGTTTGTGGTAAAAGTTTTGGTAGGAATTCCAAACTGGTGGAACACCAGAGAACTCATACAGGAGAGAAACCCTTTGAATGTTCTGATTGTGGAAACACTTTCAGTAATAATTCCAACCTTATTAGCCACCAGAGGATTCACACAGGAGAGAAACCATTTGAATGTCCCTATTGTGGAAAAAGTTTCAGTCAGAGTTCCCACCTTGTGAGACATCAGAGGATTCACACAGGAGAGAAGCCCTTTGAATGTTCTGATTGTGGAAACAGTTTCAGTAACAATTCCAACCTTATTAACCACCAGAGGATTCACACAGGAGAGAAACCCTTTGAATGTTCCGATTGTGGGAAAAGTTTCACTCAGAGTTCCCACCTTGTGAGACACCACAGGACTCACACAGGAGACAAACCGTATGAGTGTCCAGACTGAGGGAATGATTTCGATACTAAGGATAGCCTTCTAAATCATACACACAGGGGAAAAACCATTTAAGTGGCCCAAGAAAGGAGGAAAGAACAAATTTGAACATATTAGTTTGATAAGCACCAGACATTGCTGAATATTTATTTTTGCAGTAATTGTGCAATTATTTAAAAATATTTTGTGGAGTGTTCTTTACATTTTTATTATGGTAGATGACAGAAATGCCACAGGCATAGTCCCAGCCTTATTCTCCCTGGGTGCCCCCGAGATTTTCAACCCCAGGATTACCCAGCCAGCATCTGTTTGGGATAGCAGCACTCAGACTATAGTTAGAGATTGTGGCTCCTCAAATAACACTCCTTCATATAGCGCAATAGCACTTTGCATACACAGAAATCTTCATTGGGTCAAAGCAAAGAAGTCACAGACCCAGCAGAGCTAGAAAAGGGGGGCTTGGGAAGAGGAGATGACTGACTATACAGTGAGAGAAATGTTTCTAAAAGGCATTTCAAAGGGTTGGAAAAGTTGGTAATACAGATGTGCGTGCAAAAATGTACCAGTCTGTTTGATACACATTCCTTTTTTTAATTGGAAATTTTTAATCTAATAAAATATATAATCAAACAAAAAGAAAGAATGGATACAAAGAAGCAGGAAAGGAATTGAAAAAAAGAAACATAATATAATTGTACCTTCTGCCCGTTTCTCTGTTGAGAAATTGCCATCACACATTCTTACCGTATATGGAAATTACCTCTGTACTCTTAGCCCAGCACTATATCCACCCTATCCTATGCCCTCCCTATGCTCAGACAGAAAAAAATGGCCTTGGGAGATATGCAATCTCCATTACTAAGGAGGTGAGGTGGAAACATCATCCAAGTCTGCAGCACACAGATCCTATTTGGAAGAGGCTCAGACTGACACCACCCTAATTCTCAGGAATATAAGAAGTGGGAAGAAGGCACCAAGGAGCTACTTTACAAGTGTTTTCACCCAAAAAGAACACATGACAAAACTTATCAAAAACAGAATCATAACTGCCAGATTAGGAATGCAAATTAATCTATGGAAAAATAAGGTAAGAGAATACATGTCAGCTCTAGACCAATTCAAATCACTGGGTCTGGACGGACTGCATCCCAGAGTTCTGAAGGAACCAGCAAAGGTGATTTCAGAACCATTGTAACATATGTTTCAAAGTCCTTGGAGCACAGGGGAACTAGAGTTAGTCCTCAACTTAAAATAGTTAATTTGTGGTCGAAGTTACGATGACACTGAAAATAATGGTTTATGACCATTCATCACACTTATGATGGTTATAGCATCCCCATGGTCATGTGATTTACATTCAGATGCTTGACAACTGACATTTATGATGGTTGCAGTATCCCAGGGTCATATGATCCCCTTTTGTGACCAGCTAACAAATAAAGTCAATGGGGAAAGCAGATTTACTTAACAACAGTGCTACTAATTTATCAACTGCAATGATTCACTTAACATATGTGGGAAGAAAAGTTGTAAAATTGGGAAAACTCAAAAAATTGCTCACTTAACAACGTAAATTTTGGACTCAATTGTGGTTGTAAGTTCAGGACTATTTTTAACTGAGGACTGGAAAGGAGCTGATGGGGTTCCCATCTTCAAAGCGGGTAAAAAACACAGGAATTAAACAGACAAATCAGCCTGACATTAATATCTGGTAATATCTTGGAAAACATAGGCAACAAATCTGTGAACACCTAGAGTGAAAAAAAAAAGTCATAACCAGTAGACAACCGATCATGCCAAACAAACCTTATTTTATTCTTTGACAAAGTGACTCAATGAGTGGACCAGAGAAATGCTGTGCACATAGTAAGATTTCAGCCAAGGATTTGATAAAGTAGATCACAACCTACTTCTTGGCAAGCTAGAAAAATGTGAACTTGAACAATAGACCCTATGATATTCAACACAGATTAAAAAAAAAAGTTTTACACTTAGACCAGAAATACCAATTGTATAGGTGCAAACTAGCTGAAACCTGGTTTAATGCCAGTAACTCTGCAAGGTATCTTGGAGTCCTCGTGGACAAACACTTAAATGTGAGCCAACAGTGAGTGGCAGCAGCCAAAATAACTATACAATCCTAAGCTGCATTAATAGGTAGATAGAATGAAGATCACATGAAGTTATGGTACTTCTTTACAAAACCTTACCTGGAATACTGCATCCAATTCTTGTCACTACAATATAAAAAGATATTGAGACTCTAGAAAACATGCAGAGAAGGTCAACACAGATGATTAGGGGACCGGAAGCTAAAAAAAACAACGGTTACAGGAATTGGGTATGTCTAGTCCGGGGGGTGTCAAACTCGATTTCATTGAGGGCCAGGTCAGGGCTGTGTTTAACCCTGGGTGGGGGAGGTGGGCATGGCCAGGCTAGGTGTGGCCAACTCATCGTTGTTCATGTGGGGGTACCTGTGGTGGCCCAAGCACTCTGCCAGAGAAAATGGGCTCCCAAGCTCCGATTTTGGCTGCGATAGTCTGCAACCCTCTGCATGTGGCCCTCCTGAGTTCTGTTTTCACTGGTAGAGGCACCGTGGGTCAGTCATTCGTTGTTTCCAGAGCAGACCCGTGGGCCAGATCTAAGCATCCCACAAGCCCCATCCAGGCCCCGGCCCTTGAGTTTGACATCCCTCGTCTAGTCTTATGAAAAGTACAAGGGGAGGCGTGGCAGCAGTAACCCAGTATTTGAGTGGCTGCCACATAGAGGAGGTGGTCAAGTTATTTTCCAAAGTACTAGAAGGCAACACAAGGAACAATGGATCGAAACTAACAAAGGACAGAAGCAACCTGGAATTAAGGCGAAGCTTCCTGACAATAAGTGCCTTCAGAGGTTGTGGGTGCATCATCACTGGAGGTTTTTAAAAAGAGACTGGATAGTTACTTGTCTGAAATGGTATAGAATCTCCTACTTGAGCAGGATGGAACAGAAGACCCCCATGGCCCCTTCCAGCTCTATCCTGATTGATTGATTCTTGAAAGCTGCAGCCTTGAATTGGATGTTGGAGCAGCAGCAACAGGTCAATGGGTTTATTTTGTGGGGAGGAAGAAGAGCCACTTTGGTTTAGTGGTGAAGGCAGCAGGTTAGAGACAGAGAAACGCTCAGTTCCAGACCCACCCAGCTGTTCAACTTTGGCCCGTCCTCTCAGGCCCAGGAAGCAGGAAAAAAAAAAAGGGGGGGGGAGCCACTTTCAAACACCGTTGCCAAGGAAACCGTAAGGCCAGGCATCAAGAGTGACCCAAAGGCACCAAAAATGGGTTTTTAAACCATAGAGTATTGCAATGCTAGAAATGTTCGGAGGAAAGGAGAAGCGCAGAGGAAGTTCCTCTTCCGGAGGACTCATGGGAGGAAGATGGTGGGCAGTGCGGCTTCTGTGCTCTTCCAGAGATCGAAGGAGCAGCTGGCGGGTGAGTTGGGGGCAACAGGTGGGAGGAGAGTCCGGGAGCAATTCGGGCTGTTCGGTTCCCTGGAAGCAGAGAAGCAACTGGGCTGAAGCGTGTCAGCTGCAGGTTCCTTCCCTCCCCAGATCGGAGCCCGCTGGAGCTGCACGCTGTGAAACTGGTGGCTGCAATTTTCTGCTGGGGGAAAGATCTAAAAAGCCTTTTTCAAGTGACGGTGGATCCTTTGGAAATGGCTCCCCTCCAGAGGTTTTGGGGGCTCCATCACTGGAGGGTCTTCAGAGGAGATTGAACAGCCGTCAGTTCGGAATGGAATAGGGTCTCCTGCCTGAACAGGGGATGGACTAGAAGACCTCCAATGTCCCCCCAACGCAATTTTTCTAAATTGGACCTGATGTTTTCTGGGCAACAAGATCGGACTGAGGTGCCTCTTATGGGTCTTTCCTGGGTTGTTTTCCTTGCATTTCTAGTTTACAAGCACCGTGTTTTCCTCTTGGTTCCCCCATCTGTGTATTCACCAGGTTCAACTCTGCTTCACCCACCAGTTCTTTTAAAAAAATGAATGTTTTGAACTTTTTGATTTTTTTTATAAAATTTATTGGTCACCTACCTTACCATGACATCACTGTGGGTGGTTTAGAAGCACAAAAATACATACACATTAAAACACTTTAAAGTAAGAAATGTAACTTGGCTCTGTCATGTGACTTTATGGTTCATGATTGGGCCACTTAGTGACAACAGATGCTATTCCCAATTGCAGTAAGTGAGGACTACTTCAATTGGGATGTCACCAAAGGGAAAGTATTTTCTGCCCTTACTTGGAGCTCATGGCTTCCATGGGCAAAACTGGTGCTTCAAATCTTGTTTTAGGCATCATTTCATCAGTTAAAGCCCCCACATCTAAAGTTAGTGTCATGCAGACCGACAGGTGTGGCTCAGTAAAACAAAAGAGAGAGTCCAAGTATGTTGATAAGCCAATGCATTTATCCATCTGAATAAAGAGGGGTCCCTCCTAAGAAGGAAAGAACCCTGAGTGTAGTGCAAAGCAGATATTTATACATTTCTTTGATTTTGCTTCATTACATAAGGAACTGGCACACAACAGATAAGGTACAGAGATATAGAAAGTATAAAAATAGCCAAAAATGTCTTCTATGGTTTTGGCCACATGCCTAACCCAGAGGCTAGTGGTTTCCTGTGAAAGTTTCCATGGCCTCAGAGGCCTGTTGAGGCCTGAACATCAGCCTTGCCATCTCAATAGATGAGCAATCATCAAATTCATCAGATTCCTGATTAACATTAGTGGAGAAGGTTTGACTGTAACCATTTTGACATATTTTTTCAGCCTTTAAAGACATGGTTTTCTCCATATTGTAGATGTGTGTATTTTTAAATATCTCTGAATGTATGAATACAATAAGAATAATAGAACAGAACAGAACAGAGTTGGGACCTTGGAGGTCTTCTAGCCCTACCCCCTGACTAGGCAGGAAACCATACACCACTTCAGACAAATGGTATTCAACATCTTTTTAAAAACTTCCAGTGTTAGTGTATTCACAACTTCTATATATCTCCAAACATATTATCTCTCCCCAGGACTTCCAGATATACAGTCATGTCAAAAAGAAAGTACACTCTCCTTGACTTCTATGATTTTATATTTCTGGATGTAGTAAAAATCATTTGGTCCTTAGAAGTTCTTAAAAGTAGGTAACTACAACCACAGATGAACAACAATACATAACATATTACATTAGATCATCATTTATTTTATAAAAAGAAAGCCAAGACAAAGAAGTCGCAAGTGAAAAATGTAAGATTCAATAATTTGTAGAACCACCTTTAGCAGCAACGACTAGAAGTAATTATTTTCTGTGTGACTTTATGAGTCTCTTGCAGTATTGTGGAGGAATTTTGGCCCATCTTTTTTACAATGTTGCTTCAGTCCTTTGAAGTTTGTGGGTGTTTTTTTATGCACAACTGTCTTGAGGTCCCATCAAAAGGGATGAAGTCTGGACTTTGCCTGACATTGCAACATATTGATCCTTTTCTTTTTCAGCCATTCTGTTGTAAATTTCCTGATGTGTTTCGTGACCATCGTACTGTTGTATAATCCCATGTCAGCCAAGCTTTAGCTATTGGACAGATGGCCTCACTTTTGACTCTAGAATACTTTATAGAGGGGTTCATGGTCAACTCAAAGAGTGCAAGGTGTCCAGGTCCTGGGTTTTCTTGGATGTCCACTCCTGGGAAGATTAGCAACTGTCTGGAATGTTTCCCACTTGTGAATAATTTTCCTCACTATAGAATGAAGGAGTTTAATTTTTTTGGAAATGTCCTTTTAAGCATTTCCAAATTGATGGGCAGCAAGAATTGCTTCTCTAAGATCATTGCTGATTCTTTACTCTTTGGCATTATATAAACACACAGCTTAATGCCGGAGACCAGGAAAGTATAACTTTGGATTTTGTAGATGTAGTCATGCTTCCTGATGATCAATTGATCAAGGGCATTTTATTAGCAGTACTTGGCTGCTACTTCGCCTCTTTATACTATGGAAGCAGTGAGAAATTTCCTAATGGTGAGAACAATGAACCAGCAGAACGGCTTTCCTTCAGAAGTTGTGGTGCTCCATCACTGGAGGCTTTTCAGAAGAGATGAGAGCGCCACTTGTCTGAAATGGTATAGAATCTCCTGCTTGAGTAGAGATTGGATTAGAAGACCTGCAAGTTCCCTTCTAATTCTGTTATTCTCTTCTGTTGTTTTGCGGTGATATTTATAATATCCTGATAAGTAAAATCGTAGAACTCAAAGAGGGTGTTCTTTCTTTTTCACTTGACTGCCTTTGAAAAGAAACTTTTGCACCGCTGGGAATTTGTGACTGACCCAGTCAACAAATGAATTTCGTCATTCAATGGATATTTTAACTTCGATCTGGGAATTCTTCCATGTCTTAAATGATTCATGATTAATGTAAGAGCTTATTGGAGCATTGGAGCATGTTTGGTTTGTCATTGTAACATAAGCCTTTATCATTTTTTCTCATTTTCTGAAACCATTTTACGCACAATAAAAGATATCCTTTTATTTGAATCTTACAGACAAAGAGGATGGCAATAAGAGCACTCTGGACAACTGAGGATAACAAGCAACCTTAAATAGCAAAGCAAGTCAGTCCAGAAATCAAAATATTTTCCATTTCCTTCACCTTCCTCAGCAGGTGAGAGAGAAACGAGAGAAAATCAAGACGACATTTCTACCAGGGACAAGTAGACTGTGAAATTCAAGCAAACATTACATAAAAAGTGAAAGATTATTTTTTCATTCAGCAAAAGAGGGAAATATCTTGAAGTTATTGGGGAGGAAAAGGTCAATTGGAAAGCTACGTAGAGCAGACAGTGCTGCAGGCCTAGGTCTGGGAGGAAGGAAATCACCACTAAATCAGAGCAGAGGACTCACACAGGAGAGAAATCCTTTAAATCCTGATAGTGGTAAAAGTTTCAGTCAGAATTCCAACCTTGTGACTCACCAGAGAAAATGTATGAATGTCCGGAGTGTGGGAAATGTTTCAGTCAGAATTCGAACCTGGTGATACACCAAAGGACTCACACAGGAGAGAAACCATTTGAATGTCCTGAGTGTGGGAAAAGTTTCAGTCACAGTTCCAACCTTATTACCCACCAGATGATTCACACAGGAGAGAAACCCTTTAAATGTCCCTATTGTGGGAAAGGTTTCAGTCAGAATTCCTCCCTGGTGACTCATCAGAGGACTCACACAGGAGAGAAACCCTTTAAATGTCCCTATTGTGGAAAAGGTTTCAGTCAGAATTCCTCCCTGGTGACTCATCAGAGGATTCACACAGGAGAGAAACCCTTTAATTGTGCTGATTGTGGGAAATGTTTCAGTGATAATTCCAGCCTCGTTAGGCACCAGAGGACTCACACAGGAGAGATACCATTTGAATGTCCTGATTGTGGAAACAGTTTCAGTAGCAATTTCAACAATATTAGCCACCAGAGAACTCACACAGGAGAGAAACCTTTTGAATGTTCTAATTGTGGGAAAGGTTTCAGACCGAATTCCAACCTTATTACCCACCAGAGGATTCACACAGGAGAGAAACCCTTTGAATGTCCCTATTGTGGGAGAAGTTTCAGTCAGAATTCCAGCCTGGTTAGTCACCAGAGAACTCACACAGGAGAGAAACCCTTTGAATGTTCTGATTGTGGAAAGAGTTTCAGCAACAATTCCAACCTTGTGAGACACCAGAGAACTCACACAGGAGAGAAACCCTTTGAATGTTCCTATTGTGGGAGAAGTTTCAGTCAGAATTGCAGCTTGGTTGAACACCAGAGGATTCATACAGGAGACAAACCCTTTCAGTGTCCTGACTGTGGGAAAAGTTTCAGTCGTAATTGCAGCCTGGTTAGTCACCAGAGAACTCACACAGGAGAGAAACCCTTTGAATGTTCTGATTGTGGAAAGAGTTTCAGTAACAATTCCAACCTTGTGAGACACCAGAGAACTCACACAGGAGAGAAACCCATTGAATGTCCTGACTGTGGGAAAAGTTTCAGTCACAATTCTAGCCTGATGATACACCAGAGAACTCACACAGGAGAGAAACCCTTTGAATGTCCTGACTGTGGGAAATGTTTCGGTGATAATTCCAGCCTTGTTAGACACCAGAGGATTCACACAAGAGAGAAACCATTTGAATGTCCTGATTGTGGGAAAAATTTCATTAAAAATTTCCACCTTATTAGTCACCAGAGGATTCACACAGGAGAGAAACCCTTTGAATGTTCTGATTGTGGAAAGAGTTTCAGTAACAATTCCCACTTTGTGAGACACCAGAGGACTCACACAGGCGAGAAACCTTATTAGTGTCCAGACTGAGGGAATGATTTCGGTACTAAGGATAGCCTTCTAAATCATACACACGGGAGAAAACATTTAAGTGTCCAAAGTGTGCATGGTACTTCAGGAAACTTTCCGACCTTATTGTATACAAGAAAATCCACACGCCCAAAGTGATGAGTATAGACAAAGCTTGAATTTCATTTCTAATGTCCCATTGTAAGTCCAGCTGAGAAATTTACTATTTAATTTGACTACAAAGAATTTGCCTGATTTTTTGTAGGCAAATATGTCATGCTATTAGACAGGAAGGAGGAAAGAAAAAATTTGGACATATTAATTTGATAAAGGCTATCTAGGACCAGATGTTGCTGAATATTTTTGCAGTAATTGTGCAATTATTTAAAAATCATTTTTGGGAATGTTCTTTGTATTTTTATTATGATAGATGATAGAAATGCCACAGGCATAGTCCCAGCCTTTTTCTCCCTGGGTGCCCCCGAGATTTTCAACCTCAGAATTACTCAGCCAGCATCTGTTTGGGATAAGAGCACTCAGACTATAGTTAGAGATCGTGGCTCCTCATATAACACTCCTTCATATAGCGCAATAGCACTTTGACTTATATGCTGCTTCACAGTACTTTATCGCCCTCTCTAAGCAGTTTATATAGTCAGCATATTGCCCCCAACAATCTGGGTCCTCAATTTAACGAGCTCATTTTACTGAAAGCCAAGTTGAGCTGGTGGGAATTGAGCTGTCAAACTGCAGGCAGACAGCAGTCAGCAGAAGTAGCCTGCAGTACTGCATTGTAACTATTGCACCACTATGTCTCTTATAAGGAGAAAAGTGAGAGGAGAAGTAGACAGTGTTCAAAATTCATCTTCTCCTAACAGTGCACCAAACATGCCTGTTCAGATTGTGTCAAGAATGAGGCACACAAGTGGAAGAAACCATATGAATAGCAAATATATTGCGAAAGGTTGGGGCAGTGACAAAACCAGTGTAAAATGTCAGATGTAAAGGCTGTTCTTCCCTGCAGGTGGCCTTCATAGAGAAAAGCTGCAGGAATATTGAGTTGAGGAGAAAAGGGATTGTGGTTTTATGCACAGGACCTCCAGGTTTATTCACAAGTCCCACTGTGATCTCATTTGTTTTTAGGGGCCTCCTTGTTAGCCTTTGACAGCTGGGGCCTAAGACCAGCACCAAGGGACTGATACTTTTGTGGTTCTCCCCATTTGGTGGGGAGTTGTGAGAAAAAAAGTGTACAGTAGATAATCAAGCAAAATTAAATAAAGCCAACCTAAGAGACAGAGGGGATGGTCTACAGGGTGAGGTCAAAAGCTATCTCACTCAGATGAACAGTCCATTTCCTCAGAATCAAAATTTGACGCTTAGATGGAAAGGTGTAAAGTATGTGTTGTTTGGAGGATACTGGATCTTGAAAGTTGCAGCCTTGAATTTGGGGCTGGAGTAGCAGGAACAGCAGAATGGCTAGATTTTGTGGGGAAGAAGAAGGCCCAATTTGGTGGTCACTAGCCTAGAGCCTGAGAGACCCTCATTTCCCGTCCTGCTCTAGGCACAAAGCCATCACAGAGACCTTGGCCTGTCCTGTCCTCTCAGGCCTTGGAAAGGGGAAATCTGCTTTCAAAAAACCCTAGAAAAGGAAACTGCATGGAGTGGGAGTGCAGGATAACTCCCCCAAACCTTTGCAACTGAGCGAAGTTTGAAGAATGAAGCTTGACTTACTTAGCTTCTAAGATTAGGGAGGTGCTGTGCCATAAACGTTTATGAACGTCTTGTTTGTGTACACTAAATGATTTCCAGCTTCATCCTATCAAAAGAAATAATGAAACATGGAAGAACAGCTGGAAACATCTACCTTCCAAAGTACCTTCTAGATAGGTGATATTCTTTCAAACTGCATCCTGGCAGAGCCTAAATCTTACTAGAGGAAGAGTTCCTCTGAGCAGCCTTCCCAATCTCCACAAGAGTTAGATTTATTGTTCCCAAACAGTTTGGGCAAAAGACTTGGAGGGCACTAGTTTGCAGAAAGTTGATGTATAGATTCTTAGGGGTGACTCAGTGGAGATCAAAACCTCTTTACCTCCCAAAACTTTATGACTGATTTCCTATGTTTGCCAAGGATTTAGGATCCAGGAGGTTCCAAGGGAGCCAGCTTGGTTCATGCTGCCCAGAGATGCTTCCAAGCACACCCATGCTAAATGCCTTGTGCTTCTGTAACTTTGCATGCACAGAAATCTCCATTGGCTCAAAACAAAGAAGTCACAGACCCAGCAGGGCTAGAAAAGGGGGGCTTGGGAAGAGGAGATGACTGACTGTATACGGTGAGAGAAATGTTTCTAAAAGGCATTTCAAAGGGTTGGAAAAGTTGGTAATACAAATGTGCATGCAAAAATGTAGCAGTCTTTGTTTGATACACATTCCTTTTTTTAATTAGAAATTTTTAATCTAATAAAATATATAAATCAAACAAAAACAAAGAATGGATATAAAGAAGCAGGAAAGGAATTGAAAAAAAGAAACATAATATAATTGTACCTTCCTCCCTTTTCTCTGTTGAGAAATTGCCATCCCACATTCTTACCGTATATGGAAATTACCTCTGGTCAGTTGACCAGAATAAAAACTTTCTTGGAAACGGATCCTGGCTTGAATCCCATTCCTCAGAGAAATCCAGTCCAACATTTCCCTTTCATGTTACTCATATCTGTGCAGAGGAACAGGGAGATTTTCTCAGTGCACAGATAGCAAGCAGTAACCAGATCCTCATGGTTGAGTCCCACCTCAGGGCTCCTTGGGCCAGGTGGGATTTCAGGGAATGAGATGGGACCAACCTGTTTTTCATTGCTTGCTGCCCAGGGATCTCATACCCCACCGCAGATGTACAACAGGAGCACACCCAGACAGACACTGTAGTTTGTACGGACCCACCAAGCTCCTTGGAGGGGAATCAAAAGTTGCCTCCCTCTTCCTGCGGCTGTACATTCCCTGTAGCAGGTCTGTGACTTCTCTGAGGAAACACTGTTGGTGGTGGGAGCTTCCCAGAACAACAAGCAAGAAGGAAGGACATCAAGTATGCTGCAGAAAAAGCTTACTCAAGTCTTTGGAATGGCACCCAATGCCTGGTGATTTAAAGAATTAGTCATTACAGGGTTCTTGATCGCAACACACACAACTGTCATTTCCTTCTTCAGTGTGTTTTCTCACTCGCACCCGTGCGCGCACACACACCATCTCATGAAGAGCAACCTGACTACTTCCTGGCTGTCAATGGGGGAGAAGAGAGGTAAAAAGTAGCATAAAGGGAATATTGTGGCCAAAACATGCTTCACCTAAACCAACCAATCGCTTGGAAGATTCAACATATACTGTATTAAGCATGCAAACAATCTCTGTGCACAATGGATTCCAGCAAAGCATTGGGAGCTTTCTGAGCAGCCCTGACCTAAAGTAGGACCGCAGCGTATATATTGTTGGACCACTACATTATAAAGATAGAACAGGCAGGCATCCTATAGAGTACAGCAAGATGTTGGAATATTTTTATTTATCCCCGCCTACCAGTTCAGCAGGGCAACTATGCACTCTGTGAGATATGGTCAAGGGATATAAACATTTTGACCCACTGGTCCAGAAATGGCTGTCTGATTTTTCCTCCTGTGCCCATGCAGGTCCAATTCAATTTCTCAATGTTTATTTATAACAAGACTGTAAGAAGTCTATACACAACTATTGAGTTCAGGGGCATCTCAGACAAAGATCATGCCAAACAAACCTTATTTTATTCTTTGACAAAGTGACTCAATGAGTGGACCAGAGAAATGCTGTGCACATAGTAAGATTTCAGTCAAGCATTTGGTAAAGTAGATCACAACCTACTTCTTGGCAAGCTAGAAAAATGTGAACTTGAACAATGGCCCCTATGTGATATTCAACATACGGTACATTTAAAAAAAGTTTTATACTTAGACCAGAAATACCAATTGTATAGGTGCAAACTAGCTGAAACGTGGTTTAATGCCAGTAACTCTGCAAGGTATCTTGAAGTCCTCGTGCACAAACACTTAAATGTGAGCCAACAGTGAGTGGCAGCAGCCAAAATAACTATACAATCCTAAGCTGCATTAATAGATAGAATGAAGATCACATGAAGTTATGGTACTTCTTTACAAAACCTTATCTGAAATACTGCATCCAATATTATTGCTTTACAAACATTTGGAATACTGCATCCAATTCTAGCCACTACAATATAAAAAGATATTGAGACTTTGGAAAACATGCAGAGAAGGGCAACACAGATGATTAGGGGACCGGAAGCTAAAACATAAAGAACAGTTACAGGAATTGGGTATGTCTAGTCCAGGGATGTCACTCAACTTCATTGAGGGCCAGGTCAGGACTGTGTTTAACCCTGGGAGGGGGGATGTGGTGTGGGCATGGCCAGGCTAGGTGTGGCCAACTCAACGTTGTTCATGTGGGGGTGCCTGTGGTGGCCCAAGCACTCTGCCAGAAAAAATGGGCTCCCAAGCTCCGATTTTGGCTGCAATGGTCTCCTGCAACCCTCTGCCAGGGAAAACTGAGCAAGGGAGGGCTGCATGTGGCCCTCCCGAGTTCTGTTTTCACTGGTAGAGGCACCGTGGGCCAGTCATTCGTTGTTTCCAGAGCAGAACCGTGGGCCAGATCTAAGCATCCCACAAGCCCATCCAGGCCCCGGCCCTTGAGTTTGACACCCCTCGTCTAGTCTTATGAAAAGTACAAGGGGAGGCGTGGCAGCAGTAATCCAGTATTTGAGTGGCTGCCGCATAGAGGAGGTGGTCAAGTTATTTTCCAAAGTACTAGAAGGCAACACAAGGAACAATGGATCGAAACTAACAAAGGACAGAAGCAACCTGGAATTAAGGCGAAGCTTCCTGACAATAAGTGCCTTCAGAGGTTGTGGGTGCATCATCACTGGAGGTTTTTAAAAAGAGACTGGATAGTTACTTGTCTGAAATGGTATAGAATCTCCTGCTTGAGCAGGATGGAACAGAAGACCCCCATGGCCCCTTCCAGCTCTATCCTGATTGATTGATTCTTGAAAGCTGCAGCCTTGAATTGGATGTTGGAGCAGCAGCAACAGGTCAATGGGTTTATTTTGTGGGGAGGAAGAAGAGCCACTTTGGTTTAGTGGTGAAGGCAGCAGGTCAGAGACAGAGAAACACTCAGTTCCAGTCCCACCTGAAGGGCAAAACCAGCTGTTCAACTTTGGCCCGTCTTCTCAGGCCTAGGAAGCAGGAAAAAAAAAAAAGGGGGGGGGGAGCCACTTTCAAAAACCGTTGCCAAGGAAACTGCAAGGCCAGGCATCAAGAGTGACCCAAAGACACCAAAAATGAAGATAAGTAGCGGCACGTTTCACTTTTTCACGGGGCTCAGTTGCAAAGCTCAGTTGCTAGGGGTCGAAAACCATCTGCTGCCATATAATCGGTGAAAACATCTTCCAAATGCCATGGTGGACATTGGACAATCGCGTTTTTCCACCTCCTGTCGCTAGATGGCACTCAGGCAACACCTAGATAGACATCGATACATTAGTGCCATTCGTGCGTGAGCTTAAAAAAAATGGGTTTCAAACCATAGAGTATTGCAATGCTAGAAATGTTGGGAAGAAAGGAGAAGCTCAGAGGAACTTCCTCTTCCTGAGGACTCATGGGAGGAAGACGGTGGGCAGAGCGGCTTCTGTGCCCTTCCAGAGATTGAAGCAGCAGTTGGCGAGTGAGTTGGGGGCAGCAGGTGGGAGGAGAGTCCGGGAACAAGTCGGGCTGTTAGGTTCCCTCCACGGCCTGGAAGCAGAGAAGCAACTGGGCTGAAGCGTGTCAGCTGCAGGTTCCTTCCCTCCCCAGATCGGAGCCCGCTGGGGCTGCACGCTGTGAAACTGGTGGCTGCAATTTTCTGCTGGGGGGAAGATCTCAAAAGCCTCTTTCAAGTGACGGTGGATCCTTTGGGAATGGCTCCCCTCCAGAGGTTGTGGGGGCTCCGTCAGCCTTGCCGTCTCAACAGATGAGCAATCATCAAATCCAAAAGGTTCCTGATTAACTTTAGTGCAGAAGGTTTGAACGTAATCATCTTTTTCAGGCCTCAACGACATGGATTTTCTCCATATTGTAGGGGTGTGTATTTTTATTTCTCTCTGAATGTACATATCTCCAAACGTATACACTCTGCCCAGGACTTCCAGATAAGCAGTCATGTGAAAAAGAAAGTATACTTTCCTTGACCTTTTATGATTTTTACATATCAGAACATAGTAATAATCATTTGGTCCTTAGAAGGTCTCAAAAGTACAACCACAGATGAAGAACAATACCTGACATTACATGAGATCATCGTTTATTTTATAAAAAGAAAGCCAAAACGTAGAAGTTCTTAGAAGTAGTTCGTTTCTGTGTGACTTTATCAGTCTTTTGCAGCGTTGTGGAGGAATTTTGGCTCACTCTTTTTTACAACATTGCTTCAGTTGCTGATGTATTTTGCAACCATTTTCCTGTTGCATAATCCTAAGTCAGCCAAGCTTTAGCTTTTACACAGATGGTCTCTGGCCCAATTGTAGTATGGGCAAACATCTCCACTTTGTTCTGGTTTGTGCAAAGGACAAGTGTTCCAGAAGTCCTGTGATTTGTTCAGGTGCACCTTTGCAAACTTCAGCTGTGCTTCTATGACCTTTTCAGAGAAGAGGCTTTCCCCTGGCAACCCTTCCAAACGAACAGTTCAGTCTTTTTCTAATTGCGCTGTCATGAATCTTAACATTTAACATGCTAATTGAAGCTTGTAGAGCAGGGGTATCAAACTTGCATCATCATGCCATGATCATGTGTCATATCACAACCTTTTCCCCCTTCTCTAAACTGGAGGTGGAGGTGGCCAGCATATGACCCATCTGTGCAGGCCATGAGTTTAACAGACCTACTGTAGAGTCTGAGAGAGAACTCTTTACAATTTCTCTAGCCATTGCACCATCTAACCTTTCTTGAATTTTCTTGAACGTCCACTTCTGGGAAGATCAGCCACTTTCCTGAATGTTTCCCACTTGTGAATAATCTTCCCCATTGTAGAATGATGGGTTTTAAGTTGTTTGAAAATGGCCTTTTAAACCTTCTCAAATTGATGGAGAGCAACAATTCTTTCTCTAAGATCATTGCTGATATCTTTATTCTTTGGCATTGTGTTAATGCACAACTCAATGCTGGAGACAAGCAAATTCCTACAACTTTGGCTTTTACAGATGTAGTCATACTTGCTGATGATCAATTGATCAAGGGCATTTTATTAGCATTACTTGGCTGCTACTTCCTCTTTATACTATGGAAGCAGTGATAAATTTCCTAATGGTGAGAACAATTAACCAGTAGAATGGCTTGCCTGCAGAAGTTGTGGTGCTCCATCACTGGAGGCTTTTCAGAAGAGATGAGAGCACCATTTGTGTGAAATGGTATAGAATCTCCTGCTTGAGCAAAGGGTTGAATTAGAAGACCTGCAAAGTCCCTTCCAATTCTGTTATATTCTTCTGTTCTTTTGAGATGATATTCATAATACCCTGATAAGTAAAATTATAGAAATCAAAGGGGATGTAGTTTCTTTTTCAATTGACTGTATTTGAAAAGAATCCTTTGCACTGTTAAGAATTTGATCCAGTCAACAAGTGAATTTTGTCATTGAACGGATATTCAAACTTGGATCTGGGTAGTCTTAGATGTGTCAAATGAATCATGATTAATGTAAGAGTTTATTGGAGCATTGTGGCATACTTGCTTTTTCATTGTAATGTAAACTTTTTTCTTTTTTTCCTCATCTTCTGCAACCATTTCATGCAGAATTAAAGATGCCCTTTTATTTGAATCTTATAGACAAAGAGGAAGGCAATAAGAGCACTCTGGACAATTGAGGAGAACAAGCAACATTAAAGCAAAGCAAGTCAGTCCAGAAATCAAAATATTTTCCATTTCCTTCAGAGAGCTACACAATTCTTCACCTTCCTCATCAGGTGAGAGAAAAACGAGAGAAAATCACGAAGAGATTTGTAGCTGGGAAAAGTAGAGTGTGAAATTCAAGCATATGTTACATGAAAAGTCAAGGGAGATTATTTTTCCATTCAGCAAAAGAGAGAAATATCTGTAAGCTACTGGGGAGGAAAAGGTCAAGTGGAAAGTCTCATAGAGCAGACAGTATTTCAGGCCTGCCTCTGGGAGGAAGAAAACGGCTTGAATCAAAGCACAACTAAACAAGGGATCATCCATATTTTTTACTTTCTCAAGAATATTAGTTGTGGAAAAGCTCCATAGACATGCCTGTTGTGGGAAAGATACAACTAGAAAATCACAGCTGATTATGCCTAAGAGGATCCAGACTGGAGAAAAGCCGTACAAATATTCTGAATGTGGCAAAACCGTTGATCAGAACAACTCCATTGTGGTTCATGGAAGGAACCACACAGGAGAGAAGACCTACAAGTGCTCCCAATGGGGTAAATGTTTTAGCAAGTATGGCAATGTGGACTCACACCAAGGAAAAACTGTTTGCATGTCCTGATTGTGAGAAATGTTTCTGTGATAATTCCAGCCTCATGAGACACCAGAGAACTCACACAGGAGAGAAACCCTTTGAATGTCCTGACTGTGGGAATAGCTTCAGTCGAAATTCTCACCTCGTTTCACACCAGAGAACTCACACAGGGGAGAAACCTTTTGAATGTCCTGTTTGTGGGAAAAGTTTCAGTCACAATTCTAGCCTGGTGATACACCAGAGGACTCACACAGGAGAGAAACCTTTTGAATGTCCTGATTGTGGGAAAAGTTTCAGTCAGAATTCCAACCTCATTGGTCACCAGAGGATTCATACAGGAGAGAAACCCTTTGAGTGTCCTGATTGTGGGAAAAGTTTCATTCACAATTTCAGCCTGGTGAAACACCAGAGGACTCACACAGGAGAGAAACCCTTTGAATGCTCCTATTGTCGTAAAAGTTTCAGTCACAGTTCTAGTCTGATGATACACCAGAGAACTCACAAAGGAGAGAAACCCTTTGAATGTCCTGATTGCGGGAAAAGTTTCAGTTGGAATTCCAGCCTGGTGAGACACCAGAGAACTCACATAGGACAGAAACCCTTTGAATGTTCTGATTTTGGTAAAAGCTTCAACTACAATTCCAACCTGGTGACACACCAGAGGACTCACACAGGAGAGAAACCCTTTGAATGCTCCTATTGTCATAAAAGTTTCAGTCACAGTTCTAGCCTGATGATACACCAGAGGACTCACACAGGAGAGAAATCCTTTGAATGTCCTGATTGTGGGAAAAGTTTCAGTCGGAATTCCAACCTGGTGAGACACCAGAGGATTCACACAGGAGAGAAACCATATGAGTGTCCAGACTGTGGGAAAGATTTCAGTATTAGGACTAGCCTTCTAAATCATATGCTTATACACACAGGAGAGAAACCATTTGAGTGTTCCGAGTGTGGATGGTGCTTCAGGAAACATTCCAGCCTTATTGCACACATGAAAATCCACACGAGGCCCCAAGTGATAAGTGTAGAGAAGGTTTGAATCTCATTTCTAATATCCGATTGTAACTCAAGCTGAGATTGTTTAATTTGACTATTAAGGATTTGCCTATTTTTTGTAGGTAAATATGTAATGGTATTAGATGGGAAGGAGGAAGGAAAAAATGGCAACATATTAGTTTGATGATGCCTATCTGGCCATCAGCAGTAAAACTTGCTGCATACAGATAGTCCTCAGGTTACGAATGTAATGGAGTCTTCCCATTTTATCAGTAATTCGAGAATTTGTGGGAGTGAATCTCGTACATTGAATGGCATCACTGTTAGGAATATAAGTCACCTAACAGGTGTTTGGGTTAGAAATATATAAGCCAGGATAGATATTTTAGTACTATATCTTTAAGAAAATGCAAAACTGTAGTTGGGTGTGGTTTTTCAAGCGGCCATAAGATGGAGCCAGAAACCTGGGTTGTTTTAATCTGAATCTCAGAAGAGAGTATGAGTTCCCTTCTGTTGGAAAATATTGCCGTTCCTCCATTTTTCATAATTGACTGCTATTACTGGATTTGATGTAAGTCTGATACTGAACTGCTTTTTGACACTGGACTTTGATATTTGGATTATCCCTGGATTGAAAACTGACTGATTTAACCTGTGAATGACTTTAAACTGCCTATTTTGGACTTTGCTTAACGTTTCTGGAAGTAAAAGCCTACATTTACTGTATAGTGTATCTGTGTGCTCTCTGTGTATTATTCAAACACTGCTCTCTATACCTCTCCCTGTATGCACTCATTCTAACGGGGAATTACCTCAACACTCACTCCCTGGTTTATCCCACACATTCATTGCTTTCTCACCCCAGATCAGCTTGAAGAGGCCTCTGGCGCCGAGAAAGCAACCCTGAGAAGCAGCGCGCAGTCTCAGGGCTGCTTTTTCATCGGCAAAGCACTTGAGGATTGCGTTCCTGTAGGCTTTGGCAGCCCTTTGTCTTTAGGAACAGGGCTTTGTTGGCACCACCTCCGCTGGTGCTAACAAAGGCTTTTTGTTTTTTGCTGCTGAAGCCTAAATTAACACAATCTCCCTGCAGGCTTCAGCGAGGAAACGGCAAATGGAGGAAAGGCCTGAAGGACTGAAGCCTTTCCTCCATTTGCAAACATCCAGGCCTCAATTTGCAGAGAATAGAGGCCTTAAGTACAAGATTACATAAGATCTCACGCTATTGATCTTGCGATATGTTAGGCCTCTGTTGTCTGCAAATGTGGGCAAAGAGAGGAGATATTTCCAAGATAAATGACTCTCCACAGGCAAAGTGCCTGTGAAGACCCATGATAGGGAATAGGGATGAGTGTTGCAGAGCCTTTGTGGTCATTCGTAAGGGTGAAGAATTGCTGTGGTACTACAATATTCATAATTTGGTAATTTGTTCATAAATGCTAGGGGGCACTTATCTTCAAACGTTCACTAAGGGAATTTTCGTAACCCAGAGATTACCTATTTGTTTTTGCAGAAATTGTGCAATTCTGTAAAAATCTTTTTTGGGTGTTCTTTGCCTTTTTATCATACTGTGACAGAAATGCCATGTATAGAGTCCCAGCTTTTTTCTCCCTGGGTGCCCCAAAGATTTTAGCTGCAGAATTCTCTAGCCAGCATCTCCTGGGCATTGGAGCACTCAAAATTTAGGTAGAGCTTGTGGCTCCTCATGTAAGGAGAAAGTGAGAGGAGATGAGAAGTAGGTGGGATTTCAAAGTTCATCTTTTCCTAACAGTCCCAGAAATTCAGTGCACCAAACATGCCTGTTCAGATTATGTCAAGAATGAGGCATGCAAGTGGAAGAAACCATATGAATAACAAATATATTGGGGAAGGTTGGGGCAGTGACAAAAGCAGTGTAAAATTTCAGATGGAAAATCTGTTCTGCCCTGCAGAGGACCTTCATGGTTCAAAAGCTATAAAAAGCAATTAGATTGAAACATTTCAGTTGCTACATATTCCTTCACTCCCCAGATTTGATTCCATTGGTGGTGCATCCTTTAAAGCTGGTTCTCCTTCATAGTAGGGTTGACATGTTGTGATTTTATGGACATGTTCTTTTTCTTGGAAACAATATGGAACTCTTATGCCACTGCTGTCTTCTGAGATTTTTTTCTAAACTTCTATATCTAGAAAACAAATACATGATTTCCCTGTGGTGCACCATCCATTTATTATCCTGGAAGAACTGTTCTTAACAGAATTTTTTTTAATACTAGCTATTGTGCGTCCTTTGGGTTGTTCAGTTTTATAGACAGTCCTCGCATACTGCTTACTACTCAGCATTCAAAACACCCATATGTCAACTTCAAGACCTTCAGAGTCGGGTTTTCACCAGTTGTGCCAATATGACATGCCTAATAAATTTGGACTTTGAGGAACTCCTTGGCCTTGGAGTTTTGATTGCATTGGCTCTGTTACTTTCTTTTCCAGACTAAGACATTTTATGAAAAGGATTGCAGGAGCTGCGCCTTTTGATACAATGGGTTAAAAAAGGCTCTACCAGACGACTCCTGACACACTGTATAAGGTTAAATATTGACGAAAAGGCAGCATCTCTAGCCAGGAATTGCATGCAGGAAGGATGGTGAGCCTTCCAGTGCAATGACATCTGAAGGTCTGCCTCGCCCTTCTTCAACATCAGTGCAATCCTAATTTGCACCTATTGCAGCTGTGGATTAGCGCATCCAAGTTGCTTTTGTTATTGCAGTGTTTAGTGTCTCTTTTTTTAAAATCTGGGTGCTTGCTTTTCATCCCTTGGCTTTTCTTGTGGGTGATATGGGTGAGCTTCTCTGGTGGGACTCAGATGGAGAACTTTGGTGTTGTCCTGCAGCACCCCAGTCACCCCCCTCCCTGCAGTGGCTTCAGCGACCTTTCCTCTTGCGCCTAGAGAGGAGGCGGGAACCTTTGCCAGGTTATGCCAGGTTATGTTGCGGAAGTTCCTTAGCAGGCAGAGGCAAACAAAAGTTATAACCAGTAGTCAGTGTGGGTTCATCAGTCATCCTCCTCCTCGCAGCGGCTTCAGCAAATGGGCTTGTCATGCCCCTGGTGGAGACTGACTCTGAGCAGTCAGAGGAGGACCCAGGCCCATCCCCTATCCATCCTACGGCACGCAGGGAGGAGAGGATCAGGGTAAAATGTGGTCTACTCAGGAGGAGAGGGCCATGATACTCTTCTTGGGTTAAAGGTGTGAGATCTACATAAGAGTTTGGACCCGCATGCTAACAGACGCTGGAGACAATTTAGTGTTTTATTCCTAAAGAAGGTTTATCTTGGTTGGCGTTCTTCCGATGGACTATACCTGGTTATCTTCCTGAAGTGGGCAATTATCTATTCTGGTCTGTCATGGAACTTTATTCAGTGTGGTTTGTTTTTGTTTTTTGCTTCGTTATCAGCTCTTTGAATTTGAACTCTTTCTTTCCTTTAAAATGTTATTTTGAAAATAGTTTACTCCTTCACTGTGAACAATTAAACAGTGAAGCCAAGTTGAAGGCATTAAAGGACTTTTATTTACGGTTTGGTTTTTGTTATATTTCTGATATACTCTGGGTCATCATAGGGCTAAACGCAGAGACCTTTCCTCTTGCGCCTAGAGTGGAGGCGGGAAAAGTGGGTTGGGAGTGCAGTTTCTGGCCCCTCCCATTCTTTTGCCAGATTATGCTGTGGAGGTCCTTTCGCAGGCAGAGGCAAACAAAAGTTATAACCAGTAGCCAACATGGGTTGATCAAAAACAGATCATGCCAAACAAACCTAATTTCATTCTTTGACAAAGTGACTAAATGAGCCAGTGAAATGCTGTGGAGATAGTACATTCTCCTTAGAGCCGTTCAGATCATCCAGAGAGTGAGAGGTGCTTCAGTCTGCATCGTTGAAGGCGGAGCTTAATTACTGAGGAACGTTCCGCCCTCCATCACGTGGCTCCCTTGCATTCCCAATTTATGCTCAGCCTTCATGAGATTAGGCTGTGTATTTTTCCACTCCTTGGCCGATTCAAGAACTCCTTACTTCAAGAAAATTCCTTAATATTTCAGGTTTGCTTATTATTGCCTCGTTCTTCCTTAGCCTGTGCACATTTGGGATTGTTGCTGTAGCAGGGGAGCGCATTCTTCGCTCCCACGGGGGATAAAGAGTGGGCAGCTTTCGCGCTCCGGCGCCAATCCCTCCCCCCCCATTCAGTCCTCTTTCCTGCCGCTTCTCCACACTGCACTCGTAGCGTTTTGATTCGATCGCACTGAGAAAGTGCAGCTGGTGTTCCCCCCCCCACCATGAACGCTGATCGCCCCAGGAAAGGGTGAAATTTGCTTGGCTGCCTCTCTCGGCCTCTAGACGCGCCGGAGAGGCTTAGTTTGCTCTGAGTGGCCCGTTGATAAGGGATTGTGGGCAGCCGCCATTTTGGGCACCGCCACGTGTTGGGCGCCATATTAAAGGCCTCATTGGGCTGCGAATGGGCTAGCTCTAGTCACAGGCCTTCCAGCCTGTGACAGCTATTGTGCATTAATTATAATTGGCAAACTTGTTGGCTTTCCGCAGCACGCTCAGGGCAGGGAATTGCAGCCTGCCTTCCCGGTTGTTGCCTGGGAGCTCCGGCTGCCAGAGGCCTCATTCCTGTCTCAGGCGTTCATTTGGCGAATTGGAGATAATTAACAGCAACTTCTGGGGCCACTGTCTCCTGGGAGCACCGAACCAGTCCTCGAATTAAATATTTGTCCAAGAAAAAATATAATAATAACAACAGCAATAATAATAACAATAAGTAAATAACTAAACATTATATATATATATATATACATATATTACCGATATATGACTATAACATATTAGCAATACTAATTGGATTATATATATTTAATTGTACGCATTCGTATATATATATTAAAAATTATAACAATATAATATTATAGATTATATACATCTAAATTCCAAAAGGGGGCATGGGCCAGCTGAAAGGACACCCGGCCTTTGTTGTAGGTCGAATCCTTGGCGAGCCAACCGTCTTTTGATTGTTATTACAGTCCTTTCTTCTATAATGGCAGATGACAATTCCGCTAAAGGCCCTTTTTTGAAGGTCAGATCTAAGTCCTACCACTTGCGCAGACAGGCTAAGGAAGCCTCTAAGGAAACTTCCAAGGTTTCTCAGAGAGACGCCCTAAGACGTCATAAGGCACTGGAGAAAGAATTTGACAGGCGATCTAGAGAGGCACAACCGGGGCCTCCAGCCCTCCCACCCTCCATTCCTTCTACCTCCAGACACCCCCCCTCCTCCAGATTGCTCTTCCCTCTCCAGGCGCAGCTCATCCCAGGGACACCAGGTCCCCAGACCAAGAACCAGACGGACGCCTGAAGCTACATTCACGCCCACGGCCGCTGGTCTGCACCAGGAGGAGGCCGCCACAGTCGAGATCCCTGCATGCATGCAGGCATGGATGGAACGGGCTATCCGCCAGGGGATCGCAGAGGGCCTCCAACAGATGTCCAGGTACGGTCCCCCCTTGATGGCGCCCGAACACGATTCGCCATCAGTCAGGTCCCCACCTAGATCGGACCCTCCTCATGGTCAGGTACCTTTACAGGGGGACAGCCGTCTCCCAGAAGGGGAACTGGAGGAGGCCATAGAGGACCTGGATCGGTTCAGGGAGGAGGAAGAATTTGAATGGGGGTCTATGCATCACGGGGAGCCCCTATCGGAGATAGACCCTATGGAAGGGGACATGTCCGAGGACGAGGGCCTCACTCCCGATCAACCCACCTTTGTGGGTCTGTTCAAGCCACACATGTTTAAATCGCTACTATTTAAGGCCAAGAACATATCTGGCCTTTCTGTACAGTCCCCCTCGGCTCTCCCTTCCCCAGTGGAGGGACAAGAGGACGCCATTTTTAGGCAGCCCGTGGTGGAAGCGGAGATTATTCCGGCTCCACCCATATTTCACAACCTAGTTTCAAACCAGTTGGACTCTACAAGGACCTCTCCTGCCCCATCCAGTCAGGACAAGAGGTTCTTTAACCTCGAGTCAAGCTTCTGCAACCTGCTTAACACTCTCGAGGTAGATGAGCCCATTGTTGGCTTAGCATCCTCTTCCTCCCCCAGTAATCCCCTGGAGGGTCTGAAACCTGAGGACAAGAGGTCTGAACTAGCTTTACATAGGGCTCATCAAGCTGACACATGGGCCATTAGATCGGCCAAGACCGCCTCCTTCTTCACCAGATCTTCGATCCGGTGGCTCCACCAACTGAAACAGCATGTTCCCCCCCTCTAACACAAGGGCACATCAAGACATCGCCAAATTGACAGCCGCGGCAGAATTCTCGGCCGACGCCACCTACCACGCGGTTATGTTCTCTGCCCAAGCAATAACCTCTCATGTTACTGCTCGTCGCCTGCTCTGGCTCAAACACTGGCAGGTGGACGTAAAAAACAAAGTTAAGTTGGCCACTGCCCCCATCAAGGGGGACAAACTATTTGGCACTGCCCTGGAGCCATTGCTAGCCGAAACCTGAAGCAAGAAAAAATTTCTTCCTCCCCTTTTTCGGAGGTCAGAGTCAAGAGCCCCTCAGCCATTTCGGAGAGGTTCCTCCCGACCTTTCTACCAGTCACCTTTCCCGCCCAGGTATCCGAGACCCCCCTCCTTCCAGCCATTCCAGCCCCAGGATCGAGCCGATCCGGGTGACAGGAACAGGAGGGGCGGCAGCTACAGGCGTCCCTTCAGGGGTTCAGGAGGGAAGCCCTTCCAGTGCA
This sequence comes from Hydrophis major, assembly GCA_033807585.1. Lineage (NCBI taxonomy): Eukaryota > Metazoa > Chordata > Lepidosauria > Squamata > Elapidae > Hydrophis > Hydrophis major. The sequence continues at coordinate 48,265,006 of CM066329.1, forward strand.
CCAGATAGATCCTGTCCCTCCCTTCCCATCAGCGGACGCGCTTGAATTCCTGCGCCCCCCCCCCCGATTTTTTTTATGGCATCCCCCTCTCAAGGGATCCCACCAAACGCAATTTAATGGATTCAGCTATCCATCATCTCCTCAACATACAAGCCATACAACCCACCCCACAATCCCAGCGGGGGCAGGGGTTTTACTCCCACCTCTTCGTGGTCCCCAAATCCTCAGGTGGATGGAGGGGTATTCTAGACCTGAAACGCCTTAACCGTTACCTGATCTACTGCAGGTTCAAGATGCACACCCTACAGTCCATTCTACTGGGCATCAGGCAGGGGGACTGGCTATCCTCTATAGGTCTTTCAGAGGCATATCTTCACATCCCAATCCAGCTCTTCCATTCCAAATTCCTCAGGTTCTGCTACAACCACTGCCACTTCCAACATGTGGCCCTTCCCTTTGGGTTGGCCTCTGTCCCGAGAGCCTTCACTAAGGTCCTCGCGGCTCTGGCGGCCCATCTCAGGAACCTCCCGGTTCGTCTCCACTGTTACCTGGATGACATCCTCATCCTGTCTCACTCCAGACTCCAAGCAGAGAAGGATATCAGAGCTACTCTCTCTGCCCTCCAAGAACATGGGTTCCTAGTAAACTGGCAAAAGAGCCAACTGTTACCATCTACACGGATTGTTAGGGATAACATTGTTTACCCTAACTGGTTTAGGTAAAATAATAAATATGTAATCATGGTTTATAAGTTAAAGTGTCTGCAACTTTAAATATAGGAATGTAATTAAGGGAGTGGTTGTAAAAGCACTTTAAAAGAAGCAAGACAACAGCTTGCTCTCTCTCTGGCTTTGATGATCCCTAATTACTGCATGGACTCAAGACTGCGTTACTCGAACGGGAGAGAGACAAAGGACTGATTTGTAAGTGAACTGACATAGGATATTCAACACGGACTTTGCTAACTGAATATCCTTGAATGGACTGACTAAATGATACATGACTAATGGACTGTTATTTCGACTATGCTATGAACTCATAATGGAATAAACTATATTTTTGATAGCACAAGCGTATCTGTTATTTGTTACTGTATGTTAATAAACATACAAACATATCTCACTCATTTATCTGTGTGCCCATCTGACTAACGCTGCACATTCTGTTTAGCTTGTCTCCTTAACCCTGGTTGGGGAACCCAGGCTTAACACGGATCACCCACTTGGGATCCGTCATTGACTCAGTTCAAGGAAAGTTTTTCCTTTCCTTGGAAAGTTTCCTTAGCATCCAGGAAACCGTCAAACATATCAGACGATCAAGAAAGGTAACACTTTTAGAATTGTCTAAATTACTAGGTAAAATGGTCTCATGTATCTCCATTGTTCCCTGGGCCTGTTTACACACCAGATCCCTACAGTGGTTCCTGTTCCCGTTCCAAAGGACCGGCAAAAGCAATTCAAAGGCCACGGTCAAGGTGCCTTCAAGGGTCCTTACGTCTCTCCTCTGGTGGACCAGTCCTGCCATCAACAAGGGACATTGCTTCAAGGAGCCCCAACACCTCACCCTCACCACAGATGCCAGTCTGTCCAGATGGGGCGCTCACATCCACTCGCTCTCGACACAGGGCAGATGGTCACAGGTAGAACGGGCATGCAGTATAAACTGGTTGGAACTCCGCGCCGTCCACCTGGCGTTGCGCAACTTCCTCCCTCAGGTACGCGGCATGTCCTTATACTCATGGACGTCACCGCCAAGGCTCACGTCAACCGACAAGGGGGCACCCAGTCCATCCGCTTGATGAGAGAGGCCGAGCGCCTCTGCCGTTGGGCGGAGCGCAATCTCCTCTCCCTCAAAGCCGAACACATCTCGGGGGACTCAAACACCCAAGCGGACTGGCTGAGCAGGACCACGGTGGACCCATCCGAGTGGCGCATCCACCCATCACTGTTCAGGGAGGTGACCACGATGTTCGGTCTCCCGTCAGTAGACCTCTTCGCATCCCCCCTCAACACACAACTCCCCAGGTTTTTCTCGAGGTACCCCTCCCACGGGGCCGAGAATTAAAACGTCCTCCGTTGCCCCTGGCCCACAGGGCTTCTATATGCATTCCCTCCATTAGCCCTAGTCCCCAGAGTCATCCAGAAGCTCATCTCCGAGAAAGCAGAGGTGATTCTAGTGGCCCCCTACTGGCCCAGACGCCCATGGTTTGCGGACTTCCGCAACTTGTCGGTGGCCCCTCCCTGGAAAATTCCCCCAAACAGGATATCCCTTTCTCAGGGGCCCCTCCAACACCTGGATCCTCAGTGGCTCCAGTTAGCTGTTTGGAGGTTGAGCAGGAACGTCTAAGAAAGGAGCAGTTTTCTGACCAGGTTATTGATACCATTTTAGCCACCAGGCGGCCCTCAACAACCCGAATATACAATGCCACTTGGAATAGTTTCTGCAAGTGGTGCCATAGTTTCCAGGTCAACCCGCTTTCACTCTCCATCGCTCAAGTTTTGGAATTCCTCCAAGAAGGTCTGAGGAAAGGACTTTCCCCGAACATCCTGAGGCGTCAGGTCGCAGCCCTCTCAACTGTCATTGCTGGTGACAATCTGGGTTCCCTTTCCCTCCACCCTCGCATTAGGGCATTCCTCAGAGGAGCCACTAACCTGTGTCCCCCAACAATTCATCGATACCCTACCTGGGACCTCAATAAGGTCTTTGTGTCCCTCACTAAACATCCCTTTGAGCCTCTCAGGGAATCCACACTCCAGTTTCTAACATTCAAAGTTGTGTTTCTGGTTGCCATCACTTCGGCTCGCCGAATATCGGAGATAGCAGCCTTGTCGGTGAGGAAGGACCTTTGCATCTTCCATGCCGACCGGGTTGTTCTCTGGCTGGACCCTACTTTCTTGCCCAAGGTCAACTCAGCCTTCCACAGGGCACAGGAACTCACACTTCCGAACTTCTGCCCCAATCCCTTGCGGGAAAGGGAGTAGCTTTGACACACCCTGGATGTGAGTCGGGCCCTCCGCATTTACATTAAGCGTACCCAGCCCTTCAGGAGGTCCGAATCCCTATTCCTTTCCTTTCAGCCCAAATCATTAGGCCACAAAGTGTCCCCTTCAACCATTGGCCGATGGATTAGAGCTACTATTTCCAAAGCTTATTTGTTCCAGGCTCTGCCGGTACCCAGCGGAATAACAGCACACTCCACCAGAAGTGCAGCCACCGAGGCAGCTTGGGCCACCGAGGCTCCAATTGCTGATATCTGTCGGGTGGCCACCTGGGCCTCCCCATCTCCCTTCATTAGACATTATAAGATCAACATATTTGCCTTGGCGGAGGCTTCGTTTGGTAGACGAGTCCTCCAGCGAGTCCTCAAGGAACTGCAGAGATTACCGAACCAGACGGAATCCCTCCCATAGGACAGCCAAGCTTTGGTATGTCCCACTCTCTGGATGATCCGAACGGCTCTAAGAAGAATTGGCGTTGGTCCTTACCGGACACACCATTTCTCTTGAGCCATGAGGATCATCCAGCCCCACCCTTATTATTTCACCATTTGGTGGGGTCTTGTTTTGGCCAATGAACCTTTTAGCATAGTAAGATGAGAGCACGATCTTCTCTTCACTCTCGACTTCGCATAAACTGGGGAACACAAGGGAGCCACGTGATGGAGGGTGGAGCATTCCTCAGTAATTAAGCTCAGCCTTCAATGATGCAGACTGAAGCACCTCCCACTCTCTGGATGATCCTCACGGTTCAAGAGAAATGGCGTGTCAGGTAAGGACCAATGCCCATTTTGCTTTCAGTAAAGTGTTTGGTAAAGTAAATCACAACCTACTTCTTGGCAAGCAAGAAGAATTTGGGACAGACAGCACCACCACGAGATGGATTCCTAACTGGCTGACAAATTGTACTCAACGTGTAGTCCTCAATGGAACTACACCCACATAGAGGGAAGTAAGCAGTGGGGTATCCCCAGATTGCATTTTAGACCCAGCACTGATCTAAATCTTCATAAACTTATCTAGACAAGGGGATAGAAGGGGAACTCATCAAATTTGTAGACAACAAGAATTGCCAACACTCCAGAACAGCGGTCACCAACTGGTGGGCCACGGCTCACTAGTGGTCCATGAGGAAATTTTGATGGGCCGCAGAGAAATGTTCCCCCCAAAGCACCCCCAAAGCAATTAATCCAGGCTGCACAGGAACACAAGGCTGCACTGCCCACATGGCCTGCCCGCCCTTCAGCCGAGTGCAAACCTTCCCTTGAGTAAAACCACACAAGCTGGAACTGGAAGATAAGACCAATGGCAGGGGAGGGAAATCTGCCCCGAGGTGGCTTGCTGACAGTGGGAAAGTCGGTCCCATATTCCAGAGCTGCAGTTGTCGCAGGATTGGCTGTTTGGTCATCCCAGAGCAGCTCCGGGATGACCAAAGGGCCAGTCTTGTGACTATTGCAGCTCTGGAATATGGGACCACTCCGTGGTGGGGGTGGAAATCTCCTCACTGGACAGGATGAGGTAATGGCACTGTTGTGACAAGAGGGGGGCACAGTTAAACCACCACATCTCTGTTCCAAGCTGACTGTTACAGCCAAATTCCCCACTTGGTCAGTGTTCTGGGAAGACGTGGCTTGGGGATAAAGAGGCTTCCCTCTGCGTGAGAAGGCGAATCAGCAGGGAACTGCTCAAACTGATGCCCGGAGCTAAAAGGCCCTCTTCCTCCAGCCTTGGGAGCGGCCCCCCTTCAGGTAAGCCCAGCCAGGCACTACCTGTTGGGCCTGGCAGTGAATGGTGAAATGCTGCACTCTCCCCCACTTCCTGCAGGGTCTGGTGACGAAGTATCCCTCCCGTGCACCCACCACTGCAGTCGGGTGCATGAGGGAAATACGCTCCACATGGGGGGAGGGAGACATGCTCCATGCCCATTGTCTGGAGCCAAAGGGCACTAGTGGGCAGGGGAGGATTTGCAGCTGACTGGCAAAGTGCTGATGGCAAAAGTGGCAATGCCAGTGGGTGGACTGATGCATGCAGGGAGGGGGAGTGCATGGGAGATAGTAGTGTCAGAACCCTCCCTGGCTCTTCCCCGAAGTGCCTTGCACCAGCTGAATCCCCTGCCCCAAATGCTGCCGCCGCTTCCCGCCTTGCTTGGAATTCTTGCGGTGGCACTTTGGACAGGACGGTGGCAGCAGTGGGGGGTGGGCTAGCGAGGCTTCCCAGAATTCTCCCTGGCTTTTCTCCGAAGTGCCTCGCACCAGCAGAATCCCCTGCCCTGAATGCCGCCACCACCGCTCCCCACCTTGCTCAGGACATCTCTCAGGGACAGGAGTTCAGCTAAGCTACCTGCAAAGTCCTCTCTCTCCCCCTCCCTCCCTCCCCCCCTCTCTCTCCTTGGAATATGGTGTGCATATGACTTAATAACTTGATTACTGCAGTAGGTAACATTTTAAAATAATGGGAAAACTAAGAAGAAACTTTGGCAGGGCTCCTCAAGTGAAGGTGGTCCCCTGGATTTAAAATTATGAGTTTGGTGGTCCCCGAGGTCTAAAAGGTTGGTGACCCCTGCTCCAGAAGACAAGGTGAAGATCAAAAATGACTTGACAGACTTGAACAGTGGGTCCTATCTAAAAAATGATATTCAGCAGAGATAAAAGTAAAGTTTTACACTTAGACAAGAAAAAACAATTGTATAAGTACAAACTTATGTAGAAACACTTGTGAGAGGCATCTTGGAGTCCTAGTGGACAATCACTTAAATGTGAGCCAGCAATGAGTGGCAGCAGTCAAAATAATCAATACAATCCTAGGCTGCATTAATAGAGTAATAAGTTCAGGTGAAGTTATCGTACCGCTTTACAAAGCCTTAGTAAGACCACATTTGGAATACTGTGTGCAATTCTAGTTCACCACAATATAAAAAGATATTGGGACTCTGGAAAGCATGCAGAGAAGAGCAACAAAGATGATTAGGGGGATGGAAGCTAAAACACATGAAAAATAGTTACAGGAATTGGGTATGTTGAAAGAAAGACCAGGGGAGGCGTGATGGCAGTATTCCAATATTTGAGTGGCTGCCAGAAAGAGGAGGGGGCCAAGTTAGTTCCAAAGCACCAGAAGGCAAGACAAGAAACAATGGATGGAAACTAAGGAAGGAGAGAAGCAACTTAGAATTAAGGAGAAACTTCCTAACAGTGAGAACAATTAACCAGTAGAACAGCTTAGCCTTCAGAGGTTGTGGGAGCTTCAACACAGGAAGTTTTTTAAAAAAGACTGGATAGTCTCTTCTCTGAAATGGTATAAGGTCTCCTGCTGGAGCAGAGGGCTGGAGTAGAAGATCTCCAAGGTCCCTTCCAGATATATTCTGATTGATTGACCGATTGATCTTGAAAGCTGCATCCTTGAATTTCCTATTGGAGCAGCAGGGTTAGGGTTAATGTGCATATTTTGTGGGGAGGAAGAAGAGCCACTTTGGTGTAGTGGTGAAGGCAGCAGGTTAGAGACAGAGAAACGCTCAGTTCCAGTCCCACCTGAAGGGCAAGTTCAACTTTAGTTAGTCCTCTCAAGTTTAGGAAGCAGGAAGGGGGGGGGGACCACTTCCAAAAACCCTTGCCAAGAAAACTGCAAGGCTAGGCATCAAGACTGACCCAAAGGAACCAAAACGGAGCTAAGTAGCGTCAAATTTCGCTATTGCTAGGAGTCGAAAACGATTTGCTGCCATGTAATCAGTGAAAACATCTTCCAAAGGACAAAGCCAGGACAAAGCGTGTTTTTCCCCTCCTGTCGGTAGATGGCGGTCAAGCAAAGCCCGTCCCTGGAAAGCCATCAAGACATAAGTGCCATCCGTGCTTGAGCTTAAAATGTGAAGTTTTAAACCATAGAGTATTGCAATGCTAGAAATTTGGGAGGAAAGGAGAAGCTCAAGGGAACTTCCTCTTCCGGATGACTCATGGGACGAAGACGGTGGGCAGAGCGGCTTCTGTGCTCTTCCACGCATCGAAGCAGCAGCTGGCAGGTGAGGTGAGAGGAGAGTCCAAGAACAAGTCGGGCTGTTCGGTTCCCTCCACGGCCTGGAAGCAGAGAAGCAACTGGGCTGAAGCGTGTCAGCTGCAGGTTCCTTCCCTCCCCAGATCGGAGCCCGCTGTGAAACTGGTGGCTGCGATTCTCTGCTGTGGGGAAGATCTCAAAAGCCTCGTTCAAGCGAAGGTGGATCCTTTGGGAATGGCTCCCCTCCAGAGGTTGTGGGGGCTCCGTGACTGGAGGGTCTTCAGAGGAGATTGGACAGCCGTTTGTTCGGAATGGAATAGGGTCTCTTGCCTGAACAGGGGATGGACTAGAAGACCTCCAAGATCCCTCCCCCCCCAGTTATTCCGCACCGGACCTGATGTTTTCCGTGAGACAAGATCGGACGGGTCTGTCTCTTGGTCTTTCCTGGGTTGTTTTCCTTCCATTTCTAGTTACAAGCACCGTGTTTTCCTCTTGGTTCCCCCATCTGTGTATTCACCAGGTTCAACTCTGCTTAACCCACCAGTTTTTTAAAAAATTGAATGTTTTGAACTTTGATTATTTTTATAAATTTTTTTAGCCACTGACCTTACCATGACATTCCTGTGGGTGGCTTAGAGACTCAAAAAATACATATTAAAACACATTAAAGTAAGAAATCTAACTTGGCGCCTGTCATGTGACTTCATGCTTCATGATTGGGCCACTTAGTGACACATGCTATTCCCAATTGCAGTAAGTGAGGACTACTTCAATTGGGATGTCACCAAAGGGAAAGTATTTTCTGCCCTTACTTGGAGCTCATGGCTTCCATGGCAAAATTGGTGCTTCAAATCTTGTTTTAGGCATCATTTCATCAGTTAAAGCCCCCACATCTAAAGTTAGTGTCATGCAGACTGACAGGTGTGGCTCAGTGAAACAAAACACAGAGTCCAATTGTGTTGATAAGCCAATGCATTTATCCATCTGAATAAAGAGGGATCCCTCCAAAGAAGAACCCTGAGTGTAGTGCAAAGCAGATATTTATACATTTCTTTGATTTTGCTTCATTCCATAAGAAGGAACTGGCACACAACAGATAAGATACAGAAATATAGAAAGTATAAAAATAGCCAAAAATGTCTTCTGTGGTTTTGATCACATGCCTAACCCAGAGGCTAGTAGTTTCCTGTGAAAGTTTCCATGGCCTCACTTATACTCCCTGTCAGCTGTTCCTCCTCTCCCTTGGAATAAGACTCCAACAAGGGCATGACAGAGGCAGCCAGAGCCTGGGCCGCACAGGAACTTGCTGGTAAAGGCTGGCAAGCAAGTGAGGGAGCCAGGCGTGAGTCGCCAAAGAAGAAGAGGTGAGAAGAGTGGGTGTATCTATAAGGTGGGGCGGGGTGGTGAGAACAATTAATCAGCAGAACGACTTGCCTTCAGAAGTTGTGGTGCTCCATCACTAGAGGCTTTTCAGAAGAGATGAGAGAACCACTTGTGTAAAATGGTGTAGAATCTCCTGCTTGAGCAGAGACTGGATTAGAAGACCTGCAAGTTCCCTTCCAATTCTGTTATATTCTTCTGTTCTGTTGTGGTGATATTTATGATACCCTGATAAGTAAAACCGTAGAAATCAAAGAGGGTGTTCTTTCTTACTGTGAAAAGAAGCTTTTGCACCGCTAGGAATTTGTGACTGACCTGGTCAACAAATGAATTTAATCATTCAATGGATATTTGAACTTGGATCTGGGAATTCTTCCATGTCTTAAATGAATCATGATTAATGTAAGAACTTATTGGAGCATTGTAGCATGTTTGGTTTGTCATTGTAACATAAACCTTTATCTTTTTTTCTCATTTTCTGCAATCATTTTATGCACAATTAAAGACATCCTTTTATTTGAATCTTATAGACAAAGAGGAAAGCAATAAGAGCACTCTGGACAACTGAGGATAACAAGCAACCTTGAATAGACAATCAAGTCAGTCCAGAAATCAAAATATTTCCTTCACCTTCCTCAGCAGGTGAGAGAGAAACGAGAGAAAATCAAGAAGAGATTTCAACCAGGGACAAGGAGATTGTGAAATTCAAGCAAACATTACATGAAAAATCAAAAGATATTATTTTTTCATTCAGCAAAAGAGAGAAATATCTTGAAGTTATTGGGGATGAAAAGGTCAATTGAAAAGCCACGTAGAGCAGACAGTGTTGCAGGCCTAGGTCTGGGAGGAAGGAAATCACCACTAAATCAGAGCAGAGGACGCACACAGGAGAGAAACCCTTTGAATGTCCTGATTGCGGTAAAAGTTTTAGTCAGAATTCCAACCTTGTGACTCACCAGAGGACTTATTTCAGGAAGAAAATGTATGAATGTTTGGAGTGTGGAAAATGTTTCCGTATTAATTCCAGCTTGGTTCAACACCAGAGGACTCACACAGGAGAGAAACCATTTGAATGTCCTGACTGTGGGAAAAGTTTCAGTCACAATTCCAACCTCATTACCCACCAGAGGATTCACACAGGAGAGAAACCTTTTAAATGTCCCTATTGTGGGAAAGGTTTCAGTCAGAATTCCTCCCTGGTGACTCATCAGAGGACTCACACAGGAGAAAAACCCTTTGAATGTCCTGATTGTGGGAAATGTTTCAGTCACAATTCCAACTTGGTTCAACACCAGAGGACTCACACAGGAGAGAAACCCTTTGAATGTCCTGACTGTGGGAAATGTTTTGGTGATAATTCCAGCCTGGTTAGACACAAGAGGACTCACACAGATGACAAACCCTTTGAATGTCCAGTTTGTGGTAAAGGTTTCAGTAGGAATTCCAAACTGGTGGAACACCAGAGAACTCACACAGGAGAGAAATCCTTTGAATGTTCTGATTGTGGAAAAAGTTTCAGTAGCAATTTCAACCTTATTACCCACCAGAGGATTCACACAGAAGAGAAACCATTTAAATGTCCCTATTGTGGGAAAGGTTTCAGTCAAAATTCCAGCCTGGTGAAACACCGGAGGATTCACACAGGAGAGAAACCCTTTGAATGTCCTGATTGTGGGAAATGTTTCAGTGATAATTCCAGCCTATTTAGACACCAGAGGACTCACACAGGAGAGAAACCCTTTCAATGTCCTGATTGCGGGAAAAGTTTCAGTCAGAATTTCTGGCTGGTGATACACCAGAGAAGTCACAAAGGAGAGAAACTCTTTGAGTGTCCTGATTGCGGGAAAAGTTTCAGTCGGAATTCCAACCTGGTGAGACACCAGAGAACACACACAGGAGAGAAACACTTTGAATGTCCTGACTGTCGGAAAAGTTTCAGTCACAATTCCAGCTTGGTTCAACACCAGAGGACTCACACAGGAGAGAAACACTTTGAATGTCCTGACTGTCGGAAAAGTTTCAGTCACAATTCCAGCTTGGTTCAACACCAGAGGACTCACACAGGAGAGAAACACTTTGAATGTCCTGACTGTCGGAAAAGTTTCAGTCACAATTCCAATCTGGTTCAACACTAGGAGAGAAACCCTTTGAATGTTCTGATTTGGAAACAGTTTCAGTAGCAATTTCAACCTTATTACCCACCAGAGGATTTACACAGGAGAGAAACCCTTTAAATGTCCCTATTGTAGGAAAGGTTTCAGTCAAAATTCCAACCTGGTGAAACATCAGAGGACTCTCACAGGAGAGAAACCCTATGAATGTCCTGACTGTGGGAAAAGTTTCAGTCACAATTCCATCTTGGTTCAACACCAGAGGACTCACACAGGAGAGAAACCCTTTGAATGTTCTGACTGTGGGAAATGTTTCGGTGATAATTCCAGCCTGGTTAGACACCAGAGGACTTACACAGATGACAAACCCTTTGAATGTCCAGTTTGTGGTAAAAGTTTCAGTAGAAATTGCAAACTGGTTGAACACCAGAGAACTCACACAGGAGAGAAACCCTTTGAATGTTCTGATTGTGGAAACAGTTTCAGTAGCAATTTCAACCTTATTACCCACCAGAGGATTCACACAGGAGAGAAACCCTTTAAATGTCCCTATTGTGGGAAAGGTGTCAGTCAGAATTCCAGCCTGGTGACTCATCAGAGGACTCACACAGGAGAGAAACCCTTTGAGTGTCCTGATTGCGGGAAAAGTTTCCGTCGGAATTCCAACCTGGTGAGACACCAGAGGACTCACACAGGAGAGAAACCATATGAGTGTCCAGAGTGTGGGAAAGATTTCAGTATTAGGACTAGCTTTCTAAATCATATGCTTATACATACAGGAGAGAAACGATTTGAGTTTTTCGAGCGTAGATGGTGCTTCAGGAAACATTCCAGCCTTATTGCACACATGAAAATCCACACGAGGCCCCAAGTGATAAGTGTAGAGAAGGTTTGAATCTCATTTCTAATGTCCCATTGTAACTCAAGCTGAGATTGCTTAATTTGACTACTAAGGATTTGCCCATTTTTTGTAGGTAGATATGTAATGGTATTAGATGAGAAGGAGGAAGAAAAAATTGGCAACATTTTAGTTTGGTAATGCCTATCTGGCCATCAGCAGCAAAACTTGCTGGATACTCCGCAACCTCCGCTGGTGCCAACAAAGGCTTTTTGCTTTTTGCTGCTGAAGGACTGAAGCCTTCCCTCCATTTGCAAACATCCAGGTCTCAATTTGCAGAGAATAGAGGCCTTAGGTGCAAGATTATATAAGATCTCACGCTATTGATCTCGCGATATGTTAGGCCTCTGTTCTCTGCAAATGTGGGCAAAGAGAGGAGATATTTCCAAGATAAATGACTCTCCACAGGCAAAATGCCTGTGAAGACCCGTGATAGGGAATAGGGATGAGTGTTGCAGAGCCTTTGTGGTCATTTGTAAGGGTGAAAAACTGTTGTGGTACTGCGATATTCATAATTTGGTAATTTGTTCATAAATGCTAGGGGGCACTTATCTTCAAACGTTCGCTAAGGGAATTTTCGTAACCCAGGGATTACCTATTTGATTTTGCAGAAATTGTGCAATTCTGTAAAAATCTTTTTGGGGTGTTCTTTGCCTTTTTATCATACTGGGTGATAGAAATGCCACGTACAGCATCCCAGCTTTTTTCTCCCTGGGTGCCCCAAAGATTTTAGCCCCAGAATTCTCCAGCCAGCATCTCCTGAGCATTGGAGCACTCAAAATTTAGGTAGAGCTTGTGGCTCCTCATGTAAGGAGAAAGTGAGAGGAGATGAGAAGTAGGTGGGATTTCAAAGTTCATCTTTTCCTAATAGTTCCAGGAATCCAGTGCACCAAGCATGTCTGTTCGGATTGTGTCAAGAATGAGGCACGCAAGTGGAAGATACCATATGAATAGCAAGTATATTGGGGGAATTTGGGGCAGTGACGAAACCAATGTAAATTTTCAGATGTGAAGGCTGTTCTGCCTTGCAGGGGCCTGGGGCCTTCATGGAAATGAATTGTAGGAATACTGAGTTGAGAAGAAAAGGGATTGGTTTTGAGCACAGGACCTCCAGGTTTATTTGCAACTTCTGCTATGATCTTTGTTTTTAGCCTTTGATGGCTGGTGGGTGAGATCAGCACCAAGGGACTGATACTTTTGTGGTTTCCTTACCCCTTGGTGGGGAGATGTGAGGAAAAAAATTGTACATTAGATAATGCAGATGGATTATCCTGATTTTGCTTGGATTAGAAGATACCATAGAATTCCAACATTGTTTATTTTACCAACAAAAAGACAGAAAGACAGGTTACAATATTTTTAGTAGATCACATTACATGTGATCCCTTTGAAGGACACCCAATAACCAGGACCAGGCCAGGCATGTGGAGAAACCAAGAGGCTCTTGGCCTGAGTCTTAAGTCCAAGTGATTTCAAATTTAAATATATGCAAAATTTCCAAAATTTAAAATAGTAAAATTATGCTTAATATATTTTCCTTTTTCTGTCTCCTTGGTGTTATATTTTAGTGCACATGTTTATCATGTCTCATTATGGTTAGGAGTTTGAAATGCAGTGTTTCCAAAGCCTCTGAATTTTTCAAAGGGCATATAACAATATCTAGCAAAATTAAATAAAGCCAACCTAAAAGTCAGAGGGGATGCTCTATAGGGCGGGGTGAAAAGCCGTAAGTCCCCAATCAGATGAACAGTCCATTTCCTCCGAAATTATGCTGCAGAAAAAATTAACCCAAGTCTTTTTGGAGTGGCACTCAATGCCTGGTGATTTAAAGGATTAGTCATCACAGCACTTAGTTATTACAGCAGTCGATACAGTTTCCTGACAGCAACAAAAGAAATGTCATTCCCTTCAGGGTGTTTTCTCTCTCTTTTCTGTCGCTCACACACAGACACACACACAGATACACCCCTGCGGACATCGCAGGCAGCAAGAGCAACCTGACTACTCCCTGGCACTCAGTTGGATGGAAGAGAGAAAAATGGGAGATGTATCAAGGAAAGGAATATTGTGTCCAAATCCTGTCTCATCTAAACCAACCTTGGAAGATTCAAACTATTTAAGCGTGCAAACAATAACTGAATGCTGGATTCCAGCACAGCATTGGCAGCTTGCTGAGAAGCTCTGACCTAAAGCAGAATTGCAGCTTATATACAGTTGGTCCACTACATTACAGAGATATAGATATTCTGACCTAGGCTTCGTCAAACATAATTAAACACAAACTTGTTTTAAAAGCAAAACCTACTTGAATGTAACACTGGGAATTACTTTCATTCCCAGCCAGAACTAATCTTAAATAGTTTCCCAAGATAAGCACACACTTGTCAGTGCTGTGGAATGCTGCCAAAACCAGAAGTATCCAAATTAATTATAACAGAAACCAACTGAAGTACCAGAAAAAACCAACCAGAGTACACAGAGCTTCAAGGAAGACTTGGAATCTATTGAACTACTTTGCTTCCTGCAAAGAGTTCATCACTGAGCTCTGACTTTTATCCCTTACGGGAGGGGCAATCAACTCCCAGCCTTACTCCTGAGTCGCCCCTTCAGCTTCAGCTGCTCTTGCCTTTAACTCTGTGCACATGCACACTGGGAACAGGCTCCCTGTCAGATCCGTGTATCTGTCATTTCTTCGGTGGAAGAAGAAAAGCAAGGGGGGGGGGGAAACGAGACTGATAAAGAAATCCTTTATTGATGTAACCTGAATATATTTAATCTTATATCGAATTTATATAACCTACACATGATACAATGGAGAAAACCCAGATGGCCAGAACCTATCACCTGTGAGAGGCACAGCCAGGAGATGAGAAGACCATAAAAATTCCACAGTGAGATATGCCCTGGGAAACTGAAAAAGATCGTTCCTTACAAAAGGGGTGGGGGGAATTAACATACTGGTTTTTGTTTAAATACACATCGAGATAAGGGGAGGGGTTCTAAACTCCCTTATCCCTGTATGCCTGAGAGATTTAGACGCTGCTTTGAACTCCTACATGAATTGTCTCATCTCAATAAAGGATTCCTTTTGATACGTTTGGTTTTCAGAAGTTCATTCTTGTTAATTGAATGGGAAAAAGTTCTGTAGCCCGACACTCCCCTGGGTCCTCTGCTTTGCTGCTACCAAGCTCCGAAGACAGCACCCCACTCCCAGATGGTCCTGGCCCCATCCCTGGACCAGATGCAGGTCCCTCATCCAAGTCCTTTTCAGACTCCCTGACTGGTCCCATTTCTTCCTCACTGCCCAATTCCACTGCCGTTGGCACCAGCTGGTGGTGAACCACAACAATAGAAACAGGCAAGTACCCTATTGAGTACAGCATGATTTTGGACTATTTTTGATAATCCCATTTGGGAAACTACAAGGTCAGCATGTGCTCATAGTATTTAAACTATGTGCTCTGTGAAATATGGTCAGGGAATGTAAACATCTTTTTTTTTTTTTGAAACAAATTTTATTAGTTTTAAAGACAAACAAAACATCATTAAACATAAACATAAAACCTCTTTCCATTGTAAATTTTTACAAGGCAGATAAAAGATTATTTTATACAGCATAATTCTAATTTATCCCATTTCCTTATAGACACATAAATATCTTTTAGCAAATTTCTCATTATTTCTCTTTACTTTTATTCAATTACATTTCTTTTCTATATTCATCTATTTTATAACCATCATATTTATATTTTCATCTGACTTGTTTACAAATATTCTCATCTAACATTCCTCCAAGGTTTTATTAATTCTTAATCAAACATAAACACACAAAACACAAAAACATAAAACTTCTTTTTAGAAAGTGGCTTGGCCCCAGAATACCTCTCTTTGTACGGACTTCAATTAAATTCATGCTCATCTTATATACCATTACTTATCTTATTAACCATTCTATATCTTCTATATAACTTCTCCCCGCTTTTCACTCTTCTTAATTCTATTTTATTTATTTTGTCTTACTTTAAATCATTATACTTGTATCTTTTGTCCATTCTTTTCCAATTATCCATTTATCTCATTCTCTTTAATATATATAAAAAAAGATTTCTCCTGGAATTACTGATTGAAGTATGATGCCTTTCTATCCCCTAAGTTAACATTTAGAATAATACTTAGTTCCAATCTGATTCTGCTTAGTACATTCCACCTATTAAATTTTAAGAAAAGAAAAATAGAAAAAAAGAGAATAATAAATCTATAAAATAATTAAGTACATAATTACCATCCTACTTTTTTAGTACATTTTAAATAATACATTTTAAACTTAAAAAATTAAAAGAGAGAATAAAAAAAGTTATGATAACATTAAGAGAATAACAAATCAAGCTCTATCATTAAATCTTAAGCATTTTGCACATTCTCAATGATATTAAATGTTAAGATCTATCATTAAATCTAAAACATTGTAATATTTTGATTCATTAAATCTTGTAATATTCCAATTGTCTACTTCAAAAACAAATGCTACAATAATACATTTATAAACATTAACACAATAGCCAATAAACTCTATATTTTAAACA
This sequence comes from Hydrophis major, assembly GCA_033807585.1. Lineage (NCBI taxonomy): Eukaryota > Metazoa > Chordata > Lepidosauria > Squamata > Elapidae > Hydrophis > Hydrophis major. Next base: position 48,280,955 of record CM066329.1, read on the forward strand.
TTCCCTTTAATACTTTATTAAATCATAAAGTCTATCATTATTAAACATTTTGTTATTTTAATATTTTATTAGTTCTTATAAAATTCTAGTTTTCTATTTCTAATACAAATACTACAATACTATCTTATGTACTTTTGCAGATCCTTTTTTTTTTATATAAATTATACATTACCCTTTGTCCCTAAAGAAAAATTTCTTTTTCCCATCTTGTTTTATACCTTTGTGGCTTTTTTCCCCCTTTTCCCTTCCTTTCTTATCCCACCTAGTCTTTTCACGCCCCCTCTCCTAACCTCCGCCTTTTTGGCTTCCCCTCTCTGTTGTATTCCTCTTTTCTTTTGCTTTCTGGCATTGTATTGGTTTTGCATCTCATTTTTCTCTTTCTTGGGTGTTTTTTTAGGTCTTAAGTCCTTCATTTTTCTTCCTCTCTTTCTCTTCTCTTTCTTAGTAAGACTTTTTAATTCATTAAAGATGGTTTCTTCTTCTTCTTCTTCTTCTTCTTCTTCTTCTTCTTCTTCTTCTTCTTCTTCTTCTTCTTCTTCTTCTTTTTTTTCTTCTTCTTCTTCTTCTTCTTCTTCTTCTTCTTCTTCTTCTTCTTCTTCTTCTTCTTCTTCTTCTTCTTCTTCTTCTTCTTCTTCTTCTTCTTCTTCTTCTTCTTCTTCTTCTTCTTCTTCTTCTTCTTCTTCTTCTTCTTCTTCTTCTTCTTCTGTTTCTTCCATTTGTTGTTGTATTTGCTGATAAGTAGCAAGCGCCATTTCTAAAAAGTGAAAGATATCTCCCAAAGAGTCTTTGCTTTCTTTCTTTGTTTTTCCATATTCCTTTCTTAGTTCATCAATAGATAGGACCATTGTAAACCTTTCTTCTTCTTTTTTCCCCCTCTTCTTCTTAGAACAACCAGGATGTTTCAAAACTTAAAAAACAGTTCCCCAAAGTCCCAAAGTCATCAAGCATCCAAACAGAGCAGAAAGTGCTTCCCTTTACACTTTCTCTTCCTGGGGTAATATCAGTTAAGAAAGAAAAAAAGAATCCAGTCTGTACTTTAAAGCCTTATTGCAATTAGCTTCTAGTCTCAAAATCTTCAAGGCATCTCCTCCAACAAAATCTTAATACAGGTTTTTTTTTTTTTTTTGGTCATTCCCACTTATAACAAAGAGCTTTAAATTTTACCTTCTTTAGAAAAGCAGATTTTTCAATGTCCATTTGTTCAGTCCGTAGGGAAGGAGAGTAAACTTTCCCTTTCAGCACTATTCGCCGCTTTTAGAATCTCCTCTGGAAACAATGTATCATTCAAAAAATACATAGTTTTCAGGATATTAGATATATCTTAAAGTCCCGGTAGCCAAAGAACTTTCACTTTAAAACTTTCCAAACTTTCTCCTTCCTCCTGCACATTCTTATCCAGTTGCCGGCTTCTTTGTGGCGGCCATTACTGACCGCCGCTCCACCACCTTGAGAAAAGGGGGTTTTGCCGGGTGGGGAAGGGATCTGCGACACCCCCAAACCCCTATCCGGATCCCCCCTATCTTCAGCTGCCTCTACGTGGCAGCCTTATCTTCCAGACCCGTCGGGATCGGAGGCACCAAGAGGGCTAGCACGACAGGGATCGCGCTGGATCACGAATCCCTGCCACCACCGAACCCTGGCAAACCGGAAGTCCAGGGAATGTAAACATCTTGACCTGTCTGATTCTTCCCCCTGTGCCCACGTTGGCTCAATTCATCCTTGTGTCAATATTTTCTCACAACCAGAGTTTAAGCAGTTCACAACTATTTGGGTGCAGAGGTGTCTCAGGATTGCTATGGCTGTGATTGCGAGCCTATAGCACGCTTGCCACAGGTGGCATGCAGTGTCCTCTCTGTGGGCACGTGAGCCCTCATCCCAGTTCAGCTGCACCATACATGTGCGCATGACTCCCACCAGCCAGCTAATTGTCAGATCTCTACTGCACATGTGCGGGGTGCAGGGCACATGCAGGGGTACGGGTGCACGTGTGTGAGGGGTGGGGTGCATGAAGGGAGCTGGGTGTGTGTAAGGGTGGGGTACATGAGGGAACTGTGTGCGCATGCACAGGGGGGTGGGCCGTGTGTTCATTTCATTTTGGGGGTTCTGGGGCATGCATGCACATTTGGTCCGAAAAAGATTAGCCATCACTGCTCTATGGTCTGTGTGGATAATCACTGGGGACTTTCCATGACTGAATATGCTCTCCCTATGCTCAGACTGAAGAAAATGCCTTGGGAGATATGTAAAATCTCTCAAGTCCACAGCACAGGGATCCTATTCAGAAGAGGCTCAGACAGACACCTCCTTAATTCACATGAGTATAAGAAGGGGGGAGAAGGTATAAAGAAGATACTTTGCATGTGGGTTTTTTCTGGAAAAGAAAACATGATTCAATTCATAAAAAAAGAACATAAATGACAGGTTAGGAATGCAAATTAAAATACAGATAATCCCAGGGTGTTCCTTTAGCCAACATTTGAAGTCATGTAATAAGCACCCCCTAGTGTTTACAAAAAAGTCCTGAAATTATGAATATTGCAGCACCCTTACAAAGGGTGGCTCTGCAACAAGACCCCGCCTATCCCTCCTCCCAGCCAGACACGCACTTTGGAGAGTCACTTACCTTGCAAAGATCTCTCTGTTGTGCTTTCTTTGCTTGCTTCATTGCTTCAGGCTTTCACTGCGTTCACAGAGAAGATAGGCCTAATGTACCGCAAGATCATACAAGATAAGTAGCATGAGATCTTGTGCTACTGATCTCATGTGATCTCATTCTCTGTGAATTGAGACCTGGATATTTTCAAACAGATGGAATGTTTCGGTCCTTCAGGCCTTTCCTCCATTTGCTGTTTCCTTGCTGAAACTTGCAGGGAGATTGCGTTCCTGTAAGCTTTGGTAGCAATATGCAAAATGCTTTTGTTGGCATCAACAGAGCTTGGGAGGAGTGGGCATGTCCCTATGAAGCTCTGTTCCTACAAGCAAGGACTTTTTAAAAAGAGCTACTGAAGTCTAAAGGGATGCAATACTCAAGAGCTTTGGCAAGAAGAAAGGAGGCCCAAGAGGCTGCGCACAGCCTTTCAGGGCTGCTTTCTTGGTGCCGGAAGCCTTGTCAAGCCCTTTGGTGACAAGAAAGGAGGAAGTAGGCAAAGAAACAGTCTGGAGAGGAGACAGATCTTCATAAGGTAAGTTACCCAGCGTGGCAGGATGGCGTGGAAACAATTGTGCGAACCCCAAGAGAGGGGGAATGAGGTATCTGTGGGTTGGGGGAGAGAGGGAATGAGGTGATACCTGTGGTAAAGTAGGTGACCTGTTTCCTCCCTAGGCCCCGCTTGGCCTTTACCACCCTAAGATACCTCATGTGCACTTAAGGAGCCTCACATTCAATTAGGAAATGCATGGGTGAAAGGAGGGAGTGATCACACTCAAACTATGAGATTCACTCCCATGAATCGATTTACGAAGAATGGAATGGGCAGGTTCCATTCCATTCATAATTCGAGGACTACCTGTATGCAAAATTAAGGTAAGAGAATACTTATCAGCTCTAGATAAATTCAAATCACTAGGTCTGGATGGATTATACCCCAGAGTTCTAAAGGAACTAGCAAATGTGATTTCAGAGGTATTGAAATATATTTTTCAAAGTCCTTGGAGCACGGGAGAACTAGAGGTAGTCCTCAACTTACAAGTTTATTTAGTGACCGAAGTTATGACAGTGACTTATGACTATTTATCACACTTATGACTGTTGTAGTATAACCATGGTCATGTGATTCAAATGCTCAACAACTGACTGAGATTTATGATGATTGTAGGGTCCCAAAGTCATGTGATCCTCTTTTGTGGCAGCCAATCAACCAGGAACTTGCAGTTCAACCCAATGAGACAACAGAAGCAAGCTCCTCATTGATTGGCTGCTGTTGCTACCTCAATCCCTGAAGCTGGCCCCAAGTGAAAGTCTTTTACTCAGAAGCTGGTGAAAATGTTTTCCTTAGATTTCACATTCTTGCAGCTTTGCCATCATCTGAATAAAACACTTTGGCTTCTCTGCCAGTAGGTGAGCTTCTTCTGGACCTCTGCAGACCTTCAAAAAGTAAGTAATCCATGGGAAATGGGGTGGGGAAGAGTAAGTGGAATCTGAGATATGAGCAAAGCAAGCCCAGTCTGTGCAGAACCAGTGGAGGGGGGGAGGGGGAAGCAATTGTGGGGAGCCCAGGGGAACATGAGGTAGCTCAGTGGATTGCGGGAGGCCTTGGATGGCCCTCTCCAGAACTAGGCAGCACATGCTGTTCCCCACCTGAGATACCTTATGTGCATTTAATGATCTGTGCATTCGATTAATAAATGTATTGGGAAAAGCAGGGAGTGATCACGTTCATTTAACATGATTCAATCAAATGAATCCCCAAGTTACAAATGTAATTGGCAGGCTCTATTACATTTGTAACTCGAGGATTACCTGTATAATGAGAGTAAGGGAGGGTCTCAGGGAAGTCCTGCCTTAGCACCAGAGGTGGTATTCAGCAGGTTCTGACCAGTTCTGGAGAACCAGTAGCGGAAATTTTGAGGAGTTCGGAGAACTGGCAAATACCACCTCTGACTGGAGATTTACAGTATCCTTCCCCTGCCGTGCCCACCAAACCATGCCCACAGAACCAGTAGTAAAAAAATTTGAATCCCACCATTTCTTAGTGCCACATGAGTCCTTTGTCTTGCTCACCCTGGCCACACCCACCCAGTCACATGACCACCCAGCCACGCCTACCAACCAGTCATTAGGGAAGGGGTTTTTAAACTATTTGAACCCCATCATGGTTCAGGACTATCTGTAACTGAGGACTGAAAAAGAGCTGATGTAGTTCCCATGTTCAAAACAGGTAAAAAAACAAATCCAGGGAACCACAGACACATCAGCCTGACATTAATATCTGGTAACATCTTGGAAAACATATCCAGGCAACAAATCTGTGAACACCTAGAAGCAAAGAAAATAACAACCAGTAACCAACATGGGTTGATCAAAAGGCATCATGCCAAACAAACTTTATTTCATTCTTTGACAAAGAGATTAACTTAGTGGACCAGAAAAATGCTGTGGACATAGTATACTTATATTTCAATAAAGCATTTGATAAAGTAGATCACAAGCTACTTATTGGCAAGCTAGAAAAATGTGAGATAAATAGCAGCACCACAAAATGGATTCCCAACTGGCTGACAAATCATACTCAAAGTGTAGTCCTCAATGAAACTACACCCACATGGAGGGAAGTAAACAGTGGGGTATCCTCAGATTTAATTTTAGACCCAGCACTGACCAAAATCTTCATAAACTATCTAGACAAGGGAATAGAAAGGGAACTCATCAATTTTGGAGATGACACTAAACTGGCAGGAATTGGCAACAACCCAGAAGACATGGTCAAGATTCAAAAAGACTTGACAGACATGAACAGTGGGCTCTATCAAACAAAAAGGTATTCAACAAAGATAAATGTAAGGTTTATACTTACACAAGGAAAAGCAACTGCATAGATATAAACTAGGTGAAACCTGGCTAAATGCCAGTAACTGTGAGGGATTTTGGAGCCCTAGTAGACAATCAAATAACCAATACAATCCTAGGCTGCATTAATAGAAGAATAGAATCAAGATCATGTGAAGTTATAGTACCGCTTTACAAAGCCTGAGTAAGACCACACTTGGAATACTGCATCCAAATCCAGTCACCACAATATAAAAAGATATTGAGATTCTGAAAAACATGCAGAGAAGAGCAACAAAGATTATTAGGGGGATGGAAGCTAAAACACATGAAAAATAGTTACAGGAATTGGATATGTTGAAAGAAAGACCAGGGGAGGCATGATAGCAGTATTCCAATATTTGAGCGGCTGCCAGAAAGAGGAGGGGGAGGCAAGTTAATTGCAAGGCACCAGAAGGCAAGACAAGGAACAATGGATGGAAACTCAGGAAGGAGAGAAGCAACTTAGAATTAAGGAGAAACTTCCTAACAGTGAGAACAATTAACCAGTAGAACAGCTTAGTCTTCAGAGGTTGTGGGAGCTTCAACACAGGAAGTTTTTAAAAATAGACTGGATAGTCTCTTGTCTGAAATGGTATAAGGTCTCCTGTTTGAGCAGGGGGGGTGGAGTACAAGACCTCCAAGGTCCCTTTCAGATTTATTCTGATTAATTGATTGATCTTGAAAGCTGCAGCCTGGACTTTGTTGGAGCAGCAGGAACAGGTTAATATGCATATTTTGTGGGGAGGAAGAAGATCCAGTTTGGTGTAGTGGTGAAGGCAAATGCTCATTTCCAGTCTGATCTGAAGGGCAAAACCACTGTTCAACTTTGGCCAGTCCTCTGAGGCCTAGGAAGCAGGAAGGTAGTAGGAACCATTTCTAAAATCCCTTCCCAAGGAAATTACAAGGGCAGGCATCGAGACTGACCCAAAGGTACTAAAAACGGACTTAAGTAGCGTCACACTTCGCTATTTCAAAGGCTCAGTTGCAAAGGTCGATTGCTTGGAGGTGAAAACGATATGCTGCCATGTGAAAATATCTTCCCAAAGGCCTTGGTGGAGACTGGAAAAGCATGTTTTTCCACTCCTGTCGCTAGATGGCGGTCAGGCAACTTTTGTGCCTAGAAAGACATCAGTACATTAGTGCCATCCGTGCTGCAGTTTAAAAGGAGAGGTTTCAAACCATAGAGTATTGCAATGCTACAAATATTGGCAGGAAAGGAGAAGCGCAGAGAATCTTCCTCTTCCGGATGACTCATGGGAGGAAGACGGTGGGCAGAGCAGCTTCTGTGCTCTTCCAGGGATGGAAGCAGCACTGGCAGGTGAGTTGGGGGCAGCAGGTGGGAGGAGAGTCCGGGAGTAAGTCGGGCTGTTCGGTTCCCTCCACGGCCTGGAAGCAGAGAAGCAACTGGGGTGAAGCGTGTCAGCTGCAGGTTTCTTCCCTCCCAAGATTGGAGCCCGCTGGGGCTGCACGCTGTGAAACTGGTGGCTGCGATTCTCTGCTGGGGGGGAGATCTCAAAAGCCTTTTTCAAGTGACGGTGGATCCGTTGGGAATGGCTCCCCTCCAGAGGTTGTGGGGGCTCCGTCACTGGAGGGTCTTCAGAGGAGATTGGACAGCCGTTTGTTCGGAATGGAACAGGGTCTCCTGCCTGAACAGGGGATGGACTAGAAGACCTCCAAGTTAATAACTCAGTTATTCTCTAGTGGAACAGATATTTTCCGTGGAACAAGATTGAACGGATCTGTCTCTTGGTCTTTCCTGGGTTGTTTTACTTCCATTTCTAGCTTACAAGCACCATGTTTTCCTCTTGGTTATACATACACATTAAAACACATTAAAGTTAGAAATGTAACAGCTCTGTCATGTGACTCCATGCTTCATGATTGTGCCGCTTAGTGACACAAATGCCAGTCCCAATTGCAGTCAGTAAGTGAGAACTACTTCAATTGGGATGTCACCAAAGGAGTTGTGGAAGGCATTTTCTGCCCTTACTTGGAGCTCCATGGTGCTTCAAATGTTGCTTTGGGCATCATTTCATCAGTTAAAGCCCCCACATCTGTAAAGCTATTGTCATGCATGACTGTGTCCATATTTCTCAGACTTGAAAGACATGTATTTTTTCCATATTATCCATGTGTATTTTTATTTCTCTTTGATAATCAGCAAATTTTTAATCTCTCCCCAGAACTTCCAGATAAACAGTCATGTGAAAAAGAAAGTATGCTCTCCTTGACTTCTATTATTTTACAGGACGTAATAAAAATCATCTGGTCCTTAGAAGTTCTTAAAAGTAGGTAAATACAACCACAGATGAAAAACAATACATGAGATATTACATTAGATCATTTATTTTATAAAAAGAAAGCCAAAACGGAGCAGTCGAATTCTTTTCTGTGTGACTTTATAAGTCTCTTGCAGTATTGTGGAGGAATTTTGGCTCGCCCTTTTTTACAGCATTGCTTCAGTTCATTGATGTTTCTGGGTGTTTTTTTTTTTTATGCACAACTGTCTTGAGGTCCCATCAATCAGGATGAGGTCTGGACTTTGACTGCCATTGCAACCCCTTGATCCTTTTCTTTTTCAGCCATTCTGTTGCAGATTTACTGATCTGTTGTACAACCATTGTCCTATTATATAATCCCATGTCAGCCAAGTTTTAGCTATTGGACAAATGGCCACAGTTTTGACTCTAGAATACTTTGGTATACAAAGGAGTTCATGGACGACTCAAACAGTGCAAGGTGTCCAGGTCCTGTGGCTGCAAAACAAGCCCAAATCATCACCCCTCCACCACTGTGCTTGACAGTTTGTATGAGAAGCTTGTGCTGGTATGCTGTGTTTGGTTTTTGTCAAATATGTCACTGTGCATTATGGGCAAATATCTCTACTTTGGTCTGGTCTGTGCAAAGGACAAATGTTCCAGAAGTCCTGTGATTTGTTCAGGTGCAACTTTGCAAAGCTCAGCTGTGCTGCTATGCCCTTTTTAGAGAGAAAAAGCTATCCCCTGGCAGCCCTTCCAAACAAATCATACTTGTTAGGACTTTTTATAATTGCACTGACATGAATCTTAACATTTAATATGCTAACTGAAACCTGTAGAGTCTTAACACTTTGTTTTTTAGCAATTTTTCTGGCCATTGCATTATCTGGCCTTTGAGTGAATTTTCTTAGATGGGGGTCTGGAATGTTACCCACTTGTGAATAATCTTCCTCATTGTGGAATGATGGATGTTAAATTGTTTGAAAATGGCCTTTTATGCTTTGCCAAATTGATGGGCAGCAACAATTTCTTCTCAAAGATCATTGCTGATATCTTTACCCTTTGGCATTGTGTTAACACACAGCTCAATGCTGGAGATCAGAAAACGCCTCCAAGTTCAGCTTTTGTAGATGTAGTCATGCTTTCTGATGATCAATTGATCAAGGGCATTTTATTAGCAGTACTTGGCTGCTACTTCACCTCTTTATACTATGGAAGCAGTGAGAAATTTCCTAATGGTGAGAACAATGAACCAGCAGAACGGCTTTCCTTCAGAAGTTGTAGTGCTCCATCATTAGAGGCTTCTCAGGAGAGACGAGAGAGCCACTTGTGTAAAATGGTGTAGAATCTCCTGCTTGAACAGAGACTGAATTAGAAGACCTGCAAGTTCCCTTCCAATACTGTTATTCTCTTCTGTTCTGTTGCGGTGATATTTATGATATCCTGATAAGTAAAACTGTAGAAATCAAAGAGGGTGTTCTTTCTTTTTCACTTGACTGTCTTTGAAAATAACCTTTGGCACTGCTAGGAATTTGTGACTGACCCGATCAACAAATGAATTTCATCATTCAGTGGATATTTGAACTTGAATCTGGGAATTGGTCCATTTCTCAAATGAATCATGATTAATGTAAGAGCTTATTGGAGCATTGAGGCATTTTTGCTTTGTCATTGTAACATAAACTGTAATTTTTTACTCATTTCTGCAACCATTTTATGCACAATTAAAGATACCCTTTTATTTGAATCTTATAGACAAAGAGGATGGCAATAAGAGCACTCTGGACAACTGAGGAGAACAAGCAACACTGAATAGCAAAGCAAGTCAGCCCAGAAATCAAATATCTTCCATTTCCTTCAGAGAGCTCCGCAATTCTTCACCTTCCTCAGCAGATGAGAGAGAAACGAAAGAAAATCAAAGAGATTTCTAGCAGCGAAAAGTAGAGTGTGAAATTCCAGCATACATTACAGGAGATTATTTTTCCATTCAGCAAAAGAGAGGAATATCTGGAAATCAGTGGGGAAGAAAAAGTCAATTGGAAAACTACGTAGAGCAGATAGTGTTGCAGGCCTAGGTCTGGGAGGAAGGAAATCCCCACTAAATCAGAGCAAAGGATTCACACAGGAGAGAAACCCTTTAAATGCCCTGATTGTGGTAAAAGTTTCAGTCAGAAATCCGACCTTGTGACCCACTAAATTAGAGGACTTACATCAAGAAGAAAATGTATGAATGTCCTGAGTGTGGGAAATGTTTCTGTGATAATTCCAACCTGGTGATACACCAAAGGACTCACACAGGAGAGGAACCCTTTGAGTGTCCTGACTGTCGGAAAAGTTTCAGTCACAATTCCAGATTGGTTGAACACCAGAGGATTCACACAGGTGAGAAACCCTTTGAGTGTCCTGATTGTGGTAAAAGTTTCAGTCATAATTCCAGCTTGGTTCAACACCAGAGAACACACACGGGAGAGAAACCCTTTGAGTGTCCTGATTGTGGAAAAACTTTCAGTCAGAATTCCAGCCTGGTGAAACACCAGAGGACTCATGCAGGAGAGAAACGCTTTAAATGTCCTGACTGTGGGAAAAGTTTCAATCAGAATTCTAGCTTGGTTCAACACCAGAGGATTCATACAGGAGAGAAACCCTTTCAGTGTCCTGACTGTGGGAAAGGTTTCAGTCAGAATTTCACCTTGGTTGAACACCAGAGGATTCATACAGGAGAGAAACCCTTTCAGTGTCCTGACTGTGGGAAAAGTTTCAGTCACAATTCCAGCTTGGTTCAACACCAGAGGATTCATACAGGAGAGAAACCATTTAAATGTCCTGACTGTGGGAAAAGTTTCAGTCACAATTCCACCTTGGTTCAACACCAGAGAATCCACACAGGAGAGAAACCATTTAAATGTCCTGACTGTGGGAAAAGTTTCATTCGGAAATCCAGCTTAGTAATACACCAGAATACTCACACAGGAGAGAAACCCTTTGAATGTCATGATTGTGGGAAAGGTTTCAGTCAAAATTCCCACCTTATGAGACACCAGAGTATTCACACAGGAGAGAAACCCTTTGAATGTGGTGACTGTGGGAAAAGTTTCAGTCATAATTCCAACTTGATTCAACACCAGAGGACTCACACAGGAGAGACACCCTTTAAATGTCCTCAATGTGGGAAAGGTTTCAGTCACAATACCAGCTTGGTTCAACACCAGAGAATTCACACAGGAGAGAAACCGTTTGAGTGTACTGACTGTGGGAAAAGTTTCAGTCACAATTCAAGATTGGTTGAACACCAAAGGATTCACACAGGAGAGAAACCTTTTGAGTGTCCTGACTGTGGGAAAAGTTTCAGTCATAATTCCAGCTTGGTTCAACACCAGAGGACTCACACAGGAGAGAAACCCTTTCAGTGTCTTGACTGTGGGAAAAGTTTCAGTCAGAATTCCAGCCTGGTGAAACACCGGAGGATTCACACAGGAGAGAAACCCTTTGAATGTCGTAACTGTGGGAAAAGTTTCAGTCACAATTACAGCTTGGTTCAACACCAGAGGACTCACACAGGAGAGAAACCCTTTGAATGTCCTGATTGTGGGAAAAGTTTCGGTCACAATTCCAGCCTGGTGAAACACCAGAGGACTCACACAGGAGAGAAACCCTTTGAATGTCCTGACTGTGGGAAAGATCTCAGTATTAGGTTGAGCCTTATAAATCATGTCCTTATACACATAGGGGAGAAACCATTCAAGTGCCCCGAGTGTGGACAGGCTTCAGGCAACATTCCACCCTTATTGCACACAGGAAAATCCACATGAGTGAGAAATGAGAAATGTAGAGAAGGCTTGAATTTCATTTTTAATGTCGCATTGTAAGTCCAACTGAGAAATTGACTGTTTAATTTGACTGCACAGAATTTGTAATGGTATAAGATGGGGAAGAGAAAAGAAAAAATTGGAACATATTATTTTGATAATGGCTATCTGGTCTTCAGCATAAGAAGTTCCTGGATATTTATCTTTATAGAAATTGGGCAATTGTGTAAAAATCTTTTGGGGAGTGTTCTTTGTCTTTTATGTGATGATAGATGATAGAAATGCTACTTGCCCTGAGTTCCAGCCATTTTTTCCCTGGGTGCCTCAAAGATTTTCAGCCCCAGAATTTTCCAGGCTGCATCGCTTGGGGATAGGAGCACTCAGTCTATAGTTAGAGATTGTGGCACCTCATATAAAGAGAAAGCAAGAGAAGAAGAGAAGTAGACAGTTTCAAAGTTCATCTCTTTTTAACAGTTGCATAAATTCAGTGCACCAAGCATGTCTGTTCAGATTGTGTCAAGAATGAGGCATGCAAGTGGAAGAAACCATATGAATAGCAAATATATTGGGGAAGGTTGGGGCAGTGACAAAAGCAGTGTAAAATTTCAGATGGAAAATCTGTTCTGCCCTGCAGGGGACCTTCATGGTTCAAAAGCTATAAGAAGCAATTATATTGAAACATTTCAGTTGCTACATATTCCTTCACTCCCCAGATTTCATTCCATTGGTGGTGCATCCTTTAAAGCTGGTTCTCCTTCATAGTAGGGTTGATATGTTGTGATTTTATGGACATGTTCTTTTTCTTGGAAACAATATGGAACTCTTATGCCACTGCTGTCTTCTGAGATTTTTTTTCTAAACTTTTATATCTAGAAAACAAACATAGGATTTCCCTGTGATGCACCATCCATTTATTATCCTGGAAGAACTGTTCTTAACATAGAATTTTTTTTAATACTAGCTATTGTGCACCCTTTGGGATGTTCAGTTTTATAGACAGTCCTTGCATACTGCTTACTACTCAGCATTCAAAACACCCATATATCAACTTCAGGACCTTCAGAGTCGGGTTTTCACCAGTTGTGCCAATATGACATGCCTAATAAATTTGGATTTTGAGGAACTCCTTGGCCTTGGAGTTTTGATTGCATTGGCTCTGTTACTTTCTTTTCCAGACTAAGACATTTTATGAAAAGGATTGCAGGAGCTGTGCCTTTTGATACAATGGGTTAGAAAAGGCTCTACCAGATGACTCCTGACACACTGTATAAGGTTAAATATTGACGAAAAGGCAGCATCTCTAGCCAGGAATTGCATGCGGGAAGGATGGTGGGCCTTCTAGTGCAATGACATCTGAAGGTCTGCCTTGCTCCTCTTCAACATCAATGCAATCCTAATATGCACCTATTGCAGCTGTGGATTAGCGCATGCATGTTTCTTTTGCTATTGCAGTGTTTAGTATCTCTTTTTAAAAAAATCTGGGCACTTGCTTTTCATCCCTTGGCTTTTCATGTTGGTGATATGGGTGAGCCTCTTTGGCGGTACCCAGATGGAGGACTTTGGTGTTGTCTGGCAGCATCCCAGTCGCCCCCCTCCTCGCAGCGCTTTCAGAGAACAAGTTAAACGCAGAGACCTTTCCTCTTGCGCCTAGAGAGGAGGCAGGAAAAGAGGGCTGGGAGCCCAATTTCCAGCCCCTCCCATTCCTTTGCTAGGTTATGCTTTGGAGGTCCTTTCGCAGGCAGAGGCAATCAAAAGTTATAACCAGTAACCAATATGGGTTGAACAAAAACAGATCATGCCAAACAAACCTTATTTCATTCTTTGACAAAGGGACTAAATGTGTGGACCAGCAAAATGCAGGGGAGATAGTATATTTAGCTTTCAGTAAAGCATTTGATAAAATAGATCAGAACATATTTGTTGGCAAGCTAGAAAAATGTGGGATAGACAGCAGCACCACAAGATGGGTTTCTAATTGGCTGAAAAATTGTACTCAATGTGTAGTCCTCAATGGAACTACACCCACAGTGGGGTACTCCAGATTGCATTTTAGATCCAGCACTGATCTAAATCTTCATGAACTATCTAAGCAAGAGGACAGAAGGGGAACTCATCAAATTTGCAGTCAAGAAGAATTGCCAACACACCAGAAGACAAGATGAAGATCGAAAATCACTTGACAGATTTGAACAGCAAGCCCAATCTTAAAAAATGATATTCAGCAGAGATAAAAATAAAGTTTAACACTTACACAAGAAAAAACAATTGTATAAGTACAAACTTATGTACAAACACTTGTGAGAGGCATCTTGGAGTCCTAGTGGACAATCATTTAAATGTGAGCCAGCAGTGAGTGGCAGCAGTCCAAATAACCAATATAATCCTAAACTGCATTAATAGAAGGATAGAATCAAGATCACGTGAAGTTATAGTACCGCTTTACAAAGCCTTAGTAAGACCACACTTGGAATACTGCATCCAGTTATAGTCACCACAATATAAAAAGATATTGGGACTCTGGAAAGCATGCAGAGAAGAGCAACAAAGATGATTAGGGGGATGGAAGCTAAAACACATGAAAAATAGTTATAGGAATTGGGTATGTTGAAAGAAAGACCAGGGGAGGCGTGATGGCAGTATTCCAATATTTGAGTGGCTGCCAGAAAGAGGAGGGGGCCAAGTTAGTTGCAAAGCACCAGAAGGCAAGACAAGGAACAATGGATGGAAACTCAGGAAGGAGAGAAGCAACTTAGAATTAAGGAGAAACTTCCTAACAGTGAGAACAATTAACCAGTAGAACAGCTTAGCCTTAAGAGGTTGTGGGAGCTTCAACACAGGAAGTTTTTAAAAAAAGACTGAATGGTCTCTTTTCTGAAATGGTATGAGGTCTCCTGCTGGAGCAGAGGGCTGGAGTAGAAGATCTCCAAGGTCCCTTCCAGATATATTCTGATTGATTGACCGATTGATCTTGAAAGCTGCAGCCTTGAATTTCCTGTTGGAGCAGCAGGGTTAGGGTTAATGTGCATATTTTGTGGGGAGGAAGAAGAGCCACTTTGGTGTAGTGGTGAAGGCAGCAGGTTAGAGACAGAGAAACGCTCAGTTCCAGTCCCACCTGAAGGGCAAGTTCAACTTTAGTTAGTCCTCTCAAGTTTAGGAAGCAGGAGGGGGGGGGGAACCATTTCCAAAAACCCTTGCCAAGGAAATTGCAAGTCCAGGCATCAAGACTGACCCAAATGCATCAAAACGTAGCTAAGTAGCATCAAATTTCGCTATTTCACTTGGCTCAGTTGCAAAAGTCAGTTGCCAGGAGTCGAAAACATCTTCCAAATGCCATGGTGGAGCCTTGATAAAGCGTGTTTTCCAACTTCCTGTCACTAGATGGCGGTCAGGCAACATCTTTGCTTTGAAAGTCATCCACACTTTAATGACGTCCGTGCTTGAGCTTAAAAGGGGAGGTTTTAAATCATAGAGTATTGCAATGCTAGAAATGTTGGGAGGAAAGGAGAATCTTCCGGATCTCTCATGGGAAGGAAGGTGATGTCCAGAGCGACTTTCCTGCTCTTCCTAGGATGGAAGCAGCAGCTGGAAGGTGAGTTGGGGGAAGCAGGTGGGAGGAGAGTCCGGGAGCAAGTCGGGCTGTTCGGTTCCCTCCACGGCCTGGAAGCAGAGAAGCAACTGGGCTGAAGCGTGTCAGCTGCAGGTTTCTTCCCTCCCCAGATCGGAGCCCGCTGTGAAACTGGTGGCTGCAATTTTCTGCTGGGGGGAAAGATCTAAAAAGTCTCTTTCAAGTGACAGCGGATCCTTTGGGAATGGCTCCCCTCCAGAGGTTGTGCGGGCTCCGTCACTGGAGGGTCTTCAGAGGAGATTGGACAGCCGTTTATTCAGAATGGAACAGTGTCTCCTTCCTGAACAGGAGATGGACTAGAAGACCTCCAAGGTCCCCCCAATTCAATCTGTAGTTGACCTGATGTTTTCTGGGCAAGAAAACAGGACTGAGGTGCCTCTTCTGAGTCTTTTCTGGGTTATTTTACTTCCATTTCTAGTTTACAAGCACCATGTTTTCCTCTTGGTTCCCCCATCCGTGTATTCACCAGGTTCAACTCTGCTTAACCCACCAGTTTTTTAAAAATTGAATGTTTTGAACTTTTTGATTATTTTTATAAAATTTATAAAATTCTACCTTACCATGACATTCCTGTGGGTGGCTTAGAGGCACAAAAATACATACACATTAAAACACTTTAAAGTAAGAAATGTAACTTGGCTCTGTCATGTGACTTCATGCTTCATGATTGGGCCACTTAGTGACACATGCTATTCCCAATTGCAGTAAGTGAGGACTACTTCAATTGGGATGTCACCAAAGAGAAAGTATTTTCTGCCCTTACTTGGAGCTCATGGCTTCCATGGCAAAATTGGTGCTTCAAATCTTGTTTTAGGCATCATTTCATCAGTTAAAGCCCACACGTCTAAAGTTAGTGTCATGCAGACTGACAGATGTGGCTCAGTAAAACAAAACACAGAGTCCAAGTGTGTTGATAAGCCAATGCATTTACCCATCTGAATAAAGAGGGGTCCCTCCGAAGAAGAACCCTGAGTGTAGTGCAAAGCAGATATTTATACATTTCTTTGATTTTGCTTCATTACATAAGAAGGAACTGGCACACAACAGATAAGGTACAGAAATATAGAAATTATAAAAATAGCTAAAAACGCATTCTGTGGGTTTTTTTTGGTCACATGCCTAACCCAGGGGCTAGTAGTTTCCTGTGAAAGTTTTCATGGTTTCACAGGCCTGTTGAGGCCTGAACATCAGCCTTGCCATCTCAACAGATGAGCAATCATCAAATTCATCAGATTCCTGATTAACATTAGTGGAGAAGGTTTGACTGTAACCATTTTGACATATTTTTCAGCCTTTAAAGACATGGATTTTTTCCATGTTGTAGATGTGTGTATTTTTAAATCTCTCTGAATGTACATATCTCATAGAATAGAGTACAATAGAATAGAACAGAGTTGGAAAGGACCTTGAAGGTCTTCTAGTCCTATCCCCTGACTAGGCAGGAAACCGTACACCACTTCAGACAAATGGTTATCTAACATCTTTTTAAAAACTTCCAGTGTTGGAGCATTCACAACTTCTATATCTCCAAACATATAATTTCTCCCCAGGACTTCCAGATATACAGTCATGTGAAAAAGAAAGTACACTCTCCTTGACTTCTATGATTTTATATTTCTGAGTGTAGTAAAAATCAGGATGTAGTTAGTCCTTAGAAGTTCTTAAAAGTAGGTAACTACAACCACAGATGAACAACAATACATGACATATTACATTAGATCATCATTTATTTTATAAAAAGAAAGCCAAGACGGAGAAGTCGCGTGTGAAAAATGTAAGATTCAATAATTTGTAGAACCACCTTGAGCAGCAACAACTAGAAGTAATTCTTTTCTGTGTGACTTTATAAGTCTCTTGCAGTATTGTGGAGGAATTTTGGCTCACTCTTTTTTACAGCATTGCTTCAGTTCATTGATGTTTCTGGGTGTTTTTTTTTATGCACAACTCTCTTGAGGTCCCATCAATCGGGATGAGGTCTGGACTTTGCCTGCCATTGGAACACCTTGATCCTTTTCTTTTTCAGCCATTCTGTTGTAGATTTCCTGATGTGTTTTATGACCATTGTCCTGTTGTATAATCCCATGTCAGCCAAGCTTTAGCTATTGGACAGATGGCCTCACTTTTGTCTCTAGAATACTTTGGTATACAAAGGAGTTCATGGACGACTCAAACAGTGCAAGGTGTCCAGATCTTGTGGCTGCAAAATAAGCCCAAATCATCACCCCTCCACCACCGTGCTTGACTGTTTGTATGAGAAGCTTGTGCTGATATGCTGTGTTTGGTTTTTGTCAAACATGTCACTGTGCATTATGGGCAAATATCTCTACTTTGGTCTGGTCTGTGCAAAGGACAAATGTTCCAGAAGTCCTGTGATTTGTTCAGGTGCAACTTTGCAAAGCTCAGCTGTGCTGCTATGCCCTTTTTAGAGAGAAAAAGCTATCCCCTGACAGCTCTTCCAAGCAAACCATACTTGTTAGGACTTTTTATAATTGCACTGACATGAATCTTAACATTTAACATGCTAACTGAAACCTGTAGAGTCTTAACACTTTGTTTTTTAGCAATTTTTCTGGCCATTGCATTTTCTGGCCTTTGAGCGAATTTTCTTAGATGGGGGTCTGGAATGTTATCCACTTGTGAATAATCTTCCTCATTGTGGAATGATGGATGTTAAATTGTTTGAAAATGGCCTTTTAAACTTTGCCAAATTGATGGGCAGCAACAATTTATTCTCGAAGATCATTGCTGATATCTTTACCCTTTGGCATTGTGTTAACACACAGCTCAATGCCGGAGATCAGAAAACTCCTCCAAGTTCAACTTTTGTAGATGTAGTCATGCTTCCTGATGATCAATTGATCAAGGGCATTTTATTAGCAGTAATTGGCTGCTACTTCGCCTCTTTATACTATGGAAGCAGTGAGAAATTTCCTAATGGTGAGAACAATGAACCAGCAGAAAGGCTTTCCTTCAGAAATTGTGGTGCTCCATCACTGGAGGCTTTTCAGAAGAGACGAGAGTGCCACTTGTGTAAAATGGTGTAGAATCTCCTGCTTGAGCAGAGACTGGATTAGAAGACCTGCAAGTTCCCTTCCAATCCTGTTACTCTCTTCTGTTCTGTTGCGGTGATATTTATGATATCCTGATAAGTAAAACTGTAGAAATCAAAGAGGGTGTTCTTTCTTTTTCACTTGACTGTCTTTGAAAATAACCTTTGGCACTGTTAGGAATTTGTGACTGACCCGATCAACAAATGAATTTCGTCATTCAGTGGATATTTGAACTTGGATCTGGGAATTCATTTCTCAAAGGAATCATGATTAATGTAAGAGCTTATTGGACCATTGTGGCATTTTTGCTTTGTAACATAAACTGTATTTTTTTTTCTCATTTCTGCAACCATTTTATGCACAATTAAAGATACCCTTTTATTTGAATCTTATAGACAAAGAGGATGGCAATAAGAACACTCTGGACAACTGAGGATAACAAGCAACACTGAATAGCAAAGCAAGTCAGTCCAGAAATCAAATATTTTCCATTTCCTTCACCTTCCTCAGTAGGTAAGAGAGAAATGAAAGAAAATCAAGAAGAAGTGTGAAATTCAAGCAAACATTACATGAAAGGTCAAGGCATTTTTTCAATCAGCAAAAGAGGGAAATATCTTGAAGTTATTGGGGAGGAAAAGGACAACTGGAAAGCCACGTAGAGCAGACAGTGTTGCAGGCCTAGGTCTGGGAGGAAGGAAATCACCACTAAATCAGAGCAGAGGACTCACACAGGAGAGAAACCCTTTAAATGTCCTGGTTGTTGTAAAAGTTTCAGTCAGAATTCCAACCTTGTGACACACCAGAGGACTTACATCAGGAAGAAAATGTATGAATGTCTGAAGTGTGGGAAATGTTTCAGTCAGAATTCCAAGCTGGGGAAACACCAAAGGACTCACACAGGAGAGAAACCATTTGAATGTCCTGACTGTGGGAAAAGTTTCAGTACCAATTCCAGATTGGTTGAACACCAGAGGACACACACAGGAGAGAAACCCTTTGAATGTCCTGACTGTGGGAAAAGTTTCAGTACCAATTCCGGCTTGGTTCAACACCAGAGGACTCACACAGGAGAGAAACCCTTTCAGTGTCCTGACTGTGGGAAAAGTTTCAGTGATAATTCCAACTTGGTTAAACACCAGCGAATCCACACAGGAGAGAAACCCTTTGATTGTCCTGATTGTGGGAAAAGTTTTAATCAGAATTCCTATCTGGTTAAACACCAGCGAATCCACACAGGAGAGAAACCCTTTGAATGTCCTGATTGTGGGAAAAGTTTTAATCAGAATTCCTATCTGATGAAACATCAGAGGACTCACACAGGAGAGAAACCCTTTCAGTGTCCTGACTGTGGGAAAAGTTTCAGTACCAATTGCAGCTTGGTTCAACATCAGAGGACTCACACAGACGCGGAACCCTTTGAATGTTCTGGTTTTGGTATAAGTTTCAGTCAGAATTCCAACCTGGTGAAACCCCAGAGGACTCACACAGGAGAGAAACCCTTTCAATGTCCTGACTGTGGGAAACAATTCATTCGGAATTCTCACCTAGTGAGCCATCAGCGGACTCACACAGGAGAGAAACCCTTTGAATGCCCTGACTGTGGGAAAAGTTTCAGTCACAATTCCACCTTGGTTCAACACCAGAGGACTCACACAGGAGAGAAACCCTTTGAGTGTCCTGACTGTGGGAAAAGTTTCAGTACCAATTCCAGCCTTGTTAAACACCAGAGGACTCACACAGGAGAGAAACCCTTTAACTGTTCTAACTGTGGGAAAAGTTTCAGTAACAATTCCAGCTTGGTTCAACACCTGAGGACTCACACAGGAGAGAAACCCTTTCAGTGTCCTGACTGTGGGAAAAGTTTCAGTGATAATTCCAATTTGGTTCAACACCAGCGACTCCACACAGGACAGAAACCCTTTAAATGTCCTGATTGTGGGAAAAGTTTCAGTCATAATTCCAACTTGGTGAAACACCAGCGACTCCACACAGGAGAGAAACCCTTTGAGTGTCCTGACTGTGGGAAAAGTTTCAATCAGAATTCCTGTTTGGTGAAACACCAGAGGACTCACACAGGAGAGAAACCTTTTCAGTGTCCTGACTGTGGGAAAAGTTTCAGTCAAAATTCCAGCCTGGTTCAACACCAGAGGACTCACAGAGGAGAGAAACCCTTTCAGTGTCCTGTCTGTGGGAAAAGTTTCAGTCATCATTCCAACTTGGTTCAACACCAGCGAATCCACACAGGAGAAAAATCCTTGAAATGTTCTGACTGTGGGAAACGTTTCAGTCATAATTCCAACTTGGTTCAACACCAGCGAATCCACACAGGAGAGAAACCCTTTAAATGTCCTGAGTGTGGGAAATGTTTCAGTCAAAATTCTACTTTGGTTCAACACCACAGGACTCACACAGGAGAGAAACCCTTTGAGTGTCCTGACTGTGGGAAAAGTTTCAGTCGCAATTCCAGCTTGGTTCAACACCAGAGGACTCACACAGGAGAGAAACCCTTTGACTGTCCTGACTGTGGGAAAAGTTTCAGTCACAATTCCAGCTTGGTTCAACACCAGAGGACTCACACAGGAGAATAACCCTTTGAATGTCCTGACTGTGGGAAATATCTCAGTATTGGAATGATCCTTAGGAATCATGTCCTTATGCACACAGGGGAGAAACCATTTAAGTGCCCTGAGTGTGGACGGTGCTTCAGGCAACATTCCACCCTTATCGCACACAGGAAAATCCACATGAGGCCTCAAGTGGGAAGTATAGAGAAGGCTTGAATTTCATTTCTAATGTCGCATTGTAAGTCCAGCTGAGAAATTGACTCTTTAATTGATTACAAATAATTTGTAATGGTATAAGATGGGGAAGAGGAAAAAAAAAATTGGAACATATTACTTTGATAATGGCTATCTGGCTTTCAGCCTAAGAAGTTGCTGGATATTTATCTTTGTAGCAATTGGACAACTATGTGAAAATCTTTTTGGGAGTGTTCTTTGCATTTTTTCAATGGTAGATGATAGAAATGCTATGTGCCATGAGTCTCAGCTATTTTTTCCCTGGGCGCCCCAATGATTTTCAGCCCCAGAATTCTCCAGCCAGCATCGCTTTTGGTTAGGAGCAATCAGACTACAGTTAGAGATTGTGGCACCTCATATAAAGAGAAAGCGAGAGAAGAGAAGTAGACGGTTTCAGGAACTCAGTGCACCAAGCATGCCTGTTCAGATTATGTCAAGAATAAGGCATGCAAGTGGAAGAAGCCTTATGAATAGCAAATATATTGGGAAAAGTTGGGGCAGTGACAAAAGCAGTGTAAAATTTCAGATGGAAAATCTGTTCTGCCCTGCAGGGGACCTTCATGGTTCAAAAGCTATAAGAAGCAATTAGATTGATACATTTTAGTTGCTAAACTCAAAAGTCTGACTCACAGACAAACACTATACAGAAGCCTGATGATGGCAGATGAGATTCTGCTGAAACGTTGCTACAACTTTAAAAGCACCACTACTATGACGTGGGAAAATACCCGAACAAAGCTGAATGCCAGACATGTAAATACCCGCGAAAACTTAAGAATATATATATATATATATATATATCTTTATAAACTATATATATATCTTTATAAACTATACATTCCTTATTTATTTGATTGCTTGCTTGTTTGTTTTTTTAACAAAAACTTTATTAAACATTAAAAAGATAACTACATAATGCAAATTTTTTTTGTTAAAAATAAAAAACACTGTACATTACAAATTAATTAGACGTGCTTATATATCAAACATTATTCTGATACTTATTTCATATTTCTGGTTATTACTCATACTTTATACTATTCCTTATTTATTTACTCACTGGTTTCTATTGTTTATCCATTTGTACCAGTTTTCCCAGACTGTATAGTACTTTTGTTTGCCCACCTTGGCGCAATCATAGACTTTTACAATTTTGAAGCTCTCTGTTGGCATAAGGTTTACTTTCCAACGTTGTGAAAGTGCTAGTCTTGCTGCAGTAATTATATGCAAAATTAAATATTTTATCTCTTTTGCATATTCACCTTTTATTATCCCCAGTAGAAAGATTTTTGCTTTAAGCACAAATTGAAAAGTCCTAATTTCTTTTATCCATGTTCGTATTTTTGTTCAATATTTCTTACTTTTCAGGCAAAGCCACCATACGTGGAAGAAGGTGCCCCTTGTTTGTTTGCATTTCCAGCAAAGTGGGCTTGTTGTGAGACATATTGGCTAATTTTGAATGAATCAGATACCACTGATAACACATTTTATATTGATTCTTTTTATATACCATCAATTTCATTATTTTGTAATTTTTTTTTCCAAATTCTTTCCCAATCCTCCAAATTAATGTTATGTCCTACATTTCTTGCCCATACTATCATCGGGCCCTTCACCAATTCCTCTGTTATTTCAACCATCGGCGGTATCAGTTTTCTCATCCCTCTCGGTGCTCTGCTCTGCTGCTGTCCCCACCCCCATGGCCCTGGCCATCGCTGCCCAGGGAAAGCACAGAAAAAGCGAGCAGAAACATAGCTTTCGCTGGGGCGAAAGAGTAGAGGGTGAGGAAGGCACAGGAAAAAGAAAGCAAGCAAAAACATAGTTCTCATTGGGGCGAAAGAGGGAGATCGAAGAAGACAGGCAAGAGAAGACGGAAGCTGCTGCCTTTGGAAAGTGCTGCTTTCTATTGCCTTCTTTGATCTCTGCTCTTTCGTCCCAGTGAGAATTATGTTTCTGTTGCTCGCTTTTTTTTCCTGTGTGTGTGGGGGCAGCAGAGACATCAGGGCTGCTCTCCCCCCTCAGCAAGCCAGGCCTGGAGGAATGTGAAGAATTGCGGGCGAGCACTGGAGAAATGCGTGTTGGAAATGTGGGAAGGGAGTAGGGGGAAGGGTAGGAGAGAAAGAGAAGCTTGGCTGCCTTTCCTTTGGCATGGAGTGCAGGGCGGGGGGAGACCAAATGCCTGGACCAAAAGACTACCGAGGAAGATGGACTCCTAATAACCAGCCTGTTTGTGCAGGCAAGAGCTCAGGCTTTTCTAGGCTCAACATCCTCTCCATCGACCTCCACATAGGGAGGGACCCTTCTCTGCTTGGAAGCGGAGGGAGAAACCTGGAGCTTAGCCTGGGACGGGGGGTGAGTATTCTTGTGTGGAGGCCGAAGGGGTGAGTGTTGCCTGGTTATTAGATGCCCGCTTCCAGCCCGGCCCTCCTTCCTTCCCCCAACTCCAGGCAGCCACACCTGGCACCTTTGTGGGTGAGGTTTCCTCTGACTTTGGGGAGATATGAAAGGACAGGAGACCAGATGGGCGGGGGAGCTAGGCTTTTCTTCTGTTTGAGGGGGAGCCAGTTCCTTCCCATCCAGATCTTCCCAGCCTCCAGGCCCCTCTTCCCAAAGGATGAGAGAGGCCCATCCTTTCCCTTCGCTCTGCCTCACAGTTATGATTAAGCATTTACAATTTTGTTATAATTAAATAAGTATAATATATACATATGCATATATGTTTTCTTAAGTTTTCATGGGTATTTATATGTATGGTATTCAGCTTTGTTGAGGTATTTTTCCACATTATAGTTGTGCTTTTAAAGTTGTAGTGACATTTTGGCAGAAACGGCTGTGAAAGTTTGACTCACAGATGAACATTATACAGAAGCCTGATGATGGCAGATGAGATTCTGCCAAAACGTCACTACAACTTTAAAAGCACAACTATAATGACATGGGAAAATATCCAAACAAAGCTGAATACCATAAATATATACCGTGTTTCTCACAAAATAAGGCCAGGCCTTATTTTTTCTTGACC
Organism: Hydrophis major; assembly: GCA_033807585.1. Lineage (NCBI taxonomy): Eukaryota > Metazoa > Chordata > Lepidosauria > Squamata > Elapidae > Hydrophis > Hydrophis major. Next base: position 48,305,041 of record CM066329.1, read on the forward strand.
CCCGAAAAAACGGCTAGGCCGTCTTTTCGGGGGTGACTTAATTCCCCCCCCCTTGCATCTTCGGGCGGGCAGGCGGCAACAGCTTGGATGTTGACCTCGGCGTTGGTGGGGCACTTCGTATCGGGACACCTTCCGTCACTGTTGCTTTCCCTTCTCCCTTGCTGCCGTGACATTTAGAGCAATGCCGCGGTGTTCAGCGCAGCCATGTGCGGCCAGCCAGGGCTCCTCCCTGCAACCGGGGCCCGGCGGAGACACTCGGCTTCAGGTGCTCCTGTCGCCACCTTCCCTTTGCCTTTGAAGGTAAAGCCAATTATTTTAAAAATGATGCCCAAGATGCTCTCAATCTTACATGGGAAAAGACCCAAACACTCCAAGACCTGCATACCTGTACCCGTGAAAATCTACAAAAACATATATATTATATAATATAATATATATTATATAATATATATTATATATCATTTATTATATATTATATATTATATCTTGGCGTATTCGAGTCTTTTCCTGTGTAAGACTGAGTATCTTGGCAACGTTTCAACAAGGTCCCACTCACCATCTTCAGGCTGGTGCTTTCAGCTTCGTGCTTGTGCGAGCAAAGCACGATCGGAGCTGCCGTCTCCCTATATATACTGGTAGGGAGATTGGCTGTGTTGTCATTTCTTGATTGGTTGAAGGAGTTGATGTTTGCAGATTGGCTGGCTTTTTCATAAGAACATGTGTGGCTGAGGTATTGGCTGTGTGTCTGTCAGCCTCCTGGGTCGTCATGATCTGGGTCATGGGCTGTATGATGACCTTCTGAGTTCTATAGTTGTGATATCCTGGGTCTTGTGTTGTAATCTCCTGGGTCATTGGCTGTGTTGCAACATCGTGAGTTTTTATGGTATAACCTCATTTCCGTGATGTGATATCCTGAGCGGGTGGCTGTGATGTGACGTTACAGGTTTTGGTTTGGCTCTGAGTTTGAGGCCTGGATATGTCTTCATGGCGTGTGTCTGTTTGCTTGGTTTGGGGGTCGGGGTGTGTGGCAGCTGGTGATGCAGCCATGGTCTGGTTTCTGGACGGTGGTTGTCTTTCGTCTATGGGGTGAGTTGGGTTTGAGTCTGGTGAGGGAGAATGGTGGTGGTGTCATGTGTTGTTTTCGGTCTGGTGTTGGTTTTCATGGCTGGGACTTGTTTGTTGATAAGGGCTAGTTTCCAGATGTCTGGTAGGTGGGGGGCATCGTCCCATTCATTCATGTTATGGGGGTGTTTATTTCGATGGCTTCCCTGTTTATTCTTTTGTTGAAGTGTTCAGTATTGGAGATTAATTTGGTTCCCTCAAAATTAATTTCATGTCCTGTGGCTTTAAGGTACTAGAAAAGGGAGGAAGTATTTTCTTCTTTTCTGACTGCGTTCTTGTGTTCTGCGGTGTGCATTTATTCTCCTGTTGGTTTGTCCAATGTATGTGGCTGGGCAATTGTTGCATGGTATTTCATAAACTCCTTGGTGTTCTAGTTGGATCTTGTCTTTGGGGTTTCTTAGGATGTTGGCTTTTTTTTGGTCAGTGCCGAAAGCTGTCCTGATATTGTGTTTGTGGAGAATTTTGCTGATTTTATCTGTGGTGCCTTTGATGTGGGGGAGGAGGACGATACTGTTGTCCTGTTCTGTGTCTCGGTTTCTGGGGGGTGTCTCCCTTAGGATCAGGTTGGTAATGGTGCTTCTTTGGAATCCATTGGAAATTAATATGTTAGTAAGGGTGTGTAATTCTGTTCTTAGGTGGTCTTTCTCAGCTAGGCATTTGGTTCTGGAGATGAGGGTCTACACTACGGAGTTGATCTGTGCAGGGGGGTGATGGGATTGTGCATTTAAGTAGCGGTTGGTGTGTGTTTTCTTCTGGTGGATGGTGTGTCCTAGGGAGCCATTGGGTTTTTTGTAAATTAGGACGTCCAGGAAGGGAAGTTGGTTGTTGGCTTCTGTTTCCAGGGTGAATCGTATTTTGGGGTGTAGGCTGTTGAGGTGTGTGAGGAAGGTGTCCAGTTTTTCTTTCCCATGTCACGAAAGTGTCATCTACATATCTAAGCCAGAGTTTGGGTTTGTGTTCAGATTTGTCTAGAGCATTGGTTTCAAAGTGTTCTATGTATAGGTTAGAGATGACGGGTGAGAGGGGTGATCCCAAAGGTGCTCCTTCTATCTGCTTGTATCTTTGTCCATTGTAGGTGAAGTATGTGTTGGTTAGGCAGTGGTTGGTCAGATCTAGGATGTGCTTAGGGAGTTGTATTTGTTTTGGATGGCTGTCAAGGCTTCTTTAATTGGTACTTGGGTGAAGAGGGATATGACATCAAAGCTCTTGAGTAGGTCGCCAGGTTGTAGGTTTGGAAGAGTGGTAGCAGTGAACGAGAAATAAGAGGAAAATATAAGGTAAAAAAAAAACCTGGAAATAAAAGAATTATATGTAATTAGAGACTAAATTTGGAATAACATACAGAATTGGACATTAATCAGGCATTAGATAAAATGCTGGACTTATTTGGAATTGATGAAATTTAATATTAATACTAAGGAAAAGTGAATAAAAAATAAAAATTCTAAGAAGAAAGTGATATAGAGCATCCCTAAGGGTCAAAGATTTCCTTCTTTTATATTTCTATGGAAAATTACTGGTTGTATAAATATTTGAAAGAGAAGAAATTGAATAAAAGATTATTAATATAACAAGATCCACAGAAGCTTTATAAAAAATAGAGGGTGAGATAACAGTAAAATATAAAGGAATGCAATACTTTGGGACTGTTGGAGGTTGACTGCGACAAGAAAACAGAAAAAAGAGAAAGTGAGATAAATGGGGACTTTTGACAAGGAGTATAACAGAAAAACTTGACCTTTAATAAAATAAAGAATAACTTAATAGACCAAAGAAATGGAAGAAATAAGCAAAGAATTTAAGTCGGAGTTCCAAACTGTGAGAGAGATGTTTAAAAAAAGAATGAGACTGGTGGAGATAATGGTGAGTAAAGTAATGGTGTCACAGCTTGCAGAAGAACAAAGGAAGCTCAGAGGACAAATTAAAAGAGGAAAATAACAGCCTTGATGAGTATAAAGAACAAGGATCATTGCCAAAGGACATAAAAGGATTTAAAACAGAGACATTGACAACAGAGACAACAACTAAAAGAGATAAGACACCCAAGACGAAGAAGAAGAAGAGAATATGTAAGAAGAAACTCCAAAAAAGATAATTAAAAAGTGGGGGAAACATGGCCGACAAGCAGAGGGAAATAAAAATAAAGCTAGAAGGAAAAGAAGAAGAAAGACTGGGGAAACTTAGAAAAGGGAAACCTAGCCAAAATTAAAAGAAATGATAAAGTTACGAGATTTAGAGATAAGGGTTATGGATTGTATAAGGGGGATACCACATGGGAATGCATATTGGTATTTAGTTTAAAACTTGCTGGAAATTATTTTAGGATTATATAACTATATATACACTGCTCAAAAAAAATAAAGGGAACACTTAAACAAAACAATGTAACTCCAAATCAATCACACTTCTGTGAAATCAAACTGTCCACTTCGGTAGCAACACTGATAGACAATCAATTTCACATGCTGTTGTGCAAATAGAATAGACAACAGGTGGAAAGCATAGGCAGTTTGCAAGACATCCCCAATTAAGGAGTGGTTCTGCAGGTGGTGACCATAGATCACTTCTCAGTTCCTATGCTTTCTGGCTGATGGTTTGGTCACTTTTGAATGCTGGTGCTGCTTTCACTCTAGTGGTAGCATGAGACGGAGTCTACAACCCACACAAGTGGCTCAGGTAGTGCAGCTCATCCAGGATGGCACATCAATGTGAGCTGTGGTAAGAAGGTTTGCTGTGTCTGTCAGCGTTGTGTCCAGAGCATGGAGGCGCTACCAGGAGACAGGACAGTACATCAGCAGATGTGGAGGAGGCCGTAGGAGGGCAACATCCCAGCAATAGGACCGCTACCTCTGCCTTTGTGCAAGGAGGGACAGGAGGAGCACTTCCAGAGCCCTGCAAAATGACCTCCAGCGGGCCACAAATGTGCATGTGGCTGCTCAAACAGTCAGAAACAGACTCCATGAGGGCGGTATGAGGGCCTGACGTTCACAGGTGGGGGTTGTGCTTACAGCCCAACACCATGCAGGATGTTTGGCATTTGCCAGAGAACACCAAGATTCGCAAATTTGCCACTGGCGCCCTGTGCTCTTCACAGATGAAAGCAGGGTCACACTGAGCGCATGTGACAGACGTGACGGGGTCTGGAGACGCCGTGGAGAACGTTCTGCTGCCTGCAACATCCTCCAGAATGACCGGTTTGGCAGTGGGTCAGTAATGGTGTGGAGTGGCATTTCTTTAGGGGGCCGCACAGCCCTCCATGTGCTTGCCAGAGGTAGCCTGACTGCCATTAGGTACCGAGATGAGATCCTCAGACCCCTTGTGAGACCATATGCTGGTGCGGTTGGCCCTGGGTTCCTCCTAATGCAAGACAATGCTAGACCTCTTGTGGCTGGAGTGTGTCAGCAGTTCCTGCAAGACAAAGGTATTGATGCTATGGACTGGCCCGCCCATTCCCCAGACCTGAATCCAATTGAGCACATCTGGGACATCATGTCTCCCTCCATCCACCAACGCCACATTGCATTACAGACTGTCCAGGAGTTGGGGGAATGCTTTAGTCCAGGTGTGGGAGGAGATCACTCAGGAGATCATCCGCCACCTCATCAGGAGCATGCCCAGGCATTGTAGGGAGGTCATACAGGCATGTGGAGGCCACACATACTACTGAGCCTCATTTTGACTTGTTTTAAGGACATTACATCAAAGTTGGATCAGCCTGTAGTGTTTCTTTCCAGTTTAATTTTGAGTGTAACTCCAAATCCAGACTTCCATGGGTTGCTAAATTTGACTTCCATTGATAATTTTTGTGTGATTTTGTTGTCAGCACATTCACCTATGTAATGAACAAAGTATTTAATAAGAATATTTCATTCATTCAGATCTAGGATGTGTTATTTTTGTGTTCCCTTTATTTTTTTGAGCAGTATATATATAACTGTATATGAATTATGCTGTTATGAACCCTTACATTGGAGGATTAAAACAGGGGAATGGAAATGTATTAAAATATATAAATTTTGGATAAGTAGAAAAGAAAGAAAAATATGTTTATTAATGATTATATGTTTTGATACATTTCACTTTTCTTATAAATTTTGGATAAGTAGAAAGGGGAAAATATGATTATTAATGATTAAAAGAAAAGTGAAGATGAAATGAGACATATTAAGAAGTAATTTTAGCAATTTCAGGGGGGATACCTTAAAATATATATGTTTTAAAATATACAGTTGATTATTTAATGTTAATATGTTTAAAGTGGGGGAATTAATTCTTAAATTAGATAGATTGAGGGGATATACCATGTGGATCCTAAATATATTGGTTTTGTCTTATTTTTACTTTTTTTAGATTGTTTATTATATAATTGGTCTAGGAAAAATTAAGGATAATAATGATGTGTAATGTTAAATAAAATAGGTGGTAAGCTGAAAACGGAAATAGGGGATGGAGAACTGGGAATCTATATATGGATGAAATGATATTGATATTGAATTAATGAATTGAAATATGAAATGGAAAATTATTTAAAGATGAGTAAAATAGATAATATGGGATGATATTATATAAGATTGGTGGAAATGAAAGTATGATTATGTACAAGTTTTATAATCTGGAATCACTTTGCCCATGTAAAGAGATGTGTAAAATTTAAAAAATAAAAAACTTTTTGGAAAAAAAAAATCCTTTCCAACATTGTGTGAGTGCTAATATTGCTGCTGTTATGATATGCAGGATTAGATATTTTATTTCTTTCGTATAATTCTCTTTGATAATTCTCAGGAGAAATATTTCTGCTTTAAATTCTCTTTGGACTTTTGTAATTTCCTTCAACCATTTTTGTATTTTGGTCCAACATTTCTTAATTTTTTGACTTAGCCACCATACATGAAAGAAGGTATCCTGTGATTGCTTACATTTCTAACAATTTGGGCTTAAAAAATTAGGATACATTTTAGCCAATCTCGAAGGGGCTAGATACCACCGGTAGCACACTTTATGTTGGTTTTCCTTATATGCTGCTGATTTTGTTATCATATAATTTTTTTCCAGATCTTTTCCCAGTCCTCCAGCTCTATGTTATGTCCCAAATTCCTGGCCCACACTATCATCGGTCCTTTCACTATTTCTTCTGCCAAATCATATTCTAATAAATAGTTATATATTCTTGATATCAGTTTTTCTTCTGGACCTACCATTAATTTATCTAGTTGGTTTGGTTCTACCACAATTCCAAATTTCTCTTGGTCTTTTTTATATTTTGATTTTAATTGGAGGTACAGCCACCAGTCTATATTTAGTCCCAGATCTCTTAATTCCTGGTTGGTCTTTAATGCTCCTTGGGGATCTAAAATTTCATAATATTTGGCCATTCCTCCTAGTTCTAATGTATTGGGGTTTATCATTGCCTCCATAGTGGATACCATCCCGGGATTTTTATGTAATGTTTATTTTTAATTTCTTCCCATATTCATATTAGCGAGTCCCTTAGTATATGTCTGTGGAAATATATATGGGCCTTACATCTGGGACTCAACATGAAGGCAGGCCACCCTGCTTAGCCATGATGCTGTAACCTTTTTAGAGAGAAGAGACTTTCCTCTGGCAATCTTTTCAAACTGTTAGGCCTTTTTCTAATTGCACTGACATGAATCTTAACATTTAACCAGCTAACTGAAGCCTGGAGAGTCTAACACTGTGATGGCGAACCTATGGCACGCATGCCACAGGTGACACGCAGAGCCATTTGTGCCAGCACGCAAGCTGCAAGCAAACTTACCTCACTGGGCATGTGTGCACCTCACAGCTGATTTTCGGCTGGTTTGAAGCCTTTTTCGACCTTTGCAGGCTGAAAACTAGCCCTGTTTTGTCACTTCCAGTTTTTCCAAAAAGTTTTTGGCTAGTTTTCAGCCTGCAAAGCTTGCAGAAGCCTTCCTCAAGCCTTTGGGAGGCTGAAAAAGGCCACAAACTGGACAAAAATCAGCTGTGAGGTGCAGTGTAGGGAAGTTGGCGGGTGTGTGTGTGATGCAGATTACATGTAGATACATAGGGGGCATGGTGGGGTGTGCATTGCCTTATGGGTGCTGGCATGCGACTGTGAGCCTGCAAGCGCGCACACAATTTTTGGCACAGGAGCCCAAAAAGTTTAGCCACCACTGGTTTAACATGCAAACTGAAGGCTGTAGAGACTTAACACTTTGTTTTTTATCAATTTCTCTGGCCATTGCATTGTCTGATCTTTGGGCGAATTTTCTTAGATGTCCACTCCTGGGGGTCTGGAATGTTACCCACTTGTGAATAATCTTCCTCATTGTGGAATGATGGATTTCAAATTGTTTGAAAATGGCCTTTTAAACCTTCCCATATTGATGGGTAGCAACAATTTCTTCTCGAAGATCATTGCTGATATCTTTACTCTTTGGCATTGTATTAACACACAGCTCAATGCCGGAGACCTGAAAACTCCTCCAAGTTCAGCTTTTGTAGATTGATCAAGGGCATTTTATTAGCAGTACTTGGCTGCTACTTCGCCTCTTTATACTATGGAAGCAGTGAGAAATTTCCTAATGGTGAGAACTGTTAGGGATAACATTGGTTTACCCTAACTGGTTTAGGTAAATAATAATATGTAATCATAGTTTGTAATGTTAAAGTGTCTGCAACTTTAACTGTGGGATAGTAATTAAGGGAGTGGTTGTGAAAGCACTTTAAAAGAAGCAAGGCTGCAGCTTGCTCACTCTCTGGCTTTGATGATCCCTGATTACTGCAAGGAAACAAGTCTGCATTGCTCGAACGGGAGAGAAAACAAAGGACTGACTTGTAAGTGAATTGACATAGGATATTCTAAACGAACTTTGCTAACTGAATATCCCTGAATGGACTGACTAAATGATACATGACTATTGGACTGTTATTTTGACTATGCTATGAACTCATAATGGAATAAACTGTATTTATGATAGCACAAGCGTATCTGTTATTTTTACTGTATGTTAATAAACATACAAGCTTAGCTCACTCATTTATCTGTGTGCCTATCTGGCTAAGCTGCACATTCTGTTTAGCTTGTCTCCCTAACCCTGGTTGGGGAAACCAGGCTTAACACTGGTTATGGGCCCAGAGGCTGCAAAGTCAGTTTAACTAGGATAAAACAGATTTATGTAAAAGTGAGAGTTTGTGTTGTTATACATTACAGTAAACAGACAGCTGTGTTTTATTAATTATAGTTTTATATCCATATAAGAAAACATGGCACAAGTCAATTTACAAAGTTTGTCCCTTATATCCAAGTTGGATGGAACAAACTATGTATCATGGTCTATGAAATGTAGTATGCTTCTACGAAGAGAAGGTTTGTGGAACATAATTGAAAATCCACCAAACGTAGAAGAATGGGATCCAGAGGATAAGGAAGATAAATTAAAGATAGAAGAATTTATGCATAAAAATCAACAAGCTATTTGCATTATTGCTTTAACCTTATCTGATATGCAACTTGTTTATATCCATGGAGAGAAATTAGCTGTTGGGTGTTGGCAGAAGCTGAAGAGGATTTATGTTCGAGATAATGTTGGTGCTCACATAAATCTAACACGGAAACTTTTCAGTACACATCTCCAAACAAATGGTGATATGCTGAGTCATTTGAAAACTATGAAAAGCATTTTTCAAGAACTGCACGAGAAAGAGCTTATTTTCTCTGAACAACACCAAGTCTACATAATTCTATCTTCCCTTGATGAAAGTTATGATAACTACCTAACTTCCCTTGAAATTTTGCCAAAGGAAAGCTTAACTTTAACTGATATAACTGGCAGATTGATTGAAGAGGCCAGAAGAAGGCTTGAAAGAGATGAGTTAAGGAGGCAGCAACCTCAAAAAGAAGATAATGAAACTCCTACTGCATACGCAATTAAAAAGTGTTTTAATTGTGGAGGAAGAGGACATTTGGCAAGATTTTGTAAAAAAGCAAAACGCCAGAACGCTGGCCAGAATACTAAAAGTCATCAAAAGATAAATAAAAATTTAGAGTTAGCCATGTATACTAACGGAGCTGTAAAAAATAATTTATGGGTGGTTGACAGTGGAGCATCCCAATGTATAACAAATGATAACAAAAATTTTATTAAAATATCCAAGAGTACACAGCAGATATCGTTAGCCAATGGCTGGAAACTGAAAGCTAAAGGTCAAGGTATAGCATATTGTTCTTTTATAAAAGAGAATGTAAAAATGTTATATGTACCACAACTTAAGTTTAATTTAATTTCAGTTAGAATTTTGGTTAAACTAGGATATGTAGTTACTTTTAAAGGAGATAACTGCATAATTGAAAAAGAAGATAAGAAAATTACTGCATCTTTAAGAGGTGAATTATATGTGTTAAATGATGATGGTTTAAAGGTGGCTAACACAGTTTATGAAAATAAGAAACCTCATGATGAATGTATTCACTTGTTACATCGAAGGCTAGGGCATTTAAATTTTAAAATGCTTAAGAAAACTGTTGAATTATCTAAGGGAATAAGTTTGAAACCTTGTAATAAGTATTTGCAATGTAATATTTGTAATCAAAGTAAGAGCAGGGTCACACCGGCTAATAGAGTTGATGGATTTACTACCAAAGAACCTTTAGAGGTAGTATTTGCTGATTTAATAGGTCCGAAAAAACAAAGTGTAGGAGGAGCTCGTTACATACTAAGTATAATGGACCACTATTCTAGATATGGGTTTTGCTATTTAATGAAGAGCAAAACTGAAACGTATCAAAATCTCTTTAATTGGATAAAATTTGCTGAAAGGAAAACTAAAAAGAAATTAGTAACTCTTATAACAGATAATGGTACGGAATTTACAAATAATAAATTCCAGAACAGACTAAGAATGTTAGGTATTCAACATAAAATGTCTGCACCATATAGGCCACAACATAATGCCTTCATAGAGAGAAGAGGCCAAACATTACAATCAATGGCACAAACTATGATGTCTGATTCAGGATTACCTGACAATTTGTGGGGAGAAGCAATAATGTGTGGTAATCATATATTAAATAATGTTGTTAATTCAACAACAGGTGAATTACTATTCACATTGTGGCATGGTACAAAACCTGATTTAAGTTACGTGCACACATTTGGAGCACCAGCATGGGTGCATATCCCTACACAACTTAGACACAAAGGACAGCATAGAGCTAAAAGATTATATTTTGTAGGATATACATCTAATCATAGATCTTATAGATTCTGGGAACCAGGTACATCTAGAGTTTACACCAGTGCCAGTGCTAAATTCCTAGAACATGTAGGATGAAATAGATTAGAGCAAGATTTAAATAATGAAGTAATTATTGAACCCTACAAAAGGCAGAAAGATCAGACTAGTTATAAAAAGAGTCCAATTAAAGAAGAAGTCCACGAAGAGCAAATAGGACCAGAACAAGAGGAAACAGTTGATCAGGAAGAGTTAGATAATCAAGAACAGTTAATAAATGAAAGTCCACCTGTAAGTCCTGTAATACCTAGACGTACTACACGTGTAACTAGACCACCTGATAGGTATCAAGCAAATATAGTTTGCCAAGTAACTAAAGTTCCAACTAGTGTAGATGAACTTAAGATGTATCCTGCTAAGGATCAGGAGAATTGGCAAAAGGCAATGGAAAAAGAACTAAATTCATTAAAGATAATGAAAGTTTATGAAGATGCTAAATTACCTCCAGGAGAAAAATCCATTGGGTGCAAATGGATATTTAAAGTAAAAACTGGAAATGATGGGACTGTTACCCATAAGGCTAGGTTAGTAGCTCAAGGATTTAATCAAACTGCATCTGATTACGATGAAGTTTTTGCACCAAGTCTTAAAGCAACATCTTTAAGAGCAGCATTAGTGTGGGCAGCTAAGAAAAACTATGTCATTAACCATTTAGATGTAGAAACTGCTTATCTGCATGCACCATTGCAGCACACTATATATTTAAGAAAACCAGTAGGTATAAAAGACAATAAAGTAAATAGTAATGATTGTTGGAAACTCAAAAAGAGTCTTTACGGATTGAAACAATCTGGGTTTAAGTGGAACCAATATATTGTGAAAGAGTTAAACAATATAGGTTTTAAATCTGGTTTAGCAGATCCATGTGTGTTTAAAAGAGAAAATAATGGAACGGTGTCATTATTGTTATTATTTACAGATGATATTGCTTTGATAACTAAGACTAATAATGAAGCTAATGAGATTATATCATTATTAGCCAAAAAGATAAAATTAAAGCATTTAGGTGAAATTAAAAAGTATCTAGGATTGACAATTAACAAAACAAAAAATGGTTTTAAGATATCTCAAGAAGATAAAATTTGCCAATTAATTAAAACGTTTAAAATGGAACTTTGTAAACCGGCAAAGACTCCAATGAGTCAGGAAGTTTGCCAAACTGATGATCAAAGTCCCAAATTTGATAAGTCCATATATCAATCTTTGATTGGTAGCTTATCATATATAAGCAATTGGTCTAGGCCAGATATAGCTTATAGTGTAAATCAGCTGGCACGTTTTAATTCGGATCCACATCAATGTCATTGGCAATCATTAAAGAGAATTTTAAGATATCTTAAAGGAACAATGAACCATGCATTGTATATAGAACCAAAGGGTGATTTGAGTCTTAGTGCCTATGCAGATGCAAGTTTTGCAACTGATATAAACACTAGAAAATCAACATCTGGGATGGCTATATTATTTGGTAAGACACTAATAGGGTGGAGGTCAATCAGACAACAGCATATCAGCTTGTCCACGATGGAAGCGGAATTTTCATGTCTGTCATTATTATGCACTGATTTGATTTTGTACAAACAGTTATTATTAGACATGGGTATAACTGTAAAAGATTCTATTGTTCTGTATGAGGATAACCAGGCAGCTATAAAGTTAGCTACTAGTATTGCTGTAAAAACTAGATCAAAGCATACTGATTTAAGATACTTAAATGTTAGAGAATCTGTAAAGAATGGGCTAATTATATTGGAATACTGCATGACGGAAGAAAACATTGCAGACCAATTTACAAAAGTTCAAGGAGTAATTAAGTTTAAAGAGAGTTGTAACAAATATGATTTAAAGATGTAAATAGTTATATTTATTATTATTTCCTAAAAGGGGAGAATGTTAGGGATAACATTGTTTTACCCTAACTGGTTTAGGTAAATAATAATATGTAATCATAGTTTATAAGTTAAAGTGTCTGCAACTTTAACTGTGGGATAGTAATTAAGGGAGTGGTTGTGAAAGCACTTTAAAAGAAGCAAGATTGCAGCTTGCTCTCTCTCTGGCTTTGATGATCCCTGATTACTGCTTGGAATCAAGACTGCATTGCTCGAACGGGAGAGAAAACAAAGGACTGACTTGTAAGTGAACTGACATAGGATATTCTAAACGGACTTTGCTAACTGAATATCCCTGAATGGACTGACTAAATGATACATGACTATTGGACTGTTATTTTGACTATGCTATGAACTCATAATGGAATAAACTATATTTTTGATAGCACAAGCGTATCTGTTATTTTTACTGTATGTTAATAAACATACAAGCTTAGCTCACTCATTTATCTGTGTGCCTATCTGACTAACGCTGCACATTCTGTTTAGCTTGTCTCCCTAACCCTGGTTGGGGAAACCAGGCTTAACAATGGTGTTATGAGAGGATATTTCTATTTTAATCCTCCCTCCCTCCCCAATGTGTACCTCAATCTTCAGCTATAACACTTACAATGGCTAAAGTGAAAAGCAGCTCTTAAATTCCATAAAGAAGGCATGGTTAGAGCTACAACTCCCCCACTACCACCCTACTCACTCTACCAGATAGAGAAACACAGCACAAACCTGTGGGAATTTATAGGTGCCTACTAATGTTGACAACTGGATGGAGATGTCCCTGTCAGCGGCATCAAGAATAGCCAAAATGTTGTCTTTTCTTCCACAGCTGTAGTTGGGAACATTGGCTTCTCCTACAGATAGAATATCCAGCAAGGCATCTGAAGTGCCAAGTGTACTCATATAGTTGTCATGGATGTTGTAGCCAAGTGTGAGATTGTGCAGGAGCTGGGGATTTTTGTTGGCCACTTGAATATTTGAAGCAAATCGTATTATTCCTGACTTACCATAAGGTAAACTAGTGTAAAAATTCTCGTGTTAATATCAGCAGCATCAGCAGCAATAACAAAATACTTTTCTTCTATTACATCCTCATTTCTCCACATGCACACTGAGTGTTAAGCCAATACTGGTGCAAAACAAGGCAAATGACAGTCACCTATCACTATTTAATATTTGTGAGTTTTGAATAGATGGGATGGAGATGGTCCTCCATCAGAGGACTATACACCATCATACATGGTGGTACTAAGTTTGATCTTTGCAGTAACCGGGTTGCAATGTTATTCAATCATTCAAGTTGAATCATCATAAAAGGAAGGGGATATTTTATAAGTAATCCAGAAAAAGAAGTCTAAAAACAACTCATCCTCTGCTCCTATAAGGATCAGGCATTGAATATCAATACGCTGTGTTAAAATATGAGGTGGTCAGGGTTAACTACAACCATCACAATTTAAAACAAAAGTCAGTATCCAGATCACGACCTCAGGATTGGCTGGGGAGTGGAAAATAATGTGAAATTATTTCAGGATTTTTTTTCCCACCCCAACTTTGGATTTGTGCCTCTTCCATAAAATAAGAGAAGGTCCTGCAATATAGGTAGTCCTCAACTTACAACCACAAGTGAGCCCAGACTTCATTTTGCTACGTGAGACATTTGTTAAATGAGTTTGCCTCATTTTATAACTTTCCTTGTCACCGTTCTTAAGGGAATCACTGCACTTGTTATGTTAGCAACATGATTGTTAAGTGAATGTGGCTTCCCCATTGACTTTTCTTTTTGGAAGGGCCCAAAAGGGGATCACATAGCACACTCCCCTCAGGACAGTGCAACCATCACAAATAAGAGTCAGTTGCCGAGAGCCTGAATTTTGATTCGGTGACCACAGAGATGCTGCAACTGTTGTTAAGTGTGAAAAATGCCCCCAAGTCACTTTTCCCAGTGGCATTGTAACTATGAACGGTCATTAAATGAACTGTTGTAAGTCAAGGACTACTTGTATAGGAGCAAATGAATAAGAAGAAAAGAATGAGAGCATTACACTTACGAATGGAGAAAATGCCACTCCATCACACTTGATTGACTTACATGTGAAGCTGACTAGAAGGAGTCATGTTAAAATTCAACATTATAGGCAATATGGTTGATACACTGATGACTATGCTAACGAGATGGTCTCCTAGCTTGTAATAGCTCCATGGTTTCTCTCCATCCTGGTGCTTGGGATTCAGCAGACACTTCCTTTGAAGCTTCTCAGAGACCAGCTGGCACACCAACAGCATTGGAACGAGAAGCAGAAGCTCCATATTTTATGGGGCTGAGCCAATCTCTTTCCTGTTTCTAAAGAAAAGTAATATTCAAAGGACTCTCATAAGCTGGACTATCCAGGGACTTTCCTGATTCAAACAGAGACAAACCGAACTTCACCTGGAAAACAGAGGCACTACATTTAAGAACACAACCCCTTGCTTGCCCCAAAATGTGGGCCACCCAGAATAGGACCTGTAGCATTTATCCTTTGCTAATGTGAGATCCCTTCCTTCTGAAGTTTACATCGAAGGCAATCATTCGAGAAACAGCAGAAGTCTCAAAGACTTCTTGGATAGGGATAATTATGCTGAGAAGCAACTTCTCCTCTTGGGATCCTTTTGTCAATGTTCCATGTGTAGCTGGAGAAAAACATGCCAGTGAGAAATCACAAATGCACCTCTGAGGATATTGTTCTATAGTGCTTGTGATCTTTCCTGTCAGGACATATCCAGAAAGCTGGAGGTAGATAATTCAACATCTGTGTCAGATGTTCAAAACCTGCCTCCGTTCAAAACCCAAGAAAGAAAATCCCTCAACTCCATTGAAGTAGACAAGAGGTACTTTTACTGAGTTTAACAGATAATCAGAGTTGGAAGGGACCTTGTAGGTCATCTATCCAACCCCCTCCCAAGCGGGAGACCCTACACCATTTCTGACAAATGGCAGTCCAATCTCTTCTTGAAAGTCTCAAGTGATGGTGCTCCCAAAACTTCTGAGGGCAACTTCTATTCCATTGGTTGCTTGTTCTCATTGTCAGAAAGTTTTTCCTTATTTCCAGATTAAATCTCTCCTTGTTCAGTTTCCATCCATTATTCCTTGTCTGGCCTACAGGAGCTTAAGAAAATAGCTTGACTCCTTCCTCTCTGTGGCAGCCCCTCAAATATTGGAAGACTGCTATCTGTTGTATATAGTCATTTACATACTTGAAATACTACGTTCCATTTGGATCGCTATTGCCACCTATTGATTGGCTACTTTAAGACTGTTGCGATTGGTCCGCCTGATGGCGGGAAGTTTAAGGAACTGTCATTGGCTGCGAGCCGCAAGCAGCCGCTATGAAAGAGGCTCCCGGGCTCCAGTTTTGTTGAAGTTACTGATTACAAATAAAGAGCTTGAATTCATATTGGTCTCGAGTCAGATCTTTCCCATGACAGAACACTATCCTGTCTCCCCCTCGACCTTCTCTTTGCTAGACTAGCCAAGCCCAGTTCCTGCAACCGTTCATTGTATGTTTTAGCCTCCAGTCCCTTAATCATCCTGGTTGCTCTTCTCTGTACTTTTTCTAGAGTCTCAACATCTTTTTTATAATGTGGTGACCAAAACTGGATGCAGTATTCTAGATGTGGTCTTACTAAGGCTTTATAGAGTTATATTAGTACCTCAACTGATCTTGATTTTATCCCTCTGTTAATACAACTTAGGATTGCATTAGCTTTTTTGGCTGCTGCTGCACACTGCTGGCTCATTTAGCTGGTTGTCCACAAAGACTGCAAGATCTTTCTCACAGTTATTGCTTTTGGGCCTGGTTTCACCCAGAGTTTGACATGATAGCAGCAAAAGAAAAGCAAGATCTGATCCAAAAGATGTGAAAATAATATATTGAAAGTTTCCCCAAAACCCTTCTCCCAGGAACCCAGGCTGAATGTCCAATCCACATTCCGCATAGTGTTATGTTATCACAGTGTTATCTTCAGGTATTTTCGTCCACCTAGAGTTGACTGGGGTGTAAACAACTCCATTCAGCAGTGCAATAATACATGAGAGCAAACCTCCCTTTTAGTTCACATGGACATTCATCACACCAGCTCACTTCCCAAACCCAAACATCATGCCCCCCCACTCCCGTTACTATGGCAGCCCATGCTGGAGATCCAGCTGACAATCTATGTGTCAGGGCTCCAACAATCCACCTCCATTCAAACCATGAGTCTCTAGCCGCATCTCTCAGAGTTTAAAAAATATGATTTATTAGGAGTGAACATGTCGGCATTACCTGGGCGCAGCCAACTCTGAAACACATAATTCATCTCTCACCCTTGACCCTGGGTCTTTCCCCAACCCCTGGATGTATATTCTCCAATGGGACACATCCATAGCCAAGAGTCATCAATCATGCTCTCCAGTAATAATCTTGTGTGCCAGAAGCTTCGGCCGCCTGGCAATTATCTATGAAAATATTTAAGGTATGCATTACCCCCCACACACACATTCCCTTTCTGCTGACAACTCTAAAAGACAAGAGAAATATTTTTGAGTTGACAATATGTCTTTCAACATGACCTCTTATCTCCAGAGACTGCTGGGGAAGGTCACCCAGATCTATGGAGTTTGCGGCCACTCTAGATTGGTGGCACTTGGCTCTCTATTATCCCTCTCATCTTTTCCATTACCTATTTCCTTATCTTCTTATGGCTATAACTTTGTTGCTTGTATCTTGTGATTTATGTTGATTGCCTTTATCCCAGTATGATTTATGTTGATTTCTTTATTTTGTATCCTATGACTATCACTGAGTGTTGTACCTTATGATTTATGATAATTGTATCTTATGATTATGAATGGTTATAAACGGTCCAGGTCATATACGTTTTACAGTGCAAAGAACATCCAATTACAAAGTCTTCTTACCGGTTGCCTTTGTCATTTCCAGTAAACAAAAATATCAATGTATCACTTGTTTCTTGTATGTACACTGAGAGCTTATGAACCAGAGACAAAATCTTTGTATGTCCAAACACACTTGAACAGTAAAGAATTCTGTTCTAGAGCTGCCTCTCATCTAATGCTTCAGTACCACTGAACTTGGCCTAATGTTACGAGTAGTGCCTGTTTGTTTATTTAAGTCTGTGGTCTTAAAGTCCATTAAAACTCAGAATTCTATAAGATTTCATAGTCAAAGCTTCACTTTCTTCTTACTTTTATTTGCCGTAGTGGAGAGTTTATGGAGTGTTTGCTTCATCTTGTGAGGTACCCAAGCTTTTTTATTAATTCTTTTGCAATATTGTACATCCAATAACAATATAATTGGATGAAAAGTTATGTCAGGTTTGGGTATCCCTAGCCAAAATACAGAAAACTGACATACTAGGCCTCTCCATCCAATTATACCATTAACAGGGACCTCTACATTCAACAACACAAAATAAATTTCCACAAATACAGTACAAACCAACATCTCTGAGGGAGATGGGTGGTTAAGAGATGTTACGATATGTACAGAATAACCCTTGAATAAAAGGATATGCACATAGAAACGTTTAGGAGAAAAGTTATGAATAATTATTCAGCCACACACAGATACCTAAATTTGGTTAAAGTTTACTTTAAGAAATAGTACTATAAACAGTCCAGGTCATATACGTTTTACAGTCCAAAGAATATCCAATTACAAAGTCTTCTTACCAGTTGCCTTTGTCATTTCCAATAAACAAAAATATCAATGTATAAGCACAGCATAAATACAAAAGAGAACCTTCGAGAGCAACAGAATGTCAGATAGACAGAATGTTAGAGAGACAGAATGTCAGAGAGAGCAAGCTATGATCTCTAGCTCCCTCTTATAGTAATTTGCAATATAATCAACCAATTGGAATATAGTATAAATCAATACTATTGGTTGGTTTATATATTGCCAACCCAACTAATTGGTTGACAGATTCCTAACAAGAGATAGGAAATATAAATAAATAAACCTTCCAATTGAACATGCTCTACATGGGCTATCATTGAAAATTATCCAGAAGCTTCAGCTGGAGCAAAATGAGGTTGCATGAGCCATGCTAGGTGCCCAAAGAGGGGCACAAATAACACCTTTGCTCTGTGAAGTAGACTGGGTGTGGGTGCCAGTTTGTTTCCTGGTCCAATTCATCATGTTGGCTATCACCTGTAAAGGCCCACCTGTCATAGGGTTAGGATACCTATTGAACCAGCTTTGCCTCATCAGAGCAACCTTCCTACTTATTCAGACAGAAAATGTATGCCATTGGCCCCATCACTCAAAGAATTTGAACCACAACTTTCAATTGTCTTCTGCCCCTGTATTATGGAACGTCTTGTCCTCAGTGGCGAGGAAGTTCCTCAATCTCTTGGCCTCCCATGAAGGGATTAATTATAAAAGGATTCCTTGTGTACAGGAAGCGGAGGTATACAAACCAGTGTCTGCATTTCCTGCATCAGATGTGGAGAGCATATCTTTCTCCTTCTGTCCTAGCCACTTCTTACAGAGGCACAATTGGGAGCATTTTAACAAACTACATCACTGTTTGGTTTGGTGGCAGGAGTACCTCAGATAGAAAGTTCCTACAGAGAGTGGTAAGGACAGCCAAGATTACAGGAAGCTTGCTTCCTGTCATTCAGGATACTGCTTATAAGTGCTATGTGCTTAGAGTTCAAAGTGTCAACTCATAAAATATTTCTATGGTTGTTTTAGAGTTGCCAACAGAAAGGGAGCGGGGGAAAGGAGTTTGAAAGAGCAGAGTGGCAGCTTGGAAATCGAAAGTGCATTCCATACATAGTTTTTCAGAGATAGTAACTAGGTGACTGAAGTTTCTGCTGTGCAAAAATCTAACTGAAGAACATGATTGATGACTCTTGGCTATGGATGTGTCTCACTGGAGAATATGAATTCTAATTCACCCAGGGGTGGGGGTGGGGAAAAACCAGTGTCAAGAGTGACAATGAATTGTGTGTCTCAGAGCTGGCTACACCCAGGCAGTGGCAGACATGTTAATAAATCCTTTGAAGTTTTGGAAGTTTGGCTTGAGACTCATGATTTAATTGGGGTAACTGCCAGAATCCTGACACAAAGGATTGTTAGAGACCCCACACACCCACTTCACAGTCTGTTTTTTATTGCTCCCCTATGGGAGGAGGTTTCAAAGCATTTCTAGCAGGACTGCCTGACTCTGTAACAGCTTTGTTCCCGATACCATCCATCAGATAATTTCACAAGATAATTTTTCTCACCAAGTACATGAATACATCCAAATTAGACTGTGTTGTTCTTCTGTGTCATATAATATATATGGGTATTGCATAATTTTGTGTTTATTTTTTCATGTTTATGTAGTATATATTGGAGGTGGTGACGCTTTATGCAACAAAATCTCATTTGAATGTATGTTGATTAGTGTACATTCAAAGTGGCAATAAAGTTATTCTAAGTCTAGGTATATAACCATGGGGTGGGCAGGCTCCATCACACACAAATACACACACACACACACTTGTATTAACAATTGTTAATCTCCCATCTTGGAATTCTTCACTTTTTGAAATGTTTATAATACTCTTTATATAATTTTTAAACCTTTACTCTTAATTTTTTTCTGGTTTTAAAGTTTAATGCAATTGATTATATCATACACTGCCCAAAACCCCTCTATGAGGGAGGTAGGCAGTTAAGAGATATGAAAGATAAATAAATAAATAAACCTCTTTAGCCAAATAGTCTTTCCACAGATTTTTGCCTCATGCACATTCTTAAACGAGGTTATTATTTGGAAGTGGGAAGGGAGATGGCATCACTCTCACAACACTAAACCTGTTAGATGTGCCCCAGATGTTATCCCTGATAGCAAAACAAAGATTGTGGATCCCACTTCTGAATCAAATGCAGGATACTGAAAACTAATAACCATGGCTCTCTTCAGTTATTATTTATTCACTGTGCACAGGAGGGATTTCTCTCCCAAAAAATAGTTGGAGGAAATCTTACAGACAAAATGATGCATTATATGTTTCGGGAAAAGGAAGACAAATGTATGATTATACATATAACCATTTAATTAATTAAGCATGAATAGTCATAATTAGCAAGTATCTGATTATTTTCCTGCCCATCTATAGTTACTATCTTCAAGAAAGAGATGTAATCTAAATTTATTTATTTATTTATTTTGTCAAATGATTATAAGATAACCGATATAAGTATAAACATAGTTATGATTAAATGAAATGGATACATATAAGAAAAATAAAAAGAAACAATAGGACAGGGACGATAGGCACATTGGTGCGCTTATGCATGCTCCCTACAGACCTCTTAGGAAAGGGTGAGGTCAATAGTAGACAGTCTAAGGTTAAAGTTTTGGGGGTTTGGGGAAGAAACCACAGAGTCAGGTAGAGTATTCCAGACATTGACATTGTTGCTGAAGTTGTATTTCCTGCAATCAAGTTTGGTGCGGTTTACCTTGAGTTTGTATCTACTGTGTGCTCTCGTATTGTTATGGTTGAAGTGGAAGTATTCATTGACAGGTAGGACATTGCAATATATAATTTTATGTACTATACTTAGATCGGACCGAAGGCGACGTAGTAAAAGGAAAGATGTAAGTTGGGTTGCTGTTTTGACAAAACATGAGAAAAGAGGGTTGCCTCATGCATTCCTACCATATTTCTCGCTTTTTATCTTAGCCTTCCAAGAATTTGTTTTATTCACAATCTTATCTTCCAGCTGACTTATTTATTTGAAACAAAACCATTGGCATCCTCGTGTAAGGAGAGCAGCTTGGATCATTTCCTAAGTTTGACCTGTTGGAACATATTGAGATTCAAAAAATTTCTGTGTCACATTTCTACCTTACTTTTGGTTGTAAGGTGCACCTTTGTATTCAGGTCTGGCCTCAGAATGATAATAGCACTTGGAGACAGATATGCAGCCCAGCAGCCCAGCATTGGAGGCCAAGATGGAGAAGACCTGCACAGCCACCATGTATTTCCCTTTGGTACTCAGGTAGGTGGGCACAAAAGTCACCCAGACACTGCAGAAGACCAGCATGCTGAAGGTGATCAGCTTGGCTTCATTGAAGGTCCCAGGCAGATTCCTGGCCAGGAAAGCCACTGTGAAGCAGATGGCAGCCAGGAAGCCCAGGTAGCTGAGGGTGATGTAGAACATGACAACATAGCCTTCGTTGCATTGCAGGATGATCTCTCCATGTTGGGAGTAAAGGTCAGAGTCAGGGAATGCGGGAGAAATTCCCAGCCACATGGAGCAGATGATAATTTCAACAGCAGAACAAGAAAGGATGATGGAGTTGGCCAAGCTCTTACCCAACCATCTCTTCATTTGGTTTCCTGGCTTTGTGGCCAGAAAAGCCAGCACTACAGTGATTGTTTTGGCCCAAAGAGAAGAAATAGCAAATGAGAAGACAATGCTGAACACTGTTTGTCGGAGAAGACAGGTGGCTTTCCTTGGCTGACCAATGAAGAGAAAAGAAGACAAGAAGCAAAGCAGGAGGGAAACCAGGAAGATGTAAGAGAGATCTCGGTTGTTGGATTTCACAACAGGAGTTTCTTGATATTTAAGAAATATGGCCAAAATAAAACCTGTTGTTAGGAACAAGAGTAGCACAAAAGAGACTAGGATGATAACCAGATGTTCTTTATAAGACAGAAAAGTTATAACTTTTGGGATACATTGAACTCGGTCCTCATTTGGATATTTATCAGTTGGACGCTTGGTGCATTTTTCTGTATCTAAGAAAAACAAAAAGCAATATTTTTAAAAAATTATGTACTTTTACCTTTGGAAAAACAAAACATATTCTTTGGACATCAGATGATACCAGGAGCATTTTCCATAATACATTTCTTAACATTTCCATAGGATTTCATTGACATTCCATGTTATCTGCAGAATCTTCATATGAACCCCTTAAAGGTAAATAATGAATCAGTTAATCTTTCTAGGTACACTTTCTGGGTTCTGCCAGATGGCATTTCTTAACATATTGGACTCAGAGGATGCCTATCTTGTGGAATCTACCAAAGAAAACTAGTCCTGCATGGAATATATATTGGGAGCTGTTGTGATATTGGTGTATTCAGGTGCACCTATTAATGTCCATGCCATCTAATCATGGAGCAGGATTACGTTCTTAGTGATCCTCAAGGGGAGGCACATGTAGACAGTGTTGCAATAATTCTTCCAGAAGGTAGATCTAAAACAATTCCTGAAGTTTCAAAGAACTCAGATGTTCCTAGAAAGGCAAATATGGAAGGAAACATCCAAACTAAAAAACATAAGAGATTGTTCTCCTCTCTGACAAAAGTAAAGTTTGCTTGGTCTGCCACACTCTCCTATCTTGATCCAGCTCCTACTTTGAGGTCTGTTTGTTTGTTGTTTGCTATTCTTTTTCTTAGATAAGAAATTGTGCTATTTGAAAATAAACAAGAAAACAATTGAGCTTCAATGCTCAATTGACTTTTTATCATTGACTTTTATTAAAGTTTATTAAAGTGCTCTGGGTACATCAAGTTTCACAAATCAATCCTTTTATGTAGTGTCAGTCACCTTCCTGAGTGGAGATGGTCCCCTCCGGACAAGGAATGCAGTCATAGCAGCAAATTGGCTCTCCTTCTTGAGCCCGTTTGACAAACCCAGGATGACATTTTTCCACACATTTGGACTGAGGCAGAGACTAAGCAGAAAAACAAGGAATGCCAAGCAAACAAACAAAAAGAGTCAGGACTAACCATCCATGGAAAGATAGGCAATCTACTGAAATCTGTGGACCTTCTTAAAAGGAGCAGAAGTCCTACTGCTCTTTTGCAGTTGGGTTAAAGAGAGACATGGATAACTCTGGGCAGGTTTAGGCTGCTTGAAGCCATCATAGACCATGGACCTGCCCTTTCAGGGTGACACTAGAACACTGGGCCATATCTATCAAAATAAAATTTAATGTAGAGAAAAATAAAGTCCCACACTTAGGTAAGAAAAACCAAAAGTACCCATATAGACTGGGTGAAACCAGGCTCAATAGTAGTAACTGTGAGAGGGATCTTGGAGTCTTAGTGGACAACCAGCTAAATATGAGCCAGAAGTGTGGAGCAGCAGCAGCCAAAAAAGCTAATGCAATCCTAAGTTGCATTAACAGAGGTATACAATCGAGATCAAATGAGGTACTAATATCTCTCTATAAAGCCTTAGTAAGACCACATCCAGTTTTGGTCACCACATTATAAAAAAAGATGTTGAGACTCTAGAAAAAGTGCAGAGAAAAGCAACCAGGATGATTAGGGGACTGGAGACTAAAACATATGAAGAATGGTTGCAGGAATTGGGCCTGTCTGACCAGTGAAGAGAAAGACCAAGGGAGACATGATAGTGGTCTTCCAATATTTGAGGGGCTGCCATGGAGAAGAAAGGGGTCAAGTTATTGTCTAAAGCACCTGTAGACAAGGAATAATGGATGGAAACTGAACAAGGAGAGATTTAACCTGGAAATAAGGAGAAACTTTCTGACAGGGAGAACAATCAACCCATGCAACAGCTTTGCCTTCAGAAGTTGTGGGAGCATCATCACTTGAGACTTTAAACAAGAGATTGGACTGCCATTTGTCAGAAATGTTGTAGGGTCTCCTGCTTGGGTGGAGGTTGGACTAGATGACCTATAAGATCCCTTCCAACTCTGATTATCTTACTTTCCCCAATCAGGACAAGATGAAGCTTATTTCTCACTAGGACCAACAGATCTCTAACCAGTCATGATTATATTTGATCTGAATTAACCCAAGCCTTAACTCAAGCATTAGTTAAGTACCAGTTAGGCATACTATGGCCAGCACTGGTAGTTTCTCCACAGTTTGATGGAGATATTAAATTATAGACATACAAAAGAACAACAACAAAAATCTAAAGAACAGTCACAGAATATCCAATGATGGAGAAGACTGAATCAGTTTAAAAGAGTGTTCCTGTAGAAGATGACCAGGCTTAGTCCAAGAGAGGTGTCAAGGATGCCATTAGTCTCAAGTCCCTTCATGTTCACAAAAGATCTAAGTTCAGCCAACTAAGTTCAGCAATATTTAACCTACCTTATTGAGCAAATTTAACTGTAACAGAGCATCTTGGTTAATAATAAATCTTTGTCTTTCAAAACTCCCCAGATGCTTCAGGAAGCAATCCTTCTCGGGAAAAATCAGGAAGTCCACAATTGCCAGATCTGCTGCTACATCTCCATTTTGGTCCAAGTACAGTTTCTGCCATGAAATATTGCAAAACTCGTTCTTTTCCAGGAATGGATGAAACTACAATTGAAACATGCAGGAATTTTACAAGTAGTAACCTCAATTTCTTGCCCCACATGGTCTGTTTACATATGAATCTTTCTTTCAAAGTCTATCTTGCAAATATTCTATCTTGCAAATATGTTTAATTCTGTGAAAAAGTATTACCACTGCCTTCATAAGAAACTACAAAAGTTTCAGCAAAATTTGCCAATCAGATATTGCCAATTTATATCTTGAAAAGCTATAATTGACATATTTGGTCAATTATAGAGAACATTGCTTCTGCCTCTCTTATCTAATCATCCCTAGGCAGCATCACTTGGCTTGGTCCCAAAAGCCATTCTCATATATCATTAAAAGGTAAAGGTTTCCCTCGCACATACACACTAGTCGTTTCTGGCTCTAGGGAGCGGTGCTCATCTTCATTACAAAGCCAAAGAACCAGCGCTGTCCGAAAATGTCTCTGTGGACATGTGGACAGCATGACTAAATTCTGAAGGTGCATGGAACACTGTTAGCTTCCCACCAAAGTGGTCCCTATTTTTCTACTTGCATTTTTTACATGCTTTCGAACTGCTAGGTTGGCAGAAGCTGGGACAAGTAACGGGAGCTCAGTCCATTATGTGGTGCTAGGGATTCAAACCGCCAAACTGCTGACCTTTCTGGTCAACAAGCTCAGCATCTTCATCGTTGAGCCACATATCATTGCACTTCCTAAATAGATTAGGGTAATGCTGGTGATATAACTTGATTTCACTAAAGTATTGACAAACCATTTTGTATAATGAAGATTAGGAAGCTAATTAAGTAAGGATTGGGAGGTATGATAACTAAGGACAAAACTGACTAAAAAAGTGCACTCAAATAATGTATAATCTTTTAAAATGTTTCTCATAAAAGTATGCAATTATGAATGCCAATATGTGCTTGGGCATCCATTTTTCGATATTCTTTTTAATACAGTGGATTTTTCTTTGAAAAAATATCCTCCAAGCAATTACATTGGCCAGATCTACGGGACTTTGGAAGCATAGCTAGATTGAGATGGTTCCCATCCTTCTCCTTTAGGTTCCTTCTCAAAAGGAACTAAAAATAATGGATCCATGTCAGAACCGCATACCTGCCATGGCTGCAGCCTTATAGACCCCAGTCTCTCTTTGGCCTCTTCCCTTCTCTTCCTGGATCTGGATAAATATGCAGCATTCAAGGCATGGACCAGAGTCTTAACGAAACTATAATAGTGTTCTGAATTTGTGATCTGGGTGCTATTCTTTTTCTCTTGGCTCTCCAGTGGCACTTTCTGGGTGCATCTCTTCCGTCCTTTGACGGAAGAGATGTGTTTTGAAAAAGAACAGCGAAAAGACTGATCTTCAAACTCGGCATCTAGATAGAAATAGGGTTCAAAGCCTTCATCATTTGGTCTTTCTTTTTTCAAGTAAACAAAATTCCAAAGGCTATGGATGTATTTGAGAAGTTTGTGCTTTTCTTTAATATGAATTCCCAAACTTGTGGTGATCCAGATTTTGCCTTCTATGGATCCTGGCAAACGCATAAGTGTAAAATGGAAAGGAAGAATTCGGTACAAAAGGAAATCATATTCTATGAAATGAACAAAGATATTGACTTCTTTCCACTTAGAGAGGGCATCCTTGAGTCATTGGGAAGGATTGTGATATAACAATGCAAATTCCATTCCGGACAAGCAAAGGAGTAAAAGTCCTCATGAAATTCTCTCCATTCTCTGTGTCTGAAGCAAAGAGGCCAATCAAGGTCCATCCAAAATGGAGGAACACTTGCACAATTCCTGGATACTGGATCTCTTCTTTGGGGAACATCTGGTGAAAAAAGGGGAATTGGCTTTTATCACTCAGAGCCACTGAAGCAATTTTATCACTGATCTGAAAAATAATGAAGAATGCTGTGTTATATTTGGGATTAACTTTTAATAAATCCCACTTTGTTTTTTTAATGAATGCATTTGGATAGTTTGTTGATTAGCCATTCTTTAAATATTAAACACAGAATATTAACAAGTTTGTATATAAAAATGGACTACAAGAAATAAATTAATCAAAGAAGAACAACAAATGTATGTCTGTATCAATACTGCAGCTTACCACAATTAGACTCACATGTACAAATGTCAACTGAAAGGAAAAACATGAAGAATGGTTACAGGAACTGGGTATGGCTAGTCAAGTGAAGAGAAGGACCAGGGGAGACAGGATAGCAGTCTTTTAATATCTGAGAGGCTGCCACAGAGAGGAAGAGGTCAAGCTATTTTCTAAAGCACCTGTAGGCCAGAAAAAGAATTGTGGGAGCGCCATCACTTGAGACTTTCAAGAAGAGATTGGACTACCATTTATCAGAAATGGTGTAGGGTCTCCCTCTTGGGTGTGTGTGTGTGGACAAGATGACCTGCAAGGTCCCTTCCAATTCTGATTACCTATAAACTAATCTGTAAATTTGTTCCCATAAAGGGTCATATTATATGTACTTTTTGAGGTTTGCTATGTTTTTCTTTGCTTCGATATCCCAGGTAATTTGTGCAGCAAACTTTTTGCTTGCTTCTACAGTTGTAAAAGAAATAAGGAGACCACAGCTCCTAATATAATTTGTCAGTGGTACAATCCAAGAGATTGTTAATTGAAAATGTTCTTTGTTCTTGTTCTGTATGGACATTAACATAATTGGAAGCGCTACGCTGTGATTGGCCAAAGCGCACGGCGATCTCATTGGCCAAGCAGGCCACGCTGATTGGCCCATAACAAATCCCCTGCGATTGGTGGAAAATAATCGCGGGAGATTCAAAGTGGTGCCATTGGCCACGGCCGCCACGGCCGCCACAGCCGCTACGGCCACCACAGCCGCCACGGCTAGAGAAAAAAAGCCGCGGCTCTTCCCTCTAAACCCTAAGCCGATCTAGAAACCTAATAAAGAGCTGAAACCAAGTCACTGGCTCTGAGTCTCCTTTTCCGCGATGGACACGACACTGGCAACGAGGATGGGATCCCAAAACTAACCCCATCAAGCACGTGTCCTGAGGAAACCAGACCAACAAGATGGCCAGCATCGCACCGCCCACACCCTTCAACCCCGCTACCGAGGACTGGGAATCATACACAGACCGATTCCTAATGTTCTTTGAAAGTAGCAACTTGAAGGATGCAACCAGGCAGAAGAAAAGAGCTGTCTTCCTAACACACTGCAGGCCCGCAGTGTTCAAGATGGCTAAAGCCCTCGCGAAACCTGGAGACATGAAGGAGATGGACTGGGCCAACCTCGAGCCGTTGCTCCGAAACCACTATGCCCCCGCCGTGCCCACCCTCATCAGGCGGCATGATTTCTACCGGCGGGACCAGAGATCGGGTGAAAGCATCAGCGACTTTGTGGCTGATCTGCGGAGCCTAGGGGGCATGTGCGGGTTCTCGGACATGGACAAGGCTTTGCGGGACCGTGTCGTGCTCAGACTCAGAGACCCAGTCCTACAAAGCTGGCTAATGGCAAAAGGCGACATTGCCCTCACCGACACCCTCACTGAAGCCACCGCAGCTGAGGCAACCCGGAAATCGGTGAACCGAATGCGGAGGCCGGACACCGGGGAACGCACAGCAACCACCGAGATGGGCCGGGCGACCGAGGCTCACCCAGAAGCAAGCCATTGGGAGACCACCACCCACCATGGCAACTTCCACTCTGCCTCCGACACCATGGACGAGGAATAAGAAATACATCGGCTCCAGTCGGGACGAGATCGGCGCGATCGTTGAAGTCGTAAGTCGGGGACCACTTGTGCCAGGTGTGGAGGTGACCACCCTCGATCGGAGTGCCAGTTTTTCGATGCGATTTGCCGGCACTGCGATAAGAAAGGTCACATCGCCAGAGTCTGCCGACTGAAAAGAGCCTACAGTCCCCATCGGTGAGACCACAGCAACCGGAGACAAGACGGCACCCCCCCAGGACCATAGACCGCCAAGCCGAAAATTGCTGGAACTGAGACAGACGGAACCGACGAAGCGGCGAAACCCGGCAGAAAGAGGAAACCCACCAGACGGTCGTCATCAGCCACTCATCCACCACAGACGCCCGAAAGGTGTACGTAGAAGTGGGCATCGAAGGCGAACCATGCAAAATGGAGGTGGACTTCGGGTCCTACCTCTCCATGGTTGTCTGGTGAAAATCAAGTGGTTGGTGCCGGAAAACCACAAGAGGAGGCTGGAAACCCAGAAACTCATCCTCAGAGACTACCAGGGGAACCGCATCCCGGTAGTCGGAACCGGACACTTCGAGGTAACCTTCAAGGGCCACTCAGTAAAGCTTCCCCTGACAATCATGGACCGAGACCTCCCCAGCCTTTTGGGACTACAGTGGTTCGCACCACTCGGGATCGAGGTTACGGGTGTCAACCACGTCGCAGATGCTGACTGGGAGGAGCAACTGGCTTGGGACTTCCAGGAAGTGTTCGACGGCACCCTAGGCAAGTACCGAGGGCCCCCTATTTCGTTCAGCCTAGACCCCAGCATTACCCCAATACGCCTAAAACCACGGCGGGTACCTTTTGCACTCCGGCCCAAAATCGACGAGCAAATTGACAAGCTCGTCAAACAAGGGGTCCTACAACCAATCGACCACGCCCATTGGGAGACCCCCATAGTCACCCCAGTCAAGCCCGATGGGTTGGTAAGAATCTGTGGGAACTATAAGGCCACCCTAAATTGTGCCTTGCAACAAAGCGCCTACCCTGTCCCAGTAGTGCAGCACCTCCTACACTCACTGGGGGGGGGGCAAGGTCTTTGCGAAGCTCGACCTGGCGCAAGCCTATCAACAGTTGCCGGTCGATGCAGAAACCGCCGAGGCGCAGACCATAGTCACCCACCGGGGAGCATTTCGCTGTAACAGACTCCAGTTTGGAGTCAGCATGGCTCCGGGAATTTTCCAGAGCCTCATGGAGAGATTCTTGCAAGGAATTAAGGGGGTGGTGCCCTACTACAACAACCTACTAGTGTCAGCGGCCAACCATCAAGAACTAGAGGGTCGTCTAAGGGAGGTACTAACCAAATTCAAAGAGGCCGGGCTAAAGGTGAAAAAAGAGAAATGCCAGCTGTACACAGAACGGGTTGAATTCCTGGGATACCTTCTAGACCAACACGGGATCCACCCAACTGCAGAAAAAATCAGAGCCATTAAAGAAGCCCCAACACCACGGAATAAAACAGAACTGCAGGCATTTCTGGGACTGCTTAATTTTTATAATGTCTTCCTGCCCCAAAAGGCAACCGCAGTGGAGCCTTTGCATAGGCCTTTGGACAAGGCGGCCATATGGACTTGGGGGAAACATGAGGAAGCCGCCTTCACCAAAACCAAGGACCTGCTCACCTCGGATGCTGTCCTAATCCAATACAACGAGTCCCTACCACTGGCTGTCACATGCAATGCCTCACTTTTCGGTGTCGGCGCCGTCCTCAGCCACACGCTGCCCGACGGAAAAGAAGCACCCATCGCCTTCTTTTCAAGGACACTCACCAAAACGGAAAGAAACTACAGTCAACTGGACCAAGAGGCCCTGGCCATCATCGCTGCAGTAAAGAGGTTCCACAAGTACCTCTACGGCCGCAAGTTTAGCATCATCACCGATCACAAGCTGCTGCTGGGAATCCTGGCAGGGAACAGGGCCACCCCAAACATTCTATCTCCTAGAATGACAAGGTGGTCCAAATTCCTTGCCGCCTACAGCTACCGGCT
This sequence comes from Hydrophis major, assembly GCA_033807585.1. Lineage (NCBI taxonomy): Eukaryota > Metazoa > Chordata > Lepidosauria > Squamata > Elapidae > Hydrophis > Hydrophis major. The sequence goes on from CM066329.1 coordinate 48,335,389, forward strand.
CACACACCGACCCAGTAAGACGATCACCTTCAGCAGCAGGGAACACACAGTTAACAATCCATCATAGTCAGCAAGCAATTCAGTAAGCCAGCAATCAATCAAATTCTCTTGCTCCCTCTTATGGCGGTTTTACAACCACACCCAAAATTACATGCTTTGCAGTTTTAAAGTGACACACACTTAAATTCACTATCATAGTTTATATATATTATTAAACTACGTTAGGTAACCTTGTTACTCCTAAGAAGAACTTTGGGGTGGAATTAAAAGAGGGATTAGCCTAGATTCCTACGTGGTCACAAGAAAACTAGGTTCAACCCCCTCTTGAATTCTTTTAACACTTATGTAGCTCCAAGCAAATGCTAAGTGTTGGTTGAAGAGGTTCCTGTGCACAGGCATGATCAGCAATAAATCAGTTTAATTGGACTTTTGCTTAAGGACATGATCTTTTGTGCCTGACACAAATTGGTATAAATTTTGCAACACAAAATCATGATTTGGGAATATCTCTATGAATGACAATATAAAAGAATAGATGACCGAGAACTAAACCTTATTCAAATCTACCCACTTTTCTGAAAAACATTGAAAATTATAATAACATAATTTTAAGACATGTCTGTGGAGATTCTCAGTCATCCAGGTCATGGTTGTCCCAAATTTTGGGATAATTTATTTTGGGTAATTTTAAGACAGTTTTCATCCATTTAATTATCACATCATCCAAATCACACTTAATTAAAATCTTGTTTATGACAGCATGAAATACTATGCCAATACTTTGCTGATATCAAATTATATCACCAGCATCCCCACAATCTATTCAGGAAGTGTACTTATATATAGAATATATAGTCTGGTCTACCTGGAAAGTTGTGTTTTCTGTTTGGTCTACCTGGTAGAACATTAGTTTAGTAGCTTTCATTTTGACAAATGCATACTTTTTGGTATTCACCATGTTGTCTTCAGGGAATTTATGAATTCCTTTATTATTTCTTTGTTCAATTTATTGGTGACTTGCTGCAGAATGTTCCTTATAATTGACAAATTATATCAAGACTTAATTCTGTCCATACATATTTTGTCAATATACTGTATGATTGACATATTTTGCTGAACTTTTTGTTTTTTCTTTTGAAGATAGGGGCATCACTTCTCCCAATTAAGCATATTTGCAAATTAGACAACTGTAGAAGAATGACTTGAATGTGAGAAGACCATGCAGTTAGATAAGAAACCAAGTTTTCTGCTTTTAAAATTCATGCATGTTCCATTCTGGTTTCATCCCTTTCTGAACAAGAACAAATTTTGCAATATTTCCCAGAAGAAACTGTACTTGGACCAAAATGGGGAGATAGCAGCAGATCTGGGCATCATGACCTGGGTGGTTCATCACAAGAAAGAACCCATGGAAGAGATTCTGGGGAATTTTGAAAGAGAAAGACTTATTATCAACAAAGATACCCTGTCAAAGCTGAAGCTGCTTGATAAGGTGGGTGAATTATTGCTGTTTTTTCTGTTTTCCAATGCCTTAGGACCCACCTCAATAGAATAGAATAGAATAGAATAGATGAATCAAGATGAATGGGTGAACACTGAATATGGGAGTATAAGACTCTTAGGACTGCTTGGAAGGCTTCAGTAATATTGACCAAAGTCAAACATGGAATGCTGGGTGACAATTCTTTAGGACACAGATCGAGATTTTTTTTTTAAAAAATCCAATTTGCAATCTGGTACCTCTATAAAACAGGTGAGAGAGCCAACAAATGCTGAAGACTGTGATTCTGATAGCAACAATCCATCCTTGCCCACAATTAACAAAAAAAGAAAGCAATCTAATTGAGCAGTTCCCCAGTTCATGCTTGGACTGCATACAGTGGTGGGCTGCAACTAGTTTAACAACTGATTCCAGAAGCGTGCACTTTGTGTGCGCATGCAGAATTTAAAAACACCAATTTGAATCTCTACAGGGCAGCCCAGGTAAGTAGAACAGCTGAGGCATGCATAATCCACTGTGCCGCGCGAATCAGCTGAGCTGAAAAAGATGGAAATATAGGATAGGATAGGGCGGAGGTGGATGGGAAGGGCCAGCTGATCATCACCAAACCAGCAGTAGCCCACCAGTGAATTAAACTGAATCAAGCCTGGATAGAAGTCCCATAGGCCAATAACTTTGGAATTAGGATTCACCTTGTCCTGGTTGGATGCAGTGTCATGTAAAGGGCAGGTTCATATTTTCTTATGGTTTTAAGCAGCCCAGATCTGGAGGACCCATCCAGTTTTGGTCACCTGCATCCAGTTTTGGTCACCACATTATAAAAAAGAAGTTGAGACTCTAGGAAGAGTTCACAGAAGAGCAACTAGGATGATTAGGGGACTGGAGTCTAAAACATATGAAGAATGGTTATAGGAGCTGAGCCTGGCTATTCTAGTGAAGAGAAGGACAGGGGAGACGTGATGGCAGTCTTCCAATATTTGAGGGGTAGCCACAGAGAGGAAGGGGTCAAGCTATTTTCTAAAGCGCCTGTAGGCCAGATGAGGAATAACAGATGGAAACTGAACAAGGAGAGATTCAACCTGGAAATAAGGAGAAACTTTCTGACAGTGAGAACAATGAACCCATGCAACAGCTTTGCCTTCAGAAGTTGTGGGAGCTTCATCACTTGAGACTTTCAAAAAGAGATTGGACTCCCATCTGTCAGAAATGGTGTAGGGTCTCCCGCTTGGGTGGGTGGGGGGTTGGACTAGATGTCCTACAAAGTCCCTTCCAGCTCTGATTATCTGTTATCTAACCCAAAAGCTTGTCACTAAATGCTTAAATGTTTCCTCAGTTTCATCCCTCAAGACTTTATTAAGAAGAAAAGTGCATTATTGCAATCTGATAGGCCAGAAGTAAAAAGCAAGAAACAAACAATCTGCCTTGTATTTGTATTTCCTACAACAATTTGGAATTAGAGATTTCATATTTACCTAAGTGAAGCCCAAAAACTATTTAGCTAATGTTCATGTCTCCATGCATTTTCCTTGGATGTTGAGTTATAATACATTTTCTTTGGCATTTGTTATTTTTTTGCATTTTGTTTAGTCTCTGCCTCAGTCCCAATGTGTGGAAAATTGTCATCCTGGATTTTTCAAGCAGATTCAAGAAGGGGAGCCAGTTTGCTGCTATGACTGTGTTCCTTGTCCAGAAGGGACCATCTCCACTCAGGAAGGAGGGTGACACTGGAAAAAAGCCTATTTTCATCCACCTGTGGACTTCAACTCCCAGAATTCCTGAGCTAACATGACTGGAGGAGGAATTCTGGGAGTTGAAGTCCACAAGTCTTAAAGCTGTCTAGTCTGAAGACCCCTGACAATGTGGAAATCATTCCATATTTAAAATTGTTATTAAATCTACAGTGGAAGTAGATTGCTTTACCTTCTCACTTCCAGAAACTAAATACTTTGCAAAGATGGATAAAAACTTGATCATCTTCCTCAATTCCATTAGGAATTAATGTTCTTTTTGTTTATGTAAAAAAAAATTATTTATTTATTTACCATTTTTTTTACTGCTATCCATCTCACAAGTATTTTTTGGCAATATACCATAAAGCAAACAATGAAACATGTTCCAGAACTAGATTACAGTAAGGAAACTTTTTTAAAAAGCAAGAATGTAAGTTTGTGCACAAGATGCAACCAGTGAACAGGGTCCCTCTTACTGGGTGATCCTTGACCTCTTGAAAGGTTTCCAGAGGGCCTGAAATGTTTGGGCTAAGTCCACATTTGGAATTTGGTCAGTTGGAGTGGCCTTCTGCTTTTGGTCCTGCATGGTCTAGCGATAAGCCATCTCTCATTGTGGATGGGATAATATTCTCCTGGATGGAAATAATGCAAAATTTGGGGATCCTCCTAGACTCTTGGCTTCAGCTTGATGTTCTGACTAAGTCTTCCTAGATCGTAACCCTGCACGTGCTTATTTTAAAAACAAGACTTATTTTATTGCAATGCTGGGAATTGTTTTCATTCCCAGCCGGAATTAATCTCAAACAGTCCTTTGAGATAAGCACCCACCTTTCTTTTCTGTGAAGTGCTGCCAATAACAGAAGTATTAAATGAATTCGAAAAAAAACCAACTGAAGTACAAAGAGCCTCAAGAATGAATCTGAACTGAATGAACTGCTTTGCTTCCTGCAAAGGTTTCATCATCTTTGCCTATCCTTTATACCTTATTGTTAAGTCCTGGGCATGGGCGCAAAGAACGGAGACGAGACATTGGACGGTGACTTCAACTCTTTATTTAACAAGAAAGAACGGAGCAAAAGACCTGGGCAGCAGTAGCTCTTTTATAGAGCTTGCTGCCGTTAAACAACCAATGAACAGAGTCTATCGCTTTCAGAAGCATCCAATCAGGGGTTCCTGTTAACAGCCAATCAGACTGGCCAAACCTGACCAATCATGACTCGCTATTCACGGGCCAATGAGAATTTCAGGATTACAAGCCTGCTGTAAGACAAAGCTGTTTAGGGTTATACCGCTGCGATGGTTTAATCCATAACACCCCTCACCCCTTGGTTCCGCCTGAGGGTGGGGTGATGTATTCTCGCAAATAGGCAGGCCGCTTCACCTGTCTGCTCGACCTGCGCTGTTCCACCGGGTTCTGTTCTGGTTCTGGTTCTGGCTCTGGCTCCGGTGGGCTGTCCACTGGGCTGGATAGTGAAGACTGTGATTCTGGGTTGCCCTCATCAGCGCTGTCTTCTGGGTTCCCTGGATCCGCCTCCGTCACGGTGCTGTCACATGGTGAGGCTGCTCCCTGGTTCGGTTCTCCCTCAGATGGTGAGTATCCCCTTGGCTGTTGGGTTTCGATTTCTTCTTCATCCTCCTCCATGTTCCTTCCCTCCCCAGCTGGAGGTTCTGGAGTTGGTCTATGTGGCGTTTCCATACCTTACCGTCTGCAGTTTGTAGGTGATAGGATCGGGGTCCTGTAAGTTGTGTTATTGTCGCAGGGACCCACAATGGGTCGCCCGAGAAGTTTATTGCAAACACAGGGTCCCCTTTCTGGAATGCCTGACACTTGCTGCTGGATCCCGGGGGCTGTTCTGGCATGTAGTTTGGGTGGAGGCGATCAAGATGTGAGCGAAGTTTCCGGCCCATCAGGAGTTCTGCTGGGGTTTTGTTCGTGGTGCTGTTTGGGGTTATGTGTTGGATAAAAAGCATTCAGTTTATTTTGTCGTCAATGTCGCCGTGGTCCATTTTGTGCAGGGTCTGTTTTACAAATTGAACCATTCGCTTTGCCCTACCATTGGCTGCAGGGTGAGCTGGTGATGTTAAAGCATGGCGGATGCCCCGATCTGCCAAGTATTGTTCGAATGGCAGGGCAGTGAATTGGGGGCCATTATCTGAGACGAGGACATCAGGAAGTCCGTGGGTAGCGAATAGTTTATTCAGTTTTTTAGTGACTGCATCTGTGGTGGTGCTTTCCATTTTTTGGACTTCAAGCCAGTTTGAATAGGCATCCACCATTAAGAGGAAAGTGTGTCCTCTTGTGGGTCCCGCAAAATCGAAGTGGATACGGGACCAAGGACCTTGAGGCATTTCCCACTGAGTTGGGGGAATCTTTGGAGGAGCGGAGCTAGTCTCCTGGCATTTACTGCATTTTGCTACCCAAGTTTCTATTTGTCTATCTAAACCAGGCCACCATGCGTAACTCCTGGCCAGTGCCTTCATCCGCACAATGCCTGGATGTCCCTCATGCAGCATTTTCAATACCCTATATTGTAGCTTCTCTGGGACTATGACTCTGTCTCCCCATACTATGCAACCTTTCTGGGAGAACAGTTCTGTTTGACGATTCTTAAATGGCTTGACTGTGTCATCGGTTGCACTGACCGGCCAACCGCGTTCTATCCAGCTGAGGACTCGTGCCAAAACAGGGTCCTTTTTTGTCTCGAAGGCTATGTCTCGAGCGGTTAATGGCAGCGATTTGAGGGTTTCGATTTGTAGTACGGTTACGGTTGGAGCAGGGTCCTCTATAATGTCTGGTAGTGGCGAGCGGCTCAAAGCGTCAGTGTGGGGAATGGTTTTCCCCGGGCGATGTTGCAATCGGTAATCGAAGGCGGCTAAAAATTCTGACCAACGTGTCATTCTTGGTGATAATATATGGGGAGTTTGTTTGTTTCCCACCGAAATCCCAAGTAGCGGCTTCTGGTCTGTAAGTATGGTAAAGGGTCTCCCATATACATATTCATGGAAGCGTTTAATGGTGGATACAATAGCGAGGGCCTCTTTATCAAGTTGACTATAGTTCCTTTCAGTTTTAGACAAAGTTCTCGAAAAGAATGCAATGGGTGCTTCATTTCCATTTGGGAGGACATGACTTAAGATGGCTCCTACTCCAAATGGTGAGGCATCACAGGTAACCGTCAAAGGGAGAGTTTAGTTGTGTTGCATTAATATGGCATCGGAGGTTAAAAGGTCTTTTATCTCTTTGAACGCTTTCTCTTCATGCCGTCCCCAAACCAAGGAGACTTTTTATTGAGAAGTCTATGTAGGGATTCAGCTACGGTTGCCTTCTGGGGCAAGAAAATGTTATAAAAGTTAATGAGTCCCAGGAAGGCTTGAAGGTCTGTCTTATTCCTAGGTCTCGGGGCTTTTTTGATTGCGGTTAGTTTTTTTTCAGTGGGGTGGATTCCCTGTCTGTCGAGAAGATATCCCAGGAACTCCACTCTCTCCGTACAAAGTTGACACTTGTCTCATTTTACCTTAAGACCCGCGTCTTTGAATTTCTGCAGGACTTTTCTGAGTTGTTGTACTAATAATTCTTTAGTGGGGGCAGCTATTAGGACGTCGTGAAAATAAGGCATGACGCCTTTTATGCCTTGTAATAGTCTCTCCATTAAACTTTGGAAAATGCCCTGCGCCACGTTTACTCCAAATTGGAGTCTATTGTACTTAAAAGCACCTCTATGTGTAACTATTGTCTGGGCTTCTGCAGTTGCTGCGTCCACAGGGAGTTGCTGGTACGCCTGAGCTAAGTCCAATTTCGCAAATATTTTTCTGCCACCCAGGGAATGAAGAAGGTGTTGAACCACCGATACTGGATAAGCGTTCTGTTGAAGAGCATGATTTAGGGTGGCCCGATAGTCCCCGCAAATTCTTAACGAACCATCTGGCTTCATGGGCGTTATTAGCGGGGTTTCCCAACAGGCGTGGTCAATCGGTTCCAATATGCCCTGGGCTATCAGTTTATCTAGCTGCTCATCGATTTTAGGTTTAAAGGCAAAAGGTACTCGATGGGGCTTAAGTCGAATGGGAGCTACATCAGGGCTGAGATTAAACGATATAGGGGTCCCCTTGTACTTGCCTAATGTTCCTGTGAACAGGTCCTGGAATTCCTGGATGAGAGTCTCTTCCCAGTCTTCATTTCTGGTATGGTGTATGCCAGCTAGTTCAATTCCAAGTGGGGTGAACCACTGTAACCCTAACAAGCTGGGTCGGTCATGATCGATGACAGTCAGGGGAAGTGTTGCTGTGCGGTCCTTGAATGATACTTGGACGTTGCTGGAACCGACAACTGGGATTCTGTTTCCCTGATAATCTTTCAGGATGATTTGCTGCGTGCTGAGGTCCTGACAGGAAATGGCAGGGATCGGTTGTTTGAGGGTTTTCCAGGATACCATCGACAGGGATGATCCCAAATCGACTTCCATCACACATGGTCGATTCTCAATAGTAACCTTCATGCGTATCTTCCTTGCATCGAACGATGAAGCGTGGCCAATGATAATGGTTTGGTGGGCTTCTTCTCGTCTCATTGAAAAGGCAGGTGCTTGGTTTCTGTAGTAGTAGTGTTTGTTCCATTGGTGGTTCAGACGGTCCCAGTTCTCAGGAGGTTTGCCTATCTCCCGACGGAGGTTGTTCTCCTTTCGGTTGGGACTGGACTCTCATCTGCTTCTGCAGACCTTCGTGATGTGGCCTTTTTTCCCGCAGTTACGGCAGAGTGCGTCGAGGAATTTGCAGTCCAATCGCGTGTGGTTTGCCCCGCAACCCACACACTGGCACGGACATCGCTGGTTCCTTTGATCTCGTTCCGAGCGGAGCCGGTTGACCTCCTCTTCATCACTATCTGAGGATGACTCGAGGTCTTCGTGGTGGGTAGTGGTAGCGTGCTTCTCAGTGGCGAGTGGGACCTTGTCGGCGAGTTGGCAAAGCGGTGCATTTGCTCAGCGCATTCGAGCGGCTGAATTCCTGGTTGCTTCTGCGGCAGTAGCGTCAGCGATGACATCTGTAAGGCTGATGTCGCCTTTCGCCATTAGCTTACTCTGCACGTGCGGTGCATTTAATCCCAGAACTATTTGGTCTCCTAGGGCTTCCTCTAAGTTTGCAAAACCACAAAGGCCTCCTAAGTTCTGGAGGTCAGCTACGAAATTGCCAATGCTCTCGTCCTTCCGTTGGTCCCTCTGGTAAAATTCGTGTCTTTGTATCAGTGTAGGTACTACGGGTACGTAATGGGCCCTGAGGATTGGAGCGAGGGTGTCCCAATCCATGGTCTTCACTTCCGCCGGTTTTGCTAATGCTTTAGCCATTTTGAAAATGGCGGGGCCACAATGAGTCAGGAACACCGCTAGTTTCTTGCCAGACGTAGCACATTTTAAATTGTTGGTCTCCAGGAACATCTGGAAGTGATCTACATACGAGTCCCAGTCTTCGGTTGCTGGGTCGAATGGAGCAGGTGGTATGGCGCCGCTAGTCATCTTGCCGTTTGTTGCTTGCGCTCTTTCACCACGTGCTCTGTCTTTGTCCAATATGTTCTAGTCAGCTCTGTCGTCTCCGAATCCCATCCTCATCGCCAGTGTTAAGTCCTGGGCATGGGCGCAAAGAATGGAGACGAGACATCAGACGGTGACTTCAACTCTTTATTTAACAAGAAAGAATGGAGCAAAAAACCTGGGCAGCAGTAGCTCTTTTATAGAGCTTGCTGCCGTTAAACAACCAATGAACAGAGTCTATCGCTTTCACAAGCGTCCAGTCAGGGGTTCCTGTTAACAGCCAATCAGATTGGCCAAACCTGACCAATCATGACTTGCTATTCATGGGCCAATGAGAATTTCAGGATTACAAGCCTGCTGTAAGACAAAGCTGTTTAGGGTTGTACCGCTGCGATGTTTTAATCCATAATACAGATGGGAAGGGCAATCAACTCCAAGCCTTACTCTTGCGTCGCCCCTTCTGCTTCAGCTGCTTTTGCCTTCCAGCAGCTCTGTGCCACATGCGCACTGGGAACAGGCTTCCCTGGTCCTCTGCCTCGCTACTGCCAGACTCCAGAGGCTCCGAAGGCAGCACCCCATTCCAGATGGTCCTGACCCCATCCTTGCATTGGATGCAGGACCCTCATCCAACTCCTCTCCAGACTCCCTGACTGGTCCCTATTCTTCCCCACTGTCTGATTCCACTGCCATCTGCACTGGCTGCTGGCGAACCACAACAGATGTGCCTTGTCTAGAGGAATCTTTAAACAGATTCTACTTGTGCATCATCTGTGTGGCTTTCCTGGGCTTAGAAGGTTTATCCATGAATTCCTGTTTCCTGTGGTGAATTTTCTGAGTGAAGGATGTGTTAAGTTTTGAGCATGGGCGAAAGAGAATGGAGACAAGTCTCTGAACGATGAACTTCAGCTCTTTATTTACATGGTGACTGACTCAATTAATAGCAGTTAAAACCTGCCTTATTATAGGCAAACCTTGTAACTTTTAACCAATACCGAGCTAGGAACGCTAGCTCTTAGAACCAATAGGAACTCTCTGTTAAGGGCCAATCGGATTACCCGGAACGGGACAATCTGGTCCGGCTGCATAACAGCCAATCAGAAGTGCAGGGCCAGAACCCTGCACTTACTCAAAGCTCACACTTTATTAACCTTCTTGCATACACAACACCCCTTCCCCCTGGCTTCTTATTTGCAGGGCGCAGTTACATAGTCCTTTAGGTTTCATTTTTTTTGTTCTTGTTTTTATAATTGTGTGAGCAGGACAAAAGTCATTTTGAAATATCCTGCTTGTTATAAGGGAGTAAGCGTCTCAAACTCAGCTCTACCAAATAAGGAAGTATTCCAGCTTGAGCACAGAGGAGATAAGCAGGATGTGTTATGGATTGAGAACAGGAGAGTGGCCATGAACTGTAATAAAGTGTGTAGAAAAACTAGATGCGGGTAGAACAATGGGGGGGGGGTATTGATAGAATACATAAACTGTGTAGCTGCCTTTGCCAGATAAGTGAACGCCTAAAACCTCCAAAATGTATATGTGTCAATTTAAAACAGGAAGAATGTGAGCCAAGCCCTCGTACGAGGGGGTGGACAGTTAGGGTATAAAAGTGCCATTTGAATTTTGCTCTGCGTTCCTTCAATGCCTGAGGAAACCCGTTTTTGCAAACACGTCATTAAAATCTTGTTTTCCTTGGATCAACGAACCTTGTGGTGGTCTTTTTGTATCCCCCACCTCACAATTGTATATATTGTATTTATTGTTAAACAAATTAACAATTAAAATTGTCGTGCAACTAGTGACGGACAGGATAAGAAATGAGATAGTTATCATATATTAGCATAAGACAGCTGCATAAGAGATTTGATTCCCCAAAGAAAGATGGAAGGAGACTTTTTTCCTTAGGTAGGATGAATATGGAAATCTAAGTCTGTGTGAACATGCTCTCTTTCTCTCTACGACATTGTTGAAATTAGATGAGGGTAGTAGAGCTGGAGGGACTTGGTGGCATAGTGGCTAAAACGCTGAGCTTGTCGATCAGAAAGGTTGGCAGTTTGGCAGTTTGAATCCCTAGTATTGCATAACGGAGTGAACTCCCATTACTTGTCCCAGCTTCTGCCAACCTAGCAGTTCGAAAGCACGTAAAAAATGCAAGTAGAAAAATAGGGAACACTTTGGTGGGAAGCTCATAGTGTTCTGTCAGCGTTTAGTCATGCCAGCCACATGACCATGGAGACGTCTTCGGACAGCGCTGGCTCTTTGGCTTTGTAACAGAGATGAGCACCAAGAAACGACTAGCACATATGTGTGAGGGGAACCTTTACCTTTAGTAGAGCTGGGTGTTAAGAAAATGCATATGACCCCCAGTGGCAACACTCTGAATGACCTTCCCCAGTTTTTTCTGCAGGTGTTAGATGACATCATAATCCTTGTGGAGCCTCAGAACTCTATGACTTCATTGTTCAGTCATCACTCTCCCAACACCCTTTCTGGACAGTTCCCAAATGGATTGATTCCCACTACAAAACAACACCTGGAAGACTCAACACCCTCTATGAAAACTTGATCCAGGAAAGAAAGTAGAAAACAGCCTGAGACCACATTTGGATAAGGGACTGTGTGTGTGTGTGTGTGTGAGAGAGAGAGAGAGAGTATGAAAAGAAATAGGGGTGATTGTGGGAAACAGAACCTATTGTTTTTACAGAAGCTACAGAAGACATGCTAGCCTGTGAAGAAAATACATTGTACCTATTTCTAATATCATGAACTAGACTGAAACTTGGGAACTGTACGTTGTCAACTCAAAAATATTTCTCTGGTCTTTTAGAATTGTCAGCAGAAAGGGAGTTGGGGGAGTAATGCATACCTTAAATATTTTCATAGATAATTGATAGGCAGCTAAAGCTTCTGGTGTGCAAGATTATTATTGGAGAGCATGATTGATGACTCTTGGTTATGGATATGTCCCATTGGAGAATATACATTCAGGGGGTGGTGGGAAGACCAGGGTCAAGGGTGAGATGAATGATGTGTCTCAGAGTCGGCTGCACTCAGGTAATGCCGACATGTTCACTCCTAATAAATGATTTTTTTAAACTCTGAGAGATGCAGCTAGAGACTCATAGTTTGAATGGAGGTGGATTTTCAGAGCCCTGACATATGTAGAAGCTAGGATCAGAGCCCCCTGCTACTCTGGTCTTAACCAGAATTTGCTGATATAATAGTTACTCTAGAGACAACCCCTAGGAACCAGTACCATAAAAGGTAATTTGTAAATAATGGCAGGGGGGCAATAGAATTAGAGTAATGGGAGATGTAATCGAGGCAGAGATAACATGTTCACTTTAGATATTTTGGATAGGTTGTAATGGCCTGAATACTAAGCCAATGAGGAAAAGATGGGAGGTAAATTTGTAATGGCAATCTATATATATATATAAAAGAAATACCACTCATGCATCATCACAAAATCTCCAGAACCATAAAGCCTACAAACATGAAGTTTGGCATGTATGATCCTCTTGGCTTCTAGATGCTCACCCAAAAAGGATTTTTCAAAATGACCCTCAGAGCATTAGTATTTCATATATTATTATTAACATGCTCTGATGCTAAGGAGTTCTAATCCCCCTCCACAACTGAAAAGAAATCTGTTCCAAATGCAGAACACAAGCAAAGGAGAGGAGTTTCAGTTTTAGTTTCAGTACCAAGCAGCTTTAGTACAGAATAGTTGGGCTAAGCCACGGCCAGGCTCCTTGCTGTCTCCTTGTTGCGCACACAGCAAGTACTGTTTCAGTTTCCAAACAGACCTCAACTTTCTCAAACACTGACAGGACGCTAGCCAGATGAATACCGATGGATGCTGGTAGGCAGAGGCAGAATTTTTTCCCCTTATTTTCCTCCCGAAAAACTAAGCCCGACCGCATAGTTTCGTAGCGAAGCAGGGGTATCGAGCTAGTAGGGAATATAAAAAAAAGCCCCATATTGATGATTTTCACTGTACCTGCATGGGTGTGGTGTACTCTCTTTGCAAAGTACTAAATAGCAAATAAAACTAGTAAATAAAGTAGTAAATAAAACTACCATTGTTGGGAGTTTTGGCTGGTGATTGTTTATTTCAAAACTAGACACCCTTTCTGGACATGTCCCAAATGGACTAACCCACACTACGAAACAGCACCTGGAAGACTAAGCACCCTCTATAAAAAGTTGATCCAGGAAAAAAGGTAGAAAACAGCTTGAGACCACATTTGGATGAGGATCAAATCTCTTATCCAAATAAGCCACAGGATCTGCTGCAGAGGTGGTATTCAGCAGGTTATGACCAGTTCTGGAGAACCGATAGTGGAAATTTTGAGAAGTTTAGAGAACCAGCAAATACCACCTCTGACTGGAGATTTTACAGTATCCTTCCCCTGCCACGCCCACCAAGCCCCACCCACAGAACCAGTAGTAAAAAATTTGAATCCCACCACTGATCTGCTTCCAAATGGGAAGGTTTCAGGACTCTGTCATGTAAATGGGAAAGAATCTATGATAGAAAATGGCAGGCTTTGCTATCCAGATTTAGCGGCTGGAAAAGCTCACCTTCTGTGGAAAATGCCTAGAGGCCAGGATTCTTTGCAACATCCCATCGCAGGGAAAAAGTGGGAGCTAAAGCCCATACAGGGAAGGAAGAAAAGCTGGTGGGACATTCCCTGTTTTCCCCCACTTTCTTTAAGAAACAACTCTCAGTGGAAGGGAGAATCTTTCCCTCTCCCACATTACTCATAGCTGGAGCGCTATTTCGAATAAAGTTTGTCTGAGTATTCAGATGGTTTATGTTAAGTTCTGCGCATGGGCACAAGGAACGGAGATGAGACGGTGAACAGTGAACTTCAACTCTTTATTATACATTCTGAACAGAGCAAAACCCTAGAGCAAAAGCAGCTCTTTTATAGGCAAGCTGCTGCTCTAGTAACCAATAGGAAACGTGGAGTGTTAACCCCCTTAACCAATGAGATTGGCTCATTAACAGCCAATCAGATTCTCCTGAACGGACCAATCTGATATCGCTATTTTCGGTCAATCAGAAGTGCAGGGCTAGAACCCTGCTATTTTCTGAAGCTTTTGATAAACTTTATTTGAGTATTTTATTAGTTCACAACACCCCTTCCCCCGGGTTCCTTTGGGGGGGGCGGTGATGTAATCTCTGAGGTAGGAAGGTTGCTTTGACTGTCTATTGGATTTATGCTATCCTACTGGTTCTTGTCCGTAAGCCTGTTTTGGCGGGGTGTTTTCGGGCAAGTCAGGTGCTGGTGGTTCTTCGTTGGAAGACTCGGTGCCCCTAATGTTCTCGTCGTTGCCCTCTGGCTCTTGCGGGCTTGCCTCTGTTGGGTTGTTCCTCTGTGATGAGGCCACCGCCATCCTTGATCCTTCTTCACTTGTCACGCCCAATGGCTGACTTCTTTCGTTCCTGCTTTCCGCCATCTCGAATTCGGTTTCTTCGACATCCCCTCTCCCCTCATTTTGGGAGTTACCGGAGTTGCGGAAACTAGATTGTAGCCTCGAGCGAAGCTGATCTATATGGCATTTCCATATTTTTCCGTCGCAGGTTTTCACCCGGTACGACCTGGGTCCAGTGGCTTGAATAACAGTGGCCTCGATCCACAACAATTCGCCAGAAAGGTTTCTGGTGAAAACTAAGTCGCCTATCTTGAACTCGCGGCATTTTCCGCTAGATCCACAGTGTTTCTCTGGCTCGTAAGATGGGTGAAGCCGGTTGAGGTGGGAGCGGAGTTTGCATCCCAATAGTTCCGCTGGAGTCTTGTTGGTGACGCTGTGCAGAGTGATGTGTTGGAGAAGGAGTATTCTATTTAACTTATCTTCAATGTCTCCATAGTCCATTTTGTAGAGGGTTTTTTTAACAAACTATACCATGCGCTCGGCTCTTCTGTTAGCCGCAGGGTGCGCTGGCGAAGTTAGCGCATGGCGAATACCGCGGTCCGCTAAGTATTGTTCAAAAGGAAGTGCGGTAAACTGGGGTCCGTTGTCAGATACCAGAATGTCTGGCAGTCCATGTGTCACGAATAATCTGTTTAACTTCCAGATGACGGACTCGGTTGTGGTACTCTTCATTTCGTGGATCTCGAGCCAGTTTGAATAGGCACCCACTGTTAATAGGAATGTATGTCCCTTAGTAGGTCCCGCAAAGTCAATATGAATGCGGGACCACGGTCCCTGAGGTGTTTCCCATTCTGTTGGAGTTGCTTTTGGTGGGGCATTGCTAACTTCCTGGCACTTATAACAAGTCTTTACCCAGGCTTCAATTTGTTGTCGATGCCCGGCCACCACGCGTAGCTTCATGCGAGCGCTTTCATACGCTCGATGCCGGGGTGGCCCTCATGCAGTGTCTTTAATACAGTTCATTGTAACTGCTCTGGGACGACGACTCTATCCCCCCACAGGATGCAGCCCTTTTGCGAAAAAAGTTCCGTTTGCCGATTCTTGAAGGGAATGAAGTCGTCAGGGGTTTGATCTACTGGCCATCCTCTTTTGACCCAGCTAAGAACCCACTTTAAGATAGGATCGCGTTTTGTTTCGATCGCGATATCTCTAGCTGTTAACGGCAGTGACTGTAGCATTTCAATCTGGAGCATTGTAAGGGTTGGAACTGGGTCATCGATGGTTTCTGGAAGTGGTACATGGCTCAACGCATCAGCATGGGGAATGGCTTTCCCCAGGTGGTGCTGCAGCTTATAATTGTACGCTGCCAAAAACTTCGACCAGCGAGTCATTCTAGGTGATAATATATAGGGGGTTGGCTTGTCTCCCGCTATAATTCCTAGCAAAGGTTTGTGGTCGGTAACAATAGTAAAAACTTATCCATAAACATATTCATGAAACCGTTTAACAGCAGATATAACAGCAAGAGCCTCTTTATCAATTTGACTATAGTTACGTTCAGCCTTTGATAAAGTTCTTGAAAAATAGGCAATAGGGGCTTCACTGCTGTTTGGTAACACATGGCTCAAAATGGCTCCTACTCCAAATGGTGATGCATCACATGTGATTGTTAAAGGCAAAGTCTCGTTATACTGCATTAAAACAGCATCTGAAGTTAATAGATTTTTCACTTGTTGGAACGCGTGCTCCTCTCGGTGCCCCCAAACCCAGGTTGCTTTTTTATCGAGGAGCTGATGTAGGGGCTCGGCTATGGACACTTTGTGGGGCAGGAAGATGTTGTAAAAATTAATAAGCCCCAGGAAAGCTTGGAGATCAGTCTTGTTCCTGGGTCTTGGGGCGTTCTTGATTGCTCTTAACTTGCTACTGGTGGGGTGAATGCCTTGTTTATCGATTAGGTACCCCAGGAACTCTACTTAATCTGTACACAGTTGACATTTATTTTTTTTAACTTTAAGGCCAGAGTCTTTAAATTTCTGGAGAACCAGTCTAAGGCACTCCTTTAGTATTTCTCTATTTGGGGCAGCAATTAAAATGTCATCAAAGTATGGTACAATCCCTTTTATTCCCTGTAATAGCCTCTCCATCAAGCTCTGAAAGATCCCTGGGCCACGCTAACTCCGAATTGGAGTCGGTTGCAATAAAAAGCGCCTCGGTGCATAACGATCGTTTGTGCCTCTGCTGTTTTTTTATCTACAGGCAGTTGTTGGTACGCCTGTGCTAAATCTAATTTAGCGAAGACTTTTCCACCCCCCAGGGAATGGAGGAGGTGTTGTACCACCGGCACCGGGTAAGTGTTCTATTGAAGGGCGTGATTCAGGGTGGCACGGTAGTCCCCACAAATCCTTAACGATCTATCCAGCTTGATGGGTGTTACAATTGGGGTTTCCCAAGGAGCATGGTCAGTTGGTTCTAAAACGCCCTGGGCTGTTCATTTATCAAGCTGCTCATCAATCTTTGGTTTAAGGTCAAAAGGGACTCGACAAGGCTTAAGGCGGATGGGGTTAAGGTTAAATGATATCGGGGTCCCCTTGTACTCACCTAGTTTGTCTGCGAAAATGTCCTGGAATTCCTGGACGAGGGCCTCCTCCCAGTCGTCGCTGCTGGTTTGGTGAATGCCAGCTACCTCAATCCCAAGTGGAGCGAACCATTGAAGGCCTAACAAACTAGGCCGATCACGGTCGATGATGGTCAATGGTAAAGATGCAGTACGATTTTTGAATGAGACCTGGACTAGGCTGGATCCAACGACCGGAATTCGGTTTCCTTGATAGTCCTTGAGAATGATTCTTTAGACTCTGAGGTCTTGTCGCCAGACGGCAGGGATTAATTGTTTAAGGGTCTTCCAGGAAACCATTGAGAGGGATGATCCTGAATCGACTTCCATCATGCAGGGCTGGTTTTCGATGGCGACCTTCACTCGGATCTTCTTTGCATCTAATGATGATGCATGACCAATCGTGATGGTTTGGTGTGCCTCTTCTTGTTTTGTTGAATGGACAAGTGGTTTATTTCTGTAGGAGTGGTTGTTCCATTGGTGGTTCGATTGTTCCCGATTCACAGGACGACTTCCTGTGGGTTGGCGGTAGTTGGTCCCCTTTGAAGTGGGCTGGATCCTAGCTTGCTTCTACAGACTTTTCTGATGTGGCCTCTCTTTCCACAAATATGGCAGAGCGCGTCGAGGAATTTGCAGTCTGATTGTGGGTGGTTTGCCCTACAACGTGCACACTGATATTGCAGTCTCTGGTTACGCTGGTGGCATTGGTTTCGTTCAGACCGGAGCCGGTTGACTTCTTCCTCATCACTTTCTGATGACAATTCGAGATCCTCGTGGTGGGTTGCCATTGCATGTCCCTCAAGGCGAGGTGAGTTTTCACCGGCGAGTTGGCGGAGCGGGGCATTGGTGCGGCGCATTCGGGCAGCCGACTTCCTGGTTTCTTCTGCTGCAGTAGCATCAGCGATGGTATCTGCAAGGCTGATGTCGCCTTTTGCCATCAGCTTGCTTTGCACGTGTGGTGCATCTAATCCCAGAACTATTCGGTCTCTTAGAGCTTCTTCAAGGTCGTCGAACCCACAGAGGCCTCCCAGGTTCCAGAGATCCGCAATGAAATCGGCAATGCTTTCTCCTTTCTGCTGGTCTCTCTGGTAAAATTCATGTCTTTGGACAAGCGTTGGTACGGTAGGTGCATAATGGGCCCGTAGGAGGGCTCGAGGATGTCCCAGTCCATGGATTTCACCTCAGCCGGTTTCTCCAGTGCTTTAGCCATCTTAAAAATGGTCAGTCCGCAGTGAGTCAGGAATACCGCTCGCTTTTTTCTAGTAGTGGCATCCTTCAAGTTGTTGGTCTCCAGAAACATCTGGAACCGGTCCATGTATGAGTCCCAGTCTTCTTGTGCCAGGTCAAATGGAGCGGGTGGTATGGTGTGGCGGTCATGGTTTCTGCCGTTGATGCGCCTTCAGCCATGTGCTCTGTTTCATGCTGTGTAGTGTTCAGTCAGCTCTGACATCTCCGTATCCCACCCTCATCACCAGTGTTAAGTTCTGCGCATGGGCAAAAGGAATGGAGATGAGACGGTGAACAGTGAACTTCAAATCTTTATTATACATTCTGAACAGAGCAAAACCCTAGAGCAAAAGCAGCCCTTTTATAGGCAAGCTGCTGCTCTAGTAACCAATAGGAAACATGGAGTGTTAACCCCCTTAACCAATGAGAGTGGCTCGTTAACAGCCAATCAGATTCTCCTGAATGGACCAATCCGATATCGCTATTATCCGCCAATCAGAAGTGCAGGGATAGAACCCTGCTATTTTCTAAAGCTTTTGATAAATTTATTTGAGTATTTTATTAGTTCACAACAGTTTACACAAGACATCTCTTTGTTATAGACACAGATTAATAGAGTTGGAAGGGACCTTATAGGTCATCTAATCCAACCCCCACCCAAGCAGGAGACGCTACCCCACTTCAGACAAATGGCAGTCCAGTCTCTTCTTGAAGGTCTCAAGTGATGAAGTTTCCACATAAAAAATGGTTACAGGAACTGGGCATGGCTAGTCTAGTGAACAGAAGGACCAGGGGAGACATGATAGCAGTCTTCCAATATTTGAGGGGTAGCCACAGAGAGGAAGGGGTCAAGCTATTTTCTAAGGCACCTGTAAGCCAAACAAGGAATAATGGATGGAAACTGGACAAGGAGAGATTCAACCTGGAAATAAGGAGAAACTTTCTGACAGTGAGAACAATCAACCAATGGAACAAAAGTTGCCTTCGGAAGTTGTGGGAGATTCATCACTTGAGACATTCAAATGGTGTAGGGTCTCCTGATTGAGGGGGAGATGGACTAGATGAGCTACAAGGTCCCTTCCAATTCTGATTATCTGTTATCTGTAAAACATTAAAGGTAAGTAGGAAGAGATGCAATAACTGAGCAGAATGAGCTTCCTGTGCCCACGTTTCTATCTGCAAAAGAGAAATCACTTGCTGCTTCATACGAACCATCATCTTTATAATAATTTTACATTTCTTTTGTGCTGAAAAAAAGGAGATCACACTATACCCATTGTTAATCTTTTTATTTTTTTTCAGGTCAGCTCATCTTCAGAAGAACAAAATCTCATTACATCCAGTCCTGTTATTCTTCTATACTATAATTAGTAGATAGTGTACCAAATTTCCTTTTTCTTACTCCAAATAACAATTTTCAGTAGAAGTCTTGACAAGATGACCAGAGAAAGATAACCTGAAGAGTCTACCTAAGGAGGATAACGAAGGGATCTTGTCACAAACATTAATCACAGATATGAACTGGGGCATGGACATTAAATGCTGCACATTTATCCAGGTCCAAGAAATGAACTAGGAAGATTGAGGACTTCTTGAATGCTAGCAGTGATAAGGACAAGAAGAAACATATAGTCATCATACATATTTTTGCTAAATTTCCGAATAAATGGGATGGTTTCAGGATGACTTCTTTTTGTGAATAGGATTTCGTTCAGACTTCCTTTTTAAGAAGCTAAGAATATGTCTTCTGGATTAGACCAAGATCCATCTTCTTCTCCCAGTGATCACCCAAAAACCTCTGAAGTGTCCACATTTAGAACATAGAGATATGTGAATTATTACAACATCGGACCGGGTTTTATGTTCAATCTCCCACAAACCATATCCATGTGATGCTCAGTCATCCCATTCATTAGGAATGATTTTCTAGAAATCTTATGACTGTATTTTAATTCCTCTCTTGCTTAGTTCCTGCATAATAATTTAGTAAACCTATTGGATAATTCAGAATATTTTACTTGTAATTTGGCTGAGAGGTGTCTCTCTACTCGCTCCTCAAGTTGCTGGTGCTGAATTCTTGAGTCCTACTGCTTCAAAAAATTATTAATGGCTTATCCACAAGATTCCAAATACACAAATGTCATATTTCAAAAACCTAGGGGTGGAATTTCAGGATTAAGTAGGCTTAAGGGCACAGGAGAGATGTACTGCCTTGATTGCTCCAAAGATCCCAGTGGCCATCTTGCAATTCTACTGAACAAGGATGGAGAAAATATTTTCTAGCTTCCCTTTAATTATTTCAAGCAAAATGGTTGGCCCCTCTCATGTATGGAGAGCAGTTTGGATTATTGTCTAAGTTTAGCCTGTTGGGACATGTTGAGAGTTGACATTCCCTGTCTCACATTTCTGCAATTCTTCTGGTTGTAAGCTGCTCTTTTGTATTCAAGTTTGGCCTCAGAATGATAATGTAACACTTGGGGACAAAGATGCAGCCCAGCAGCCCAGCATTGGAGGCCAAGATGGAGAAGATCTGAACAGCCACCATATATTTCCCTTTGGTGCTCAGGTAGGTGGGCACAAAAGTCACCCAGACACTGCAGAAGACCAACATGCTGAAAGTGATTAGCTTGGCTTCATTGAAGGCCCCAGGCAAATTCCTGGCCAGGAAAGCCACTGTGAAGCAGATGGCAGCCAAAAAGCCCAGGTAGCTGAGTGTGATGTAGAACATGACAACACAGCCTTCGTTGCATTGCAAGATGATTACTCCAGGTTGGGAGTGGAGGTCAGAGTCAGGAAATGGAGAACAAATTCCAAGCCAGATGGAGCAGATGATAAGTTGGATAGAAGAACAAGAAAGGATGATTGAATTGGCCAAGCTCTTACCCAACCATCTCTTCATTTGGTTTCCTGGCTTTGTGGCCAGAAAAGCCAGCACTACAGTGATTGTTTTGGCCAAAAGAGAAGAAATAGCAACTGAGAAGACAATGCTGAACACTGTTTGTTGAAGAAGACAGGTGGCTTTCCTTGGCTGACCAATGAAGAAAAAAGAAGACAAGAAGCAAAGCAGGAGGGAGATCAGGAGGATGTAAGAGAGGTCCCGGTTGTTGGCTTTGACAATGGGAGTTTCTCGGTATTTAATGAATATGAGTAAAACAAAGCCTGTGGTTAGAAATAAGAGTAAGGCAAAAGACACAAGGATGCTGCCCAGATGTTCTTCATAAGACAGGAAAGATGTAACTTTAAGGATACATTGGACTCGGTCCACATTTGGATATTTATCATCTGGACAATTGAGACATTTTTCTGTATCTGACAAAATCAAAAGGCAATATTTATTTAACATTCTGTCTTTTTACATTTCAAGAAATACCTTCTTGGGACAACAAGTATTTTCAAAAAAGCATTTTTTTACAATTGAACCAAAACAAGGAATACAAAATCTCTCTCTCTGTGTGTGTGTGTGTGTGTTTGTGTTTGTGTGTGTGTGTGTGTGTGTTTGTCTGTCTGCCTTGCATCTGCTTCTATCTCTGTTTCTCTATAAATTGCTACAGTCATTTAAACTGGGGAAAGCTCTTGGACCCAAAGATTTCCAGTGTAATGAGCAAAGCCTTCATAGAAAGCTACATTATTAGAGATAAAAAAATAAAACAGTTAATGTTTCTGGGTCTGCTTCCTGTGTCCTTTTAGCTGGCACTTCTTAATATTGTATTCCAGTGTTGGCAAACCTCTTCAATACCGAGTGTGAAATGGGAGCACTCACACATGGGGGAGGGGGAATTTGAAGAGCAGTTCCCCAGCAGTTCTTCCAATTTCCGGTGTCCCCAGATCCATGTGCACACTGGAACCCAGAAAAGCAATGAGCAATGGCTGGCGTGCCTGGAGAGATGGCTCTGCATGCCACTTCCGGCACACCATAGGTTCACCATCATGGCTCTATACTGAACTCAGAGGATATCTATCCTGAAGGGTCCTTGGCAGGGTTGGGATTCTACCAGTTCGCACTTATTCACTAGAACCGGTTGCTTACATTCTCAGCAGTTTGGAGAACCGGTTGTTAGAAGAAATTACTGGCCTAATCCTGTAAGGAAAGCAGGAAGGAAACATTCTGGTGTTGCTTACAGAAACTGCCTCTCTGTTAACCCTTATTACATTCTTGGCAAGACTAGACTTCCTGTCTCAGGAACTTCTCTGGAGTTCTTTTCCCCTTCTTGGCTGGTACTTTGCTTGTGTGGAGTGACCATTCAAAGTTACAATGGCACTGAAAAAAGTGACTTATGACCATTTTTCACACTTCTGTTGCAGCATCCCCAGTCATGAGAGGCCAGGCGAGGACATGCCCACAGAACTGGTTGTTAAAAAATTTGAATCCCACCCCTGGTCCTTGGTACTCTCTGACTTGTTTGTTTTCTTACAGATGTTGAATTACCCTAACTTGTTCTCCCATCTAATTTAGCTGATAGCACTGATGATGTTACCTAATTAGCATAATGAAATGTCTGTAAGAAAACAAGCAAGCTCAGAGAGCACCAAGGACTCTTCATTTCAAACCTGAGCTACAAATATTCTCCTTTATTAATACCTATCCTGTGAAATCTGGTTGGCTGGCAGAGAAGGCAGTCTACCAAATAATCCGGAATGACTACTGGAACCAGTGTTAATATTGGTGTAATGATGTACATCCATAACTTTCCTCACTACCATATTATGAACCAGTGACACTTTCCAGTGATATTGAAGGAGAAGCTCATTTAGAGCGCATTGCAACAATCCTTCTAGAAAATGGACCTAAAACAATTGGTTATGTTTCAAAGAACTCTGATGTTCTTAGAAAGATAATTGTGGAAGGATAGATCCACGTAAAAAGCAGATGAAATATTTTCTCTAGCTATAGTTTTCTCTGGTTTGGCCATCCTGCCACACCTTCTATCTCTTACTACATTTGTCTTCAAGGTCTATTCTTTGCTTTCGATAAGAAATTGTCCATTTTGAGAATAAACAAGAAAACAGTTGAGCATTATATCTGTTTCTTAACTTGCATTTTAATGAAAATGCTCTGGTTGAATCCGTGCCCACAAAACTTGCCCTTTTTTTGGGTCTCACCCACCTTCCTGAGTAGAGATGGTCCCCTCTGGGCAAGGAAAACAGTCATAGCAGCAAATTGGCTCTCCTTCTCGCTTCCTCTTGACAAATCCAGGATGACATTTTTCCACACATTTGGACTGAGGAAGAGACTAAGCAGAAAAACAAGGAATTTGAAAGAAAACATGCTAGCGCTAACTAAACTAGCATGCTCTTGACATAAGACTAAAAGTGACTGCTCAGTTTTTAGAACTGGACTGAGGTTGAGATGGGGGTGAGACCATGAGACTATGTCCCTCAAAAGGGGTAAATCAGGCACCTTTTCCTGAAGCACATGAAACATAAATGTCAGCCTTGCATTGGAAAGCAATATTTCTAAGGCCCAGCTAGGAATCCAAGAAAATATCCTTTCTGTTGAAGAACTACAATTCGATGACCTCAACTGGCATGGAGAGAAAAACCCAATTTTATTATTAACTAAATTTGGAGTCTTCTCTCCACAAGAGACTTGAGGTAGCTAACAATCAAGGGGGTTTTCAGATGAGATGGGCCCTTACATATCAAAGGCCAAATCTAAGCAGCATTTCCTTGCAAATTGCCCATCATTACTTCAGGTATTACAGAGGATTTTTCTCTAAGTCAAAGTGATATTTCAGGGCTCCTGTTTTCTTGGTCAGAGCTTTATCTCACATCAGACCAACCATTCTAATGCCATGTGATCCATTTATCTCAGTAGAATGAAAGAGAGGCAGGGATAATTCTGACCAAGTCTGGATTGGTTAAAAGAATCTTGCTCTGCTCTTTTATGAGGCATTGGCCCCAACCAGGACTAGGTGAATCCTAATTTCAAAGCTGATTTCCCATTGTAAGAGGTAATTATGCAACCCACTGTTCTGTCCCTAATTAGCATTCTTGAGATCCCCACGCTTTGATTGGCCAAAGCGCGGGGCACTCTGATTGGTCAGGCGAGCCGTGCAAATTGGCTCGCTAAGAATCTCCTGCGATTGGTCCATTCGAATCGCGGGAGATTCAAAGCGGTGCCATTGGCCGCGGCCGCCACGGCTAAAGGAATAAAAGCCGCGAACTTTTTCCTTTGCCCCAGTTCGGTTCCAACTTTAAATAAAAGAGCATGATTTGAAGTCACCGACTCCTGGCATCATTTCGCGGACACAACACCCACCTATCTCCATCCCTACCCTCCCATTCTAAAAAATGAAATATTTTGGGAAATATTAAAAGAGGCAGAGTATTATATTTCCCCAAAGGAGAAATTGAGAAACATGTTCTTAAAGGCAGAAAGCAGCTCCAGTCTTTCTTAACAGCCCCTAGCAGATGCCTGAACTCTTCAGAGATGGTTATTTTGTGTCCATTGAGAAAGAGTGGAACGTCTATTCACAAACAAAACACCTTCACATCCAGTGATGGGATTAAAATTTACATCCCCCTCCTCCACCCAAATTCTAAGAATAGGAAACGATCTTTAGTACACACTAGGATTAACCCACCGCCATTAGAACAGCAAAAGATACCAGGCTCACTACATTGCACAACCCCTGCAGCATTTCAGAAACTGTATAAAAATCCTTGCACTCATCAAGCCAATTTGTCAGCTGTCCCAGAACCACAGGCTGGTTCTGCTTGTCAATAAATGGAATCCTTCTTTCCAACCAGCCTCCATTTTATTTCCAGTGTTTTTCTCCTGAATTGGAACTGAACCAAATGGGTTTTTCTTCCTACACCATTGAGAGAAAAAAGGACTTCCATCCAGACTTGATTCCATTTCACCGGATTCAATCCAAACCTGAACTCAGAGACTGGTCCACAGAATTGCCTTCCTCTTTGCTATTTGAGGACAAGAAACAAGCAAGGCTATCAGGCTTGTACTGAGGGCCTCTCTTACCATTTTCCCAGAACTTCTCCATTTCAAAATTAGACCATGGTGCATAGACTTTACCCAAATAAAAATGGGTGAGACCTTTGGAAAATAGGGGGTGGGGGAAACATCAATATTTCTTCTACCTTATTGTGAAACTTTAGCTGTAATAGATGGTCCTGGTTAATGATAAGTTTCTGTTTTTTAAAAGTCACCAGTTTCCTTATGATGGGGTTCTTCTTGGGGAAAAATATCCAGCTGAAGATCGTCAGATCAGCTGTTAAATCACCATTTTCGTTCAAGTACAGTTTTATGTCAGAAATATTGCAAAACTCATTCTTCTTCAGGAAGTGATGGAACTAGAAAGGGAATTTTAAAAACAGTATTCCTGAAGAAGGAGGGGGTTGAGCTAGATGGTCTGCTTCAGATTTATGAAGATAAAATTCTAAGATGCTAGTCATGCATGCACACACATAGGAATTTATTTAATAATACATATATCCTATTTAGATTTAGCCGTGCTCAAACTTTATCCAGCATAATTCCCATTCTTTGGAATATTACAATATTCCAAAACAATATGAATGATTGTTTTGGCCAAATCTTTTGGCCTCTTGTAGCACAAGAACGTTGAGATGGCACCCTCCTTCTCCTTTGCATTCCTTCTCAAAATACATTAAATTGGATGGCTACTTGTCAGAACCTCATACCTGCCATGGCTCCAGCCTTGGAGCCCCCAATGTCTTTTCATCTTCCTTCCTTCTCCTCCTGGATCTAGAAGAATATGCTGCATTCAAGGCATAGGCCAGAGTCTTAATGACACTGTAAAAATGGTGGAAGTTATGGTTCCTAATCGTGTTTCTTTTCTGTCTGGTCTCCAGTGGTATTTTCTCAGTACATCTTCTCCGGCCTTTGACAGAAACACCCTTTTTTGAAAAAGAACAGAGAAATGACTGTGGGTACACAAAGAAATTGGGTTCATAGAAATCCTTTATTGCCAATTGCTTTGTCTCAAAACCAAGAGTAAAGGCAGTTTTCACATATTTGAGAAGTCGCTTTTTCAATGGATTTAACCCAATGACTGTTGTGATCCAGACTTTCCCTTCAATGGGTCCTGGCAGACGCATAAATATTAACTGGAAAGTAAGAAGTCTGTCCCAAATGGCCTGATATTCTATGAAGTGAACAAAGACATTGACTTGTCTCCACTTAGAGAGAGCTGCCCGGAGGGGAGCTGTATTTCCAGTCCTTGAGAATCGTTGTGATATAACAGCACAGATGCCATTCCTGACAAGCATAGGAGTCAAAATCCTCATGAAATTCTCTCCATTCTCTGTGTCTGAAGCAAAGAGACCAATCAAAGTCCATCTGAAATGCAGGAGCACTTGGACAATTTCTGGGTAGAAGAAGCCTTTTTTGGGGAAGAGGGAGTGGTAAAATGGCAAATTACTTTTATCATGCAGTGATTCTGAAAAAAATTCAAAATTCATCTGAAAAAGCAATGAAGAATATTGGAGTCAGATCACCTCCAAGCTTTAAATAAATCCAATTTGATTCTTATAAACATATTTCAATAGTTTATTGTTAATTAAGCTATCAAGATAGAGAATTTAAAAAATATATAACATTAACAAGTTTGTATATAACAATAATATAAAAGAAAATAAGTTTAAAAAACAATAAGAATAAAGAATGCAAATCATATTTCTGTATCAGCCCTACTATATAATTTACTTGGACTTCAGTAAGGCGTTTCATAAAGTAGACCATAACCTACTACTAGATAAAGTAGAAAAATGTGGGTCAGACAGCATCACCATCAGGTGGATTCGTAACTGGATGACCAATCACAATCAACGTGTAGTCCTCAATGGAATTGCATCTACATGGAGGGAAGTATGCAGTACCCCAAATTCAATGGTGAAAAAAGTAAGGTTATACATTTAGGCAAGAAAAATCAAATGCACAGGTACAGTATATGTGGTACCTTCAATAGTAGTAACTGTGAGAGGGATCTTGGAGTCCTAGTGGACAACTATTTAAATATGAGCCAGCAGTGTGCATCAGCTGCCAAAAAAGCCAATACATTTCTAGGCTCCATAAACAGAGCGATAGAATCAAGATCACATGAAGTGTTAATGCCACTTTATAATGCTTTGGTAAGGCCACACTTGGAATACTGCATCCAGTTTTGGTCACCATAATGTAAAAAAGATGTTGACATTCTAGAAAGAGTGCAGAGAAGCGCAATCAAGATGATTAGGGGACTGGAGGCTAAAACATGTCAGAGCGTTTTCAGCATGACTATTATTATGAGACAACCCAGGAGCAAAACACAGTGCACAGAGACATTTAACAGTGGTTTATATACAACAGTTATATACAGACATGTTGTGGCTCTGAGGCTTGAGCCTGCATTGTTAGAGGAAGAAGACTCGGATGATGGGGAAGAGAAGGCATTGGGAATTCCAGGACCTTCCTCTTTGGCAATGCCTTCCTCCCTGATTGTGCCTCAGGTGTCAGCAGATAACCGAGAGGGAAAGCCTGAGACTAATCAGGAGAAGGAGGAGGGCATATCGGAGCAGCCTCTGACAGAGAATCAAGGAGACAAATGCTGGCTTGATGCTAGACAACATCGCAGGAAAAAGTGTGAGCTGCAACGAAGAAAGCGGGGACGAATCAGAGACTGAGCTGAGTGAGTGACACACCCCACAGGGAATAAAAGGGAGTGTGTTTTCTCTGAGAGCTCTGTATGGGACAAAGTGTGAGTTTTCTTGTGGAGCTTCGGTGTTTCCTGTTTATTGAAAGCCTTCGTGATTTATGTTCCTGTTATCTTGTCGGACTTGGCAGGCAGCGTGTGTGCTACTGCCAAGAATCCTGCCTGCTTCAAAGAATTAACTCTATAATTCCTGAATCTTTTTGCCTGCCTGTATTTTGTCAGAGTTGTGAACTTTCCATCCTCATTGGAAAGGTGAGACATAACACAGACATATATATGGTAGGCAAAATACCTTACAAGCAATCTTTCCTCTTCTTAATTCTACATGGAGAACTCTGCAGTGAATACCGGACACAAGGAGAGAGAACATGCCCTGTAATGACTGCCTTTATAAAACACCTCTTAAAGGGATAAAACCCACCCCCAATCTCATGCTATGCTGATTCATTCCTGTTGCAACTTAGAACTAAGGAGAAATTTCCTGACAGTTAGAACAATTAATCTGTGGAACAACTTGCCTTATAGAAGTTGTGAATGCTAGGCTTCCGGTTTCGCGTGGCTTCGGGGCAGCAGGAATTCGCGACAGCTCGCGATTCCTGCTGTGCTAGCCGTCGAGGTACCCCCAATCCAGATGGGTCAGGGGGATATGGCTGCCCTGTAGGGACAGCTGAAGAGAGAGGGGAGTTGGACAGGGAGGTGGGGGTGTCGCAGACCCCCCCTTCTCCGGAAAAACCCCTTTTTCCCAAGGCGGTGGAGCGGCGGTCAGCAATGGCCACCACGAAGAAGCCAGCAACCGGGTAAGATTGCGCTGGAGGAAATGTGAAGAGTGAAAGTTTTGTCTGAGCCGGGTCAAGTAACATCCTTTAAATTGCCTGGAACTGAGCTGTTTGAATTGCTGGAGGATACATTGTATCCCTAAGAAGAGCGAAAGCGGCGGAGAAGCTGTTAAAGGGAACTTTTGTTTTTTCTTCACTCTCCCACCCCATGGAAACAGCAGAAATGTTTGGATTTATTGGACATTGAAAGTGAATTGTTTTGAGAGTTGAAGCTAAGGGACAAAAGGATTCTTGGACATTGAAAAATTTAAGAGATTGGAAAACCCTTGTTGGAGGTATGGATTTCTGATTATTTAAAATTGACATTGCAAGTGGGAAGGGAGAGGAAAAAAAATTGGAGCAGAAGCTGAAAAAGGAGGAGATTGCCTAGAATCCCAAAGAAAGATATATGGTAATCGGACCTCTTTGTTTAAACATTAACCCAGAAAGAGAAAGAGAAGAAGGAAGAAAAGTATTAACTTTTGGAACTTTTTTTTAATTGTTTTTGATTAAAAATACTTGTGGTTGTTTTGGGAAAAGTTTCTCTTTTCATAATGGCATCGTTTGTGGATAAACTAAAGACTGAATATCAAAAATATAAAAAGGAAGATACTTTGGGCGCTTTGTTTCAATTCTTAGAAATGGCGTTATGTACTTATGAAAAGTTGATTACGCAGCAGAAGGACTGGGACAAGGAAGAAGAGGAAGAAGAAGCCATCTTTGATGAACAATGGGTCCCTTCCGGAGAGGAGGAGAAAAAGGATAAGAAAAAGGGGATTTTAAGAATTATAAAAACAACCAAAAAAGAGAAAAATGAGCGAAAAGGTGGAGACAAGGTTAGAAAGCAAAGGAAAGGGAGTAAGAAAAGGGAGGAGGAAAAACAAAGGGGTAAAAAGGGCAAGGAGAAGAATAAGCAAGAGAGAAAGGGGGGGAGGAGAAGCCTTAATGGGGGGAAGCAAGATCTAAAGAAAAAAAGTTTATTTAGAGACAATGGGTGAATTTAATTTAGGATAAAAGAGGGATTCTGGAGGGTACATAGTTTGTGTTTTTATATGTGTATTTAGAGTATAAAATTCATTATGTAATTTTAGAATCTTTTAAACAGAATCCCAAGAAAAATTGTTATACAAAGTACTTTTAAGTTAGGGTAATGAGTTATAGATGTTACTCCAATTG
Organism: Hydrophis major; assembly: GCA_033807585.1. Classification (NCBI taxonomy): domain Eukaryota; kingdom Metazoa; phylum Chordata; class Lepidosauria; order Squamata; family Elapidae; genus Hydrophis; species Hydrophis major. The sequence goes on from CM066329.1 coordinate 48,365,024, forward strand.
GTGTATAGGAGAAGTATAGTAAAAAAAAAAAGATGAATGGATAGTTGGAAATAGAACAGACAAAGAATGTTATTGAAAATGGTAATAAGATATGGAAGGATATATAAAGGTTTTGTTATGTTTTTTTTTTTTTGGATTTTGTATATTGATAAAAGGCAATAAAATTTTAATTAATAAGAAATAATTTGGATGAAAAGGAGAAGTAGGGATAAGATATGAAGTTAAATAGATAAAGTATTGATACTATAATTTGGAATTGTTATGCTCTATTGGTTTTTTATTATTATTTTTTCCTAGAAAAGAATTTATAAGCTGTTATGCCTTGCATTGTTTTTATAAAATTGATAAAAATGGTTTTTATATATATATATAAAAAAGAAAATGATAATAAGATATGGAAGGATATATGGGATGAATATGATGTTTGAATTTGTGTCTGTGTGAAGAGTTTTAACCCGGGATCAGACAACCTTCAGAAAAGATCTTTTAGTTTTGTTTATATTTTGTGTTTTGTATGTTTGTGTATTGTGTCTTCTGTAAAATTAATAAAATTTGTTTAAAAAAAAAAAAGAAGTTGTGAATGCTCCAACACTGGAAGTTTTAAAGAAGATGGTGGATAACCATTTGTCTTGAAGTGGTGTAGCATTTCCTGCCTAGGCAGTGGGTTGGACTGGAAGACCTCCAAGGTCCCTTCCAACTCTGTTATTCTACATGGACAAAAGGTCTATTTGGACTATTAACCAAAATTCCTCATGGTAAAAAAGAAAAAAAATATTTCAAGTATGCACCATTGTGTTATTCCTTAGTAAGTATTGTTCTGACTTCTTATGGCTCCGTTAAGCCCAAATATCCATCTCAAACATGTGCATGTAGATCATGGTCAAAATTCTTTCTTAAGGGCAATCAATTTCTTCATAATATTTGTCCCTTTCCTCTTTCAAATGCTGCACTAAGATCTACAAAGTCAGAGAACTGCTATTTCCAATGACTGATATGTTTTGTAAATAAATGGTTTGAGACAAATCTAATGTCAATAGAAGACCTACTTGGCCAAAGTTTGCCTGTTACTCTGCAAGGGTGCACTTGTCATTTACTAAACTCTCAACTCAAAGAAGAACCTAGCGTGTATTTTATAGTTGTAGGATGAATAGGCCTGTAATTGCTAGAGTCCTCTTTATTCCCTTTTTAAAACATGAAACTAATATTAATACCAGCCAATAGTCGCCTTCACCAGCAGGGATATTTTTTTTTAAATAATTCAGCTGGTAAAAAGTCTTCTCCAGGAGCTCTATTGCTCTTCCAGCCTTTTATGAGGAACATCATGAACATTTTTGGGTTAAGAAGAATTGACATGTTGCTTGTATACTTGTAATATAACTTCAGTAAAATGATTTATTGATATAGTGGTCCCTACGAGGTCATTCGGATTCTTTCCATGAATCTGGGATTTGTTTGCCATTGAAAATATCATTTTTGTAAAGATTAGGTACAAAAGATGAGCTTCCCATCTCTGCTGCATCTTTCATTTGTACAGAAGACTATTAGGCTGGACACAGAGCATCTCCTCACCTTCCTAGGAATGCAGCAGAAGACCCAATATTACTGCTTTTGATATTCTCCCCCTCAACACTATGGATCTCAATCATTAACCATGATGTCTACAATGGCCCTGGTAAAAAGCAGCTCTTCTTATAGAAGATACGGTTGGATCTATCCCACACCCACCCATCACTCTAGTCAATTTACCTATTGAAAAAAATGCATTTAAACCTGAGGGACTTTGAAGGTGCCTCCTAATGTTGACATCTGGATGGAGATGTCATCAGCAGCTCCATCAACAAGAGCCAAAATGTTGTCCTTCCTTCCACAGCTGTAATTAGGAACATTGGCTTCTCCAGTAGACAGAATGTCCAGTAAGGCCTCTGAAGTGCCAAGTGTGTTCAAATAATTGTCATGGATGTTGTAGCCAAGTGTGAAATTTTGTGGAAGCCAGGGTGTCTTGTTGGCCACTTGAATATTAAAAATGAAGCGCACTATTCTTTCCACATCAAAGGGTAAACTAATGTAAAAAAAAAAGTGCTCATGTTATCTACATCATCTAATAACACTAACAAAATACTTACACAATGCAACCCTCTTTGTCTCCACAACCCTTCTGAGTCTTAAGGTAATCGTGATCCAAAATCAGATGCAAAAGACACTTACCCACCACCCTTTAATTTTAATGAATGTTGGAAAGATGGGATTTAGATACAGTAGGTCCTTCTAAGTATAAGAATCACAAACACACTGTCATTTGTAACAGTATTAATTTTCATCTGCCCAAGAACCAGGATTCAAAATCACTCAATCATTAAAGTAGGACCATCACAATAAGAAGAGATGGTTCGTAAGTGACTCACAAAAGCAATTCTAAAATCAAGTCATCCTCTCTTCCTATAAGAATCAGCTATTAAATGTGAATGAACAATTATAAAATATATGGAAATTAGGTGAGGCAAAGGAAACTACAATAATCATTACTTTAAAAAAAGTCAGTATTCAATTGACAAATTCAGGATTGGATTGGGAAAAGTATATAATCTGGACTTTTTTTCACGGTCCGTCCCCCCTCCCCCCGCATCTTTGGATTTGAGATTTTCCCACCAAATAAAAGAAAAGAAAGATGCCATGAAAATCAAAATGATTCAATAAATTAGACTTGCTTGACCTGTAACACAAGCATAAGTTAAATAAGAAGAAAAGAAGGTGAGTGTTAGAACTGCAAAAGGAGGGAATGCAACTCCATCACACTGGACAACTTACGCGTGAGATTGACTAGAAGGAGCCTTATTAAAAGGCAATGCTGCTGTGAGAAACATTTTCGTTGCAGTGGTGATCATAGTAATGAGATGGTCTCCTGGCCTGTAACAGCTCCATGGTCTTTTCCCATCCTCCAAACTCAGTGGGCATTTCGTTCTAAGCTTCTCAGAGGCTGACTGGGGCACCAGCAGTATTAGAAGCAGAATCAGGAGGTCCATTATTCATAGGGCTGAATGAATCCCCTTTGCGTTTCTCAGCTAGAAGAACAAGAAGAGGTAGAAGAATCCAAAGCACTCTCACAAGGTGGGAGTGCCAGTGTCTTTCCTGATTGAGACAGAGACAAACTGAGCTGCAGATGGAAAGGAGAGAAAGAGACATTCAAAAGCACAGTCCCTGCTTGTCCCTTAACTTGTGCTGCACAGAGTGTGACCTGAGTCATTTATCCCTTTTTGATGCAAGATCTCTTCCACATTTCTTCAGTCCGATGTTTACATCAAAAGCAAGTACTAGCAGAAGAGATCTCAAAGACCAGAACTGTGAAAATTACAGAGAGAAGCAACTCTTCCTCTGGGGATCTTTAATTTCTTTCTGCAAAGAGATAGCTGGATAAAGGCACTTAAGTGAAAAGTCACTGATATTTTATATCACTGGGGGCACTCTTCTGTAGCCCTTGTGGTTCTTCCTGTCAGGTCCTGCCCAGAAAATTATGCAAACGATCTATTGGCATCCCTATAGTAAAACAACTCATTCCTTGCATAATAACAATTCAAAATTGCATATAATTCATTCCTTTATTTGAACAAAACAGTTCAGTTGAGATATTCATAGGGTGGTCTGAATGTGATAAATTGGAGAAAAAGAAATATCATTTGCATTCTTTATTCCTAGCTGTTTCTTAATATGTTTCTTTATTTGATTTTTTAATAAAATTTTGTTTTATATTTGGTATCTTGATATGGGTTAAGGGATAATCAACAACAAACAATATATTTGCATAAGAACCAAGATAGATTTATCAAAAGCTAATATTTTGGACTTGATTTGACCCCAAATATAACAGCATTTTCATTGCTTTTTCAAATCTGTTATAAAATTATTTCAGAGGCTCTGAGTGATAAGATTCAGTTCCCTTTTTTCCACCAAATGCTGCCCAAAGAAGGCTTTCACTATCCAAGGATTGTCCAAGTGCTCCTCCATTTCAGATGGATCTTGATTGGTCTCTTTGCTTCAGACACAGAGAATGGAGAGGATTTCATGAGGACTTTTCCTCCTTTGGTTGCCAGGAATAGAATTTGTGTTGTTATATCAGAACAATTCTCAACAAATAGACCTACAGCAACATTTAGGGACACAATCTCTAAGTGGAAACAAGTCAGTGTCTTTGTTCACTTCATGGACTTTGATAACCTTGTGGACAGAATTCTTCCTTTCCATTTAACGCTTAATATGTTGACAGGATCAATTGAAGGGAAAGTCTGGATCACAACAACTTTGGGAATGTATTCCATTAAAAAGAACAAAGTTTTCAAATATATCCATAGTTTGGTTCTTTTCTTTAGAAGCAAAGAAAATAGCAAAAGAGAATGCATATGAATCAATTCTCTTTGTGGAACCTCAGTTTCAAGATCAGTCTTTTCACTGTTCTTTTTCAAAGCATGTCTTTTCTGCCAAAGGTTGTGGAAGGTACACCCAGAAAGCACCATTGGGACTCAAAAGAAAAGGAACAGGATCCAGATCACAAATAATCAACAATAACCAAATAACAAAGGGGAAAAAAACAGGAAACGATAGACCAATCAGCCTAACATCAATACCCAGGAAGATACTGGAAAAAATAATAAAAAAATCTGCCAACATCTAGAAACAAGTAAAGTAATAACAAGCAGTCAGCACAGGTTTGTTAAAAACAGATCATGCCAAACCAATCTTATTTCATTCTTCAACACAGTGCCTAAATTAGTAGACCAGCAAAATACTGTGGACATAATACCCTGGTCAAAAAAATAAAGGGAACAGTACAATGTAACTCCAAGTCAATCACACTTCTGTGAAATCAAACTGTCTACTTAGGTAGCAACACTGATTGACAATCAATTTCACATGCTGTTGTGCAAATGGGATAGACAACAGGTGGAAAGCATAGGTGTTGTGTATGCACTATAGTTAATAAAGTATGAGCTTGAGGTAAAGTGCAGGGTTCTGGCCCTGCACTTCTGATTGGCTGTTAGGCGGCCAGACCGGATTGGCTAGTTCTGAAGAATCCGATTGGCCCTTAACAAAGAGTTCTTATTGGTTGCAAGAGCTAGCGTTCCTAGCTCGTTATTGGATAAATCTTACAAGGGTTGCCTATATAAGGCAGAGTTCACTGTTGTTAAGTTGACAAGTCACTTTGTAAATAAAGAGCTGAAGTTCACCATTCAGAGGCTGTCTCCTTTTATTCCAACCCATGCTCAATACTTAACACTGGCGACGAGGATGGGATGCGGAGACGTCTGAACCGAAGAAGCCAGGAAGCAACACCGAGCATGTGACAGACGACACCAACAACGGAACCATGTCCAGCAGCATCGTACCACCCACTCCGTTCAATCCAAACCAAGAGGATTGGGAATCCTACATGGATCGTTTCCAAATGTTTCTTGAGATGAACGACTTAAAAGACGTCACGCCAGCAAAGAAAAGGGCGTTGTTCCTAACACATTGCGGCCCAGCTGTATTTAAGATGGCTAAAGCACTCGCCAAACCTCGAGAAGTGAAGGCCGTGAGCTGGGACAACCTCGAACCCATCCTGAGAGGCCATTACGCGCCAACCGTGCCTACACTCATGAGACGCCATGAGTTTTATCAGAGGAACCAACAAAAAGGGGAAAGCATGTCCGATTTCATGGCGGACCTCCGAAATTTAGGGGGCCTCTGTGGGTTCACCGATTTAGAAGAGGCACTGAGAGATCGAATAGTTCTGGGACTAGATGCACTGGGTCTGTAAAGCAAGCTGATGGCAAAAGGTGACATCAGCCTTGCTGACGCCATTGCCGAAGCCACAGCAGCAAGGTGACCAAGAAGTCGGCTGCACAACTACGGCGAAGCTGCACTCCGGTACCACCACCGGCCAGCGAAATCTCACCTAGTTCAGAAGGACAGCTGGTGACAACACACTACGAGGACCTCTCTTCATTGTCAGACAGTGATGAAGAAGAGGTCCATCGACTGCGGTCCGACCAGGACCCTCGTCCGAAGCCTTTACGCCCTTGTGCTGGCTGTGGAGCCAACCATGCCAGGTCTGAATGCAAATTCCGCGACGCACTCTGCCATGATTGTTGGTCTCCAGGAACATCTGGAAGTGGTCCATATATGAGTCCCAGTCTTCATTTGCCGGGTCAAATGAAGTGGTATGGCACCGCTGGTCATCCTGCCGTTCGTTGCGTGCGCTCTCAGCCACATGCTCTGTCTTGTTCGATGAGTGTTTAGTCAGCTCTATCGTCTCTGCATTCCACCTTCATTGCCAGTGTTAAGTCCTGAGCATGGGCGCAAGGAACAGAGATGAGACATCGAACTGTGACTTCAACTCTTTATTAGTGACTTCAGAACAGAGCAAAATACTTGGGCAGCAGCAGCTCTTTTATAGAGCTGGCTGCTGTCACAACAACCAATGATTTGAGTTTACCGCTCTAACAAGCATCCAATCAGAGTGACCCGCTGTCAGCCAATCAGATCGGCCAGAAACAACCAATCACGACTCGCTATTCACGGGCCAGTGAGAAGTGCAGGATTACGAGCCTGCTGTTAAAGTAAAGCTATTAGGGTTGTTACTGACGCATTGGCTTTGTCCATAACAGAAGTCATTATTCTGATGTCAGCTGGACTTCAGAAGATGTACAAAAAAACCAAGGTGAACACAACACTTATATACTGTTGTGTATTTGCATTCTTGTAACCCTGCATTCTGATTGGCTAGGATGCACAGAATTTGGATTGGCTGAGTGTACAGCAATGATTGGCCGTTATGGATCGACTGCGATTGGCCCAGCCGATCGCAGGAGATTTGAACGGCTGCCATTGGCCGCGGCGCAGGGCACAAGTTCTATATAAGCCACTGCCGATCCGATGCAAGCGAAGCCAATCTACCAACTAATAAAAAGAGCTTGAAAGTCACTGGTCTCGTGTCTCTCCTTGGGACTGATCCACCAACATAACACTAGTGACGAAGGTGGGATCGTGAGGCAAAGACCCACCACGCATGTGGTACCACGGTACAAGCAACCAACAAGATGGCCAGCAGCAACGCGCCACCTGCTCCCTTCAACCAGGCTGCAGAGGACTGGGAATCCTACATCGGTAGATTCCTCATGTTCCTAGAAAGCAGCAACCTTAAGGACGCGAATGGACAGAAAAAAAGGGCCGTGTTCCTGACAGAACTATTAATGGGGATGAAATTAAGGTCCCCACTAGACAGGCTGTACCCCACGTACAACCCAGAAACCCCCCCCCCCAATTCATCTAGCAAGCACCAAACATTCGCACCGGGCGACACAGTATACGCAAGGAACCTCACAGGGGACCCACTCTGGGTACCAGCAATGATAACCCAGAAAACAGGTCCCTGCTCGTACTGGCTACAAACAACCGATGGACGAGCATGGAAGCAACACATCGATCAGCTAAGATCGAGAGCTAACACAGGAAATACAACCAACAAGCAGACACACAGAAACAAAGAACCCAAAGAAGGAAGGGGAAACCCAAACAGCAGCCCAGAAAGAGAGGGAAACCCAACAACACCAAACAAACAAACCCAACAAGAAAGAAACCAACAATACTCACCAGCAGAGCCACCGACGGATGACCAGCTCGAAGCCTCATCTGGAAGGAGCAGCCAAGCAAGTTCAACCAGCCCGGAAAGACCAGGCAGGAACAGCAAAGCCAGCAGCTCGACCAACCCGAGTAGACCAGGAGGGAGCTCCGGCGAAAGGCCTGACTCACCCTTCCAGGCGGTTCTATCGATGAGGCAGGGAGCAACACAGAACCCAACTGAACTGGTCGGAGATCAAGCAACAGTTAACCTGCGCAGGTCCACTTGACAAGTACGGAGCCCCGCCTACTTATGGGACTACGTCACATAGGACCATACCAAGAGGGGAGGGGTGTTCTGTATTTGCATTCTTGTAACCCTGCATTCTGATTGGCTAGGATGCACAGCATTTGGATTGGCTAAGTGTACAGCAATGATTGGCCGTTACGGATCAACCGCGATTGGCCCAGCCGATCGCGGGAGATTTGAACGGCTGCCATTGGCTGTGGCGCTGGGCACAAGTTCTATATAAGCCACCGCCGATCCGATGCAAAGCCGATCTACCAACTAATAAAAAGAGCTTGAAAGTCACTGGTCTCGCGTCTCTCCTTGGGACCGATCCACCAACATAACACATACCATTTCAGAAAAGTGGCTGTCCAGACTCCTCTTAAAAACTTCAAGAGGAATTTGGACTCCTGCAGGGGGTTGGACTAGATGACCTCCAGCTCTTTTCTGATTATTTTAATTTGGGTGGTGAACTACTTCCTCCAGCATCAACTGTCTGCATTAGACCTGACAGGAAAGGACCACAACCATTGCAGAACAATGCCTCAAGGGATGGATTTGTGATTTATTTATTTATTTATTTTCAGTAACATACTTTTCTCCAGCTACTCCTTTGCAAATGTAGCCCTAAGAAGTTTAGGATTCCCAGAGGAGAATTTGCTTCTCACTGTAATTTTCACAATTCTTGGCTTTGAGGCCTCTTCTGGTACTTCTCTAGTGACTCTCTTTGAGGTAAATGTCACCCTGAAGCATCACCTTGCATCCTGATCTTGCATCAGTGACTCTCTTTGAGGTAAACATCACCCTTGAAGCACCATCTTGCATCCTGATCTTGCATCAGAAAATTGATAAATGCTTCAAGCCCTGCTCCTTGTGGTACAAATTAAAGGATAGGCAGAGATTTAGTTCTTGTGTGTATCTTTCTCTCTGGATAAAGCTCAGTTTGCCTTTGTCTGAATCATGAAAGCCGCTAGAATTTCCATATTGTGAAGGTGCTTTGAATTCAACTAACTCTTCTTGCTGTTCTTTTATTCGAAACAGGAAGGGGATTGATTCAGCCCTATGAATTATGGACCTCCTACTTCTGATGCTGCTGGTGTCCCAGATAGTCTCTGGGAAGCTGAGAACAAAGTGCTCCCTGAATTTTGAGCACCAGGATGGAAAAAAACAATGGAGCTATTACAAGCCGGGAGACCATCTCATTAGTATGATCACCACTGGAACTAAAATATCGCGTACGCCAATGTTGCCTTTCAACATGGCTCCTTCTAGTCAGCCAGAATTGTAAGTAATTCAAACCAATGGATTACATTTCCTCCCTTCATGGTTCTGAACACTCTCTTTCTTTTCTTATTCCACTTATGCCTTCATTGCAGGACCTGTCTAATTTTTCGAATTGTTTTGATTCCCATTGCATCTCTCCTTTGTCTTATTTCGTAGGAAAAAAAAAAGTCAAATCCATCCAGATTATATACTATTCTCCATCCAGTCCTGACCTATCACTTGAATTCCAACTGAATTATTGAATGGGTTGTAGTTGCCACTGCCTAGGCCATTTCCATATTTATAATTGCTTGTTCAGTGGCTGATCCTATAAGGAACAGAATCTGATTTTATATTAGAATTGCTTTTCTGGGTTACTTATGAAATGGCCTCTTGCCATTTCAGCAATAGCAATAGCAATAGCATTTAGCTTGTATACTTTTCCATAGAGTTTTAACAGTTCCCTCTAAGTAGTTTACAAGTAGAAGCATTAATTGCATATTGCCCTCGACAATTTGAGACCTCAGTTTACCAACTTCAGAAAGATACGAGGCTGAATCATGCCAACATGGAACTCTTGGTTGTGGGCAGAGTTTGCTTTGCAATACTGCAGTTTAATCACTGGAGCATAAGGGCTCAATGTTTCTACTTTAAGGATGGAATGGTTTTGAATTCTGGTTACTTTGGCAGATGAGAATTAGTACTGCTGCAAAGAATTATTTATTTGTGATTTTTAATCCTAATGGGAAACCATCCCATCTCATCCCATCTCCCCTAAACACTGATTGAAATGAAATAGTGCTGGGTAACTGTCATTTGCCTCTGGTATTGGCTTAAGACTAAAGGCTTATGGAGACAAGGAGAATTAAATTGAAAAAAAGGATTTTGTTGTTTCCATTGATGATAATAACATGAACATTTTTTACATTAGTTTCCCTTTTGATAAGTTAAGAATACTACGCTACATTTTTAATATTCAAGTGGTCAACAAGACTCCCCAGCTTCTACAAAATCTCACATTTGGTTACAACATCCATGACAACTATTTGAACATACTTGGTACGTCAGAAGTGTTGCTAGACATGCTCTCTACTGGAGAAGCCAACATTCCCAACTATAGCTGTGGAAGAAAGGACAACATTTTGACTCTTGTTGATGCAGCTCCTGAAGACATCTCCATTCAGATGTCAACATTAGGAGGCACCTACAAAATCCCTCAGGTTTGTATGTGTACTTTTCTGTAGGTAAATTGAGTGGGGTGATGGATTGTTATGTGATACCTTCACTTCAGAACTGAGGAACTGCTTCTTACCATGGCCATTGTAGGTGTCATGGTTAGGGATTGGGATCCACAGTGTTTAGGAGGCAAGGATCAAAGCAGTGATATCCTCTCACAACATCATTGTCATTGCTTTGGATCTCACACTTGAGAAGGTGAGAAGAGGCTCTGTGTTTAATCAAAGGCTCTTCTGGACAAAAGGAAGATGAAGCAGAGATGGCGAGCTCATATTTTGTACATAATCTTAATAAAAGTACAGACATATTCAATGGTAAGCAAATCCCAGATTCATTAGAAGAATCCACCAGATGGATTTTCTTACCCATAGTTGATAAGCACATATGTTTTATGAACTTGAAAGAAACACTATGATGAATTAACCACTTTATTTTTTAAAAAAATATAAGCATATTACCCAGTATGTCAACAAATTTTTCCCTAAAATGTTCATGATGAAGTTCATTGTGAAAAGTTTGAAGAAAAATACAGCCTCCCCCCCCCCGAGGGCTTTTTAGTAGCTAAACTTTAAATAAAATATCCCCAATGGTGCTTTCCTCTATTGGTAGGTTCATTTAGCCATATCAATAATTCTTATCATATCCAGGTGGGTTGAAGGTGGCAATAGTACTTTTCCATGTATTAAAAATGGAAGAGAAGGACCCTAGCAATTATGGGTCCATTGTCTAATAGATGTTGCGGTTAAAATATATGCTCAGATCCTCTTGAGTAGAGTTGAGAGTGGGTAGATGAAGAAATAATTTCTTGCTGAAGAACAAGCAGAATTTTGGCTGTCCAAGAGCACTCCAAATTTGGTCTTCAGTGGAACTACATTTAGATTGCGGAAAGCTTGCAGTATAGTACTTCAAAATTCTGGCTCAAAGTGTAGTACCTCAAAACCCAATGCCCAATTATTGGTGTTACATTAAATCTATGGAAACTGACAGACTCCCAAAATTCCATCTTTTAGAAGAGACAAAATTTCCATTAATGACTTCTTGACTAGTATAGTTGAAAAATAATATTAAGAATTGTGGCTTTCCTGTGCAACTGGAGAACAAACTAAAAACTTGCTGCACAAAAGAATCAGATATTGAAGCAGAGAAAGATACAGACATCTTCAATAACAATGGCACATTAAAATGGATGAGCTGCTATAAATGTATTTCAAAATTGTCAAATTTTTCAAAACAGCCATGCCAAAACATCTTAAGATGGTATTTACTCAAGCAATAAGGTCTGAGAAGCTGGAGAGAAGGTTTAAATATGAAAGATTTAATAAAAACTCTTATAGTGAACAGACTTGTATTTAGGTAACTCCAGAGATAGATAAAACACATTTATCATTTGAAGATCAATTGTATAAGAAAGAGATCAGTATCTTCAACTGCAGTTTAGATGAACAACCTATTGGGATCCTTATATTAAAACAGCATATTTCCTGTTTGTTGAAAATTCAAAAAATACATATAATATGGCTTTTTATTTGAACAACACATTTAAGTTGAGATTTACAGATCTAATTGCCATAGGGGTTTTACAAAAATATGATTTGCATTCTTTATTCTTATTCTTTTTAGCTTATTTTGTAAGAGTCATAGTGGCACAGTGGTTAGAATACAGTTCTGCGGGCTAATTATGCTGACTGCCAGCTGCCAGTTGTTTGACAGTTCGATTCTCACCAGTTTAAGGTTGACTCAGCCTTCCATCCTTCCAACATCAGTGAAATGAGGACCCAGGTTGTTGGAGGCAATATGGTGACTTTGTAAACTGCTTAGTGAGGGCTATAAAGCTCTGTGAAGCGTTATATAAGTCTAAGCACTAGTACTATTTTCTTTTATCTATTATTATAGATAGTATTGTTTAATGTTTCACTCACAAATCCTTCCAATCCAGATACACCCTCAGGCTAGACTTTGTCGGCACATCTGACACAAATATGGACAAAATGATGGGATGACAATAAACTACTCAGATAGGTTTTTGAAAACAAAATTGGATTTCTGTAAAGCTGATATTTTGGAATGGGATCTGATTCCAAATATAACACAGCATTCTTTGTTGCTTTTTCAGATCAGTTTTGATTTATTTTCAGAGTTGCTGCATGATAAAAATCAATTGCCCTTTTACCACCAGCTTTTCCCAAAAAAAGGGTTCCTCTACCCAGAAATTGTCCAAGTGCTCCTCCACTTCAGATGGATCTTGGTTGGTCTCTTTGCTTCTGACACGGAGAACGGAGAGAATTTCGTGAGGAGTTTTATTCCTTTTTTTGTCAAGAATGGAATTTGTGTTGTTATGTCACAACGATTATCGACAATTCAACTCACAGTACCCCTCAGGGATGCCCTCTCTAAGTGGAGGCAAGTCAACGTCTTTGTTCACTACATAGAATATGGTGCTGTTTTGGATAGAATTCTTCCTTTCCATTTTACACTTATGCGTTTGCCAGGCCCCATTGAAGGGAAAGTCTGGATCACAACACTCATCAGACTATATCCATTGAAAGAGCACAGAGCTCTCAAATATGTGAATAGTATCTGGACTGTTGACTTTGAGAGAAAAGAAAGGCGACCAAACGATGGCTACGAGCCTGATTTCTTTCTGGATCCACCATTTAGAGACCAGACATTTCACTGTTCTTTTTCAAAGCACGTCTTTTCTGCCAAAGACCAGAAAAGATGCACAGAGAAAGCACCACTGGAGACCCAAGCAAAAAGAACCATGATGATGTGGGTCAATAACTTCCATCATTTTCATAGTGTCATGCAGACTCTGGCCCATGTCTTGAATGCTGCGTATTCCTCCAGATCCAGGAGGAGAAGGAAGGAGAGTGAAGACAGGTTGGGGGCTCCAAGGCTGCAGCCATGGCAGGTATGAACTCCCAACAAGGATCCATTCAGCTTAGATCCTTTTGAGAAGGAATTATCAATCTACTTGAGTTACAGGAGGCCAACAAGTTTGGCCAATCTAATCAGTTCAGTGATGATTTTCAGGCACTGTGAGAGATATAGTCCGATGTTAAATAGTGCTAGTTTTAAAAAGGATGCCTGCATTTTAAAATACATTCCTGTAATTATGAGTTTATGATGACTAATTTTAGAATTTTACCTTCATAAATTTGAAGGAGCCCATTCAACCACCTAGCTCAATCTCTCCTTTCTTCACGAATCCCAGTTAAACCTTTTCTGGCTTGTCAGTCATAGCATTAAGACTATCAATGGAAGGGAAACCATACATCTCTGTTTTACTTTCTCAACTCTAAAGCTACTTCTCTTTTAGGATGTTTTTCCTCTCCTTCAGCCGTAATCTCCTGGCTGAGTTTATGATCTTATGTTGCATCACAATCTGCAATAGCAGGAAACAGAATTTAAGCTTTTGTGTATCATCTTTTAACAATTGGAAGACTGTTGTAGTTTCCAGCTAAGAGATTTTATTTGTTGAAAAAGGTGTTCCCAGATTCCTTCTGATTTTCCACTTTAGTAGATCAACATGGCTCTTGCCTTTCCTCAAGGCTAACAGCAGCCTCTTTTGAGCCCATTCTTGCCTTCATAGCCCTTCCCTAAAGCTGATCTAGATGTTGTGCAATGTCTTCTCCAAGCATGGTGCCTCCAAGGAGACCTGGTACCAAAGGTGGTACTCAGCAGGTTTTGACCAGTTCTGGAGAATTGGTAGTGGCAATTTTGAGTAGTTTGGAATACCACCTCTGACTGGCCCCATCCCCATCTATTATCTGCCTCCCGAGTCCCAGCTGATTGGCTGGGTCTTTTTTTGTTGCCCTATAAAGGAGAATGGAGCTGGAAAACAGGTTAGTGGCATGGAGAGGAAATGGAGATTTTACAGTATCCTTCCTCTGCCATGCCCACCAAGCCATTCCATGCCACACCCACCAAGCCACACCCACAGAACCAGTAGTAAAAAAAATTGAATCCCACCACTGGCCGGTACTTGAGTTGGGATCCCCCCAAACTAGAATACTGACTTCCTCTAGATTCGTATGGATGCATTTGCCTTCTTTCCATGTGCATCTTACTGCCAACTCACATCTGGTTTGCAATCAACTACTATTTTGAGATCATTTTCACAAATATTCATATCAAGTTTGGAATCCCTCACCCTTCTTGCTCTGCATTTCATTTTTCTTCTTCCATATAGAAGCCTTTGTACTTCTCTCTCTCTCTCTTTCTTTCTTTCTCTCTCTCTCTCTTAAATTCCTTTCGATTCTTTCCAGCCTATTTTGATAAATCATGAAGATGTGTTTTTGAATGTTTTACCTGGCTCTAACTTATACATTTAGACACCCAATTTGATATCAGCTACCAAACGGTAGCCATTTAATCCCATTTCATCCAAATCATTAATAACATTATTATGAAATTAAATTTAGGATTGTTATCAAATAAAATAAAATTAAAACACTACTGCTTCAAAAAAGTTTCTACTGGATTTTACTTATGCACTTTTCTCTATCAGGAAATCATAAGTGTTTTTCTAGAAGCTTCATCTTTGTGAAGTACACAATTATAAAGACAGTATTATTCATTTAATTGTTATACCATCCAGCCCTCATTTAACTACCTTCCTAATAATCACATCAGGAATTATTTCATTAATGCTTTGTTGAAATCAAGTTATATCATTAACATTCCCACAATCTATTAAAATGTGTCATCAGAGAAAAGGGGTGGGGAGCCCCCAACTAAATAATAGGCAGAGAGAAATTCCGAGAAGATCCTTCCTAGCTTCTCAGATTGTAAAAAAAGTATTGGGACATTTGCAATTTCAGACATGCACTCTTGTCACACTGTGAGATGAATGGCTAATTTTGATAGACAGACAGAGAGATGCAATAACAAGGAGAGTTTTTCCCCAAATGCCTTCACTCTGCTAAACAAATAATTCCCTCAACCCTGTTCAACTATTTACAAAGTCTTCACTACTATTACTGTTAATCTTCTCATCACTCCTTATCACCCACCCCCTTCCACTTGTGACTGTATGACTGTAGTTTTGTTGCCTGTACCCTTACAATTTATATTGACTGTTTCCTAGTATGATTTGATTGCTTATTGTGCCCTATGACTATTATTAAGTGCTGTACCTTATGATTCTTGACTCTCAACAAATGTATCTTTTCTCTTATGTACACTGAGAGTATTTGCACCAAGACAAATTCCTTGGGTCCAACCACACTTGGCCAATAAAGAATTCTATTCTGTTCTGTTCTGTTCTGTTCTATTCTATTCTATTCTATTCTATTCTATTCTATTCTATTCTATTCTATTCTATTCTATTCTATTCTACATGGATGGCTAAATAAATAAATATTCACTTAATTTAGCCATAAAGTAGAATTCACTCATTGGGACCTGTTCCAATCTGGTCTACATGTGAGGAGATTAGCCTGGCAACTCTTTTTTTGACAAATCCATGCTTTCTGTTAATCATCCTGTTGTTTCAAAGACTTGATGAATATTCACTCTGTTTGTGCAATCTATGACATACTCTAAATATTTCCTTTAACTGACAAATTTTGTTCAATTATTTTTAATGCATATATTGTCAATGTATATTTGATAAATTTTGGTAAACCTTTCTTTTCCATTTTTGGGAACCTGTTCTCCCAACTAAGAATATTTACAAGTTAGATCACTGTAGAAGAAAGGTTCAACTGGGAACAGACAAAAAGGAATAAGTTGCCAGGTTTACTGTTTTTAAAATTCCTGGATCTTCCCATTCTAGTTCCATCCCTTTCTGGAGAAGAATGAGTTTCTCAATGTTTCCACATATGTATTGTACTTGGACCAAAATGGAGATTTAAAGGCTGATCTGAAGATCATTAGCTGGGTGTTTTTCCCCAAGAAGGATTTAGTCAAAAAAGATCTGGTGACTTTTAAAAAACAGAGACTCCGTGTCAACCAAGATCATCTGTCATGGCTAAAATTGCATAACCGGGTAAGAGAAAGAGTGGTGTCTTTCCTGTGTTTTCCAATGGGTTCTGATCCATTTCATTGGGCTAAGCCTAGGCACCATGGCTTAGTGTTGAAATGGAGAAGCTGCATGAAAATGGTAAGAGAAGCCCTCAAGTGCTAGGAAAGGTGATTTTCTTGTTCCTTGTTCTCAGATAGCAAAGAAAAAGGCAAATTTGTTGAACGGTGCTTGAATTCAAATTTGGACCAAATTCGATGAAATTGAATCAAGACTGAATAAAGGTTCTATTGGTCACAGTATGAAATAAGCATTGGAATTAGGATTTATCCTATCCTGGTTGGGTCAGTATCCCATGAAAAGGCAGGGCAAGGTATTTTTAAGCAACACAGACCTAGCCAGAGTTATCTATTTCAATCTTTCAACCCTCTGAGATAGACCTTCTGCTCCTACAATGGAGGTCCCAAACTTTCAGATAGCATAGAGCAGAGGTCCCCAAACTTGGCAACTTGAAGACTTGTGGACTTCATTTCCGGTTTGAGTCTCTTTGGGAACAAAACAAAATCTGCGATCACGTGCAGTTTTGATCTGTGCTTGCTGCCAGAGTGCCCTGAGCTGGTTGGTTTCGGGGCTAAGCCACCCCATAGACGTGGTGAAAAAGGGGAGACTGCCAGCAGGGTCGAGGAGAGCTGCATCTCTCTTTCCCAGCTGGCCATTACTCCCTTTCCTGAAGGCAGTTCTGAAGGCAGGTGGTCAGAAATGGCCACCTCAAAGAAGAACTGAACTGGAAAAGAATGTGCAGGAGGAAGATAAGAAGAGAAAGTTTTGGCCGACCGGGTTAAACTGAAAAAGCAACAATGTAAGATACCCTGGAATTTAAATTAAATAACATTGTTCCCAAAGAAGATTTTGAAGCTGCAAAGGAGAGAGAGAAGGGAAAGGGCTATGTTTTTTTTCTCTTTCCTTCCTTATACTGACAGCCAAGAGACTTAAGCAAGAAATTGAAAAAAAAATTGACATTAATAGGCATCTAAGCTGAAAATAAAAGTCAAAGGGAAAATAAAGATTTCTGGGTATTTAAATGTTTTTAAAAGCAGGAAAGGAGAAAAAAAAGAATAAAAGAGCAGGATCTGGAAAAATGGAGGAGACTGCCTGGAACCAAGGAATGGAACTGTAACTAAAAGGAACTTACAGTGAAATTTTAACAAGATTCCACAAAAATACATTTTAACTGAAACTTGGCAACAAAATAATAGAACCCCAGGAAGAAAAAGTGGAAAAAAGAAGCAAGAAGAAACAGCCTTGGATTATTTGGATTATTTGGTTTTTGCATCTAGATGACTAAAATTAACCAGGTGGTTGTTTAAAAGTCTTTTAAATGGTATCACTCTTAGAAGAACTGAAAATGGAACTTTAAAAATGGAAAGAAGATGCACAAAAGGGAGAGGTTCTTTTGGCTTTGTATTTCAATTCTTAGAAATGGAGATCTGGAACTATGAGAAACAACAAGAAACGCTTGCAGAACAAGAAGATTGGGACAAAGAAGAAGCCATTTTTAATGATCAATTAATTTTAAGTGGGGGGAAAAAAGGAAGGGGGAAAGAGAGTGAAAGGTTTAAGACCAGAAAAAATAACCAAAAAGAAGAAGAACAATTTGAAAGATAAGTATAATATTAGAAAGCAACAGAAGAGGGGATTATAGATGAGAGAGTTAGAAGTAGAGAGACGAGGGGGTAAAAAGGGGAGGGAGAAGAAGAGGGGGAAGAAGGTAAGGAAAAAAGTTGTAAAAGACAGAAACAAGAAATAGAAAAACAGGGAAAAGATATAAGAATTGTAACCATAAGCTTGTTTAGAGATAATGGGTGAAAATTTAATTGTAAAAGGGATTCTGCAAAGGTGCATAAGATAGCATTGTTATATTACAAACAGAAATAAATGTAGAAAATATGACTAAAATGATGGATAAAATATTTACTGTAATGTAGTGGAATGTTTGTCAACAAATAAATGAATTAAAGTGAATGAGAGAATTAAATGGGAACTTTTTAATTATTATTAATGATTTATAAAAAATATAACTGAGAAATATGGAGAGAGAAAAAAGAATAAACTATGGAAAGTTTATAAGTGTCCCCAAGGAAATATGATATTTAATTGAAAAGAAATGTTAAAGATGTTAAGATTTCAATGAATATTAATGATAGAATTGAATTGGAATGTGTGTTTTATTTACATATATATATAATCTTTTCTTTTTAAGAATATAGTGTGCATTTTAAGAATGTACCAAGCAGAATTCAATTGAACGTTGTGTATTATATTGAATGCTATAATTTTAAAGGTATACATTGAAGCTTAAATAAGAGTTTGAATGGATAAAATTAAGAGATATAAAGACTTGTGGACTTCAACATAGCTGGCTGGAGAATTCTGGGAGTTGAAGTCCACAAGTCTTAAAGTGGTCAAGTTTGGAGACCTCTGGCATAGAGTCATAATGATTTGTCTGGTGTGAGATAATGCTCTGACCCAGAAAACTGAAGCACTGAAACATGACTTTGACTCAGAGAAAAATCCTTCCCAATACCTGAGGTAATGTGATAGGCAATGTGAAAGGAAATGCTGCTTAGATTTGGGCTTTGACATGTAAGAGGACACCTCATCTGAAAACCCCCTGAATGCAATTCTTCATCTTGATTGAAGGCTGCCTCAAATCTGTCTGGGAAAAAGGAGACTCAAAATTTAGGTAATAACAAATATAGGTTTGTTCTTCAGTTGTTGTTACCTTATTGTAATTCTTCAATAAGAAGGACCTTGGCTAGGATAGCTATCTGGGGTTTATCCCTTTTGTGCACAGGGTTCGTATTCATGTCCTACATGCTCCAGGAAAAGATTCCCGACTTACACTTTTTCAGGGACACGTTCACATGACCTCATAACACTACAGTTCTAGAAACTGAGCAATCACTTTTGCTCGTATTTCAAGTGTATAGCTCGTATTTCAGAGGTGGTTGGTGCTAACATATTTTCTTTGATGTTCCTTGTTTTTCTGCTTAGTCTCTTCCTCAGTCCAAATGTGTGGACAATTGTTTTCCTGGATTTGTGAAGCAAAAGCGAGAAGGAGAACCACTTTGCTGCTACGACTGTGTTCCATGTCCAGAGGGGACCATCTCCACTCAGGAAGGTGGGTAACCCAAAAGAAGGGAGAGGCCTCACAGAAGTGGATTTTCATGGAAGTGAAAACTTATTCTGTTGTGTCCCCTGCTTTGTGGAAAATCTTCTTTTAGGTGAAAATGGCCCCTACCCTGTTAGCCTTTCATAAGGCCTTAAAAACCTGAATATGTTATTGTCCATTATTTCTACCATTAATACTCTTCCATCTTCATCCGAGTAAATCAATTTTGCTGGAATAGCCTCTTTAATGTATAAAACCACACCTCTTTTCTTACATTGAGTCAAAGAGGTAAATATTTTCCCTAATTTTGGTTGTAATAGCAATTGTTCATGTTGTTTTTTAATGTGAACTTCTTGTAAACAAATTATATCAAATTTTAATTTCTCTAGTTTACGAAAAGTTTTCCTTCTTTTAACTGCTGAATTAAGTCCGTTTATATTCATTGTAATCAATTTTTTTTCCTCCATGATTATACTTTATATTTAGGTCTAACAGCTCTCGTGGATCTCACTTCACGCTGTTCTTTGTTATCAATCTGTCCCCCTATTGCTCCTTTCTCTTTTTCAGTCTCCAGTTGTTCATCTTGAAACTCAATTAATGAACCCTCTTTCTCTGCTTCCTCTCTTCTTCCTCCGAAAAATTCTGCATGAAAAAGTTCTGCTTTCTCAATTGAGTCAATTCTATGTCTCTGCTCTTGCCACGTAAACATTAATCCTTCTGGAATCAGCCATCTATAATTCACTTCGTTTTCCAATAGTATTTTGGTCAGAAATCGATCTTCTCTTCTCATCTCTCTCACTCTTCTAGGTATTTGTTTTAAAACCACAACCTCTTTATCCTTGTATTTCAGTATTTTCTCTCTTGCTACTTGTAATATTTGCGTTTTAATGGATTTTTTGGTAAATCTAATATGGACTTCCCTGGGTAATTTATTTCTCATCGCATATCTTGTATAGACTCGGTATATCTCATCTATTCCATCCATTATCTTTTCCTCTGTAATTTCCAAAGCCTCTGCCAAAATTTCTATCATTACTGCTGCCAAATTTTCTCCTTTTTCCTCCTCTATATTTTGAAATCTGAGGTAAAATTCTGACTTTTCCATCTCCCACCTCAACATCCCACCTTTTTCTTGTTCAACCACTGTTAATCTGCTGTCAATATTTCCAATCTTCTTCTCTCTTTGTTTTCCTTCTTCCTCAATTTTTTGGAATCTCTCCTCATACTTAACCATCATTTGTTTAATATTTTCAACTTTTTCATCAGTCTTCTCTATTCTTTGTTCAATATTTTCTGTTCTTTGTTCAATATTTCCTGTTCTTTGTTCAATGATATCTGATTTTGTCTTGAGTTCTTGGATTCCTTGCATAATCATCTGTAACTGTAAAGTTATTTTTTCTTGTTCCTTATCTTGCTTCAACATTGTCTGAATTAAACATTGTCCTCCAGCTGGTGGGGAAGCAGAGGTAGAAGCAGAAATGCCAGATGGTATTGGTTTCTTGCTCATTTCAATATTTCCAAAACTTCAAGTTCTTCTTAACTTTTAATCCAACTGGTAGAGCAGCCAATTATAATCCAAAATGGAGAACTCCAATAGTAAAAAACACGAGACCAAAGAAGAAACAAAAAAAAAAGGAAGAAGAAAGATCTTCAGGTTCTTCTAGACCCTAATCCAATTACGAAATAGTCCACCATAAAAAAAGGAAAAAATAGAAAGGAAAAAACAAACAAATCCAAAAATAATAATATTGATTAAGAGCAAAGAAAAAGCAAAAAGCAAAAAGAGAAAAAAGAAAAACAAAAAACAAAAAGTTCCTTCAGATTCTTCACACCTTAATCCAATTAAAAAATCTCAATAATCCAAAAAAAAAAAAAAAAAAAAATTCAACCACAACAACAAAATAGTCCAAAAAGATAAATATGAAAAGCAAAAAAGTCCCAATAGAAAAGAAAAGAAAAATAAAGAAGAAAAGAGAAAAAACTCTGAGGCTTTCCCTTTAAAGTAAAAGGCAAAAATAAAAATATTACTAAAATTAAGATTTAGAAAAAGGCTGGCGAATGGGGTATATATAAGAAGACACACTGCACTTTGTTATTTATCCAAGGCTCTTGTTATGACTCTCTTCTCCAGCAGCTTCAAAGCCAAACCTCAAGTGTTGATAACAGTCCAGGAAAGCACCTGCAATAATATTTTACTGTGCTCTCCCTCTATCTTATCAGGTTAAAAAGTCCTTGAGATGAGGTCTTTTTGCAATTCTCTCCAATTCAAATAAAGATACTTTCAAGCCTCTAGTTGGCAGTGTTACAAAGTTTCTTAATGCTCTTTCTCCCCCCCCGCCAGAGAAAGGGAATAATATATGCAGAAAAAAAAGGAAAAAATAGCCAAAGGGAGCCTCTATCCTAAAGAAAGTTAAAAAATCAAAGGAAGCATAAAACTATATATAAAAGAAAATTCAATCCAGTTATCTACAAAGTCACAGTAAAATCTTTCCCAAAAAGTATAAAGAAAAAAAAAAAAAAAACCAAGCCTCAATTTGACATCACTTTAAAAAACGCCGCTCAAAACAATTTCAGTCAAAAAAAAAAATCTCACAGCTTTCTTCTTTATATCGAATGAACTTTCCAACCTTAGCGAATTTACAGCACAAAAAAGTTTTTCTCACCCAGCCGACACACTTCACTTCAATCACTTTCCTTCCGGAGCTGTCCCGACTTCAGCAGCTATGGAGGCTGCCTCTCCGCCGCCAGCAAAAGGGCTTCTTCCGGATCTAACCAGAGATTTTGCGATATCTCTGGGATCCTGGAACAATGCCCTTCACAATCACCGTCTCTACGGGACGGTTTAGGTCCGTTAGGACCGACCAGGGGCGAAAATATCGGCTGCGATCTCAGAGCCCTGAGATCGCAGCTGTATCGCCGGAACGAATTGATTGCAAATTGATTGCAATTTATGCTCCGAATGATAAACAAGAAGAATTTTATAAAAAGCTGCACATGAAAATAATTGGACTGGACTATGTTAATATAATTATGATGGGAGATTTCAATGGAATTGTGGACAATAAACTGGACTATATAGCAACAACAACAAAGCAAAATAGAAAGGCTCTCCCAAGGTCCTTTTTTAAAATGACAGATGAATTAACTTTAAAAGATATTTGGAGAGAAAGAAACGCTAAAGCTAAACAATATACTTTTTATTCAAATAGACATTTATCATGGTCCAGATTAGATATGATTTGGATCTCAACAGAACTAATATCTAATATTAAAGAAACAAGCATTGAAACAAGTACCTGGGCAGATCATAGCCCAATGACAATTAAATGGAAGGGACAAAAAAAAAGATCGAGATGGACATTAAATAATACTATTTTAAAGGAGAAAGATTTTACACAATGGATGGAGAAGGAATTGGCTTTTTTCTTCAGAGAAAATAAAAAAGAAGATACTTCAACGCAAAATGTGTGGGACACTATGAAGGCATACGCTAGAGGTTTGATAATAGATTATACAAGAAAAAAGAATATTAGGAAAAGGCAAGCTTCTAAGGCCTTGGAAAATGAGTATAAAACTCTTGAAAAAGAATTACAGAAAATGCCACAGAAAAAGGATATTAAATTGAAGCTGGATGTAATCAAACATAAAATGGAATTAATAGAGAAAGAAGAACTGGCACAGAAAATTAGAAACTCTAAACAGAATTATTTTGAAGATGCAAATAAACCAGGTAGATGGCTAGCATATAAATTGAGAAAAGAGAAGGAATCAAGAAAAATATTGAAGTTAATAGATGAACAAGGCCAAGTTTGTTATGGGAATAAGGAGAAAAAAGAAATTATTCGAGATTTTTATGGGCAACTATATAAACAAGAGAATATTGATGAAGAAAAAGTCAAACAGTATTTACAGGAAGCTAATTTACCAAAGATACCTAAAGAGACTGAAGAAATGCTAGAAAGCAATATAACAATGATGGAACTAAATGAAGCATTCAAGAGACAAAATAATGGGAAAGCTCCGGGCCCAGATGGGCTTCCAGTAGAATTTTATAAAACATTTCAAGAATTATTGAGCATCCCATTGTTAGAAGTTATGAATGAAGTTATGTTAAAAAAGATGATATCTAAAACATGGTCAGAGGCTTATATTACACTTATACCAAAGGAAGAGACTGACCCATCGCAAATTAAGAATTATAGACCTATTTCTTTATTGAATGCAGACTATAAAATCTTTGCTTCAATCTTAGCAGAAAGACTTAAAAAATATTTAAATAATTTTATTCACTCAGATCAAAATGGATTTCTGCCAAAGAGACAAATTAGAGACAATATGAGAGTAATTTTGGACACTTTGGAATATTATGAGGCTCATCCTGAAAAGCAAATGGCTTTGATATTCCTAGATGCTCAAAAAGCATTTGACAATGTGAATTGGAGATTTATGTTATTATTATTGGAGCAGATGGGTTTTGCTAAAAAATTTATTCAAGCAATAGAAGCTATATATAATAAACAGACAGCAAGGGTAATGATGGAGGGGGAACTTACAGATTTTATTAATATAAGGAAAGGCACAAGACAAGGATGCCCCCTATCTCCTTTGCTATTTGTGTTGACCTTGGAAGTGTTGAATAGAAATATTAGAGATGATAAAAGCATAAAAGGAATGAAAATTAAGAAGGAAGAATTTAAGCTACAAGCTTTTGCTGATGATTTAGCTTTTATTTTGGAAGATCCGATTGAAACAGCTCCAAAGTTACTGGAAAGGATAGAGTCATATGGAGAGGTGGCTGGTTTGAAAATAAATAAAGATAAAACAAAGATTTTGACAAAGAATATGTTATTGAGACAGAGAGAAGAATTGGCAGATCTTTTGAAAATTCAAGTTACAAATAAGGTTAAGTATTTGGGGATATATTTGACAACAAGATGTAGCACATTAAAGGAGAATAATTATATTAAACTTAAACAACAGATAACTACAGATTTGAAGAAATGGGAAAACTTGCAATTGTCATTAATAGGGAGAATTTCAACAATTAAGATGAATATTTTACCTAGAATTTTATTTTTGTTTCAAACAATACCAATTAGGCTTGGAAAAGACTATTTTGAAGATTGAAATAAAATTATGTTGAAGTTTATATGGCAAGGTAAAAAAGCGAGAATAAAGCTAAAGCTTTTGCAAGATGCTAGAATTAGAGGAGGTTTTGGTCTGCCTAATTGGGAATTGTATTATCAAGCTGCAAGTTTGATGTGGGTCAAAGAATGGATAACATTAAGGAAACATAGGTTGTTGACATTGGAAGGACATGACTTGCTGTTGGGTTGGCATGCTTTTTTATGGTATAAGGGAACTAAAACACAGGGTTATTTTAGAAGACATTATGTACGGGAGTCTTTGTGGTTAAATTGGGAGAAGATAAAAAGACAATGTTATTTGAAAATTCCAGTCTGGTTATCTACCATTGAAGCATTTTCCTATCCTATAATTTACAAGAAGGAACAAACAGTTAGATATGGGGAACTTTTGGATGAAAAGGGTGAACTTAAATCGATCCAAAACTTAGAAGAACAAGGTATAAGGATGAATTGGTTTTCATATGCACAAATACACTCAAGGTATGATGAAGATTCTAAAACGGAGGGATTTTATGATAAACAGACTGATTTAGATAAGATCTTGATGGGTACTGATGAGAAGATGATTAAAAAATTATATGGTTATTTACTGGGAATGAAATTAGAGGAAGAACAAGTCAAAGAAACTATGATTGTTTGGGGGAAGAATTTTGGATATGGGATTGATTTAGAGAAATGGCAGAAATTGTGGTCTCAAAATTATAAAATGACAATGTCAACAGCATATAAAGAAAACTTGTATAAGATGCTTTACAGGTGGCACTTTCCTCCGACAAGAATAGCAAGAATGTTTAAGAACAAATCTGAAAAATGCTGGAAATGTCATCAGATACCCGGCTCGTATTACCATATGTGGTGGACTTGTGAGGATGCTAGAAAATATTGGACTATAATTCGCATGTGGTTGGAAAAAATGACAAAGAAACATATAGATTTGAAACCAGAGATCTTCTTATTGGGAATTTTACCTGATATATATAGTAAAGATTTGAAATACCTGATTGTAAATGTATTAACAGCGGCCAGGATTGTATTTGCTAAAAATTGGAAGAATGAGAAAATACCATTACAGGAAGAAATTATTAAGAAAATATTGGAATGTGCTGAGATGAGCAGATTGACATTTGAAATTAGAGAGCAAGAGGATAAACAATTTTATGAAATTTGGGATCTTTTTTATAAATGGTTAGATGATAAAACACGATAATAGAATATTCAGAATGCTAGATAGTAAGGAATATCTTTATTTTGCTATTATTTTGCTATTTGATATTATATTTATAAAGGATTTCTTAGGATTGATTTGATATGATCAGATGATTTGTTATAGAGTAAACTGGTTTAAAGTATTGTTAGCTCATTAAGCATGAATGATTAAAAATATAGTCAAAATCTTCTTTTTTTAGTGATATTAGGATATATAAGTTTGGACTGACAATATGAGTTGTTATGTAACATAATTGTAATTGAGACTACAGAATGAATGCACAAAAATGACGAACCAACTGACACACTGGATGTATATATAAGAGTTGATGTTTTTATGTTTTGTCTGTCTTGTTTGTTTGTAGAAAATTAATAAAAACTTTTTTTTTTTTAAAAAAAACCTGAATATGTTCAGATGCCTGGGGTGTTGAATGCGTTAAGGGGCCAATTTCCTGGCAATATTGCTAATTGTCCAAGTATTTTGCTCCTATATACATTTAATCTGGGTGTTTTAAAACATTTGCAGGTTTTTTATTGTAATATTTTTTGAATATTGTATGAAATAGGCAGTAATAAAACATAAATAAATAAATGAGCAAACAACAAACAAAGAAATAAATTACAAGTTAAAAGACAGTTTGAATTGCAATTGTTTTCTTATTTATCACTAGTACTGATGATGTTACCAAGTTTGGGTAATGAAAAGTCTACAAGAAAACAACCAAGCTCAGAGGTAGCACCAAGGATCCTTTTTTATTTTCATATTGCACAATTTTATTTATTTATTTGATTTGTCAATTGCTTACTAGATAAATAGGAATAAGTATAAACATGAGTAAGTACAAATAGCAGGTATGAATAAATGAGGACAATAGGACAGGAACAGTAGGCACAGTGATGCACTTATGCACGCCCCTTACAGACCTCCTAGGAATGAGGCAATAGTGAATAGTCTAAGGTTAAAGGAGAGGGGGTTAGAGGATGTAACAAAAGAGTCAGGTAGTGCATTCCAGGTTTTGACCATTCTGTTGCTGAAGTCATACTTTCTGCAATCAAGTTTGGAGCAGTTTATATTGAGTTTGTATCTGTTGTGTACTCTTGTAATGTTGCAGTTGAAGCTGAAGTAGTCATTGACTGGTAGGACATTGTAGCAGATAATTTTGTGTGCTACGCTAAAGTCCAACTGTAGGTGGTGTAGTTCTAGGTTGTCTAAGCCCCAAATTTCAAGCCTGGTGATGTAAGGTATTCTGTTGTGAGCAGAGGAGTGTAGTACTCTTCTCATGAAATACTTTTGGACTCATTCAATTGTATTAATGTCCGATATGCAGTGTGAATTCCAGACAGCTGAGCTGTATTCAAGTATTGGTCTAGCAAAGGTTTTGTATGCCCTAGTTAGCAATTCAATATTACCGGAGGAGAAGCTTCATAAGATTAGATTTACAACTTGTAATGCCTTTTTGGCAATGCTATTACAATGAGCTCTGGTGCTTAGGTCATTTATGAGTACTCCAAGGTCCCTGACAGAGTGAGGGTCATCAGCGAAGTCATATCTGCCTAGTTTCTATTCAGTGTACTGGTTATTTTTACCAATGTATAGGACAGAGCATTTGTTGGATAAGATTTGGAGTTGCCAATTGTTTGACCTTTGAGACACATAATCAAGGTCACTTTGAAGGACAGTAGCATTGTTGATGGTGTTGAATAGTTTTATGTCATCTGCGAAGAGGATGCAGTTGCTTATAAGGTGATCGCAAAGGTCATTTATATAGAGTATAAAGGGTGTGGGTCCTAGAAGGCTATCTTGGGGAATACCACTGTTAACTGGAGTAGGGTTTAATATGGCGCTCCGTATTTTTACTATTTGTTGCCTGTTTGACAGGAACACAGGAATCCATTTATGAGGGGAACTGGAAATGACGTAAGAGTTTAGTTTTAACAGTAGTTTGCCGTGTACCACTGAATCAACGGCTTTGCATCTATGTAATCTATGTAAATTGCGGCTCTTGCTTTACTTTCGTCAAGTAGAGTAGTCAATTTGTTTTTACAGTGCAAGAGTTGCAGATTGCAGGACATTTTTTTCCTGAAAACAAATTGTTTTTTGGAGAGTAGGTTGTTTGACTCTAAGTGGAGGGTAATGGGTTAGTTAATGATTTATTCCATGATTTTGCACATGATGCAACACAGTAAGGTTGGTCTGTAGTTTTCAACCAGGCTGGGGTCACCTTTTTTGAAGATAGGGATGACCATTGCTAAGGACCATAGGTTCAGTAAGGAGCTGGTTCTGAATAATATCTCATATATTATGCTTAGGGGTTCTGCTATGGCAGTGGAGAAGTATGCACATAATCCATTGGGGCCAATAGATAGGGATGGTTTTAGGTGAGATAGTGCCTTTTCTACATTATCTTTTGTAAAGTCAAAATGCAGTAGATCATTATAGTTAGTTGTGGTACGACTAGGAAATGTGGGATATGAGCCATTGCTGTTTGCAAAGATTGCTGTTTACTTTCTTTATTTGTTCTGGTCTCTGGTCTATGACTATAATAAAAAAAATTCTGAATTTATTATCTAAATGGAGGAATAGTGAAAAGACTTTGAAGGAGGGGCTGGATAGAGATACAAAGGTGTGGGAAGATGGGGCAAGCTTTACTACTGCCAGATGAAATATCTCTCCTGCTTTTTAATTTGGATCTGTCCTCCCACATTTATTTTTCTAGAAACATCGGGCTTCTTTGAAACTTGAATGATCATAGGTTCACTTTCTGGAATGATTATTACAATGTGTTCTATGTGAGAGTCTATTTGAAGATCACTGAAAAAGTATTGCTAGTTCATTAGGAGGGGTATATACATATGGATACACCTCATTCAATGGTTGGATTCAAAAAAAATTACTATCAGTTCTGTGAGCATGGCTTGGTGGGCATGGCAGGGGAAGGATATAATCTCCAGTCAGAGGTGGTATTTGCTGGTTCTCTGAACTACTCAAAATGTCCACTACTTGTTCTCCAGAACTGGTCAGAATCTGCTGAATACCACCTCTGACCTCATTATACCCATATTGCCACTGCTGCCAATAGCCAAATCTGATTGATTTGCAGGACTAGATTTCTCTGCCAGCCAATTAGATTTCAAAAGACAAAGTTCACTCTAAATCCTGTATATTAAGAAGTGCCATCTGGGTTTCCGGTTTCATGTGGCTTCGGGGCAGCAGGAATTCGCGACTGCTCGCGATTCCTGCTGTGCTAGCCGCCGAGGTACCCCCGATCCAAATGGGTCAGGGGGATATGGCTGCCCTGTAGGGACAGCTGAAGAGAGAGGGGAGTCTGACAGGGGGTTGGGGGTGTCGCAGACCCCCTCCCCCTCCAGAAAAACCCCTTTTTCCCAAGGCGGTGGAGCGGCGGTCAGCAATGGCCGCCACGAAGAAGCCAGCAACCGGGTAAGATTGCGCTGGAGGAAGTAAGGAGTGAAAGTGCTGTCTGAGCCGGGTCAAGTAACATCTTGCAAATTGACTGGAACTGAGCTGTCTGAATTGCTGGAGGATACATTGTATCCCTAAGAAGATCGAAAGCGGCGGAGAAGCTGTTAAAGGGAACTTTTTTTTTCTTCACTCTCCCACCCCATGGAAACAGCAGATATGTTTGGATATACTGGACATTGAAAGTGAATTGTTTTGAGAGTTGAAGCTAAGGGACAAAAGGGTTTTTGGACATTGAAAAACTTAAGAAATTGGAAAAACCTTGTTGGAGGTATGGATTTTTGATTATTTAAAATTGATATTGCAAGTGGGAAGGGAGAGGAAAAAAAATTGGAGCAGAAGCTGAAAAAGGAGGAGATTGCCTAGAATCCCAAAGAAAGGTATATGGTAATTGGACCTCTTTGATTAAACATTAACCCCAGAAAGAGAAAGAGAAGAAGGAAGAAAAGTATTAATTTTTGGAATTTTTTTTTTTTTTGAATTATTCTTGATTAAAAATATTTGTGGTTGTTTTGGGAAAAGCTTCTTTTTTCATGATGGCATCGCTTGTGGATGAACTAAAGACTGAATATCAAAAATATAAAAAAGAAGATACTTTGAGCAGTTTGTTTCAATTCTTAGAAATGGCGTTATGTACTTATGAAAAGTTGATTACGCAGCAGAAGGACTGGGACAAAGAAGAAGAAGAAGCCATCTTTGATGAACAATGGGTTCTTTCCGGGGAGGAGGAGAAAAAGAATAAGAAAAAGGGGATTTTAAGAATTATAAAAACAACCAAAAAAGAGAAAAATGAGCGGAAAGGTGGAGGCAAGGTTAGGAAGCAAAGGAAAGGGAGTAAGAAAAGGGAGGAGGAAAGACAAAGGGGTAAAAAGGGCAAGGAGAAGAATAAGCAAGAGAGAAAGGGGGGGAGGAGAAGCCTCAATGAGGGGAAGCAAGATCTAAAGAAAAAAGTTTATTCAGAGACAATGGGTGAATTTAATTTAGGATAAAAGAGGGATTCTGGAGGGTACATAAGATTGTGTTTTTTATATGTGTATTTAGAGTATAAAATTTATTGTGTAATTTTAGAAACTTTTAAACAGAATCCCAAGAAAAATTGTCATATGAAGTACTTTTAAGTTAGGGTAATGAGTTAAAGGTGTCACTCCAGTTAGTGTATAGGAGAAGTATAGTAAAAGAAAAAAGATGAATGGATAGTTGGAAATAGAACAGACAAAGAATGTTATTGAAAATGGAAATAAGATTTGGAAGGATATATAAAGGTTTTGTTTTTTTGTTTTTTGTATATTGATAAAAGGCAATAACATTTTAATCAATAAGAAATAATTTGGATGAAAAGGAGAAGCTGGAATAAGATATGAAGTTAAATAGATAAAGTATTGGTTTGTTCTTTAATTATTATTATTTTTTTAGGAAAGAATTTATAAGCTGTTATGCCCTGATTGTTTATGCACTGTTTTTGTAAAACTGATAAAATTGGTTTATATATATAAAAAAGAAAATGATAATAAGATATGGAAGGATATATAAAGTGAATATGATGTTTGAATTTGTGTCTGTGTGAAGAGTTTCAACCCGGGATCAGGCAGCCTTCAGAAAAGATGTTTTAGTTTTGTTTATGTTTTGTGTTTTGTATGTTTATGAAAGGCAATAAAATTTTAATAAGCAAGAAATATAATTTGGATAAAAGGAGAAGTTTGGATAAGATATGAAGTTAAATAGATAATGTAAATATTGATATTACAATTTGGAGTTATGTTCTATTGGCTTTCTTCTTTAATTAGTATTATTATTTTTTTCAGAAAAGATTCTTCAAGTTGTTATGCCTGGATTGTGTATTGTTTTTTTTTTTTTGTAAAATTAATAAAATTTGTTTTTTAAAAAAAAGAAGAAGTGCCATCTGGTAGGATCTAGGAAATGTGCCTCAAAAGATTAACTGATTCATTATTTTCCTCTAATGTAGATTCCTATGAAAGCTCTGCATATTACAGAGGAAATCACTCAGGTCCTAGGACTTCCTCCATTTTTATAGAATTTTGTATTCTAAATAGATGATAGATGATAGATAGATAGATAGATAGATAGATAGATAGATAGATAGATAGATAGGTAGATAGTTGTGTGTGCATGTGTGTGTGTGACAAAGAGAGAGATTCATTTTGTTGTTGTTTAGTTTTAAACAAATGCTTCTTTGAAACTGCTCCTATTAACAGCTGTAGTCCCAAAGGGCTGCAAAGGGCAGAATGTTAAAATATGTTGTATTTTGGTTTTATCAGATACAGACAAAATCCACCACCTGTCCGGATGATAAACACCCAAACAAGGACCGAGTCCAATGTATTCCCAAAGTTATAAACGTCCTATCTTATAAAGAACATCTAGGTTTCATCTTCATCTCATTTGCATTACTCTTGTTCCTCATCACAGGCCTTGTTTTACTCATATTCATTAAATACCTAGAAACTCCCATTGTCAAAGCCAACAACCGGGACCTCTCCTGCACTCTCCTGGTCTCTTTGCTGCTTTGCTTCTTGTCTCCTTTTCTCTTCATTGGTCAACCAAGGAAAGTCACCTGCCTTCTCCGACAAATAGTTTTCAGCATCATCTTCTCAGTTGCCATTTCTTGTCTCTTGGCCAAAACAATCATGGTGGTGCTGGCTTTTCTGGCCACAAAACCAGGCAACCAAGTGAGGAAGTGGCTAGGGAAGAGCTTGGCCAATTCCATCATCCTTTCTGGTTCTGCTGTTCAAATTATCATCTGCTTTATTTGGCTGGGAGTTTCTCCCCCATTCCCTGACTCTGACCTCCATTCCCAGCCTGGAATGATTATCTTGCAATGCAACGAAGGCTCTGTTGTTATGTTCTACATCACCCTCAGCTACCTGGGCTTCCTGGCTGCCATCTGCTTCACAGTAGCTTTCCTGGCCAGGAAACTCCCTGGGGCTTTCAATGAAGCCAAGCTGATCACCTTCAGCATGCTGCTCTTCTGCAGTGTCGGGGTGAGTTTTGTGCCCACCTACCTGAGCACCAAAGGGAAATATATGATGGCTGTGCAGGTCTTCTCCATCTTGGCCTCCAATGCTGGGCTGCTGGGTTGCATCTTCATCCCCAAGTGCTTCATCATCATTCTGAGGCCAGACCTGAATACAAAGGAGCAGCTTACAACCAGAAGAAATATATAAATGCATGACAGTTATCTACATCAACATTAACAATAACAACAAAATACTTAAACAATGCAATCTCTTGTTTCCCCAACCCTTCTGAGTCTTAAGTTAATCGTGATCCAAAATCAGATGCAAAAGACAGTTACTCACTATTATTTAATTTTAAAGAATGTTGAAAAGGTGGGATTTAGATAGCTTCTTCTAAGATTAAGAATTACAAATACACACACACACACACACACACACATGTTGTGACTGAAAGAATCGATCCTGCTGTGAGTTTTGACTCTGATGACTCTGAAGATGGAAGGCTGGAGCCTGCTGTGAATGTGGAGTCTGAATTATTAGAGGACACAGATGTGAGCCAAAAGGATGAGAGTTTATCACAGAGACAACCCCCCTCAGAGCCTTCGACGTCATTCATGCCAGCAACTGATCCACAAAATGAGTCAGAGGCTTCGAGTGGAGAAACTGACAGATCGTGGCTTGATGCCAGAACTAGGAGGAGACTGAAACATCAAGCTGAGGGAGGCGTCAAGCCAGACATTGATTAGAGAGACTAACACGCCCATCCAGGTGATTTAAGGAGGCGTGATGATTCTCAAACTTTGCTTGGAAGCAAAGTGTTTCATGTATCGAAAGGATACGTGTGGAGTGGCTTTTGTAATTTATGGACATTCTGAATTACCAGACAGATTCTGGGAAGTCTGCCAAGAACTGGAATATAATTCTGTTAATCCTTTTTTTTTAGTCTGGCTCTGTTTTGTTTGAATATTTTGAACTGTGGAACACCTTGTTCTCACTTGTGAAAATAGGTGAGACATAACATGTATAAATATATAAATATATAAATATATATATATATATATATATATTTGTTTTCTTAAGTTTTCGCGGGTACTTACATGTCTGGCATTCAGCTTTGTTCGGGTATTTTCCCACGTGGTGCTTTTAAAGTTGTAGCAACGTTTCAGCAGAATCTCATCTGCCATCATCAGGCTTCTGTATGGTGTTTCTCTGTGAGTCAGACTTTTAAAGTGGTATATCTTTGGTTATTCGGGTTTTCTCCCGCGTAAGATTGGAAGTATCTAGGCAACGTTTTGATGAAGTCTCATTCATCATCTTCAGGCTTGGTCTTCAGCTCTGTGCTTCTCAGAGTGATGTTAGCTTGCAGCTGCTTCTTCCTTTTAACTGCTAGTGGGGGTGTGACTTGATTGGGTGGGGGCTTGGCTGTGTTCTGATTGGGTGGGGGGTTGGCTGTGTTCTGATTGGCTGGAGGCGTGTTCTGTTCAGGTGGGGGCTTGGTTGTGCTCAGGTTAGTCTTAGTTGCTGGGGGATTTGAGCTGGTGAGCTGTGATCTTGCTGTTTGGCTTCGAGTTCGTGGTTGTGCTGCATCTTCATGGTGGGGGTCAGTTCGCTTCATCTATGGCTCAGAGGGGTTTGAAGTGGGTAGTGAGGCAGCTGCAGTGTGGCTTCTGGTCCGTGGTTGTGTTTCATCTTCTGTGTGGGTGTGAGTCTGCTTTCTACGTGGAAGTGTGGTGGTGGCATCTTGTGTGGCTCTCAGGGGTGTGGGTCTGGTGTCATTCTTCATGTTAGATACTCGTCTGTTCATGAGGGCGGGTTTCCAAATGACTGGTAGACGGGAGGCATCATCTCGTTTATTCATGCTGTGTGGGCGTTTTTCTATATCTATGGCTTCTCTGATTATTCTGCTGCTGAAGTGTTCAGTTTTGGCGATAGTTCTGGTATTTTTAAAGTCAATTTCATGTCCTGTGGCTTTGAGGTGTTGGACCAGGGAAGAGGTCGGTTCTTCCTTTTTGATTGAGTTCTTATGTTCTTCAATGCGTGCACTTATTCTTCTGGTAGTTTGTCCAATGTATGTGGTGGGGCAGGCAGTGCAAGGGATTTCGTATACTCCTTGATTTTCTAACTCGATTTTGTCCTTAGGGTTTCTTAGGATGGTGGATATCTTTCTGTTTGTGCAGAATGTTGTCTTAATGTTGTGTTTTTGGAAGATCTTGCTGATTTTGGCTGTAGTGCCTTTTATATATGGGAGGAGGGCTTTGCCATTCTCTTGCTCTCTGTCTTGGATTTTGGTTGGGGTTCCTTTTTGGATTAGGTGGGTGATCTTCTTTCTTTGGAATCCATTGGCTGTCAGCACGCCAGTGAGAGTGTGTAGTTCGGTCTCTAGGTGTTGTTCGTCGGCTAAGCATTTTGTTCTGGAGATGAGTGTCTCGGCTACGGAATTGATCTGTGCTGGGTGGTGGTGTGAGAGTGCGTGTAGATAGCGGTTTGTATGTGTTTTCTTCTGGTAGATGGTGTGTCCTAGGGAGCCATTGGATTTTTTGTATACCAAGACATCTAGGAAGGGAAGTTGGTTGTTAGCTTCTGTTTCCATGGTGAATTGTATTTTGGGGTGTAGGCTGTTGAGGTGTGTGAGGAAGTTGTTCAGTTTTTCTTTCCCGTGTGGCCAGATTATGAAGGTGTCATCTATGTATCTGAGCCAGAGTTTGGGTTTGTGATCATATTTTTCTAGAGCTTGTGTTTCAAAGTGTTCCATGTAGAGGTTAGCAATGACAGGTGAGAGGGGTGATCCCATGGGTGCTCCTATTTGTTTGTATTTTTGTCCATTGTAGGTGAAGTATGTATTGGATAGGCAGTAGTTGGTCAGATCTAGGATGTGCTTGGGGGGGGGTTGTATTTGTTTCGGATGGCTGTCAAGGCTTCTTTTATTGGCACTTGGGTGAAGAGGGATATGACATCGAAGCTCACTAGTAGGTCACTGGGTTGTAAGTTTTGTTTCTTTATGATCTCGATGAACTGGAATGAGTTTCTTATGTGTGAGTTGATGGATTCTGCATAGGGCTGTAGTTGTTTGGCGAGAAATTTGGCTAGGTTTTGTAGAGGTGAGCCTATGGAGCTGACTATTGGTCTAAGTGGGGTTCCTTCTTTGTGTATCTTGGGGAGACCATAAAATTTAGGGCATCTGGATGATTTCTCTCTGGGTATGATTCTTTGCTGGATTTCTTCACTGATGGGGGAGGCTTTTATTTTGGATCTGGTGGTTTTTTCTAGGTAGGTGGAGGGGTCTGTCTTTAGGGGTTTGTATGTGGGGTCTTGGTGTAGGTTGGTTAACTTGGATTGGTAGTCAGATGTGTTCATAACCACTGTCGCATTGCCCTTGTCTGCTGGTAGGATTATTGTGCTGGTGTCTTCTATCTTCTATCTTCTTTCTCCCTCTTTCTCTTTCTCTCTCTTTCTCCCTTTCCCTCCCTCCTCCACTTTCAATTCTCAGTCTCTCTCTCTCTCTCTCCCTTTCTCCCTCTTTCTCTCTCTCTCATCTCCTCCTCTTTCTCCCCTTTTCTTTCTCTCTCTTTCTCTTTCCCTCCCTCCCAGAGGTGGTATTCAGCAGGTTCTGAGTAGTTCTGGAGATCCTGTAGCGGAAATTTTGAATAGTTCAGGGAACCGGCAAATACCACCTCTGACTGGAGATTTTGTATTTTCCTTCCCCTGCCACACCCACCAAACCACACCCACAGAATCGGTAGTAAAAAAAAATGAATCCCACGACTGCTCCCTCCCCGCTTTCAATTCTCAGTGAAGGTCATCAAGCCTGGGGATTAGACTTATCTCACTTGATCTGAATAGAATAAAATAACAGACTTGGAAGGGACCTTGGAGGTCTTCTAGTCCAATCCCCTGCCTAGGCAGGAAACCCATTTCAGACAAATGATTGTCCAGTCTCTGCTTAAAAACTTCCAGTGTTGGAGCATTAACAACTTCTGGAGGCAAGTTATTCCACTGATTAATTTTTTTAGCTGTCAGAAAATTTCTCCTTAGTTCTAAGTTTCTTCTCTCCTTGATTAGTTTCTACCTGTTGCTCTTTGTCCTACCCTCAAGTGCTTTGGAGAACATCCCTTCCAACTCTGATTATCTGTTATCTTATCTGTTCTGTACCTTCATTTGAATACTTGAGATCTCCGTGCTTTGATTGGCCAAAGCGCGGGGCGATCGGATTGGCTAGGCGAGCCGCGCCAATTGGCTCACGAAGAACCGCCCGCGATTGGTCGATTCAAATCATGGGAGATTCAAAGCGGTGCCATTTGCCATGGCCGCCGCAGCTTGGAAATAAAAAGCCGCAAAAGTCCTTTAAGCACCAGTTCGGTTCCTGACTAAATAAAGAGCTGATACAAAGTCACCGACTCCTAGCTTCCTTCCACGCGGACCTAACACTGGCGATGAAGGTGGGATTCTGATCCTAAACAGAAGCACATGTCCGACGGAAGCCAGCCAACCGACGAGATGGCCAGCATCGCACCACCAACCCCCTTCAACCCCGCTACCAAGGACTGGGAATCTTACATGGACAGATTCCACATGTTCCTTGAATGCAACGATCTGAAGGATGCCACGGGACCGAAGAAACGAGCCATCTTCCTAACACACTGCGGGCCTGCAGTGTTTAAGATGGCAAAAGCGCTAGCCAAGCCCACCGACGTTACCGCGATGGACTGGGTGGACCTCGCGCCATTGCTCCAGTCGTGCCCATCCTCATCCGACGACACGAATTTTATCGGCGGACCAGCGGTCGGGCGAGAGTTTCAGTGATTTCGTTGCAGAGCTGCAGCACCTGGGAGGACTATGCGAGTTCTCCAACATGAACGAGGCCCTTCGGGACCAAATCGTGCTCGGCTTATGGGACCCCGTTCTCCAAAGTTGGTTGATGGCTAAGGGCATCATCGCTCTCGCCGACGCCATCTCCGAAGCCGCGGCCGCCGAAGCAACCCGACAATCAGCAGACCGCATGCGGAGGCCAAATGCCAGGGACCGCACCAAAAACAACAACCCTGCAAGGTCGACTGAAGCCCAACCTGCAACTACCACCCAACAGGGCGAACTCCACTCCACCTCGGGCACATCAGACGAGGAGGAAGACATCCACCGTCTCCAGGCAGGCCGCGACCAGCGCAGCTGGCGGAGTCGTAAGTCGAGGACCGCGTTTGCTGGGTGCGGAGGCGACCACCCCAGATCCGAATGCCGGTTCTTTGACTCCGTTTGCCGGCACTGCGACAAGAAGGGCCACATCACACACGTCTGCCGCCTCAAGAAGACCCACAGCCCCAGGCGATGGGACCCGAGCGAGCGGAGACGAGAGAGCACACCCCCAAGGACCAGAGACCGGCCAGCAGACAACCACTGGGAGCGAAACGGACGAGCCCAATGAGGCGGCGAGACCCAGCGGAGAGAAGAGACACATCAGACGGTCACCATAGGCCACGCCAACAACCACAGACGCCAGAAAGGTCTACGTGGAGGTAGGCATCGAAGGTGAACCCTGTAAAATGGAGGTGGACTCCGGCTCCTACCTCTCAATGGTAGCCTGGCAAGAAATTAAATGCTTGGTGCCTACCATCCAGAGAAGGCAACTAGAAAACCAGAGACTAATCCTCAAGGACTACCAGGGAAACCGCATCCCTGTAGTCGGAACAGGACAGTTTACAGTGACCTACAAGGGACACACCGAAAGACTTCCCTTGACCATCGTCGATCGAGACCGACCTAGCCTGCTGGGACTGCAATGGTTCGCACCGCTCAGCATCGCAGTCACGGGCATCGATCACATCGCCGAAGCAGACTGGAAGCAGCAGCTGGCCCGGGACTTCCAAGAAGTGTTCGACGTCACCCTAGGCAAGTACCGAGGGCCCCCTATATCCTTCAGCCTAGACCCAAACGTTCCCCCGAAACGCCTAAAACCAAGGCGGGTACCTTTCGCACTCAAACTGAAAATCGACGAGCAAATTGACAAGCTCGTCAAGCAAGGGGTCTTACAACCCAAAGACCACACCCGGTGGGAGACCCCCATAGTCACCCCAATCAAGCCTAATGGGTCAGTGAGAATCTGTGGGGACTATAAGGCCACCCTAAATGGCGCCTTGCAGCAAAGCGCTTACCCCATCCCCGTAGTGCAGCATCTCCTACACTCACTGGGAGGGGGCAAAGTTTTTGCGAAACTCGACCTGGCCCAAGCATACCAGCAACTGCCGGTCGATGAGGAAACTGCAGAGGCGCAAACCATAGTCACCCACCGGGGAGCCTTTAGATGCAACTGCCTCCAATTTGGAGTCAGCGTGGCGCCTGGAATTTTCCAGAGCCTCATGGAAAGACTCTTACAAGGCATCAAGGGGGTGGTACCATACTTCGCCGATGTACAAGTATCGGCAACCAACCAGGCCGAACTAGAGAGTCGCCTAAGGGAGGTGCTAACGAGATTCAAAGAAACCGGGCTCAAAGTAAAGAGGGAAAAATGCCAGCTGTACACAGAGCAGGTCGAATTCTTAGGATACCTCCTAGACCGACATGGCATTCACCCCACCGACAAAAAAATTAAAGCCATCAAGGAAACCCCCACACCCAGGTCAAAAACAGAACTGCAGGTGTTTCTGGGGCTACTTAACTTTTATAATGTCTTCCTGCCCCAAAAGGCAACCGCGGCGGAGCCTTTGCATAGGCTTTTGGACAAGGCGGCTACCTGGACTTGGGGGAAATGCGAGGAAGCCACCTTCAGGAAAACCAAGGACCTGCTCACTTTGGATGCCGTCCTCATCCAGTACAACGAGATCCTACCACTAGCCATCAGAGGCGACGCATCACCCTTCGGCGTTGGTGCTGTCCTCAGCCACACTCTCCCCGATGGAAAGGAAGCACCCATCGCGTTCTTTTCAAGGACGCTCACCAAACCGGAGCGGAACTACAGCCAGCTGGACAAAGAGGCTTTGGCCATCGTCGCCGCAGTCAAAAGGTTTCACGAGTACCTCTACGGCCGGACGTTTACCATCATCACCGACCACAAACCGCTGCTGGGAATACTCGCAGGGAACAGGGCCACCCCGAACATTCTGTCTCCCCGAATGACAAGATGGTCCGAATTCCTGGCCGCCTACAATTACGGACTCACACACCGACCCGGTAAGACTATCTCCCAT
Source organism: Hydrophis major (assembly GCA_033807585.1). Lineage (NCBI taxonomy): Eukaryota > Metazoa > Chordata > Lepidosauria > Squamata > Elapidae > Hydrophis > Hydrophis major. The sequence continues at coordinate 48,404,520 of CM066329.1, forward strand.
GCGGATGCCTTAAGCCGCTCACTGTTACCGGAACCAGACACTGACCCAGCACCCACGACGACCACCCTCACCATAGAGACTCTGCACAATCTACCCATAACCGCGTCAGACATTGCCCGAGAAACTAATAAAGACAAACGTCTGGCACGGGTTTTGCATTGGGTAGAGAAATGGTGGCCGAAAAAGGACAACGACGAGACCTTCAGGACATTCCGGAACCAGCAAACGGAACTCTCGTTACTAAATGGGTGTAAACTATGGGGGGATAGGGTGGTCATCCTGGAAAAACTACAGGGGAAGGTTCTGGAACTGTTACACGAGGGGCACCCGGACATCATGAGAACAAAAGACCTGGCCAGAAGTTACGCTTGGTGGCCAGGGATGGACAAACAGATCGAGGCCTGGGTAGCAAGATGTCAACGATGCCAGGAAATGACACCAAGCCCACCCACAGCACCCATCCTAGAGTGGGAAACCCCCAGGGGACCGTGGTCTAGGATCCACATAGATTTCACCGGGCCCACAAAAGGACACACTTTCTTAATTACAGTAGACGCTTACTCCAACTGGCTGGATGTAAGCAACATGAAAACAACCACCATGGATGCCGTGACCAAAGAACTCAGCAAACTCTTCGCAACACACGGCCTCCCGGACGTCCTTGTGTCCGACAATGGGCCCCAATTCAACTCGCTGGAATTCGAAAAATTCCTAGCGGAAAGGGGCATACGACACGCACTGACAGCCCCGGCGCATCCAGCGGCGAATGGTAGGGCAGAACAGATGGTTCAATTCACAAAAAAACCATCCAGAAAATAGACCACGGGGAGATCCAGGACAAAATAAATAAATTACTTTTTATACAGCACATAACCCCGAACACCACAACAAATAAAAGCCCGGCGGAACTGCTAATGGGGAGAAAAAATAAGGTCCCCACTCGATAGATTACACCCCACTTACAACCCAGAGAAAACCCCAGACTCCAGCAGCATACACCAAACCTTCGCACCAGGTGACACCGTCTACGCGAAAAACCTAAACGGAGACCCGTTATGGATACCAGCAATCATAACACAACTAACAGGCCCACACTCGTACCGGCTACAAACAACCAACGGATGAGCGTGGAAACGCCACATCGACCAGTTAAGATCAAGGACAACCACACAAGACACCACCGATACGCAACCAAACAGAACCAATCCCCCCAACACAAACCAAGAGGGGAGGGGATACCCCGGGAACCAAAACCCAGAAAAAAGAAACCAACCATACTCACCTGCAAGCAGCCAGCAAGAAACCCCATCAGAAAGAGACAGCCAGGCCAGCTCAACCAACCCGGGAAGACCGAGCAGGAGCGGCGAAACCTGCAGCTCAACCAACCCGGGTAGCCCAGGAGGGAGCTGCGGAGAGCAGCCCGGCCAGAGAGACCAGGCGGTTCCCACGACGGAGTCCGGGGAAACAGAGACCCCGACCGAACCGGCCGGGATCCAACCTACGACTGACCTGCGCAGGTCCAGTAGGCAAAGACGGAGCCCCGCCTACCTACGGGACTACGCTACGTAAGGACTGAACCAAGAGGAGAGGGGTGTTCTGTACCTTCATTTGAATACTTGAGATCCCCGCGCTTTGATTGGCTAAAGCGCGGGGTGATCGGATTGGCTAGGCGAGCCGCGCCGAATGGCTCGCTAAGAACCTCCCACGATTGGTCGATTCAAATCGCGGGAGATTCAAAGCAGTGCCATTGGCCGCGGCTTGGAAATAAAAAGTCGCAAAAGTCCTTTAAGCGCCAGTTCGGTTCCTGACTCAATAAAGAGCTGATACAAAGTCACTGACTCCTGGCTTCCTTCCACGCGGACCTAACATTATCTCTTTCTCTTTCCCCCCTCTCTTTCTCCCTCTTTCTCTCTCTCTCTCTCTCTCTTTCCCCCTTCTCTTTCCCCCTCTTTCTCCCTTTCTCCCCCCTCTTTCCCTCCCTCCCTCTCTCTCCTTCCCCCCTTTCTCCCTTTCTCCTTCTCTCTTTCCCTCCCTCCCCACTTTCAATTCTCAGTGAAGGTCATCCAGCATGGTGATTAGACTTAACTCACTTGATCTGAATAGAATAAAATAACAGAGTTGGAAGGGACCTTGGAGGTCTTCTAGACCAACCCCCTGCCTAGACAAATGGTTATCCAACATCTTTTTAAAAACTTCCAGTGTTGAAGCATTCATAACTTCTGGAGGCAACTGTCAGGAAATTTGTCCTTAGTTCTAGATTGCTTCTCTCCTTGATGAGTTTCCACCTGTTGCTTCTTGCTCTGGCCTCAGGTGCTTTGGAGAATAACTTGACTCCCTCTTCTTTTTGGCAGCCTGAGATACTGGAACACTGCTATCCTGTCATCCCTAGTCCTTTTCATTAAACTAGACATACCCAATTCCTGCCACTATTCTTCATATGTTTTAGCCTCCAGTCCCCTAATAATCTTTGTTGCTCTTCTCTTCACTCTTTCTAGAGTCTCAACATCTTTTTTTACACTGTGGCAACCAAAACTGGATGCAGTATTTCAAATGTGGCCTTACCAAGGCTTTATAAAATGGTATTAACACTTCACGTGATTTTGATTCTATTCCTTTGTGTCCTAAGCCTTTGGAAAATAGAGAAAAGACACCAATAGTTCTCCCACCTTGTTCATCAGTTCTAGCCATGACAGAACACCTTGATCGATAATAATAATAAGCTCCCTATTTGTTCTTCAATGGGATTCTCCTCAGGGAGAATCATGGAGCTCATGATATTCAAATCTGCTGCATCTCTATTTTCATCCAAATACAGTTTAAGATGGGAAAGATTGCAAAATTCATTCTTCTCTAGAAAGGGGTGGAACTAGAAATGGAAACGTCAAAGAATTTTGTGAGCAAAAACCTCCGTTTCTTATCCCAAACGGGCTTTTCACGTGTGAATCTTTCTTCTACGATTGTCTAACTTACAAACACCCTTAATTGGTGAAACAAGTGTTCCCATTCTTTTCAAAGGTGAAAACAAAGGTTCAGTAAAAATTTGTCAATCCTATGTTGACAAAATATGCATTGACAAAATATCATCGATGAAATTTGTCAATTACAGGGAACATTCTAGAGCAGGTGACAAATAAATCCAACAAACAAATGAAACAATTATTCAAACCTCCTGGAAAACAACAGGTGAATTATCAGAAATTACAGGTTTGTCATGAATAAAGTTGCCTGGTTACTCTCCCAGATAGGCCAGACAAGAAACATAACCAGAAGAGTTAATTCTACATTATTGTAAGGCAACATTAACAGAATCTTGCAAGTCTGAAAATACAAACCTCCCAACAACTATTTTTACAACCTGAAAAAATTTGAAAAGTTTGGGAGGATCTTTTCTGTGTCTCTTTCTCTGCCTGATATGTGCGTGGAGGCTTCACCCATCTTATTTGATCATTTGTTGGGCAGCATCTGTTCTCCCTGTCTCAAAAGTTTTTCTCATATAGCACAATATTTTCTTAATAGATTGTGGAAATGCTGGTAATATGACTTCATTTCAACAAGGTATTAACGACTTCCTGACTTCCTGATTAGGAAGCTAATCAAGTGATTATGATAATTGAATGAATAAAACTGCTTTAAATTGGACTGAAATATTATTGCTCATGAAAGTAGCATGTTAGGAATAACAATTAGCCTGGTATAAATATAGCATCATATCATTATGATTTAACACTACCTTCTTCTATATTTTGATTAATAGATAGATAGGTACAGTTAAGAAATCCTGATTTTATTTTAAGAAATCAAGATTTATACCAGCTTCTAGACAAAATTATTTTCATGTCTTTCAAAAAATACCAAGCTTCCAGAAAAATACTTATGATTTCCTGATAGAGAGAGGTGCATAATTAAAATCTAATAGAACCGTATCTGATTTTTTTGCTACTAGATTTGATAAAGTATGTACATATATATATATATATATATATATATATATATATATATATATATATATATATATATTCTTAAGTTTTCGCGGGTACTTACATGTGTGGCATTCAGCTTTGTTCGGGTATTTTCCCATGTCATAGCAGTGGTGCTTTTAAAGTTGTAGCAACTTTTCAGCAGAATCTCATCTGCCATCATCAGGCTTCTGTATAGTATTCGTCTGTGGATTAGACTTTTACAGTGGTTTCAGATTTAAATTTGGGGCAGCCTATTGCTGTGACAGAATAGTTTTTTCTTCCTCCTGATTGGTTGAGAGTCTTGGTCTGTGTTTATTGGTCTTGGAGTTTGCTGCGTTCTGCTTCTAATATCTTCTTTCTGTTTTTTTGGCTCTTTTTGTATCTTGATTGGCTGGCAATGTATATGTATATGTATACGTATATGTATACGTATACGTATACATATACGTATACGTATACGTATACGTATACGTATACGTATATGTATATGTATATGTATATGTATATGTATATGTATATATACGATATGATACCTCCCGCCTACCAGCCATTTGGAAGCCCGCCCTCATTAACAAACGAGCACCTAACATGAAGAATGACACCAGACCCAAACCCACAAGGGCCACACAAGATGCCAACACGACACTCCCACGTAGAAAACAGACTCACACCCACACAGAAGATGAGACACGACCACGGACCAGAAGCCGTACCACAGCTGCATCACTACCCGCTTCAAACCCCTCCGAACCATATATGAAGTGAACTGACGCCCACCATGAAGATGTGGCAGGACCACGAATGGAAAGCCAAACAACAGGATCACAGCTCACCAACTCAAATCCCCCAGCAACTAAGACTAACCTTAGCACAACCAAGCCCCCACCTGAACAGAACACACCTCCAGCCAATCAGAACACAGCCAACCCCCTACCAATGAGAGCACACTCCCACCCAATCAGAACACAGCCAAGCCCCCACCCAATCAAGTCACTCCCCCACTAGCAGTTAAAAGCAGCTGCAAGCTCACATTACTCCGAGAAGCACAAAGCCAAAGACACAAGCCTGAAGATGATGAATGAGACTTCATCAAAATGTCGCCTAGATACTTCCAATTTTACGTGGGAGAAAACCTGAATAACTAATCACACACACACACACACACACATATGGCATTCAACTTTGGGTATTTTCCCATGTCATTGTAGTTGTGCCTTTAAAGTTGTAGCAACGTTTCGGCAGAATCTCATCTGCCATCATCAGGCTTCTGTATAGTGTTCATCTGTGAGTCAGACTTTTACAGTGGTTTCAGATTTAAATTTGGGGCAGCCTATTGCTGTGCCAGGATGGTTTTTTCTTCATCCTGATTGGTTGGGAGTCTTGGTCTGTGTTTATTGATCTTGGAGTTTGCTGTGTTCTGCTTGATTGGTGTTTCTGATATCTTCTGTCTGTTTTTTGGCTCTTTTTGTATCTTATGTAGGCAACATTGTGTTACTTTATTGGAGGCCTTTAGTGCAGCTTGGCTTCGGGTAAATGGATGGCTATCATTAGTTAGGAAGCTAGGTTTCATCTGGGTGCCTGGTTGGGGTATGTTTCAGCTGGAGGTAGCAGGGGAGAATCTGCTTGTGCCCAGATGTTTGCCTGGCTTGTGGTTTGGAGATTTTTTTGTTTGTGAGAGCAGGCTTCCAAATGATTGACAGTCTGGTGGAATCATCTCTTCTATTCATGCTTTCTGGTCTTTTTTCAATCTCTGTGGCTTCTCTGATGATTCTGTGGCTGGGGTTTTCTATAGTGGCTAGGGTTTTGGTGCCATTGAAGTTGATGCTATGACCTGTGGCTTCCATGTGTTGGACTAGTGAGGAAGTGTGTTCCAGCTTTTTGACTGCATTTTTGTGTTCATCCAGGTGGGTGCTTATTCTTCTATTGGTCTGTCCAATGTATGTGGCCGGGCATGATGCACAAGGGACTTCGTATATGCCTTGGTTTTCCAGGTCAATTTTATCTTTGGGGTTTTTAAGGATGGCTGCTATTTTTCTGTCTGGTTTGAAGGCAGTCTTGATGTGATGTCTGTGTAGTATCTTACTAATTTTGTCTGTGGTACCTCTTATGTAGGGCAGGACAGCTGTTCCATAGGTCTGTTCATCTTCTGGGTCTCTATTATGTCTCAGTGTGTTTTTGTGGATCAAGCCGGTGATTTTGCTTTTGTGGAAGCCATTGGCTGTCAGTACTTTAGTCAGGGTGCATAGTTCAGTCTTAATGTGTGTCTTGTCTGCCAGGCGTCTGGTTCTAGTAATTAATGTTTTAGCCACGGAGTTTATCTGTGCTGGGTGGTGGTGGGATTGGGCATTGAGGTAGTGGTTAGTGTGTCTTTTCTTCTGGTATACGGTGTGTCCTAGTGTGCCATCTGTTTTTTTGTAGATTAGTACATCTAGGAATTGTAGTTGTTTGTTTGTTTCCGTTTCCATGGTGAACTTGATTTTGGGGTGTGTGCTGTTTAGGTGTGTTAGGAAATTGTTTAGGTTTTCTTTTCCATCAAAGGGGCCAAATCACAAATGTGTCATCGATGTATCTTAACCATAGTTTGGGTTTGTGGATGGCATTGGCCAGGGCTCTGGATTTGAATTCTTCCATGAACAGTTTGCAATGATGGATGACAGTGGTGATCCCATGGGGGCTTCTTCAATTTGTTTGTATCTTTGTATATGAAATATGTGTTGGTTAAGCAGTGTTCTGTTAGTTCCATGAGGTGTTTAGCTGGTTGGTATTTATTTTTGATGATTTCAAGGGTCTCTTTTATCGGGACTTGAGTGAATACTGAAACCACTTCGAAACTTACAAGCAGATTTTCTTGCTCCACATATAGATCTTTGATCATTTCCAAGAAGTGGTATGAGTTTTTTACATGTGAAGCTGCTGTTTCAGCATGGGGCTGTAGCTGTTTTGCTAAGTGTTTAGCTAAGTTTTGTATTGGTGCTCCTCTGGAGCTGACTATGGGTCTGAGAGGTATGCCTTCTTTGTGTATTTTTGGAGGTTGTATAGTTTGGGGCATCTGGAAGATTTTTCTCTTGGGATGATCATCTGTTGGATGTCTTTGCTTATGTGGCTGGTTATAATTTTCTTCTTGATTAATTTTTCCAGATATGTGGTTGGGTCTGTGTTGATGGATTTGTATGTGGGGACTTGGAATAGGTCTGTCAATTTTGTTTCATAGTCTTTTCTGTCCATTACTACTGTGGCATTCCCTTTGTCTGCTGGAAATATGATTATGTTGCTATCTCTTTTCAGGGTTTGTAGCGCTTTAATTTCTTCTTTCTGCAAGTTGCTTTTGGGTGGTTTGCTTGTGCATAGGATGTTGGTTACTTGGTGTCTTATTCTATCAACTTCATCTGTATTTAATTTGGTTAGGCTGGATTCTACTGTACATATGATGGATTCTGTGGGGATTTTTTTGGGTGCTATAGCATAATTGAATCCTTTGGTTAGAACATCTGTTTCTGTTTTGGTGAGTTCTCTGTTGGAAATGTCGTATACTAATTGTTTCAGGTGTTGTTGTGAGTTGTTGGGGGTTTTCTTGTCATGTTTTAATTTCCTTAATTTTTTCAAGAGTTTATCATTTTTGTAAGTAGTTTCAGATTCAGCTCTCCAAGTTGTAAGTTGTTTTATCTTGTCCCAAAGTAGAGGGTGGATTTTGCTGCTCAATTCCAGGTGTAGTGTTAGCAAATCTTTGTTTAACTGATCTAATTGGAATCTCTTGCTGTGGAGCTCGTTCCTTAGTAGAGCCATTTCAGTTCTTTTCAGGATACATTTAGTGGCTGCTGTGCTTTGATGAAATGTTAATTTGAAGCAGGTTGGTGTTATATTGTTGTCTCTGCAGCTGCATAGGAATTGGAGGTCACATAGTATTCCTGCTCTTTTAATTTCCAGTTTCTCATAGGTTTTGATCTGGCTGTTTATTTCCTTCCTGTAGAGGTTTGATATTTGTTTTCCTAAGTTTTCGTGGGTACTGTTAAGCCTGGTTTCCCCAACCAGGGTTAGGGAGACAAGCTAAACAGAATGTGCAGCGTTAGTCAGATAGGCACACAGATAAATGAGTGAGCTAAGCTTGTATGTTTATTAACATACAGTAAAAATAACAGATACGCTTGTGCTATCAAAAATATAGTTTATTCCATTATGAGTTCATAGCATAGTCAAAATAACAGTCCAATAGTCATGTATCATTTAGTCAGTCCATTCAGGGATATTCAGTTAGCAAAGTCCGTTTAGAATATCCTATGTCAGTTCACTTACAAGTCAGTCCTTTGTTTTCTCTCCCGTTCCAGCAATGCAGTCTTGAGTCCTTGCAGTAATCAGGGATCATCAAAGCCAGAGAGAGAGCAAGCTGTCGTCTTGCTTCTTTTAAAGTGCTTTCACAACCACTCCCTTAATTACAATCCCACAGTTAAAGTTGCAGACACTTTAACTTATAAACTATGATTACATATTATTATTTACCTAAACCAGTTAGGGTAAACAATGTTATCCCTAACATTCTCCCCTTTTAGGAAATAATAATAAATATAACTATTTACATCTTTAAATCATATTTGTTACAACTCTCTTTAAACTTGCTTACTCCTTGAGCTTTTGTAAATTGGTCTGCAATGTTTTCTTCTGTCATGCAGTATTCCAATTTAATTAGCCCATTCTTTACAGATTCTCTAACATTTAAGTATCTTAAATCAGTATGCTTTGATCTAGTTTTAATAGCAATACTAGTAGCTAACTTTATAGCTGCCTGGTTATCCTCGTACACAATAATGGAATCTTTTACAGTTATACCCATGTCTAATAATAACTGTTTGTACAAAATCAAGTCAGTGCATAATAATGACAGACATGAAAATTCCGCTTCCATCGTGGACAAGCTGATATGCTGTTGTCTGATTGACCTCCACCCTATTAGTGTCTTACCAAATAATATAGCCATCCCAGATGTTGATTTTTTAGTGTTTATATCAGTTGCAAAACTTGCATCTGCATAGGCACTAAGACTCAAATCACCCTTTGGTTCTATATACAATGCATGGTTCATTGTTCCTTTAAGATATCTTAAAATTCTCTTTAAGGATTGCCAATGACATTGTTGTGGACCTGAATTAAAACGTGCCAGCTGATTTACACTATAAGCTAAAGCTGGCCTAGACCAATTGCTTATATATGATAAGCTACCAATCAAAGATTGATATATGGACTTATCAAATTTGGGACTTTGATCATCAGTTTGGCAAACTTCCTGACTCATTGGAGTCTTTGCCGGTTTACAAAGTTCCATTTTAAACGTTTTAATTAATTGGCAAATTTTATCTTCTTGAGATATCTTAAAACCATTTTTTGTTTTGTTAATTGTCAATCCTAGATACTTTTTAATTTCACCTAAATGCTTTAATTTTATCTTTTTGGCTAATAATGATATAATCTCATTAGCTTCATTATTAGTCTTAGTTATCAAAGCAATATCATCTGTAAATAATAACAATAATGACACCGTTCCATTATTTTCTCTTTTAAACACACATGGATCTGCTAAACCAGATTTAAAACCTATATTGTTTAACTCTTTCACAATATATTGGTTCCACTCAAACCCAGATTGTTTCAACCCGTAAAGACTCTTTTTGAGTTTCCAACAATCATTACTATTTACTTTATTGTCTTTTATACCTTCTGGTTTTCTTAAATATATAGTGTGCTGCAATGGTGCATGCAGATAGGCAGTTTCTACATCTAGATGGTTAATGACATAGTTTTTCTTAGCTGCCCACACTAATGCTGCTCTTAAAGATGTTGCTTTAAGGCTTGGTGCAAAAACTTCATCGTAATCAGATGCAGTTTGATTAAATCCTTGAGCTACTAACCTAGCTTTATGGGTAACAGTCCCATCATTTCCAGTTTTTACTTTAAATATCCATTTGCACCCAATGGATTTTTCTCCTGGAGGTAATTTAGCATCTTCATAAACTTTCATTACCTTTAATGAATTTAGTTCCTTTTCCATTGCCTTTTGCCAATTCTCCTGATCCTTAGCAGGATACATCCTAAGTTCATCTACACTAGTTGGAACTTTAGTTACTTGGCAAACTATACTTGCTTGATACCTATCAGGTGGTCTAGTTACACGTGTAGTACGTCTAGGTATTACTGGACTTACAGGTGGACTTTCATTTATTAACTCTTCTTGATTATCTAACTCTTCCTGATCAACTGTTTCCTCTTGTTCTGGTCCTATTTGCTCTTCGTGGACTTCTTCTTTAATTGGACTCTTCTTATAACTTATCTGATCTTTCTGCCTTTTGTAGGGTTCAATAATTACTTCATTATTTAAATCTTGCTCTAATCTATTCCATCCTACATGTTCTAGGAATTTTGCACTAGCACTGGTGTAAACTCTAGATGTACCTGGTTCCCAGAATCTGTAAGATCTATGATTAGATGTATATCCTACAAAATATAATCTTTTAGCTCTATGTTGTCCTTTGTGTCTAAGTTGTGAAGGGATATGCACCCATGCTGGTGCTCCAAATGTGTACATGTAACTTAAATCAGGTTTTGTACCATGCCACAGTGTGAATGGTAATTCACCTGTTGTTGAATTAACAACATTATTTAATATATAATTACCACACATTATAGCTTCTCCCCATAAATTGTCAGGTAATCCTGAATCAGACATCATAGTTTGTGCCATTGATTGTAATGTTTGGCCTCTTCTCTCTATAAAGGCATTATGTTGTGGCCTATATGGTGCAGACATTTTATGTTGAATACCTAACATTCTTAGTCTGTTCTGGAATTTATTATTTGTAAATTCCGTACCATTATCTGTTATAAGAGTTACTAATTTCTTTTTAGTTTTCCTTTCAGCAAATTTTATCCAATTAAAGAGATTTTGAAACGTTTCAGTTTTGCTCTTCATTAAATAGCAAAACCCATATCTAGAATAATGGTCCATTATACATAGTATGTAATGAGCTCCTCCTACACTTGGTTTTTTCGGACCTATTAAATCTGCAAATACTACTTCTAAAGGCTCTTTAGTAGTAAATCCATCAACTCTATTAGCCGGTGTGACCCTGGCTTTGCTTTGATTGCAAATATTACATTGCAAATACTTATTACAAGGTTTCAAACTTATTCCCTTAGATAATTCAACAGTTTTCTTAAGCATTTTAAAATTTAAATGCCCTAGCCTTCGATGTAACAAGTGAATACATTCATCATGAGGTTTCTTATTTTCATAAACTGTGTTAGCCACTTTTAAACCATCATCATTTAACACATATAATTCACCTCTTAAAGATGCAGTAATTTTCTTATCTTCTTTCTCAATTATGCAGTTATCTCCTTTAAAAGTAACTACATATACTAGTTTAACCAAAATTCTAACTGAAATTAAATTAAACTTAAGTTGTGGTACATATAACATTTTTACATTCTCTTTTATAAAAGAACAATATGCTATACCTTGACCTTTAGCTTTCAGTTTCCAGCCATTGGCTAACGATATCTGCTGTGTACTCTGGGACATTTTAATAAAATTTTTGTTATCATTTGTTATACAATGGGATGCTCCACTGTCAACCACCCATAAATTATTTTTTACAGCTCTGTTAGTATACATGGCTAACTCTAAATTTTTATTTATCTTTTGATGACTTTTAGTATTCTGGCCAGCATTCTGGCACTTTGCCTTTTTACAAAATCTTGCCAAATGTCCTCTTCCTCCACAATTAAAACACTTTTTAATTGCGTATGCAGTAGATTCATTATCTTCTTTTTGAGGTTGCTCCCTCCTTAACTCATCTCTTTCAAGCCTTCTTCTGGCCTCTTCAATCAATCTGCCAGTTATATCAGTTGGCAATATTTCAAGGGAAATTACGTAGTTATCATAACTTTTATCAAGGGAAGATAGAATTATGTAGACTTGGTGTAGTTCAGAGAAAATAAGCTCTTTCTCGTGCAGTTCTTGAAAAATGCTTTGCATAGTTTTCAAATGACTCAGCATATTACCATTTGTTTGGAGATGTGTACTGAAAAGCTTTCGTGTTAGATTTATGTGAGCACCAACATTATCTCGAACATAAATCCTCTTCAGCTTCTGCCAACACCCAACAGCCGTTTTCTCTCCATGGATATAAACAAGCTGTTGATCAGTTAAGGTTAACCCAATTATGCAAATAGCTTGTTGATTTTTATGCATAAATTCTTCTATCTTTAGTTTATCTTCCTCATCCTCTGGATCCCATTCTTCTACGTTTGGTGGATTTTCAATTATGTTCCACAAACCTTCTCTTCGTAGAAGCAGACTGCATTTCATAGACCATGATACATAGCTTGTTCCATCCAGCTTGGATATAAGGGACAAACTTTGTAAATTGACTTGTGCCATGTTTTCTTATATGGATATAAAACTATAATTAATAAAACACAGCTGTCTGTTTTACTGTAATGTATAACAACACAAACTCTCACTTTTACATAAATCTGTTTTATCCTAGTTAAACTGACTTTGCAGCCTCTGGGCCCATAACCAGTGTTAAGCCTGGTTTCCCCAACCAGGGTTAGGGAGACAAGCTAAACAGAATGTGCAGCGTTAGTCAGATAGGCACACAAATAAATGAGTGAGCTAAGCTTGTATGTTTATTAACATACAGTAAAAATAACAGATACGCTTGTGCTATCAAAAATATAGTTTATTCCATTATGAGTTCATAGCATAGTCAAAATAACAGTCCAATAGTCATGTATCATTTAGTCAGTCCATTCAGGGATATTCAGTTAGCAAAGTCCGTTTAGAATATCCTATGTCAGTTCACTTACAAGTCAGTCCTTTGTTTTCTCTCCCGTTCCAGCAATGCAGTCTTGAGTCCTTGCAGTAATCAGGGATCATCAAAGCCAGAGAGAGAGCAAGCTGTCGTTTTGCTTCTTTTAAAGTGCTTTCACAACCAATCCCTTAATTACTATCCCACAGTTAAAGTTGCAGACACTTTAACTTATAAACTATGATTACATATTATTATTTACCTAAACCAGTTAGGGTAAAACAATGTTATCCCAAACAGGTACTTACATGTATGGCATTCAGCTTTGTTTGGGTATTTTCCCACGTCTTTGTAGTTGTGCTTTTAAAGTTGTAGCAACGTTTCGGCAGAATCTCATCTGCCATCATCAGGCTTCTGGTCTTCTCCAAGACCAATAAACACAGACCAAGCCTCTCAACCAATCAGGATGAAGAAAAAAACAATTCTGGCACAGCAATAGGCTGCCCCAAATTTAAATCTGAGACCACTGTAAAAGTCTGACTCACAGATAAACACTATACAGAAGCCTGATGATGGCAGATGAGATTCTGCCGAAACATTGCCCTCATGAACAGATGAGTACCTAACATGAAGAATGACACCAGACCCACACCCACGAGGGCCACACAAGATGCCGCCACCACACTTCCATGCAAAAAGCAGACTCACACCCACACAGAAGATGAGACACGACCATGGACCAGAAGCTGCACTGCAGCTGCATCACTATCCACTTCAAACCTTTCCAAGCCATACGTGAAGCGAACTGACCCCCATCATGAAGATGCAGCACGACCACGAACTCAAAGCTAAACAGCAAGATCAGAGCTCACTAGCTCAAATCCCCCAGCAACTAAGACTAACCTGAGCACAACCAAGCCCCCACCTGAACAGAACACACCTCCAGCCAATCAGAACACGGCCAACCCCCCCAACCAATCAGAACACAGCCAAAACCCCAACCAATGAGAAGACACCCCTACAGAATCAGAACCCAGCCAAGCTCCCACCCAATCAAGTCACATCCCCACCAGCAGTTAAAAGGAAGAAGCAGCTGCAAGCTCACATCACTCTGAGAAGCACAGAGCTGAAGACACTAGCCAGAAGATGATGAATGAGACTTCATCGAAACGTTGCCTAGATACTTCCAATCTTATGCGGGAGAAAACCTGAATAACCAAAGATCGATCTATCTATCTATCTATCTATCTATCTATCTATCTATCTATCTATCTATCTTATCTATCTATCCATCCACACTGTGTATGTATATACATGCACATACTTGCATACAGATCAATTATAATACCTAAAAGTGGTATTTTAATTATTTAGTAATAATCATATAATTAATTTCATGATAATGTCATTAATGAAACACAAGAAAAAGGATGAGAGTTACCAAAGTTGATAAAGATGTTTGTTAAAATTATCTCAAAATAGTAGTTGATTGCAAACCAAGTTTAAGTCAGCTGTGTGATGTTTATGGAATGAAGGCAATGTATTCATAAGAATTTCAGGAAATGAATGTTCTGATTTGAGGAGACCTCAACTCAAGAACCAAGTCCCTTTGGAATCACCATGTTTGGAGAAGACATTGCACAAAATCTGGATCAGTTTTAGGGAAGGGTGATTAAGTCAAGGAAGAGATCAAAGGAGCTGCTCTTAGCCTAAAGGAAAGACAACAGTTGCTTTATAAGACTGGAAAATAACAAGTCTGGAAGTAGCTTCTCCAACTTACATAATCTCTTGGTTGGAGAAGAAAGTCTACAGCACTCATCTGTTAACTGTTAACACAGAGCATTGGCTATGGACAAATGGTCTCATTCCCAAGAGAGAAGATGCTGGGTGAATGGGAGAAAAATATCCTAAAAGGAGAACTGAGTCAGTGATCCAGAAAAGTTCAGTCTTCTCTTCATTGATATATCTTAATGTAAACACTGAACATCTACCAGTCAGAAAACTGGGATTCCTTTAGAGAGTAGGAGTTAGGCTAGATCAAGGGTCTTCAAACTTGGCAAGTTTAAAACTTGTGGACTTCAAAGAGATGATGGGATTACAAGTAGTAAAGAAAAGCAAATACTTAGGAATATGGTTGACAGCACAATGTAAGACACGAATGGAAAATAACTATGACAAATTATTAAAACAGGTAAAGAAAGATCTAGGGACATGGGTTAAACTGCAATTTTCTCTATTAGAGAGAATTGCCACTCTTAAAATGTCCATTCTCCCTAAATTCACCTATTTATTTCAGACAATACCAATTAAAATACACAAAAACCATTTTGCGGAACTTAATAGGATAATTGCAAAATTTATTTGGCAAGGGAAAAAACCGAGAATAAACTTGAAAGCAATGCAAGATATGAAGAGCAGGGGAGGTATGGCCCTCCCAAATTGGGAGTTATATCATTGTGCAGCTTCCTTGGTATGGTTGAAAGATTGGGTGAATCTATCTAATAAAAGAATACTAACTTTAGAAGGCCATGATTTACAGAGGAGGTGCACCTTCCTTTGGGATATGGGGAAAACCATATATTTTAATAGACTTAATTAGAGATTCTCTACTGGCCAATTGGAACAAAATAAGGAGAAAACATTATTTAAAGGTCCCGGTCTAGCTCTCAACAATGGAGGCGATGATTCACCCAAATAATTTGGACATTAATAAGATGTTAAAGTATAAACTATTGGCTACACAAGGAAATTTGAAATTATGGCAAGATCTCCAGGAAAAAGAGTTACAAATTGATCGATGGGCATATCTCCAAGTCCAGAATAGATATAGACAGGACATGAAAGACTTCGAAATCTATAATAAACCACAACAATGAGATAAAATTCTATTAGGCCTAGATAAAAAAATATAACAAAATTGTAGAATTATTTATTAGAGATAGAATTAGAGAAAGAAATAGTTGAAGATAATATGATAGCTTGGAGTAGGAATATAGGCCGTAGCATTACCCTAACAGAATGGGAGAAGATCTGGAATAGAAACAATAAAATTACAAAATCTGCATCATATAAAGAAAATGCTTATAAAATGTTCTATAGATGGCATCTACCTCCTTCAAGATTAGCGAAGATGTTTCCCAACATGAGCCCTAAATGCTGGAAGTGTAAAAAGAAAGAAGGAACATTCTACCACACGTGGTGGTCTTGTACAGAAACCCAAAGATATTGGCTGAGAATAAAGAAATGGTTGGAGGAAATTATGTCTGAGCAGATTGAAATCAAACCAGAATTCTTCCTATTAGGGATTCTCAACAAACAATTCCTAAAAAAATGTTAAATATATAATACTACACATATTGACGGCAGCTAGATTGGCTTTCGCACAATGCTGAAACAACCCTATACTCCACCCGAGGGAATGATTATTCAGAAAATATCGAGTTGTGCAGAAATGGACAAAATAACTCTATCACTAAAAATTAAAGAAGTATCAGAGTACTATATGAGTTGGAATTATTGGCATGAGTGGATTGATAGAAGTTAGACATAATAATAATAATAATAATAATAATAATAATAATAATAATAATAATAATAATAATAATAATAATAATAACAACAACAACAATAACCATAACCATAACAATAATAACAATATTAACAATAATAAATTGTGAATGAGGAGTGTTAATAGTAGTAATTAGATATTTGCACGAAAGATTAATTGCAAATATGGCACAAAATAATGAGATAAATAAGGAACCACAAACTGTTGATGATGTAATTGTTTTTAATTGTTTACCCTTTACCCTTTTTGTTCTTTCCTTCCCAATTTGTTTGAGTGTTGTTTGTATATTTTAATTGTAAAAAGTAATAAAGTTTATTAACAAAAAAAGACTTGTGGACTTCAACTCCCAGAAATCCTGAGCTAACATGACTGGAGGAGGAATTCTGGGAGTTGAAGTCTACAAGTCTTAAAGCTGTCGAGTTTGAAGACCCCTGGCTACATGGTCTCAGGGGCTCCTTCAAATTGATAAACGTATTAATGTAAAATGCTAGGTTGCCAATCACAAACCTATATCTACACTGATTTATTTTAAAATGCCTTACATCCTTTTTAAAATTAGCAGTACTTATATCCAAAATATTGTCATGTTGCCTGCTCTTTGGGACATTATCTCCTGAGTGATTAGATGGGTAAAGCCTATTGGCTTTAGCACAAGTATGTTGAAATGGTTTCCCTCCTTCTTCTCTGGATTCCTTCTCAAATGAAACTAAGTTAGATGGATTCTTATTGGGATCCCGTACCTGCCATGGCTGCAGTCTTATCTTTTCGCCTTCCTTCCTTCTTCTCCTGGAGGAATAGGCAGTATTCAAGGCATGGGCCAAAGGTCTTAACAATACTATAAAAATTGTCATCATTTTGAACCAATTTACCATTCATTATGTCTTCGGTCTCCACTGATGCTTTCTGTGTGCATCTTCTCCGATCTTTGACAGAAAAAAACCCCTTTGAAGAAGAACAGTGGAAACAACGCTCTTGAAATTGGGGTATTCCAAAGAAAAATAATTCCAAGGCATTTTCATTAAGCCTTTTTTTCTTTGATAAACAAAAGTCCAAATACTAGGGATGTATTTATAAAGTCTGCTCCTTTCAACTAGCCTTTCAATTGTCCATTCTAAAAAAGTTGAAATGATCCAGATTTTTCCTTCGATGGGTTCTGGCACACGCAGAAACGCTAAATGGATAAGACCAATGGCAACCCTGATGGTACCAATTCTGATAAATAAAACAGAGACATTGACTTGTCTCCACTAAGAAATGACCTCCCTGAGGGGTATTAAAGGTGTACTATATGAGAAAAGTTGTGATGTAACAACACAAATTCCATTCCTGCCAAGTATAGGAGTCAAAGATCTCATGGATTTTTCTCCCTCTTCTGTGTCTGAAGCAAAGAGACTAATCAAGGTCCATCTGAAAGGGAGGAGCACTTGGACAATTGCTGGGTAGTGAACCCCTTCTTTGGGGGTCATCCGGTAGAAAAAGGGGAATTGACTTTTATCATTAAGAGCCTCTGCAGAAGTTGCACAAGTGATCTGAAAAGGTAATGAATGTTGTGTTATATCTGGGGACAGATCAAGTCCAAAATTTTAATTTTTAAGAAATCCTAATTGGTCCTTATCAACATATTAGATTAGTTGATTGTTGATTAGTCATTAGGCCATATCAAGATACATGACATAAAAGCACAGAGTGTTAAGAAGAATAAATAAAATAGAAAAATTGTGTGACCCTGATGCTCTCCAATTAGATTTTTGTGCAGCAGAAGCTTCAGTCATCCAATCAGTCTCTGAAGAAAATATGAAGAGAATGTACTTTCGATTCCACACTGCTGTCTACTCTTTAAAACTGCCCCTTCTTTCTGTTGACAACTATAAAATGTGTATACAGAATGTTTTATGAGTTGACTTTAAGCTGCCCTCACTTCTTGAAGGTGTCCAGAACAACACACACACACACAAAACAAATTGATTGCAGATATGGCCACCTGCAAGTGGCCCCAATGACTCTAAAAGAATCCAGATGACCAGCTGTCTGCAAGGAATATAAATTCTTCTATTCCCCACCATTCAGTCAGAGCTGAAGAAGCTTCCTGGATGAGAAGCAAAATGTCTTCAAAGAAAAACAAGAAAGTCCAGTTGCTCTTGAAAAAAGCTCCTTTGAGATGCCCTTGGTATTTATTTTCATTGGGTCAGTAATTGCTAGGATGATTTTTATAATGCTTTTAATATAAAGGAAATAATATTGCTACCCAACTGGATTATTTATCCAGTAAATAAGCCTGTCAACAGAGGATCCCACCAGTAAGGATACTTTTTGAACAGGTCAATTGACACAAAGTCCTCTTCAGGGGAACTATTGTTTTTCAAGCCTTTTATGGTGAATTTGATCATCAATGTATTAGTGTAAAAATAGTTGATATGTTGGCTAATATGCTTGTATTTTGTTAGTTAATTAAAATCTTTTAATAATTTAATTTTTAATATTTTAACTATTTGGTTAATTAGTGCTAGTGGTTACTATGAGTCTACATATACGTTTTTCCAACAGTAGATAGGATAATTCAATGAGACTCTTTTCACAAATCTGAGATTTATTCACCATTAAAAATATAATTATTTTGGCTCAGATCATGTAAAAAATGTGAGCTTCCATAAGTGCTGAACCTTCCTGTTGTACAGAAGACCCTTTGGTTGGATACAGAACCTCTCCCCACCTCACAGAAACCTCCAAAGCAATGAGGATGTGACACAAAAATAAAACAGTCACAAAAATAGAATAAATTCCCTTTAATGCTTCCAACTTGGGCTCCAATATCCAATTATCCTTGGCTTGATATCAAACTCTTCCAAAAACAGTCTACGAAAAGAGTAAATGCAGTCTGAACCAAAAGTAAAGATAATTAGAAATTTAAAAAAACCAACACAAACCATACTGAAGTCATTAACAGAGCAGGCCAGGATGATAAATTGCAGACTTCCACAAGATAATGCAGCAACCACACTTGGAAAGACGCCAAAACCCAGATAAGCCTCGACCAAGATAAAGCATGCTTTGCTTCCAGCAAAGAGCTATTTAAAATTATATCCTGTTCTCAATTGTATCCTGTTCTCCCAGCTGCAACTAATGAAAGGGATCAGGGCCTTTTCCTCTCCCATAAACATGTTGCTCCTTTCTCCATTCCTCCCTGCATGCCCTAGGATGAAGAGTGGGTGGCCCTGGATCTTCCTCTGAATGCCCAGCAGACTGTGTTCTTTCCTCATTTCTTCCACAGCCACCGGAGGCACATTCCCTTTCCCTGTCAGCTCCTCAATCTCCCCCTCAGAGTCAGACTCCAACAAGGGCATGACAGAGTTCATGAGACAATATGCTTGTTTTGGTCCTTGCCCTGTGGAACCCAATGCCTACAATGGCTATGGTGAAAAGCAGCTCTTACATTCCATAGAGAAGGTATAGTTAAGTTTACTCATCATGCCTTTCACTTTACCAGGTAGAGAAACACACACACACAAACCTGTGGGATTTTGTAGGTTCCTACTAAAGTTGATATCTGAATGGAGATGTCACTGTCAGCTGCATCCAGAAGAGCCAAAAGGTTGTCCTGCCTTCCACAGCTGTAGTTGGGAACGTTGACTTCTCCTGTAGAGACCATGTCCAGCAAGGCCTCTGAAGTGCCAAGTGTGTTGTCATAGTTGTCATGGATGTTGTAGCCAAATGTGAGATTGTGCAGAAGTTGATTGTTCCTGTTGATCACTTCAATAGCAAAAATGAAGCGTTGGGTACATCCAGGGCCAAAAGATGCGACACTGTAAAAAAAAAGTTAATATCATCATCATTATCATCATCACCATCATTTTTTCTCATATATTCCCTTTTGTCTCCACAAGCCTGTTGAGACTTAAATCTTCTAGCTGATCCAAAATCAGTTACTAGTCACCATTTCATTTTTATGAGGGTGAAGAGATTGCGATGGAAATAGTCCTTTACCAGGGCTAAGAACCACAGAGTTCGTAGTACTATTCGTAGTAGTCCTGACTTTAATTTTCTAAGATTCAATGACTCATGATTAAAGTAGATCTATCAGTAAAGCAAGAACATGGCTTAATAACTGGGCCAGCAAAGCAATTCTAGAAACAAGTTGTGATATGTAAAATTATACCTATGGAAATATAAAGTAATCGCCATTTTTAACCTCTGTGTTAATCTAAGATAATTTACTAGAATATTATGTAAGAATTCTCTATTGTTTTGTATAAAGGTTATATATTTTGCGGGTCATGCTGTCCAGTGTCATGTTAATGATGGAGATTATTGGAAATGGAAACGAGTAAACAAATTAAGGAAACAGCTGGTATGCAACAATAAAAGGGGTGTTTCTAGGGAGACATGTAACTGGATAGATTGTGAACCTGGAAAGGGGCAGAGACTGTATATTTGAAACTGTATATAAACCCCCAACCTTCCCAGGAAACATGTCTTCTGCGGCCATGAACGCAGAATTCCCTTTTGCAAAAGCTCCATAATAAAGCTCCTATTTATTGTTCTCATGTCTCCAGTTGTCTGAATACCTGAATGGTTGATTTTTATCACACAAGTCATCCTTATTTCTAAAAGGAGCAGGCATTCAATTTCGGCTGGGAGAGGCAAATACAATACTGTCAGTCACTAAATGAAATTAAAATCAATATTGAACTCACAATAGCAGGAAGAGGAGAAGATCCTCTGGACTTCTGGGTCTTTCTTTCTCAGGTTCTTTTATGATTTCTTCTGCCCCATTCTTGTATTTGATTTTCTCCCATGAGGTAAAAGAGAAGAGCTCCATAAATCAAAATGATCCAGGAATTTGCACGTGTCCTGCATGCAATCTAGAAATAAGTGCAGTAAGGAGGCAGGAAGAAGAATGATAGAAATGCAAATAGAGAGAATGCAATTCTATGACACTGAATGACTTACTGTGGAGAGGAAATATAACGAACCCCATTGAACTATAATAACTGAAGTGAACATTTTCTCGCCGTGAGAAAGATGCTAATGAGATGGTCACCTGGCCTGTAAAAGTTCCATAGATCTCCTCCATGGGTCCTGCTGCTTCAGAGTTGAGGAACATTTGGTTCTGAGCCTCACATAGTTTCTCTGGCTCAGCACAAGCAGCAGCATCAGAAGCAGAAGAAGGAGATCCATTTCTCCTTGGATGGAATCGGGCACTTCTCTGTTTCTAAAACAAGAAGAGTTTGAAGAAGAGTTCCAAAAATGGAAATGCTAGTGGCTTCCTGAGTCTGAAGCAGAGACAGAGTTTCACCTGGGCAGGAGACAAAAGGACATTCAACAGCACAGTCCCAGCCTGTCCTAAATGTTGTACGAACTCCCAGCCTAACCAGTAGAATTTATCTTTTCTGTTGCAAGATTCCTCCCATTTTTCTTTCAGCCTGATCTTTACCTCAAAGACAAACTCTGGAAAAGGAGCAAGAGTCCTCAAAGGCTGAGATGGTGATAATTACAGTGAGAAGCAACTTTTCTTCTGGGGATCCTGAACTTATGATAGGTAGCTAGAGGAATGCATGTTGGTGAAAAATTACAGCTATACCCCTGGGAACCTGTTCTGTGGTGGTTTTGGTCTTTCCTGTCAGCACACATCCAGAAAGTGTTGCTTGAGGAAGCTAATTGAATACCTGAGTAATTGATTTCTACTGTCCTTCAGCATGGTCTCTTGTCTCCAGAGACTGCTGGGAAGGTCACCCAAAGTTATGGACTGTGGTGCCAAATTAGGGTGATGGCATTTAACTCAAGTGCTACCTGTGTTCTAATGTCAAAGGAACAATTACTACCCTTAAACCTGCTAATTTTAAGAGTGGCCCCTGTTTTATATTTTACCAAATTTACCACAAAAGTTGTCCTCAATTTACAATCTCAACTGAGCCCAAAATTTATCTTGCTAAGTGAGAAATTTGTTAGGTGAGTTTTGCCCCATTTTACAACTTTTCTTGCCACAGTTGTTTAGTGAATCATTGCAGTTGTTAAATTAGTAACATGATTGTTAAGTGAATCTGGTTTCCCCATTGACTTTTGCAAGGGGACAACATTAGAATTCTTTATTGGCCAAGTGTGATTGGACACACAAGGAATTTGTCTTGGTGCAAATGCTCTCAGTGTACATAAAATAAAAGATACATTCATCAAGAGTCAAGAATCATCAGGTACAACACTTAATGATAATCATAGGATACAATAAGCAATCAAATCATACGAGGAAACAGTCAATATGAATCGTAAGGATACAAGCGACAAAGTTACAGTCATACAGTCACAAGTGGGAGGGACTGGGTGATAAGGAGAGATGAGATTAACAGTAATAGTAGTGCAGACTTTGTAAATAGTTGAACAGGGTTGAGGGAATTATTTGTTTAGCAGAGTGAAGGCGTTCGGGAAAAAACTGTTCTTGTGTCCAGTTGTTCTGGTATGCAGTGCCCTTTAAGGGTAGGAGTTGAAACCATTTGTGTCCAAGATGTGAGGGGGTCTGTAAATATTTTCACAGCCCTCTTTTTGACTCGTGCAGTATACAGGTCCTCGACTGAAGGCAGCTTGGTAGTAATTGTTTTTTCTGCAGTCCTAATTATCCTCTGAAGTCTGTGTCTGTCCTGTTGGGTTGCAGAACCAAACCAGACAGTTATATTAGCCTAGGACACTGCCTCCATCATAAATATCAGTCAGTTGTCAAGCATCCAAATGTAAATCACAGGACCATGGGAATGCTGCAACAATCATAAGTGTGAAAAACAACCATAAGTCACTTTTTTTCAGTGCTATTGAAATTTTGAACAATTACTAAATGAACTGCTGTAAGCAGTGGAGGATTAAGGCTCACTAGTGCTCTAAGCACTGACAAATTTTGGTGCCCCCTCTCCTTTGTACATACTGTACAAACGAAGCCAAATTATTGTGGTTCACCAGCAGCAGGTGTGGACGGCTGAGGGCTTGGAGTGCGAGGACTCAGGTGAGGGGCCTGCGTATGATGCAGGACTATCAGGGATTGGAATGCTGCCTTTGGAGACTGTGGAGGCTGGAAGCAGCGATGAAGAGGTTCCCGAGGAGCCTATACCCAGCGTGAATGTGCACAAGGCTGCTTGAAGGAAAGAGCAGCTGCAGCAGCACGGGAGACTCGGAAGTAAGGCTGCAAGGTAATGGCCCCTCCCTGAGGAGATAAAAGCCAGCTGAGAAACCATAGTTCTTTGCAGGAAGCAAAAAAGTTTCACACTAAAGCCTGGTGGACGTTAGGAACATCTGAGTTGGTGTTTGGAGACTCTTTGTATTGGAGTTATTGCTTGGTAACTTTATCTGTTGTTCTTGGCAGCCTTGTAAAATCTGGGCAAGGCTCTTATCAGAGCTAATTGGTTTGAGGCTCTTATCAGAGTTAATTGGTTTGAAGCCTTTTACCCATGAAGGAACAGGATTCAGAAAGAAACATTAAAAAGTTGTGCTGTTACCTTTATCTCGTGTTTGCTTCCTTGGAACCAGGTTTGGGTCAGAACACATATTCTCAATGTTGTAGTGCCCCCTTTGGGCCTGGTGCCACAAGCATGTCCTTAGTCTGCTTAATGGTTAATACACCACTGGCTGTAAGTCAAGGACTACCTATATAAATTTAGAAACGTCCTTTTGCCAGTGTTTAAATGGAATTTCAGTTGTCAATATCAATAATGTCTTAAATAAAAATAATGTCCTTTGTAAAGTATTCATCTTAATGACAGAGATTCTAACCAATGAATAATCGCTAATTATTCCACTTTGATAGTTTTTTTAAAAAAATATCAGTCCATATATGTATGTACACAATTATTTTGAAACAATTTAGAATTTGCATTTGTCAATGTAACCCCAAGAGACTTTTTCTTCACCTCAAAACCTAACTTTCTTGTCAATACTTCATAAACTTGAAAAGCCATATTCTTAACAAGCATCACGTGTGTTTTTCATTCCTATCAATGTTTTCATCATCCTTGCCATCTTTTGCTCATCATCATCTTTTATTGTATTGTTTCTTAGTTTTTAATGTTTCAATTTTTGTGAAGCCTTCAGAGACATTAGAGAATGGGCAATATCTGCATTTAAACAAATAGGCAAATAAAAATATAAGAATAAGGGCTGCGGTGGTGCAGTGGTTAGAATGTAGTACTGCAAACTAATTCTGCTAACTGCCAGCAGTTAGATTCTCACTGCCCTCAAGGTTGATTCATCCTTTCATCCTTCCGAGGTTGGTAAAATGAGGTCCGAGATTGTTGGTGACAGTAGGCTGACTTTGTAAACCGCTTAGAATGAGCTGTGAGGCACTGTGAAGCAGTATATAAGTCTTATTGCTATTGCTATATAAGTCCACCAGACTCCATTATGATAGTGCCCAACATATTGTGAGAAGAGGACAACTAGCCCTAAAGTTGGTGTAGGCCTCTGCCTAATTGAAGGCCTCAAATTAACAATATATAATAATGCCGGCTGAACTGATTTCGCAAGCATGGCGAAATATTTGCAATCTGCTGAGCTGAATTTGCAGGAACGGCAATATGTTTGCTGTCTGCTACTTCTGCAAAAAGCATATATTTGGTGAACAATCAAAAATTGAGCTATTTTGGATCATGAATGTGTGAGACATTGAGAAAAAGGGGAACTGAAAGTAGCAGATGGTAAGCGAGTTGGCATATACCAACAAGTGGGTATTAAGTGTTGGACAGTATGAGGGAATAAGGAAGTACATCCAGTAAGAATACATCCTACTGGGTGGGCTTCAGAAGAAGGGGATAAAAGAAGGGGATAAATCTCAAATCAGGGACACTGATAGTAGCTATCCTTTCTGGAGTTAGCTGCTATCTCTGAACCTCATTGCAATGGGTTTTAGTAAGTATTATCTTACTAGAAATGTTGTTATGTTATGATGGCTTTTCATGTTCCAAATTGCTCATGAAATAAACCTCTGATCTCAAAGTAAGATTTATTACTTGTGGTTTGTCTGTGTATTTCCTTTACTGAATTATTTTTATAACAATATATTCTTATTAAAATTAGGTGGGGGCAGGGGGGAGAGAACAGGAAGTGATGAAATGGGGCTAGTTTTTGGCCTGCAAAGGCTGCAGAAGCCTTCCTCAAGCCTTTGGGAGGGCGAAAAAGGCCTCAAACTGCCCAAAAATCCATGAGACGTGTGCATGCCCAGTGAGGTAAGTTTGCCTGCAGCTTGTGTGCCAGCACAAATGGCTCTGCATGCCACCCGTGGCACGCATGCCATAGGTTCGCCATCACGGGTATAGAGTTTCCTGCTTGAGCAAGGGATTAGGCTAGAACAGTGGCTCCCAACCTTTTGGCCACCAGGGACCGGTTCCATGGAGAAAGGTTTTTCCATGGAGCGGAGGGGGCATGGTTTTGCGTGCTGCCTGCATCCCATCAATGGGTCTTTGCTTGTTTTCACAGCCCAGCTTCTGGCATGCTGTGGCCTGGTGCCAGTGCACAAAATTTCTTGGCTGAAGTTCCCATCTCTGGTGATCTTGAATTAATAGGCAACCCTATAATGCTCAGCATTAGAATATCATCCACTCTGGATGTCAGCTCCTATGGGAGGTCGTTGAAACTGGTTCAATAAAACACTTCACTCACAGTCTTGATGTAGCAATGTGTGTTTATTTTGGCTTCCTCCACCAGCAGCAACAACCGGAAAGTCCAAGTAAAGCCAGCGCTGAGAGTGTCTGCCTCTCAGCACTGTTTATATTTCCTGTTCACCTCCCATTAATTAGCTAACATCCGCCCTTAGCAAAACACCCAACATCCATCTACAGAAATCTTGCGCTCTACCACCCAACCCCCCAAATAACACCTTCCCCCTCCCTGAATGTCATCCTTCCACCCCGATCCATCCAATATCCCCTATGTGGAATGCTGACCAGCAGAAACGACATCCCGAAGTATATCCCAGCTGGTAAAGGAGAAGAGTGGGAGGCATTGTGCTTAGAGCTTTGCAAAATGCCAAACAACTGATGTCATTTCCCAGCCAGTCACACCAAAGTGGGGAGGGGTGGTTGCACTTGGCTTCGTCAGCTGTCATCATCAATTCAGGACCTTCAAGGTAGATAGCTCTCTCCCAATCATAGCGACGTGTTGAGCTGATTCCATCAGCAGCGTTGTTTTTTTTTTTTTTTTTGTAAACAATTTTATTGGTTTTTAAAGACAAACAAAACAAACAAAACATAAAAACATCCAGCTTTCTTCCATAAATATACAAGCAGTGTGTTGGTTGGTTTATCACTTTTTTGTGCATCCATTTCGTAGTTTCAATTACAATTACATCACATAATAACTCATATTATCAATAAAAAATTAAATACCCTAGTATCACTATTAAACAATCATTTGACTATAATTTTATTCATTCATACTTTGCGAAATAACTATAATTTACTTAATTTGTTTTATAACAATTCATATAATCCTACCCAGTCTATCCTAAAAACATTTTATAGATATAATATCAAAAAAAGAAATAAAGTATGTCTTTATATTCGTTATTTTCTGAAATTCTAGATATTCTATTATTGTGTAAAATTATCTAACCATTGATAGAAAAGGTCCCAAATTTTATAAAATTGTTTATCCTCTTGTTCTCTAATTTCAAATGTCAATCTACTCAGTAACAGACTTACAACAATCCAAGAAGAACGATGATCAACAACAGTCAACAGGGAAAAATGCAGGAACCAAAAACAGCGACCATCAGAACACCTGGCAACTAGCAACTAACAACAACAGAACTAAACAACCCAGGTTTCTGGCTCCATCTTATGGCCGTTTGAGGAACCACACCCAATTACAATTTTAACATTCCCTTAAAGATATAATAGTAAATGTCTCTCCTGGTTTATATATTTCCAACCCAACTATTAGGTGATTATCAATTCCTAACATTCTCCCCTTTGGGTAGGACATTATATTACACCTTACAGTTTAAGCCCATAATCCTCACAGCAAGCCTTATGCTTTACAGAGCCTTGGGCTTTTGTAAAATGATCTGCAATGTTATTCTCTGACATGCAGTACTCCAGTTTAATCATTTTACTTTGTACACATTGTCTCACATTTAAATATCTTAAATCTGTGTGTTTTGATCTTGTCTTTAAAGTGAGATTGGAAGCCATCTGTATTGCTGATTGGTTGTCTTCATAAACAACAATAGAATCTGTTACATCAACTCCCATATCAATCAATAGTTGCTTATAATAAACTAAATCTGTACATAATAAAGACAAACATGAGAATTCAGCCTCCATTATTGATAAACTTAGATGTTTCTATCGAATAGACCTCCATCCAATCAACACCTTTCCTAATAACACTACAGTAGCTGACATAGATTTACGTGTATTTACGTCTGTAGCATATGCAGTTAAACTTAGTTCATCCTTAGGCTCCAAATATAATGCATAATGCATTGTTTGTTTCAGATATCTTAACACACGCTTAGCAACTTGCCAGTGCCTTTCAGGAGGCTCAGCATTAAATCTAGCTAATTGGTTAATACTGTATGCTCTATCTGACCTCGACCAATTACTGAGATAAGATAAGCTACCAATCAAGGACTGATAAATATCTTTATCAAAAACAGGACTTTGTACATCACTATGGCTAAATTCCTGGCTCATTGGTGTTTTAGCTGGTTTACAAAGTTCCATTTTAAAATTCTTTAGTAATTGGTTAATTTTATCTGCCTGTGAGATTTTGTATCCTCCCCTAGTTTTATCTATTTTTAAACTAAGATATTGTTTAATTTCACCTAACTGTTTTATCTTAAATTTCTTTTCTAATAGTGAAATAATCTCAGTAGCTTCTTGTTCAGTTTTGGTGATTAATGCTATGTCATCAGTAAACAATAGCAACAATGAAATTACACCATCACTTTCCCTTTTAAATAAACATGGATCAGCCATGCCAGCTACAAAACCTATCTTATTTAATTCCTTAACTATACACTGGTTCCACTCATATCCTGATTGCTTCAAGCCATAAAAACTCTTTTTTAATCTCCAGCAATCAGTTGTATTATCATTTTCGAGACCTTTAAATATATAGTTTGTTGCAGCGGTGCATGAAGAGATGCTGTCTCTACATCTAAATGATTTATAACGTATTAGCTCTTTAGCTGCCCACACTAATGCGGCCCTGGATGTAGTAGCTTTCAGACTAGGTGCAAACACCTCATTGTGGTCATTTGCTGTCTGATTGAACCCTTGTGCTGCTAACCTGGCTTTATGGGTAACAGTGCCATCCACACTAGTCTTAAGTTTATAAATCCATTTACACCCTATGGCATGTTCACCTGGTGGTAACCTGACATTTTTGTACACTTCCAACCTTTTTAAGGATTTCGGTTCCTTATCCATTGCTTCTTGCCAATGAATTGCCAATTCTTAGCAGGATACAGTTTCAGTTCATTGTATTTACCAGGAACTGTATTCACTTGGCATACAACACTTGCCTGATATCTATCAGGTGGTCAAGTTACTCTGGCTGAACCTCTCGGTAATTCAGGGCTAACTGGTGGACTCTCCTGTTCCACCTGCTCCTGTTCTTCTACCTCCTCCTGTGCCTGTTCTTCCTCCTCCTCCTGTGCCTGTTCTTCCTCTTTAATGACTATTGAAGGTTTAATTATTTCATCTTTACGGACTACTTTGGTGTCAGTAATAACAACATTGTTGGATTCTGTTGTGTCCGCGAAATGATGCCAGGAGTCGGTGACTTTCGTGCAAGCTCTTTATTCGTAAGATGGAACCGAACTGGCGAAAGGAAAAAGCCCGCGGCTTTTATTCCTTTCGACGCAGCGGCCGCGGCCAATGGCACCGCTTTGAATCTCCCGTGATCTGTATGGACCAATCGCGGGAGATTCCTAGCGAGTCAATCGGCGCGGCTCGCCTGACCAATCGGAGAGCCCCGCACTTTGGCCAATCAAAGCGCGGGGATCTCGAGTATGTTAATTAAGGACAGAACACCCCTCCCCTCTTGGTTCAGTCCTTACGTTGCGTAGTCACGTAGGTAGGCGGGGCTCCGTCTGGGCTTACTTGACCTGCGCAACTCAGTTGTAGGCTGGATCCCGGCCGGTTCGGTCGGGATCTCTGCTGCTCCTGCTGCCGTCGTGGGAACCGGCTGGTTGATCGGGCCGGTCCTTTCTCCGTAGCTCCCTCCTGGGCCTTCCGGGTTGGTTGAGCTGCGGGTTTCGCCGCTCCCGCTCGGTCTTTCCGGGTCAGTCAAGCTGGCCTGGCTGTTTCTTCCTGGCGGGGGGTCGTGATGGCTGCTTTCCGGTGAGTACTGCTGGTTTATTCTTCTTTGGTTTTGGTCCCCTGGGTATTCCCTCCCCCCTTGGTTTGTGTTGTGGGGGTTGGTTTCGCCTGTTTGTGCGTCGGTGGTTTGTTGGTTGGTAGTCCTCGACCTTAGTTGGTCGATGTGGCGTTTCCACGCTCATCCGTCTGCTGTTTGTAGCCGGTACGAGTGTGGGCCTGTTGTTTGTGTGATGACGGCTGGAATCCATAGTGGGTCTCCCGTCAGGTTTTTTGCGTATACGGGGTCGCCGGGTGCGAAGGTTCGGTGTTTGCTGTTTGAGTCTGGGGGCCTCTCCGGGTTATACGTGGAGTGTAACCTGTTGAGTGGGGACCTTAGTTTCCTGCCCATTAATAGTTCGGCTGGGCTTTTATTCGTTGTGGTATTTTGTGGGGTTGTGGTATATTGTGGGGTTATGTGTTGGGTGAAGAGTAGTTTGTTTATTTTCTCCTGGATCTCCCCATGGTCTATTTTCCGGATGGTCTTTTTTAGTGAATTGGACCATCCGTTCCGCCCTACCGTTCGCTGCCGGGTGCGCCGGTGCTGTCAGCGCATGGCAGATGCCCCTTTCTGCTAGGAATTTTTCGAATTCCAGCGAGGTGAACTGGGGCCCGTCGTCGGAGACGACGACGTCTGGGAGGCCGTGTGTTGCAAAGAGTTTGCAGAGTTCCTTGATCACGGCCTCCGTGGTTGTCGTCTTCATGTTGCTTACCTCCAGCCAGTTGGAGTAAGCATCAACTGTTATGAGGAAGGTGTGTCCTTTTGTGGGCCCGGCGAAGTCTATATGGATCCTAGACCAAGGTCCCCTTGGGGTTTCCCACTCTAGGACGGGTGCTGTGGGTGGGCTTGGCCTAGTTTCCTCGCATCGTTGGCACCTAGCTACCCAGGCCTCTATTTGTTTGTCCATCCCTGGCCACCAAGCGTAACTTCTGGCCAGGGCTTTAGTCCTAACGATGCCAGGGTGCCCCTTGTGTAGCAGTTCCAGAACCTTCCCTTGTAGCTTTTCTGGAATGACCACCTTATCCCCCCATAGTATGCACCCTTTTAATAACGAGAGTTCCGTTTGGTGGTTTCAGAATGTTTTGACAGACTCGTCGTTGTCCCTTTCCGGCCACCCTTTCTCTACCCAATGCAACACCCGCGCCAGATGTTTGTCTTTATTAGTCTCTCGGGCAATGTCTGACGCGGTTATGAGCAGGTTGGGTAGAGTCTCTATGCTGAGGGTGGTCGTCGTGGGTGCTGGGTCGGTGTCAGGTTCCGGTAGCGGCGAGCGGCTTAAGGCGTCTGCATGGGAGATCGTCTTACCCGGTTTGTGTATGAGTCTGTAGTTGTAGGCTGCCAGGAACTCGGACCACCTTGTCATTCGGGGAGACAGAATGTTCGGGGTGGCCCGGTTTCCTGCAAGGATTCCCAGCAGCAGCTTGTGGTCGGTTATGATGGTGAATGTCCGGCCGTAGAGATACTCGTGGAATGTTTTTACGGCGGCAACGATAGCCAGAGCCTCTTTGTCCAGCTGGCTATAGTTCCGCTCCGGTTTGGTGAGGGTCCTTGAAAAGAACGCGATGGGCACTTCTTTTCTGTCACGGAGGGTATGGCTGAGGACAGCGCCGATGCTGAAAGGTGATGGGTCGCATGTGACAGCCAGAGGTAGGGTCTTGTTATACTGTATAAGGACGGCGTCCGAAGTGAGGAGGTCCTTTGTTCTTTGGAAGGCGGCTTGCTCGCGTTTCCCCCAAGTCCAGGTCGCCGCCTTGTCCAGGAGCCTATGCAAGGGCTCTGACACCGTTGCCTTTTGGGGCAGGAAGACATTGTAAAAGTTAAGTAGCCCCAGGAATGCCTGTAGTTCCGTCTTCGACTTGGGTGTGGGGGCTTTTTTGATGGCCTTGATTTTTTGGTTTGTGGGGTGAATGCCGTGATGGTCTAGGAGGTATCCTAGGAATTCTACCCATTCCGTGTATAGTTGGCATTTCTCCCTCTTGACTTTGAGCCCGGTCTCTTTGAATTTGGTTAGGACCTCCCTTAGGCGACCTTCTAGTTCGGCTTGGTTGGTTGCCGACACTAGGACGTCGTCGAAGTAAGGTACCACCCCCTTGGTGCCTTGCAATAGTCTTTCCATTAGGCTTTGGAATATTCCCGGTGCCACGCTGACTCCGAATTGGCGTCGGTTGCATTTAAATGCCCCCCGGTGGGTGACTATGGTTTGCGCTTCTGCCGTTTGCTCGTCGACTGGCAACTGTTGGTATGCCTCGGCGAGGTCGAGCTTGGCGAAAACCTTGCCCCCTCCCAGTGAGTGCAGTAGGTGTTGCACTACTGGGACGTGGTAGGCGCTTTGTTGTAGCGCGCCATTTAGGGTGGCCTTATAGTCCCCACAGATCCTCACCGACCCATCGGGCTTGATCGGGGTGACTATGGGGGACTCCCACCGGGCGTGGTCTATTGGCTGTAGGACCCCTTGCTTGCCGAGCTTGTCAATTTGCTCGTCTATCTTGGGTTTAAGTGCGAATGGCACCCGCCTTGGTTTCAGGCATTTTGGGGGGACGTTTGGGTCTAAGCTGAATGATATAAGGGGCCCTCGGTACTTGCCTAGGTTTCCGTCGAAGACCTCTTGGAATTCCCGGGCCAGTTGCTGCTCCCAGCTGTCGTTGGTGACGTGGTCGACTCCCGTGACTACGATGCCGAGCGGAGCGAACCATTGCAGTCCCAGTAGGCTTGGGCGGTCGCGATCGACGATTGTCAGGGGAAGCCTTTCGGTGTGCCCTTTATATGTGATGTTGAAGTGTTTGGTTCCGACTACCGGGATGCGGTTTCCCTGGTAGTCCCTTACGATGAGTCTCTGGCTGTCTAGGTTCCTCCTTTGGATGGTAGGCACCAAGCGCTTTATTTCCTGTCATGCTATCATGGAGAGGTAGGACCCGGAGTCCACCTCCATTTTGCATGGCTGGCCCTCGATGCCTACCTCCACGTGGACCTTCCGGGCGTCATTGGTTATGGCGTGGCCTATGGTGACCATCTGATGGGTCTCCTCTCTTCGCCGGTTATCACCGCCTCGCAGGGATCGTCCGTTCCAGTCCCATCTGTTGTCCGAGGGGCGATCGCTGGTCAGGGGTGGTGTGCTCTCTCTCCTCCGGTCGCTCTGGTCCCATCGTGCCGGGCTGCGTTTCTTTTTTAGGCGGCAGACACGGGCGATGTGTCCCTTCTTGTCGCAATGCCGGCAGATCGATTCGAAAAACCGGCAATCCGAACTGGGGTGGTCGCCACCGCAACCGGCACAGTTGGTCCTCGACTTACAACCCCGCCGGTTCCGTGGGTCGCGGCCTGTCTGGAGGTGATGGATGTCCTCCGATGCCGAGTGGACATCTGGACGGCTTGTCTGGAGGTGATGGAAGTGCCCGATGCCGAGTGGAAGTCGCCCTGGTGGGTGGTCGTCTCGGGTTGGGCCTCGGCTGACCTCGCAGGGTTGTTGTTTCCTCTGCGGTCCCCAGCGTTCGGTCTGCGCATGCGGTCGGCAGAAGTTCGGGTTGCTTCAGTGGCTGCGGCTGCGGTGAGGGTGTCTGCTAGGCTGATGTTGCCCTTGGCCATCAGCCGGCTCTGGAGGACGGGGTCCCACAAACCGAGCACGATTCTGTCTCGCAGGGTGTCGTTCAGGTTGTCGAATTCACAGAGCCCCCCTAGGTGCTGTAGCTCGGCGACGAAGTCGCTGAAATTCTCACCCGACCATTGGTCCCGACGGTATAATTCGTTGCATCGGATCAGGATGGGTACCTCTGGAGCGTAGTGCTGCCGAAGTGTTGGCTCGAGGACGTCCCAGTCCATCGCGGTCACATCGGCGGGTTTGGCAAGCGCCTTGGCCATCTTGAATACCTCAGTCCCGCAGTGGGTCAGGAAGACGGCGCGCTTCATGGGACCGGTGGCGTCCTTCAGGTCGCTGCACTCAAGGAACATGCGGAATCAGTCGGAGTACGATTCCCAGTCCTCGGTGGCGGGGTTGAAGGGTGCGGGGGGTGCGATTTTCACCATCGTGGTGGTTCGTCTGGCTTCCGTCGGACACGTGGTTCAGTTCAGGGTCTGGATCTCACCTTCGTCGCCAGTGTTGTGTCTGCGAAATGATGCCAGGAGTCGGTGACTTCAAATCATGCTCTTTTATTTAAAGTTGGAACCGAACTGGGGCAAAGGGATAAGTTCACGGCTTTTATTCCTTTAGCGGCGGCAGCCGCTGCCAATGGCACCGCTTTGAATCTCCCGTGATTTGAATGGACCAATCGCAGGAGATTCTTAGCGAGCCAATCGGCGCGGCTCGCCTGACCAATCAGAGTGCCCCGCGCTTTGGCCAATCAAAGCGCGGGGATCTCAAGAATGCTAATTAGGGACAGAACACTGGGTTGCATAATTACCTCTTACAATGGGAAATAAGCTTTGAAATTAGGATTCACCTAGTCCTGGTTGGGGCCAATGCCTCATAAAAGAGTAGAGCAAGATTCTTTTAACCAATCCAGACTTGGTCAGAATTATCCCTGCCTCTCTTTCATTCTACTGAGATAAATGGATCACATGGCATTAGAATGGTTGGTCTGATGTGAGATAAAGCTCTGACCAAGAAAACAGGAGCCCTGAAATATCACTTTGACTTAGAGAAAAACCCTCTGTAATACCTGAAGTAATGATGGGCAATTTGCAAGGAAATGCTGCTTAGATTTGGCCTTTGATATGTAAGGGCCCATCTCATCTGAAAACCCCCTTGATTGTTAGCTACCTCAAGTCTCTTGTGGAGAGAAGACTCCAAATTTAGTTAATAATAAAATTGGGTTTTTCTCTCCGTGCCAGTTGAGGTCATCTAATTGTAGTTCTTCAACAGAAAGGATATTTTCTTGGATTCCTAGCTGGGCCTTAGAAATATTGCTTTCCAATGCAAGGCTGACATTTATGTTTCATGTGCTTCAGGAAAAGGTGCCTGATTTACCCCTTTTGAGGGACATAGTCTCATGGTCTCACCCCCATCTCAACCTCAGTCCAGTTCTAAAAACTGAGCAGTCACTTTTAGTCTTATGTCAAGAGCATGCTAGTTTAGTTAGCGCTAGCATGTTTTCTTTCAAATTCCTTGTTTTTCTGCTTAGTCTCTTCCTCAGTCCAAATGTGTGGAAAAATGTCATCCTGGATTTGTCAAGAGGAAGCGAGAAGGAGAGCCAATTTGCTGCTATGACTGTTTTCCTTGCCCAGAGGGGACCATCTCTACTCAGGAAGGTGGGTGAGACCCAAAAAAAGGGCAAGTTTTGTGGGCACGGATTCAACCAGAGCATTTTCATTAAAATGCAAGTTAAGAAACAGATATAATGCTCAACTGTTTTCTTGTTTATTCTCAAAATGGACAATTTCTTATCTAAAGCAAAGAATAGACCTTGAAGACAAATGTAGTAAGAGATAGAAGGTGTGGCAGGATGGCTAAACCAGAGAAAACTACTGCTAGAGAAAATATTTCTTCTGCTTTTTACGTGGATCTGTCCTTCCACAATTATCTTTCTAAGAACATCAGAGTTCTTTGAAACATAACCAATTGTTTTAGGTCCATTTTCTAGAAGGATTGTTGCAATGCGCTCTAAATGAGCTTCTCCTTCAATATCACTGGAAAGTATCACTGGTTCATAATATGGTAGTGAGGAAAGTTATGGATGTACATCATTACACCAATATTAACACTGGTTCCAGTAGTCATTCCGGATTATTTGGTAGACTGCCTTCTCTGCCAGCCAACCAGATTTCACAGGATAGGTATTAATAAAGGAGAATATTTGTAGTTCAGGTTTGAAATGAAGAGTCCTTGGTGCTCTCTGAGCTTGCTTGTTTTCTTACAGACATTTCATTATGCTAATTAGGTAACATCATCAGTGCTATCAGCTAAATTAGATGGGAGAACAAGTTAGGGTAATTAAACATCTGTAAGAAAACAAACAAGTCAGAGAGTACCAAGGACCAGGGGTGGGATTCAAATTTTTTAACAACCAGTTCTGTGGGCATCTCCTTGCCTGGCCTCTCATGACTGGGGATGCTGCAACAGAAGTGTGAAAAATGGTCATAAGTCACTTTTTTCAGTGCCATTGTAACTTTGAATGGTCACTCCACACAAGCAAAGTACCAGCCAAGAAGGGGAAAAGAACTCCAGAGAAGTTCCTGAGACAGGAAGTCTAGTCTTGCCAAGAATGTAATAAGGGTTAACAGAGAGGCAGTTTCTGTAAGCAACACCAGAATGTTTCCTTCCTGCTTTCCTTACAGGATTAGGCCAGTAATTTCTTCTAACAACCGTTCTCCAAACTGCTTAGAATGTAAGCAACCGGTTCTAGTGAATAAGTGTGAACTGGTAGTATCCCAACCCTGCCAAAGACCCTTCAGGATAGATATCCTCTGAGTTCAGTATAGAGCCATGATGGTGAACCTATGGCGTGCCGGAAGTGGCATGCAGAGCCATCTCTCCAGGCACGCCAGCCATTGCTCATTGCTTTTCTGGGTTCCAGTGTGCACATGGATCTGGGGACACCGGAAATTGGAAGAACTGCTGGGGAACTGCTCTTCAAATTCCCCCTCCCCCATGTGTGAGTGCTTCCATTTCACACTCGGTACTGAAGAGGTTTGCCAACACTGGAATACAATATTAAGAAGTGCCAGCTAAAAGGACACAGGAAGCAGACCCAGAAACATTAACTGTTTTATTTTTTTATCTCTAATAATGTAGCTTTCTATGAAGGCTTTGCTCATTACACTGGAAATCTTTGGGTCCAAGAGCTTTCCCCAGTTTAAATGACTGTAGCAATTTATAGAGAAACAGAGATAGAAGCAGAGGCAAGGCAGACAGACAAACACACACACACACACAAACACACACACACACACACACAGAGAGAGAGATTTTGTATTCCTTGTTTTGGTTCAATTGTAAAAAAAATGCTTCTTTGAAAATACATGTTGTCCCAAGAAGGTATTTCTTGAAATGTAAAAAGACAGAATGTTAAATAAATATTGCCTTTTGATTTTGTCAGATACAGAAAAATGTCTCAATTGTCCAGATGATAAATATCCAAATGTGGACCGAGTCCATTGTATCCTTAAAGTTACATCTTTCCTGTCTTATGAAGAACATCTGGGCAGCATCCTTGTGTCTTTTGCCTTACTCTTATTTCTAACCACAGGCCTTGTTTTACTCATATTCATTAAATACCGAGAAACTCCCATTGTCAAAGCCAACAACCGGGACCTCTCTTACATCCTCCTGATCTCCCTCCTGCTTTGCTTCTTGTCTTCTTTTTTCTTCATTGGTCAGCCAAGGAAAGCCACCTGTCTTCTTCAACAAACAGTGTTCAGCATTGTCTTCTCAGTTGCTATTTCTTCTCTTTTGGCCAAAACAATCACTGTAGTGCTGGCTTTTCTGGCCACAAAGCCAGGAAACCAAATGAAGAGATGGTTGGGTAAGAGCTTGGCCAATTCAATCATCCTTTCTTGTTCTTCTATCCAACTTATCATCTGCTCCATCTGGCTTGGAATTTGTTCTCCATTTCCTGACTCTGACCTCCACTCCCAACCTGGAGTAATCATCTTGCAATGCAACGAAGGCTGTGTTGTCATGTTCTACATCACACTCAGCTACCTGGGCTTTTTGGCTGCCATCTGCTTCACAGTGGCTTTCCTGGCCAGGAATTTGCCTGGGGCCTTCAATGAAGCCAAGCTAATCACTTTCAGCATGTTGGTCTTCTGCAGTGTCTGGGTGACTTTTGTGCCCACCTACCTGAGCACCAAAGGGAAATACATGGTGGCTGTTCAGATATTCTCCATCTTGGCCTCCAATGCTGGGCTGCTGGGCTGCATCTTTGTCCCCAAGTGCTACATTATCATTCTGAGGCCAAACTTGAATACAAAAGAGCAGCTTACAACCAGAAGAATTGTAGAAATGTGA
Organism: Hydrophis major; assembly: GCA_033807585.1. Taxonomy (NCBI): domain Eukaryota; kingdom Metazoa; phylum Chordata; class Lepidosauria; order Squamata; family Elapidae; genus Hydrophis; species Hydrophis major. Next base: position 48,442,119 of record CM066329.1, read on the forward strand.
GACAGGGAATGTCAACTCTCAACATGTCCCAACAGGCTAAACTTAGACAATAATCCAAACTGCTCTCCATACATGAGCGGGGCCAACCATTTTGCTTGAAATAATTAAAGGGAAGCTAGAAAATATTTTCTCCATCCTTGTTCAGTAGAATTGCAAGATAGCCACTGGGATCTTTGGAGCAATCAAGGCAGTACATCTCTCCTGTGCCCTTAAGCCTACCTAATCCTGAAATTCCACCCCTAGGTTTTTGAAATATGACATTTGTGTATTTGGAATCTTGTGGATAAGCCATTAATAATTTTTTGAAGCAGTAGGACTCAAGAATTCAGCACCAGCAACTTGAGGAGCGAGTAGAGAGACACTCTCAGCCAAATTACAAGTAAAATATTCTGAATTATCCAATAGGTTTACTAAATTATTATGCAGGAACTAAGCAAGAGAGGAATTAAAATACAGTCATAAGATTTCAAGAAAATCATTCCTAATGAATGGGATGACTGAGCAGCACATGGATATGGTTTGTGGGAGATTGAACATAAAACCCGGTCCGATGTTGTAATAATTCACATATCTCTATGTTCTAAATGTGGACACTTCAGAGGTTTTTGGGTGATCACTGGGAGAAGAAGATGGATCTTGGTCTAATCCAGAAGACATATTCTTAGCTTCTTAAAAAGGAAGTCTGAACGAAATCCTATTCACAAAAAGAAGTCATCCTGAAACCATCCCATTTATTCGGAAATTTGGCAAAAATATGTATGATGACTATATGTTTCTTCTTGTCCTTATCACTGCTAGCATTCAAGAAGTCCTCAATCTTCCTAGTTCATTTCTTGGACCTGGATAAATGTGCAGCATTTAATGTCCATGCCCCAGTTCATATCTGTGATTAATGTTTGTGACAAGATCCCTTCGTTATCCTCCTTAGGTAGACTCTTCAGGTTATCTTTCTCTGGTCATCTTGTCAAGACTTCTACTGAAAATTGTTATTTGGAGTAAGAAAAAGGAAATTTGGTACACTATCTACTAATTGTAGTATAGAAGAATAACAGGACTGGATGTAATGAGATTTTGTTCTTCTGAAGATGAGCTGACCTGAAAAAAAATAAAAAGATTAACAATGGGTATAGTGTGATCTCCTTTTTTTCAGCACAAAAGAAATGTAAAATTATTATAAAGATGATGGTTCGTATGAAGCAGCAAGTGATTTCTCTTTTGCAGATAGAAACGTGGGCACAGGAAGCTCATTCTGCTCAGTTATTGCATCTCTTCCTACTTACCTTTAATGTTTTACAGATAACAGATAATCAGAATTGGAAGGGACCTTGTAGCTCATCTAGTCTATCTCCCCCTCAATCAGGAGACCCTACACCATTTGAATGTCTCAAGTGATGAACCTCCCACAACCTCCGAAGGCAACTTTTGTTCCATTGGTTGATTGTTCTCACTGTCAGAAAGTTTCTCCTTATTTCCAGGTTGAATCTCTCCTTGTTCAGTTTCCATCCATTATTCCTTGTTTGGCTTACAGGTGACTTAGAAAATAGCTTGACCACTTCCTCTCTGTGGCTACCCCTCAAATATTGGAAGACTGCTATCATGTCTCCCCTGGTCCTTCTGTTCACTAGACTAGCCATGCCCAGTTCCTGTAACCATTCTTTATGTGGGAACTTCATCACTTGAGACCTTCAAGAAGAGACTGGACTGCCATTTGTCTGAAGTGGGGTAGCGTCTCCTGCTTGGGTGGGGGTTGGATTAGATGACCTATAAGGTCCCTTCCAACTCTATTAATCTGTGTCTATAACAAAGAGATGTCTTGTGTAAACTGTTGTGAACTAATAAAATACTCAAATAAAGTTTATCAAAAGCTTTAGAAAATTGCAGGGTTCTAGCCCTGCACTTCTGATTGGCCAATAATAGCGATATCGGATTGGTCCATTCAGGAGAATCTGATTGGCTGTTAACGAGCCACTCTCATTGGTTAAGGGGGTTAACACTCCATGTTTCCTATTGGTTACTAGAGCAGCAGCTTGCCTATAAAAGGGCTGCTTTTGCTCTTGGGTTTTTCTCTGTTCAGAATGTATAATAAAGAGTTGAAGTTCACTGTTCACCGTCTCGTCTCCGTTCCTTGCGCCCATGCGCAGAACTTAACACTGGTGATGAGGGTTGGATACAGAGATGTCAGAGCTGACTGAACACTACAGAACATGAAACAGAGCACATGGCTGAAGGCGCATCAACGGCAGAAACCATGACCGCCACACCATACCACCCGCTCCATTTGACCTGGCACAAGAAGACTGGGACTCATACATGGACCGGTTCCAGATGTTTCTGGAGACCAACAACTTGAAGGATGCCACTACTGGAAAAAAGCGAGCAGTATTCCTGACTCACTGCGGACTGGCCATTTTTAAGATGGCTAAAGCACTGGCGAAACCAGCTGAGGTGAAATCCATGGACTGGGACATCCTCGAGCCCTCCAACTATGCACCTACCGTACCAACGCTTGTCCAAAGACATGAATTTTACCAGAGAGACCAGCAGAAAGGAGAAAGCATTGCCGATTTCATTGCGGATCTCTGGAACCTGGGAGGCCTCTGTGGGTTCAACGACCTCGAAGAAGCTCTAAGAGACCGAATAGTTCTGGGATTAGATGCACCACACGTGCAAAGCAAGATGATGGCAAAAGGCAACATCAGCCTTGCAGATACCATCGCTGACGCTACTGCAGCAGAAGAAACCAGGAAGTCGGCTGCCCGAATGCGCCGCACCAATGCCCCGCTCCGCCAACTCGCCGGTGAAACCTCACCTCGCCTTGAGGGACATGCAATGGCAACCCACCACGAGGATCTCGAATTGTCATCAGAAAGTGATGAGGAAGAAGTCAACCGGCTCCGGTCTGAACGAAACCAATGCCACCAGCGTAACCAGAGACTGCAGTATCAGTGTGCAGGTTGTAGGGCAAACCACCCACAATCAGACTGCAAATTCCTCGACGTGCTCTGCCATATTTGTGGAAAGAGAGGCCACATCAGAAAAGTCTGTAGAAGCAAGCTAGGATCCAGCCCACTTCAAAGGGGACCAACCCACAGGAAGTCGTCCTGTGAATCGGGAACAATCGAACCACCAATGGAACAACCACTCCTACAGAAATAAACCACTTGTCCATTCAACAAAACAAGAAGAGGCACACCAAACCATCACGATTGGTCATGCATCATCATTAGATGCAAAGAAGATCCGAGTGAAGGTCGCCATCGAAAACCAGCCCTGCATGATGGAAGTCGATTCAGGATCATCCCTCTCAATGGTTTCCTGGAAGACCCTTAAACAATTAATCCCTGCCGTCTGGCGACAAGACCTCAGAGTCTAAAGAATCATTCTCAAGGACTATCAAGGAAATCGAATTCCGGTCGTTGGATCCAGCCTAGTCCAGGTCTCATTCAAAAATTGTACTGCATCTTTACCATTGACCATCATCGACCGTGATCGGCCTAGTTTGTTAGGCCTTCAATGGTTCGCTCCACTTGGGATTGAGGTAGCTGGCATTCACCAAACCAGCAGCGACGACTGGGAGGAGGCCCTCGTCCAGGATTTCCGGGACATTTTCGCTGAAAAACTAGGCGAGTACAAGGGGACCCCGATATCATTTAACCTTAACCCCATCCGCCTTAAGCCTTGTCGAGTCCCTTTTGACCTTAAACCAAAGATTGATGAGCAGCTTGATAAATGAACAGCCCAGGGCTTTAAAGAACCAACTGACCATGCTCCTTGGGAAACCCCAATTGTAACACCCATCAAGCTGGATAGATCGTTAAGGATTTGTGGGGACTACCGTGCCACCCTGAATCACGCCCTTCAATAGAACGCTTACCCAGTGCTGGTGGTACAACACCTCCTCCATTCCCTGGGGGGCGGAAAAGTCTTCGCTAAATTAGATTTAGCACAGGCGTACCAACAACTGCCTGTAGATAAAAAAACAGCAGAGGCACAAATGATCATTATGCACCGAGGTGCTTTTTATTGCAACCGACTCCAATTCGGAGTTAGCGTGGCCCCAGGGATCTTTCAGACCTTGATGGAGAGGCTATTACAGGAAATAAAAGGGATTGTACCATACTTTGATGACATTTTAATTGCTGCCCCGAATAGAGAAATACTAAAGGAGCGTCTTAAACTGGTTCTCCAGAAATTTAAAGACTCTGGCCTTAAAGTTAAAAAAAATAAATGTCAACTGTGTACAGATAAAGTAGAGTTCCTGGGGTACCTAATCGATAAACAAGGCATTCACCCCACCAGTAGCAAGTTAAGAGCAATCAAGAACGCCCCAAGACCCAGGAACAAGACTGATCTCCAAGCTTTCCTGGGGCTTATTAATTTTTACAACATCTTCCTGCCCCTAAAAGTGTCCATAGCCGAGCCCCTACATCAGCTCCTCGATAAAAAAGCAATATGGGTTTGGGGGCACCGAGAGGAGCACGCGTTCCAACAAGTGAAAAATCTATTAACTTCAGATGCTGTTTTAATGCAGTATAACGAGACTTTGCCTTTAACAATCACATGTGATGCATCACCATTTGGAGTAGGAGCCATTTTGAGCCATGTGTTACCAAACAGCAGTGAAGCCCCTATTGCCTATTTTTCAAGAACTTTATCAAAGGCTGAACGTAACTATAGTCAAATTAATAAAGAGGCTCTTGCTGTTGTATCTGCTGTTAAACGGTTTCATGAATATGTTTATGGATAAGTTTTTACTATTGTTACCGACCACAAACCTTTGCTAGGAATTATAGCGGGAGACAAGCCAACCCCTTATATATTATCACCTAGAATGACTCGCTGGTCGGAGTTTTTGGCTGCGTACAATTATAAGCTGCAGCACCACCCAGGGAAAGCCATTCCCCACGCTGATGCGTTGAGCCATGCACCACTTCCAGAAACCATCGATGACCCAGTTCCAACCCTTAAAATGCTCCAGATTGAAATGCTACAGTCACTGCCATTAACAGCTAGAGATATCGCGATCGAAACAAAACGCGATCCTATCTTAAAGCGGGTTCTTAGCTGGGTCAAAAGAGGATGGCCAGTAGATCAAACCCCTGACGACTTCATTCCCTTCAAGAATCGGCAAACGGAACTTTTTTCGCAAAAGGGCTGCATCCTGGGGGGGGATAGAGTCATCGTCCCAGAGCGGTTACAATGAACTGTATTAAAGACACTGCATGAGGGCCACCCCGGCATCGTGCGTATGAAAGCGCTCACACGAAGCTACGCGTGGTGGCTGGGCATCGACAACAAATCGAAGCCTGGTTAAAGACTTGTTATAAGTGCCATGAAGTTAGCAATGCCCCACCAAAAGCATCTCCAACAGAATGGGAAACACCTCAGGGACCGTGGTCCCGCATTCATATTGACTTTGCGGGACCTACTAAGGGACATACATTCCTATTAACAGTGGATGCCTATTCAAACTGGCTCGAGATCCACGAAATGAAGAGTACCACAACCGAGTCCGTCATCTGGAAGTTAAACATATTATTCGTGACACATGGACTGCCAGACGTTCTGGTATCCGACAACGGACCCCAGTTTACCGCACTTCCTTTTGAACAATACTTAGCGGACCGCGGTATTCGCCATGCGCTAACTTCGCCAGCGCACCCTGCGGCTAACAAAAGAGCCGAGCGCATGGTATAGTTTGTTAAAAAAAACCTCTACAAAATGGACTATGGAGACATTGAAGATAAGTTAAATAGAATACTCCTTCTCCAACACATCACTCTGCACAGCGTCACCAACAAGACTCCAGCGGAACTATTGCGATGCAAACTCCGCTCCCACCTCGACCGGCTTCACCCATCTTACGAGCCAGAGAAACCCTGTGGATCTAGCGGAAAATGCCGCGAGTTCAAGATAGGCGACTTAGTTTTCACCAGAAACCTTTCTGGCAAACTGTTGTGGATCGAGGCCACTGTTATTCAAGCCACTGGACCCAGGTCGTACCGGGTGAAAACCTGCGACGGAAAAATATGGAAATGCCATATAGATCAGCTTCGCTCGAGGCTACAATCTAGTTTCCGCAACTCCGGTAACTCCCAAAATGAGGGGGGAGGGGATGTCGAAGAAACCGAATTCGAGATGGCGGAAAGCAGGAATGAAAGAAGTCAGCCATTGGGCGTGACAAGTGAAGAAGGATCAAGGATGGCGGTGGCCTCATCACAGAGGAACAACCCAACAGAGGCAAGCCCGCAAGAGCCAGACGACAACGACGAGAACATTAGGGGCACCGAGTCTTCCAACGAAGAACCACCAGCACCCGACTTGCCCGGAAACACCCCGCCAAAACAGGCTTACGGACAAGAACCAGTAGGACAGCATAAATCCAATAGACAGTCGAAGCAACCTTCCTACCTCAGAGATTACATCACCGCCCCCCCCCAAAGGAACCCGGGGGAAGGGGTGTTGTGAACTAATAAAATACTCAAATAAAGTTTATCAAAAGCTTCAGAAAATAGCAGGGTTCTAGCCCTGCACTTCTGATTGACCGAAAATAGCGATATCAGATTGGTCCGTTCAGGAGAATCTGATTGGCTGTTAATGAGCCAATCTCATTGGTTAAGGGGGTTAACACTCCACGTTTCCTATTGGTTACTAGAGCAACAACTTGCCTATAAAATGGCTGCTTTTGCTCTTGGGTTTTGCTCTGTTCAGAATGTATAATAAAGAGTTGAAGTTCACTGTTCACGGTCTCATCTCCGTTCCTTGCGCCCATGCGCAGAACTTAACATAAACCATCTGAATACTCAGACAAACTTTATTCTAAATAGCGCTCCAGCTATGAGTAATGTCGGAGAGGGAAAGATTCTCCCTTCCACTGAGAGTTGTTTCTTAAAGAAAGTGGGGGAAAACAGGGAATGTCCCACCAGCTTTTCTTCCTCCCCTGTATGGGCTTTAGCTCCCACTTTTTCCCTGCGATGGGATGTTGCAAAGAATCCTGGCCTCTAGGCAGTTTCCACAGAAGGTGAGCTTTTTCAGCAGCTCCCTAGCTAAATCTGGATAGCAAAGCCTGCCATTTTCTATCATAGATTCTTTCCCATTTACATGACAGAGTCCTGAAACCTTCCCATTTGGAAGCAGATCAGTGGTGGGATTCAAATTTTTTACTACTGGTTCTGTGGGTGGGGCTTGGTGGGCGTGGCAGGGGAAGGATACTGTAAAATCTCCAGTCAGAGGTGGTATTTGCTGGTTCTCTAAACTACTCAAAATTTCCACTATCGGTTCTCCAGAACTGGTCAGAACCTGCTGAATACCACCTCTACAGCAGATCCTGTGGCTTATTTGGATAAGAGATTTGATCCTCATCCAAATGTGGTCTCAAGCTGTTTTCTACCTTTTTTCCTGGATCAAGTTTTTATAGAGGGTGCTTAGTCTTCCAGGTGCTGTTTCGTAGTGTGGGTTAGTCCATTTGGGACATGTCCAGAAAGGGTGTCTAGTTTTGAAATAAACAATCACCAGCCAAAACTCCCAACAATGGTAGTTTTATTTACTACTTTATTTACTAGTTTTATTTGCTATTTAGTACTTTGCAAAGAGAGCGCACCACACCCATGCAGGTACAGTGAAAATCATCAATATGGGTTTTTTTTTTATATTCCCTACTAGCTCGATACCCCTGCTTCGCTACGAAACTATGCAATCGGGCTTAGTTTTTTGGGAGGAAAATAAGGGGAAAAAATTCTGCCTCTGCCTACCAGCATCCATCGGTATTCATCTGGCTAGCATCCTGTCAGTGTGTGAGAAAGTTGAGGTCTGTTTGGAAACTGAAACAGTATTTGCTGTGTGCGCAAGAAGGAGACAGCAAGGAGCCTGGGCGTGGCTTAGCCCAACTATTCTGTACTAAAGCTGCTTGGTACTGAAACTGAAACTGAAACTCCTCTCCTTTGCTTGTGTTCTGCATTTGGAACAGATTTCTTTTCAGTTGTGGAGAGGGATTAGAACTCCTTAGCATCAGAGCATGTTAATAATAATATATGAAATGCTAATGCTCTGAGGGTCATTTTGAAAAATCCTTTTTGGGTGAGCATCTAGAAGCCAAGAGGATCATACATGCCAAACTTCATGTTTGTAGGCTTTACGGTTCTGGAGATTTTGTGATGATGCATGAGTGGTATTTCTTTTATATATATATATAGATTGCCATTACAAATTTACCTCCCATCTTTTCCTCATTGGCTTAGTATTCAGGCCATTACAACCTATCCAAAATATCTAAAGTGAACATGTTATCTCTGCCTCGATTACATCTCCCATTACTCTAATTCTATTGCCCCCCTGCCATTATTTACAAATTACCTTTTATGGTACTGGTTCCTAGGGGTTGTCTCTAGAGTAACTATTATATCAGCAAATTCTGGTTAAGACCAGAGTAGCAGGGGGCTCTGATCCTAGCTTCTACATATGTCAGGGCTCTGAAAATCCACCTCCATTCAAACTATGAGTCTCTAGCTGCATCTCTCAGAGTTTAAAAAAATCATTTATTAGGAGTGAACATGTCGGCATTACCTGAGTGCAGCCGACTCTGAGACACATCATTCATCTCACCCTTGACCCTGGTCTTCCCACCACCCCCTGAATGTATATTCTCCAATGGGACATATCCATAACCAAGAGTCATCAATCATGCTCTCCAATAATAATCTTGCACACCAGAAGCTTTAGCTGCCTATCAATTATCTATGAAAATATTTAAGGTATACATTACTCCCCCAATTCCCTTTCTGTTGACAATTCTAAAAGACCAGAGAAATATTTTTGAGTTGACAACGTACAGTTCCCAAGTTTCAGTCTAGTTCATGATATTAGAAATAGGTACAATGTATTTTCTTCACAGGCTAGCATGTCTTCTGTAGCTTCTGTAAAAACAATAGGTTCTGTTTCCCACAATCACCCCTATTTCTTTTCATACTCTCTCTCTCTCACACACACACACACACACAGTCCCTTATCCAAATGTGGTCTCAGGTTGTTTTCTACTTTCTTTCCTGGATCAAGTTTTCATAAAGGGTGTTGAGTCTTCCAGGTGTTGTTTTGTAGTGGGAATCAATCCATTTGGGAACTGTCCAGAAAGGGTGTTGGGAGAGTGATGACTGAACACTGAAGTCATAGAGTTCTGAGGCTCCACAAGGATTATGATGTCATCTAACACCTGCAGAAAAAACTGGGGAAGGTCATTCAGAGTGTTGCCACTGGGGGTCATATGCATTTTCTTAACACCCAGCTCTACTAAAGGTAAAGGTTCCCCTCACACATATGTGCTAGTCGTTTCTTGGTGCTCATCTCCGTTACAAAGCCAAAGAGCCAGCGCTGTCCAAAGACTTCTCCGTGGTCATGTGTCTGGCATGACTAAACGCTGACAGAACACTATGACCTTCCCACCAAAGTGTTCCCTATTTTTCTACTTGCATTTTTTACGTGCTTTCGAACTGCTAGGTTGGCAGAAACTGGGACAAGTAATGGGAGTTCACTCCGTTATGCAATACTAGGGATTCAAACCGCCGAACTGCCAACCTTTCTGATCGACAAGCTCAGCGTTTTAGCCACTATGCCACCAAGTCCCTCCAGCTCTACTACCCTCATCTAATTTCAACAACGTCGTAGAGAGAAAGAGAGCATGTTCACACAGACTTAGATTTCCATATTCATCCTACCTAAGGAAAAAAGTCTCCTTCCATCTTTCTTTGGGGAATCTCATCTCTTATGCAGCTGTCTTATGCTAATATATGATAACGATCTCATTTCTTATCCTGTCCGTCACTAGTTGCACGACAATTTTAATTGTTAATTTGTTTAACAATAAATACAATATATACAATTGTGAGGTGGGGGATACAAAAAGACCACCACAAGATTCGTTGATCCAAGGAAAACAAGATTTTAATCACGTGTTTGCAAAAACGGGTTCCCTCAGGCATTGAAGGAACGCAGAGCAAAATTCAAATGGCACTTTTATACCCTAACTGTCCACCCCCTCGTACGAGGGCTTGGCTCACATTCTTCCTGTTTTTAAATTGACACATATACATTTTGGAGGTTTTAGGCGTTCACTTATCTGGCAAAGGCAGCTACACAGTTTATGTATTCTATCAATACCCCCCCATTGTTCTACCCACATCTAGTTTTTCTACACACTTTGTTACAGTTCATGGCCACTCTCCTGTTCTCAATCCATAACACATCCTGCTTATCTCCTCTGTGCTCAAGCTGGAATACTTCCTTATTTGATAGAGCTGAGTTTGAGACGCTTACTCCCTTATAACAAGCAGGATATTTCAAAATGACTTTTGTCCTGCTCACACAATTATAAAAACAAGAACAAAAAAAATGAAACAACCAAAAAGAGAGATTCTTGGCATCACAACCATCCTGTTGTGTATGCAATAAGATTAATAAAGTGTGAGCTTGGAGTAAGTGCAGGGTTCTGGCCCTGCACTTCTGATTGGCTGTTAAGCGGCCGGACCGGATTGGCCCGTTCCGGGGAATCCAATTGGCCCTTAACAGAGAGTTCCTATTGGTTCTAAGAGCTAGCGTTCCTAGCTCGGTATTGGTTAAAAGTTACAAGGTTTGCCTATATAAGGCAGGTTTTAACTGCTATTAATTGAGTCAGTCACCATGTAAATAAAGAGCTGAAGTTCACCGTTCAGAGACTTGTCTCCATTCTCTTTCAAAACTTAACACTGGCGACGAAGGTGGGATGTGGAGATATCTGAACCAACTAAACTTCGAAGAACACCGAGCACGTGACAGACGACGCCAACAATGGAACCATGTCCGGCGGCATCGCACCACCCGCTTCGTTCGATCCAACACAGGAAGACTGGGAGTCTTACATGGATCATTTCCAAATGTTCTTGGAGACGAACAACTTCAAGGACGCCGCGCCAGGAAAGAAACGGGCGGTATTCCTAACGCATTGTGGTCCAACCGTATTTAAGATGGCTAAAGCACTAGCCAAACCCCAGAAGCAAAAGTGATGGATTGGGACGACCTCGAACCTCTCCTGCGAGGTCACTATGCCCCAACTGTGCCTACGCTGGTGAGACGGCACGAGTTTTACCAGAGGAGCCAGTGAAAGGGAGAAAGCGTAGCCGACTTCATAGCAGACCTCTGAAATTTGGGAGGCCTCTGCAAATTCGCCAATTTAGAAGAAGCACTAAGAGATCACTTAGTCCTAGGATTAGATGCACCAGGCGTGCAAAGCAAGCTGATGGCAAAAGGCGACATCAGCCTTGCTGATGCCATCGCTGAAGCCATGGCAGCAGAGGCGACCAAGAAGTCGGCTGCACAACTACGGCAGAACGGCACTCCGGTACCACCACCGGCCAGCGAAATCTCACCTAGTTCAGAAGGTCAGCTGACAACAACGCACCACAAGGACCTTTCTTCATCGTCAGACAGCGACGAAGAAGGGGTCCATCGACTGCAGTCCGACCGGGACCCTCACCCGAAGCCCTTATGCCCTTGCGCTGCCTGTGGAGCCAACCATGCCAGATCCGAATGCATATTCCGTGACGCACTCTGCCATGAGTGCGGGAAACGAGGCCATATCGGACGGGTCTGCCGCAGCTTGCCAAGACCCAGCCAGGCCTCAAAAGGGGCTAACTATCACCAATCGACAGGAAACCGTCCTGTAAGGCGAGAGCCAGTAAACCACTCCTACAGAAATCGAGCTTTGCAGAGAGAAAGGCTCACCATACTATCACTATCGGTCACGCCTCAGCCGTGGACACTAAGAAAATCTGAGTCACGGTAGCCATCAAGAACCAGCCTTGCCACATGGAGGTTGACTCGGGATCATCCCTCTCAATGGTGTCTTGGAAGACACTCAAGCAACTCATCCCCAAAATTCAACGCCAAGATCTCCGTTTCCAACGCCTCATCCTCAAGGACTACCAGGGGAATCGAATCCCTGTCATCGGGTCCTGCCGATTCTGAGTCTCCTTCAAGAAGCACACAGCGTACTTACCTTTAACGGTCATTGATAGAAATAAGCCTAGCCTACTGGGCCTCCAATGGTTCACACCACTCGGCATTGAAGTGGCCAGCGTAAACCGAGTCGGTGACTGTGACTGGGAGGAAGACCTTACCTCTGAGTTCAGGGACTGTCTTCGCGGACAGTTTAGGCGAGTACAAGGGTTGGGATTCTGTTTAAAAGATTCTAAAATTACATAATAAATTTTATGCTCTAAACACACATATAAAAACACAATCTTATATACCCTCCAGAATCCCTCTTTTATCCTAAATTAAATTCACCCATTGTCTCTAAATAAACTTTTTTTCTTTAGATCTTGCTTCCCCCCATTGAGGCTTCTCCCCCCCCCTTTCTCTCTTGCTTATTCTTCTCCTTGCCCTTTCTACCCCTTTGCTTTTTCCCTTCGCTTTTCTTACTCCTTTTCCTTTGCTTTCTAACCTTGCCTCCACCTTTTCGCTCATTTTTCTCCTCTTTGGTTGTTTTTATAATTCTTAAAATCCCCTTTTTCTTATCCTTTTTCTCCTCCTCTCCGGAAAGGACCCATTGTTCATCAAAGATGGCTTCTTCTTCCTCTTCTTCCTTGTCCCAGTCCTTCTGCTGCGTAATCAACTTTTCATAAGTACATAACGCCATTTCTAAAAATTGAAACAAAGCGCCCAAAGTATCTTCCTTTTTATATTTTTGATGTTCAGCCTTTAGTTCATCCACAAGCGATGCCATTATGAAAAGAGAAACTTTTCCCAAAACAACCACAAGTATTTTTAATCAAAAACAATTCAAACAAAAGTTCCAGAAGTTAATACTTTTCTTCCTTCTTCTCTTTCTCTTTCTGGGGCTAATGTTTAATCAAAGAGGTCCAATTACCATATATCTTTCTTTGGGATTCTAGGCAATCTCCTCCTTTTTCAGCTTCTGCTCCAATTTTTTCTCCTCTCCCTTCCCACTTGCAATATCGATTTTAAATAATCAAAAAATCCATACCTCCAACAAGGGTTTTCCAAGTTCTTAAATTTTCCAATGTCCAAAAATCCTTTTGTCCCTTAGCTTCAACACTCAAAACAATTCACTTTCAATGTCCAATATATCCAAACATTTCTGCTGTTTCCATGGGGTGGGAGAGTAAAAAAAAAAAAAAGTTCCCTTTAACAGCTTCTCCGCCGCTTTCACTCTTCTTAGGGATACAATGTATCCTCCAACAATTCAAACAGCTCAGTTCCAGGCAATTTAAACGATGTTACTTGACCCGGCTCAGACATCACTTTCACTCTTCTCCAGCGCAAACTTACCCGGTTGCTGGCTTCTTCGTGGCGGCCATTGCTGACCGCCGCTCCACCGCCTTGGGAAAAAGGGGTTTTCCCGGCAAAAGGGGGGGTCTGCGACACCCCCACCCCCCTATCCGACTCCCCTCTCTCTTCAGCTGTCCCTACAGGGCAGCCATATCCCCCTGACCCATCTGGATCGGGGGTACCTCGACGGCTAGCACAGCAGGAATCGCGAGCTGTCGCGAATTCCTGCTACCCCGAAGCCTCGCGAAACCGGAAGCCCCGAAAGGCAATAAAATTTTAATAAGCAAGAAATATAATTTGGATAAAAGGAGAAGTTTGGATAAGATATGAAGTTAAATAGATAATGTAAATATTGATATTACAATTTGGAGTTATGTTCTATTGGCTTTCTTCTTTAATTATTATTATTATTTTTTTTATAAAAGATTCTTCAAGTTGTTATGCCTGGATTGTGTATTTTTTTTTTTTTGTAAAATTAATAAAGTTTGTTTTTAAAAAAAAGATAAAGCAGGGTTCTAATCCTGCACTTCTGATTGGCTGATAATAGCGATATCGGATTAGTCCTTTCTGGGAAATCTGATTGGCTGTTAACGGGCCAACTCTCATTGGTTCAAGGGGTTAACACTTCCATGTTTCTCATTGGCTAATAGGTCAGCAGCCTACCCTATAAAAAGGCAGCTGCTTCCCTAGGGTTTTGCTCTGTTCAGCATAATTAATAAAGAGTTGAAGTTCACTGTTCACTGCCTCGTCTCTGTTCCTTGCACCCATGCGCAGAACTTAATACTGGCAACGAAGGTGGGATGCGAAGACATCGGAGCTGACTGAACACTACAGAGCACCTAACAGAGCACGTGGCTGAAGGCGCATCGACAATGGAAATCATGTCCGGCGGCGCCATACCACCCGCTCCATTTGACCCGGCACAAGAAGACTGGGACTCGTACATAGACCGGTTCCAGATATTTCTGGAGACTAACAACTTGAAGGATGCCACTATGGGGAAAAAGCGAGCAGTGCTCTTGACCCATTGCGGGCCTGCCATCTTTAAGATGGCCAAGGCACTAGCGAAACCGGCTGAGGTGAAATCCATGGACTGGGATGTCCTCGCGCCCCTTCTATGGGCCCACTATGCACCCACCGTACCAACGCTTGTCCAACGACATGAGTTTTACCAGAGGGACCAAAGGAAATGAGAGAGCGTTGTAGATTTCATCATGGATCTCTGGAAACTGGGAGGCCTCTGTGGGTTCGCAGACCTCGAAGAAGCTCTGAGAGACCGAATAGTTCTGGGATTAGATGACCAGACAGCACAGAGCAAGATCATGGCCAAAGGAGACATCGAACTTGCTGATGTCACCAAAGATGCTACTGCAGCAGAAGCAACCAGGAAGTTGGCCGCCCGAATGCGCCGCACCAACGCACCACTCCATCAACTCGCCAGCGATACCTCACCTCGCCTAGAGAGGCACACAACAGCAACCCACCATGAGGACCTCAAATTGCCATCAGAAAGTGATGAGGAGGAGGTCAACTGGCTCCGGTCGAAACGTGACCAACACAACCAGTGGAATCGAAGACTACCGCACCGCGGGTTGTGGGGCAATCCACCCGCGATCAGACTGCAAATTTCTCGACACGCTCTGCCATTCCTGTGGGAAAAGAGGCCACATCAGGAAGGTCTGTAGAAGCAAGCAAGGATCCAGCCCAATTCAGAGGGGAAACAACTACCGCCAGACCACAGGGAGTTGTCTTGTGAGTCGGGAACATTTGAATCACCAATGGAACAACCACTCCTACAGAAATAAAACACTGGCCACTTCAACAAGATGGGAAGAGGCACACCAAACCATAACAATCAGTCACGCTTCATCGTTAGATGCAAAGAAGATCCGAGTGAAGGTCCCCATTGAAAACCAGCCTTGCGTGATGGAAGTCGACTCAGGATCATCCCTCTCGATGGTTTCCTGGAAGACCCTTAAACAATTAATCCCTGCCGTCCGGTGTCAAGACCTCAGAGCCCAAAGAATCATACTCAAAGATTATCAGGGGAACCAAATTCCGGTCGTTGGATCCAGCCAAGTCCAAGTATCATTCAAAAATTGTACTGTGTTGTTACCACTGACCGTCATCGACTGCGACCAGCCTAGTTTGTTAGGCCTTCAATGGTTCACCCCACTCAGGATCGAGGTAGCTGGCATTCACCAAACCAGAAGCGACGACTGGGAGGAGGCCCTCGTCCAGGAATTCCAGGACATCTTTGCAGACAAACTAGGCAAGTACAAGGGGACCCCGATATCATTTAACCTTAACCCTGAAGTAGCCCCCATCCGCCTTAAGCCTCGTCGGGTACCTTTTGCCCTTAAACCAAAGATTGATGAGCAGCTCGATAAATTAATAGCCCAGGGTGTTTTAGAACCAACTGACCACGCCCATCGGGAAACCCCAATCGTAACACCCATCAAACTGGATGGATCGTTAAGGATTTGTGGGGACTACCGGGCCACCCTTAATCACCTCCTTCAACAGAACGCTTACCCGGTGCTGGTGGTGCAACACCTTCTTTATTCCCTGGGGGGCGGAAAAGTCTTTGCTAAATTGGATTTAGCACAGGCGTACCAACAACTGCCTGTAGATAAAAAAAACCGCGGAGGCACAGACGATCGTTACGCACCGAGGTGCATTTAAATGCAACCGACTCCAATTCGGAGTGAGTGTAGCCCCAGGGATTTTTCAAAGTCTGATGGAGAGACTCTAACAAGGGATCAAGGGGGTCATGCCATACTTTGATGACGTTTTAATTGCAGCCCCGAATAGAGAAGTACTAGAAAAGCGTCTTAAAATGGTTCTCCAGAAATTTAAAGGTTTAAAGGTTAAAAAAGGTTAAAAAACCTAAAGGTTAAAAAAAATAAATGTCAACTGTGTACAGATAAAGTAGAGTTCCTGGGGTACCTAATCGATAAGCAAGGCATTCACCCCACTAATAGTAAACTAAAGACAATCAAAAACGCCCCAAGACCCAGGAATAAGACTGACCTCCAAGCTTTCCTGGGGCTCATTAACTTTTACAACATCTTCTTGCCCCAGAAAGCGACCGTAGCTGAGCCCCTACATAGACTTCTCGACAAAAAAGGAACCTGGATCTAGGGACACCGAGAGGAGCACACATTCTGACAAGTGAAAAACTTACTAACCTCAGATGCTGTTTTAATGCAGTATAACGAGACCTTGCCTTTAACAATTACATGTGACACGTCACCTTTTGGAGTAGGAGCCATTTTGAGTCATGTGTTACCAAATGGTAGTGAGGCCCCTATTGCCTATTTTTACGTTCAGCCCTTATCGAGGGCTGAACGTAACTATAGCCAAATTGACAAAGAGGCTCTTGCTGTTGTATCTGCTGTGAAACGGTTTCTTGAATATGTGTTTGGACGAGTTTTTACTATTATTACCGATCACAAACCTTTGCTAGGGATTATAGCGGGAGACAAGCCAACCCCCTATATATTGTCACCTAGAATGACTTGCTGGTCGGAGTTTTTAGCTGCGTACAACTGTAAATTACAACACCGCCCGGGGAAAGCCATTCCCCACGCTGATGCATTAAGCCATGCCCCACTTCCGCAAACCGTCGACGACCCAGCTCCAACCCTTACGACACTCCAGATTGAAACACGACATTCACCGCCGCTAAAAACCAGAGACATCGCTATCGAAACGAAATGAGATCCTGTCCTGGCGCAAGTTCTCAGCTGGGTCAAATGAGGATGGCCAGTAGAACAAACCCCTGATGACTTCACCCCTTTCAGAAACCAGCAAACAGAACTTTTCTCACAAAAAGGCTGCATCCTATGGGGAGACAGAGTCATCGTCCCAGAGTGGTTACAAAGAACAGTATTGAAAACATTGCATGACGGTCACCCCGGCATCGTGCGTATGAAAGCACTCACACGAAGTTACGCATGGTGGCCGGGCATAGACAAGCAGATTGAAGCCTGGGTAAAGACTTGTCTAAAGTGCCAAGAAGTCAGCAGTGCCCCACCTAGAGCAACTCCAATGGAGTGGGAAACCCCCCGGGGGCTGTGGTTCCGCATCCACATTGACTTTGCGGGACCTACTAAGGACATAAGCTCCTCCTAACAGTGGATGCCTATTCCAACTGGCTCGAGATCCACAAAATGAAGACTACTACAACCAATTCCATCATCTGAAAATTGAATAGGCTATTCGCAATGCATGGGCTGCCAGACGTTCTGGTCTCCAACAACGGACCCCAGTTCACCGCCCTGGTGTTTAAACAATACTTAGCGGACTGGGGTATCCGCCATGCGCTAACTTCGCCGGCGCACCCTGCGGCTAATGGCAGGGCCGAGTGCATGGTACAATTTGTTAGAAAAACTCTCCACAAAATGGACTATGGGGACATTAATGACAAACTAAACAGAATACTCCTACTCCAACGCATCACCCCACACAGTGTCACCAACAAGACTCCAGCTGAACTGTTGATGGGATGCAAGCTCCGTTCCCACCTCGACCGGCTCCACCCATCCTATGCGCCAGAGAAACCCTGTGGATCTAGCGGAAAATGCCGTGAGTTCATCGTAGGCGACTTAGTTTTCGCTAAAAACCTTTCTGGCGAACCATTATGGGTCGAAGCAACCGTAACTCAAACCACCGGGCCCAGATCGTACCATGTGCAAACATGGGATGGAAAAATATGGAAACACCATATATATCAGCTTCGCTCTAGGCTACAACCCAGTTCCCGTGACTCCTGTGACTCTCAAACTGAGGGGGGAGGAGATGTCGAAGAAACCGAATTCGAGATGGTGGAAAGCGGAATCAAAGGAAGTCAGCAGCCAGGCGCATTACATGAAGAAGAATCAGGGAGAGGGATGGCCTCACCACAGAGGAATACCTCAACGGAGGCGAGTCCGCAGACATCGGAGGGCAACAATGATAGAATTAGCGGCACAGAGTCCTCCAGTGAGGATGTGGAACCACCTGTACCAGATATATCAAAAACATCTCACTGAAACCGGACTACAGACAGGAAGTGGTGGGACAGCGGAAATCTAATAGTTAAAACAACCTGCATATCTACGGGATTACATCACCGCACCCCTCAAATGGAACCTAGGGGGAAGGGGTGTTTTGAACTAATAAAGGCGTTTAATAAAGTTTTAACAACCTTTAGAAAAAGCAGGGTTCTAATCCTGCACTTCTGATTGGCCGATAATAGCGATATCGGATTGGTCCTTTCTAGGAAATCTGATTGGCTGTTAACAGGCCAACTCTCATTGGTTCAAGGGTTTAACACTTCCATGTTTCTCATTGGCAAATAGGTCAGCAGCCTACCCTATAAAAGGGCTGCTGCTGCCCTAGGGTTTTGCTCTGTTCAGCATGATTAATAAAGAGTTGAAGTTCACTGTTCACTGCCTCGTCTCTGTTCCTTGCACCCATGCGCAGAACTTAATACTCACCGTCCAAGTCTGTGTCCTCTCGCAAAGCAGGCTCAAACCTCAGAGCCAAATCCTCCTCTTCCTCATTTACCAAGTCCTCGACCTCTGGCAAAGCAGGCTCAAACCTCTGAGCCACAACATTGGTATATCTAGGAAAACCTGAATCTGAGAGTTCCAAGTTTTCCCTTCCCCCCAAAAAAATCAAAGATCCAGCTCCTGCACCCACCAGTCCATCACATAGCCCAATCAAATCATTGTCACAACTGAAGACATTCCCCAGCCACTCCTCTCCTCTCTAAGTGCAGGGCAAAATGTCCTTGACTCTCTGAGAAAGAGTGTTGTTCAGTCTAATCTTCTACCTCTCTGTGAATTCCCCCTCCCAAATTCTCAGGCACTAAATATGGCAGCCTCGAAGCTTTTAAGTAAAAAATGGCTTCCAAGGCTGACATTAGCACCTAAAGGCCACAATCCATTGTATCAAACCTGTTGTCATGCCTGCAACACCTCAGCCTATGTTTACTGCTGAAAAAAAAAATCTACCATGCAGATTGAGGATGCAGGTTAAACAGATTAAACAGATAATCAGATAATCAGAGTTGGAAGGGACCTTGTAGATCATCTAATCCAACCCCCCGCACAAGCAGGAGACCCTACACTATTTCTGACAAATGGCAGTCCAATCTCTTCTAAATAGTCTCAAGTGTTTGACAGTTTGGAGAATCGGAAAATGCCATCCCTGACTGGAGATTTTACAGTATCCTTCCTCTGCCATGGCCACCAAGCCATGCTCACAGAACCGGTAGTATTTTTTTTAATCCTACCACTGTTTTAGTGCCATTTGCAGATACCAAAGAAACCCATGACCATGAAAAGCCTGACCATGTTTGATTGTGGAATTACAACTAACTTAATTGACTTCCAGTTTGTGGTGATTGATGTCATTCCTACATACACTGTCCAATCCCTAGTGGTTAAATCAATCGATGGCCATTCACTATAATCCAGTACCATGGCTTGAGCTATGATTCTGTTGAAAAATTCTTTCCTTTATTACTCATTGTGAAACTCCTATAATGCTTCCAAAATACTTGTTGTTTACCAAGCTGGACTTTAGGGGTGCTTCTACTATGTACATTATTCCAAATGTCTTTTAACCCTGGAGCTGGATGGAGCAGAACAATCAAACCATCACTGCCCATCTCAGTGGAGGGGTCTTTTCTGTAATAATGGCTGTCTTGAAATCACAGCATTTCAACATTCCATATACTGAAATTGTTGGGTAAGTCATCCTTCTGGAAGTGGCATTACTGCCAGTCCACTCATACATGATTCCAAAACCTCTGAGCATTGCACAGGTTTTATCATGTCTGCTTTGGCAATTCATAAAATATTTCTCTGGTCTTTTAAGAGTTGCCAGCAGAAAGGAAGGGGGAAGTAGGACATTCCTTAAATGGTTTCATGGATAATTTCTAGGCAACTGAAGTTTCTGGCATGCAAGATTATAACTGGAGAGCATGATTATAACTGGAGAGCAACTCTTGGCAATGGATGTGTCACATTGGAGAATATACATCCCAGGGGGTGGTGGAAGACCAGGGTCAAGGATGAAATTAGTGATGTGTCTCAGAGTCGGCTACACCCAGGTAGCACTGGCATGTTCACTCCTAATAAATCTTCTTTAAGCTTTGAAAGATCTGGCTGGAGGTTCATGATTTAAATGGGGGTGAATACCAGAGCACTGACATGCTTTGCCTGTCCCCTTTAGTGAATTACCATCCTATTCTGCCTGTAGTAGAAATGGTTAGGATGTTTCACTGCCAGAAACACAGCACAGGTTGATGGAGGGATAAAACCAGTGGTGGTATTATACCGGTTCAGCCCGGTTTTGGTGTACCGATAGCACTGAAGGTCAGTGGAGACCGAACTGGTTCTCTCTGAGGAGCTGCCGTTGGGCCCTCCTGCCTGCTCAGGCTTCCATTCTGACCTTTATTCCCTGCTTTTGGAGTGCAGCTGCATTGTGCAGCATAGCACAATGTGTGCTGTGTGCCAGCTGCTGAAGCGACAGGGAGTGTGCCAGCTGCTGAAGCGACAGGGAGCATGCAAGATTGCTGGAGGTGAGTCGGATGCATCTGCGCAAAGTGTGTGTTTGATGTGTGCATGTGCACAAAGTGTGTGCATGCACCCACCAAGTCATGCCCACCAAACCAGTGGAAAAATATTTTGAAATGGATCACTGGGTAAAACCCATGATTGGAACACAGAATTAGAAGGATATCATTTGTTCAAAAGAAACAAACTCAACAACAGAGTTGGAGGTGGGGAGGTTGCATCCTATGTGAGGAATTACTGTATTACACCTCCATAGAAATATACAATACTAGGGATGAAAGCCTTCTTGAAAGTATTTGGGTAAATATTACAGGAAAAAGAAATGACTTTGCTATTGGTATGTACTACAGGGCACCCAACCAGCTGGAGGAAATAGAAGAACTCTTTGCTAATAAGTTAACTGAGGTGTGCAGGAAACAAACCACTGTAGTAATGGGGCGCATTAACTAACCTGACATCAACTGAGAAACAAACTCTGCAGGGAGTGTGAGATCAATTTTATCATTCAAAAGGTAGACAAGAGAACCAGAGGGACAGCTATACTGGACTTAATCCTTACCAATTGGGATGAAATGGTTGAGGAAGTAGAAGTTATAGGAACTTTGGGGGAGACTGATGATAGCTTATTTCTTGACAAGAGAAAAAAATATGGGTTAGACACCTCAAACACCAGATAGATTTGCAATGCTCACTAACCATACCCCATATGTAATTCTCAATGGAGCCCTAGAAGAAGTCTAGAAACCCCAGAGGACAAATTGCTCACTGTCATTATCACCGTCTCGGTGTTTGCAACAACTTCCTCTACTTTTCCAGTGATGGCCTTTGATGTAAACATCAGACTGAAAGAACAAGGAAGGGATCTTTTATCAGAAAAGGATAAACGCCTCTGTGGACAAAAGTTCTGGGACAGGCTCTTCAATGTACTTTCCCTTTTACAGATGAATCTTGGTTTCTCTCTTTTTGAATCAAGAAAGCCACTGCATGTCTATCTAGTGGGAGTGCTTTGAATTCGCCTAGCTCTTTTTGTTTTTATTTATAGCAGGAAAGAAATTGATTCAGCTCCTTCAATAATGGACCTCCTGCTTCTGCTGCTGCTGCTAGTGCTCCAGCCAGTCGCTGGGAAGCTTAGAATGAAATGCCTCCTGTATTTCAAGAACCAAGGTGAAAAAAAAACATGGAGCTACTACAGGCCAGGAGACCATCTCATTAGTATAGTTGTCACTGCAACAAAATTATCAGATATAATGTTGCCTTTCAACATGGCTCCATATCATCAGTCTCAATCGTAAGTCATCCATTCCCTCTGTTTGCAATTGGGTCTCCATTCTTTATTTCCCTTGCTCTTACATTACAGAATTGATCTAATTTCTTGAATTGGTTTAATTTCCATGTCTTATTATGTGGAAGAGACTCAAATCCAAAGATGGGACAGAAAATTATTCAAAGAAGTTCAGATTATTTCCCTCTCTCCATCCAATCCTATTGGTCAGTTGAATACTTGGTTTGGTTTAAGATATGATTGAAATGGTTGTGGTTAGCCTGGCATAATCCATTTTCATATATTTTAAATTGTTCATTTGTGATCAATTCCTGATCTTTATAATAATAGAGAATTACTTGTTTGTTTTTAGAGTTGCTTTTCTGGATCACTTATGAAAAAGCCTCCTCTTTTTGTGATGGTTCTACTTTAGTGGTTGAATGAAGTTGGCTCCTGCTTACTGGAGTGATGATGAAAATTAGTACTGCTGTAATTTAATGGTTTATTTGTGATTCTTAACCCTATAGTGGAGGACTATCTCCATCCCATTTTCTTCACACTCACAAATAATAAATGATGATGGTGACTAATTTTAGTGCCTGATTTTGGATCAGTATTGACTCAGTAGGCCTATGGAGACAGAGCAGATTATATTGAAAAAAAAAACTTGTGGTGTTTCTATTGGTGGTGGTGGTAATAACAGAAACACTTTTTTTTTTACAGTACTTTATCTTATGATGCATCAAAAATTCCAGGCTTCATTTTCAACTTTGAAGTGGTCAACAGAAATCACCAACTCCTCCACAATCTCACATTGGGCTACAATATCCATGACAAATATTTTAACACATTTGACACTTCAGATGCCTTGCTGGACATGCTGTCCACTGGAGAAGCCAACGTTCCCAACTACAGCTGTGGAAGGAAAGACAAACTTTTGGCTCTTCTGGATGCAGCTAAAAGGGACATCTCCTCCCAGATGTCAATATTAGGAGGTCCTTACAAAGTCTCACAGGTTTGTATGTATGTGGTAATGTGAGTGTGGGTGGTAGTGGTGTGTGAGCAAAATATGCAGTTGCCTTTTCTATGGAATTCAAGAGCTGCTTCTCACCATGGCCATTGGAGGTGTCAAGACTGGAGATTGGGATATGGAGGAAACAAGGATGCAAATACACACATCACACCATTGTCATTGCTTTGGGGGCTTCTACTGTGTACTTGTGATGGTGAAGAAAAGCTTTCTGTTCCATCAAAAGGTCTTCTCTACAAAACTATGGGGCAGTAGTGATGGGAACCTGATATTCCATGCATGATATCTGATTTATTTTATATATAATAAGAACCTAGAAATTATAGAGCAAAAAAACCCCTGTTACTGCCTTTATAGATGTTAGTGCAGCATTTGACACATTTTATTTATTTAATTAATTAATTTGATTTGTCAATCACTTACAAGATGATAGGTATAAGAATAAACATACTTATGAATACATTAAATGGATACATATAAGAAAAATAAAAGAAACAATAGGAGAGGGATGGTAGGCACGTTGGTGCGCTAATGCACGCCTCCTACAGACCTCTTAGGAAAGGGGTGAGGTCAATAGTAGACAGGCTAAGTTTAAATTTTTGGGGTTTAGGGATGAAACCACAGAGTCAGGTAGAGGATTCCAGACATTGACCACTCTGTTGCTGAAGTCGTATTTCCTGCAATCAAATTTGGTGCAGTTAACCTTGTGTTTGTATCTATTGTGTGCTGTTGTATTGTTATGGTTGAAGCTGAAGTACTCATTGACAGGTAGGACATTGCAATGTATGATTTTATATATTATACTTAGATCGGACCAAAGACGGCATAGTTCTAGTTTTCTAGGTCTAGAATTTCACATCTGGTGGGATAAGGTATTCTGCAACAAGTACAGGAGTGTAGAACTCTTCTTGTGAAATATTTCTGGACTTTCTCAACTGTGTTAATATTAGATACATAATGTGGGTTCCAGACTGATGATCTGTATTCGAGTATTGGTCTAGCAAATATTTTGTATGCTCTAGTTAGTAGTGTGATGTTACCAGAGAAAAAGCTATGTAGGATTAGGTTAACAACTTTTAATGCCTTCTTGGCTAGGTAGTTACAGTGGGTTCTAGCACTTAGATCATTAGAGATGAGAATTCCAAGGTCCTTGACAGAATTTGGATCATCAACAAGGTCTTGACTATTCAGCTTGTATTTTATTTTATTTTATTTTATTGCCAATATCTCAGACAGAGCATTTATTTGTTGAGATTTGAAGTTGCCATTTGTTTGACCATTCTGATACATAGTCGAGGTCTTTTTGAAGAGTAGCAGTATTGTATGTGGTGTTGAATAGCTTTACATCATCAGCAAAGAGAACGCAATTGCTCTTAATATGATCACAGAGGTCATTTACGTAGAGTATGAAGAGAGTTGGTCCTAGAACACTGCCTTGGGGGACTCCGCTGTTGACAGGTACAGAATTTGATAGGATGTTCCCAATTTTGACCATTTGTTGTCTGTTTGACAGGAATGCTTCTATCCAATTATGCAGGTATCCAGAGATACCATAGGATTTTAGTCTTAGGAGTAGTTTGTCGTGTACCACTGAATCAAAGGCTTTACAGAAATCTATGTAGTTTGCGTCTATTGCTTGCCCTGATCGAGTTGTGTAGTCCATATGTTTTTGCAGTGTAAGAGTTGGAGATTACAGGATAGTTTTTTTCTGAAACCAAATTGTTTTTTGCTTGTCTCTAAGTGGAGGATGATGGATTGGTTAATAATTGATTCCATGATTTTACAGGTGACACAGCATAAGGAGATTGGTCTTTAATTTTCAACTAGTCTGGGGTCTCCCATTTTGAAGAGGGGAAGGACCATGGCTTGTGTCCATAGGTTAGGCAAGGAGCTGGTCCTGAAAGATTTTTCAAAGATTATGCTTAGAGGTTCTGCTATGGCAGTGAAGAGCTTTTTAAAGAAGTAGGCACATATTCCATCTGGTCCAATAGATAGAGATGGTTGTAGATTGCATAGTGCTTTTTCAACATTGTCTTCTGTAAAATCGATATGTATTAGATCATAGTAGTTGTCTGTGGTTCGACTAGGAAATATTGGGCATGATCCATTGCTGTTTACAAAGAATGTGTTAAAGAGGTTGGATTTAATCGTGTCGTCATTGCAGTCTTTACCATAAGGTACTTTCAGGGGTGAGATGGACCTTGAGTCTTTCAGTTTGTTGTTCACTAAATTGTAGAAAGTGTGGGTGGAATTGGTGCATAGAAGGTTTTCCTCTTATTTAATGTGATAGTTGATGCATTCAGTCTTTATCTGATGGCATAAAGTTTTGTACTGGCTTTTGAAGTTGGCAACGTGACCAGATTTGTTTTTCTGCAAAACTGGTCTCTTTTTGGATTGAAGTTTCCTTATTGTTATGGGTAATCTGTTTTTTCTGGTTTGGGGAGTTGTTATTGGTACATATAGATTGGTGACTCTTTTGACTTCAAGTAAAAATATGTTGTCATGGTCTTCAACAGTATTGCATCCAGTGAATAGAAATTGCCAATCATGGGATGAGAGATCATTGTCTATAAGATCATAGTTGCCTTTTTTGAAGTTATAATTGGGGATCACATTGTTGTGTTGATTTTTGTGTGGACGTACGTTGAGACAAAAGTCAATCATGCTGTGGTCACTGTTGGAAAAGTGTTCTTTAATTTGTATTCCATAAATTGAATTCAAACTATTGCAGAAGATGATATCGAGGCAGTTGTTAAGTCTAGTATTGTTGGTAACTAGTTGTTCCAGTCCCAGGTTTGTTACAGCATTGTAGAAGGTTGCATGTGTGGGTTCAGTTTTACATTTGTTTAGAGTACAGTTAATATGAAGTAGATTGAAGTCACAAAGAAAGATAAAAGCGTGTGGGCAGGATGTTGGCCATGTTAGTAGTGAATTTAGCTTGTTTACATGTTCGATGACATAATCAGGGGCTCTGTAACATAGTAAGCATTGAAATGTGATATTTAAGGACAGGTCACAGACGATGGTCTCAGGAAGAGCAAGCTCCTTGGTAACTTGGATGTGTTTTAGATGTAAGGACTTTTTATAGAAGATAGCAACATTAAACCAGGGGTCTTCAAACTTGATAGCTTTAAGACATGTGGACTTTAACTCCCAAAATTCCTCCTCCAATCATGTTAGCTGAGGAATTCTGGGAGTTGAAGTCCACAAGTTTTAAACTTGCCAAGTTTAAAGACCCTTGCATTAAACAGAGAAATATTATGGAGGAAGTTGTTTGCCCTTAAAATGGAATATAGACCATTGGCAATGATCAAAGCCCTTCACAGAAGCGATTGTTTGAGATTGTGGTTTGGGCTCAATGGAGCCATGAGAAGAAGGATCAAACCTTACTAAAAACTTTTTATTTAGTCTAGACATTAATGATCTACCAGGATTACTGAAGGATTCTGATGTGCAGATGTCTAAGGCACTAAATACGCATAGCAGCTGTCAGGATCCCGGCAGTTACTCCCATTTAAATCATGAGCAAAATTTCCAAAACTTCAAAAGGATTTATTGGGAGTTAAAATATTTGGCGCTGCCTGGGTGTAACTGACTCTGAGACACATCATTCATTTTCGCCCTTGACTCTGATCCCCCGCCCTGGGTGTGTATTTTAATTCATATTCTCCAATGGGATAAATCCATAGCCAAGAGTCATCAATCATGCTCTCCAGTTAGAATTTTGCGCGGCAGAAACTTCAGTCACCTAATTACTATCTTTGAAAAACTATTGATGGAATGCACTTTCAGTTTGCAAGCTGCCGCACTGTTCCCCCCTCCTTTTCTGTTGGCAATTCTGAAAAGACCATAGAAGTATTTTATGTGTTGACAGTAACACCCTGTTATATACTGATAAAATATTATTGTCCTATTTGCAAGTTGGGTTGTATAGCCTGTTAAGGAGACTTGCCTCTTACCCCCATAATAATTGTCTATATTAGTAAATCAAAATCCAGACTTTTGGTCTAAATGATTATGGTAAGTAGAAAAGCAAATTAACACCTTTTCTTACCTTGGGTAGTTTTGTCTTAAACTGGATCTTGGTTTCTTTATCAAAGTAGCTAATTTAAAGAAAGGACATGAATGAATTTACTACTTTTTTTTTATTAAAAAGCACACATTCAACTTCCAGAGCTCCATATATTAATGTATTTAATGTTAAAATTACCCGCAAGCTCTTATATTGAGCTGATATTTGGGACTTAAAATATATATCGCTACTAGAACAAATCCAATTTCAGCATCTCAGAAATATCTTGGGAGTGGATAAAAGGAGTTAGGTTTTTGCTCTCAAACATGATTTGGAATTCATACAATTTGTTCTAGTTCTAAAATCACGGCATATAATTGTTGGTATAAAATTAAAAAATATTGAAACTGACAGACTCACCAAATAATGTTTATTTAAACAAAAAAATTCAGTTGAAGATCTTTTGAATTGTACAATTGACTGTCAGCCTTGGAGGCCATGTTTTACTTGGAAGCTTTGAGGCTACCACATTCAGTGCCTGGGAATTTGAGAGGGGGGATTTCATAGAGAGGTGGAAGATAAGACTCAACAACATTCTTTCTTAGAAAGTCAAGGGCAAGTTGCCCTGCACCTGGAGTGGAGAAGAGTGTCTGGAGGGAATGTCTCCAGTTGGAACAACATTTTGATTGGGCCATGTGATGGACTGATGGGTGCAGGGGATGGATCCTTGAATTTATTTTGTGAAGGGAAAACCCAGAACTCTCAGATTTGGGTTTTTCCAGATGTGCCAGTATGACAATTCTCATAAAATGGAACTTTGAGGAAATGCTTGTCTCAGAGTTTATTGGGTTGGAGTTTGTTAGTTGGAACGATGTCACTGGCATTATTATATAAGGGGCTGTGGTCTTCCTGTCTTCTGTACAATTGGAAAAGCTAAAATAATTTCTGTACAAAGAATCTACAATATCAAAGCAGATAAAGACATGGCTATATTCAGTAAGGTTGGCATACTTAAACAGAGGAGCTATAAAAACAAAAATGCCTAAATAATTTTGGGAAGTGTTTACCCAAGCAAGATTTGAGCACCGAGACACAATGGTTAATTATAGCAGATTTAATGAAGTCTCTTATGATGAATAGAGTTGAATTTGTGAGGCTCCAAAGACAGAAGACATAACACATCTATTACTTGAATGTCAATTGTAACAAATGTAATAGATTTATGTATATAAATCATAATACACTGCTCAAAAAAATAAAGGGAACACAAAAATAAGACATCCTAGATCTGAATGAATGAAACATTCTTATTAAATACTTCATTCATTACATAGTTGAATGTGCTGATAACAAAATCACACAAAAATTATCAATGGAAATCAAATTTTAGCAACCCATGGAGGTCTGGATTTGGAGTTACACTCAAAATTAAAGTGGAAAACAACACTACAGGCTGATCCAACTTTGATGTAATGTCCTTAAAACAAGTCAGAATGAGGCTCAGTAGTGTGTGTGGCCTCCACGTGCCTGTATGACCTCCCTACAATGCCTGGGAATGCTCCTGATGAGGTGGTGAATGGTCTCCTGAGGGATCTCCTCCCACACCTGGACTAAAGCATCCCCCAACTCCTGGAGAGTCTGTGGTGCAACGTGGCATTGGTGAATGGAGCGAGACATGATGTCACAGATGTGCTCAATTGGATTCAGGTCTAGGGAATGGGCGGGTCAGTCCACAGCATCAATGCCTTCATCTTTCAGGGCCTGCTGACACACTCCAGCCACATGAGCTCTAGCATTGTCATGCATTAGGAGGAACCCAGGGCCAAACGCACCAGCATATGGTCTACAATATCGGTACCTAATGGCAGTCAGGCTACCTTTCTCATCTCGGTCCCTAATGGCAGTCAGGCTACCTTTGGAGAGCACATGGAGGGCTGTGCGGCCCCCCTGAAGAAATGCCACCCCACACCATTACTGACCCACTGCCAAACTGGTCATGCTGGAGGATGTTGCAGGCAGCAGAACATTCTCCACAGCATCTCCAGACCCTGTCACGTCTGTCACATGTGCTCAGTGTGAACCTGCTTTCATCTGTGAAGAGCACAGGGCTCCAGTAGAGAATTTGCCAATCTTGGTGTTCTCTGACAAATGCCAAACGTCCTGCAAGGTGTTGGGCTGTAAGTACAAGCCCCACT
Organism: Hydrophis major; assembly: GCA_033807585.1. Taxonomy (NCBI): domain Eukaryota; kingdom Metazoa; phylum Chordata; class Lepidosauria; order Squamata; family Elapidae; genus Hydrophis; species Hydrophis major. Next base: position 48,471,505 of record CM066329.1, read on the forward strand.
TATGGACGTTGGACCCTCATACCACCCTCATAGAGTCTGTTTCTGACCATTTGAACAGCCACATACACATTTGTGGCCCGCTGGAGATCATTTTGCAGGGCTCTGGCAGTGATCCTCCTGTCTCTCCTTGCACAAAGGCGGAGGTAGCGGTGCTGATGCTGGGTTGTTACCCTCCTATGGCCTCCTCCACATCTCCTGATGTACTGGTCTGTCTCCTGGTAGTGCCTCCATGTTCTGGACCCTATGCTGACAGACACAGCAAACCTTCTTGCCAAAGCTCACATTGATGTGCCATCCTGGATGAGTTGCACTACCTGAGCCACTTGTGTGGGTTGTAGACTCTTTCTCATGCTACCATTAGAGTGAAAGCACCACCGCATTCAAAAGTGACCAAACCAATAGCCAGAAAACATAGGAACTGAGAAGTGGTCTGTGGTCACCACCTGCAGAACCACTCCTTTATTGGGGATTTCTTGCTAACTGCCTATGCTTTCCACCTGTTGTCTATTCCATTTGCACAACAGCATGTGAAATTGATTGTCAGTCCGTGTTGCTACCTAAGTTGACAGTTTGGTTTCACAGAAGTGTGATTGACTTGGAGTTACATTGTGTTGTTTAAGTGTTCCTTTTATTCTTTTGAGCAGTGTACTTTATTGTCATTGTATGAATATACACAGTATACACATACAACCAGGGGTGGGATTCAAAATTTTAACAACCAGTTCTGTGGGCATGGCTTTGGTGGTGGGCATGGCTTGGTGGTCATGTGACTGGGTGGACATGGCTTGGTGGTCATGTTATGGCTTGGTGTAACCAACTCAATATCATTCACATCGAGGCACACATCTCTTTGCCTGGCCTTTCATGACTGTGGGGATGCTGCAACAGTCGTAAGTGTGAAAAATGGTCATAAGTCACTTTTTTCAGTGCCATGTAACTTTAAATGGTCACTCCACACAGGCCAGTAATTTCTTCTAACAACCGGTTCTCTGAACTTCTTGGAATGTTAACAAAAGGTTCTAGCGAATAGGTGCAAACTGGTGGAATCCCACCCCTGCATACAACAAAATTCACATAACACCCAGAGACCAGACACAACATACACACACACATGACAATCTCCAAACACAACCCACCCACCAACAGCCACCCACCCCCCGCCTCCTAAAAACACACAAGCACCCACACAAGAAACCAAGTAATACTGTCCAACAGCTCACTGATGTTCATCCTTAAGTTGATTGTTCAGTGTAATTATAGCTCTGGGATAAAAACTGTTCAGAAAATGTGTGGTCTGGGTTTCAATTGTTCTGCCAGAAGGCAATATATGAGATATGGGCAGGATTCTGGTAAATTGTAAGAAAGATACAGAAATATGATTTGCATTCTTTGTTTATATTTCTTTTTAATTTGTGTTTTCTTTTATTCTATCCTATACATATTCTTTTTAATATTCTGTGTCTTACATTCTGTATTTTGATATTGCCTGATACCTAATTAGAAATAAATAATTGTAATATGTTCATGAAAACCTACAGTATCTGGATTCATTTAAAAAAAAAAAACTGATATTTTGGATTTGATCTGGCCCCATGTATAACACAGTCTTCTTCATTGTTTTTTATCCAGATTAGTCATGGTTTTGTTTCTGAGGCTCTGAGTGATAAAAGTCAATTCCCCTTTTTCCACCGGATGCACCCCAAACAAGGGATCCAGTACCCAGCCATTGTCCCACTGCTCCTCCATTTCAGATGGAACATGATTGGGCTCTTTGCTGCAGATACAGAAAATGGAGAGAATTTCATGAGGACTTTGACTCCTGAGCTTGTCAGGAATGAAATTTGTGTTGTTATATCACAACAGTTCTCAACCAGTGGACGTACAGCACCCATCAAGGATGCTCTCTCTAAGTGGAGAAAAGTCAATGTCTTTGTTCACTTCATGGAACATCCTTCTTTTTTGGATAGACTTCTTTATTTTCATTCACCACTTGAAAGTTTGCCAGGACCTGTTCCAAGAAAAGTCTGGATCATGACACTCTTTTGGCATTCAGAAATTCAATACTATTCTCTTTTCAAATATGTCCATAGTATTTGGACCTTTGCTTTTCAGGGGACAAAAAAGGCTAAAGATGATGACTTTGAACCTGATATTTTTGTGCAACACCAATTTGCAAGCCAGTCTTTTCACTGTTCTTTTTCAAAGCATGTCTTTTCTGTGAAAGGCAGGAGAAGATGCACCCAAAACAACCCCCTGGAGACTCGAAAGAAATGGAATAGTAAATGGATCTCAAATGACCATAATGTTTACACTGTTGTTAAGACTCTGGTCCATGTCTTGAATGCTGCATATTCCTCCAGATCCAGGAGGAGGATGAAGGATGGCAAATATAGGTTGGCAGGCCCAAGGCTGCAGCCGTGGCAGGTATGGAGTCTTGACAAAGATCCAATCAACATTTTGAGAAGAATTCCAAAGTACAAGCAGGGAAACCATCCAGGGGTGGGCTGCTGGGAGCTCACAAGAATTCAGGAGAGCCCCTAGCTTAGATTCTGTACAGTTCAGAGAACCCCCCCCCCAAATCCCAATCCTGGCTGGCCCCACCCATCCCACTCCATCCCTCTCAGGAGTCCCAACATGGCCCATTTTGGATGCAGGTAAGTGCAGGGCATGCACGGAGGCTCGGGGAGGGCAAAAATTGGGCCTCCTAGAAGTTCAGGCTTCCAGAGAGCCTCCAGAGCTCGGGGAGGGCAAAAATGCCTCCCCCACTGTGGTGCAGAGGCCAACTAAATCACACCTATCATGGCCACACCCACCCAGCAATCAGGCAGAGAACCCATTGCTAAGAATTTTGAAGCCCACCCCTGGAACCATCTCAACCTACCAGTGCTAAGAAAGGCCCACAATGTAATTTGGAGGGTGGGGAAGGGGGAGAGAGGTTGCCTAGATATGATGAGTGGGGGGAACTTTACAATAAAGTAAATTTAGCTCATCTGGTCATGTTTCCCAGCTTGTTATCTGAGAGAAGGTTAGCCTGGCAATTTTCCTCTTGACAAATCCATGTTTTCTGGCAATCACAATGTTTTCCCTGAAGAGTTTATAAACAATCTCATTATTTGTTTGTTGCATTTATTTGTGACTTGTTCTACGATGTTCCCTATGATAGAAAAAAAAATTGTCAATTGTATTTTGTCAATATATATTTTGTCAATATATGATTGACAAACATTGCTGACCTTTGTTTTTTTAATTGTGTGGCTAGGGATATCATTTGTTCTTCCAACTATATTTGCTAGTTTAAAAAATGTACGAAAAGACCATGTGGAAGAAAAAATCAAGTGTTCTGCATTTAAAATAACTGAATTTCTTAATTGTAGTTCCATCCCTTTCTGGAGAAGAACGAGTTTTGCAATATTTCCAAGATGAAACTGTACTTGGACCAAAATGGAGATGTAGCAGCAGATCTGAACATCATAATCTGGGTAGTTGTCCCCAGGAAGAATACCATAAAAATACTACTTGGGAGTTTTGAAAGACAGAGACTTGTTATCAACCAAGACGTTCTGTCGTGGCTAAATTTACTCAACAACGTGGGTAACATATTGCAGGGTTTTCTCTTTTCCAATGCCTTAGGAACCATTTCAAGTGGGCTAAGTTTGATCACCATTGGGTATGGTCTTTACTGAGAATTCAATGTGGAGAGCAGAATTCTTATAGTTTTCTGTGATTGCTTTAGTGCTATTGACCATGCTGTTCTTCAGAAGCTAAAATATGGAACGTAGTTTCAAGCTCATTCAGCCAGGTCAACATCAATGCTGGATGATTTTTTTTAAAGGGCACAGATTGTGACCCTTTTATATTTTCTCTACAATTTAGTATCTCTATAAAACTGGTCAAGGAGGCCTTCAAGCAGTGGTGGGCTGCTGTCGATTTGGATTGACTCATCCATACCAGTAGTTCCACCCACTGGCTTGGCCCACCCACCTGCCCCTCTGCTCTCCTGTCCTATATCTCCAGCTTGCTCGTCCCTTCCATGCAGCCCAGCTGAGTGTCACGCCTTGCCTGCTCTCCTCACCGCAGCTGCCACATGCAGGAAATCTTCATGTTTTTGCAGACACTCAAAAGTGCAGAGCGCGTGCACGTGCTCACATTTTCAGTTCTGCACTGGGCAAACTGGTTATTACAGTCTGTGCAGCCCACCTCTGCCTTCAAGTGCTGCGGATTGTGTTTGTTTGTTCCTTGTTCTTATATAGCAAAACAATCAGCAGTTGTCTGCCCAAGTTCATGGTTGGACTGAATCTGATAAATTTCAGTCAAGTCTGAATGGAGGTTCTGTTGGTCCCAGTGAGAAATAAACTTTTTTAAAAACAATTTTTATTCAATTTTTCTAAAACAAAGAAAAAAAGCTCTCTTCAGTATACAACATAATTCCGGGTCAACACTTTTACATGCAAATATGACAATGATTACTGTTCTGTTCGGATCGTGGGCGCAAAGAACGGAGACGAGGCATCAGAAAGTGACTCAACTCTTTATTAGTGACTTCAGAACAGAGCTAAAATACTCGGGCAGCAGCAGCCCTTTTATAGGGCTCGCTGCTGTCATAACAGCCAATGCTTTGAGTTTGCTGTGCTGGTGGCGTCCAATCAGCAGCGCCCGTTAACAGCCAATCAGATCAGCCTGGGACAACCAATCAGAATCCGCTGCTGGTGGGCCAATCAGAAGTGCAGGATTTTGAGCCTGCTGTGGAAATAAAACTATTTAAGCTTTTAATTAGCACAATTGCTTAGTCCATAACAATTACCTATTCATTTTCTACATTCAACTTCCTATCTTATCCATTTTTAACTTAATTCTCCAACTTTTACATAAGAAAAGGAACCAACAAATTAATCCTGTTCATTAATATTACTTTCATTCTAAAACCATCTTCTCAGTTCATTTCAATTTATTTCAAATATTTCTTAAACATTGACATTTCTTTTAAGCTTGACCTTTTCCGTGATACTCTTTTCTCATTTAAATCACTAATAATTCCCATATCTTCATACTTATTACCTTTTAATTCTTTTTTCTGTCAGATTTGCAATTCCATCGCATATTCTTTCCATAGATTCTAGATTAATACAAGCTTTTACACACAAAAGAGAACATCAATTTCCCCTCCCCTTACTAATTTGGAAGTGTCACCTCAGTGGTTTACTTTAATTCCTTCATCTTAATTCCCAATAAACATTTATTTTAATTAGTTATAGTAATAATCATTCCCTAAAAAAAGAACTACATAACATTGTACTTTTCAGTCAGATTCTGCAGTATATTTTCCTCAGTGGGAAATAAACTTAATCTCAGTAAGAATACTGCTGGAAGGAAACGTGCTCAAGTAGAAGAGCCTTTTGTCAGCTTTGGAAGCCACATTGACACCAGACACTTCCACGCTGCCACATTTCCCATTCATGGGAAAATGGGAGAGGGGAATTCCTTGGAGTGTATGTGGTTAGACACAATAGCATTCTTCTTCTAAGTCAAGGTCATATTATTTCTTCAACTTGGGACATCTCAAGTTGGGACGGATAGTGATTGGGGCATGTGATGCAATGATGGGTGCAGGGGGTGGATTTGTAATTTTTTACTTATTGCAAGAAAACCCAGAACTTTCAGATTTGGGATTTCCCAGATGTGCCAGTTTACTATCCAAATAAAACAGAACTTTTGAGAAGATGCCTGCCTCAGAGTTATTTGTTGGAGTGGAGGTTTTCTGGAATGTTGACACCTATACCATTTCAGACAAGTGATTGTCCAGTTTGTTTTTAAAACCCTCCTGTGATGAAGCACCCACAACATCTGATGACAAACTGCTCCGCTGGTTAAGTGTCCTCACTGTTAGGAAGTTTCTCCTTAATTCCAGGTTGCTTGTTTCCTTCATTAGTTTCCATCCATTGTTTCTTTTCCTGCCTTCAGAGGCTTTAGAAAATAAGTTGAACCCCCTGCTCTTTGTCGCAGCCTCTCAAATACTTGGGAGACTGCTATCATGTCCCTCCTAGTCCTTCTTTTCTCTAGATTAGTCAAACCCCAATCCTGCAGCCGTTCTTCATATGTTTGTGTCTCCAAGTCTTTAGTCATCTTATTTATTCTTTTTTGCTCTTTTTCCAAAGTCTCAACATCTTTTTTGTAAAGTTGTGACCAGTGGAACAGCTTGCCCTCAGAGGTTGTGGGTGCTTCATCACTGGAGGCTTTTAAGAAGAGACCAGAAGGCCATTTGTCTGAAATGGTGTAGGATCTCCTGCTTATGCAGAGGGTTAGACTAGAAGACCTCCAAGGTCCCTTCTCACTCTATTCTGATTGAGGTGGAGTTGAGATAATGAGCAAGTGTCCTTCAAAAAGGATCAGGCATCTTTTGCTTCAGTATGTGGGACATCCATATGAGCCCTGTGTTAAAAAGGGATATTTCTAAGACCCAACTATTTATCAAGACAAGATGCTTATTGTCTAAGAGCTACAATTAGTGCCGTTTCTGGCTCTATTCTGATTGATAGTTAGAGATTTTATATCTTCCTAAGTGAAATTCAGAGTCTGCAATGTTCATGTCTACCTCAATTTTTCAAATAAGATGAGTCTCAAAATACGTTCTTCAACATTCCTTGTTTTTCTGCTTAGTCTTTGCCTCAGTCCAGATGTGTGGAAAAATGTCATCCGGGATTTGTCAAGTGGGCTCGGGAAGGAGAGCCAGTTTGCTGCTATGATTGTGTCCCTTGTCTGGAGGGGACCATCTCCACTCAGGAAGGTGGGTAACACCAGAGAAAAGAGTACTGGATCCATTCAGTGCATTTTGATCCATGTGCATTTAAAAAGAAAAATCTAAGCCTGACTATTTTGTTCTGTTTTTTTCATTTTCAACATGACTAATTTCTTACTTAATGTGAGATCTAAAAAAGGATTTTGAAAGATGAGCTTGGAAGTGGTAGAAGCAGGGGTGGGGTTTGGCAGTGGTTCAGGAGAGCCCCTAGTTAAGATTCTGTGCAGTTCAGAGAACCACCATGTTATGAACTAATAAAACACTTAAATAAAGTTTATCAAAAGCTTTGGAAAGTAGCAGGGTTCTAGCCCTGCACTTCTGATTGGCCAATAATAGCGATATAGGATTGGTTCGTTCAGGAGAAACTGATTGGCTGTTATCAGGCCACTCTCATTGGTTACGGGGGTTAACACTCCACATATCTTATTGGCTACTAGAGCGGCAGCTTGCCTATAAAAGGGCTGCTGTTGCACTAGGTTTTTTGCTCTGTTTAGAATGTATAATAAAGAGTTGAAGTTCACTGTTCACCATCTCGTCTCCATTCCTTGCGCCCATGCACAGAACTTAACACTGGTGACGAGGGTGGGATATGGAGACGTCAGAGCTGACTGAACACTACAGAGCACTAAACAGAGCACGTGGCTGAAGGTGCATCAATGGCGGAAACCATGACAGGCGGCACCATACCACCCGCTCCATTCAACCCGGCACAAGAAGACTGGGACTCATGCATGGACCGGTTCCAGATGTTTCTGGAGACCAACAACTTGAAGGATGCCACTACTGGGAAAAAGAGAGCGGTATTCCTGACTCACTGTGGACCTGCCGTTTTCAAGATGGCCAAGGCACTGGCGAAACCGGCTGAGGTGAAATCCATGGACTGGGACGTCCTCGAGCCTCACCTACGGGCCCATTATGCACCTACCGTACCAACGCTTGTACAAAGACATGAATTTTACCAGAGAGACCAGCGGAAAGGAGAAAGTGTTGCAGATTTCATCGCGGATCTCCAGAACCTGAGAGGCCTCTGTGGGTTTGCCGACCTCGAAGAAGCTCTAAGAGACTGAATAGTTCTGGAATTAGATGCACCGCACGTGCAAAGTAAGCTGATGACGAAAGGTGACATCAGCCTTGCAGATACCATCGCTACGCTACTGCAGCAGAAGCAACCAGGAAGTTGGCTGCCCGAATGCCCCGCACCAATGCCCCACTCCGCCAACTCGCCGGCGAAACCTCACCTCGCCTTGAGGGACATGTAGCAGCAACCCACCACGAGGACCTTGAATCGTCATCAGAAAGTGATGAGGAAGAAGTCAACCGGCTCTGGTCTGAATGAGACCAACGCCACCAGCGTAACCAGAGACTGCAGTATCAATGCGCAGGTTATGGGGCAAACCACCCACGATCAGACTGCAAATTCCTCGATGTGCTCTGCCATATTTGTGGAAAGAGAGGCCACATCAGAAAGGTCTGTAGAAGCAAGCTAGGATCCAGCCCATTTCAGAGGGGGACCAACTACCGCCAACCCACAGGAAGTCGTCCTGTGAATCGGGAACATTTGAACCACCAATGGAACAACCACTCCTACAGAAATAAACCACTAGCCCATTCAACGAAATGAGAAGAGGCACACCAAACTATCATGATTGGTCACACATCATCATTAGATGCAAAGAAGATCCGAGTGAAGGTCGCTATCGAAAACCAGCCCTGCATGATGGAAGTCGATTCAGGATCATCCCTCTTGATGTTTTCCTGGAAGACCCTTAAACAACTAATCCCTGCTGTCCAGCGACAAGACCTCAGAGTCCAAAGAATCATTCTCAAGGACTATCAAGGAAACCAAATTCCGGTCGTTGGATCAAGCATAGTCCAGGTTTCATTCAAAAATTGTACTGCATCTTTACCATTGACCGTCGTCGACCGTGATCGGCCTAGTTTGTTAGGCCTTCAATGGTTCGATTCCACTTGGGATTGAGGTAGCCGGCATTCACCAAACCAGCAGTGACGACTGGGAGGAGGCCCTCGTCCAGGAATTCCGGGACGTTTTTGCAGACAAACTAGGCGAGTACAAGGGGACCCCGATATCATTTAACGTTAACCCTGAAGTAGCCCCCATCCGCCTTAAGCCTCATCGAGTCCTTTTTGCCCTTAAACCAAAGATTGACGAGCAGCTTGATAAATTAATAGCCCAGGATGTTTTAGAACCAATCGACCATGCTCCTTGGGAAACCCCAATCGTAACACCCATCAAACCAGATGGATCGTTAAGGATTTGTGGGGACTACCGTGCCACCCTGAATCACGCCCTTCAACAAAACGCTTACCCGGTACCAGTGGTACAACACCTCCTCCATTCCCTGGGGGCGGAAAAGTCTTCGCTAAATTGGATTTAGCACACGCATACCAACAACTGCCAGTAGATAAAAAAACAGCAGAGGCACAAACGATCATTACGCACCGAGGGGCTTTTAAGTGCAACCGACTCCAATTTGGAGTTAGCATGGCCCCAGGGATTTTTCAGAGCTTGATGGAGAGGCTATTACAGGGAATCAAAGGGGTCGTACCATATTTTGATGACGTTTTAGTAGCTGCCCCGAATAGAGAAATACTAAAGGAGCATCTTAGACTGGTTCTCCAGAAATTTAAAGACTGTGGTCTTAAAGTTAAAAAAAAATAAATGTCAACTGTGTACAGATAAAGTAGAGTTCCTGGGGTACCTAATCGATAAACAAGGCATTCACCCCACCAGTAGCACGTTAAAAGCAATCAAGAACGCCCCAAGACCCAGAAACAAGACTGGTCTCCAAGCTTTCCTGGGGCTTATTAATTTTTACAACATCTTCCTGCCTCAGAAAGCGACCGTAGCTGAGCCCCTACATCGGCTTCTTGATAAAAAAGCAACCTGGGTTTGGGGGCAACGAGAGGAGCACGCATTCCAACAAGTGAAAAACCTATTAACTTCAGATGCTGTTTTAATGCAGTATAGCGAGACTTTACCTTTAACAATCACATGTGACGTGTCACCATTTGGAGTAGGAGTCATTTTGAGCCATGTGTTACCAAACAGTAGTGAAGCCCCTATTGCCTATTTTTTAAGAACTTTATCAAAGGCTGAACGTAACTATAGTCAAATCGATAAAGAGGCTCTTGCTGTTGTATCTACTGTTAAATGGTTTCATGAATATGTTTATGGATGAGTTTTTACTATTGTTACCAACCACAAACCTTTGCTGGGGATTATTGCGGGAGACAAGCCAACCCCCTATATATTATCACCTAGAAGGACTCGCTGGTTGGAGTTTTTGGCTGCGTACAATTATAAGCTGCAACACCGCCCGGGGAAAGCCATTCCCCACGCTGACGCATTGAGCCATGCAACACTTCTGGAAACCGTCGACGACCCAGCTCCAACCCTTACAACGCTCCAGATTGAAACGCTGCAGTCACCACCACTAACAGCTAGAGATATCGCGATTGAAACAAAACGTGATCCTATTTTAAAGCGAGTTTTTAGCTGGGTCGAACAAGGATGGCCAGTAGATTAAACCCCTGATGACTTCATCCCCTTCAAGAATAGGCAAACAGAACTTTTTTCGCAAAAAGGCTGCATCCTCTAGGGGGATAGAGTCATCGTTCCAGAGCGGTTACAACAAGTGGTATTAAAGACACTGCATGAGGGCCACCCCGGGATCGTGCGCATGAAAGTGCTCGCATGAAGCTATGCGTGGTGGCTGGGCATCGACAAATAAATCGAAGCCTGGGTAAAGACTTGTTATAAGTGCCAGGAAGTTAGCAATGCCCCACCAAAAGCAACTCTGACAGAATGGGAAACACCTCGGGGACTGTGGTCCCGCATCCATATTGACTTTGAGGGTCTTACTAAGGGACATACGTTCCTATTAACAGTGGATGCCTATTCAAACTGGCTTGAGATCCACGAAATGAAGAGTACCACAACCGAGTCCGTCATCCGGAAGTTGAACAGATTATTCACGACGCATGGACTGCTAGACATTCTGGTATCCGACAACGGACCTCAGTTTACCGCACTCCCTTTTGAACAATACTTAGCGGACTGCAGTATTCGCCATGCGCTAACTTCGCCAGAGCACCCTGCAGCTAACGGAAGAGCCGAACACATGGTACAGTTTGTGAAAAAAACCCTCTACAAAATGGACTATGGGGACATTGAAGATAAGATAAATAGAATACTCCTTCTCCAACACATCACTCCGCACAGCATCACCAACAAGACTCCAGCGGAACTATTGATGGGATGCAAACTCCACTCCCACCTCAACTGGCTTCAACCATCTTACGAGCCAGAGAAACCCTGTGAATCCAGCAGAAAACTCCGCGAGTTTAAGATAGGCGACTTAGTTTTCGCCGGAAACCTTTCTGGCAAAATGTTGTGGATCGAGGCAACTGTAATTCAAACCATTGGACCCAGATCTTACCGGGTGAAAACCTGCGATGGAAAAATATGGAAACGCCATATAGATCAGCTTCGCTCGAGGCTACAACCTAGTTTCCGCGACTCCGGTAACTCCCAAACTGAGGGGGGAGGGGTTGTCGAAGAAACCGAATTCGAGATGGCGGAAAGCAGGAATGAAAGAAGTCAGCCATCAGGCGTAACAAGTGAAGAAGGATCAGGGAAGGGTGTGGCTGTGCCACAGAGGTACGACCCAAAAGAGGCAAGCCCGCAAGGGCCAGAGGACAATGACGAGAACATTAGCGGCACCGAGTCTTCCAACGAGGAACCACCGGCACCCGACTTGCCCGAAAATGCCCCGCCAAAACAGGCTTACGGACAAGAACCAGTGGGACAGCATAAATCCATTAGACAGTCAAAGCAACCTTCCTACCTCAGAGATTACGACACCGCACCCCCCCAAACAGAACCCGGGGAAAGGGGTGTTATGAACTAATAAAACACTTAAATAAAGTTTATCAAAAGCTTTGAAAAGTAGCAGGGTTCTAGCCCTGCACTTCTGATTGGCCAATAATAGCGATATCGGATTGGTCCATTCAGGGAATCTGATTGGCTGTTAACGGGCCACTCTCATTGGTTATGGGGGTTAACACTCCACATATTTTATTGGCTACTAGAGCGGCAGCTTGCCTATAAAAGGGCTGCTGTTGCACTAGGTCCTTTGCTCTGTTCAGAATGAATATAAAGAGTTGAAGTTCACTGTTCACCATCTCGTCTCCGTTCCTTGCGCCCATGCGCAGAACTTAACACACCAAATCCCACTCCTGGCTGGTCTGCCCACCCTGCCCCAACCCTCCCAGGAATCCCCATGCAACCCGTTTTGGATACAGGTAAGTGCAGGGCACATGCAGAGGCTCGGGGAGGGTGAAAAATGGGACTCCCGGAAGTTTGGGAAGGCCAGAAATGGGCCTGTTTCTGGCTTCCAGAGAGCCTCTGGAGTCCTGGGAGGCCATTTTTGACCTCCCGGAGGCTTGAGGACAACCTGCAGAGCCTGGGGGGGAAAATGCCCCTCCTGCCATGGTGCAGGAGGCTGACTAGGCCCAGCCACCATGGCCACACTCACCATGGCAACCAGGCAGAGAACCTTTTGCTAAAATTTTTGAAGCCCACCCTTGGATAGAAGGATATGGTGAATTGGGTAAAGTTACTTCTGCCAGAGGAAATATCTCTTCAACTTTTCAGTTTAGCACTATACTTCCATGTTTACCTTTCTTCAAAAGACTGAATTCCTTGATTTCAAGTGAATGGTTTGTTGCAATGTGAATGGCTTGTGAAGCAATGATTTCAAGTGAATGGCTTGTTGCTCACCCAAACTAACTTTATCTTACAAGACAGAAGATACATCAATCAATCAGTCAAAAAATTTTTTGAAAAGAATTTTATTGATTTTCTACAAACAAACAAGACAAACAAAACATTAAAACATCAACTTTCTTAAGTACATACAGTATGTCGGTTGGTTCATCAGTTTTGTGCATTCATTTTGTAGTCTCAATTACAGTTATGTTACATAACAACTCATATTGTCAATCCAAACTTATATATCCTAATATCGCTATTAAAAAATCATTTGACTATACTTTTAATCATTCATGCTTTTTGAGATAACAATACTTTAAATAGTTTATTGTATAACAAATCATATAATCATACCAAATCTATCCTAAAAACACTTTATAAATATAATGTCAAAGAACAAAGGCGAAAGAAAAATAAAGATATTCCTTGCTGTCTAACATTCTAAATATTCTATTATCGTATTTTGTCATCTAGCCATTGATAAAAAAAAGACTCCAAATTTCATAAAATTGTTTATCCTCTTGCTCCCTAATTTCAAATGTCAATCTACTCATCTCAGCACATTCCAATATTTTCTTAATAATTTCTTCCTCTGATGGTATTTTCTCACTCTTCCAATTTTTAGCAAATACAATCCTAGCCGCTGTTAATACATTTACAATCAAATATTTCAAGTCTTTACTGTATGTATCTGGTAAGATTCCCAATAAAAAGAACTCTGGTTTCAAATCTATACGTTTCCTTGTCATTTTTTCCAACCACATGCAAATTTTAGTCCAGTATTTTTTAGCGTCCTCACAGGTCCACCACATATGGTAATATGAGCCAGGTATCTGATGACATTTCCAGCATTTTTCAGATTTGTTCTTAAACATTCTTGCTATTCTTGTTGAGGGAAAGTGCCACCTGTAAAACATCTTATACAAATTTTCTTTATATGCTGTTGACATTGTCATTTTATAATTTTCTCTGGATCAGTCTGTTTATCATAGAATCCCTCCATTTAGAATCTTCATCATACCTTGAATGTATTTGCGCATATGAAAACCAATTTATCTTTATACCTTGTTCCTCTAAGTTTTGAATCGATTTAAGTTCACCCTTTTCATCCAATAGTTCCCCATATCTAACTGTTTGTTCCTTCTTATAAATTATAGGATAGGAAAAGTCTCCCATCATAATTATATTAACATAGTCCAGTCCAATTATTTCCATGTGTAGTTTTTTATAAAACTCTTCTTGTTTATCATTCGGAGCATAGATTGCAATCAAGAGTATTTTTATATTATTGTCCATTATTTCCACCATTAATACTCTTCCATCTTCATCCGTGTGGATCAGTTTTGCTGGGATAGCTTCTTTAATGTATACAACCACTCCTCTTTTCTTACTTGAGTCAAAGAAGTAAATATTTTCCCTAATTTTGGCTGTATTAACAATTGTTCATGTTGTTTTTTAATATGAACTTCTTGTAGACAAATTATATCAAATTTTAATTTCTCTGATTTATTAAAGGTTTTCCTTCTTTTAACAGCTGAATTGAGTCCATTTATATTCATTGTAATCATTTTTTTCTCTTCCATGATTATGTTTTATATTTAGGTTTAACAGCTCTCATGGATCTCACTTCACGCTGTTCTTTACTATCCACCTGTCCACCTACTGCACCTTTCTCTTTTTCAGTCTCCAATTGTTCCTCTTGAAACTCAATTAATGAGACCTCTTTCTCTGCCTCCTCTTCTCTCCTTCCAAAAAATTCTGCATGGAAAAGTTCTGCTTTCTCAATTGAATCAATTCTATGTCTCTGCTCTTGCCACGTAAACATTAATCCTTCTGGAATCAGCCATCTATAATTCACTTCGTTTTCCAATAGCGTTTTGGTCAGAAATCGATATTCTCTTCTCATCTCTCTCAATCTTCTGGGTATTTGTTTTAAAACCACAATCTCTTTGCCTTTGTATTTCAATATCTTCTCTCTTACCACTTGTAGTATTTGTGTTTTAATGGATTTTTTGGTAAATCTAATATGGGCTTCCCTTGGTAATTTATTTCTCATCGCATATCTTGTATAAACTCAATATACCTCATCTACTCCATCCATCATTTTTTCCTCTGTAATTTCCAAAGCACCTGCCAAAATTTCTATCGTTCAACATCCCACTTTTATCTTGTTCAACCACTGTTAATCTATTGTCAATATTTCCAATCTTCTCCTCTCTTTGTTTACCTTCTTCCTCAATTTTTTGGAATCTCTCCTCATACTTACTCTCCTCATACTCATCATACATCATTTGTTTAATATTTTCCACTTTTTCATCAGTCTTCTTTATTCTTTATTCAATGGTGTCTGTTTTTATCTTGAGATCTTGAATTCCTTGCATAATCATCTGTACAGTCACTTTTTCTTGTTCTTCATTTTGCTTCAACATTGTCTGAATTAAACGTTGTCCTCCAGCTGGTGGGGAGGCAGAGGTAGAAGTAGAAACGCCAGATGATATTGGTTTTCTGCTCATTTTAATGCTTCAAAAGCTTCAAATTCTTTTTGACTTTTAATCCAATTGGTAGAATAGTCAATTATAATCCAAAATGGAAAAATCCAATAGTAAAAAGGCCATAACCAAAGAAGAAAAAGGAGAAGAAAAAGAAGAAAAATCTTCAGGTTCTTCTAGACCCTAATCAATTATGAAGTAGTCCACCATAAAAAAATGAAAAATAGAAAGAAAAAAAAACCCAAAAATAATAATATTGATTAAGAAGAAAAAGAACAAAAATAAAGAAAAAATAAAAAATTCCTTCAGGTTCTTCACACCTTAATCCAATTGGGAAGTCTCAATAATCAAAAAGAAAAAACAGAGTGGTCCAAAAACATGAATAGAAAAAGGAAAAGAATCCCAGTAAAGATAAGGAGAAAAAAAGAAAAATAAAGAAAAGGCTCTGGGGCTTTCCTTTTGAAATAAAAAGCAAAAATAAGAATATTACTAGAATTAAAATTTACAAAGAGGCTTATGAGTAGGAAAATCACAAGTAAATTAAAAAAAAAAAAAAAAAGCACACTGCACTTTATTTAGTTGTCCAAGGCTCTTATTATGACTATCTCCTCCACTAGCTTCAAAGCCAAACCTCAAGTGTTAAATATTGATAAGAGTCCAGGAGAACACCTGTAATAATATTTTGCTGTGCTCTCCCTCTATCTTATCACCTTGAGAAAGAGTCTTCTTACAGTTCTCTCCAATTCAAATAAAATATTTTCAAGCTTCTAGTTGGCAGTGTTACAAAGTTTCTTAATACTCTTTTCCCCCCCAGCCAGAAAAAAAAATAATTTATAAAAAGAAAAAATAGCCAAAGGGAGCCCCTATCGTAAAAGAAAATTAAAAAATCAAAAGTAGCATAAAAATATATGTAAGAGAAAATTCAGTCCAGTTACCTACAAAGTCACACTAAAGTCCCAAGAAAAAAAAGTAAGAAAAAAAAAATCCAAGCCTCAATTTGACATCTCTTTAAAAAACGCCGCTCATACAGTTTTTTTCAAAAAAAAAAAAAAAATCTCACAGGTTTCTTCTCTATTCAGGGTGCCCTTTCAAATCTCAGCGAATTTACAACAAAAAAGAAATTTCTCACCCAGTTGACACACTTTCACTTCCAGCCACTTCCTTTCCGGAGCTGTCCTGACTTCAGCAGCTATGGAGGCTGCCTCTCCGCTGCCAGCAAAAGGGCTTCTCCCGGATCAAGAAGGCGGAGCTTCATTTCGGCAATACAGCTGCGATCTCAGGGCACTGAGATCGCAGCTGATATTTTCGCCCTGGTCAGTCCCAACGGAGCTAAACCGTCCTGTAGAGATGGTGATCGTGAAGGGCATAGTCCCAGGATCCCAGGGAAATTAATCAGTCAATCTTTAATGATCTAAAGATCTACAGTAATTTGGAGGAGCATGGAAGGAGAGCCAATGGAAACAAGAGAAAACCAATAGGATTTATTCACAGTAAAATCCATCAAGAGAGAATTAGTATGATGGAAGGGATGTACACTAACTTTATAAGTGATAAAATCTGCCTCTCCCCCCCCCCCAGAGCTCTAGTTGTACATGTGATGGATTAAGAAGTAAAACACAAGTGTAGTTTAACCTAGTGTAGATTCAGCATAACCACCATCATGGATTGTTTGGTAGGATTGCAATTTAGTAGGATTCCCATCGTTATTTTTCCAATTTTCTTTGTTATTAAATAGTGAAATATGAAAAACTGCAATACCCACAAGGAAGGAATATAATTGTGGTTCCAAAAGGAATAAAGGCATTACATAGTATCAGGATTAAAAAGAATCGAATCCAAAAGAGAAGAGGGAAAAAATAAATTAATAAAAAATAATAATCTATGTAATATCCATTTATACCACTGTGGAGCTCATTCAGTCTTTAAGATTATCAAATCTAGAATGGAAATATTGCGTTTCATCCTCTTTTTTAGATTCATTTAAAGGCTTTGCCAAGACAAATAAGACACTGAATTTGTCTTCTTGAAGCATTTCAGAAGTTAAATTTCTTTTCTGTTTACATAAAATTATTTTATTCACTGATTTTCTAAATTTACACTGTGGCCCATCTCACACGAACTGTGCAAGCAGACAATAAAATCAACAATAAAATATTTTGCAAAACGAGATGAAAAAAATGAAACATGATGCAACCAGCTCATAGGATTCCTATTACCAGGGTACCCCCAGGTTTACTGGTGGAGCAACATTTTAAGGGATTACCAGAAGGCCTTAAGGATTGGAGCTAATCTCAATTTGTGGGTAATTACTGATAATGCCTCTTTCCATGAATGGGTGTTACCACCAACTGGCCTGAAGAGGCAGGAGTGCATCCCTTTCTCAAAAGGCTCTTCATGGACTCAGCTGTGCTGTACAATTTCCATCCAGTGTTCAACATTTTTAGGGAAGTTTGTTGACAACATAGTTGTTGCTCAGGTACAATACCAAGGCAAATGGCTGAGGTATAGTACTGAGAAAGAACAGGTTTCTCTTGCAGATGACCTCTGGATAGGTGTAGTGTAACTTTCCTGACCCTTCTAGATTTCTCAGTGGCCATTGTCACCAGGGGTGGGCTGCTAACGGTTCACACCGGTTTGGGTGAACCAGGACAAATGACAATCGGTTGGCCCTGCCCACCTACCCCTGCTGTAGTCTATCCTATATTTCCATGTTTTGCATGAGCCGCGACACAGATAATTGCTGTGCCTCAGCTGCTTTACTCATCGGTGCTGCAGTAGAAGGTAAGTTTTAGAGGTGTAAACTGGTGATTTTTGAACAAAGCATGCTGTCAATTCATAAAACATTCCTATGCCTGTTTTAGTACTTGCCATAAAAAAGTGGGGGAAGGAAATCTGGAACAGCAGTGCAGCAAAGCGAAAGTACATTCCAACTCTTATCTTAAAAAGATTGTAACTAAAATACCAGAGTTGTTGCCCGTGAATATATTTAATTGAGAATGTGAATGATGAAACCCAACCTATGAACATGCTCAATTGGAGAATCTGGTTTATGAGACACCCAGGGGGCAGGGGGGAAACAGGGTCACAGGGGACTGTAAATTACTTTTTCCAGAGTTGGCTTCATACAGAGCAGTGCCAGTATGTCACCTCAATTCAATCGTTTGAAGTTTGGCTTGAGAATCATGATTTAATTAGAGCAATTTTTGGGATCCTGACACACACACTCACCAAACCAGTTGTTAAACTGGTAGAATCCCACCACTGATTGTTACTATCACACATGGTATCCTTCTGAATCAGCTTGTAGGAGCAGGAAACAATGTTTCTCCTCTCTCAGAAGGATTCAGTTGGTGTTATTGGCGTTCCACTCCTTCTCTCTTTTAAATTTATATGAAACAGCAAGGGGCATTTGCCACCACATTGTGTGGTATTATCAATAACCCTCCCAGGCTGAACACTAAACCTTTAAATGGACCTGGTGAAATAACTGAAGGTTATATGCATCTAGAGGGGAGGATCTGATTTCAACCTAACCCAGTAAGATATAATAAATACTGCTTTCTGTTTCCTCAGATACTGAAAAATGCACCAAGTGCCCAGATGATCAATATCCAACCAAGAACCAAGTCCAGTGTATCCCCAAAAGAATAACCTTCCTGTCCTATAATGAACACCTGGGCATAATCCTGGTATCTTTTTCACTAGTCTTTTTCCTAACCACAGGCTTTGTTTTAATAATATTTCTTCAATACCATGAAACATCCATTGTCAAAGCCAACAACCGGGACCTCTCCTACATCCTCCTGATCTCCCTCCTGCTTTGCATCTTGTCTTCCTTTTTCTTCATTGGACAACCAACCAAAGCCACCTGTCTTCTCCGACAAACAATGTTCAGCATTGTCTTCTCAATAGCCCTGTCTTCTGTGTTAGCCAAATCAGTCACAGTGGTGCTGGCTTTCCTGGTCACAAAACCAGGAAACCGAGTGAAGAGATGGTTGGGGAAGAGTTTGGCCAACTCCATCATCCTTTCTTGTTCTTGTGTCCAAATTTTTATCTGTATCATGTGGCTGGGAGTTTCTCCCCCATTCCCTGACTCTGACTTGCACTCCCAGCCTGGAGAGATCATCCTGCAATGCAATGAAGGCTCTGTCACCATGTTTTATGTTGGCCTTGGCTATATGTGTTTCCTAGCTGCCATCTGCTTCATAGTGGCTTTCCTGGCCAGGAATCTCCCTGGTGCCTTCAATGAAGCCAAGCTTATCACCTTCAGCATGCTGGTCTTCTGCAGTGTCTGGGTGTCCTTTGTGCCTGCCTACCTGAGTACCAAGGGGAAGTACACAATATCTGTGCAGGTGTTCTCCATCTTGGTCTCCAGTGCTGGACTGCTGGGCTGCATCTTCTTCCCTAAGTGCTACATTATCATCCTGAGGCCAGATCTAAACACTAAAGAACATCTAATGATAAATGTAGGGAAGTGAGAGAAAAATTGTTCCTTGGGCGCCTTTTCAAATTATTCATTGTATTTATTATTGGGTTTCTATTCTTCCTTTTAATCTGTTTGACAATTAAGATTGTTTATAAGACTAATCAAATCAGAATCCAAAAGAAATTTGAATTCAAAAGAATAATATAGAACAGTAAAATAATAGATTTAATAATTAAAATTGTAATTATTTATTTGTTGGATTTATTTGGCACCTATATCACTGTGGGACGGCTCTAGGCAGCTTACAATGATAAAAAGAAAGAACTGGAGACGACTTGAGATGAAACCCCCTCGGAAGAAAAGTTGGTATTTTCTCCGGGTGGGTTGATGTGTGAGATTCGGAATAATGTCAGTCTGTGCTCCCTTCAAATCCCAAGAAAGAAATACTCAGACTCCATGGTTAGAGCAAAGTTATCCTTTTACTGGAAAACAAAGTGAAAGCTTCAGATTTAATTCCGAATCTGAGAAATTGGCACGCAGATCACATATACAAAGGAATGGAAATGCTCCTACCCCCCAAAGTCCAAATGACTCTTCCAATTAAAAGTTCTAAATATGATCATGTGTCCATCTCCAGGTGGCGATGAAGCTTCTGTCAGTTGACCTTGACATATTTTGATAAAAGTTTTCAGTTGCGCAAAAGGGGACAGAAGCTAGCCAAGAAATGGAAAGTTAAAGAAAGGAATTTCCCCTCCCCTTGCTAACCCGGCAAAGGAATGCAAAACACCTCCAGCCTTCTTCCCCTCCAAATTCCCCCCTCCCTCCATTGCTATTGACAGCTGAAAGAAATTGATTGGCATAGCATCAGAGAAGCAATAGTTAGAATGCAGCATATACATATTATGGAAGATATCTTGAGGCTGACATTCGGACCCCCTAGAAGAAGGACATTAGTCCCTGTTAGAAAAAATAGAATAAACATATGTTAACATTTGCATACATCTCTAAGGTTTATCAGGGTATTTGGCATAAAAGTTCTTGAGCAGTTCAGGAGCCCTAATGTCTCTCTCATTAACCCATTCAGCTTAGGATGCAGGAAAATGTTTCCAAGCTACAAGATATTGGATACGACCCCTCCATTTCCTAGAGTCTAGAATTTCTTTAATCTCAAAATGTTGTTCACCCTCAATCAACAATGGTATGGGGGGATCAGTTTGGGCCGGTCTCAAGGTACAGGTATGTTCGGGTTTTAACAAACTGATGTGGAAAATTGGATGAATACGATGAAGAGTCTTTGGTAAAGTCAACTGAACAGCCACAGGATTTACAATCCATTCAATAGGGAAAGGCCCCACGTACTTAGGACCCAACTTCTTCGATTTCTGGGTAGTCTGCAAATATTTAGTCGAAAGGAATACTTTGTCACCCACTTGATACGACATCTGCGGGGCTTACTTCCTGTCAGCAAATTTCTTATGAGACTGGTGTGCCTCATCCAAAGCTTTATGAGCGACCGGCTAATTAAGTTGAAGTTGAGATATCCAGTCGCCCAATGATTGGACATTGGGGTTTTCATGAGGAAGTTCAGGTATGGCCCAGTTGCCACTTTGAAAGGAGTAAACCCTGTACTGCTCTGGACAGAGTTATTATATGCCATCTCCGCAAAAGGCAGTAGATCCGCCCAGTTGTCTTGTTGATAGTTTATGTAACATCTGAGGTATTGCTCGAGCACCTCATTAGTTCTCTCGCAAGCCCCATTAGTTTGGGGATGGTGGGTGAAGCTTAAGCTCTGGGTGGAGCCTATTAACTTCAAAAATTCCCTCCAAAAGTTCGAGGTAAATTGGACCCCTCAATCAGAAACTACACGCTCAGGAACACTGTGCAACCTGTAGACATGTATAATGAACATTCTGGCGAACAACTTCGCTGAAGGGATCTTGGAGCAAGGGATGAAATGGGCTTGTTTGGAGAACAAATCAGTCACCACCTAGATGACTGTGTGCCCAGCACTCTCAGGTAGGTCTACTATGAAGTCCATGGAAATTTCCCTCCAAGGAGCAATTGGCCTAGCCACATTTTGCAACAGACCTGGTGGTTTACCAGGAGGTCTTTTTGCTGAAGCACAAACTGGACAGCTCGCCACATAAGTCTCAATGTCCTTTTTCAACGAAGACCACCAGAACTGCCGTTTCACCAAATGTAGGGTCTTCACAAACCCAAAATGACCAGCCAGTTTGGAGTCATGAGTTTGGCTTCTCAGGGATTGAGGTACATATGATTTCGCATCTATCCAGGCTAGACCCTCTCAAACAGTGCAGTTATTCATATTTGCCAGGAACCATTCATCCGTTTTCAAAGCCTCCTTAAATCGTTCCATCAGGTCAGTGGACAGATCCCTCTCCTGGTTCCTCTTTTGTGCTCTGGTAACTACAGGGGCAGCCAGCTGTGTAGTGGACATGATTATCACTTCTTTACAGATACTGTTGTATTGAGGCATTCTAGGCAAAGCATTTGCCATAAAATATTTTTCACCTAGGATATACTTCAAGGAGAAATTGACTCGCTTGAAAAACTGAGCCCACCTAACTTGCTTAGGGGATAGCTTCCGAGGAGTTTTTAAAGCTTCCAGATTTTTATGGTCAGTCTATACCTCAAATGGGTGCTTCGCTCCTTCCAGAAAATTCCTCCAAGCTAATAAGGCCCAATGGACTGCAAATGCTTCCTTCTCCCAAAGGGCCCATCTCCTTTCAGTGTCAGTCAATTTACGGGAAGTGTAAGCGCATGGTTGTAATGTCCCCTTCTCATTTAATTGAAGTAAGACCGCCCCCACTGCCACATCGTTTGCATCAACTTGGATCATGAAATGGGCATCCATGTCTGGGTGTTTCAGTACTGGTTCTGCAGCAAAAAGTTTTTTAAGCTTTTCAAATGCAGCTTGGCACTCCATAGTCCAATTCAATGGTTGGCTGGGCTTTGGTTTCAATTCCCCCTTTGTCTTCAGGAGGTTGGTGATAGGCATGGCTATTTTGGCAAAAGACGGGATTAATTGCCAATAAAAGTTAGCAAATCTAAGGAAACTTTGAAGCTGTTTTCAGGTTCTCGGTGGGGCCCAGTCCAATACAGCTCGCACTTTCTCTGGGTCCAACTCAATGCCCTCGGGTGAGATGCAATATCCCAAGTAGTCGATTTTTTCTTGATGGAACTCACATTTGGATAGTTTGGCGTACAATTTAGTGGCCCTCAGTTTGTGCAGCACAGAACATACCAGTTTCACATGTTCATCTCTAGTCTCCGTGTAGATAAGAATATCATCAAGGTAGACTAGAACCCCCTTGTATAAATGTTTGTGAAGCACTTGATTGATCATTTCCATGAAAACAGCAGGTGCCCCCTGTAGGCTGAAAGGGAGAACATTGAACTGGAAACAACCCATCGGGCAGTTGAATGCAGTCTTCCACTTGTCTCCCTCTTTAATTCAGATTCGGTAGTACGCCTCCCTCAAGTCCAACTTTGTGAAAATCTTCCCCTTTGCCAGGTGGGCTAACATGTCCTTCATCAGAGGGAGGGGGTACACGTTCTCCACGGACACTGCATTCAAGTTTCTATAGTCAACCACCAAGCGTTTGGAGCCATCTTTCTTCTCGCGGAAAATCACAGGTGCCGCCACTCGAGGTCTGGCAGGTTTGATGAAACCACATTTCAAGTTCTTGTCAATAAACACTCTCAGTTCCTCCAGCTCCCCCGGTTTCATCGAATACAGCTTCGGTATCGGGAGCGTCACCCCCCGGAAAAATTCAATACTACAATCGGTTGACCAGTGAGGAGGAAGCTCGTCAGAGGCCTTTTCGCTAAATACCTCTTTTAAATCCCAGTACTCCTTCGGGATTTTCTCCTCTCCCTCCACGTGTTCGGCACCTGCAGAATCTGTCTTGGCTGGAACCTGGAGCTTCAAATGGGACTTCTCCCCTTCCAGGCAGGGTTGCTCTTCCCCTTCCGGTGGCCAATCAGTGCAGATACGTATCCACCCCTCTCTCCAGTTCACATGAGGATTCCACTTCTGAAGTCAGGGCAATCCCAATATTAGAGGCTGTTCCATCCCAGGGGCCACAAAAAAACACAGGGTCTCATGGTGGGATCCCATTGTCATCTCTAAGGGCTACATTACAAAATGTGTGGGGCAACCTCCCGCCTCATATCCATCCAGTTGGCAGAAGGATATGGGCATTCTTAACATTCGCAGGCCGATGCCCATATCCTTGACTACCTTCATGTTAATTACGCACCTCGTGCACCCCGAGTTCAATAAGGCCAACATCTCTCCCTCGGTCCCTGAGGTGGGCACCCTTAATTTTATTGGGATGGTCATGGGCCCTTGGTTAGGACTTACCGGGATGTCATCTTCCAAGTCAGTCTCGCTCTCGTCGAGAGGGATCAGAGGTCCCAGCTCCTCTCCAGCTGGAGGGGCGACCTCTACAACCTCTCTTCAGCCCGGTTTCGCGAGGCTTGGGTTGGGGGGTTTTCGGGCTTCCTCCCTAGGCCCCATGCTCTCTTTGGATCCGGCTTGGCCTGGCAATCCGTCATCCAGTGGCCCTCCTTCCCACAACGAAAACAGGCCATGGATTTGGCTCTTGCTGTCACCCCTCCCTTTCGGGGGTTTGAGGTCTCTCGGAGACATGGGGGCAGCGGGTTGCTCCAGGCGGGCCCCCCTCTGCATCTGCTTTGGTTTAGATCTATGTCCATCTCTTCCACCAGCAAGAACCATGACTGCAAATCATGTGGGTCCTTTCTGGAGATGCATGTGTGGTATATATCTTCATTTAAGCCATCTTTGTAGGCTTCTACCAGGGCCCCCTGGGACCAGTCTCGGATGTGGTATGCCAACTGCCTGAACTCTTCGGTGTAGTCTGCAACCGATCTCCCCCCTTGGATTAGGGTCTTCATTCTGATTCTGGCCCTTCTCTCTGCCAGAGGGTCCTCAAACCTTCTCCTCAATGCAGTCATGAAAACATCAAGGCTCTGCAGTTGGGGGAAGTTATCATTGTACAAAGTCACCACCCAGTCTGCTGCCATCCCTTCTAGGGTTCTGGTAACACATCTCACTTTGGCTGCTTCAGAGGTGAACTCCCTTTCAAATTCTGCCATATAGCTCCCAACTTGTACCAGGAAAAAACCCAAATCTCTGGGATTTACTCCAAACTTCACATCTAAGGGGGGTAGGTGGCTTCTTCCACACCTATTGCTGGGGCTCCCCGGGCAGCAGCGGGCAGCTGCGCTAGTGTAGGCTCGGCTAGGGGGGTGGAGGTAGCTCGACTTCCCCAGGCTGAACTCGCTCCCCCTTCCCCTCATAACTTGGAGCTGTGCCGGGCTTCCCAGAAACGTCCATAAGGAATTTCCCAGCTTGGTCCAGCCTGCATTCCATCTCCTTCCTCTCTTGCCACAGCCATTCCCTCACACCTCTTCGACTTACAGTGATTCCAGGAGGAGGGGGGTCTTTAGGGTCTCTCCAACCAACCCCCAATGACCATCCGGCATCTCTGGTAGCAGCATCGACTGCCCCCCCCAACTCCCTGGTCATCTTCATCTTTAAGCTTGGCTGGAGACGACATGAGATGAAACCCCCTCGGAAGAAAAGTTGGTATTTTCTCCGGGTGGGTTGATGTGTGAGATTCGGAATAATGTCAGTCTGTGCTCCCTTCAAATCCCAAGAAAGAAATACTCAGACTCCATGGTTAGAGCAAAGTTATCCTTTTACTGGAAAATAAAGTGAAAGCTTCAGATTTAATTCCAAATCTGAGAAATTGGCACGCAGATCACATATACAAAGGAATGGAAATGCTCCTACCCCCCAAAGTCCAAATGACTCTTCCAATTAAAAGTTCTAAATATGATCATGTGTCCATCTCCAGATGGTGATGAGGCTTCTGTCAGTTGACCTTGACATATTTTGATAAAAGTTCGCAGTTGCGCAAAAGGGGACAGAAGCTAGCCAAGAAATGGAAAATTAAAGAAAGGAATCCCCCCTCCCCTTGCTAACCTGGCAAAGGAATGCAAAACACCTCCAGCCTTCTTCCCCTCCAAATTCCCCCCGCCCTCCATTGCTATTGACAGCCAAAAAAAATAGATTGGCATAGCATCATAGAAGCAATAGTTAGAATGCAGAATATACATATTATGGAAGATATCTTGAGGCTGACATTTTGTTTCAAATAAACAATGAAAAAGAACACAATGAGAATGCATTAATATGATAGGCAAAAACGATGGGCAGCTAGAGAGCAAAGAACAGGAGGGAGAGAGGAATGGAGACTGCCATCAATCCAGCAACCATCTCCAGTGTGGAACTCATCCAATTGTTCTCCTAGGCCAACCAGCAGAGCCAGGTCTTCAAGCTTTTTTGGGATGGGTGGGGACAGATCTTTCTTTAGAGCAGTGGTCTTCAAACTTGACAGCTTTAAGACTAGTAGACTTTAAGTCCCAAAATTCCTCCTCCAGTCATGCTAGCTCAGGAATTCTGGGAATTTAAGTACACAAGTCTTAAAGTGGCCAGGCTTGAAACACATTAATCTAAACCAGGGGTCTTCCCACTTGACAGCTTTAAGACTTGTGGACTTCAACTCCCAGAATTCCTCCTCCAGTCATGTTATCTCAGGAATTCATGGAGTAGAAGTCTCCAAGTCTTAAACTTCCCAAGTTTGAACACCATTGATGTTCTGTCCTTCATTAACATACTCGAGATCCCCGCGCTTTGATTGGCCAAAGCGCGGGGCTCTCCGATTGGTCAGGCGAGCCGCGCCGATTGGCTCGCTAAGAATCTCCCACGATTGGTCCGTTCAGACCGTGGGAGATTCAAAGCAGTGCCATTGGCCGCGGCCGCAGCGGCGAAAGGAATAAAAGCCGCGGGCTTTTTTCCTTTCACCAGTTCGGTTCCCGCAGATCAATAAAGAGCTTTGCACTAAGTCACCGACTCCTGGCATCATTTCGCAGACACAACTCTGGCGACGAGGGTGGGATCCAGACCCTGAACCGAACCACGTGTCCGACGGAAGCCAGACGAAGCACCGAGATGGCGAAAATCGCGCCGCCCGCCCCCTTCAACCCAGCCACCGAGGACTGGGAATCGTTCTCCGACCGATTCCGCATGTACATCGAGTGCACCGGCATGAAGGATGCCTCCGGCCCACTGAAACGTGCTGTCTTCCTCACCCACTGCGGGACCAAGGTCTTCCGGATGGCCAAAGCATTGGCCAAGCCCGCCGATGCGACCGCCATGGACTGGGACATCTTCGAACCCATCCTTCGGCGACACTACACTCCAGAGGTACCCATCCTGATCCGGCGCAACGAGTTCTACCGGCGGGACCAGAGATCGGGTGAGAGTTTCAGCGACTTCGTCGCCGAGCTGCAGCGCCTAGGGGGGCTCTGCGAATTCGATAACCTAAACAATGCTCTGAGAGACCGAATCGTGCTCAGTCTGTGGGACCCCGCCCTCCAGAGCCGGCTGATGGCTAAGGGCGACATCAGCCTAGCAGACACCCTCACCGCAGCCGCAGCCGCAGAAGCAACCCGAACTTCCGCCGACAGCATGTGCAGACCAGACACGAGGGACCGCGGCGGAAACAACAACCCGGTGAGGTCGACCGAGCCAAAAACCGAGACAACAACACACCAGGGCGATTTCCACTCGGCATCCGGCACGTCCGATGACGAGGAGGACATCCACCGACTCCAGACAGGGTGCGACCCACGGAACTGGCAAGGTCGTAAGTCGAGGACCAACTGTGCCGGCTGTGGCGGCGACCACCCCAGGTCGGAATGCCGGTTTTTCAATTCAATCTGCCGGCATTGCGACAAAAAGGGACACATCGCCCGGGTTTGCCGCCTGAAAAAAAACCGCAGTCTGGCACGATGGGACCAGAGCGACCGGAGGAGGGAGAGCACACCACCCCGGACCAGAGATCGCTCCTCGGACAGCCGATGGGACCGGAACGGACGATCCTCGTGAGGCGGCGACAACCGGCGGAGAGAGGAGACCCACCAGAGGGTCACCATCGGCCACGCCATCACCAACGACGCCCGGAAGGTCCACGTCGAGGTACGCATCAAGGACCAGCCGTGCAAAATGGAGGTGGACTCCGGATCCTACCTCTCCATGATTGCATGGCATGAGATAAAGCGGTTGGTGCCTACCCTCCAAAGGAGGAACGTAGACAGCCAGAGACTCATTGTAAAGGACGACCAGGGAAACCGCATCCTGGTAGTCGGCACCAAAAGCTTTAACATCACGTATAAGGGGCGCACCGAACGACTCCCCCTAACGATCGTTGACCGCGACCGCCCAAGCCTACTGGGACTGCAATGGTTCGCCCCGCTCCACATTGCCCTCACGGGAGTCGACCACGTCACCGACGATGGCTGGGAGCAGCAACTAGCCCAGGAGTTCCAAGAGGTCTTCGACGGAAACCTAGGCAAGTACCGAGGGCCCCTTATCTCGTTCGACCTAGACCCTAACGTCCCCCCCAAACGCCTGAAACCAAGGCGGGTGCCATTCGCACTGAAACCCAAAATAGACGAGCAAATTGATAAGCTCGTCAAACAAGGGGTCCTGCAGCCCATAGACCACGCCCGGTGGGAGACCCCCATAGTCACCCCGATCAAGCCCGATGGGTCGGTGAGAATCTGTGGGGACTATAAGGCCACCCTAAATGGCGTGCTGCAACAAAATGCCTACCCCGTCCCAGTAGTGCAACACCTACTGCACTCACTGGGAGGGGGCAAGGTTTTCGCCAAGCTCGATCTCGCCCAGGCATACCAACAGTTGCCGGTCGACGAGCAAACGGCAGAAGCGCAGACCATTTTCACCCACCGGGGAGCATTCAAATGCAACCGACTCCAATTCGGAGTCAGCGTGGCACCGGGCATATTCCAGAGCCTAATGGAGAGGCTATTGCAAGGTATCAAGGGGGTGGTACCTTATTTCGACGACGTCCTAGTGTCGGCAGCCAACCAAGCCGAACTAGAAGGTCGACTAAGGGAGGTCCTAACTAAATTTAAAGAGACGGGGCTAAAAGTAAAGAGGGAAAAATGCCAGCTTTGCATGGAACGAGTGGAATTCCTGGGCTACCTCCTAGACCGGCACGGCATTCACCCCACAAGCAAAAAAATCAAGGCCATCAAAGAAGCCCCCACCCCCAAATCAAAGACTGAGCTACAAGCATTCTTGGGGTTACTGAACTTTTACAATGTTTTCCTACCCCAAAAGGCGACGGCGGCGGAGCCCTTGCATAGGCTCCTGGACAAGGCGGCGACCAGGACTTGGGGGAAATGGGAGCAAACCGCCTTCCAAAGAACAAAGGACCTCCTCACCTCCGACGCCGTCCTCATACAATTCAACGAGACCCTACCACTGGCCGTCACATGCGACGCATCACCCTTCGGCGTCGGCGCTGTCCTCAGCCATACCCTTCCCAACAGAAAAGAAGCGCCCATCGCGTTCTTTTCAAGGACCCTCACCAAACCGGAGCGGAACTATAGCCAACTGGACAAAGAGGCTCTGGCTATAGTTGCCGCCATAAAACGATTCCACGAATACCTCTACGGCCGGACTTTCACCATCATAACGGACCACAAGCCGCTGCTGGGAATCCTTGCAGGGAACCGGGCCACCCCGAACATTTTGTCTCCCCGAATGACAAGGTGGTCCGAGTTCCTGGCAGCCTACAACTACGAACTCATACACAGACCGGGTAAGACGATCTCCCATGCAGACGCCTTAAGCCGCTTGCTGCTACCGGAACCCGACACCGACCCAGCACCCACAACGACCACCCTCAGCATAGAGACTCTACCCAACCTGCCCATAACTGCATCAGACATTGCCCGAGAGACTAATAAAGACAAATGTCTGGCGCAGGTGTTGCATTGGGTGGAGAAAGGGTGGCCGGAAAGGGACAACGACGAGTCGGTCAAAACGTTCCGAAACCGCCAAACGGAGCTCTCGTTGTTAAAAGGGTGCATACTATGGGGGGACAGGGTGGTCATTCCGGAAAAGCTACAGGGGAAGGTTTTGTAAATGCTACACGAGGGGCACCCTGGCATCGTGAGGACTAAAGCCCTGGCCAGAAGTTACGCTTGGTGGCCAGGGATGGACAAACAAATAGAGGCCTGGGTAGCTAGGTGCCAACGATGCCAGGAAACGAGGCCCAGCCCACCCACAGCACCCATCCTAGAGTGGGAAACCCCAAGGGGACCTTGGTCTAGAATCCATATAGACTTCGCCGGGCCCACAAAAGGACACACCTTCCTCATAACAGTTGACGCTTACTCCAACTGGCTGGAGGTAAGCAACATGAAGACGACAACCACGGAGGCCGTGATCAAGGAACTCTGCAAACTCTTTGCAACACACGGCCTCCCAGACGTCATCGTCTCCGACAACGGGCCCCAGTTCACCTCGCTGGAATTCGAAAAATTCCTAGCGGAAAGGGGCATCCGCCACGCGCTGACAGCACCAGCGCACCCGGCGGCGAACGGTAGGGTGGAACGGATGGTCCAATTCACTAAAAAGACCATCCGGAAAATAGACCACAGGGAGATCCAAGAGAAAATCAACAGACTACTCTTCACCCAACACATAACCCCGAATACCACAACCAAGAAAAGCCCAGCCGAACTACTAATGGGTAGAAAGCTAAGGTCCCCACTCGACAGGTTACACCCTACGTATAACCCGGAGAGGCCCCCAGACTCAAGCACCAAACACCGAACTTTCGCACCCGGGGACCCCGTATATGCAAAAAACCTGACGGGAGACCCTCTATGGATCCCAGCCGTCATCACCCAAGCAACAGGCCCACACTCGTACCGGCTACAAACAGCAGACGGACGAGCGTGGAAATGCCACATCGACCAACTTAGCTCGAGAACTGCAAACCAACAAACCGCCGACGCACAAACAAACGAACCCAACCCCCGCAACGCAAGCCAAGGAGGGAGGGAATACCCAGGGGACCGAATCCAAAGAAAAATAAACCAGCAGTACTCACCGGAACGCAGCCATCAAGACCCCTCGCCAGAAAGGAACAGCCAAGCCAGCTCGACCGACCTGGAAAGACCGAGCGGGAGCGGCGAAACCCGTAGCTCAACCAACCCGGAAGGCCCAGGAGGGAGCTACGGAGAAAGGACCGGCCCGATCGACCAGCCGGTTCCCACGACAGCAGCAGGAGCAACGGAGATCCCGACCGAACCGGCCGGGATCCAGCCTACAACTGAGTTGCGCAGGTCAAGTAGGACCAGACGGAGCCCCGCCTACCTACGTGACTACGCAACGTAAGGACTGAACCAAGAGGGGAGGGGTGTTCTGTCCTTCATTAACATACTCAAGATCCCCGCGCTTTGATTGGCCAAAGCGCGGGGCTCTCCGATTGGTCAGGCGAGCCACGCCGATTGGCTCACTAAGAATCTCCCGCAATGGGTCCGTTCAGACCGCGGGAGATTCAAAGCGGTGCCATTGGCCGCGGCCGCTGCGGCGAAAGGAATAAAAGCCGCGGGCTTTTTTCCTTTCGCCAGTTCGGTTCCCGCAGATCAATAAAGAGCTTTGCACTAAGTCACCGACTCCTGGCATCATTTCGCGGACACAACAATTGATTTATAGGGTTAGATGTTTCAAAGGGTAGGCACGCAATAGAGAAAGATTTTTTCTGGATCCTGACAGATGGAATTCTTTGATTGGCAGAATCCGAAATAGGCCCTCTGCCAGCAGGAGTAGGTTGCCCTGCAGCCAACAAAGGACAGAATAAGAAATATGTTATTTATATTAACATAAAGCAGCTAAAGAGAAGAGACAAGACACCCCTCCTCCCAAAGAGAGGGGGAATGAGTCTTCCTTAAGACTCTTTTGCCTCTTTAAGGTTTTCTTTTATTCCACATCAGGATACTGCGCCCATGTAAGACTTAACAGCTGTCATGCTAGTAAATTAGACACCAGACACAACAACACTATGAAAATTGTAAGTGGATGTGTCAGCCTTGGAAGCCATTATTTTACTTGGAAGCTTCGAGGCTGCCAGATTTAATGGGGATGAGGAGAAGGAAAGAGTAGGTGGTGGAGCAGAGGAGCAACGGAGCTCCAGAGAGGAGTGATTGCCTCCCCTGCCTAATCTTTGAGTGCAGAGGGTAGAGAGAAGACACAATCAGCCCATTGCAAACCAACGCTTCTGGAAGAAGGTGGCCTGCCCATCATCACAAGACTCAGCTGGGGAATGAGATTTAAAGAGATGCTGTATGGGGGGCACTTGTCGGGAAGAAGCATTGCCTTTTTCTAGCTGCACTTGCAGTGACCTTGCCTTACTGTGCTTACTGTGCTTAGTCTTGTTTTGCTTAGGTTCAAATTGCCTTGTTTTGCCTGGCCTGGCTGTGGGCAAATACTCACCAACTCAGCTCTGCTTCAGGTTGTGCTACAGCCCCAGTGACCCTTCCATGTGCTAAGGATTCCCTGGAACCAAGTTTCCTGAACTATGTTTGCTCTCAGAACTGGCTGTTCCTTTGGACTCACAGCAGCCAGGAACTAATGGAGGTGCCTGTGTGTTTTTCGAGTGTTACTCTTGGACTTACAGTGAACTGTGGGAACTTTGGGGGGGAAAGTTGGAGCAATAAAAGGGAATTAAGCTCAGAGATGAGCTGCTGCTGGTTCACACTTGCAGCATTCTTGCAGACCGGTAGTTAAGATTAGGTGTAGTTTGATGAACTAGCAAATCCCACCCCTGGCTGGCTCCACCCCTAGCCTATTTTGGGGCATTTTCAGGGCCATTTTGGGCTGTTTTCAGGCCCATAAAACAGCCTGAAAGTGCCTCCAAAATGGCCTGAAAAATTGCCCCCAAACAGCCTGAAAACAGCTTAAACAATGGCTTGAAAAAAACCCCAAAATAGGCCAAAAAACAGACCAAAAAATGGGCATGAGTGGAGCCAGCCAATGGTGGGATTAGCCCCAATTGGCTGAATCCTACTTTTTACTTTGAGGTGAGTGGCTGGGAAGCAGAGCTGGGTGTGATGAGTGACATCACTCACCCAGTCACATGACCAACTGGATATGCTTACCCAGCCAGAAAACTGGTTGTTAAAGAATTTGCAGCTCACCACTGCAGGACGGCAATCAGAATTTTCTATAATGTGCTCTCAATGAGAAATTATAACATTTGGCTATTCTCTGTCACAAATCTTTGATTCTCATGGAGTAAATGTCTGTCCTCTTTACTGTGCATCTCTGCCTTTGAAATAATGAGTTAAGGAAGATCTTCTTGGTCCTGTTCACAGAAAACATTAGCTTCTTTTCCAAGGCCCTGCAATATTTGAAAAGTTAGCTGTGTTTTAATTCTAAGAAAATCAGAAGACACTGCTAGATTCTGATCAGAAAGTCTTACTTGGAGAAATCATGCTGGAGAACTCAACGAATGTGGCCTATCCATATAAGGGCCCTCCTTTGGGAAGGACATTTGTACCAGAAATAATTGGATGGCTTCCTTCCAGGAAAGACACATTCTTGGTGGAAGAAGTAGGATTCTTGGTGGAAGAAGTAGAAAGTCCCTTCTGGAGTTGGACTGGCTGATTTCTAATGAGGCATGCCATTTGGCCCTTTTGCTGCTCAGAATTGAGGAAGCTCCTCCATGAAGTTTTCTCCCCAATCTCATCAAGAAGAGATTAATTCTGCAATGTTAGAGGATGACTCCATTGACCTCTGTCCCTCTGATCATCCTGGACCACCTGCTCATCTCAGACAGAGCAATTCCTCTGAATGGCAGGTTAGACAAGGCCTCCTTTCAGCTTTTCTGAGGTTTCTGTTTAAATTTCTCACAATACACCAAAGCTATGTAACTCTGTCCAATACCACTTCTTTGGTCAATGTCTTCCACAATTTGGGCATCCTTTAGATGTGAAAGTTTAATTCCCAGAATTCTTAACAAGCTAGTTTATAGGGATCTATGACAATTTCCTGTGGCCAATTCGCCACAGCCAACTTGCTGTGGTCAATTCACCATGGCCAATTTGCCACAGCCAACTTGCTGTGGTCAACTCACCATGGTCAACTCACCACAACCAACTTTCTGCAGGACAACTCTCTGTGGGACAAGAATGACACTAATATGAAAGAAATGGAATAGAATCATTAAAGAAAAAATGCAAAAGGAGGGGAATGGCAAAAAATATTTTTTAAAAAAATAATTAAATTGAATTGTCAAATTGTCCCACAGTGAGTTATCCTGCAGCGAATTGTCTGTTGTGAGGTGTCCCACGGTGAGTTGGCTCATTTTCAGAGTTTGTGACATTTATGACTCTCTTCCCACTGGGCACCTGCCTGTTAACTCACTCAGAGTTTAGAAAGGTGATGTCTCTCCTTGTGGCCATTATCCAAATCATAGTGATTTATTTGTTGTTCTGATGCTAAATCTCTAAAGACGTGTCGGATAGCTTTCAGATGTCACACGAATAGCAATAACATGCTTTCATCTTGATATCACATCAAAGGCATGTTGGCAAATGTCTGCACTGGAAAATATTCGGAGCAGAAATGGAGAAAGAAAAAAGCAGGACAGGTGGGGTTTTTCTTGAGAGGCAAAGGTTGTGTTTGCTCCCTTCCCCTTTAGACATGTAGCATTGGCTGGACTCTGTCTGGATTAGGAACTTTCTGAAGCTTCTGTTTTGGAAGAGGGGTTTGGATTCTTCCAACTCTTCCTATTACTGTTCCTTTAAAGAAGACCCCTGTCTGGAGATTCCATCAGGAACACAAGTCATGGTGCTGCTTCTGCTGCTTCTGCTGCCTCAGGCAGTCTGGGGGAGTCTCAAAGCCAAATGCCTTCTGACTTTGAGGAAGGATGAGGTGTACCCACAGAACTATTACAGGCCAGGAGAATTTCTCATTGGTGGCATAGTCTCTGCAAGAAAGGCTAGGTTTCAAACCTTACGCTTTAACAAATCTCCTTTGACTAAATGTTATGGGTAAGTCAAAGTTCCTGCACTCCCTGAGAGGCCATGCCATTCCACCCTGATTTCTAACAGTCTCATCTCTTACAATGAATGGTCTGATCTGCAAGTTTTTTTTCCCTCTCTCTCTCTCTCTTCTTATTTCATCCTTGAGGATTCATTTCCACCCTCTGGCTGATGAGCCTGATTTGAAATTCTCAAATCAATCTGTCTGTCTGTCTGTCTGTCTGTCTGTCTGTCTGTCTGCCTGCCTGCCTTTCTGTCTGTCTCTGTCTCTGTCTCTGTCTCTGTCTCTGTCTCTGTCTCTGTCTCTATCTATCTATCACCTCTCTCTCTCTCTCTCTCTCTCGGCTTCACAGTACTCCACAAGGGGCAGGGGGTGTCTCTCTGGTAAGGGGGGAATTACATTTGTTCCAGGTTACTGAAGTAAGGACTTTCCTGTTTAATACAGGATTAGGATAAATAAATACCCAAACAACACCAGATTATCAGCTAGTAAATCTATAAGAAGCTTCTATTTTTCTTGATTTTGCAGAAGAAGCACCCACTTCTCTTGCCATCCTATGAGCAGAGCAGGACTGTGGATGGAGAAGAGAGGGTGGTTCTTCTCTTCTAGCCCTCTCTTATCCAACAAAGTGGACCACATGACTATGGGGAATGTTGCATTTTTCCCTGCAGTCAAATGAATTAACCACCACAGTTTTTATTACATCCCAAAAATCACTAATTAAATGAATGAATCCCAGATCAGAATTGGCTTGCCATACATGTGCAAATCACATTTGAGTGAATGCCAGGCATTTTAACTGTACAATCACTTAAATTAAGTCTCCTTTGCAGAAATATGGACAATGTAAACTTCACCAGAAATTAAGTAATAATAAGAATTCACATACCCTTTTTTTTACAATCATAGTTGCTAATTTTGTTTTGAGTGCATGTGTGCTTTAATGATTTTATATTTCATATGGAAGAATAGATCACTTTCCAAATATTAAATATTTGGAATATGACCTAAAAATTTGGAGAAACCAGAATTCTATTTATTGGGAGTTCTGCACACAAATTAGAAAAGAGTGATAGTAGAGGGATTTTGTATATGGTACGTTCAGGAAGATTGATGGAAGAATAATGAAACTCCACAGTGGAGGATTGGATTGTGAAAATGTCAGAATTTGCAGATATGACAAATTATCTGTTGAAAAGAAAGTTAGGAATCAATGAAGAGTTCTCCAGATAGAGCTGTCTGAAAGTTGAGTCATAACACTGGAGTTATTGATATTTAACGTTGGAAGTCATTCATACATTTCTGAACTTGAGTTTCTTTCTGTTTTTAATTTATTCTACCTTTTCTTCTTCTTCTCTTTCCTTCTTTCTTTTTTTTGATTATTTTTTATTTTATGTAATATTCTTAATAAACATAAATCTTAAAAACAGAATTAGACAAAGCTAATAATAATTAGATTATTTCAGTCATAAGATGCATTCTGTATCTTAAAATAGAATTGAAATTTGGGACTTCCGGTTTGAAGGGCTTTGGCAACAGATAGAAATCTGCGATCGTGCACCGTTTCTGTCTGGACTCGCTGCTGGAACACCCCGAGCCAGCTGGTTTCGGGGCTAAGCTGCCCCGCAGAGGTGGTGAAGAGGGGGGAGACCACCAGCAGGGTCAAGAAGAGCTGCATCTCTCCTCCTCAGCTGGCCATTACTCCCTTTCTTGAAGGCGGTTGCAGCAGTGGTCAGAAATGGCCACCACAAAGAAGAACTCAACCAGAAAAGAATGTGCAGGAGGAAGATAAGAAGTGAAAGTGTTGGCTGATCGGGTTAAATTGTAAAAGCAACAATCAAGGTACCCTGGAATTTAAACTTACAAAAAATAACATCATTCCCAAAGAAGAGTCGGAAGCAGTAAAGGAAGGTGAAAAGGGAAAAGTTTGGCTTTTTTTCTCTCTCTCTCTCTCCTTCCCTATACTGACAACGAAGAGACTTAAATAAGAAATCGGAAAAATCCACTTTGACATCAATAGGCAATTAAGCTGAAAATAAAAAAAATTCCAAAGAGATAATAAAGATTTCTGGACGTTAAAAACTTTCTTTTTCATAAGCAGGAAAGGAGAGAAAAAGAATAAGGGCAGGATCTGGAAGAGGGAGGAGACTGCCTGGAATTTAAAAGAATCTAAAATAAAACTTCAACATGACTTCTAAAAGATACATTTTAACTGAAACTTTGCAACTAAATAGTAACACCAGGAAGAGAAAGTGAAAGAAACAGCTTGCATGTATGTGGATTATTTGGTGATCTTTGGATTTTTGGTTATTATATTTGAATGACTAAAATCAATAGGGTGGTTGTTTAAAAATTTATACAATGGCACCACTTCTGGATGAACTGAAAATGGAATTTAAAAGTACAAAGAAGATGCACAAGAAGGGAAGGGTTCTTTTGGCTTCATTTTTCAATTCTTAGAAATGGAGATTTGGAACTATGAGAAACAACAAGAAAAGACTGCAAAACAAGAAGACTGGGACAAAGAAGAAGCCATCTTTAATGAAGAAGTAATTTTATGTGGAGAAGAAAAAAGAAAGGTGAGGGAGAGAATGGAGAATTTAAGTCTTAAAAAAACAACCAAAGAAAAGCAAAATAATTTGAAAAATAAGTATAATACTGGAAAGCATCAGAAAAGGGGAATACAGAAGAGAGAAATAGAGGTAGAGAGACAAGGGGGTAAAAAGGGGAGAAAGAAGAAGAGAGGGAAGAAGGAAAGGAAAAGAAGTTACAAAGGACCGGAGCAAGATATAGAACAACAGGACCGATTTAGGGATAATGGGTGAAAATCTAACTGAAAAAGGAATTCTGTAAAGGTACATAAGATTGTATTGTTATATTAGTAATAGAAATAACTTTAGAAAATTGGAAACAACGTATGATTAAAATGAGGGATAAAATAGTTAGTGTAATTTAGTGAAATGTTTGTGAATAAAATAAGTGAAATAAAATAAATGAGAAAATTGAATTAGGAAGGAACGGGAACATTTTAATTAGTTAATGTTTTATAAAATATAAGTGAAGGGGGGGGGAATTAACTATGGAAAGCTTATAATTGTCCCCATAGAGGTATGATATTAAATTGAAAAGTAATGTTAAAGATGTTAAGACTTTAATGAATATTAATATTAATGATAAAATTGCCTTGGAATGGAATGTTGTTTTAATTATATACATTTATATTTTTTTCTTTTTTTAAGAATACAGTGTGTATTTCAAGAATGTACCAAGCAGAATCCGAATTGAAGTTATGTATTATATTGAATGTTATAACTTTAGGGAATAGATATAAAGGTGTTGTTAGGGATAACATTGTTTTACCCTAACTGGTTTAGGTAAATAATAATATGTAATCATAGTTTGTATGTTAAAGTGTCTGCAACTTTAACTGTGGGATAGTAATTAAGGGAGTGGTTGTGAAAGCACTTTAAAAGAAGCAAGACGACAGCTTGCTCTCTCTCTGGCTTTGATGATCCCTGATTACTGCAAGGAAACAAGTCTGCATTGCTCGAACGGGAGAGAAAACAAAGGACTGACTTGTAAGTGAATTGACATAGGATATTTCTACACGGACTTTGCTAACTGAATATCCCTGAATGGACTGACTAAATGATACATGACTATTGGACTGTTATTTTGACTATGCTATGAACTCATAATGGAATAAACTATATATTTGATAGCACAAGCGTATCTGTCATTTTTACTGTATGTTAATAAACATACAAGCTTAGCTCACTCATTTATCTGTGTGCCTATCTGACTAACGCTGCACATTCTGTTTAGCTTGTTTCCCTAACCCTGGTTGGGGAAACCAGGCTTAACAGGTGTCATACTCCAATCAGTAACTACAGGAGAAATTTTGTTTAATGAGAAAAGATAATAGATAATTGAAACAGGACAGACAAAAAATATAAATACAATGATTTGAATTAAGATAAGATAATTAAAATAAAATTGAGAAAATTAAATGAGGGGAGAAGCTGTGCAGAAAATGTAAAATAGTAATAAGATATGGAATAGAATATAAAAATGAGCATGAACCTGAATTTGTGTCTGTATGAAGAAATGTAACCCAGGATTATGCTGCTTTCAAAAAAGATGTTTTATTTGTTTTTTTTTCTCTTTGTGAAAACTCAAATAAAATTTACAAAAAAATATATAAGTAAATAAAATTGAAATTACTGTCAAATAGGTGAGATATTTTTGGAGATTGGAAAAAGCCATCAGATACACAATTAAATGCTCCAAACCTCTCAGCCTTGGGCAGATTAAAAATATTAGTATTCATTAGGGTTAATTAAATGTTGTTTCCACTGATTATGTTTTTAATATATTCATACTTTCAGGAGAGCAGGCACAGAGTACTTGAAATTGCTAACCTTCCTTTTTGCCACCTGGGAGATCAACAAGAATCCCAATATTTCATTCAATATCACTCTGGGTTACAAAATCTATGAAAATTATTTTAGTGCCCAAATGACTTCAGTGGCTTTGCTGGACCTGCTTTCAGAGGGGGAGGCCAATGTTCTCAACTACAGATGTGGAAGGCAGAGAAACACCATGGCAGTTCTCAAAGGAGCTGATACTGACATCTCTGTCCAGATTTCGACCATGTTGGCAACCTACAAAATATTCCAGGTGTTATTTAAGTGTTGTTGTTGTTGTTGTTGTTGTTATTATTATTATTATTATTATTATTATTATTATTATTATTATTATTATTATTATTATTATTATACCTTCAACTGCAGCCCCCATGAATAAAACAGCTGAGGCATGGCAAACCGCTTTGCCACACAAATCATCTGTGGTCTAAAAAAATGAAATAAAGCCACAAAGAGAAAATCAGAATGTTGGAAATGTAAAAAGAAACTCAGTACATTCTTTCACATATCAAAAGGAGCAGCCAGCCTTCAGGCCAATGCAGGAGGGCCTCCTTCTCCCAGCTCCCAAGGAAAAGAGTCACTCAGCGGCCTCCGCTCGCACCGCCCGGGCTCCACTCAGGTATCTGGCTGGGGCTGTCAGGGGTTGTTACTGCTGGCGTGGCTCAGCACAGCTCCAGTCCCACGTTGCCTCGGGAAGGGAAAGGCAAAAAGGAAGAGCCGTGGTGGCGCTTTGCAACGGCAGCAGCGGCTCCTGGTTTTGCCTTTCCCTTCCCGAGGCAATGCGGGACTGGAGCCATGCGGAGCCACGCCAGCGGTAACAACTCCTGACAGCTCCAGCCGGATACCTGAGCGGAGGCCAGGCGGAAGCCGGGCGGTGCGAGTGGAGGCCGGGCGGTGTGAGCGGAGGCCGCTGAGTGCCTCGTTTCCTTGGGAGCTGGGAGAAGGAGGCCCGCCTACATCAGCCTGAAGGCTGGCTGCTCCTTTCGGCTTCACAGGATTCGTTTCCACAGTGCGCAAAAGTGTCTCGGCCACGGGCAGCCGCAGTGCTTCCCAATTACTATTTGCCAGCATATAAGATGACCCCCCCCCCACTTGGAGGCATGTTTTTCAGGGCAAAAATGTCATCTTATAGACCAGCAAGTACGGTACTATACTTAGATCGGACCAAAAGCGACGTAGTTCTAGGTTTTCAAGTCTAGAATTTCAAGTCTGGTGGCATCAGGTATTTTTTAAGGAGTAGAGGAGTGGAGAACTCTTCTTGTGAAATATTTCTGGACTTTCTCAACTGTGTTAATATCAGATACGTAATATGGGTTCCAGACTGATGAGCTGTATTCGAATATTGGACTAGCAAATGTTTTGTATGCTCAAGTTAGTAGTGTGATATTACCAGAGAAAAAGCTACACAGGTTAACAACTCTTAATGCCTTTTTGGCTATGTAGTTAGAGTGGGCTCTAGCACTTAGATCATTAGAGATGAGTACTCCAAGGTCCTTGACAGAATTTGGATCATCAGCAAGGTCTCCACTATTCAGCTTGTATTTTATTTTCTGATTTTTTTTGCCAATATGTAAGACAGAGCATTTGTTTGTTGAGATTTGAAGTTGCCATTTGTTTGACCATTCTGATACATAGTCGAGGTCTTTTTGAAGGATAGCAGTATTGTCGGCGGAGTTGAATAGCTTTACATTATCGGCAAATAGAATGCAGTTGCTCAATATGATCACAGAAGTCATTAATGTAGAGTATGAAGAGAGTTAGCCCTAGAACACTGCCTTGGGGGACACCACTATTGACAGGTGTTAGGGATAACATTGTTTACCCTAACTGGTTTAGGTAAAATAATAAATATGTAATCATAGTTTATAAGTTAAAGTGTCTGCAACTTTAAATATGGCAATGTAATTAGGGGAGTGGTTGTGAAAGCACTTTAAAAGAAGCAAGACGACAGCTTGCTCTCTCTCTGGCTTTGATGATCCCTAATTACTGCATGGACTCAAGACTGTGTTACTCGAACGGGAGAGAGACAAAGGACTGATTTGTAAGTGAACTGACATAGGATATTCTACATGGACTTTGCTAACTGAATATCCTTGAATGGACTGACAAAATGATACATGACTAATGGACTGTTATTTTGACTATGCTATAAATGGAATAAACTATATTTTTGATAGCACAAGCATATCTGTTATTTTTACTGTATGTTAACAAACATACAAACTTATATCACTCATTTATCTGTGTGCCTATCTGACTAATGCTGCACATTCTGTTTAGCTTGTCTCCTTAACCCTGGTTGGGGAACACAGGCTTAACACTGGTTATGGGCCCAGACATAACACTGGTTATGGGCCCAGAGGCTGCAAAGTCAGTTTAACTAGGATAAAACAGATTTATGTAAAAGTGAGAGTTTGTGTTGTTATACATTACAGTAAACAGACAGCTGTGTTTTATTAATTATAGTTTTATATCCATATAAAGAAAACATGGCACAAGTCAATCTACAAAGTTTGTCCCTTATATCCAAGCTTGATGGAACAAACTATGCATCATGGACTATGAAATGTAGTCTACTTCTACGAAGAGAAGGTCTGTGGAACATAATTGAAAATCCACTGAATGTAGAGGAATGGGATCCAGAGGATGATGAAGATAGACTAAAAATAGAAGAATTTATGCATAAAAATCAACAAGCTATTTGCATAATAGGATTAACATTAACTGACCAGCAACTTGTTCATATCCACGGAGAACAAACGGCTGTTGGGTGTTGGCAGAAGCTGAAGAGGATTTATGTTCGAGATAACATTGGTGCTCACATAAATCTTACATGGAAGTTTTTCAGGATGCATCTCCAGACGAAAGGTGATATGCTGAGTCATTTGAAAACTATGCAAAGCATTTTTTAAGAACTGCATGAGAAAGAGCTTATTTTCTCTGAACTACACCAAGTCTACATAATTCTATCTTCACTAGATGAAAGTTATGACAACTACATCACTTCCCTTGAAATATTGCCAAAGGAAAGTTTAACTTTAACAGATATAACTGGCAGATTGAGTGAAGAGGCCAGAAGAAGACTTGAAAGATATCAGTTAAGGAGGGAGCAACCTCAAAAAGAAGATAATGAATCTCCTACAGCATACGCAATTAAAAAGTGTTTTAATTGTGGAGGAAGAGGACATTTGGCAAGATTTTGTAAAAAAGCAAAGCGCCAGAACACTGGCCAGAATACTAAAAGTCATCAAAAGATAAATAAAAATTTAAAGTTAGCCATGTATACTAACGGAGCTGTAAAAAATAATTTATGGGTGGTTGACAGTGGAGCATCCCACTGTATAACAAATGATAACAAAAATTTTATTAAAATGTCCAAGAGTACACAGCAGATATCGTTAGCCAATGGCTGGAAACTGAAAGCTAAAGGTCAAGGTATAGCATATTGTTCTTTCATAAAAGAGAATGTAAAAATGTTATATGTACCACAATTTAAGTTTAATTTAATTTCAGTTAGAATTTTGGTTAAACTAGGATATGTAATTACCTTTAAAGGAGATAACTGCATAATTGAAAAAGATGACAAGAAAATTACTGCATCTTTAACAGGTGAATTATATATGTTAAATGATAATGGTTTAGAGGTGGCTAACATGGTTTATGATAATAAGAAACCTCATGATGAATGTATTCACTTGTTATACCGACGGCTAGGGCATTTAAATTTTAAAATGCTTAAGAAAACTGTTGAATTATCTAAGGGAATAAGTTTAAAACCTTGTAATAAGTATTCGCAATGTAATGCTTGCAATCAAAGCAAGAGCAAGGTCACACCGGCTACTAGAATTGATGGATTTACTACCAAAGAGCCTTTAGAAGTAGTATTTGCTGATTTAATAGGTCCAAAAAAACCAAGTGTAGGAGGAGCTGGATACATACTAAGTATAATGGTCCATTATTCTAGATATGGGTTTTGCTATTTAATGAAGAGCAAAACTGAAATGTATCAAAATCTCTTTAATTGGATTAAATTTGCAGAAAGGAAAACTAAAAAGAAATTAGTAACTCTTATAACAGATAATGGTACGGAATTTACAAATAATAAATTCCAAAATAGACTTAGAATGTTAGGTATTCAACATAAAAAATCTGCACCATATAGGCCACAACATAATGCCTTTATAGAGAGACGAGGCCAAACACTACAATCAATGGCACGAACTATGATGTCTGATTCAGGATTACCTGACAATTTATGGGGAGAAGCAATAATGTGTGGTAATCATATATTAAATAATGTTGTTAATTCAACAACAGGTGAATTACCATTCACACTGTGGCATGGTACAAAACCTGATTTAAGTTACATGCACATATTTGGAGCACCAGCATGGGTGCATATCCCTTCACAACTCAGACACAAAGGACAGCATAGAGCTAAAAGATTATTTTTTGTAGGATATAAATCTAATCATAGATCTTATAGATTCTGGGAACCAGGTACATCCAGAGTTTACACCAGTGCTAGTGCAAAATTCCTAGAACATGTAGGATGGAATAGATTAGAGCAAGATTTAAATAACGAAGTAATTATTGAATACTACAAAAGGCAAAAAGAACAGACTAGTTATAAGAAGAGTCCAATTAAAGAAGAAGTCCACGAAGAGCAAATAGGATCAGAACAAGGGGAAACAGTTGATCAGGAAGAGTTAGATAATCAAGAAGAGTTAATAAATGAAAGTCCACCTGTAAGTCCTGTAATACCTAGACGTACTACACGTGTAACTAGACCACCTGATAGATATCAAGGAAGTACAGTTTGCCAAGTAACTAAAGTTCCCACTAGTGTAGATGAACTTAGGATGCATCCTGCTAAGGATCAGGAGAATTGGCAAAAGGCAATGGAAAAAGAACTAAATTCATTCAAGGTAATGAAAGTATATGAAGATGCTAAATTACCTCCAGGAGAAAAATCCATTGGGTGCAAATGGATATTTAAAGTAAAAATTGGAAATGATGGGACTGTTACCCATAAAGCTAGGTTGGTAGCTCAAGGATTTAATCAAACTGCATCTGATTACGATGAAGTTTTCGCACCAAGTCTTAAAGCAACATCTTTGAGAGCAGCATTAGTGTGGGCAGCTAAGAAAAACTATGTCATTAACCATTTAGATGTAGAAACTACTTATTTGCATGCACCATTGCAGCACACTATATATTTACAAAAGCCAGTTCTTATAAAAGACAATAAAGTAAATAGTAATGATTGTTGGAAACTCAAAAAGAGTCTTTACGGGTTGAAACAATCTGGCTTTGAGTGGATCGAACCAATATATTGTGAAAGAATTAAACAATATAGGTTTTAAATCTGGTTTAGCAGATCCATGTGTGTTTAAAAGAGAAAATAATGGAACGGTGTCATTATTGTTATTATTTACAGATGATATTGCTTTGATAACTAAGAGTAATAATGAAGCTAATGAGATTATATCATTATTAGCTAAAAAGATAAAATTAAAGCATTTAGGTGAAATTAAAAAGTATCTA
This sequence comes from Hydrophis major, assembly GCA_033807585.1. Classification (NCBI taxonomy): domain Eukaryota; kingdom Metazoa; phylum Chordata; class Lepidosauria; order Squamata; family Elapidae; genus Hydrophis; species Hydrophis major. Next base: position 48,515,961 of record CM066329.1, read on the forward strand.
GGATTGACAATTTACAAAACAAAAAATGGTTTTAAGATATCTCAAGAAGATAAAATTTGTCAATTAATTAAAACGTATAAATTGGAACTTTGTAAAACGGCAAAGACTCCAATGAGTCAGGAAGTTTGCCAAACTGATGATCAAAGTCCCAAATTTGATAAGTCCATATATCAATCTTTGATTGGTAGCTTATCATATATAAGCAATTGGTCAAGGCCAGATATAGCTTATAGTGTTAATCAGCTGGCACGTTTTAATTCGGATCCACATCAATGTCATTGGCAATCATTAAAGAGAATTTTAAGATATCTTAAAGGAACAATGAACCATGCATTGTATATAGAACCAAAGGGTGATTTGAGTCTTAGTGCCTATGCAGATGCAAGTTTTGCAACTGACATAAACACTAGAAAATCAACATCTGGAATGGCTATATTATTTGGTAAGACACTAATAGGGTGGAGGTCAATCAGACAATAGCATATCAGCTTGTCCACAATGGAAGCAGAATTTTCATGTCTGTCATTACTATGCACTGACTTAATTTTGTACAAACAGTTATTATTAGACATGGGTATAACTGTTAAAGATTCCATTATTGTGTACGAGGACAACCAGGCAGCCATAAAGTTAGCTACTAGTATTGCTGTAAAAACTAGATCAAAGCATATTGATTTAAGATACTTAAATGTTAGAGAATCTGTAAAGAATGGGCTAATTAAATTGGAATACTGCATGACAGAAGAAAACATTGCAGACCAATTTACAAAAGCCCAATGAGTAATTAAATTTAAAGAGAGTTGTAACAAATATGATTTAAAGATGTAAATAGTTATATTTATTATTATTTTCCTAAAAGGGGAGAATGTTAGGGATAACATTGTTTACCCTAACTGGTTTAGGTAAAATAATAAATATGTAATCATAATTTATAAGTTAAAGTGTCTGCAACTTTAAATATGGGGATGTAATTAAGGGAGTGGTTGTGAAAGCACTTTAAAAGAAGCAAGACGACAGCTTGCTCTCTCTCTGGCTTTGATGATTCCTAATTACTGCATGGACTCAAGACTGCGTTACTCGAATGGGAGAGAGACAAAGGACTGATTTGTAAGTGAACTGACATAGGATATTCTGCACGGACTTTGCTAACTGAATATCCTTGAATGGACTGACTAAATGATACATGACTAATGGACTGTTATTTTGACTATGCTATAAATGGAATAAACTATATTTTTGATAGCACAAGCGTATCTGTTATTTTTACTGTATGTCAACAAACATACAAACTTATATCACTCATTTATCTGTGTGCCTATCTGACTAACGCTGCACATTCTGTTTAGCTTGTCTCCTTTACCCTGGTTGGGGAACACAGGCTTAACAACAGGTACAGAATTTGATAGGACACTACCAATTTTGACCATTTCTTTCCTATTGCAACAGTTGCCCATTTTATTTTTTATTTATTAAATTAATTGACCTCCCATCATATCACAGGATAACTCACTGCAGTTGAGAATCAATTTTACCATTTCAAGCTGGGTTACTCTTCTGACAATAGTAGTAATTTATTCTGAATATAAAAATTAAATTGAATCCTAGCTTTTTATTTCTCTTCCTTTTGCACTTGTTTCATCCTCCTCATTTATTTAGCAATAGCAATAGCACTTAGACTTATGTACTGCTTCACAATACTTTACGGCCCTCTCTCAGTGGTTTTACAGAGTCATCATATTGTCCCCAACAATCTGGGTCATCATTTTACCCACCTTGGAAGGATGGAGGACTGAGTCAGCCTTGAGCTGGGTGGGATTTAAACTGCCAAATTGCAGACAATCAACTGTCAGCAGAAATAGCCTGCAATACTGCACTCTAACCACTGCACCACTGAGGCACATTTTTTTGTAATGCTCCTTTTTAATAGCTTCTTGGTAAATATATTGTTTTGCCTCCACCACTTTTTTCTTCATAAGCCAGAGCACCACTCTGCCATCCACAGTTGAAAAAAAGTGTGCTGCAGATATTAGGCAGTCTAACACTTCTGACTCACTCACCTCCTGGGTAGGTCCTCTAATCCAGAACAGCCTTGATTCAAAATGGGTCTCCTCCAGAGGTGGTATTCAGCAGGTTCCGACCAGTTTTGGAAAACTGGTAGTGGAAATTTTGAGTAGTTTGGAGAACCGGCAAATACCACCTCTGACTGGTGATTTTACAGTATCCTTCCCCTGCAACGCCTAGCAAGTCAAGCCCTCAGAACTGGTAGTAAAATAATTTGAATCCCACTGTCAGTCTCATCCCTTGACTAAGAACTCCTTTGATTCCTCTTCCCCTGTTCAAAACTCTCAGTAGCATCTGAGACATCAAACAGTCTCATGAACATATGGAAAAATATATTTGGACCAAGAAACTAAGCATACTGAGGCCAGGTCAGAAGATGAAAAGTTGCACTGGGAAAAGTCTAGGACCAGCAGGAGTGATGAATGTTCTTAAAATCTATATATATAAAAGCAAAATACCACTCATGCATCATCACAAAATCTCAAGAACCGTAAAGCTTACAATACAAACTTGTAATTTGGCACGTATGTTTCTCTTGGCTTCTAGGTGCTCACTAAAAAAGGATTTTTCGAAATGACCATCGGAGCATTAGTATTTCTTATATTATTATTAACACGCTCTGATGCTAAGGAGTTCTACTCCACCTCCCCACCTGAAAAGAAATCTGTTCCAAATGCAAAACACAAGCAGAGGAGTTTCAGTTTCACAGAACCAAGCAGCTTTAGTACAGAACAATTGAGCTAAGCCACGCCTAGGCTCCTTGCTGTCTCTTTCTTGCTCACACACCAATTCTGTTTCAGTTTCCAAATAGGCTTCCAATCTCTCGCATGCTGACAGGACGCTAGCCACATAAATACCAATGGATGCTGGAAGGCAAAGGCAGAATTTTTCCCTCCTTATTTTCCTCACCAAAAACTAAGCGTGACCACATAATTTTGTAGCAAAGCATGGGTATTGAGCCAGTATTCCATATATGTTCTATAAAATTTCAAGGAGGTGAAACTGGTAAGAAAGATCATATTTCACAATGAAGATCGGGGGTCTCTTTTCCATGCCAAGTGATCCATCTTCATCTCCAATGCAGACTTTCACAAGCACAATGTACAAGTCCTCCCCCCAACATAGTAATTCTCAAGGTGAGTGGAGATTTTTTTCTTAATGATCTGCCCATTGACCTGCAAATAAGTTGTTTACAGCATTGTTTTTTTTTTTTGAAACAAATTTTATTAATTTTAAAGACAAACAACACATCATTAACCATTAAGTACATAAAACCTCTTAACATTATAAATTTTTACAAGTCAGATAAAACATTATTTTTATACAACTTAATTCTAATTTATCCCATTTCCATATGGACACATAAATATCTTTCAGCAAATTTCTCATTATTTCTCTTTACTCTTATTCAATTTCATTTCTTTTCTATATTTATCCATTTCATAGTCATCATATTCATTTCTTTCTGACTTGTTTACAATTATTCTCATCTAACATTCCTCCAAGGTTTTATTAGTTCTTTTTTTTTTTTTTAAAACAAATTTTATTAATTTTACAGAAGACACAATACACAAACATACAAAACACAAAACATAAACAAAACTAAAAGATCTTTTCTGAAGGTTGTCTGATCCCGGGTTAAAACTCTTCACACAGACACAAATTCAAACATCATATTCACCCCATATATCCTTCCATATCTTATTATCATTTTCTTTTATATATATATATATAAAAACCATTTTTATCAATTTTATAAAAACAATGCACAAAGAATCAAGGCATAACAGCTTATAAATTCTTTTCTAGGAAAAAATAATAATAAAAAACCAATAGAGCATAACAATTCCAAATTATAGTATCACTACTTTATCTATTTAACTTCATATCTTATCCCTACTTCTCCTTTTCATCCAAATTGTTTCTTGTTAATTAAAATTTTATTGCCTTTTATCAATATACAAAATCCAAAAAAAAAAAACCATAACAAAACCTTTATATATCCTTCCATATCTTATTACCATTTTCAATAACATTCTTTGTCTATTCTATTTCCAACTATCCATTCATCTTTTTTCTTTTACTATATTTCTCCTATACACCAATTGGAGTAACGTCTATAACTCATCACCCTAACTTAAAAGTACTTCGTATAACAATTTTTCTTGGGATTCTGTTTAAAAGATTCTAAAATTACATAATGAATTTTATACTCTAAATACACATATAAAAACACAATCTTATGTACCCTCCAGAATCCCTCTTTTATCCTAAATTAAATTCACCCATTATCTCTAAATAAACTTTTTTTCTTTAGATCTTGCTTCCCCCCATTAAGGCTTCTCCTCCCCCCCTTTCTCTCTTGCTTATTCTTCTCCTTGCCCTTTTTACCCCTTTGTTTTTTCTCCTCTCTTTTCTTACTCCTTTTCCTTTGCTTTCTAACCTTGCCTCCACCTTTTCGCTCATTTTTCTCTTTTTTGGTTGTTTTTATAATTCTTAAAATCCCCTTTTTCTTATCCTTTTTCTCCTCCTCTCCGGAAGGGACCCATTGTTCATCAAAGATGGCTTCTTCTTCCTCTTCTTCCTTGTCCCAGTCCTTCTGCTGCGTAATCAACTTTTCATAAGTACATAACGCCATTTCTAAGAATTGAAACAAAGCGCCCAAAGTATCTTCCTTTTTATATTTTTGATATTCAGTCTTTAGTTCATCCACAAACGATGCCATTATGAAAAGAGAAACTTTTCCCAAAACAACCACAAGTATTTTTAATCAAAAACAATTTTAAAAGTTAATACTTTTCTTCCTTCTTCTCTTTCTCTTTCTGGGGTTAATGTTTAATCAAAGAGGTCCAATTACCATATATCTTTCTTTGGGATTCTAGGCAATCTCCTCCTTTTTTGGCTTCTGCTCCAATTTTTTTTTTTTCCTCTCCCTTCCCACTTGCAATGTCAATTTTAAATAATCAGAAATCCATACCTCCAACAAGGGTTTTCCAATTTCTTAAATTTTTCAATGTCCAAGAGTCCTTTTGTCCCTTAGCTTCAACTCTCAAAACAATTCACTTTCAATGTCCAATATATCCAAACATTTCTGCTGTTTCCATGGGGTGGGAGAGTGAAGAAAAAACAAAAGTTCCCTTTAACAGCTTCTCCGCCGCTTTCGCTCTTCTTAGGGATACAATGTATCCTCCAGCAATTCAAACAGCTCAGTTCCAGGCAATTTAAAGAATGTTACTTGACCTGGCTCAGACAAAACTTTCACTCTTCACATTTCCTCCAGCGCAATCTTACCCGGTTGCTGGCTTCTTCGTGGCGGCCATTGCTGACCGCCGCTCCACCGCCTTGGGAAAAAGGGGTTTTTCCGGAGACGAGGGGGGTCTGCAACACCCCCACCTCCCTGTCCGGCTCCCCTCTCTCTTCAGCTGTCCCTACAGGGCAGCCATATCCCCCTGACCCATCTGGATCGGGGGTACCTCGACAGCTAGCACAGCAGGAATCGCGAGCTGTCACGAATTCCTGCTGCCCCGAAGCCACGCGAAACCGGAAACACCGTTTACAGCATTGTTATATAGGCCCATTTTGTCACTTCCTGTATTTCCAGAAATACCGGAAGTGAGGAAATGGGCCCATTTTTCAGCCTGCAAAGGCTGCAGAGGCTTCCCTCGAGCCTCTGGGAGGGCAAAAAAGGCCTCAAATGGGCAGAAAATCAGTTGGGAGATGCAGTGCAGGTAAGGGGGTGGCAGGAGGGATTGCACATACATGCACAGGGGGTGGTGGGGCTCACGCGTTACCTTCTGGGTTCTGGCACGCAAGCTTTCACACACGAGCATGTGTGCAATTTTTGGCACAAGACCCCAAAAAAGTTAGCCACCACTGCCCTAGAGCTCTCTCTGTCCTATGTAACACTGTCCATTTTCTCTTCCTTTCCAGCTTCATTCTTTTCTTCAAACCTCTCAGTTTTCTAATAATTCCCTCGATGGAGTCTATTTGGATGGGAATGGAGATCTGGTAGCAGACATGGACATTATAACCACAGTTTTCTCCAAAAAGTCTGTAAACAAAGTGACATTTGGGAGTCTAGAAAGGCAGGGATCCTTAGATTTCAACTTCATAATCTACAAGTATGCTACTGCAAAGATGGAAGTGCTGAACAAGGTGTGGAAAATATTTTATTATATCCTTTCAATAGTTTTAACCAAGAAGATTGCAGAGTTAGAGCAGGAAAAGTCATCTCAGTTATCCCAGAGAAGAAACAGCTTCTATAGTTAGATGTTCAGGAATCAATGAGAAAAAAAAACAATATTCTTAACTATACCAGTTAAGTGTTTATCAGTCTTCTGCAAGGGAGTTAGGTTTAAGTCATGATTTTGTCAAAGCAGAAAATTAATTCAACATTCCCATGATTATTAGAAATTTAAAGAAACTATTTCAGAATGGGAAAACATAGAAGATAAGTAGGCAAACCCAAAGCAGCAAAATCAGTTCAATGAGCTCAAACTGTTGGGATGCTTCAAATTTAGCAAAGCCAAACATTGTACTGGACAGCCCCAATTTTTTTTTTACTTTTCACCTCTTTTGGAAAATACAATAATTAATTTTGTGAATGCTATTTCTCTCCCTCTCTCTGCCCAGCCCCTGCCCTCTTCCAGGTGTGTGGAAAGCTGTCCCCCTGGATTCATGAAGGTGGCTCAGGAAGGGAAGCCCATCTGCTGCTACATTTGTTGTCCTTGTGCAGAAGGATCCATCTCCACCATGGAAGGTGGGTGACATGGAAGGGGGAGATTTTGAGGAGGATCATAGATCTTGGGATTTTCCACAAGTATGCTTTTGGAAAGGTTTGGCTAGAGTGGGTCCCACTTCTGAGTCTTGATCAAGAATACATTTATGCCATAGTGGATTATAAAAAAATGATATTGGAGGTTCATCTGGTATAAAGGTCAAGCAAATAGGGATGCAGATCATGGATAAAGATGCACAATAAGTCTGTGTTGAGTATTGTGAGAGAGATGACATTTCTTCCCCTTAACCTTTTACAATGCATTTTATTTATTTTATTTATTTACTTGATTTGTCAATCACTTACAAGGTAATAAATATAAGTAATAAACATGAGTAAGAATACAAGAAATAGGTACGAATAAATGGGGACAATAGGACAGGGATGGTAGGCACGATGGTGCACTTATGCACGCCCCTTACAGACCTCTTAGGAATGGGTTGAGGTCAATAATGGTCAGTTTGAGGTTAAAGGAGTGGGGGTTAGAGGATATAACAACAGAGTCAGGTAGTACATTCCAGGCATTGACCACACTGTGGCTGAAGTCGTACTTTTTGCAATCAAGTTTGAAGTGGTTTACACTGAGTTTGTATCTGTTGTGTGCTCTTGTATTGTTGAGGTTGAAACTGAAGTAGTCATTGACTGGTAAAACATTGTAGCAGATAATTTTTTGTGCTACGCTTAAGTCTAGCCATAAGCAGCATAGTTCAAAGTTGTCCAAGCCCAAAATCTCAAGCCTGGTGATATAGGATATTCTGTTACAAGCAGAGGAGCATAGTAGTCTTCTCATGAAATACTTCTGGACTTGCTCAATTGTATTAATGTCTGATATGCAGTGCGGTTTCCAGGCTGATGAGCTGTATTCGAGTATTGGTCTGGCAAAAGTTTTGTATGCTCTAGTTAGCAATTCGATATTTCCGGAGGAGAAGCTTCGTAAGATTAGATTTACAACTCTTTATGCCTTTTTGGCAATGTTGTTACAGTGAGCTCTGGCGCTTGATATCAGAACTCCAAGATCATTTGATATCAGAACTCCAAGATCCTTGACAGAGTGAGGATCATCAATAGTTGTGACTCCAGGAAGAAGGCGGAGCTTCGTTCCGGCGATACAGCTGCGATCTCGGGGCTCTGAGATCGTAGCCGATATTTTCGCCCCTGGTCGGTCCTAACGGACCTAAACCGTCCCGTAGAGACGGTGATCGTGAAGGGCATTGTTCCAGGATCCCAGAGATATCGCAAAATCTCTGGTTTGATCCGGAAGAAGCCCTTTTGCTGGTGGCGGAGAGGCAGCCTCCATAGCTGCTGAAGTCGGGACAGCTCCAGAAAGAAAGTGATTGGAGTGAAGTGTGTCGGCTGGGTGAGAAAAACTCTTTTGTGCTGTAAATTCGCTAAGGTTGGAAAGTTCATCCGATATAAAGAAGAAAGCTGTGAGATTTTTTTTTTGACTGAAATTGTTTTGAGCGGCGTTTTTTTTAAAGTGATGTCAAATTGAGGCTTGGGGTTTTTTTTCTCTTTTCTTTATACTTTTTGGGAAAGATTTTACTGTGACTTTGTAGGTAACTGGATTGAATTTTCTCTTATATATATTTTTATGCTCCCTTTGATTTTATGCTTCCTTTGATTTTTTAACTTTCTTTAGGATAGAGGCTCCCTTTGGCTATTTTTTCTTTTTTTTCCGTATATATTATTCCTTTTTTCTGGCGGGCGGGGAGAAGGAGCATTAAGAAACTTTGTAACACTGCCAACTAGAGGCTTGAAAGTATCTTTATGTGAATTGGAGAGAATTGCAAAAAGACCTCATCTCAAGGACTTTTTAATGTGATAAGATAGAGGGAGAGCACAGCAAAATATTATTGCAGGTGCTTTCCTGGACTGTTATCAACAATACTTGAGGTTTGGCTTTGAAGCTGCTGGAGAAGAGAGTCAAAACAAGAGCCTTGGATAAATAACAAAGTGCAGTGTGTTTTCTTATATATACCCCATTCGCTAGCCTTCTTTTAAATTTTAATTTTAGTAATATTTTTATTTTTGCCTTTTATTTTAAAGGGAAAGCCTCAGAGTTTTTTCTTCTTTATTTTTCTTTTCTTTTTTATTGGGACTTTTTTGCTTTTCATATTTATGTTTTTGGACTACTTTGTTGTTGAGGTTGGTTTTTTTTTCTTTTTTTTGGATTATTGAGACTTTTTAATTGGATTAAGGTGTGAAGAATCTGAAGGAACTTTTTGTTTTTTTTTTCTCTTTTTGCTTTTTCTTTTTTCCTTTTTCTTTTGCTCTTAATCAATATTATTATTTTTGGATGTGTTTGTTTTCTCCTTTCTATTTTTTCCTTTTTTATGGTGGACTATCTCGTAATTGGATTAGGGTCTAGAAGAACCTGAAGATCTTTCTTCTTCCTTTTTTCCTGTTTCTTCTTTGGTTTCGTGTTTTTTACTATTGAAGTTCTCCATTTTGGATTATAATTGGCTGCTCTACCAGTTGGATTAAAAGTCAAGAAGAATTTGAAGTTTTGGAAACATTGAAATGAGCAGGAAACCAATACCATCTGGCATTTCTGCTTCTACCTCTGCTTCCCCACCAGTTGGAGGACAACGTTTAATTCAGACAATGTTGAAGCAAGATAAGGAACAAGAAAAAATAACTTTACAGATGATTATGCAAGGAATCCAAGATCTCAAGACAAAATCAGATATCATTGAACAAAGAACAGGAAATATTGAACAAAGAACAGAAAATATTGAACAAAGAATAGAAAAGATTGAACAAAGAGCAGAAAATATTGAACAAAGAGCAGAAAATATTGAACAAAGAATAGAGAAGACTGATGAAAAAGTGGAAAATATTAAACAAATGATGGTTAAGTATGAGGAGAGATTCCAAAAAATTGAAGAAGAAGGAAAACAAAGAGAGAAGAAGATTGGAAATATTGACAGCAGACTAACAGCGGTTGAACAAGAAAAGGGTGGGATGTTGAGGTGGGAGATGGAAAGGTCAGAATTTTACCTCAGATTTCAAAATATAGAAGAGGAAAAAGGAGAAAATTTGGCAGCGGTAATGATAGAAATTTTGGCAGATGTTTTGGAAATTACAGAGGAAAAGATGATGGATGGAATAGATGAGATATATCGAGTCTATACAAGATATGCGATGAGAAATAAATTACCCAGGGAAGTCCATATTAGATTTACTAAAAAATCCATTAAAACGCAAATATTACAAGTAGTAAGAGAGAAAACACTGAAATACAAGGGTAAAGAGGTTGTGGTTTTAAAACAAATACCCAGAAGAGTGAGAGAGATGAGAAGAGAATATCGATTTCTGACCAAAATACTATTGGAAAACGAAGTGAATTATAGATGGCTGATTCCAGAAGGACTAGTGTTTGGGTGGCAAGAGCAAAGATATAGAATTGATTCAATTGAGAAAGCAGAACTTTTTCATGCAGAATTCTTTGGAGGAAGAAGAGAGGAAACAGAGAAAGAGGCTTTATCAATTGAGTTTCAAGATGAACAACTGGAGACTGAAAAAGAGAAAGGAGCAGCAGGGGGACAGATGGATAATAAAGAACAGCGTGAAGTGAGATCCACGAGAGCTGTTAGACCTAAATATAAAGCATAATCATGGAGGAAAAAAAACTGATTACAATGAATATAAATGGACTTAATTCAGCTGTTAAAAGAAGGAAAACTTTTCATAAATTAGAGAAATTAAAATTTGATATAATTTGTTTACAAGAAGTTCACATTAAAAAACAACATGAACAATTGTTATTACAGCCAAAATTAGGGAAAATATTTACCTCTTTGACTCAATGTAAGAAAAGAGGTGTGGTTTTATACATTAAAGAGGCTATTCCAGCAAAATTGATTTACACGGATGAAGATGGAAGAGTATTAATGGTAGAAATAATGGACAATAATATAAAAATACTCTTGATTGCAATTTATGCTCCGAATGATAAACAAGAAGAGTTTTATAAAAAGCTACATATGAAAATAATTGGACTGGACTATGTTAATATAATTATGATGGGAGATTTTAATGGAATTGTGGACAATAAACTGGACTATATAGCAACAACAACAAAGCAAAATAGAAAGGCTCTCCCAAGGTCCTTTTTTAAAATGACAGATGAATTAACTTTAAAAGATATTTGGAGAGAAAGAAATGTTAAAGCTAAACAATATACTTTTTATTCAAATAGACATTTATCATGGTCCAGATTAGATATGATTTGGATCTCAACAGAACTAATATCTAATATTAAAGAAACAAATATTGAAACAAGTACCTGGGCAGATCATAGCCCAATGACAATTAAATGGAAGGGACAAAAAAAAAAGATCGAGATGGACATTAAATAATACTATTTTAAAGGAGAAAGATTTTATACAATGGATGGAGAAGGAATTGGCTTTTTTCTTCAGAGAAAATAAAAAAGAAGATACTTCAACGCAAAATGTGTGGGACACAATGAAGGCATACGCTAGAGGTTTGATAATAGATTATACAAGAAAAAAGAATATTAGGAAAAGGCAAGCTTCTAAGGCCTTGGAAGATGAGTATAAAATTCTTGAAAAAGAATTACAGAATATCACAGAAAAAGGATATTAAATTGAAGCTGGATGTAATCAAACATAAAATGGAATTAATAGAGAAAGAAGAACTGGCACAGAAAATTAGAAACTCTAAACAGAATTATTTTGAAGATGCAAATAAACCAGGTAGATGGCTAGCATATAAATTGAGAAAAGAGAAGGAATCAAGAAAAATATTGAAGTTAATAGATGAACAAGGCCAAGTTTGTTATGGGAATAAGGAGAAAAAAGAAATTATTCGAGATTTTTATGGGCAATTATATAAACAGGAAAATATTGACAAAGAAAAAGTCAAACAGTACTTACAGGAAGCTAATTTACCAAAGATACCTAAAGAGACTGAAGAAATGCTAGAAAGCAATATAACAATGATGGAACTAAATGAAGCATTTAAGAGACAAAATAATGGGAAAGCTCCGGGTCCAGATGGGCTTCCAGTAGAATTTTATAAAACATTTCAAGAATTATTGAGCATCCCATTGTTAGAAGTTATGAATGAAGTTATGTTAAAAAAGATGATACCTAAAACATGGTCAGAGGCTTATATTACACTCATACCAAAGGAAGAGACTGACCCATTGCAAATTAAGAATTATAGACCTATTTCTTTATTGAATGCAGACTATAAAATCTTTGCTTCAATCTTAGCAGAAAGTCTTAAAAAATATTTAAATAATTTTATTCACTCAGATCAAAATGGATTTCTGCCAAAGAGACAAATTAGAGAAAATATGAGAGTAATCCTGGACACCTTGGAATACTATGAGGCTCATCCTGAAAAGCAAATGGCTTTGATATTCCTAGATGCTCAAAAAGCATTTGATAACGTGAACTGGAGATTTATGTTATTATTATTGGAGCAGATGGGTTTCGCTAAAAAATTTATTCAAGCAATAGAAGCTATATATAATAAACAGACAGCAAGGGTAATGATGGAGGGGGAACTTACAGATTTTATTAATATAAGGAAAGGCACAAGACAAGGATGCCCCCTATCTCCTTTGCTATTTGTGTTGACCTTGGAAGTGTTGAATAGAAATATTAGGGATGATAAAAGCATAAAAGGAATGAAAATTAAGAAGGAAGAATTTAAGCTACAAGCTTTTGCTGATGACTTAGCTTTTATTTTGGAAGATCCGCTAGAAACAGCTCCAAAGTTACTGGAAAGGATAGAGGCATATGGAGAGGTGGCTGGTTTGAAAATAAATAAAGACAAAACAAAGATTTTGACAAAGAATATGCTATTGAGACAGAGAGAAGAATTGGCAGATCTTTTGAAAATTCAAGTTACAAATAAGGTTAAGTATCTGGGGATATATTTGACAACAAGATGTAGCACATTAAAGGAGAATAATTATATTAAACTTAAACAACAGATAACTACAGATTTGAAGAAGTGGGAAAACTTGCAATTGTCATTAATAGGGAGAATTTCAACAATTAAGATGAATATCTTACCTAGAATTTTATTTTTGTTTCAAACAATACCAATTAGGCTTGGAAAAGACTATTTTGAAGATTTAAATAAAATTATGTTGAAGTTTATATGGCAAGGTAAAAAAGCGAGAATAAAGCTAAAGCTTTTGCAAGATGCTAGAATTAGAGGAGGTTTTGGTCTGCCTAATTGGGAATTGTATTATCAAGCTGCAAGTTTGATGTGGGTCAAAGAATGGATAACATTAAGGAAACATAGGTTGTTGACATTAGAAGGGCATGACTTGCTGTTGGGTTGGCATGCTTTTTTATGGTATAAGGGAACTAAAACACAGGGTTATTTTAGAAGACATTATGTACGGGAGTCTTTGTGGTTAAATTGGGAGAAGATAAAAAGACAATGTTATTTGAAAATTCCAGTTTGGTTATCGACCATTGAAGCATTTTCCTATCCTATAATTTACAAGAAGGAACAAACAGTTAGATATGGGGAACTTTTGGATGAAAAGGGTGAACTTAAATCGATCCAAAACTTAGAGGAACAAGGTATAAGGATGAATTGGTTTTCATATGCACAAATACACTCAAGGTATGATGAAGATTCTAAAACGGAGGGATTTTATGATAAACAGACTGATTTAGATAAGATCTTGATGGGTACTGATGAGAAGGTGATTAAAAAACTATATGGTTATTTACTGGGAATGAAATTAGAGGAAGAACAAGTCAAAGAAACTATGATTGTTTGGGGGAAGAATTTTGGATATGGGATTGATTTAGAGAAATGGCAGAAATTGTGGTCTCAAAATTATAAAATGACAATGTCAACAGCATATAAAGAAAACTTGTATAAGATGTTTTACAGGTGGCACTTTCCTCCGACAAGAATAGCAAGAATGTTTAAGAACAAATCTGAAAAATGCTGGAAATGTCATCAGATACCCGGCTCGTATTACCATATGTGGTGGACTTGTGAGGATGCTAGAAAATATTGGACTATAATTCGCATGTGGTTGGAAAAAATGATAAAGAAACATATAGATTTGAAACCAGAGATCTTCTTACTGGGAATTTTACCTGATATATATAGTAAAGATTTGAAATACCTGATTGTAAATGTATTAACAGCGGCCAGGATTGTATTTGCTAAAAATTGGAAGAATGAGAAAATACCATTACAGGAAGAAATTATTAAGAAAATATTGGAATGTGCTGAGATGAGCAGATTGACATTTGAAATTAGAGAGCAAGAGGATAAACAATTTTACGAAATTTGGGATCTTTTTTATAAATGGCTAGATGATAAAATACGATAATAGAATATTTAGAATGCTAGATAGTAAGGAATATCTTTATTTTGCTATTATTTTGCTATTTGATATTATATTTATAAAGGATTTTTTAGGATTGATTTGATATGACTAGATGATTTGTTATAGAGTAAACTGGTTTAAAGTATTGTTAGCTCATTAAGCATGAATGATTAAAAATATAGTCAAAAACTTCTTTTTTTAGTGATATTAGGATATATAAGTTTGGATTGACAATATGAGTTGTTATGTAATATAATTGTAATTGAGACTACAGAATGAATGCACAAAAATGATGAACCAACTGACACACTGGATGTACATATAAGAGTTGATGTTTTTATGTTTTGTTTGTCTTGTTTGTTTGTAGAAAATTAATAAAAACTTTTTCAAAAAAAAAAATAGTTGTGACTCCGGGTTTGGAATCTGCTCCTGTGGCAGATATGAGTTCAAGCGATGAGGATATGGCAGCAAAATATGAGCCGGCATTGCTAAGTGACTTGGATAGTAGCCAGGATGAGGAGATGGATTTAACAAAGGGAGATAAACCTGATTTAATGGACCTTTGTCAGGACCTATGTCCTCCTCTGGTTCTTTATCTGAGCAGCAGCTGGGAATGGCTGACAAGGAAGGCATGAGAGAGTTTTCCAGTGGAGAAGAAAACTTGGAGAACTTATGGCTTGACGTCAGAAACAGAAGGAGGCTCAGACACCAATCTCAATTAGGGAGGAGCCGTCGAGCCAGTAACTAATTAAGGAAAATAGCATGCTCCATAAGTGGATAAAAGGACATGGCTGGGCTGGAGGAACTCGCCAGAAGCAAAGTGTCTAAATGGAGTGAAGACATGCAGCAAACTCTCTGAGGCTTGTGAATTACTGCTACACCAGGATTGCCGGACAGAGTGTGGATTTATTGCTGTGTTTTGGAATTACTCCAGCCGTTCTCTTGTGGGGGTTTGTTTTTGATTTGAGTTAATCCTGAAACAGCTGAATTTTGTTTTGCTCATCTGAAATTAAAGAGGAGACATAACAATCAATGACGTCATATCCATCTAGTTTGTATTTAGTGTTCTGATTTTTTTTTACCAATGTGTAGGATAGAGCATTTGTTGATTGCAATTTGGAGTTGCCAGATGTTTAACCATTCAGACACATAATCAAGGTCACTTTGAAGGATAATAGCATTGTCAGTGGTGTTGAATAGTTTTACATCATCCACAAAGAGGATGCGGTTGCTTATAAGGTGATTGCAAAAGTCATTTATATAGAGTATAAAGAGTGTAGGTCCTAGAACGCTGCCTTGGAGGACTTTGCTGTTAACTGGAGCAGGGTTTGATATAGCACTTCCTATTTTTACTATTTTTTACTTGCTTGACAGAATGCAGTAATCCACTTATGGAGGGATCCGGAAATGCCACAACAGTTTAGTTTTAACAGTAGTTTGTCATGTACCACTGAATCAAAGTCTTTTCAAAAGTCTATGTAAATTGCATCTATAGTTTTACCCTGGTCAAGTAGAGTAGTCCATATGTTTTTGCAGTGTAGGAGTTATAGATTGCAGGACAATTTTTTCCTGAAGCCAAATTGTTTTTTGAAGAGTAGGTTGTTTGACTCTAAGTGGAGAGTGACGAATTGGTTAATGATTGATTCCATGACTTTACATGTGATACAACACAGTGAGATTGGTCTATAGTTTTCAACCAGGCTGGAATTGCCTTTTTTGAAGATAGGGATAACCTTAGCAAAGTACCATAGGTTTGATAAAGAGCTGGTTCTGAAAGATATCATATATAATGCTTAGAGGTTCCACTATGGCAGAGGAGAGCTCTTTTAAGAAGTATGCACTTAATCCATTGGGGCCAATAGATAGGGATGGTTATAGGTTTCTAGTGTCTTTTCTATGTTATCTTCTGTAAAATCAATATGTAGCAGGTCATTATAGTTAGTTGTGGTACGACTAGGAAATGTGGGGCATGAACCATTGCTGTTTACAAAGACTGAACTGAAGAATGTGTTGAAGAGATCAACCTTAACAGCTTCATCATTGCAGTATTTCCCATTTGGTCCTTTTAGGGGTAGTTCTTGATCCTTTAAGTTTGGTGTTAACAAAACTGTAGAAGGCAAGGGTGGATTTTGTACATAGGAGGTTTTCCTCTTGCTCGCAGTGATAATTTGTGTGTTCTGCCTTTATCTGTCAGCATAGGATGTTGTATTGGTTTTTAAAGTTTGCTATGTAGTTAGTTCTGTTTTTACGCCATAGCGATCTTGTTTTTTTATTGAAGTTTCCTTATTGTTATGGGTAATTTGTTTTTTGTTTTGGGGGGTTATTAATGATACATATAGTTTAATGACTCTTTCAAGTTCAAACAAGAATACGTTAGAATGGTCTTCTATAGTATTACAATTAGAGAACAGAATGTGCCAATCAAGAGATGATAGATCAGCATCTATGAGATCATAGTTGGCTTTTTTGAAGTTGTATTTTGGGGACCCATCATTATGATCTTTGAGAGGGTATAAATTGAGACAAAAGTCAATCACACTGTGATCACTGTTTGAAAAGGGTTCTTGTATTTGTAGGCCATATATTGAGTTTGAGCATATATCGAGTTTGAGTTGTTCTATGATTCCATATTTACTTCATTGCTCTGAAGAGTGAGAGTTCCAAAATATGATAGAACTTTGATCAGTCCTTTGTAGGAGGATTGATCAGAATCTTGCAAGTGTCCATGTCTATAGGCAGTCTTTAATCAAAGGATTTATTTCTTTGCTAAAGGAGTCTCCTAGAGTGTCTTTGCTATGCTCTTCATTATAATTGATGTGGTAGAGGGACTGGGCAGCCTGATGTAATAATCCTTTGACTGTGCTATCTGTTCAGATGGTTCCATTTTGGGGGGTAAGCCTCAGGTAAGTCCTGGGTTTGTGTCTCCTGAGGCTGATATTCTGCTGGAGGCTCTTTTTAAAAGTCATTGTCTGAGTTCTGACCATGATGAGGAGAGGAATAATGAGTTGGGATGGAGACAGACTTCCTCTTGACCCTATGAAAGGTTTTTCTGCTTATAACAAAACAGAGGAATGCATTTTGATGTCCTCATTCCCTATCTAACTCATCTTCAAGGGGAACTCCACCTGTCTTTCTCTATGCAAAAGGTATTGTTTATCCATTTCAGCTGGCACAAGCTACCTTAAGTGAATCTTCACATGAACTTCATTCATGCAGACTGGATCTCATTGGTGCCTCAAAGCACTGACAAAAGGCTGAGTTCCAGTTTTCAACAGGTTCAGAAGTGGAAAATACTGAAACTGCCTTTCTTCCTTAAATCCTTTCTTCCTCCCTTCTCTTCTCTCCCAACAAGTATATTGATGTAATTGTGACATAAAAAATGCTATTAAGCTGTTCTAGACATCTACACACAATCATTCACACCAACAACAGTTCCACCCAAACAATGCTTTTGAGTTAAAATATGTGTTAAAGGGAGATCCTTTTCTTGCTCTTTTTCAGATGCAGACAAATGTACCCAATGTCCAGAAGATCAACATCCAAACATCAATCAAGCTCAGTGTATTCTCAAGATGAAAAGCTATCTTTCTTATAAGGGAAATCTGGGGATCATCTTGACTGCCATTGCCTTGTTCCTCTCTTTAACCACAGGCTTTGGCTTGGGGATCTTCATTAAATTTCTGGAAACACCAATTGTCAAAGCCAACAACCGGGATCTCTCTTACATTATCCTGATCTCCCTCCTGCTTTCCATCTTTACCTCCTTCCTATTCATTGGCCAGCCAAGGAGAGTAACCTGCCTCCTCCAACAAACAGCCTTCAGCATTATCTTCTCAACTGCCATTTCTGCAATTTTGGCAAAAACAATCATGGTGGTGTTAGCCTTCTTGGCTACAAAACCAGGGAATAAAGTGCAGAGGTGGCTGGGGAAGAGCTTGGCCAACTCTGTTGTCCTTTCTTGTTCTGGCCTCCAAATTGTGATCTGCAGCATATGGTTGGGCACTTTTGCCCCATTCCCTGACTTTGACATGCACTCCTAACCTAGATAGATCATCCTACAATGCAATGAAGGCTCTGTTGCCATGTTTTATGTTGCCCTTGGATACATGGGCTTCCTGTCTGCCATCTGCTTCACTGTGGCTTTCCTTGCCAGGAATCTCCCTGAGGCCTTCAACGAAGCCAAGCTCATCTCCTTTAGCATGCTGGTCTTCTGTAGTGTCTGGATATCTTTTGTGCCAGCCTACCTGAGCACCAAAGGGAAGTACACAGTGGCTGTGCAGGTCTTCTCCATCTTGGCCTCCAGTGCAGGCTTGCTGGGCTGCATCTTCATCCCCAAATGCTACATCATTATTTTTAGGCCAGATCTGAATACCAAAGAACATTTGATTTCAAAATAAAGGAGAAAAATAACTTTTACAAATGTATTATCTTTTCAAAAATTTCACTTCAAGTTGAATTAACAGGCTTTGATAATTTAAGGCTTGTTTATTAAATTGAATAAATTTCAGAGTCCCTGAAAATGTGTTTTGTGAGTGTCCCACCAGGAAGTCAACAGCTGTGTGCTCAGCCGAATTGAGCCAAGTGAGTCAAATTCCACAGACCCTCATAGAATCATGTTCTTTCCTTACCGTGGATTGGGTAGAAACCAGTAGTGGGATTCAAATAATTTAACAATCTGCCCTAATGATTTCTTCCAACAACCAGTTCACCAAACTGCTCAGAAATTTAACAACTGGTTATCCTGAAGTAATTGAATCCTACCACTGCTAGAAACCCTTTTTTCTGAGCTGTGTGGACTCATCCACTGAAATAATGGGCAAAGTTCACAGCTCATGTTTAGTTCATCCAGGTTTTTTCAGGCATTTCTGCAGTAGTTTTAGCAAACTGGGCACATCCCAGCATGGCACCGCCCACAGGGTGGTACAAAGCTGCTGGGCTTCAGAGGGAACCAGATTAAAAAGTGGCTTCTTTCTCATTTGCCTGCTCAAAGAAACCTTTAAGGAACAGGGGACTCATTTGGGGTTGGCCATAGCACCCTTGAAAATATTGACTGAGATTTTAAGACATGTTTACCCCATTCCATACATTCCAGTAGCTAAGAACTTTGTCCTGTGCAAATGTGTGAAGCAGGTCATTACATTAAGCCAACATCTAGTTTATATATTTTAGCATGGTGCATTGTTCAATGTCTTTTCTTATTCCAAGTTAAGGGGTATTGTTTGAATTCACCTAAATTTACCACATGCCATCTATGTGTCATCCAATGCAGTACGGTTGTACACAAGATTGAAAACTTTTTATAGGATCTGCCTTTGGATTTAGGGCCCATGACTATCAAGCATGGCAACGTTCACAAAAGAAAAGATCAGTCTTGTTTGTGATCCTGTTTTACAAAGGAAGGAACATCTCAGGTTTTGTCCCCCAAGTTTCTCTTTATTCCCAGTCATTGCCTTGCCTTATGTCTGGGGTTTCACTTAAACAAGCATTCTTGGTTTTTCTCTTTCATATTTTTGATATATAAGTTTCAATTCATCCATAGATGATGCCATTTTGTAGAGAAAAGGTTTTCCCAAACAACCACCCAGATGATTTAATCAGAAGTAATTTCCAAAGGTTTCAAAATCACCAAACAATCCAAACAGACTGTTTCTTTTAGATACTTTCTTCTTCTTCACTTTCTCTTTCTGGGGTTAAAGTAGTCACAAATCCTTTTCAAATATATTTTTTGGAAGTTTTTAAACTCTTTGCAATTCTAGGCAATCTTCTCCTTATTTTCAAATTTGGCTCTTATTTTTTTCACTCTCCCTTCCCACTCACAGCCAAAAGGTTATTTCTTTCTTTTTTTTTTCCCCCGCTGTCATTTTAGGAAGGAGAGTAGAACAAGGAAAAGACTTTCCCTTTTAGAGTATTCACAGCTTATAACTCTCACAAGGAACAATATATACTTAGCAGCCTTCCAGGTTCCAAATCACTTTCTCCTGTCTTGTCCCGGTTAGAAGCAGCTTTCACTTTTCTTCTAGCTTTCTCCCTCCTGCACCTGCTTACCCGCTGCAGCTTTCTTCATGGCGGCCATTGCTGACTGCCATTCCTCCACCTTGGGAAAAGGGGGTTTAGCTGGCTGGGGAGGGGGTTTGCAACACCCCCAACCCCTTACCAGATCTCCCCTGTCTTCAGCTGCCTCTATGGGGCAGCTATATCCCCCAAATCCAGATGGATCGGGGGAACCTTGGCGGCGAACGCAGCAGGGATCACACAGTCACGAATCCCTGCCGCCGCGGAAAACTAGCAAACCGGAAGATTTTAACTTTTTAATCCAGATAGATGGAAGGATGGATAGATAGATAGACAGACAGACAGACAGACAGACAGACAGACAGACAGACAGACAGATAGATAGATAGATAGATAGATAGATAGATAGATATTGTGTGTGTGTATATGTGTGTGTGTGTATGTGTGTGTGTGTGTGTGTGTGTGTGTGTGTGTGTGTATCTTTGGTTATTCGGGTTTTCTCCCACGTAAGATTGGAAGTATCTAGGCAATGTTTCATCATCTTCAGGCTTGTGTATTCTGCTCTGTGCTTCTCAGAGTAATGTGAGCTTGCAGGTGCTTCTTCCTTTTAACTGCTAGTGGGGGTGTGATTTGATTGGGTGGGGGCTTGGCTGTGTTCTGATTAGGTGGGGGTGTTCTCATTGGTTGGGGGTTTGGCTGTGTTCTGATTGGTTAAGGGGTTGGCCCTGTTTTGATTGGCTAGAGGTGTGTTCTCTTCAGGTGGGGGCTTGGTTGTGCTCAGGTTAGTCTTAGTTGCTGGGGGATTTGAGCTGGTGAGCTGTGATCCTGCTGTTTGGCTCTGCATTCGTGGTCATGCTGCATCTTCATGGTGGGTGTCAGTTTGCTTCATGTATGGCTCAGCGGGGGTTGAAGTGGGTAGTGATGCAGCTGCAGTACGGCTTCTGGTCCGTGGTCATGTCTCATCTTCTGTGTGGGTGTGAGTCTGCTTTCTATGTGGAAGTGTGGTGGTAGCATCTTGTGTGGCCCTCGTGGATGTGGGTCTGGTGTCATTCTTCATGTTAGGTACTCATCTGTTTGTGAGGGTGGGTTTCCAAATGGCTGGTAGGCGGGAAATGTCATTTTGTTTATTCATGCTGTGTGGGCGTTTTTCTATGTCTATGGCTTCTCTGATTATTCTGATGTTGAAGTGTTTGGTTTTGGCGATAGTTGTGGTATTTTTAAAGTCAATCTCATGTCCTGTGGCTTTGAGCTGTTGGACCAGGGAAGAGGTCGGTTCTTCTTTTTTTATTGAGTTCTTATGTTCTTCAATACATGCACTTATTCTTCTGTTAGTTTGTCTGATGTATGTGGTGGGGCAGGCGGTGCAAGGGATTTCGTATACTCCTTGGTTTTCTAACTCGATTTTGTCTTCAGGTTTTTGTTTTTTTGTTTTTGAAAAAAAGTTTTATTGATTTTAACAATGAACAAAAAAACATAAAACATAAGACATAAAACATAAAAACATCATCCTCCTTCATAAATTTACATACAGTGTATCGGTTGGTTTACCACTCCTTTTTGTGCATCCATTTCATAGTCTCCATAGTAATTATATTACAAAATAACTCATATTATCAAACAATGATTATATAACCTGATATCATTATTAAACAATCATTTGACTAAAATTTTATTAATTCATGCTTTAACGAGATAACTATAGTTTACTTAGTTTATTTTATAACCAATCATAAAGTCATACCAAGTCTATCTTAATAAAATTTTATAAAGATACTATCAAAGAAAAAAAAGGTTTAAATTGATTATTTCCTTAGTTTCTAAATATTCTATTATTATGTTTTATTATCTAGTCATTGATAAAAAAAGGTCCCAAACTTCATAGAGTTGCTTATCTTCTTGTTCTCTAATTTCAAATGTCAATCTACTCATTTCAGCACATTCCAATATTTTCTTAATAATTTCTTCCTCTGATGGTATTTTCTTACTCTTCCAATTTTTAGCAAATACAATCCTAGCCGCTGTTAATACATTCACAATCAGATATTTCAAGTCTTTACTGTATGTATCTGGTAAGATTCCCAATAAAAAGAATTCCGGTTTCAAATCTATACGTTTCTTTGTCATTTTTTCCAACCACATGTGAATTTTAGTCCAATATTTCTGAGCATCCTCACAGGTCCACCACATATGGTAATATGAGCCAGGTATCTGATGACATTTCCAGCATTTTTCAGATTTGTTCTTAAACATTCTTGCTATTCTTGTCGGGGGAAAGTGCCACCTGTAAAACATCTTATACAAATTTTCTTTATATGCTGTTGACATTGTCATTTTATAATTTTGAGACCACAGTTTTTGCCATTTCTCTAAATCAATCCCATATCCAAAATTCTTCCTCCAAGCAATCATTGTTTCTTTAACTTGTCCTTCCTCTAATTTAATTTGCAGCAAATAACTATATTTTTTTTAATCACTTTTTCACCAGTACCTGTCAAAATCCTATCTAGGTCAGTCAATTTATCATAAAATCCCTCTGTTTTAGAATCTTTAAGATACCTTGATTGTATTTGTGCATATGAAAACCGATTCATCTTTATACCTTACTCTTTTAGATTTTTCATTTTAAGTGTTTTAAGTTCACCCTTTTCATCCAATATTTCCCCATATCTAACTGTTTGTTCCTTCTTATATATTATAGGATAAGAAAAAGCTTCAATAGTTGATAACCAAACTGGGATTTTCAAATAGCATTGTCTCTTAATTTTCTCCCAGTTCAACCATAAAGACTCCCGTATATAATGTCTTCTAAAATAACCCTGCAATTTAGTTCCCTTATACCACAGAAAAGCATGCCAGCCCAATAATAAATCATGTCCTTCTAATGTCAACAATCTAGACTTTCTTAATGGTATCCATTCTTTGAACCACATTAAATTTGCAGCTTGGTAATATAACTCCCAATTAGGAAGGCCAAATCCTCCTCTAGTTCTAGCGTAAAAGTTTTAATTTTATTCTCGCCTTCTTACCTTGCCCATATATACTTCAACACAATTTTATTTAATTCTTCAAAATAATCTTTGCCAAGCCTAATTGGTATTGTTTGGAACAAATATAAAATTCTAGGTAAAATATTCATCTTGATTGTTGAAATTCTACCTATCAATTACAGTTGTAGATTTTCCCATTTCTTCAAATCAGATGATATCTGCTGCTTAAGCTTAATATAGTTATTCTCTTTCAATGTAGTACATCTTGATGTCAAATGTATCCCCAAATATTTAACTTTGTTCGTAACTTGGATTTTCAATAAGTCTGCCAGTTCTTCTCTTTGCCTTAATAACATGTTCTTTGTCAGAATTTTTGTTTTATCTTTATTTATTTTCAGACCAGCCATCTCACCATACTTCTCTATCTTTTCCAATAGTTTTAAAGCTGTCTCTAGAGGATCTTCCAGAATGAAAATCAAGTCATCTGCAAAGGCTTGCAATTTAAATTCCTCCTTTTTAATTTTCATGCCTTTTATATTTTGGTCCTCTCTAATATTTCTATTCAACACTTCCAAAGTCAGTACAAATAGCAAAGGTGATAATGGGCATCCTTGTCTTGTGCCTTTTCTTATATTAATAGAGTCTGTAAATTCTCCCTCTATCATTACTTTTGCCGATTGCATATAGTATATGGCTTCTATTGCTTGAATACATTTTCTGGCAAAGCCCATCTGTTCCAGTAATAATAGCAAAAATTCACGTTATCAAATGCCTTTGGGGCATCTAGGAATATCAAAGCCATTTGTTTTTAAGATTGTGCCTCATAATATTCCAAAGTGTCCAGAATTCCCCTCATATTGTCTTTAATTTGTCTCTTTGGTAAAAATCCATTCTGATCAGGATGAATAAAATTATTTAAGTATTTTTTAAGTCTTTCTGCCAGAATTGAGGCAAAGATTTTATAGTCTGCATTCAATAAAGAAATAGGTCTGTAGTTCTTAATTTGTAATGGATCGGCCCCTTCTTTTGGAATAAGTGTTACATAAACTTCTGACCATGTTTTAGGTATTTTCTTATTTAACATAACTTCATTCATGACTTCTAGCAGAGGTATGCTCAACAATTCTTGTAGTGTTTTATAAAATTCTGCCGGAAGCCCATCTGGACCTGGTGCTTTCCCATTATTCTGTCTGTTGAATGCTTCAGTTAATTCCATCATTGTTATAGTACTTTCTAACATTTTTTTAGTCTCTTCAGGTATCTTGGGTGAATTAGCATTTTGTAAATACTGTTTAATTTTTCCCTCATCAAGATCCTCCTGTTTGTATAGTTGTCCATAAAAGTCTCGAATACTTTCCTTTTTCTCCTTATTGCCATAACACATTTGACCTTGATCATCCATTAACTGTAATATTTTCCTTGATTCTTTCTCCTTCCTCAGTTTGTATGCTAACCATCTACCTGGCCTGTTTGCATCTTCAAAATAGTTCTGTTTAGCACTTCTGATTTTTTGTGCCAGTTCTTCTTTCTCTACCTGGTCCATTTTATGTTTGATTATATCCATTTTAAGTTTAATATCTTTTTTCCTGTGGCATTTTCTGTAATTCTTTTTCCAGTTTTTTGCAGTTATCTTCTAGAGCTTTAATAGCTTGCCTTTTCCTAGTATTTTTTTTCTTTGTATAGTCTATTATTAATCCTCTCGCATATGCCTTCATTGTATCCCAAACATTCTGTATTGAAGTATCTTCTTTTTTATTTTCACTAAAGAAGAAAGTCAATTCTTTTTCCATCCATTGTGTGAAGTCTTTTTCCTTTAAAATAGTATTATTTAAAGTCCATCTAGATCTTCTTTTTTGTCCTTTCCATTTAGTTGTCATTGGATTATGGTCTGCCCATGTACTTGTTTCAATATTTGTTTCTTGAATATTAGATATTAATTCTGTTGAGACCCAAATCATATCTATTCTGGACCATGATAAATGTCTATTTGATTAAAAAGTATACTGTTGAGTTTTAGCAATTCTTTCTCTCCATATATCTTTTAAATTTAATTCATCTATCATTTTGAAGAAGAATTTAGGGAGAGTCTTTCTATTTTATCTTGATGCTGTCGCTGTATAGTCCAATTTATTATCTACAATTCCATTGAAATCTCCCATTATAACTATGTCAATATAGTCCAGTTCGATTGCTTTCATATGTAACCTTTTATAAAATTTTTCTTATTTAACATTCAGGGCATAAATTGCAACCAGGAGTGTTTTTGTGTTATTATCCACTATTTCAACCATTAATACTCTTCCATCTTCATCATTATAGATCAGTTTGGCTGGAATAGATTCTTTAATATACAAGGTCACTCCTTTTTTCTTACAATGAGTCAGGGAAGTAAAAATTTTCCCTAATTTTGATTGTATCAATAAATGTTGATGTTGTTTTTTAATATGTACTTCTTGTAAGCAGATTATATCAAATTTTAATTTCTCTAATTTATGAAAAGCTTTTCTTCTTTTGGTAGCTGAATTCAGTCCATTTATATTCATAGAAATCAATTTTTTCCCTCCATAATTATGTTTTATATTTAGGTCTAACAGCTCTTGTAGATCTTACTTCACGTTGTTCTTTGATCTCCACTTGTCCACCTACTGCACCTTCTTCTTTTCCCATTCCCATTTGGTCATCTTGAAGTTCAGTTGAGATGATCTCTTTTTCTATCTCTATTTCTCTTCTTTTGAAGAATTCATTGTAGAATATTTCTGCTTTCTCAATTGAATCAATTCTGTGTCTCTGTTCTTGCCATGTAAACATTAATCCTTCTGGAATCAGCCATCTGTAATTCACCTCTTTTTCCAGCAACATTTTAGTCAGGAATCGATATTCTCTTCTCATCTCTCTCACTTTTCTAGGTATTTGTTTTAAGACCACAATCTCTTTGCCTTTAAACTTCAACGTCTTCTCTCTTGCCACTTGTAATATTTGTGTTTTAATAGTTTTTTTGGTAAATCTAACATGGACCTCTCTTGGTAGACTGTTCCTCATCGCATATCTTGTGAAGACTCGATATGTCTCATCTACTCCATCCATCATCTTTTCCTCTGTTATTCCCAGAGCTCCAGCCAAGATTTCTATCATTACTGCAGCCAAGTTTTGTCCTTTTTCTTCCTCTATATTTTGGAATCTGAGGTAAAATTCTGATCTGTCCATCTCCCACTTCAACATCCCACTTTTATCTTGTTCAACCATTGTTAATCTGCTGTTGATGTTTCCAATTGTCTCATCTCTTTGTTTATCTTTCTCTTCCATTTTTTGGAGTCTTTCATTGTATTTCACCATCAATTGTTGAATGTTTTCAATTTTTTCATCAGTCTTCATGATTCTTTGTTCAATGCTCTCCGTTCTTTGTTCAATACTCATTTTAAGTTCTTGAATTCCTTGCATAACCATCATTAGTTCCATTTGTGCTTTATCTTGTTTCGCCATTGTTAAAAGTCATCCTCCAGCTGATGGGGAGGCAGGAGCAGAGGTTGAAATGCCAGAAGGTAAAATTTTCTTCCTCATTTGGATAACTCCAGGTCTTCAAGCTCTTTTAATCCAATTGGTAGGGTGGCCAATTATAATCCAATTAGGAAAAAGGAAAACATAAGAAAAAGCCAATAAAAAATAAAAAGCCCAAAATTGAAAAGAAAAAAGGATTAAAAATAAAAATAAAAAGGAGGTTTTTCAGGTTCTTCTAAACCTTAATTCTGTTATAGGATAGTCAGTTGTTGTTCAAAAATAAAAATTAAAAATAAAGAGAAAAAGAATAATACCCAATAATATTAAAAAATAGTAAGAAAAAAAAGGAGAAAGAAAATTCTTCAGGTTCTTCACACCGTAATCCAATTGAAAGGTCACAAAAAGTAAAAGATAACCATAAGAGTAAATCAAAAATGGAAATGGGGAAGACAAAAATCCCAACAAAGAAAAAGAAAAAAGATATTCTGAGGCTTTCCCTTAAAAAAAAAAAAAGATAAAAATAGAATTAAAAAAAAAAGAATAAATATACAAATATTACAAAATACTGTAGGGTTGAAGAGGGGGGATAAAACAGCTAAGAGAAAATAAAAAAAGGAGCACACTGCATTTTATTTAAGTATCCAAGGCTTTTATTATGGCTTCTCCACAAATTCCAAAGCCAAGCTTCAAATGTTCAATTAATAATAGAGGTCCCAGAGAGACACCAGTAAAAACATTCTTCAGTGCTCTTCCATCTCTCTTATCAAGTTCCAGTGTCCTTGAGGAAGAATTTTTCACAGTCCTCTCAACTTCAAATAAAGTATTTTCAAGCCTCTAGTTGGCAGTGTTACAAAGTTTCCTTAATCCACTCCCCCTTCTTCCCCAAAAAAGCCCAATAGAAAAAGAAAATATACATACATACATATATATATATATATGTTTTCTGAGGTTACATACACACACACACACACACACACACACACACACACAGACACACACACATATATATATATATATACATATATACATATATACATATATACATATATACATATATACATATATACATATATACATATATACATATATACATATATACATATATACATATATACATATATACATATATACATATATACATATATACATATATACATATATACATATATACATATATACATA
Source organism: Hydrophis major (assembly GCA_033807585.1). Lineage (NCBI taxonomy): Eukaryota > Metazoa > Chordata > Lepidosauria > Squamata > Elapidae > Hydrophis > Hydrophis major. The sequence goes on from CM066329.1 coordinate 48,543,817, forward strand.
CATATATATATATATATATATATATATATATATATATATATGTCTGGCATTCAGCTTTGTTCGGGTATTTTCCCACGTGGTGCTTTTAAAGTTGTAGCAACGTTTCAGCAGAATCTCATCTGCCATCATCAGGCTTCTGTATGGTGTTTGTCTGTGAGTCAGACTTTTACAGTGGTTTCAGATTTAAATTTGGGGCAGCCTATTGCTGTGTCAGAATGGTTTTTTCTTCCTCCTGATTGGTTGAGAATCTTGGTATGTGTTTATTGGTCTTGGAGTTTGCTGTGTTCTGCTACAAATATCTTCTGTCTGTTTTTTTGGGGGGGGCTCTTTTTGTATCTTGATTGGCTGGCAACATTGTGTTACTTTATTGGAGGCCTTTAGTGCAGCTTGGCTTCGGGTAAATGGACGGCTATCATTCGTTAGGAAGCTGGGTTTCATCTGGGTGCCTGGTTGGGGTGTGTTTGAGCTGGAGGTATCAGGGGGGATCTGTTTGTGCCCAGGTGTTTGCCTGGCTTGTGGTGTGGAGATTTTTTTGTTTGTGAGTGCAGGCTTCCAAATGATTGACAGCCTGGTGGAATCATCTCTTCTGTTCATGCTTTCTGGTCTTTTTTCAATCTCTATGGCTTCTCTGATGATTCTGTGGCTGGGATTTTCTATGGTGGCTAGGGTTTTGGTGCCGTTGAAGTTGATGTTATGACCTGTGGCTTCCATGTGTTGGACGAGTGAGGAAGTGTGTTCCAGCTTTTTGACTGCATTTTTGTGTTCATCCAGGTGGGTGCTTATTCTTCTATTGGTCTGTCCAATGTATGTGGCTGGGCATGATGCACAGGGGACTTCATATATGCCTTGGTTTTCCAGGTCAATTTTGTCTTTGGGGTTCCTGAGGATGGCTGCTATTTTTCTGTCTGTTTTGAAGGCAGTCTTGATGTGGTGTCTGTATAGAATCTTACTAATTTTGTCTGTAGTGCCTCTTATATAGGGCAGGACAGCTGTTCCATGGGTCTGTTCATCTTCTGGGTCTCTATTATGTCTCAGTGTGTTTTTGTGGATCAGGTTGGTGATTTTGCTTTTGTGGAAGCCGTTGGCTGTCAATATTTTAGTCAGGGTGCATAGTTCAGTCTTAATGTGTGTCTTGTCTGCCAGGCGTTTGGTTCTAGTAATTAGTGTTTTAGCCACGGAGTTTATCTGTGCTGGGTGGTGGTGGGATTGGGCGTTGAGGTAGCGGTTGGTGTGTGTTTTCTTCTGGTATATGGTATGTCCTAGTGTGCCATCTGTTTTCTTGTAGATTAGTACATCTAGGAATGGTAGTTGTTTGTTTGTTTCTGTTTCCATGGTGAACTTGATTTTGGGGTGTGCGCTGTTTAGGTGTGTTAGGAAGTTGTTTAGGTTTTCTTGTCCATGGGGCCAAATCACGAATGTGTCATCGATATATCTTAACCATAGTTTGGGTTTGAGTATGGCATTAGCCAGGGCTCTGGATTCAAATTCTTCCATGAACAGGTTTGCAATGACAGGTGACAGTGGTGATCCCATGGGGGCTCCTTCAATTTGTTTGTATCTTTGTCCTTTGCATATGAATTATGTGTTGGTTAAGCAGTGTTCTGTTAGTTCCATGAGGTGTTTAGCTGGTTGGTATTTATTTTTGATGATTTCAAGGGTCTCTTTTATCGGGACTTGAGTGAATAGTGAAACCACGTCAAAACTTACAAGCAGATCTTCTTGCTCCACGTGTAGATCTTTGATCATTTCCAAGAAGTGGTATGAGTTTTGTACATGAGAAGCTGCTGTTTCAGCATGGGGCTGTAGCTCTTTTGCTAGGTGTTTAGCCAGGTTTTGTAGTGGTGCTCCTCTGGAGCTGACTATGGGTCTGAGAGGTATGCCTTCTTTGTGTATTTTTGGGAGGCCGTATAGTTTGGGGCATCTGGAAGATTTCTCTCTGGGTATGATCGTGTGTTGGATCTCTTTGCTTATGTGGCTGGTTATAATTTTCTTCTTGGTTAATTTTTCCAGATATGTGGTTGGGTCTGTGTTTATGGGTTTGTATGTGGAGTCTTGGAGTAGGTCTGTCAATTTAGTTTCATAGTCTTTTCTGTCCATTACTACAGTGGCATTCCCTTTATCTGCTGGGAGGATGATGATGCTGCTGTCTCTTTTCAGGGTTTGTAGCGCTTTAATTTCATTTTGCTGTAAGTTGCTTTTGGGTGGTTTGCTTGTGCATAGAATGTTGGTAACTTGGTGTCTTATTTTATCAGCTTCATCTGTATTTAATTTAGTTAGGCTGGATTCTACTGCACATATGATGGATTCTGTGGGGATTTTTTGGGGTGCTATAGCATAATTGAATCCTTTGGTTAGGACTTCTGTTTCTGTTTTGGTGAGTTTTCTGTTGGAAACATTGTACACTAATTGTTTCAGGTGTTGTTGTGAATTGTTGGGGGTTTTCTTGTCATGTTCTAATTTCTTTAATTTTTTCAAGAGCTTTTCCTGTTTGTAAATGTTTGCAGATTCAGCTCTCCAAGTTGTAAGTTGTTTTATCTTGTCCCAAAGTAGAGGGTGGATTTTGCTGCTCAATTCCAGGTGTAGTGCTAGCAAATCTTTGTTTAACTGATCTAATTGGAATCTCTTACTGTGGAGCTCATTCCTTAGTAGAGCCATTTCAGTTCTTTTCAGGATACGTTTAGTGGCTGCTGTGCTTTGATGAAATGTTAATTTGAAGCAGGTTGGTGTAGTATTGTTGTCTCTGCAGCTGCGTAGGAATTGGAGGTCACATAGTATTACTGCTCTTTTAATTTCCAGTTTCTCGTAGGTTTTGATCTGGCAGTTTATTCCCTCCCCGTAGAGGTTTGATATTTGTTTTCTTAAGTTTTCACGGGTACTTACATGTCTGGCATTCAGCTTTGTTCGGGTATTTTCCCACGTGGTGCTTTTAAAGTTGTAGCAACGTTTCAGCAGAATCTCATCTGCTATCATCAGGCTTCTGTATGGTGTTTGTCTGTGAGTCAGACTTTTACAGTGGTTTCAGATTTAAATTTGGGGCAGCCTATTGCTGTGTCAGAATGGTTTTTTCTTCCTCCTGATTGGTTGAGAATCTTGGTCTGTGTTTATTGGTCTTGGAGTTTGCTGTGTTCTGCTACTAATATCTTCTGTCTGTTTTTTTTTGGGGGGGGGCTGTTTTTGTATCTTGATTGGCTGGCAACATTGTGTTACTATTATTGGAGGCCTTTAGTGCAGCTTGGCTTCGGGTAAATGGACGGCAATAGGCTGCCCCAAATTTAAATCTGAAACCACTGTAAAAGTCTGACTCACAGACAAACACCATACAGAAGCCTGATGATGGCAGATGAGATTCTGCTGAAACGTTGCTACAACTTTAAAAGCACCACGTGGGAAAATACCTGAACAAAGCTGAATGCCAGATAATATATATATATATATATATATATATATATATATATATATATATATATATATTCTTAAGTTTTCGCGGGTGCTTACATGTCTGGCATTCAGCTTTGTTCGGGTATTTTCTCACATCATAGTAGTGGTGCTTTTAAAGTTGTAGCAACGTTTCAGCAGAATTTCATCTGCCATCATCAGACTTCTGGTCCGTGGTCATGTTTCATCTTCTGTGTGGGTGTGAGTCTGCTTTTTACGTGGAAGTGTGGTGGTGGCATCTTGTGTGGCTCTCAGGGGTGTGGGTCTGGTGTCATTCTTCATGTTAGGTACTCGTCTGTTCATGAGGGCGGGTTTCCAAATGGCTGGTAGGCGGGAGGTATCATCAAGTTTATTCATGCTGTGTGGGCGTTTTTCTATCTCTATGGCTTCTCTGATGATTCTGCTGCTGAAATGTTCGGTTTTGGCGATAGTTCTGGTATTTTTAGTCAATCTCATGTCCTGTGGCTTTGACGTGTTGGACCAGGGAAGAGGTCGGTTCTTCCTTTTTGATTGAGTTCTTATGTTCTTCAATGTGTGCACTTATTCTTCTGTTAGTTTGTCCAATGTATGGGGTGGGGCAGGCAGTGCAAGGGATTTCATATACTCCTTGATTTTCTAACTCGATTCTGTCCTTAGGGTTTCTTAGGATGGTGGATATCTTTCTGTTTGTGCAGAATGCTGTCTTAATGTTGTGTTTTTGGAGGATCTTGCTGTTTTTCTCCGTAGTGCCTTTTATATACGGGAGGAGGGCTTTGCCATTCTCTTGTTCTTTGTCTTGGATTTTGGCTGGGGTTTCTTTTTGGATTAGGTGGGCGATCTTCTTTCTTTGGAATCCATTGGCTGTCAGCACACCGGTGAGAGTGTGTAGTTCGGTCTCTAGATGATATTCGTCAGCTAAGCATTTTGTTCTGGAGATGAGTGTCTCAGCTACGGAATTGATCTGTGCTGGGTGGTGGTGTGAGAGTGCATGTAGATAGCGGTTTGTATATGTTTTTTTCTGGTAGATGGTGTGTCCTAGGGAGCCATTGGATTTTTTTGTATACCAAGACATCTAGGAAGAGAAGTTGGTTGTTAGCTTCTGTTTCCATGGTGAATTGTATTTTGGGGTGTTGGCTGTTGAGGTGTGTGAGGAAGTTGTTCAGTTTTTCTTTCCCATGTGGCCAGATTATGAAGGTGTCATCTACGTATCTGAGCCAGAGTTTGGGCTTGTGATCATATTTTTCTAGAGCTTGTGTTTCAAAGTGTTCCATGTAGAGGTTAGCGATGACAGGTGAGAGGGGTGATCCCATGGGTGCTCCTTCTATTTGTTTGTATTTTTGTCCATTGTAGGTGAAGTATGTATTGGATAGGCAGTGGTTGGTCAGATCTAGGATGTGCTTGGGGGGGTTGTATTTGTTTTGGATGGCTGTCAAGGCTTCTTTTATTGGCACTTGGGTGAAGAGGGATATGACATCGAAGCTCACTAGTAGGTCACTGGGTTGTAAGTTTTGTTTCTTTATGATCTCGATGAACTGGAATGAGTTTCTTACGTGTGAGTTGATGGATTCTGCATAGGGCTGTAGTTGTTTGGTGAGAAATTTGGCTAGGTTTTGTAGAGGTGAGCCTATGGAGCTGACTATTGGTCTAAGTGGGGTTCCTTCTTTGTGTATCTTGGGGAGACCATAAAGTTTAGGGCATCTGGATGATTTCTCTCTGGGTATGATTCTTTGCTGGATTTCTTCACTGAAGGGGGAGGCTTTTATTTTGGATCTGGTGGTTTTTTCTAGGTAGGTGGTGGGGTCTGTCTTTAGGGGTTTGTATGTGGGGTCTTGGAATAGGTTGGTTAACTTGGATTGGTAGTCAGATGTGTTCATAATCACTGTCACGTTGCCCTTGTCTGCTGGTAGGATTATTATGCTGGTTTCTTCTTTCAGGTTAAGTAGTGCAGTTTGTTCTTCTTTGGATAAGTTGCTTTTGGGTGGTTTGCTAGTGGAGAGGATGTTGGTGATTTCGAGTCTGATTCTATTAGCATCATCAGGGTTGGTTTTGGTCAGGCTGGTTTCAACTCCGCATATGATGGTTTCTGTGGGGATGTGTTTGGGAGCGACAGCAAAGTTGAATCCTTTAGAAAGGACCTTGGTTTCGGCTTCAGTGAGGATCTTGTCTGAGATGTTGTGCACTGTTTGTTTCATGTGTCGCTGTGAGGGGGGAGGAGTTGGTTTCTGGCGTTGTTGTAGTTTTCTGAGTTTGTTGGTTTGTGTGTCTGTCTTGAGGGTGGTCTGTGTTTCAGCTCTCCAGACAGCGAGCTGTTTGGATTTGTCCCAAAATAAGGGTGAATCTTGTTGCTGAGTCTGAGGTGAAGTGTAAGGAGATCTTTGTTGATTTGGTCTAGGAGAAATCTTTTTGTGTGAAGTTCATTTCTCATTAGGGCCAATTCTGTTCTTTTTAGGATGCGTTTGGTGGCTGCTGTGTTGGTGTGGAATTTCAATTGGAAGCTTGTGGGAATTAAATTTTGTTCTCGGCAGTTGCATAGGAATGCGAGGTCACATAAGATGGAAGCTCTTTGGACTTCAAGTTTTTATAAGTTCATAACCTCAGAAAAAAATATTGCACCTCTACGGGGAGGAAACCCACCATCTGATCAGGACTTATGAAAAACTTGAAGAACATAAGAACATAAGAACTCAATCAAAAAGGAAGAACCGACCTCTTCCCTGGTCCAACACCTCAAAGCCACAGGACATGAGATTGACTTTAAAAACAGACGCGTGAGATTGACATGAACAGACATGTACCTAACATGAAGAATGACACCAGACCCACACCCCTGAGAGCCACACAAGATGCCACCACCACACTTCCACGTAGAAAGCAGACTCACACCCACACAGAAGATGAAACACAACCACGGACCAGAAGCCGCACTGCAGCTGCATCACTACCCACTTCAAACCCCTCTGAGCCATACATGAAGCGAACTGACCTCCACCATGAAGATGCAGCACGTCCATGAACTCGAAGCCAAACAGCAAGATCACAGCTCACCAGCTCAAACCCTCCAGCAACTAAGACTAACCTGAGCACAATCAATCCCCCACCTGAACAGAACACGCCTTCAGCCAATCAGAACACAGCCAACCCCCCAACCAATCAGAACACAGCCAAGCCCCCACCCAATCAAGTCACACCCCCACTAGCAGTTAAAAGGAAGAAGCAGCTGCAAGCTCACATCACTCTGAGAAGCACAGAGCTGAAGACCACGCCTGAAGATGATGAATGAGACTTCATCGAAACGTTGCCTAGATACTTCCAATCTTACGCGGGAGAAAACCCGAATAACAAAAGATCCACATACAAATACCCGCGAGAACCTCAGGAAATATATATATATATATATATATATATATATATATATATATATATATATATATGCATATAATTTTTTTTGTCTATTTTACTTTTTGAACTCATATCACATTTTATCAAGGAATCCATAAGCTGCCAAATGAGAAAAGTTGTATCTTTTCTTGGCCTAATCCTTAATAAATGCACTGGATATGCTTTGGTGTGCTTTCTGTTCCTCTTTCTCTGGTGCTTTAAAAATGGACAACTTCAGCAACAAAAGAGTATCTCATAAGTATCTCTTACAGGATTGTTTACAGTATAATGTTATATAGTCTACTCCAATGCCCATATTATTATTTTTCTTTTTAAAATTCTTTTTTCAATGTTTTGATATCCTTTTCTTCATTTTTTAAATTTATTTTTCAATTTTAAATTTTTTTTTAATTTTTTCAAATCTCTTCAATTCAAAAATAATGAAAAAAATAGTTTAATTCCTTGGAAATTTTTAAATTCTGAATAATCTCACACCCATATACACTCATATTCCACACTGCCACTAAAGGGAGCGGTCACGAAAAAAAGATCAACATTTCAAAACAGGGAAAATAGTGGTGAATAGACAGAGGGCCATAGGATTTTTGTAAACTGTTATTGTAGACTGACACTTGACAACAGGGAAAATATTCCAGTTTTAAAAATTTTTAAGTGAACTTAAAAAAGTCATGGAAAAGAAACTGACATTATAGTGGCTTACAAAATAAATCCTATGTTTGAGTTTATGCCCACAGAAGACTTAAACTATGTATGTATCAAATGTAAATTATATGAATTATTAGAACAAAAATTAAAGAGTCTAGAGGCACCTCTAGCCACTCTGAAACTTAATCAACAGAGTGAGAAACCCCAATGTAAACAAGAAAACTACATCAAAATTAAACACAATAGGGAACAAAGAGTTTCTGTAAAAAAAGAAAAGAAAGAAAGACTATATATGAACCTAAAGAGGAAGATCATGTTGCTTTTAAAAGAAAATGATGAAAAACAAAACCCTGCTATCTACCCTAACCCACTCCAATGAAGCCCTTCTGGAATTGAACAATCATTTTCATAGTCTTCCCTGGGAGGAAATATGCAGTCACCCAAAAAAGAACAGTCATTAACAGTTTCATGGAAAAAAAGAGGCACAACCCAGCATTCCTGTGACAGGAAGAAAAACATTCCAGACTCCCCTTTGGAAAAAAAAAATGGTGAGTATTGGCAATGGGAGATTAAATTCTTAGTGGAACAGAAACTGTAGTGTGCAGACCTGGCAGTTAATGTAGGGAATATATTGTCTCCCTGGAGCAAAAATTTAAGATGTAGGTGAAAACTAAAAAGTTTAGTAAAAAAAAAAAACATTTGCGGTCCGACCTAAGCATAGTTCACAAAATTGTCTGCATAACATCTTGACTGACAATGACTTCTTCAGCCTCAATCACAATAATGCATTGGTAAACAATCGATACAAACTCAAGGTAAATCGTTCCAAACTCGATTGCAGAAAATACAATTTCAGCCACAGTGGTCAATGCCTGGAACGCCCTACCCAGAGCTGTTGTTACAGCCTCAGCCTCTCACAGCTTCAACCTCAAACTGTCAACTGTGGACCTCACCCCATTTCTAAGAGGTCTTTAAAAGGGGCATGCCATTTATCTGTATATACTTCCTTGTTCTTGTTTATGTTCATACTTATACTTGTTATCTTGTACATGTTTGACAAACAAACAAATAAAATAAAATACTCAACCCCATGGATTACTATCCCTTTCTTCTCCTGCACATGGGGATGAATGACACAACAATGAATCTGAAAACAATAACAAGAGATTATAAACAGCTGAGAAAGTTAAAGAATTAGGAATACAAGTGATGTTTGCATCTACACTTTCAACAAAAGGCCGACATTCAATGAGAGTGCAAAAGATTTTAGAAATGAACCATTGGATTAAAAACGGGTGTCACCAGGAGAACTTCTGTTTCCTAAACCATGAAGGGCTTTAAACTAAAATTGAGGGAGAGGGTAGCCAATCTTCATGACCTTTAGATCCTAATTCCAAACAATAGATAATCATGCCGTGGAAGATGGGTCTGGGTGGCACAATCTTGTGTGGATTCAGCTAATTTCTTCAAGATTAATGGTAATACTGTAAGTGTGGCTAGGAAGCAAAAAGACCAGCCCACAGATATTTTAAACTTCTTTTTTCCAATTTTCCAATTTGTTTTTCAATTATAAATTGTTTCTTTCAATTTTTCAATTTCTTTTTTCAACTTTAAAAAAATGAAAAAAGTTAATTTTAATTCTTCAGAAATTTTTAAACTAAGAAGAAAATCTAAGAAGGAAAAAATTACACAAAAAAGACCAATACTTCAAAACAGGGAAGATAATGATGAATTTTCAAGGCAGAGAATAAAGGGCCAAGAGCTTTTGTTTCTGACATATTATATTCCAATAAATGTAATTGAAAAAAGGTAATTTTTTCAAGAGGCAACTGGATTTTCTGGATTTTCTTTGAAGACATTTCGCTTCTCATCCAGAGCTGAATACGTTTCTTGGATGAGAAACGAAATGTCTTCAAAGAAAAACCAGGAAGTCCAGTTGCCTCTTGAAAAAGCACCTTTGGGACAACCATGACATGGATGACTGAGAATCTCCATAGACATTATAGTTGTAAAATAACAAACTTCAAAATACAGAGTTTCTCAGTATATAACACAGATATAGAAGGACAACAGAGAGACCATCAAGAAAAAAAATAAAAAGCTCAATCTATTCTTTTTCCCTATTAAGCAAATCTAAGAACATCATTCCCCCAATGATTAGAATGGCCCTCTCATGAATACTCTTCCGAAAAGCACTGAAGACCTGGTTTTACCATGGAACCCATCAAATGGCTAGTGTGATCTGCTATCGTCGGGGTGAGAGGTGGGAGTTGGGTTTTGTTTTTGGTTTTGTTTTTTTGTTTTCCCAAATTTTGTTCTATGGTTTTATTTGATTTTTTTTTCGTTTTTATTGTTTTTATTTTTTGTTTTAAATATGATTTTACATTGTCTAAGCCACCTCTAGTCTCAATATAAATCAAATAAACAAACAAACAAACAAACAAATAAATGGATGGATGGATAAATAAATAAATGGTACAGTCAACAGGCTGTCATTTTCCTGCTCTTAATCAACTCCCCTCCAAAAATGGGTATTTCTAAAACAGATGGGAAATAAAATTTCACTCCCATCACAAGGAATTTTGAAATCAGCTCCAATCAGGATTCATATGTGGAGATGCAATAGGAAAAAAAAATCACAAATAGGCCCAATCTATGTTAAATTAGACAGGCTCAAGGGTACTCATTACTTCCTTGCCATTACAAGACAGGCAGCTCTAGAGTTAAGTGTCACCAATCTAGAATGTCACCAAATGATCTAACTCTGTATGACTTTCCCCAATGTTCTCTGGAGACAAGTTACTATATTGAAGGACATTGTCAGCCTCAAGATAGCATCAAGATGTCTTCCACTGCTGCTTTTCTGCTATTACTTCTTTTGGCTGTCATGACAACGGTGGGAGGGGGGACTCTGAAGGGGAAGAAGGCTGGAGGTGTTTTGCATTCCTTTGCTGGGCTAGCAAGGGGAGGGGGGATTCTTTTCTTTAACTTTCCATTTCTTGGCTATCTTCTGTCCTCTTTTGCACAACTGCGAACTTTTATCAAAATGTGTCAAGGCCATTTGACAAGAAACCTCATCACCATCTGGAGATGACCACATGAGCTTATTCAGAAGTTTTAATTGGAAGAATCATTTGAACTTTGAGGGGTGGGAACAATTCTATTTCTTTGTATGTGTGTTCTACCTGCCAATTTCTCAGTTTCAGAATTGATTTATAGCTTGCACTTTATTTTCCAGTAAAAGGATAACTTTGCTCTACACCATGGAGTCTGAGTATTTCTTTCTTGGGATCTAAAGGGAGCACAGCCTGACATTATTCCGAAACTCCCACATCAACCCACCCGGAGAAAACAGCAACTTTTCTTCCAAGGGGTTTCATCTCATGTTGTCTTCAGCCAGCAATGAAGAGGACCAGGGAGCTGGGGGGGGGGCAGCCGATGCTGCTACTGGAGACGTCAGTGACTGACCTGCTGGCCGATTTGACTCTGGAAGAAACCCAAGCTGAGATGCCCAGATGGTCGTTGGGGGTTGGTTGGAGAGACTCTGAAGACCCCCCTCCTCCCAGGATCACTGTAACATGAAAAGGTGCGAGGGAACAGCTGTGGCAGGAGGGGGAGGAGATGGAATGCAGGCTGGATCAAGCCGGGAAATTCCTTATGGATGTTTCTGAGAAGCCCAGCACGGCTCAAAGTTATGAGGGGGAAGAGGGAGCGAGGTCAGCCTGGGGAAGTCAAGCTATCCCTACCCCCCTTGCCCAGCCTACACCAGCACAGCTGCCCACTACTGCCTGAGGAGCCCCAGCAATAGGTGTGGCTCCTGGAAGACGCCACTTGCCCCCCCTAGATGTGAAGTTTGGAGGAAATCCCAGAAATTTGGGATTTTTCCTGGTACAAGTTGGGAGCTATATGGCAGAATTTGAACGGGAATTCACCTCTGAAGCAACCAAAGTGAGATGTGTCACCAGAACCCCGGAAGGGATGGCAGCAAACTGGGTGGTGACTTTGTACAATGATAACTCCCCCCAACTGCGAAACCTCGATGTTTTCATGACTGCACTGAGGAGAAGGTTTGAGGACCCTCTGGTAGAGAGAAAGGCCAGGATCAGAATGAAGACCCTAGTCTAAGGGGGGAGATCGGTGGCAGACTACACCTAAGAATTCAGGCAGCTGGCATACCACATCTGAGGTTGGTCCCAGGAGGCCCTGGTGGAAGCCTACAAAGATGGCTTAAATGAAGATGTATACCACACGTGCATCTCCAGAAGGGACCCCCATGATTTACAGTCGTGGTACTTGTTGGCGGAAGAGGTGGACATTGATCTAGCCCGAAGCAGACGCAGAGGAGGTTCCGCTTGGAGAAAACTGCTCCTCCCACATCTCCGAGAGACTTCAAAACCCCAACCGGGAGGGATGGCGGCAAGAGCCAAGACCGTGGCATGCTTCTATTGTGGTAAGGAGGGACACCAGATGGTGGATTGCTGGGTAAAGACGAACCCACCGAAAGTGCGGGGCTCCGGGAGGAAGCCCGAAACCCCTCCACCAAGCCCCGTGAGACCGGACTGAAGGCAAGAGAGGTTGTAGAGGTCGCCCTTTTGGCAGGAGAGGAGCTGGGACCTCCAACCCCACTCGACGAGAATGAAACTGACTTGGAAGATGACGTCCCGGTAAGTCCTAACCAAGGGCCCATGACCATCCCAATAAAGTTAAAGCAACCAACTTCTGGGACTGAGGGAGTGATGTTGGCCTTATTAGACTCGGGGTGCATGAGGTGTGTAATCAACATGAAAGTAGTTAAGGGTATGGGCATCGGACTAAGAACTTTAAGAACGCCCATATCTTTCTGCCAACTGGATGGATCGGTGGTGGGAGGTTGCCCTGCACGTTTTATAATAGAACCTCTAGAAATGACCATGGGAAACCACCATGAGACCCTGTGTTTTATTGTGGCCCCTGGGATGGAACAGCCCCTAATATTGGGATTACCCTGGCTTCGGAAGTGGAATCCCCATGTGAACTGGAGAGAGGGGTGGATACGTATCCGCACCGATCGGCCACCGGAAGGGGAGGAGCAACCCTATCCAGAAGGGGAGGAGAAATCCCATCCAAAGTCCCAGGTACCTGCCAAGATAGCTTCTACAGGTGACGAACATGTGGAAGGGGAGGAGAAAATCCCGAAAGAGTATTGGGACTTAAGAGAGGTGTTTAGTGAAGAGGCTTCCGACAAGTTCCCCCCCCCATCGGTCGACCGATTGTAGTATTGAATTCCTGCTGGGGGTGACGCTCCCAAAACCGAAGATGTATCCAATGACACCGGGGGAGTTGGGGGAATTGAGGGCATTTATCGACATGAATTTGCAACGGGGTTTCATCACGCCTGCCAGACCTCGAGTGGCGGCCCCTGTGATGTTCCACGAGAAGAAAGATGGCTCCAAAGGTCTCATAATGGTCTATAGAAACCTGAACGCAGTATCTGTAGAGAACATGTACCCCCTCCCTCTGATGAAGGACATGTTAGCCCACCTGGCAAAGGGAAAGATTTTCACAAAGCTGGACTTGAGGGAGGCATACTACTGAATCCGGATAAAGGAGGGAGATGAGTGGAAGACTGCGTTCAATTGCCCAATGGGTTGTTTCCATTTCAATGTTCTCCCTTTCGGCCTATAGGGGTCGCCTGCTGTTTTCATGCAACTGATCAATCAAGTGCTTCACGAACATTTATAAAAAGGGGTTCTGGTATACCTTGATGATATTCTTATCTACATGGAGACTAGAGATGAACATGTGAAACTGGTACACTCTGTGCTGCACAAGCTGAGGGCTGCCAAATTGTATGCCAAACTATCCAAATGTGAGTTCCATCAAGAAAAAATCGACTACTTGGGATATTGTATCTCTCCCGAAGGCATTGAGATGGACCCAGAGAAAGTGCGAACTGTTTTGCACTGGGCTCCACCGAGAACCCGTAAACAACTTCAAAGTTTTCTGGGATTTGCCAACTTTTATCAGCAATTCATCCTGTCTTTTCCTAAAATAGCCATGCCCATCACCAACCTCCTGAAAACAAAGGGGGGATTGAAACCAAAGCCCAGCCAACCATTGAATTGGACCATGGAGTGCCAAGCTGCATTTGAAAAGCTTAAGAGACTTTTTGCTGCAGAACCAGTACTGAAACATCCAGACATGGACGCCCCTTTCATGATCCAAGCTGATGCGAGCGATGTGGCGGTGGGGGCAGTCTTACTTCAATTAAACGAGAAGGGGACACAACAACCGTGCACTTACACCTCTCGTAAATTGACTGAGACTGAAAGGAGATGGGCCGTTTGGGAGAAGGAAGCATTTGCAGTCCGTTGGGCTTTACTAGCTTAGAGGCACTTTCTGGAAGAAGCGAAACACCCATTTGAAGTGTGGACTGATCATAAAAATCTAGAAGCTTTAAAAACCCCTCGGAAGCTATCCCCTAAGCAAGTTAGGTGGGCTCAGTTTTTCAAGCGGTTCAATTTCTCCTTGAAATATATCCCAGGGGGAAAAAACTTTATGGCAGATGCTTTGTCTAGAATGCCTCAATACAACAGTACCTGTAAAGAAGTGATAAGGACAATTGTGTCCACTACACAACTGTCTGCCCCTGTAGTTACCCACGCGCAAAAAAGAAACCAGGAGAGGGATCTGTCCACTGATCTGATGGAATGGTTTAAGGAGGCTTTGAAGACGGATGAGTGGTTTCTGGCAAATGTGAATAACTGCACCATTCAAGATGGTCTAGCCTGGATGGGGGTGAAGTTGTATGTACCTCAAAACCTGAGAAGCCATATATTGCAACAAACTCATGATTCCAAGGTGGCTGGTCATTTTGGGTTTGTGAAGACTCTACATTTGGTGAAAAGCAGTTTTGGTGGCCTTCGTTGAAAAAGAACATTGAGACTTATGTGGCGAGTTGTCCGATTTGCGCCTCAGCAAAAAGACCTCCTGGTAAGCCACCAGGGCTGCTGCAAAATGTGGCCAGACCAACTGCTCCTTGGAAGGAAATTTCCATGGACTTTATAGTAGATCTACCCGAGAGTAGTGGACACACAGTCATTTGGGTGGTGACTGACTTGTTCCCCAAACAAGCCCACTTCATCCCTTGCTCAAACATCCCTTCGGTGAGGTCATTGGCCAGGCTGTTCATTTTTCATGTCTACAGGTTGCATCATGTACCTGAGCGTGTAGTTTCTGATCGAGGAGTCCAATTTACCTAGAATTTCTGGAGGGAATTTTTGAAGTTAATAGGCTCCACCCAAGGCTTAAGCTCCGCCCACCATCGCCAATGGGGCTTGCGAGAGGACTAATGGGATGCTAGAGCAATACCTCCGATGTTACATAAACTATCAGCAAGACAATTGGGTGGATCTACTACCTTTTGCGGAGGTAGCATATAATAACTTTGTTCACAGTAGTACGGGGTTTACTCCTTTCAAAATAGCAACGGGGCAAGATTTTGTACCCATACCTGAACTGCCTGGTGAAAAACCAAGTGTCCAGTCATTGAGTGATTGGATATCTCAACTTCAACTTAATTGGCCGGTCGCCCGCAAAGCTTTGGACGAGGCGCACCAATCTCATAAGAAATTTGCTGACAGAAAGTGAGCCCCACAGATGTCGTATCAAGTGGGCGATAAAGTATTCCTCTTGACCAAGTATTTGCAGACTACCCAAAAATCGAAGAAGTTAGGTCCTAAGTATGTGGGACCTTTTCCCATTGAGAGGATTGTAAATCCTGTGACCATTCAACTGACTTTACCAAAGACTCTTCATCATATTCATCCAGTTTTCCACGTCAGTTTGTTGAAACCAGAACGTATCTGTACCTTGAGACCGACCTAGTCTGATCCCCCCGTACCATTATTAATTGAGGGTGAACAGCATTTCGAAATTAAAGAAATTCTAGACTCTAGAAAATGGAGGATAACATTGTTTTACCCTAACTGGTTTAGGTAAATAATAATATGTAATCATAGTTTGTATGTTAAAGTGTCTGCAACTTTAACTGTGGGATAGTAATTAAGGGAGTGGTTGTGAAAGCACTTTAAAAGAAGCAAGGCTACAGCTTGCTATCTCTCTGGCTTTGATGATCCCTGATTACTGCAAGGAAAACAAGTCTGCATTGCTCGCACGGGAGAGAAAACAAAGGACTGACTTGTAAGTGAATTGACAGGATATTTCTACACGAACTTTGCTAACTGAATATCCCTGAATGGACTGACTAAATGATACATGACTATTGGACTGTTATTTTGACTATGCTATGAACTCATAATGGAATAAACTATATTTTTGATAGCACAAGCGTATCTGTTATTTTTACTGTATGTTAATAAACATACAAGCTTAGCTCACTCATTTATCTGTGTGCCTATCTGACTAAGCTGCACATTCTGTTTAGCTTGTCTCCCTAACCCTGGTTGGGGAAACCAGGCTTAACACTGGTTATGGGCCCAGAGGCTGCAAAGTCAGTTTAACTAGGATAAAACAGATTTATGTAAAAGTGATAGTTTGTGTTGTTATACATTACAGTAAACAGACAGCTGTGTTTTATTAATTATAGTTTTATATCCATATAAGAAAACATGGCACAAGTCAATCTACAAAGTTTGTCCCTTATATCCAAGTTGGATGGAACAAACTATGTTTCATGGTCTATGAAATGTAGTCTGCTTCTACGAAGAGAAGGTTTGTGGAACATAATTGAAAATCCACCAAACGTAGAAGAATGGGATCCAGAGGATGAGGAAGATAAATTAAAGATAGAATAATTTATGCATAAAAATCAACAAGCTATTTGCATTATTGCTTTAACCTTAACTGATATGCAACTTGTTTATATCCACGGAGAGAAATTAGCTGTTGGGTGTTGGCAGAAGCTGAAGAGGATTTATGTTCGAGATAATGTTGGTGCTCACATAAATCTAACACGGAAACTTTTCAGCACACATCTCCATAAGAATGGTGATATGCTGAGTCATTTGAAAACTATACAAAGCATTTTTCAAGAACTGCACGAGAAAGAGCTTATTTTCTCTGAACTACACCAAGTCTACATAATTCTATCTTCACTTGACGAAAGCTATGATAACTACGTAACTTCACTTGAAATATTGCCAAAGGAAAGCCTAACTTTAACTGATATAACTGGCAGATTGATTGAAGAGGCCAGAAGAAGGCTTGAAAGAGACGAATTAAGGAGGCAGCAACCTCAAAAAGAAGATAATGAAACTCCTACTGCATACCCAATTAAAAAAGTGTTTTAATTGTGGAGGAAGAGGACATTTGGCAAGATTTTGTAAAAAGGCAAAGCGCCAGAACGCTGGCCAGAATACTAAAAGTCATCAAAATAAAAATAAAAATTTAGAGTTAGCCATGTAGACTAACGGAGCTGTAAAAAATAATTTATGGGTGGTTGATAGTGGAGCATCACATTGTATAACTAATGATAAGAAAAATTTTATTAAAATGTCCAAGAGTACACAGCAGATATCATTAGCCAATGGCTGGAAACTGAAAGCTAAAGGTCAAGGTATAGCATATTGTTCTTTTATAAAAGAGAATGTAAAAATGTTATATGTACCACAACTTAAGTTTAATATAATTTCAGTAAGAATTTTGGTGAAACTAAGATATGTAGTTACATTTAAAGGAGATAACTGCATAATTGAGAAAGAAGATAAGAAAATTACTGCATTTTTAAGAGGTGAATTATATGTGTTAAATGATGATGGTTTAAAGGTGGCTAACACAGTTTATGAAAATAAGAAACCTCATGATGAATGTATTCACTTGTTACATCGAAGGCTAGGGCATTTAAATTTTAAAATGCTTAAGAAAACTGTTGAATTATCTAAGGGAATAAGTTTGAAACCTTGTAATAAGTATTTGCAATGTAATATTTGCAATCAAAGCAAAGCCAGGGTCACACCGGCTAATAGAGTTGATGGATTTACTACTAAAGAGCCTTTAGAGGTAGTATTTGCAGATTTAATAGGTCCTAAAAAACCAAGTGTAGGAGGAGCTCGTTACATACTAAGTATAATGGACCACTATTCTAGATATGGGTTTTGCTATTTAATGAAGAGCAAAACTGAAACGTATCAAAATCTCTTTAATTGGATTAAATTTGCAGAAAGGAAAACTAAAAAGAAATTAGTAACTCTTATAACAGATAATGGTACGGAATTTACAAATAATAAATTCCAGAACAGACTAAGAATGTTAGGAATTCAACATAAAAAGTCTGCACCATATAGGCTACAACATAATGCCTTTATAGAGAGAAGAGGCCAAACATTACAATCAATGGCACGAACTATGATGTCTGATTCAGGATTACCTGATAATTTATGGGGAGAAGCAATAATGTGTGGTAATCATATATTAAATAATGTTGTTAATTCAACAACAGGTGAATTACCATTCACACTGTGGCATGGTACAAAACCTGATTTAAGTTACATGCACACATTTGGAGCACCAGCATGGGTGCATATCCCTACACAACTTAGACACAAAGGACAGCATAGAGCTAAAAGATTATTTTTTGTAGGATATACATCTAATCATAGATCTTCTAGATTCTGGGAACCAGGTACATCTAGAGTTTACACCAGTGCCAGTGCTAAATTCCTAGAACATGTAGGATGGAATAGATTAGAGCAAGATTTAAATAATGAAGTAATTATTGAACCCTACAAAAGGCAGAAAGATCAGACTAGTTATAAGAAGAGTCCAATTAAAGAAGAAGTCCATGAAGAGCAAATAGGACCAGAACAAGAGGAAACAGTTGATCAGGAAGAGTTAGATAATCAAGAAGAGTTAATAAATCAAAGTCCACCTGTAAGTCCTGTAATACCTAGACGTACTACACGTGTAACTAGACCACCTGATAGGTATCAAGCAAGTATAGTTTGCCAAGTAACTAAAGTTCCAACTAGTGTAGATGAACTTAGGATGTATCCTGCTAAGGATCAGGAGAATTGGCAAAAGGCAATGGAAAAGGAACTAAATTCATTAAAGGTAATGAAAGTTTATGAAGATGCTAAATTACCTCCAGGAGAAAAATCCATTGGGTGCAAATGGATATTTAAAGTAAAAACTGGAAATGATGGGACTGTTACCCATAAGGCTAGGTTAGTAGCTCAAGGATTTAATCAAACTGCATTTGATTATGATGAAGTTTTTGCACCAAGTCTTAAAGCAACATCTTTAAGAGCAGCATTAGTGTGGGCAGCTAAGAAAAACTATGTAATTAACTATTTAGATGTACAAACTGCTTATCTACATGCACCATTTCAGCACACTATATATTTAAGAAAACCAGTAGGTATAAAAGACAATAAAGTAAATAGTAATGATTGTTGGAAACTCAAAAAGAGTCTTTACGGGTTGAAACAATCTGGGTTTAAGTGGAACCAATATATTGTGAAAGAGTTAAACAATATAGGTTTTAAATCTGGTTTAGCAGATCCATGTGTGTTTAAAAGAGAAAATAATGGAACAGTCATTATTGTTATTATTTACAGATGATATTGCTTTGATAACTAAGACTAATAATGAAGCTAATGAGATTATATCATTATTAGCCAAAAAGATAAAATTAAAGCATTTAGGTGAAATTAAAAATATCTAGGATTGACAATTAACAAAACAAAAAATGGTTTTAAGATATCTCAAGAAGATAAAATTTGCCAATTAATTAAAACGTACAAAATGGAACTTTGTGAACCGGCAAAGACTCCAGTGAGTCAGGAAGTTTGCCAAACTGATGATCAAAGTCCCAAATTTGATAAGTCCACATATCAATCTTTGATTGGCAGCTTATCATATATAAGCAATTGGTCTAGGCCTGATATAGCTTATAGTGTAAATCAGCTGGCACGTTTTAATTCAGATCCACATCAATGTCATTGGCAATCATTAAAGAGAATTTTAAGATATCTTAAAGGAACAATGAACCATGCATTGTATATAGAACCAAAGGGTGATTTGAGTCTTAGTGCCTATGCAGATGCAAGTTTTGCAACTGATATAAACACTAAAAAATCAACATCTGGGATGGCTATATTATTTGGTAAGACACTAATAGGGTGGAGGTCAATCAGACAACAGCATATCAGCTTGTCCACGATGGAAGCGGAATTTTCATGTTTGTCATTACTGTGCACTGACTTGATTTTGTACAAACAGTTATTATTAGACATGGGTATAACTGTAAAAGATTCCATTATTGTGTTCGAGGATAACCAAGCAGCTATAAAGTTAGCTACTAGTATAGCTGTAAAAACTAGATCAAAGCATACTGATTTAAGATACTTAAATGTTAGAGAATCTGTAAAGAATGGGCTAATTAAATTGGAATACTGCATGACAGAAGAAAACATTGCAGACCAATTTACAAAAGCTCAAGGAGTAACTAAGTTTAAAGAGAGTTGTAACAAATATGATTTAAAGATGTAAATAGTTATATTATTATTTCCTAAAAGGGGAGAATGTTAGGGATAACATTGTTTTACCCTAACTGGTTTAGGTAAATAATAATATGTAATCATGGTTTGTATGTTAAAGTGTCTGCAACTTTAACTGTGGGATAGTAATTAAGGGAGTGGTTGTGAAAGCACTTTAAAAGAAGCAAGGCTACAGCTTGCTATCTCTCTGGCTTTGATGATCCCTGATTACTGCAAGGAAAACAAGTCTGCATTGCTCGCACGGGAGAGAAAACAAAGGACTGACTTGTAAGTGAATTGACATAGGATATTTCTACACGAACTTTGCTAACTGAATATCCCTGAATGGACTGACTAAATGATACATGACTATTGGACTGTTATTTTGACTATGCTATGAACTCATAATGGAGTAAACTATATTTTTGATAGCACAAGCGTATCTGTTATTTTTACTGTATGTTAATAAACATACAAGCTTAGCTCACTCATTTATCTGTGTGCCTATCTGACTAAGCTGCACATTCTGTTTAGCTTGTCTCCCTAACCCTGGTTGGGGAAACCAGGCTTAACAGGGTCGTACCCAATATCTTGTAGCTTGGAAACATTTTCCTCCGTCCCATGCAGAATGGGTAAATGAGCAAGATCTTAGAGCTCCTGAACTGTTAAAGAAATTTTATGCCAAATACCCTGATAAACCATAGAAATGTATATCAATATTAACATGTAATTATGTTTTTTCTTATAGGGACTAATGTCCTTTTTCTAGGGGGTCCGAATGTCAGCCTCAAGGTAGCATCAAGATATCTTCCACTGCTGCTTTTCTGCTATTACTTCTTTCGGCTGTCATGACAATGGTGGGAGGGGGGACTCTGAAGGGGAAGAAGGCTGGAGGTGTTTTGCATTCCTTTGCTGGGCTTGCAAGGGGAGAGGGGATTCTTTTCTTTAACTTTCCATTTCTTGGCTATCTTCTGTCCTCTTTTGGGCAACTGTGAACTTTTATCAAAATGTGTCAAGGCCATTTGACAAGAAACCTCATCACCATCTGGAGATGACCACATGAGCATATTCAGAAGTTTTAATTGGAAGAATCATTTGAACTTTGAGGGGTAGGAACAATTCTATTTCTTTGTATGTGTGTTCTACCTGCCAATTTCTCAGTTTCGGAATTGATTTGTAGCTTCCACTTTATTTTCCAGTAAAAGGATAACTTTGCTCTACACCATGGAGTCTGAGTATTTCTTTCTTGGGATCTAAAGGGAGCACAGCCTGACAGGCATTATCTGGGAATAAGGAGTCATTATCTGGGTATTAATAGATAACAGATAATAACAGATAATCAGAATTGGAAGGGACTTTATAGGTCACCTAGTCGAAACCCCCATGCCCAAGCGGAAGACCCTACACCATTTCTGACAAATGGCAGTCCAATCTCTTCTTGAAGGTCTCAAATGATGGCGCTCCCACAACTTCCGAGGACAAGCTGATCCATTGGTTGATTGTTCTCATTATCAGAAAGTTTCTCCTTATTTCCAGGTAGATATTGAATTATCTTCATCCAGCATAAACTTTCTGGACAAGACCTGGCAGGAAGGATCACAACCACTAAAGAACAGGAGCCCCAGGGCAGGATTTGTGAATTTTTTAACTAATGTTTTTACTAATGTTTTTCTCCAGCTACTCCTGTGCGAATGAAAGAAAATTATGATTCCCAGAGGAGAAATTGCTTCTTGCTGTAATTTTCCAACTGCTGGTGTTTGAGACCTCTTCTGTCTTTGAGGAAAACATCAGACTGAAACAACATGGAAGGGATCTTGCCTCAGAAAAGGATAAATGCCTCAGTCACACACATTTGGCATAGGTTTCAGGACAGACAGGAGCTGTGCTTTTGAATGTACTTTCTCTTCCAGGTGAATCATGGGTTGTCTCTGTCTGAATCAGGAAAGTGAAGAGAATTTCTATATTGTGAAGGTGCTTTGAATTCAGCTAATTCTTCTTGTTGTTCTTTTTCTTTAGAAACAGGAAGGGGATTGATTCAGCTCCATAAATCATGGGTCTTCTGCTTCTGTTTTTGATCCTGCTGTTGTCCCAGCCAGTCTCTGGGAAGCTTAGAATGAAGTGTTCACTAACTTTTGAACAGGATGGGAAAAAACCATGGAGCTATTACAGACCAGGAAACCATCTCATAAATATCATCACCACTAGAACAAAAATATTGCATAAAACAACATTGTCTTTCAACACGGCTCCTCACTCTCAGTTTCACTCGTAAGTCATTCAATGTGATGGAGTTGCATTTCTTCTATTTGCAATTCTAACACTCTGATTCTTTTCTTCCGAGTTTATTCATGCCTGTATTCAGGGGTGGGCTTCAAAATTTTTAGCAACTGCTTTGTTCTCTGCCCAGTTGCTAGGTGGGTGTGGGTATGGTGGGGATAGCCTAGTCAGCCTCATGCACCATTTTTGCCCTCCCCAGGCTCCGGAGGCTTTCTGGAAACTGGAAACGGGCCCATTTCCAGCCTTCCTGAACTTCTGAGAGGCCTGTTTTTATTCCTCCCTGAGTTTCTGCAAATGCCACGCACTTACCTTCTGTCAACTCATAAAACATTTTCTACACACGGTTTCCTGTTCTCAACAGAAAGAAGAGGGGAGTTTCAAACACCAGGCAGCAGTGTGGATTCGAAAGTACATTCCATTCATATTTTCTTCAGAGAATGATTAGATACTGAAGCTCCTGCCTCATAAAAATCTAATTGGAGAGCATGATTAATGACTCTTGGCTATGGATGTGTTTCAATGGAGAATATGAATTATGATACACCAAGAGGGGTGAGGGGAAAAGCAGGGTCAAGGGTGATAGTGAGTTGCGTGTCTCAGAGTCGGCTACCCCCAAGTCATGCTGACATGTTGACTTCCAATAAATCCTTTGAAGTTTTGGGAGTCTGGCTCGAGACTCTTGATTTAATTGGAGTAACTGCAGAATCCGGATACCTGCTTCCAAAGTGGGCTGCATGAAAACTCCTGAGAGGGGTGGGGTGGGAGGGGCCAGCCAGGAGTGGGATTCAGGGCATTCTCCGAACTGCACAGAATCATACCTAAGGGCTCTCCTGAACCCCTGCAAACCTCCAGTAGCTCACCCCTGCCTGTATTGTACGACCTGTCTAATTTCTTGAATAATTTTGATTTCCATGGCTTCTCTTTTGTTTTATTTTGTGAGGGGGGTGGGAATCTGAAAAATGGGATGGAAAAAAACCCACTGAAAATATACAGATTCTATAACTTTCCTGGTGTTTTATGTCTTGAATGCCAACTTTGGTTTAAAGTAGTTATTGAATGGGTTGCAGTTTCCTCTGCCCATGCCATTTCCATGTTTTTATAACCTCTCATTCACATACAATGAATGATCTTTATAGAGACAGAGAATGTCTTGATTTTAGAATTGCTTTTCTGGGTCACATAGGAAACAGCCTCTTTGTATTATGATGGTTCTGCTACTTTAATAATTGAATGGTTTTGAATCCTGGTTACTCAATAGTTGAAACTTAGAATTGCTGCAAATAGTGGTTTGTTCATATATTCTTACACATAGTAGAAAATAATCTCCCTCTCATCTCCACAACATTCATTAAAATGAAATGGTGACAGGGAAGTGCCATTTGTATTTGATTTTGGATCAGTATTGGTGTAAGACTCAGAAGGCTTGTGAAGACAAAAATGATTATATTGGAAAAGCATTTTGTAATTGTTATTAATGATGATGGTGCTAACATGAACATTTTTTTTTTACTATAGTTTGTCTTTTGATAACTTTAAAGTACTACGCTACATTTTTAATATTCAAGTGGTCAACAATAATTCCCGGCATCTGCAAAATCTCACACTTGGCTACAACATTCATGACAACTCTTTGAACACACTTCTGAGTTCAGATGCCTTGATGGACATGCTCTCTACTGGAGAAGCCAATGTTCCCAACTACAGCTGTGGAAGAAAGGACAACATTTTCGCTCTTGTTGATGCAGCTGCTGCTGACATCTCTAACCAGATGTCAACATTAGGAGACACCTACAAAGTCCCTCAGGTTTGTAAGTTTATGGGTTGTTTTTTTTTTTAATTGAATGAGGTGGTGAGTTGATATGTGATAGATCCAACCATATTTTCTTATGGTTTTCACCATGTCCATGATTAGGGATTTGGATCCATGGTGTTTAGAAGGCAATGTGACATCACCTCATAATGTCATCATCATCATAGCTTTGGGCCTTTTGATTCCTACTTGGGCAGGTGAGGATTGGTTCTGTAATCAATCAAAGGGTTTTCTGTACAAAAGGAAGGTGGAACAGAGATGGGAAATTTTGTGCATAATCTTAACAAAAACAATATTTTCAATAGTAAACAAATCCAAGATTTGTGAATAGAATTCAAATTGACTATTTTACCTATAGCTGATAAAATACATTTGACTTATGAACTTGTAGGGAGCACTATCATTAATCAACTATTTTATTATTTTTAATTACAAGCCAACATGTCAAATACTTTTATCCTAAAATGTTCATGATGAAATTTGTCATAAATAGCTTGAAGAACCAGTTGTGACACTGGCAGCATCCCACCATTGGAGAGGGACAGACAGACAGACAGAAAGACAGACAAACAGACAGAGATAGAGACAGAGATAGAGACAGAGAGGGGGAGGTAAAGACAGAGAGACAGAAAAAGAGGGCGAGACAGACTGAGAGACAGAGACAGAGACAAACAGAGGTGTATTAAAAATGGAATAAAAAGTAATTATAGGCCCTTAAGTCTAATCCATGTTGTAGCTAAAATGCATGTTAGGATCCTTTTGAGTAATAATGAGAGTGGGTATATAAACAAATAATTTATTGTTGAAAAACAAGCAGGCTTTAGACAGTGTTTTGCCTGACAAAGAGCCATCAGTATGTAGTCCTCAACAAAACTAAGTTTAACAGATAACAAATAATCAGAGTTGGAAGGGACTTTGTAGGTCAACTAATTTACATGGAGGAAACCAGGCAGTGCATTACCTCAGCATTCCATCGTCTTAGGCTCAATGTCCAAGTATTAGTATTACATTAAATCTTTGGAAACTGGCAGTCTCCCAAAATTATGTCTTTTAGAACAGACAAAAATTCAAGTGAAGGTTTCTTGAATTGTACAACTGACATATTACATTAAAAGCCGCGGTCTTCCTGTCTTTTGTGCAGTTTGATGCAAAGACATCAGATATTGAAGCAGAGAAAGACACACAGTCATGCTCAATATGGATGGTGTATTGAAATAGATGTGTTTCTACAAATGTACTTCCAAATTAGCAAGTATTTCCATACAGAAATATCTAAACATCTTAAGATGATAGTTACTCAAACAAGATTTGAGCTTTGGGAACAATGGTTAAATATAAAAAAATTAACCAAGACTCTTGTAATGAAAAGACTTGTATTTGCCGAGTTCCAGAGAGAGAGAGAGAAAGAAACCCGCACATCTGTTAGTTAAATGTCAGTTGTGTAAGGAACAGATCATTATCTTGGACTGAATATTAGACAAAGAACCTATTTGGATCCTTATATTAAAGCAACATGTTTCCTATTTGGTCAAAATTATCAAAATACATTAAATATGGCTCTTCATTTGAACATAACATTTTAATTGACCTATGGACCTGTGGGTCTGATGCTGTAAGTTGTAAGGGTGATAAAGAAATATCATTGGCACTCTTTATTCTTATTATTTTAAACTTATGGGTTTTATACTATTGCTATGTACAGTCTTCCTAATGTTATATTGTTTTTAATTTTTTATTTTCATATGGGTTAATCAATGGTAAACTATTCTAGTTTAACAGCTTCTATCCCAGGGCAGGAGCGCTGTTGAATTCTACTGTATTTTTATTTTATTTTTATTTTATTTGGTTTGTCAATTCCAAGATAATAGGTATAAGTAAAAACATAGTTATTAATACTTTTTTTATTTTATTTATTTAGTTACTTTTGTCAATTGTTTACAAGATAATAGGTATAAGTAAAAACATCATTTTGGGGGGTTTGGGGAAGAAACCACAGAATCAGGTACAGTATTCCAGACATTGACCACTCTATTGCTGAAGTCATATTTCCTGCAATCAAGTTTGATGCGATTAACCTTGATTTGTATCTATTGTTTGCTCTTGTGTTGTTATGGTTGAAGCTGAAGTATTCATTGAAAGGTAGGACATTGCAATGTATGATTTTATATACTATACTTAGATCAGACCAAAGGTGGCATAGTTCTGGGTTTTCTACGTCTAGAATTTCAAGTCTGGTGGCATAAGGTATTCTGCAATAAGTAGAGGAGTGGAAAACTCTTCTTGTGAAATATTTCTGGACTTTCTCAACTGTGTTAATATCAGATACGTAATGTGAGTTCTAGACTGATGAGCGGTATTTGAGTATTGGTCTAGCAAATGTTTTGTATGCTCTAGTTATTAGTGTAATATTACCAGAGAAAAAGCTATGTAAGATTAGGTTAACAATTCTGAACTCGTTTTTTGCTACGTAGTTACAGTGGGCTCTAGCATTTAGATCATTAGAGATGAGAACTCCAAGATGCTTGACAGAGTTTGGATTGTCAGTAAGGTCTTCACTATTTAGCCTGTATTTTATTTTCTGGTTTTTTTTTTTGACAATATGTAAAACACAGCATTTATTTGTTGAGATTTGAAGTTGCCATTTATTTGACCATTCTGATACATAATCGAGGTCTTTTTGAAGGGTTACAGTTTGTGGTGTTGAATAGCTTTACATCACCAGCAAAGAGAACGCAGTTGCTCTTGATATGATCACAGAGGTCATTTATGTAAACCATGGAAAGAGTTGGTCCTAGAACACTGCCCTGGGGACACCACTGTTGACAGGTACGGTATTTGATAGGATACTCCCAATTTTGACCATTTCTTGTCTGTTTCACAGGAATGTTTCTATCCAGATATGCAAGTTTCCAGAGATACCATAAGATTTTAGTTTTAGGAGTAGTTTGTCGTGTACCACTGAATCAAAGGCTTTACAGAAGTCTATGTAGATTACATCTATTGCTTTGCCCTGATCGAGTTGTGTAGTCCATATGTTTTTGCAGATTATAGCATAGTTTTTTTTCTGAAATAAAATTGTTTATTAAAGAGTAGGTTGTTTGTCTCTAAGTGGAGGATGATGGATTGGTTAATAATTGATTCCATGACTTTACAGGTGACACAGCATAAAGAGATTGGTCTGTAATTTTCAACTAGGCTGGGGTCTCCCTTTTTGAAGATCGAGATGACCATGGCTTGTGACCATAGTTTTGGCATAGTCCTGAAGGATTTTTCAAAGATTATGCTTAGAGGTTTGGCTATGGAAGTGGGTAGCTTTTTTAAGAAGTAGGCACATATTCCGTCCGGTCCAATAGATAGAGATGGTTTTAGATTGTGTAGTGCTTTTTCAACATTGTCTTCTGTAAAATCAATATGTATTAGATCATTGTATGTGGGAATAAACTTTGGCCTGAGCTTGAGCAATGATTAATATAATGCCTTATACATTCATGCCTTTCTAAAGGTCACTGAGATAGTGCAAAGAAAAGAGAACAAGAAGGACAAATACAAACAAAGAGGCAGCTTAGACAACTGCAAACAAGCCTGTACTATATCTAATCATTAATCCACAATGTAATTGCTTACTATGCACAAAAATCTCAATAAAAGGAAGCACTGGAATTTTATTCTGGGCTCCCATCCCGAGTACACACGCTTGTGTCTCATTCTTTCCATGGGAGACCACCACAAGTGGTGACCCCGACGTGATCCACTGCAGGTGGTACGTGTCCGGACCTCCGTGTTTCCTCGCCTGGAATAGGTAAAGTACGTACTTAACTTTTGCTGGACAATAGGATTATTCAGGGACCATGGGGGGAAATCTCTCTCAGCCACAGGAACATCATGTTAGTGAGCTGCTGAAGTTAGTCAGGACAAACTTCTTTATCTTTAAACCCTCTGGGGGGGAGCAAATAGTTCTTTCAAAAGGTAATGTGAAAGAGCTGCTGCCAGAGATCTGGCGGCAATGTCCCTGGTACTCAGAGAAGGGCTCTTTAAAGTTAAACATGTGGAGGAAAATTGGAACCATCCTTTATGAAGAGCCACGAGCAACAGCTGAAATTTTGATATATTGGAAGGTTGTTATGATTGCTTTAGAGACCCAGGAACAACCTCTTTTAAAACCTTTAGCAGAACCTCCTCCATATGAAGGAGTTGTGTTGCACCCCCAACTTCAAAACTGGAATATGCATTCTCAACCCTAACTGCACCTACACCTGTAGAGGAGAAAATCCAACCACAAACAGGGAAAGTTCAAGCACTGATGCATCAGGCTTTCAATGAAGGGAAACTAGAGCCTGAAGAGATTCCCCAGATGAATTTGTTTCCAGTTAATAGGCAAGTGAATGTTCAAGGCAATCTGCAGGCTGAATGGTTCCGATTCCTTTGTCAGTACTTAGGGAGATTAAGAAAGCTGTTAAAGATTATGGTATTCAAAGTCCCTTTACAAAGGGTCTCCTAACAAGTTTGGCTACCTCACGCATGATTCCTAATGACTGGAAAGATTTAATGAGAATGATATTGAGTTCTACTCAGTATGTGGTTTTTGATTCAGAATATCAAAAAGAAGCTATCACTAGGGGATGGAATTCAGGGGGGCTGTATACACCAGACCAAATCTACGGGGCAGGCTTGTTTGAATCCACTGCTGATCAAGCTACTAATTTGCCTGATCACGCACTTCCCATAGTTATGGCAGCTGTCCTTGGGGCATTGTCCTGCATCCAGGATGTGGGAACCCCGGCACAGTCTTTTTCTCACATTAAGCAAACAGCATCTGAGTCTTATAACGATTTTGTGGAAAGGCTACAATTGGCTATTACCCGGCAAATTTCAAATGAGGAAGCAGCAAAGGAACTTTTGCTGAGATTAGCAATTGAAAATGCAAACACTGACTGCAAGCGTATCTTACAGCCTTTGATGGCTAGAAGTGAGGTTACTCTGGCTGATCTGTTAAAGGCATGTGCAGTGGTGGGTTCTCAGGCTTACAACATGGAGACTTTGGCTATGGCATTGCAAAAAGGGATGAAGCCTACAGGGAATTGTTTTAATTGTGGGAAGCCTGGCCATTTTAAAGCCCAGTGCCGTGCCCCTGGGGGGGGGGGAATGGCATTTAACAAAAATAAAAATAGGGACATCCTCCCGAAGTCGGTCTGTCCGAAATGCAAAAAAGGGTTTCATTGGGCAAATCAATGTCGCTCTGATCAGAACCAAAATTTGGGAAACTAAATTTGGGGTGTGCAGCTAGCCCTGCTCCCAAGGCTGTCACAAAAGCATCACCTGCAATTACTAGGAGTGCAGGTTTGGATTTAAAAATGTTGAATTCAATTGATGTGACTTTTCCTAATCAAGTGTACATTGAGGACACTGATTTGCATGGGCCACTGCCAGAAAAAATAGTGGGATTGGTACTTCCCAGGTCTTCTGCATCAGAAAAAGGGTTCTTTGTTATTCCAGGGGTTATTGATCAAGATTATAAAGGGGTTATTAAGGTACAATTGTACACTGATACTCCTGTATCATTAATGGCTGGTGACTCTATTGCCCAGTTGTTATTGCTTCCATACATTCCTATGAATCCTTTAATTGGGATCCCACGAACTGGTGATTTTGGGTCCACTGAAATGGCCAGTTCTCCAGTTGCTGCAGAATTGCTAGCGCTGACAAAAAATTTGACCTGCAGACCAACCAAAAATGACAATTGAAATTCAGGAAAAATCATTTTCTGGCCTTATAGATTCCAGAGCAGATGTCTCTGTGATACGCCAAAAGGAATGGCCAAATGAATGGGCAATTGAAGATTCTCCGGCTGTTTGTGGAGTAGGTGGTATGCAGTTTGCAAGAAGTAGTGTACATTGGTTGAAGGCATTGCATAGAGAAACTGGTGAGACTGCAAGGATTCAACCTCTTGTGTTGCCCTGCATGTAAACTTGTGGGGTAGAGATTTGCTGTCACAATTTTGCACAAAAATTGTTATTGGATAATGGAAAAATTACAATTGTCAACCTTTCAGCCAGTTTGGATTGACCAATGGCCACTTCCAAAGGAAAAGCTTACAGCTTTACATCAACTGGTAGCTGAGCAGCCACAATTAAGACACATGATTTGAGAGCTGTCAACTCCATCCTTCAACCAATGGGAGCGTTACAATGTGGTTTGCCTAACCCAAACCTGATTCCACGCAATTGGGATCTAGTTGTAGTAGATTTGTGGGATTGCTTCTTTTCTTCACATAAAAACAAAAACGGGGGAAGTGGATGGATATGGTTTGCCTTACATACAAAACATTCTTAATATTACTTTATATACTTTAAATTTTTTAAACATGACAGGATCTCCTGCTGCTACAGCAGCCAGTAGACATTTTGCTTCCTCCCCTTCTGCAGGTATGCCAAGACCAAAAGTTCAGTATAGGAGACTGCCAGATCCAACGTGGAGAGGATCTGTCCCGCTGATAACTTGGGGCCGAGGATACGCTGCTGTTGAAGATGAGGGGACAGTTGTTTGGGTTCCTGCTTGCTGTGTGTGTCCTTATCATCAGCCAAAGGGGCAAGGGGGTGGACTTGGGGGAATGGAAAAGAAACACATTGATCCAGGACATGGAGAAGCTAGCAAACCTCCATAATAAAACTGATTGTTGGGTATGTATGCACATGCCAACTCACAAAACATCAGGGCTTCCAATGGTTGCAGTACCTCTGGCTGAAGGTGACTGGTATAAGGGACAATGCTATGGTTGTTCCGGGATGTGGTCTAACACTTGGACTACAAGTAACATAAATACCTTACACCTTGGAAGCCGGATCCAAGAGGTGGCGGGTATCTGCTGGACCCACAATGAGACGGTAGAGAATATGACTTACTTGGGGACATATCCATTTTGCAAGAAAACAATTGTTATTAGCAATGGAAGTTGGGTTTATCCAGATGACATGAAAAACTAAAAATCTCACTTACTTTGTACATAACATTTCTAGATTTGATATCACATCTTTGATCAATGAAAATGGGTGTCCATATATTCCTGCCACATGTTGTCCCATCAGCAACCGGTTGCCCAAATGTGAGAATGGGAAATACGCACCATCGTCCACTTATTTGGCTATGTTAATGGAATCCTTTGCAAAATTAATCTATGCTGAACCAAATAAGGTTGGTCATCTCCTGGGAGCAAATCTATGGTTGCTGTGTGGACGGATGGCCTATGATCGCATGCCAGCATGATGGAAAGGGGTCTGCACCTTTGGGAAAGTAATCCCATCTCATGACATTCAAAAATCATTGGGGACTGCTCATATCTGCAATGCGCATTCCGCAACGGAAGTAAACTCTGTTTTGAATCATGACTACTGGACACAGATATCAAGGGGAGTTATTCCTCCTTTAGGAGTCATGATGAACTATAGAGATTTGCATCGTTTAAACAATTGGACAGTTACTATGTTTAAAGACACCATTAAAATGCTAAAGCTGCTTGAAGAAGAGCAAGGAAAAATCCTTGACTTTGTCCTGCAAACCAGATACGGTGGACACTATTTTGGCAGCGCAAGGGGGAGTTTGCGCTGTGATTCATACACATTGTTGCATGTATATCTCTGATTATTCTCCAAACATTACAGCTACTATACAGCATATGGAACAAACCCTGAATGAGAATTCATTACAATCGAAGGATGAGGGACTGGACATGTGGTCTGCATTTTGGTCCTGGTTGCCAGATGGTTCATGGATTCATCACCTAATTGTTGGAGCGATATTGCTTATTATATTTTCTCTCTGTGTATGCTGTTGTATTCAGTGTCTCCCTGGAATTTTAGGAATCTGTCGGGGGAAGCCTACGGAAGGAGAACTGTTGTTGCAAATGGCGAAAAGCTACCGAGGCATCCGCGATCATCAAAAAACTAAAATAGGGGAGATGTGGGAATAAACTTTGGCCTGAGCTTGAGCAATGATTAATATAATGTGTCAGCCTCAAGATACCTTCCCCTTCCTGACTATCTGCTATTATTTCATTATTTCTCTCGGCTGTCATGGCAACGGTGGGAGGGGGGATTTTATATGGGAAGAGAGCTGGAGGTGTTTGCATTCCTTGCTGGGCTAGCAAGGGGAGGGGGGATTCTTGTCTTTAACTTTCTGTTTCCTGGCTATCTTTTCCTCTTTTGCGCAACTGCGAACTTTTATCAAAATATGTCAAGGTCATTTGACAAGACGTCTCATCACCATCTGAAGATGACCACATGAGCTGTCTCAAAAGTTTTAATTGGAAGAATCATTTGAACTTTGGGGGGGTGGGGACAAATCTATTTCTTTGTATATGCATTCTACCCGCCAATTTCTCAGTTTCGGAATTGCTTTGTAGCTACCACTTTATTTCCCAGTAAAAGGATAATTTTGCTCTACCTATGGAGTCTGAGTATTTCTTTCTTGGGATCTAAAAGGAGCGCAGCCTGACATAATTCCGAAACTGCCACATCAGCCCACCCGGAGAAAACAGCAACTTTTCTTCCGAGGGGGTTTCATCCCATGTCGTCTCCAACCGGCGATGAAGAGGATCAGGGAGCTGTGGGGGGGCAGCCCGTGCCGTTGCCGGAAGGGTCGGTGGCTGACCTGCTGGCCGAATTGACTCTGGAAGAAACCCCAGCCGAGATGCCCAGATGGTCGTTGGGGGTTGGTTGGAGAGACCCTGAAGACCCCCCTCCTCCCAGGATCACTGTAAGACGAAAAGGTGCGAGGGGACGGCTTTGGCAGGAGGGGGAAGAGATGGAAGGCAAGCTGGATGAAGCCAAGAAAATCTCTATGGATGTTCCTAGAGAGCCCAGCACAACTCAAAGGTATGAGGGGTAAGAGGGAGCGAGATCAGCCCGGGGGAGCCAAGCTACCTCTACCCCCCTTGCCCAGTTTCCGCCGGCGCAACCGCCCGCTGACGCCCGGGGAGCCCCAGCAATAGGAGTAGCTCCTAGAAGACGCCCCCTGCCCCCCCTAGATGTAAAGTTTGGAGGAAATCCAAGAGATTTGGGATTTTTCCTGGTACAAGTTGGGAGTTATATGGCAGAATTTGAGCGGGAGTTCACCTCTGAAGCAGCCAAAGTGATATGCATTACCAGAACCCTAGAAGGGATGGCAGCAGATTGGGTGGTGACTTTGTACAATGATAACTCCCCCCAACTACAAACCCTCGATGTTTTCATGACTGCATTGAGGAGAAGGTTTGAGGACCCTCTGGCAGAGAGAAAGGCCAGAATCAGAATGAAGACCCTAGTTCAAGGGGGGAGATCAGTGGCAGACTACACCCAAGAATTCAGGCAGCTGGCACACCACATCCGAGGTTGGTCCCAGGGGGCCCTGGTGGAAGCCTATAAAGATGGCTTAAATGAAGATGTATACCACACGTGCATCTCCAGAAGGGATCCACATGAGTTACAGTCATGGTACTTGCTGGCGGAAGAGGTGGACATTGATCTAGCCAGAAACAGACGCAGAGGAGGTCCCGCCTGGAGAAGACCGCTTCCCCCCCGTCTCCGGGAGACCTCAGGGCCCCAACCGAGAGGGATGGCGGCAGGAGCAAAAACCACGGCATGTTTCCGTTGTGGAAAGGAGGGCCACCGGATGGTGGATTGTCGAGTAAAGGTGAACCCACCGAAAACGCGGGACCCCGGAAGAAGGCCAAAAACCCCCTCAACCAAACCCCGCGAGACCGGGCTGAAGACAGGAGAGGTTGTAGAGGTCGCCCTTTCAGCGGGAGAGGAGCTGGGACCTCCAACCCCACTCGACGACAACGAGACAGATTCGGAAGATGACGTCCTGGTAAGTCCTAATCAAGGGCCCATGACCATCCCAATAAAGTTAAGGCAGCCCACCTCGGGGACTGAGGGAGTGATGATGGCCTTACTGGACTCGGGGTGCACGAGGTGTGTAATTAACATGAAAGTGGTTAAGGGGATGGGCATTGGACTGAGAACTCTAAAAACGCCCATATCCTTTTGCCAACTGGATGGGTCGGTGGCGGGAGGTTGCCCCGCACGTTTTGTAACCGAACCCCTAGAGATGACCATGGGAAACCATCATGAGACCCTGTGTTTTATTGTGGCCCCTGGGATGGAACAATCTCTAATATTGGGATTACCATGGCTTCGGAAGTGGAATCCCCATGTAAATTGGAGAGAGGGGTGGATACGCATCCGCACCGATCGGCCACCGGAAGGGGAGGAGCAACCCTATCCGGAAAGGGAGGAGGAATCCCATTCGAAGTCCCAGGCACTCGCCGAGATAGCTTCTGCGGGTACCGAACACGTGGAAGGAGAGGAGAAAATCCCGAAGGAGTATTGGGACTTAAGAGAGGTGTTTAGTGAAGAGGCTTCCGACGAACTCCCCCCCCATCGGTCGACCGATTGTAGCATTGAATTCCTGCCGGGGGTGACGCTCCCGAAACCGAAGATGTATCCGATGACACCGGGGGAGTTGGAGGAATTGAGGGCGTTTATTGACAAGAACTTGGAACGAGGTTTCATCACGCCTGCCAGACCTCGAGTAGCGGCCCCTGTGATGTTCCGCGAGAAGAAAGATGGCTCCAAACGTCTGGTAGTTGATTATAGAAACCTGAACGCAGTATCCGTAGAGAACATGTACCCCCTCCCTCTGATGAAGGACATGTTAGCCCACTTGGCAAAGGGGAAAATTTTCACAAAGCTGGACTTGA
Source organism: Hydrophis major (assembly GCA_033807585.1). Classification (NCBI taxonomy): domain Eukaryota; kingdom Metazoa; phylum Chordata; class Lepidosauria; order Squamata; family Elapidae; genus Hydrophis; species Hydrophis major. The sequence goes on from CM066329.1 coordinate 48,578,570, forward strand.
GAGAGGCATACTACCGGATCCGGATAAAGAAGGGAGACGAGTGGAAGACTGCATTCAACTGCCCAATGGGGTGTTTCCAGTTCAATGTTCTCCCTTTTGGCCTACAGGGGGCGCCTGCTGTTTTCATGCAATTGATCAATCAAGTGCTTCACGAACATTTGTACAAAGGTGTTCTAGTATACCTTGATGATATTCTTATCTACACGGAGACAAGAGACGACCACGTGAAGTTGGTACGCTCTGTGTTACACAAGCTGAGGGCCGCCAAACTATACGCCAAATTATCCAAATGTGAGTTCCATCAAGAAAAAATCGACTACTTGGGATATCGTATCTCCCCCGAAGGCATTGAAATGGACCCAGAAAAGGTGCGAGCCGTTTTGGACTGGGCCCCACCGAAAACTCGTAAACAGCTTCAAAGTTTTCTGGGATTTGCAAATTTTTACCGCCAATTCATCCCGTCTTTCGCAAAAATAACTATGCCCATCACCAACCTCCTAAAAACAAAGGGGGAATTGAAACCAAAGCCCAGTCAACCATTGAATTGGACTATGGAGTGCCAAGCTGCATTTGAAAAACTTAAAAGACTTTTTGCTGCAGAACCAATACTGAAACACCCTGACATGGACGCCCCTTTCGTGATCCAAGCTGATGCAAGCGATGTAGCAGTGGGGGCGGTCTTACTCCAATTGAACGAGAAGGGAACACTACAACCATGCGCTTACACTTCTCGTAAATTCACTGAGACTGAGAGGAGATGGGCCGTTTGGGAGAAAGAAGCATTTGCAGTCCGTTGGGCTTTATTAGCTTGGAGGCATTTTCTGGAAGGTGCAAAACACCCATTTGAAGTGTGGACTGATCATAAAAACTTAGAAGCTTTAAAGACCCCCCGGAAACTCTCCCCTAAACAAGTTTGGTGGGCTCAGTTCTTCAAGCGATTCAACTTCTCCTTGAAATATATCCCGGGGGGAAAAAATTTTATGGCAGACGCTTTGTCTAGAATGCCTCAATACAACAGTATCCGTAAAGAAGTGATTAGGCCAATCGTATCCACTGCACAACTGGCTGCCCCTGTTGTTACCCGCGCACAGAAAAGAAACCAGGAGAGAAATCTACCCACTGATATGATGGAACAGTTTAAGGAGGCTTTGAAGACAGATGAGTGGTTTCTGGCAAATGCGAATAACTGCACCATTCGAGATGGCCTAGCCTGGTTGGGGGCGAAATTGTATGTACCACAAAACCTGAGAAGCCATGTATTGCAACAAACCCATGATTCCAAAGTGGCTGGTCATTTTGGTTTTGTGAAGACCTTGCATTTGGTAAAACGACAGTTTTGGTGGCCTTCCTTGAAAAAGGACATTGAGACTTATGTGGCGAGTTGTCCGATTTGCGCCTCAGCAAAAAGACCGCCGGGTAAGCCGCCAGGACTGTTACAGAATGTGGCCAGACCAACTGCCCCTTGGAAGGAAATTTCCATGGATTTTATAGTAGATCTACCTGAAAGCAGTGGACACACGGTCATTTGGGTAGTGACTGACTTGTTTTCCAAACAAGCTCATTTCATTCCTTGCTCAAAGATCCCTTCGGCGAAGACCTTAGCCAGACTCTTCATTCTTCACGTTTACCGATTGCATGGTGTACCTGAACGTGTAGTCTCTGATCGAGGAGTCCAATTTACCTCTAATTTCTGGAGGGAATTTCTGAAGTTAATAGGCTCCACCCAAAGCTTAAGCTCCGTCCACCATCCCCAAACTAATGGAGCCTGCGAGAGAACTAACGGAGTACTAGAGCAATACCTCCGATGCTACATAAATTTTCAACAAGACAACTGGGTGGATCTGTTACCTTTTGCGGAAGTGGCGTATAATAACTCTGTTCACAGTAGTACGGGGTTCACTCCTTTCAAAATAGCAACGGGGCAAGATTTTGTACCCATACCTGAACTGCCTGGTGAAAACCCAACTGTCCAGTCATTGAGTGATTGGATATCTCAACTTCAATTTAATTGGCCAATTGTTCGCAAAGCTTTGGATGAGGCGCACCAATCTCATAAGAAATTTGCTGACAAAAAGCGAGCTCCACAGATGTCATATCAAGTGGGCGATAAAGTATTTCTTTCGACCAAATATTTACAAACTACTCAAAAATCAAAGAAATTGGGTCCTAAGTATGTAGGACCTTTCCCCATTGAGAGGATTATAAATCCTGTGACTGTCCAACTGACTTTACCAAAGACTCTTCGTCGTATTCATCCTGTTTTCCATGTTAGTTTGTTGAAACCAGAACGTACTTGTGCCTTGAGACCAATCATATCTGGTCCCCCGGTGCCAATATTAATTGAGGGAGAACAACATTTCGAAATTAAAGAAATTTTGGACTCTAGAAAATGGAGGGGTCGTACCCAATACCTTGTAGCTTGGAAACATTTTCCACCTTCCCATTCTGAGTGGGTAAATGAAAAGGACCTTAGGGCTCCTGAACTTTTAAAGAAATTTCATGCCAAATATCCTGATAAACCATAGAAATGTACATAAATGTTAACATGTAAACTATTTTGTTTTCTTTCAGGGACGTATGTCCTTCTTCTAGGGGGTCCGAATGTCAGCCTCAAGATACCTTCCCCTTCCTGACTATCTGCTATTATTTCATTATTTCTCTCGGCTGTCATGGCAACGGTGGGAGGGGGGATTTTATATGGGAAGAGAGCTGGAGGTGTTTGCATTCCTTGCTGGGCTAGCAAGGGGAGGGGGGATTCTTGTCTTTAACTTTCTGTTTCCTGGCTATCTTTTCCTCTTTTGCGCAACTGCGAACTTTTATCAAAATATGTCAAGGTCATTTGACAAGACGTCTCATCACCATCTGAAGATGACCACATGAGCTGTCTCAAAAGTTTTAATTGGAAGAATCATTTGAACTTTGGGGGGTGGGGACAAATCTATTTCTTTGTATATGCATTCTACCCGCCAATTTCTCAGTTTCGGAATTGCTTTGTAGCTACCACTTTATTTCCCAGTAAAAGGATAATTTTGCTCTACCTATGGAGTCTGAGTATTTCTTGCTGACAAAAAGCGAGCTCCACAGATGTCATATCAAGTGGGCGATAAAGTATACTGCCTTAGTATACTGCCTTATACATTCATGTCTGTCTAAAGGTCACTAAGATAGTACAAAGAAAAGAGAACAATAAGAACAAATACAAACAAAGAGGCAGCTTAGACAACTGCAAAAAAGCCTGTACTATATCTAATTATTAATCCACAATGTAATTGCTTACTATGCACAAAAATCTCAATAAAAGGAAGCACTGGAATTTTATTCTGGGCTCCCATCCCGAGTACACACGCTTGTGTCTCATTCTTTCCATGGGAGACCACCACAATTGTAGTTGTCTCTGGTTCAACTAGGAAATATTGGGCATGATCCATAGCTGTTTACAAATACTGAGCCAAAGAATGTGTTAAAGAGGTTGGCTTTAATAGTGTCGTCATTGCAGTCTTTACCATTAGGTCCTTTCAGGGGTGGGATGGACCTTGAATCTTTTAATTTGTTGTTTACAAAATTGTAGAAAGCACGGGTGGAATTGGTGCATACAAGGTTTTCTTCTTGTTTAATGTGATAATTGGTGCATTCAGTATTTATCTGTTGGCATAAATTTTTGTATCAGCTTTTGAAGTTGGCAACATGACCAAATTTATTTTTCCGCAATGTGATTTCTTTTTGGATTGAAGCTTCCTTCCTTATTGTTATGGGTAATTTGTTTTTTCTGGTTTTGGGAATTGTTAATGGTATATATAGTTTGATGACTCTTTTGATTTCAAGTAAAAATATGTTGTAATGGTCTTCTACAGTATTGCATCCAGAGAATAGAAATTCCAATCAAGGGATGAGAAATCGTTGTTTATAAGATCATACTTGCCTTTTTTGAAGTTATAATGGGGATTCCGTCATTGTGATGACTTTTGTGTGGACGTATGTTGAGTCACTGTTGTAGTCACTGTTGGAAAGGGGTTCTTTAATTTGTATTCCGTAAATTGAATTCAAACTATTGCAGAAGATGAGATCGAGGCAGTTGTTAAGTCTAGTGTTGGTTACTAGGTATTCTAGTCCCAGATTTGTTACTGCATTGTAGAAGGTTGCATGTATGGGTTCAGTTGTACATTTGTTTAGGGTCCAGTTAATATGAGGTAGATTGAAGTCACCAAGAAAGATAAAAGCGTGTGGGCAGGATTCTGCCCATGTTAGTAGTGAATTTAGCTTGTTTGCATGTTCAATGTCATAATTAGGGGTTCTGTTACATAGTCAGAACTGAAATGGGATATTTAAGGACAGTTCACAGATGATGGTCTCAGAAATAGCAAGCTCCTGGGTAACTTGGAAGTTTTTTAGATGTAGGACTTTTTATAGAAGATAGCAACACAAGAAGTCTATGCGTCTATTGCAGTGTTGGTGCAATGTCAGGGGTTTTCAATTCAATGTGTGGAGTATGAAGGATGTGTGTGTTTATTTTCATGGTCATGATGTGCACTGAAGATGGTGTTTGCTTTCGTTTATGAGGTTCAATGACAATAAACTAAACTAAACTAATAAGTTCATGACAACCAAGTTGGATTTCTTTAAAGCTAATATTTTGGAACTGATCTGACCCCAAATATAACACAGAATTCTTCATTGCTTTTTCAGATCAATTTTGAATTATGTGCAGATTCGCTGCATGATAAAAGTAGGTTGCCCTTTTATCACCAGCTTTATCCCCAAAAAAGCATCCTCTACCCAGGAATTGTCCAAGTTCTGTTCCATTTCAGATGGACCCTGGTTGGTCTCTTTGCTTCAGACACAGAAAATGGAGAGAATTTCATGAGGACTTTTAGTCCTTTGCTTGTCAAGAAAGGAATCTGTGTTGTTTTATCACAATATTTCTCAACAGCTCGACTTACAGCACTCCGCGGTGATGCCCATTCTAAGTGGAGACAAGTCAATGTCTACATTCACTACATAGAATATGGTGCTGTTTTGGAAAGAATTCTTCCTTTTCACTTAATACTTAGGTGTTTGCCAGGACCCATTGAAGGGAAAGTCTGGATCACGACACTCACAGGTTTATTTCCACTGAGAGACCACAGCGCTCTCAAATATGTGAATAGTATCTGGACTGTTGATTTTGAGAGAAAAAAGCAGCCAATAAAGGATGCCTTTATACCTGGTTTCTTTCTGGATCCACCCTTTGGACATAAGTCATTTGTCTGTTCTTTTTCAAAGTACCTCTTTTCTGTCAAAGGCCGGAAAAGATGCACTGAGAAATCACCACTGGAGACCCATAAGCAAAAGAGCATGGCGTGGGCCATGAATTTTCACCGTTTTTACAGTGCCATTAAGACTCTGGCCCATGCCTTGAATGCTGCATATTTCTCCAGATCTAGGAGGATAGTGAAGAAGATTGAAGAGGGTTTGGGGCCTCCAAGGCTGCAGACCTGGCAGGTATGGGGTCCCAACAAGGACTTTGTTCCTTTGGTAAACAATTCAAAAGAAATAGATGGAAACTATATCAAGCTATATCAAGTGTTACAGGACTCCAACAAGCCTTTGTCAATAATGTTCACAAAAATGGGAACTATGACAGATATATTAAACACTGCTAATATTTAAATGATGTGTGTATTTTAAAATAAATTTCTATATGGATGGGTTTGTGACTAGCATCATAAAATTTTACCTTCATAAATCTGAAGGAGTCCCTTAGATCAGTGGTTGCCAAACAGTGGGCCAGGGACCACCGGTGGTCTGCAAGAAAATTTTGGTGGTCCACAAAGAAATGTCAGCCCCAAAGCAATTAATCCAGGCTGAAGGGAACACTAGGCTATGCTGCCCAAATAGCCCGCGGGAACATAACACTTGCATCCCCTGCATTGCGAACAATATGAAGTAGTGAGGGGAGGGGGGAAGGGCGGAGGATGGGAACTTGCCCTATTTGCCCCACACACCTGGCCTGGCCATCGGGCTTCTTCTATCAACATCTTTCTTCTGCTTCTGACTGCACACAAGGAAACAGCAAAAGTCTTTCTTTCTTCCTCCCAAACTCTTCCAGAAATGAGTTTCTGGGACCCTGCAAGGCATCCTGCTCAAAGAGGCTGCACCAGCAAAGACTCATTTCTGGTGGAGTTTGGGGGAGAGAAAGAAAGACTTCTGCTGCTTCTGCTGCTTTCCTTGCATGAAGCCAAAAGTCTCTCTGTTGAGGTAAGTCCCTGTCAGGAGAATGAGCATACACAGGGAGATGTAGTGAGAATAAGACACACACAGCACACAGCCACACGGTATAGTAAAATGTAGATTTTTACTTCCAGTAAAACAGTTAAGCAAAGTTCAACAAAACAGTCCAAGTTATTCACAGTTAAAGCAGTCAGTTTTCAGTCCAGGGATAATCCATATAACAAGGTCCAGTATCAAAAACAATTCAGTAACAGACTTACATCAAATCCAAGAATAACAGTCAATATGGAAACGTAGGGACAACAACACTCTCAGCAACAGGACAGAAACAGAAGAAGCCAGGTTTCTGGCTCCATCTTATGGCTGTTTGAGGAACCACACCCAATTACAATTTTAGCATTCCCTTAAAGAGACAGTATTAAAATCTCTATCCTGGTTTATATGTTTTCTAACCCAATTGTTAGGTGACTTACATTCCTAACACTCTCTCTCTCACCTCCTGAGAATGGAGCTGGAGACAGTATCCTGCGATCCCAAAAAAATAATGTTTGATCAGTAGGAAAACAGGTTGAGGAATTTTCCTGCAGACTTTTTTGGGCATTTTCCAAGGGTCTCTGGTCCGCGGGATTTAAAATTATGAGCTTGGTGGTCCCTGAGGTCCAAAAGGTTGGTGACCCCTGCCTTAGATCATCTAGACCAACCTCTCCTCTCTGCAAAAATCCCAGTTAAATCTTTTCTGACTGATGGCTGCTTAGTCTTTGTATTAAGAAAATCAGTGAAGAGATGGCTTGATTTCTCTGCTTCTCTGGCTCAACACTAAAACTCCTTTTAAGTTTTTTTTCCCCTCTTATTCAGAATCTTCTCTCCTGTAACTGATTTCTTTTTTCCATGCTTACTGTCTAGAAATAATATCATACAGTTCTTAAGTGTGTGTATAACATCTTTCAGTTATTCCCCATCTAAGAGCTTCTATTAGCTGGATAATAAATCAATAAATCAATCAATTAATAAATCAGAATAGCAGAGCTACAAGGGACCTTGAAGGTCTTCTAGTCCAACCCGATGGTCAACAGGAGAGGTTATACCATTTCATACAGGTGGCTGTCCAATCTCTTCTTTAAAACCTCCAGTGATGAAGCACCAACAACTTCTGAAGTTCTTACCCCAGATAATTATCCTCACTGTTTGGAAGTTTCTCTTAAGTCCAGGTTGTTTCTCGACTTAATTAGTTTTCATGCATTGTTTCCTGTCATGCCTTCTGGTGTTTTTGAAAATAAGTTGATTTCCTCTTCTTTGCTAGGCAGTTAACTAAGGTATGTAGGAAGCAAATCACAATAGCAATGGGGCATTTCAACTACCCTGTTAGCAACTGGGAGACAAACTCTGCACCAAGTGGAAGAACCAGTAGGTTTCTGACAAACCTGCCAGACAACCTTGTTTCCCAAAAAGTAGAGAATAAGGGGATCAACCATATTGGACTTAATTCTCACTAACAGAGGTGAAATGATAGACAGTGTTGAAGCTACAGGAGCCTTGAGGGGAGTGATCATGCAATATCATGCAATATTGGAATTCAACATTATGCAAGCACAAGCAATAGGACCAGTCAAACTAGAGTCTTGGACTTTAAGAGAGCTAATTTCAATAAATTTAGAGAAAGCTTGAGAAAGATTTCATGGATGAGACCCTCAAGGGGAAAACAACTCAAGAAGCTTGGGAAATTTTGAAAAGTGAGATTATAAAAGCCCAGTCTAACATAATACCAATGAAGAAGAAAAATAACAGCTCTCAGATATCTGCATAAAAAACTCTCTGACAAATTGAAAGACAAAAAGGACAAGTATAAAAAGTAGAAAGAGGGGAACATAACTTAAGACAGATTATCACCAATAGCTGAAGCCTGCACAGATGAAGTGAAGAATGCTAAGATTCGCAATGAACAAAGTCTTGCAACAAAGGTAAAAAGTAACAAAAAAAGCTTCTTCCAACATGTTAAAAACAAGAAAAAAATTCAAGGAAAATATTGGTCCATTGCTGGGAGAAAGTGGCAAGAAGGTGACAAACAACAGGCAGAAAGAAGAACTATCTGTCTTTACACAAAGGGAAAAAAGAGCCCAACCTATCAAAAACAGCACCACAAAAAACAGATTAGGAACAAAAGTTAAAATAGGGAAGAAAATTTCCATTTTTTGAAGATAGCGGCAAAACTTGTTCTCCGTACTAAGAATTTTTGCAGGCTAGACCACTGTAAAAGAAAGATTTCATTTAGAACCGATGAAAAGGGATAAGTTACCAAATTTCTTGCTTTTGAAATTCTTTTATATTCCCATTCTAGTTCCATCCCTTTCTGCAGAAGAATGAGTTTTGCAATTTTTCTAATTAATTTTCTAATTTTCTAATTGTAACTTGGATCAAAATGGAGATGTAACAGCTGATTTGAAGTTCATTAGCTGGGTGTTTCTCCGCAAAAAGAATCTCATGAAAGACCAACTCCTGACTTTTGAAGGACAGAGAATTATTATCAACCAAGGTCATCTGTCATGGCTAAAGTTGAACAACAGGGTAGGAGAAATATTGATGTCTTTTCTCTATTTTCCAAAAGGTTTTGACCAGTGGTGGGATTCAATTTTTTTTACTACTGGTTCTGTAGGCATGGCTTGGTTGAGGTAGCAGGGGAAGGATACTGTAAAATCTCTAGTCAGAGGTAGTATTCGTCGGTTCTCCAAACTACTTAAAATTTCCATTACTGGTTCTCCAGAACTGGTCAGAATCTTTCCTAATACCAGAGGTAATGATGGACAATTTAAAAGGAAATATGACTTAGATTTGCATTTTGCTTGTAAGAGGGTACTTCATCTAAAAACCCCTTGAATGCAATTGTTGATATTGATTCTTAGCTTCCTTAAGTCAATCTGGGGGGAGGGAACAAAGGCTCTAAATTTGACTAATAACAAATATGAGTTTGTTCTTCTATGGCAGTTATTGTTACCTAATTGTAGACCTTGTCTTGGATAACTAGCTGGGCCTTAGGCATTCCCACATACGTGCTGCTGCAAAAGATTCCTGATTTACACTTAGTGAGGGACACATTCTCACAAACTTATATTTACCTCATATCACTACAGTACTAGAAACCAGTCACTTTTATTTCAAGAGCATGTCAGCATGTCAAGATGGTTAATGCTATCATATTATCTTTGGAATTAATTGTGTTTCTACTTAGTCTCTTCCTCAGTCCAAATGTGCAGGAAAATGTCTTCCTGGATTTGTCAAGCAGAAGCGAGAAGGAGAGCCATTTTGCTGCTACGACTGTGTTCCTTGTCCAGAGGGGACTATCTCCACTCAGAAAGGTGGTTGAAAGCTCTTTTGGAAGTGGATTCATCCAGAACAATTTTTGCTAAAGTAACAGATAAAAGATAATCAGAGTTGAAAGGGACCTTGTAGGTCATTTAGTCTTACTCCCCACCCAAGCAGGATACCCTACACCATTTCTGACAAATGGCAGTCCAATTTCTTCTTGAAAATTTCAAGTAATGGTATTCCCACAACTTCCGAGGGCAAGCTGTTCCATTGGTTGATTATTCTCACTGTCAGAACGTTTCTCCTTATTTCCAGGTTAAATCTCTCCTTGTTCAATTTCCACCCATTATCCCTTGTCTGGCCTACAGGCACTTTAAAAAAATAACTTGACCCCTTCCTCCCTGTGGCAGCCCCTCAAATATTGGAAGACTGCTGTCATGTCTCCCCTGGCCCTTCTCTTCACTAGACTAGCCAGGCCCAGTTCCTGCAACCGTTAATTCTATGTTTCAGCCTTCAGTCCCCTAATCATCCTGGTTGCTCTTCTCTGTACTTTTTCTAGAGTCTCAACATTGTTTTTATTATGTGGTGACCAAAACTGGATGCAGTACTCTAAGTGTGGTCTTATTAAAACTTTATAGAGTGGTATTAGTACCTCACTTGATCTCGATTGTATCCCTCTGTTAATGCAACTTAGGATGGCATTAGCTTTTTTTGGCTGCTGCTGCACATTGCTGGCTTATATTCAGCTGGTTGTCCACTAAGACTCCAAGATCCCTCTCACAGTTACTGTTATTGAGCCTGGTTTCACCCAGTCTATATGTGTGCCCTATATGTGTGAAAGTTAAAGGACAAAATGAACGTCAACAGATTTTTTTTTGTATATTTTCAAATTGCACAATTTTTTTTTTATCAAAATGAAAAATAGTAAAGACCTTGATGGGGGTTGGAGAATATGGCATCTTGGGCAAGTTTTGCTACTGCCAAAGAAAATATCTCTTTCTTTTTTTAGTTTGGATCTGTCTTTCTACATTTATCTTTCTAGGAACATTTCAGTTCTTCAAAACTGGGGGAATTGTCTTAGGTCCATTTCCTGAAAGGATTATTGCAATGCTTTCTACATGGGCCTCCCATTTTGGATCACTGGAAGGTATCACTGGTCCACAATGAGGTCGTGTGGCTAATTACTGATGAATCTCATTATACCAATATTACCGCTAGTCCCATAGTCATTTCAGATTATTTGCAGGACTACCTTTCTCTGCCAGTCAACTACATTTCAGAAGATACATACTCTGAGTCCAGTATGGTACTAAGGAAGTACCATCTTGAAGGACCCCAAAAGTGTGCTATAAGATAAGCTGGTTATTTATAACTGATTATTTACCTGTAATAATCTGGGAAACTATGAAAATTCTGCAGATTACACAGGAAAGCAAAGAAAAGGTCCTTGGATTTTCCCCAATTTCATAGATCTTAGCTTTATATGGTTTAGAAAATGATGTTTTTGTATTTTCTTTCTGAAATACATCTTGGAAAATGCTGCTGGTATCAGCTGTTGTCCCAATAAGGTATTTCTTGAAATGTAAAGGATATATTTTTAAAGAAATGTTGCCTTTTTATTTTCTCAGATACAGAAAAATGCACCAAGTGTTCAGATGATCAATATCCAAATGAGGACCGAGTTCAATGTATCCTTAAAGTATCAACCTTCTTGTCTTATAAAGAATATTTGGGCTTCATCCTCATCTCTTTTGTCCTACTCTTGTTCCTCACTACTGGTCTTGTTTTAATCTTATTCATTAAATACCAAGAGACTCCAATTGTCAAAGCCAACAATCGGGACCTCTCTTACATTCTCCTGGTCTCCCTTCTGCTTTGCTTCTTGACTCCTCTTCTCTTCATTGGCCATCCAAGGAAAGTCACCTGCCTTCTCCAACAAATGGTTTTCAGCATCATCTTCTCAGTTGCCATTTCTTCTCTCTTGGCCAAGACAATCACGGTTGTGCTTGCTTTCCTGGCCACAAAACCAGGAAATTGAGTGAAAAGGTGGTTAAAGAAGAGCTGGGCCAACTCCATCATCCTTTCTTCTGCTGCTATCCAAATTATCATCTGCTCCATCTGGTTTGGAGCTGCTCAACCATTCCCTGACTCTGACTTCCACTCCCAGCCTGGAGTGATCATCCTGCAATGCAACGAAGGGTCCATTGTCATATTCTACATCACCCTCAGTTATCTGGGCTTCCTGGCTGCCATCTGCTTTACAGTAGCTTTCCTAGCCAGGAATCTTCCTGGAGCCTTCAATGAAGCCAAACTGATCACCTTCAGCATGCTGGTCTTCTGCAGTGTCTGGATCTCCTTTTGCCCACCTACCTAAGCACCAAAGGAAAATACATGGTGGCGGTTCAGGTCTTCTCCATCTTATCCTCCAATGCTGGGCTGTTGGGCTGCATCTTCATCCCCAAGTGCTACATTATCCTTCTTAGGCCAGACTTGAATACCAAAAAGCAGCTTATGGCCAAAACAAATGCAGAAATGTGAAACCTAAGAATTTTCGCTCTCAACATTTTCCAAGAGTCCAAATCTTGAATATGGTGCAAGATGTTCTCCATACATGAGTGGGCCAATGCTTGGGAAAATTAAATCCCAGTTAGAAAATAGTGTCCTCAATCTTTCCCAGCTAATAGCAAGATGGTTACTTAGCTCTTTTGAGTAGTTGAATTACCATATCTATTCTATGCCCTTAGCTGAGCCCTGAAATGCTCCACCAAGATATATTTAATATGACATTTGTACAATGGGAATCTTGTTGATACATCAGAAAACATTGTATAATTGCAGGGGGCTGTAGAAATGCCATTATATTAGTTGTATGATAATTTATCTGCAATTGGGGTTCTTTGTCCTATTGGATCCAAGATCTCAGCATCATCAATATAACACTGCATTTTATCCAGTGTGCCATCATGGCTCATTATTATAAATTACTATAAAGATGGTGGTTGTTATGAAGCAGCAAGTGATTTATCCTCTTTCTGGCAGAAATGTGGGCACTGGGAGTGGTTAACTGCTCATTCCTCTCAGTCATTGCATCTTTTTATTCATCCCTACTGTTAGGGATAACATTGTTTACCCTAACTGGTTTAGGTAAAACAATAAATATGTTATCATGGTTTATAAGTTAAAGTGTCTGCAACTTTAAATATAGGAATGTAATTAAGGGAGTGGTTGTGAAAAGCACCATAAAAGAAGCAAGGAAGGTCAGCTTGCTCTCTCTGGCTTGATGATCCCTAATTACTGGATAGACTGAAGACTGCGTTTTTCCCCTACTGAAAATGAGAGACAAAGGACTGATTTGTAAGTGAACTGACATTGGATATTCTACACGGACTTTGCTAATTGAATATCCTTGAATGGACTGACTAAAATGATACATGACTAATGGACTGTTATTTTGACTTTGCTATAAACTCTAAATGGAATAAACTATCTTTTGATAGCACAAGCGTATCTGTTATTTTTACTGTATGTTAATAGACATACAAACATATCTCACTCATTTATCTGTGTGCCTATCTGACTAACGCTGCACATTCTGTTTAGCTTGTCTCCTTAACTCTGGTTGGGGAACCCAGGCTTAACACCTACAGTCTGTGAAGATTGTGCAAAGCAGGACACAAAACATTATGGACATACTTGTGGGTTTTTGTAGGTGGCAAACAGGGCAGCAATCTCAAAGGAGGTGTCAGTCTCAGTCACTTCAAGGACAATGAAAAGCTCTTTCTGCCTTCTATAGCTAAAGTTAGGAACAAGGGCAGAGGTGGGATTCAAATTTCTTAACCACTGGTTCTGTTGGTGTGGCCAAATGTGTGGGTGTGGCTTGGTGGTCATGTGACTGACTGGGCATGGCTTGTATGTAAATATTATAAATATTTAGCTAAATATTGATTTTTTTTATAAAAAAGAGCAACTTTTACCCAAAATCAGGCAAAGCAGGCAGGCAGATTGAGTTGCTCACAGAATCACAGATTCACTCAGAGATCTACCATTCTGCCATTGGCTACCTGAGTCTGCACTAAAAAATAGAAGCTTCAGTCCTAAGGAAAGTTCAGCTCTGCTTTTAGACTAGCTAGAAAGTAAGAAATCCAATGATTTCTTGCTTTCTAGTTAATCCAACTCTCCCAGCCCAGCAGAACAGTTAATGGCGGGGGGGGGGGGGAAATAACAACTTAGCAGGCAAGTTTGATGATGTGCATGCCAGATAAGGAGTGAGTAGGCAGAGTGGGACCAGACAGTGGTGCGATTTGCCAGTTCTCCAGCAGGTAGATTCCCACCCCTGGTGAGAGTGCATTTTGCATGTGTGTGTAAACCATTTCCAAAAAACCTCAATTATGCCACCCAGACAGCTGACAAGCACTGAGCATGGATGCACAACATTTCAAATTCCTTTTCTTTCCCGCTTTTACAACCTCACCTCTGCCACACAAAGCAGTTGAGGTTGAAAAAGCAGGAACTAAAGGACAGCCAAGAGCTCAGGAGGGCGGCTGGGCCAAATAGAGCAGTAGACACCAAACCAGTTTGGTGTCTGCTGCTCTTCAGATCTACTGGTTCTACTGGGCCAAACTGGTAGCATCTCACCTGTTGTGAATCAATAAATACTTAATAAAGATTATTAAGAGCTTCAAGCAAAGTGCAGGGCTCTGGCCCTGCACTTCTGATTGGCCGATAATAGCGACATCGGATTGGTCCGTTCAGGAGAATCTGATTGGCTATTAACGAGCCTCTCCCATTGGTTAATGGAGCTAGCGCTCCCTGTGTTTTCATTGGTTAAATAAGTTAAGAGTTGCCTATATAAAGGGGCCCATCGTGGCCATTGAGCTGAGCTGTTTCACATGTAAATAAAGAGTTTGAAGTTCACTGTTTCACTGGCTCGTCTCCATCCTTGCACCCATGCACAGAATTTAACATCACCCCTGAACATGGGCCTCCCCAGCAGAGAGCAGGTCCAGCATGGCATTCCCAAGTTCTTCTGGTGTTCAAATAATTGTCCTGGTGAATCTAATCCAGATGGACATTTGTAAGAAGCTGGAAATGTTGGTTAATCTCTTGGATGACAAATAAGAAATAGAGATCTTTGCAGCAGTGAATAGATGCTCTCCTAGTAAAAGCTAATATCAATCAATTATAATAAAGAGAACCAAAAAGAAAAAAAAAGATACAAGCTAAAAATGCAAAAAGCAAGAAAATAAACTTTAAAAAAATCAGAACACAAGTTAAAGAAACGATGATTGCTTGGGGGGGGGATTTTGGATATGGGGTAGACTTGGATAAATGGCAGAAATTATGGAATAGAAATTATAAATTAAGAATGTCAACAGCCTATAAAGAGAATTTATATAAGATGTTTTACAGGTGACATCTGCCCCAGGCAAGATTGGCAAAGATGTTTAAAGACAAATTGGTGAAATGCTGGAAGTATCATCTGATACATAGATCATATTACTATATGTGGTGGACATGTGCAGAAGCTAAAAGATACTGGGCTAAAATATACACATGGTTGGAAAAAATGATAAAACAACACATAGATTTAAAACTGGAGGTATTTTTATTGGGGATTTTGCCTGAAAACTATAGCAAAGAAGTAACACATTTGATTATTCCTGTATTAACAGCAGCTAGAATTGTATTTGCTCAAAATTGGAAAAATTGGAAAATTCTGACGGAGGAGGAGGTGCTTAAGAAAATAATGGAATGTGTAGAAAAGAGTAGATTGACATTAGCAATTAGGGAGCAAGATGAAAGGGAATATTATAAGATTTGGGATTTATTTTATGGATGGTTAGAAAGTAGAGTAAGAAATTAAAGAATACAGTAATAATGATATACTGCAATAGATCATTCTGAATAAGATACAACATGAATATAATCTAGCAAGAGTTGGGATTTGCTCACAAGGACAGCTGGAAACTGAAATTAAAAAATCCTAATGACATTGTAATAATGATATAATATGATATACTAATATTGACTAGAATTTAATATGAAAACTCAACAAGAAATGTATAAAAATATTGTACACAAGATATATGTACCCAGCCAACGCACTTTATAACTGAAAGAAGGTTTTATTTGTTGTTTTTGTCACAAAAACTCCCCCCCCCCCCAAAAAAATCAGAATAATATAAATAAAGCTATATGTTTAGTTCGTCTTAATCTGTAAAGAACCTCATCTGCCAGTCTTTCCTGAAATTAGTCATTCAGGGTGACTTCATTTTGCAAAGGGTGTTTTCCAATCCAAGCATCTATGGTAGGGATGTCAAACTCACTTTGTCACATGATGTAGCGTGACTTTTTTCCCCTTCACTAAAATGAGGATGGCTGTGGTCAGCATGTGATGCATCCAGCCCATGGGCTGTGAGTTTGACACCCCTGATCTAAGATAATGAAAGGATTATTAGAGCATACACAGAGTGTGCCTAACTCGACTTTTGAATCCTTGCTGAGCTGAGCTCCATTGTAACGAAATGTGCCAACTGCAAAGATAAAGCCTCTAGGCTCAACTGCCAATTAGCCTAGCTAAGTAACTTGTGAAATGCAAAATATGAATTCTGCCTGTATGCTGTAACTTAATGTAAGATGGCAACCCCCTAACAAAGCTCTGGGCTGTATGCCAGAAAATGTATTCCTTTAAGGTCCCTTTGTTTACTGAAATGCTGAGAAAAACATGAGGTTTGCATAATATCTGTTAAGTTCTGCGCATGGGCACAAGGAACAGAGATGAGACGGTGAATAGTGAACTTCAACTCTATATTAATCATTCTGAACAGAGCCAAAACCTTGGGCAGCAGCAGCCCTTTTATAGGCAAGCTGCTGATCTAGTAACCAATGAGAAACGTGGAGTGTTAACCTTTTAATCAATGAGAGTGGCTCGTTAACAGCCAATCAGATTCTCCTGAACGGACGAATCCGATATCGCTATTATCGGCCAATCAAAAGTGCAGGATTAGAACCCTGCTATTTCCTAAGGTTTGATAAAACTTTATTTAAGCGTTTTATTAGTTCATAACACCCCTTCCCCCGGGTTCCGTTTAGGGGGTGCGGTGATGTAATCTCTGAGGTATGAAGGTTGTTTTGGCTGTCTATTGGATTTACGCTGTCCCACCGGTTCTTGTCTGTAACCCTGTTTCGGTGGGACGTTTTTGGGCAAGTCGGGTACCGGTGGTTCCTCATTGGATGACTCGGTGCTGCTAATGTTCTCGTTGTTGTCCTCTGGCCTTTGCGGGCTTGCCTGTGTTGAGGTGTTCCTCTGTGGTGAGGACACGCCCTTCCCTGATTCTTCTTCATTCGTTATGCCCGATTGCTGACTTCTTTCGTTCCTGCTTTCCGCCATCTCAAATTTGGTTTCTTTGACATCCCCTCCCCCCTCAGTTTGGGAGTTACCGGAGTCGCGGAAACTAGATTGTAGCCTCGAGCGAAGCTGATCTATATGGCGTTTCCATATTTTTCCATTGCAGGTTTTCACCCGGTACGATAATGGGTCCAGTGGCTTGAATTACAGTTGCCTCGACCCACAACAGTTCACCAGAAAGTTTCTGGCAAAAACTAAGTCATCTATCTTGAACTCGCGGCATTTTCCGCTAGATCCACAGGGTTTCTCTAGCTCATAAGACGGGTGAAGCCGGTCGAGGTGGGAACAGAGTTTGCGTCCCATCAATAGTTCAGCTGGAGTCTTGTTGGTGACGCTGTGCGGAGTGATGTGTTGGAGAAGGAGTATTCTGTTTATCTTATCTTCAATGTCCCCATAGTCCATTTTGTAGAGTTTTTTTTTAACAAATTGTACCATGCGCTCGGCTCTTCCATTAGCCGCAGGGTGCAATGGCGAAGTTAGCACATGGCGAATACCCCGGTCTGCTAAGTATTGTTCAAAGGGTAGAGCGGTAATCTGGGGTCCGTTGTCGGATAACAGAATGTCTGGCAGTCCATGCATCGCAAATAACCTGTTCAACTTCTGGATGACGGACTCGGTTGTAGTACTCTTCATTTTGTGGATCTCGAGCCAGTTTGAATAGGCATCCACTGTTAGGAGGAACGTATGTCCCTTAGTAGGTCCTGCAAAGTCAATGTGGATGCGGGACCACGGTCCCCGGGGTGTTTCCCATTCTGTTGGAGATGGTCACTCAGTTTTGCTTTTTGATCAGAAATAAAGCTGATTATCAGTTGCCTTGTGTTCAGAGTTTCACTGAACTTACCAGATTCTGAGCCACACTCAAAAATCTTACAGTGTGAAGAGTGAAATTCATACACAGGGATCCTTGAGGTAAACTGTCAACTCAAAACTATTTCTCTGGTCTTTTAGAGTTGTCAGCAGAAAGGGAGTGGGGGAAAGTAATGCATACCTTAAATATTTTCATAGATAATTGCTAGGCGGCCAAAGCTTCTGACATGCAAGATTATTACTGGAGAACATGATCGATGACTCTTAGCTATGGATGTGTCCCATTGGAGAATATACATCCAGTGGGTGGGGGAAGACTAGGGTCAAGGGTGAGATGAATGATGTGTCTCAGAGTCAGCTATACCCAGGTAATGCCAACATTCTCACTCCTAATAAATGATTTTTTTTTTTAAACTTTGAGATATGTGGCTAGAGACTCATGATTTGAATGGAGGTAGATTGTCAGAGCCCTGACATAAACATCATTTCCACCAAAGAGAAGAAATGGAACACAGCCTTTTATTTGGGCTGACACTCCTTGAAGTGTTGCTGCAGCCAACTATCACTGATCAGAATATTTGTTCTGTGGCTGGGCAACTAACTTAACGGAATCTCCCTTCTGCTCCCCTTTCTCCTGGGCCAATGCAAGTTAACACTTTAAGAGCCAAAATATACAACAAAGGGGACATAGAACAGCCTTGACATGTCCCCTTCTCGATATCACATGGTTTACTTAGATCACTGTTAAGCCTGGTTTCCCCAACCAGGGTTAGGGAGACAAGCTAAACAGAATGTGCAGCTTAGTCAGATAGGCACACAGATAAATGAGTGAGCTAAGCTTGTATGTTTATTAACATACAGTAAAAATAACAGATACGCTTGTGCTATCAAAAATATAGTTTATTCCATTATGAGTTCATAGCATAGTCAAAATAACAGTCCAATAGTCATGTATCATTTAGTCAGTCCATTCAGGGATATTCAGTTAGCAAAGTCCATTTAGAATATCCTATGTCAGTTCACTTACAAGCCTGTCCTTTGTTTTCTCTCCCGTTCGAGCAATGCAGTCTTGTTTCTTTGCAGTAATCAGGGATCATCAAAGCCAGAGAGAGAGCAAGCTGTCGTCTTGCTTCTTTTAAAGTGCTTTCACAACCACTCCCTTAATTACTATCCCACAGTTAAAGTTGCAGACACTTTTAACATACAAACTATGATTACATATTATTATTTACCTAAACCAGTTAGGGTAAAACAATGTTATCCCTAACATTCTCCCCTTTTAGGAAATAATAATAAATATAACTATTTACATCTTTAAATCATATTTGTTACAACTCTCTTTAAACTTAGTTACTCCTTGAGCTTTTGTAAATTGATCTGCAATGTTTTCTTCTGTCATGCAGTATTCCAATTTAATTAGCCCATTCTTTACAGATTCTCTAACATTTAAGTATCTTAAATCAGTATGTTTTGATCTAGTTTTTACAGCAATACTATTAGCTAACTTTATAGCTGCTTGGTTATCCTCGAACACAATAATGGAATCTTTTACAGTTATACCCATGTCTAATAATAACTGTTTGTACAAAATCAAGTCAGTGCATAATAATGACAGACATGAAAATTCCGCTTCCATCGTGGACAAGCTGATATGCTGTTGTCTGATTGACCTCCACCCTATTAGTGTTTTACCAAATAATATAGCCATCCCAGATGTTGATTTTCTAGTGTTTATATCAGTTGCAAAACTTGCATCTGCATAGGCACTAAGACTCAAATCACCCTTTGTTTCTATATATAATGCATGGTTCAGTGTTCCTTTAAGATATCTTAAAATTCTCTTTAATGATTGCCAATGACATTGTTGTGGATCTGAATTAAAACGTGCCAGCTGATTTACACTATAAGCTATATCTGGCCTTGACCAATTGCTTATATATGATAAGCTGCCAATCAAAGATTGATATGTGGACTTATCAAATTTGGGACTTTGATCATCAGTTTGGCAAACTTCCTGACTCATTGGAGTCTTTGCCGGTTTACAAAGTTCCATTTTAAACGTTTTAATTAATTGGCAAATTTTATCTTCTTGAGATATCTTAAAACCATTTTTTGTTTTGTTAATTGTCAATCCTAGATACTTTTTAATTTCACCTAAATGCTTTAATTTTATCTTTTTGGCTAATAATGATATAATCTCTTTAGCTTCATTATTAGTCTTAGTTATCAAAGCAATATCATCTGTAAATAATAACAATAATGACACCGTTCCATTATTTTCTCTTTTAAACACACATGGATCTGCTAAACCAGATTTAAAACCTATATTGTTTAACTCTTTCACAATATATTGGTTCCACTTAAACCCAGATTGTTTCAACCCGTAAAGACTCTTTTTGAGTTTCCAACAATCATTACTATTTATTTTATTGTCTTTTATACCTACTGGTTTTCTTAAATATATAGTGTGCTGCAATGGTGCATGTAGATAAGCAGTTTCTACATCTAAATGGTTAATGACATAGTTTTTCTTAGCTGCCCACACTAATGCTGCTCTTAAAGATGTTGCTTTAAGACTTGGTGCAAAAACTTCATCGTAATCAGATGCAGTTTGATTAAATCCTTGAGCTACTAACCTAGCCTTATGGGTAACAGTCCCATCATTTCCAGTTTTTACTTTAAATATCCATTTGCACCCAATGGATTTTTCTCCTGGAGGTAATTTAGCATCTTCATAAACTTTCATTACCTTTAATGAATTTAATTCTTTTTCCGTTGCCTTTTGCCAATTCTCCTGATCCTTAGCAGGATACATCCTAAGTTCATCTACACTAGTTGGAACTTTAGTTACTTGGCAAACTATACTTGCTTGATACCTATCAGGTGGTCTAGTTACACGTGTAGTACGTCTAGTTATTACAGGACTTACAGGTGGACTTTCATTTATTAACTCTTCTTGATTATCTAACTCTTCCTGATCAACTATTTCCTCTTGTTCTGGTCCTATTTGCTCTTCATGGACTTCTTCTTTAATTGGACTCTTCTTATAACTATTCTGTTCTTTCTGCCTTTTGCAGGGTTCATATAATTACTTCATTATTTAAATCTTGCTCTAATCTATTCCATCCTACATGTTCTAGGAATTTTGCACTAGCACTGGTATAAACTCTAGATGTACCTGGTTCCCAGAATCTATAAGATCTATGATTAGATGTATATCCTACAAAATATAATCTTTTAGCTCTATGCTGTCCTTTGTGTCTAAGTTGTGTAGGGATATGCACCCATGCTGGTGCTCCAAATGTGTGCATGTAACTTAAATCAGATTTTGTACCATGCCACAATGTGAATGGTAATTCACCTGTTGTTGAATTAACAACATTATTTAATATATGATTACCACACATTATTGCTTCTCCCCATAAATTGTCAGGTAATCCTGAATCAGACATCATAGATCGTGCCATTGATTGTAATGTTTGGCCTCTTCTCTCTATAAAGGCATTATGTTGTGGCCTATATGGTGCAGACATTTTATGTTGAATACCTAACATTCTTAGTCTGTTCTGGAATTTATTATTTGTAAATTCTGTACCATTATCTGTTATAAGAGTTACTAATTTCTTTTTAGTTTTCCTTTCTGCAAATTTAATCCAATTAAAGAGATTTTGATACGTTTCAGTTTTGCTCTTCATTAAATAGCAAAACCCATATCTAGAATAATGGTCCATTATACTTAGTATGTAACGAGCTCCTCCTACACTTTGTTTTTTCGGACCTATTAAATCTGCAAATAATACTTCTAAAGGTTCTTTGGTCGTAAATCCATCAACTCTATCAGCCGGTGTGACCCTGGCCTTACTTTGATTACAGGCATTACATTGCAAATACTTATTACAAGGTTTCAAACTTATTCCCTTAGATAATTCAATAGTTTTCTTAAGTATTTTAAAATTTAAATGCCCTAACCTTCGATGTAACAAGTGAATACATTCATCATGAGGTTTCTTATTTTCATAAACTGTGTTAGCCACTTTTAAATCATCATCATTTAACACATATAATTCACCTCTTAAAGATGCAGTAATTTTCTTATTTTCTTTCTCAATTATGCAGTTATCTCCTTTAAAAGTAACTACATATCCTAGTTTAACTAAAATTCTAACTGAAATTAAATTAAACTTAAGTTGTGGTACATATAACATTTTTACATTCTCTTTTATAAAAGAACAATATGCTATACCTTGACCTTTAGCTTTCAGTTTCCAGCCATTGGCTAACGATATCTGCTGTGTACTCTTGGACATTTTAATAAAATTTCTGTTATCATTTGTTATACAATGTGATGCTCCATTATCAACCACCCATAAATTATTTTTTACAGCTCCGTTAGTATACATGGCTAACTCTAAATTTTTATTTATCTTTTGATGACTTTTAGTATTCTTGCCAGCGTTCTGGCGTTTTGCCTTTTTACAAAATCTTGCCAAATGTCCTCTTCCTCCACAATTAAAACACTTTTTAATTGCGTATGAAGTAGGAGTTTCATTATCTTCTTTTTGAGGTTGCTGCCTCCTTAAATCATCTCTTTCAAGCCTTCTTCTGGCCTCTTCAATCAATCTGCCAGTTATATCAGTTAAAGTTAGGCTTTCCTTTGGCAATATTTCAAGTGAAGTTACGTAGTTATCATAGCTTTCATCAAGTGAAGATAGAATTATGTAGACTTGATGTAGTTCAGAGAAAATAAGCTCTTTCTCGTGCAGTTCTTGAAAAATGCTTTGCATAGTTTTCAAATGACTCAGCATATCACCATTCTTATGGAGATGTGTACTGAAAAGTTTCCGTGTTAGATTTATGTGAGCACCAACATTATCTCGAACATAAATCCTCTTCAGCTTCTGCCAACACCCAATAGCTGTTTTCTCTCCGTGGATATAAACAAGTTGTATATCAGTTAAGGTTAAAGCAATAATGCAAATAGCTTGTTGATTTTTATGCATAAATTCTTCTATCTTTAATCTGTCTTCCTCATCCTCTGGATCCCATTCTTCTACGTTTGGTGGATTTTCAATTATGTTCCACAAACCTTCTCTTCGTAGAAGCAGACTACATTTCATAGACCATGATACATAGTTTGTTCCATCCAACTTGGATATAAGGGACAAACTTTGTAGATTGACTTGTGCCATGTTTTCTTATATGGATATAAAACTATAATTAATAAAACACAGCTGTCTGTTTACTGTAATGTATAACAACACAAACTCTCACTTTTACATAAATCTGCTTTATCCTAGTTAAACTGAGTTTGCAGCCTCTGGGCCCATAACCAGTGTTAAGCCTGGTTTCCCCAACCAGGGTTAGGGAGACAAGCTAAACAGAATGTGCAGCTTAGTCAGATAGGCACACAGATAAATGAGTGAGCTAAGCTTGTATGTTTATTAACATACAGTAAAAATAACAGATACGCTTGTGCTATCAAAAATATAGTTTATTCCATTATGAGTTCATAGCATAGTCAAAATAACAGTCCAATAGTCATGTATCATTTAGTCAGTCCATTCAGGGATATTCAGTTAGCAAAGTCCATTTAGAATATCCTATGTCAGTTCACTTACAAGCCTGTCCTTTGTTTTCTCTCCCGTTCGAGCAATGCAGTCTTGTTTCTTTGCAGTAATCAGGGATCATCAAAGCCAGAGAGAGAGCAAGCTGTCATCTTGCTTCTTTTAAAGTGCTTTCACAACCACTCCCTTAATTACTATCCCATAGTTAAAGTTGCAGACACTTTTAACATACAAACTATGATTACATATTATTATTTACCTAAACCAGTTAGGGTAAAACAATGTTATCCCTAACAATCACCATTAATCATAACTGGTGTCTTCTGACACTAAATTCCTTGAATAAAATTCTCAGCAAAGTTCAGATCTTCCAGAATTTTAAGTAAAAAAAAGACCAATTCAACTTCCAGGTCCCCTCAAACTAGCTTCTGAGTGGATGTGGGAAGAGAGCATGTCTCACCATCCACCACAACTGTGGGCACTGCCTGTTCTGACCCAGCTTTCATCCAAATTAAGGAAACAGAAACTTAGTGTAAAATCAAACCTATTTTAATGCAACACTGGGGATTTCTTGCATTCCCAGCCAAAACTCATCAGACACAATTCTCTGAGATAAGCTCATGCCTTTCAGGGTTGTAAAAGGCTGCCAAGAAACTGAAGTCCAATTACTAGAATATAAACCGACAAAGGTTCCAGCAAAGACAAACCAGAGTTCACAGGGCTTTGATAATGAATGAGAATCTAATGAACTTCTTTGCTTCCTGCAAAGAGCATGTCATCGAGGGCTGACTTTTATCCCTAATGGGAGGAGCAATCATCTTCCAGCCTTACTCCCGAGTCGCCCCTGCTGCTTCAGCTGCTCTCTCCTTCTATCAGCTCTGTGCACATGCACACTGGGGACAGGCTCTCCAGTGTCCTTTGCTTCACTACTGCCAGACTCCGAAGCCTCCGAAGGCAGCACCCCACTCTCAGATAGTCCTGGCCCCATCCCTGCATCAGGCACAGGACCCTCGTCTGAGTCCTCCTCAAACTCCCTGACTGGTTCCCTTTCATCCTCACTGTCCAGTACCTCTGCCGTCCACACCGGCTGCCAGTAAATCACAACACTGCCACCATCTCACCTGCAGAACTCACAGCCCATTCTTTATTTAACAAACCAAGGAACTTCAAAATATAGAGGATTTCAGTGTCTTATGTGAATTGAGAAAGACAACACAGAGAGCATCAAGGGGAAAAAAACCTTTAAATCCCTCCTTTAACTTTCTCTCTATTTACTCAATGATACAAGCTATCACTTTCCTGTTTTTTAGTCATATTCCAAATCAATATTTCTAGAACAATTTGGAAATGAAATTTCATTTCAGACACAAGGAATTTTAAAATCAGCTCCAATTTAAGATACATAAATGAAGGTTTAAAATAAAAGAAAATCATGAACAGGCCCAAGTCTTAACTTTAGACAGGGTTCAAGGGACTGATTGCCTCCATAGCTTTGGATGACCTTGCCCAGGAGACTTCGAAGGAGATAACCATCTTACAGGATAGCAAAAGTTACCTGATTGTTGATATATCTTCATCTATTTTCTGGACGAGTCCTGTCAGGAAGGACCACAACCATTAGAGAACAGTGCTTCCAGGGGTGAATTTGTAATTTTTCATTAACATCCTTTTATCTAGCTTCTACTCTACAAATGGGACTGAGAAGTAGTTTAGGATCCCAAGAGGAAAATTTGTTTCTCAGTGTAATGCTCACAATTCTGGGTTTGGCACATCTTGAACTGCACTGAGAAATTTGACAGGATAAAGTCAGCAGCCAAAGCTGTTGGCGCACAAGATTTTTACTGGAGAGCATGACTGATACTCTTGACTATGGATGTGTCCCATTGGAGAATATACATCCAGGGGGTGGGGGGAAGACCAGGCTAAGGGGGAAATGAATGATGTGTCATAGAGTTGGCTGCACCCAAGTAATGCCGACATGGTCACTCCTAATAAATCATTTTTTTTTTACTCTGAGAGATGCAGCTAGAGACTTTATGATTTGAATAGGGGTGGTTTGTCAGAGCCCTGACAGCAGAGTTGGAAATATTAATAACATGATGGGAAACTTTATCATGCTTGGTGGACATGTAAAAAAGCTATTTAAAAAATCTGGATCCAAATACATGCATTGATCCAGAGAATTTTAAAGATAATGTTCAATTGAAAGTCAGAATGTTTCTTTTTAGGATTGATGGATCAACAATTACAAAACTGCCACAGAAGATTATGCCAATAAATGATTGCCATGGTAAGATTACTGTATTCATAAAATTGGAAAGATTTGGCATTGCCCATCACAGAACAATTGTTGATGACATTGACAGAACTTGAGGGAATTAACAGATCGAATAATTTGATTAGAGAAAGAGCAATGTCAATATTTATCAATAACTGGAAGCCGATTATGAAATGTTGGTGCAAAAATTAAAAAAAACCAAAATTGCAATTTATGATTTTGATGATCAGTCAGGAAAGAAGAGAGACACAATGAAATTTAGTGAGAAAGTTTAAAATATAATTGTATTTATAACTGCTGTGAAGAATATTGGAAGCTACTTCTTTATATCTCTACATCTTTCTTTAATTTTTTCTTTTTGCAACTCTATGTGGTTCTGCTTCATCTTTAAACCATATTTCCAATCAGCCTCCATGTTTCCAGTGTCTTTCTCCTGGCTTGGAACGGAACCTAGAAGGATATTTCTTCCCTCACTAAGCTTACATGATTTTCTTCTGGGAACAAAATTAACCAAGTAATTGAAAGCCCAATACAATGTGTTCCACATGGATCTGCCCTTGAAGACTGCTTAGAAGCTACATACAGTCATACATACATACTTCAGTGGCATTGGCAGTTATGGGCATTGCCTATGTGTGCCATGTAACAATTCTGCTTTGTGAGCTGCCTTTGGTTTCTGGTTGCAATTTAAGGTGCTTTTTCTTTGGTTTCTGGTTGCAATTTAAGGTGCTCAGTATCACCTATAAAATCCTCTATAGCATGGGGCCTGGTCATTTGAGGGAATGCCTGTCTCCTATAATCTCTGCTTGTCTCATTTGGTGTGGCAGAGTCAGCATGGTCTGGAATGCAGCAATTAAGCAATGCTAGCTGGTGGACGCAGTAGCTCAGTGGCTAAGACGCTGAGCTTGTCAATCTGAAAAGTTGGCAGTTTGGTGGTTCGAATCCCTAGCACCATGTAACAGAGTGAGCTCCCATTACTTGGCCCAGCTTCTGCCAACCTAGCAGTTCAAAAGCATGTAAAAATGCAAGTAGAAAAATAGAGACCACTTTGGTGGGAAGGTAACAGCATTCCATGTGCCTTCGGGCATTTAGTCATGCTGGCCACATGACCATGGAGACGTCTTCGGATAGCGCTGGCTCTTTGGCTTTGTAACAGAGATGAGCACTGCCCCCTAGAGAAAGAAATGACTAGCATGTATGTGCGAGGGGAATCTTTACCTTTACCTTAGTTGGTGGAACTCAAGAAGAGGGCATGTGATCAGTCTGTAGGTGATGTAACCTACAGATCCCTTCCAACTCATCTGTAGGTCAGATCACCTACAGACTTCGATTCAAAGAAGTTGGCCAAACTGTTCCATTTTAGTCAACAGTCCATCTTAAAGTCTGAAGATATCTGAGACTTCCTAAGCTGCATGGAGTTCCACAAAATTCACAGTGAAGCTTCTTCTCCTTCACATTATCATAATCATAATTGTTTGCTCATTCCCTGGTGGCAGATCTCAAGGTACAGCACCCACCCAAAGAAAGTTATGGATGTAAACATCAGCCTAAAAAAAACAGAGCTGGATACTAGATGAGAAATGCTGTATGCCTAAAGAACCACAATGAGTGTTGGAGAGGAAGCATGAATTGCCTCTCTCCGCATTGGACATGATGTATTCCCAAGACCTCATTTGACTTAAGAAAAGGAGGAAACTCTACAACCCTTGAAAACAGGGTGTTGGGTTTTTTTGCTTCTGGTATGGTTTGAAAAAGAAGAAAAGGCTGTAAGGCAGAGTGTTGATTAAGGCAGACAAATGATCCTCCTGCTTCTCCTTCTCATGCTGTTTCCTCATGCCGCTGATAGGACAGTCACTTTGAAATGCCCTCTGAATCTGAAGAGGAATGAAGTTGACCCACTGAATTATTACAAGCCAGGAGACCTTCTTCTGGGTGGGATCATTGGTATGATGAAAGCAACCTTCCTCCCATACGATTTCAGCAGGAGCCCCTCTATAAAGTTTAATCGGTAAGTCATGCCAGATACCATGAAACTGCTTTTCTGCTGGTCTTTGCTAACATCCAGGCTTCCAGGCAACTCCAGTTTCATTGTCATCTTTCATCCATTGCTGTCTTCTTGTGTCAGGGGTGGAATTTGTGAAGCAAGGTTGGCCATGCTCCAGAGAGAACTCTGGAAAAAACATAGCTCTTCTTGACATGGCAACAAAGCCACAAAAGCTACATCTCTGTGTACCTTTTCAAGGTCCCTCCTAGATCAGGTTTTCAAGATCAATTGTTCTTGGGAGGAAAAGTTTGGGAGGGGGCAATACAGCCCCTGTGTAGTCTTCTAAATGTTGAGGTCCCTTCTGAAATGTGAAGGAGACACCCACTTGCTTTCCTGTCCTCTTAACTGAAGTGGCAGAGTGGGTTTCCTCCACACACATTCCATGTCTGATCATTAAATGATAAGAGTAGTTGGGGAAACTAAATTTCATAGGGGGGATTTGAAAATGACTTCTCTTTCTTCTGAAATAGAGAGGAAGATGGAGATATGGGATATGTCAGTGTTCCAACTAACCAACTCCAAACCAATAAACTCTGAGAAAACAATTTCTCAAAGTTCCATTTTATTAGAGTTGTCATATTGTCACAGCTGGGAAAACCCAAATCTGAGAGTGCCGGGTTTTCCCTTCCCAAAAGGGAAAGCAAAGATCCATTCCCTGCACCCACCAGGCCCAATCAAATCTTCATCCTAACTGGAGACATCCTGCCAGACACTCCTCTCCAGGTGCAGGGTGACATGTCCTTGACTCTCTGAGAAAGAATGTTGTTGTGTCTAATCTTCTACCTCACTATGAAATTCCCCCCTCCCAAATTCCCAAACACTAAATGTGGCAGCCTCGAAGCTTCCAAGTAAAATTATGGTTTCCAGGGCTGACAGGATAGCTGCCCAATATCTGACAGCCCAGCCTTGCAAGACTAAGAGCAAGGGATAGACATTTCAAGGGAGAGGGATAGTGTAACCACTAGGACAGATTTTGAAGCATGGGAAATATTTTACAGCTCAGAAGGTGGTGATTTCTCTCCCTGGAAGCATCTCAGAAAAGTCTGGATGACCACCTATAAAAAAAAGCACTTTTTCTCTTTACAATGTAAATATAACAACTGAACCTTTAGAGGTTGTCCATAATTGTTTTGGGCTAAAGAGGAACCTTAGAGGTCATGTATGATTTTCTCTGCTGAGAGAGAGAGAGAAATTTTGCCAGCATCTCAACTGAAATTATAGACAACAGGCTGGACTTGGGTTTAGACCAGGAATCCAATAAACAAGCAAGAAATTAAAGATATGTGCATGGGGGACACAGGAGACTTGCTGAGATGGAATCTATGGTTGGAAGTAGGACACAGTGAGCCAAATACAGCAATCTTGAGACTTGAGAATAGAATAGAATAGAATAGAATAGAATAGAATAGAATACAATACAATACAATACAATACAATACAATACAATACAATACAATACAATACAATACAATACAATACAATATAATAGAATTCTTTATTGGCCAAGTGTGTTTGGACACACAAGGAATTTGTCTTGGTGCAAATGCTCTCAGTGTACATAAAAGAAAAGATACATTCGCCAAGAGTCAAGAATCATAAGGTACAATAATAATAGTCATAAACAATCAAATCATACTAGGAAACAGTCGATAAAAATCATTAGGATACAAGCAACAAGCTAACAGTCATACAGTCACAAGTGGGAGGAGATGGGTGATAAGGAGTGATGAGAAGATTAATAGTGATAGGGTTTTAGATTTTGATAATATTGTAAGATATAAAGATCTATTACATCAAACCGGAGAGTTAAAGCATAGGAATCAAATACAAATTCAAGGAAAAGAGATAGCATGGTGGCCCTATGCGCAGATACAATCGCATTGCAAAAAAGATAAAGAACAATTTGGTTTTAAAATGACCAACCAAGAATTAGATAGAATTTGGCATGGAGAGGAAAGGAAGCTGATTAGTAAAATATATAAATATCTATTGGTTTACAAATTAAAAGCAGAAACAGTTAAAGAGTGTATGATAATTTTGGCAAAAAATGTGGGCCACAGTATTGAATTAGACAAGTGGGAACATATTTGGGAAATAAACTACAAACTAATTATGTCAGCCTCGTACAAAGAGAATCTCTATAAAATGGTGTATCATTGGCACTTGCCTCCCATGAGACTGGCTAAGATGTTCCCGAACCTCCCCCCAAACTGCTGGAAGTGTAACTGTGCCCAGGAAACATATTCCCATATGTGGTGGACACGTCCATATGTGCAGAAGTTTTGGAAAAATATCAAAAATTGGATTCTAAATATAACTAAACAAGAAATAAAATGTGAACCCAAAACCTTCTTGCTGGGTATGATAGACGCAAAAATAAAAAAAAAATCAACATTTAATCTTGCACATTATAACAGCAGCCAGAATAAGTTATGCTCAAAATTGGAAACTGTCTATTGTCCCTTCAGAGGAGATGGTCATTAAAAAAATTCACGAGTGTGCAGAGATGGACAGCCTAACCAAATTACTAAAAAAAAAAAACAATGATAGTGAATACTACAAAGTTTGGAACTGTTGGTATGAATGGTTAAAGAAAAAGTAACATTTGATAACTGAATAAGGTATGAAATTATGAAGGACGTGCATTTAATTTTAAAGTATTCTGTGAAATTAAAACATTAAAAGAACGAGGAAGGTATTGTAACAAGGTAGTTCACATCAATGTTGTGGGGTAAAAGAAAAAAAAAGAAAAGAAAAATGTAACCAATGCTCAACACCTGCTGCAAAATGTATCTATGTATATATATTTGTTTTCTTATATTTCTATATATTTGTTTATATATTTGTTTGTTTCTTTTTAAATGTTTTAAATATATGAAACTTAAATAAACTTTATTTTAAAACTAAAAAAAGAGAGAAGGAAAAGCATGATGTTCCAGAACAGAAGTCTCCAAACTTGGCGACTTTGGGACTTGTGGACTTCAACTCCCAGATTTCTCCAGCCAGTTCTGGGAGTTGAAGTTCATGACTTAAAGTTGCCAAGTTTGGGGAACCCTGCCCCAGAATTATATATAATCTCTACATGAAATCAAAGGGTTAAAAACATTAAGGGAGACTGGGAGATGTTCTGTAAGAGAATTAATAAAGATGACACATTTTGTTCCATTAAAAAAAGAAATCGTTAGGATACAAGCAACAAGGTTACAGTCATACAGTCACAAGTGGGAGGAGATGGATGATAAGGAATGATGAAAAGTTTAATAATGATAGTAGTGCAGAAGTACTAAATAGTTGGACAGTGTTGAGGGAATTATTTGTTTAGCAGAGTGATGGAGTTTGGGGAAAAAATGTCCGTGTGTCTAGTTGTTTTGGTGTGCAGTGCTCTATAGTGTCATTTTGAGGATAAGGAGTTGAAACAATTTATGTCCAGGATGTGAGGGATCTGTAAATATTTTCACAGCCCTCTTTTTGACTCGTGGAGCATACAGGTCCTTGATGGAAGGCAAGTTGGTAGTAATTGTTTTTTCCTGCAGTCCTAATTATCCTCTGAAGTCTGTGTCTGTCCTGTTGGGTTGCAGAACCAAACCAGACAGTAATAGAGGTGCAGATGACAGACTCAATAATTCCTCAGTAGAAGCTGTTCTCTTTGGTTTTGCCCAGGGAAAGCAGCCAAGAACTAACCAAACTAAGCCTCTACCTCAATCCACAGTTGAGATGTGTTATATATTTGAGTCGGCTCTTTTGCTGGGGTTCCTTTGGCCACTCTGTTTGGTCCATGGAGCTCAGTTCTCCACTGTTGGATCTTGAAAGCCTGTCTTTGCTTTGGACGAAATGGATGAAATTCAAGGTGTAAGAAGCAATCAGTGGGTGCAGGCAAGGAGTCTCTGGGGCTTGCTGGATCCCTTTCACCTAAATGGAAGTCTCTGACTTCAACCCTCCTGGAATCACATCCTTCAGGCCTATCATTCTTGGATGCCCCTGACTCTACTTCCTCTCCCTCCTATTCATCAGAAAATATATCCAGCTTCTGGGTGTTTCTGCAGGATCAGGCAAGGGACATTCTAGGGCTGAACATCCAAAATTATATAGTTCCTCTTCTGATTTTAAAGAGCTCTATTACAATGATTTTCCTCCTGTTTTATGATTGTTTTTGAACTATGTACAAATACATTTAATTTTTATTGTGCTTTTCACTACTTCACTTGATTGCATAGATATTGCTCAGAAAGCTATTTTATACAGGCTATTGGGTAAATGATGGTGGTGAGAAATTAAACTATATGGTTGATTATTTCTTGCTTTTGTATTATTATAGAAAAGAGTTGGAAGGGACTTTGGAGGTCTTCTAGTCCAACCCACTGCTTAGGCAGGAAATCCTACATCACAATATACAATATATTCTATTGTATTGTGTATACTACTCTTTTTGCAGACATGAAGTTTGACATGTTAGCGGATTGTTCTTCTTAGTTTTGGAATATCTAAAACCCTCTATGTATTTTAGGAGATATAAAAATGAGATTATTTTTATTAATGATGGTGTGAAATGTATATATTTTCAGCAAACTATCCATGTTTCCCTGGAAAATTCTCTCCTTCCTTTTTGCCATCCAGGAGATCAACCAGGATCTCCAATTGTTTTCCAACATCTCCCTGGGCTGTTATTTCAGCACAACCATGACTTTGGATGCTTTGTTGGATCTGCTTTCCACTGGAGAATCAAATATTCTGAACTACAGATGCGGAAGGCATACAAGACCCTTACTTGTTTTTGATGGGTCCAATACTGACATTGCCATCCAGATAACAAATACGATGGACATTTCTAAAATTCCACAGGTTTGTATGCGTGTGAGTCTGTGGGCTAAATCTACTCTGAATCCTCCATGAATTTAAAAGGGCAGCTTATGATCATAGAAATATTAGTCATATTGCAATTGGAGTGGCTCTAGATTCACACAGAGGGCAAAGGATTAAAACAGCCAGATCTAAAACACTATTCTGGCTATGTTCCTCCTATTTGAGGAAGAAACATCTTCTACTCAAGGCCAGGTCGGGAGGAAGTCCAACCTATGAGTAGACCAACCATAGAAACTGTCTCCTGAAAATAACCTTCCCCCCCCAAAACACTGAGGTCCTTCTATCATATAAAAAACACATTTTTCTACCATAGATTTATTTTATTTATTTTGTCAAGCAAATATTAGATAACAGGGATAAGTATAAATAGGATTATGAATATATGAAATGGATACAAATCAGAGGTGTATTCAGCAGACTCTGACCAGTTCTGGAGAACCGGTAGCAGATATTTTGAGTAGTTCAGAATACCACCTCTGTTCAGCCCCATCTATTATTTGCCTCCCAAGTCCCAGCTGATTGGCTGGGTCTTCTTTTGTTGCCCTGCACATGAAAATGGAGGTTAGTGGGGTGGGGAGAGAATGAGGATTTTACAGTATCCTTCCTCTGCCACACTCACCAAGCCATGCCCACCAAGCCACACCATGGCCACCAAGCCATGCCCACAGAACCGGTAGTAAAAAAAATTGAATCCCACCACTGATACAAATAAAAAGAGACATTAGGACAGGGATGGTAGGCATGTTGGTGTGCTTATGCACACCCTCTACAGGCCTCTTAGGAAAGGGGTGAGGTCAATAGTAGTCTAAGGTTAATGTTTTGGGGTTTGGGGGAAGAAACAACAGAGTCAGGTAGAGTATTCCAGGCATTGACCACTCTGCTGCTGAAGTTGTATTTCCTGCAATCGAGTCTGGTGTGGTTTACCTTGAGCTTGTATCTATTGTGTACTCATGTACTATTGTGGTTGAAGCTGAAGTAGTCATTGACAGGTAGCACATTGCAATAGATAATTTTATGTACTACACTTAGATCGGACTGAAGGCGGCAAAGTTCTAGGTTGCTAAGCCTAAAATTTCAAGTCTGGTGGCATAAGATATTCTATTGCAAGTAGAGGAGTGGAGAACTCTTCTCATGAAATAACTCTGGACTTTCTCAACTGTATTAATATCTGATATGAATTGCAGGTTCAGTTGCTAATATCTTGGCTTGGCTTTGACTCAACGTTTAGCTCAAGCATTTATTCTTTTCCAGATCAGTTACACTTTTGTTTCACAGAATCTGAGTGATAAAAGTGTCTTCCCCTTTTTCTACCAAGTGGTCCCCAAAGAAGGAGCTCAATACCTCACAATTATCAAACTGCTCCAGCATTTTAGATGGACGTTGGTCAGTCTGGTTGCACCAGACTCTGATGGTGGGGACATGTTATTCCAAAATTTGACGCCTTTGCTTGTTTGGAATGGCATTTGTGTTGTTTTATTCCAAAGCATCCCAGTGGCTGCCCATGAACTAACAGCTGATACTTATGAATTTTGCAAGTGGACACAAGTCAATGTCTTTGTTTGCTCCGGAGAGGTTGATACCTTTGTAGTGGGAATAATCATAACACAGCAGATAATTGAGTTCTGCATAGAAGTCACAATTGGAAAGCTCTGGATCACTTCAGCTATGTGGGATATTACTTTGGATTTACAATATATGTCACACATTTATCCATCCATCTATGGCTATATTTCCTTCTTGATCCAGACAGGCAGAAATGCCAAATGTGGTGATTTTCATTCTGTTCTCAGCTCTATCAAAGACTTTATCAACAAAGTGTTCCCTTGTTCCTATTCCAAGCATAGCTTGTCTGTGAAAGGATGGACAAGATGCCCAGAGAAAGAGAACACAAAAGCTCTGCCCCAAGAAGAGATTGAAACAATCCTGTCTCTTGACAGCTACATCATTTATCGCTCCATCTGAAGTGTGGCCAGAGCCTTAAATGCTGTGTATTCATCCAGATCCAAGAGGAAAGTGAAGGGTGAGAAAGATCAGTTGACTGTTCAGGTGTTGAAACCATGGCAGGTATTCTTTTTGCATATAGTACTGTTCTTTTATAATATTTTAACTGTAAACCTATCTAGTAGAGTAGAGTAGAGTAGAGTAGAGTAGAGTAGAGTAGAGTAGAGTAGAGTAGAGTAGAGTAGGGAAGAAAAGAAAAGAAAAGAAAAGAAAAGAAAAGAAAAGAAAAAAGAAAAGAAAAGAAAAGAAAAGAAAAGAAAAGAAAAGAAAAGAAAAGAAAAGA
Source organism: Hydrophis major (assembly GCA_033807585.1). Lineage (NCBI taxonomy): Eukaryota > Metazoa > Chordata > Lepidosauria > Squamata > Elapidae > Hydrophis > Hydrophis major. The sequence continues at coordinate 48,613,322 of CM066329.1, forward strand.
AAAGAAAAGAAAAGAAAAGAAAAGAAAAGAAAAGAAAAGAAAATATGGAATGGAATGAAGAAGAATAGGATGGGATAGGATAAGGAATAGAATAGAATAAGGAGTAGAGTAGGAATAGGAATAGGAATAGGAAGCAGAGTTGGAAGGGACCTTGGAGGTCTTCTAGTCCAACCCCCTGATTAGGCAGGAAACCCTATACCATTTCAGACAAATGGTTGTCATTTTTTTTTAAAACTTCCATTGATTCCATTGACCTAGACAACTTATAGCTACGCCACCTACGGTCTGATCTAAGTTGAGTACACAAAATTGTCTGCTACAACATCCTACCTGTCAATGACTACTTCAGCTTCAACTACAATAACACACAGGCAAACAAGAGATACAAACTCAAAGTAAACCGCTCCAAACTCAATTGCAGAAAATACAACTTCAGCAACAGAGTGGTCAATGCCTGGAACTTACTACCTGCCTCCATTGTTACATCCTCAAACCCGCAAAATGTTAACCTTAAACTGTTTACCATGGACCTTACTCCATTTCTAAGAAGTTTGTAAGGGGGTGTGCATAAGTGCACCAGCGTGCCTACCATCCCTGTCCTACTGTTCCCATTTATTCACACTCATTTATTATGTATATACTTATACCTGTTTATACTTATATGTTTATATGTTATGTTCATACTTCTACTTGTTTTCTCATACATGCTTGACAAACTAAACTAAATAAAAATAAATAAATAAATAAAATTGTTGGTACATTCACAACTTCTGGAGGCAATAATCACTGAATAATCATTCTAACTATCAGGAAATTTCTTCTTAGTTCTAGCTTTTTTCCTTGATTAGTTTCCATACTTTGCTTCTTGTCCTGCCCTCAGGTGCTTTAGAGAATAGCTTGACTCCCCCTTTTTTGTGGCAACCTTTGAGATATTGGAACACTATCATATAACCCCTAGTCCTTTTACTCATCAAACTAGACATACCCAATTCCAGCAGCCATTCTTCATATGTTTCAGCCTCCAGTCACCTAATCATCTGTGTTGCTCTTCTCTGCACTCTTTCTAGAGTACATGAAGTTCATTGTTTTATTCAGAGATTTAGCTTTTCTGACACCCTCTCTATTTTCCTGGACTAACTGCATGCACTTTTCCATACTAATGTATCACTCCTTCTTTTCAGCCCTCTACAGTATGACCAAATTCATTCATTGGCCTTCTCTGTGTGTTGAGTAATTTCAACCTCTTCCTCTTCTTTCCTCTATATGTCTTTCCTCTATATGTTTGTTTTAGATAAATAGTATCATTTCATTGCTATATTTTTATCTTGGGGAAAGGTCATGCAAAAAAATCTCTGTTCTACCTGCTAAATCATGTTGGTCTAGGAAATAAGAATTTAAACTCATCTTTCTTATTTCCCGTGGTCTGAGCATCAATGTACAGACAATGAAGTTCATTTACTTTATGGACCAATCTCCTTTAAGATGTTATCTTTCATATTAGCCACACACCCCACTTTCTTTATTACACAAGCCTTTAGGTCTGATCCCAGCAAGACAATAAAAGCCATGAATTATCCCAGTTCTTGATATCAAGCAACCTTCATTCAGATATCTTACAATTTTTCATTTCATAAGTGAATAATATAACTTCCTCTGTTTGATATCATTTTCTTGAGCAGAGATTATATTACATTCCCAAATCACAATTTCCCACATGCTGTGATCAAAACCAGATGGAAATATAAATATTAAGCTTCTTATTAGAGCTGGAGTCAATTGTTACAATTAAAGCAATTTTAAATAAGCTAGAGAAGGAGTAAATTTCTATGGTAACAATAAATGTGGGATTGTGAATATATGCAGAACTATCAGTACTCCTGTACTTGTCTCTCTTCTCTCTTCCCCTCTGTTATTTTAGCTTCACCGTTTCCTGCAAAACCTTTTCAAGCTTAATAATAATTCCTTGGATGGATTATATTTGCATGAAAGTGGAGAGTTGGCTGCCTATCTTGACATCATAGGTTCAATCCAGTTTTCCAGTAAGTCAGTTGTCTGGGCAAAATTTGGGAGTCTGGCAAGGCAAGGATCACCAGAAGCCATGTTTACCATTGACCAAGATGCAGTAATGTTTCCCAAATGGCTAAATGAGGTGAAGTAAATTCTTTTTCCCCAATTTTTTTCAACCCAAGAGAAAGGCGAATGAAAGAAAGAAAGAAAGAAAGAAAGAAAGAAAGAAAGAAAGAAAGAAAGAAAGAAAGAAAGAAAGACATGCTCTCTTGAAGATTAATTATGTTATCTTGCAGGAGTAATTCTAATGCTCTGCCTCACTTTCTGATACTCCAGTGAAATAAAGAGGTGTCTGTCTTAGCCACTTCCAGATATTCTCACTCTTGATTAACAAACATTTCAGACCCTTTTGCCATGATAATCTTATTTCCTTCCAGGGGCCCTGCAGATAGTTCTATAACCCATCTCTCTCTAGCAAAGACTAAGTCATCTTAGACCAAGGGTCTTCAAATTTGGCAAGTTTAACCATTGTGAACTTAAACTCCCAGGATTCCCAAGCTAACATGACTGGAGGAGGAATTCTAGGAGTTGAAGTCCACAAGTCTTAAAGCTGTCAAGACAGAACCTTAGACAGAACCATCAGATGGCTGTCAGCAGAAGTAAAAATGATGCACCCTACACATTGTCCATAATGTTCCTTCTATATAAATTAGTAGACTAGCGAAATACTGTGGACATAATATACTTAGATTTCAGCAAGGCATTTGACAAAGTAGACCACAACCTACTTTTTGGTAAGCTAGAAAAAGGTGGGATAGATAGCACCACTACCAGATGGATTTGCAACTGGCTGACAAACTGTACACACTGAGTAGTCCTTAATAGGTCTAAGTTTACATGGAGGGAAGTAATTAGTGGGGTGCCACAAGGTTCCATCTTAGGCCCAGTACTCTTCAATATTTTCATTAATGACATAGATGAGGGAATAGAAGGGGAACCAAATTTGCAGGTGATATTAAACTGGCAGGAATAGCTAACGCCCAAGAAGATAGGCTCAAGATCCAGATGGATCTTGCAGACTGGGCCACATTTAACAAAATGAAATTCAATGTATAAAAAAGTAAAGTCCTACACAGGCAAAAGTACACATATAGACTGGGTGAAAGCAGGCTCAATAGCAGTAACTGTGAGAGGGATCATAGAGTATTAGTGGACAACCAACTAAATATGAGCCAGCAGTGTGCAGCAGCAGCGAAAAAAGCTAATGCAATTCTAAGTTGCATTAACAGAGGAATACAATCAAGATCAAGTGCGGTACCACTCTATAAAGCCTTAGTAAGATGACACCTAGAGTACTGCATCCAGCTTTGGTCACCACACTAAAACAACACCATAAAAAAGATGTTGAGACTCTAGAAAAAGTACAGAGAAGAGCAACCAGGATGATTAGGGGACTGGAGATTAAACATGAGGAATGGTTACAGACTGGGCAAGGTTAGTCTAATGAAGAGAAGGACCAGGAGAGACATGATATCAGTCTTCTAATATTTGAGGGGCTGCCACACAGTGGAAGAGGTCAAGCTATTTTCCAAGGCACTCAAAGTCCAGACAAGAAATAATGGGTGGAAACTGAACAAGGAGAAATTTAACCTGGAAATAAAGAGAAACTTTCTGACAGACGTAGCAGAACAATCAACAGCTTGTCCTGAGAAGTTGTGGGAGCGCCATCACTTGAGACTTTCAAGAAGAGATTGGACTGCCATTTGTCAGAAATGGTGTAGCGTCCCTTCCACCTCTGATTATCTGTTATCTGTTTTGCTTAGCCTCTCTCTGAATCCAAATGTGTGGAAAGTTGCCACTCAGGATTTGTTAAGTTGCCTCGGGAAGGAGAGCCCACTTGCTGTTACAACTGTGTTCCTTGCGCAAAAGGGACCATCTCCACTAACGAAGGTGGGTGGCTTGAAGGAGAAGCACCACCAGTGGGAGTGGTAACAGTGGTCTCTCACAGTGGTCAGTGGAAGAGTCTGCTTTCTCCATTGATGTCTTTCTGTTTTGGCTTCCTTGCCTTAAGATCCAGAACTAGTTTTATCAAGTGAAGTGTAAGAAAATATCTGGGTGAAAGATGGTTTTTCGGCCAGCCCTTCTTTTTCCTTTGATCACCTCTGCAAAGTTGTTAGAAGAAAAATGAGGACCTTTGTATGAAAAATGACATAACTTTGCACATTCAATGCTGATACTATTTCAGCAAGGTATCTCCAAAAGATTCAAAAAGCCATATTAATGAGAAAAATGCTAAAAATACAGCCACACACAAAAAGAATATTTTAAAGTACATCAGGTTCTTTGGTAAAAGTAGGTGTGAATGAAATTGATTGCTCCAAAATATAAGAAACAAAATAGATAGAATTTACCAATTTTAATGATGCATTTATAGAAGAGATGATAATGATGGACAAGGTAGACAGAAGAAGAAAAGGCGAACATTATAGGAGGTGGATAAATCACATTTCTCTCCTCTCTTATCTATAGGTGCAAAAACATGCACCAAATGTCCAGAGACTCAGCATCCAAATAAGAAACGAGATCAATGCATCCCCAAAGTGATAACCTTCCTATCCTACAGAGAACTTCTGGGGATCATCCTGGCTTTCTTTGCCATCTTCTTCTCTTTAGCCACAGTGTTTGTCTTAGCGATCATTTTAAAACACTTAGAAACTCCATTAGTCAAGGCCAACAAACGAGACCTCTCATATATCCTTCTCATTTCCCTGTTGTTCTCCTTCCTGACTTTCTACCTCTTCATTGGCCAGCTAAGGAAAGCCACTTGTCTTCTCCGTCAAACAGTTTTCAGCATTGTCTTCTCAACCGCTGTCTCCTCTGTCTTAGCCAAGACAATTATGGTAGTGTTGACCTTCCTGGCCACAAAGCTGGGAAACACCATGAGGAGGTGGCTGGAGAAGACTCTGGCCAGCTCCCTTGTACTTTCTTGTTCTGGGATCCAAACTCTCATTTGCTCCATCTGGCTAGGAATCTCTCCCCCCTTCCCTGACTCTGACCTCCACTCCCAGCCTGGAGAGATCATCCTGCAATGCAATGAAGGGTCTGTTGTCATGTTCTATGGAGCCCTGGGCTACATGGGCTTCCTTACTGGCATTTGCTTCACAGTGGCTTTCCTGGCCAGGAATCTCCCTGGGGCCTTCAATGAAGCCAAGCTGATCACCTTCAGCATGCTGGTCTTCTGCAGTGTCTGGGTGAGTTTTGTGCCTGCTTACCTGAGCACCAAAGGGAAATACATGGTGGCTGTGCAGATCTTCTCCATCTTGTCCTCTGGTGCTGGTCTGTTGGGCTGAATCTTCATCCCCAAGTGCTACATTATTATCCTGAGGCCAGATCTCAGCACAAAGGAGCAGCTTGCATTAAAAATAAAATAAAAATATAGGTTTGTATTTTTTAAAAAAGATTAAGATGATAATTTAGGATTCTTCATTACTAAATATTTTGTGTAGTTTATATTTTAAGAAATCCAACCTGCCTATTTCTCATTATCTCTCCAACCTTTTTCCTATTATCCTAGGTTATATTTATGGAATTGTAATAAAACTGGAGCAGAGGCTAAACAATTTTTTTCCAGAATGATTTATTTACAAATTAGACCTCAAAATATATTACTCTGGTTTACAAATACTTTTGGTTGTGGTTTCTCATTCCCAAGAATTATGGTTATTTTTGTTTAATCTTTTCTTTATTCATTTAAAATTCAACAATCTCTTTTTGCCTTATACTTTCAGGACATACTCATGCAGAAACTGGACAATTTTTTAATTTGTTTGTTTGTTTGTTTTGATCAGTAAAACTAAATGAAATTAAACAAGGAAAATGAAACAAATCAAATGATTGTGGTTTGTATTGTGTTTCACATGTATAGGTTTGCCTTGTTGTTCCCCATCTAAGTTCTAAGAAGTTTGTTGCAGGCTGGAAATATTGTTAATAAATCTTATTATTAGAAATCTTCCTTGTAAAGAAATCTCTGCCTCTTTGGAACTAAGAAATGGGGTCCCCCAGAGGAATTAATTCTGAGAAGTGAATTGTCATTTTCTCTGTTCAAGCTGAGAGGAAAAACTAAGTTAAGCATAATTTAGGAGCTAAAATGTTTATCTCAATAATATATTGAAAGAATTCTTCTGCTTCATTAAATAGCATAAGCTGCCTGATTTGTTAATTTATTTTTCTTGGTTTTCAATTCATAACAAAAAAACAGAAAAATAAAATAGTAAAATAATAGTGATGATTATACTTTATCAAAGAAAAAAAGAAAACATAAAAATGCCAAGAAAAATGCCAAAGAAAAAAAAGGTAACATGATAAGTTGCTATAACAATAAATAGTTACAATTTTATATATAATTGCAGGCAATTTTGAAAGAAATTTTTAAAAAGGTTGATCATTTACAAAACAATTCCAGCAGATTTAATTATTATATATATGATTAAGCCTGGGTTCCCCAACCAGGGTTAAGGAGACAAGCTAAACAGAATGTGCAGCGTTAGTAAGATAGGCATACAGATAAATATGTGAGATAAGTTTGTATGTTTGTTAACATACAGTAAAAATAACACATACGCTTGTGCTATCAAAAATATAGTTTATTCCATTTAGAATTATAGCATAGTCAAAATAACAGTCCATTAGTCATGTATCGTTTTAGGCAGTCCATTCAAGGATATTCAATTAGCAAAGTCCGTGTAGAATATCCAATGTCAGTTCACTTACAATAAATCAGTCCTTTATCTCTCTCCCGTTCCAGTAGGGAAAAACGCAGTCTTCATCCAGTAGTTAGGGATCATCAAGCCAGAGAGAGAGCAAGCTGTCGTCTTGCTTCTTTTAAAGTGCATTCACAACCATTCCCCTAATTACATTCCCACAGTTAAAGTTGCAGACACTTTAACTAATAAATCATGATAACATATTTATTATTTTACCTAAACCAGTTAGGGTAAACAATGTTATCCCTAACATTTTCCCTTTTTAGGTTAAATAATAATATAATAACTATTTACACCTTTAAATTATACTTGTTACAACTTTCTTTAAACTTAATTACTCCTTGAGCTTTTGTAAATTGGTCTGCAATGTTTTCTTCTGTCATACAGTATTCCAATTTAATTAGCCCATTCTTTACAGATTCTCTAACATTTAAGTATCTTAAATCAGTATGCTTTGATCTAGTTTTTACAACAATATTAGTAGCTAACTTTATGGCTGCTTGGTTGTCCTTGTACACAATAATGGAATCTTTAACAGTTATACCCATGTCTAATAATAACTGTTTGTACAGAATTAAGTCAGTGCATAGTAATGACAGACATGAAAATTCTACTTCCATCGTGGACAAGCTAATATGCTGTTGTCTGATTGACCTCCACCCTATTAGTGTCTTACCAAATAATATAGCTATTCCAGATGTTGATTTTCTAGTGTTTATGTCAGTTGCAAAACTTGCATCGGCATAGGCATTAAGACTCAAATCACCCTTTGGTCCTATATACAATGCATGGTTCATTGTTCCTTTAAGATATCTTAAAATTCTCTTTAATGATTGCCAATGACATTGTTGTGGATCCGAATTAAAACTTGCCAGCTGATTAACACTATACACTATATCTGGCCTTGACCAATTGCTTATATATGATAAGCTACCAATCAAAGATTGATATATAGACTTATCAAATTTGGGACTTTGAGCAACAGTTTGGCAAACTTCCTGATTCATTGGAGTCTTTGCCGGTTCACAAAGTTCCATTTTGTACGTTTTAATTAATTGGCAAATTTTATCTTCTTGAGATATCTTAAATCCATTTTTTGTTTTGTTAATTGTCAATCCTAGATACTTTTTAATTTCACCTAAATGCTTTAATTTTATCTTTTTAGTTAATAATGATATAATCTCATTAGCTTCATTATTAGTCTTAGTTATCAAAGCAATATCATCTGTAAATAATAACAATAATGACACCGTTCCATTATTTTCTCTTTTAAACACACATGGATCTGCTAAGCCAGATTTAAAACCTATATTGTTTAACTCTTTCACAATATATTGGTTCCACTCAAAGCCAGATTGTTTCAACCCGTAAAGACTCTTTTTGAGTTTCCAACAATCATTACTATTTACTTTATTGTCTTTTATAATAACTGGCTTATGTAAATATATAGTGTGCTGCAAAGGTGCATGTAGATAAGCAGTTTCTACATCTAAATGGTTAATGACATAGTTTTTCTTAGCTGCCCACACTAAAGCTGCTCTCAAAGATGTTGCTTTAAGACTTGGTGCGAAAACTTCATCGTAATCAGATTCAGTTTGATTAAATCCTTGAGCTACCAACCTAGCCTTATGGATAACAGTCCCATCATTTCCAGTTTTTACTTTAAATATCCATTTGCACCCAATGGATTTTTCTCCTGGAGGTAATTTGGCATCTTCATATACTTTCATTACCTTTAATGAATTTAGTTCTTTTTCCATTGCCTTTTGCCAATTCTCCTGATCCTTTGCAGGATACGTCCTAAGTTCATCTACACTAGTTGGAACTTCATTTACTTGGCAAACTATACTTGCTTGATACCTATCAGGTGGTCTAGTTACATGTGTAGTACGTCTAGGTATTACAGGACTTACAGGTGGACTTTCATTTATTAACTCTTCTTGATTATCTAACTCTTCCTGATCAACTGTTTCCTCTTGTTCTGATCCTATTTGCTCTTCGTGGACTTCTTCTTTAATTGGACTCTTCTTATAACTAGTCTGATCTTTCTGCCTTTTGTAGGGTTCAATAATTACTTCATTATTTAAATCTTGCTCCAATCTATTCCATCCTACATGTTCTAGGAATTTAGCACTAGCACTGGTATAAACTCTAGATGTACCTGGTTCCCAGAATCTATAAGATCTATGATTAGATGTATATCCTACAAAATATAATCTTTTAGCTCTATGCTGTCATTTGTGTCTGAGTTGTGAAGGGATATGCACCCATGTTGGTGCTTCAAATGTGTGCATGTAAATTAAATCAGGTTTTGTACCATGCCACAGTGTGAATGGTAATTCACCTGTTGTTGAATTAACAACATTATTTAATATATGATTACCACACATTATTGCTTCTCCCCATAAATTGTCAGGTAATCCTGAATCAGACAACATAGTACATGCCATTGACTGCAGTGTTTGGCCTCGTCTCTCTATAAAGGCATTATGTTGTGGCTTATATGGTGTAGACTTTTTATGTTGAATACCTAACATTCTAAGTCTATTCTGGAATTTATTATTTGTAAAATCTGTACCATTATCTGTTATAAGAGTTACTATTTTCTTTTTAGTTTTCCTTTCAGCAAATTTTATCCAATTAAAGAGATTTAGATACGTTTCAGTTTTGCTCTTCATTAAATATCAAAACCCATATCTAGAATAGTGGTCAATTATACTTAATATGTACGAGCTCCTCCTACACATGGTTTTTTCGGACCTATTAAATCGGCAAATACTACTTCTAAAGGCTCTTTAATAGTAAATCCATCAACTCTATTAGCCGGTATGACCTTGGCTTTGCTTTGTTTACAAGCAAAACATTGCAAATACTTATTGCAAGGTTTCAAACTTATTCCTTTAGATAGTTGAACAGTTCTCTTAAGCATTTTAAAATTTAAATGCCCTAGCCGTCGATGTAACAAGTGAATACATTCATCATGAGGTTTCTTATTATCATAAACCATGTTAGCCTCCTCTAAACCATTATCATTTAAAGCATATAATTCACCTCTTAAAGATGCAGTAATTTTCTTATCTTCTTTCTCAATTATGCAGTTTTCTCCCTTGAAGGTAACTACATATCCTAGTTCAACCAAAATTCTAACTGAAATTAAATTAAACTTAAATTTTGGTACATATAACATTTTTACATTCTCTTTTATAAAAGAACAATATGCTATACCTTGATCTTTAGATTTCAGTTTCCAGCCATTGGCTAACGATATCTGCTGTGTACTCTTGGACATTTTAATAAAATTTCTGTTATCATTTGTTATACAGTGGGATGCTCCACTGTCAACCACCCATAAATTATTTTTTACAGCTCCGTTAGTATACATGGCTAACTTTAAATTTTTATTTTTATTTTGGTTACTTTTAGTATTCTGGCCAGCGTTCTGGCGTTTTGCTTTTTTACAAAATCTTGCCAAATGTCCTCTTCCTCCACAATTAAAACATTTTTTAATTGTGTATGCAATAGGAGATTCATTATCTTCTTTTTGAGATTTCTCCCTCCTTAACTGATCTCTTTCAAGTCTTCTTCTTGCTTCTTCAATCAATCTGCCAGTTATATCAGTTAAAGTTAAACTTTCCTTAGGCAAAATTTCAAGGGAAGTGACATAGTTGTCATAACTTTCATCTAGTGAAGATAGAATTATGTAGACTTGGTGTAGTTCAGAGAAAATAAGCTCTTTCTCGTGCAGTTCTTGAAAAATGCTTTTTATAGAATTCAAATGACTCAGGATATCACCATTCGTCTGGAGATGCATCCTGAAAAGCTTCCATGTTAGATTTATGTGATCACCAACATTATCTCGGACATAAATCCTCTTCAGCTTCTGCCAACACCCAACAGCCGTTTGCTCTCCATGGATATGAACAAGTTGCTGATCAGGCAGTGTTAGTCCTATTATGCAAATAGCTTGTTCATTCTTTTGTTTAAATTCTTTTATCTTTTGTCTATCTTCCGCAATCTCTGGATCCCATTCCTCTACGTTAGGTGGATTTTCAATTATGTTCCACAGACCTTCTCTTCGTAGAAGTAGACTACATTTCATAGACCATGATACATAGTTTGTTCCATCCAGCTTGGATATAAGGGACAAACTTTGTAAATTGACTTGTGCCATGTTTTCTTTATATGGATATAAAACTATAATTAATAAAACACAGCTGTCTCTTTACTGTAACGTATAACAACACAAACTCTCACTTTTTACATAAATCTGTTTTATCCTAGTTAAACTGACTTTGCAGCCTCTGGGCCCATAACCAGCGTTAAGCCTGTGTTCCCCAACCAGGGTTAAGGAGACAAGCTAAACAGAATGTGCAGCGTTAGTCAGATTGGCATACAGATAAATGAGTGAGATAAGTTTGTATGTTTGTTAACGTACAGTAAAAATAACAGATACGCTTGTGCTATCAAAAATATAGTTTATTCCATTTAGAATTATAGCATAGTCAAAATAACAGTCCATTAGTCATGTATCATTTTAGTCAGTCCATTCAAGGATATTCTATTAGCAAAGTCCGTGTAGAATATCCAATGTCAATTCACTTACAATAAATCAGTCCTTTATCTCTCTCCCGTTCCAATAGGGAAAAACACAGTCTTCATCCAGTAATTAGGGATCATCAAGCCAGAGAGAGAGCAAGCTGTCGTCTTGCTTCTTTTAAAGTGCTTTCACCACCACTCCCCTAATTACATTCCCACAGTTAAAATTGCAGACACTTTAACTAATAAACCAGGATAACATATTTATTATTTTACCTAAACCAGTTAGGGTAAACAATGTTATCCCTAACAATCATTTACAAAACAATTTCAGAAGACTTAATTATTATATATATGATTAAAATTTTACAACAATTGTCTATTGTTTTAAACCTGAGAGAAAAAAGAATTTTGAATTTGCAAATAAACCAAGAAAATGATTGGCTCACAAGCTGAGAAAGGAGAAACAAAAGAAAACGATACTGAAAATTGAGAAAAGATAAAAAATATTATTGGGTTATGCAAGTATAGAGAAATCTTATTACGACTTTTGTTCCATTTTGTCTAAAAGAAAAGATGCTTATCTTTAAAAAATGTAACTTATCCAAACACTCACAAAGCCAGAGACAAATTTTGAATATCCTACAACTACTATAAATATATCAGAAGAATTATACACCAATTTCCTTATGGAATTATGATTTTGAAATGTGTTTTAGAAGACAGGGTCTTCAATGAGAATTATTTTCAAGGAATTAAGTCTATTTACATCTCAGTAGGCTCAAATAATGGTTAATAGTGATCTAAATGGCCTGTAGTTAGGAACAAGAGTAGAGCAAAAGAGAATAGGATGATGCCCAGATGTTCTTCATAAAACAGGAAGGTTATAATTTTGAGGATACGTTGAACTCGGACATCATTTGGATATTTATCATCCGGGTACTTGGTGTACTTTTCTGTATCTGAGAAAACCAAAAAGAAAATTTTCTTTAATATTCTACCCTTTTACCTTTCAGGATATACCTCCTTGGGACACCTGCAACCTTGAGCATTTTTGCAAATATATTTCTTCACATCTCCCCAGAATATAAGTAAGAAGAATATCATTTTCTAAAACAAATAACTGTATTTCTAATAGTCTATAAAACTGCAGGAAGTCCTAGGATGTGAATAATTTCCCATGTTATGTATAGAGTCCTCATAGTAACCTATACTATTAGAGGTAAATTATGAATTAGTTAATCTTTCTAGGCTAACTTTCTACATTGTTAAGCATTTCTTAATTTGCTGAATGAAGAGTATGTTCATCTTGTGAAATCTAGTTGACTGGCCAGTAAAATGAGACCTACAAATAATCTGGAATGGTTATTGGCAACTGTGGTTTGTATGGGTGTAATGAGGTGCACCCCTAATTGTTCATACTGCCTCATTGTTCACTTAGATCACCATGATCCTCAAGAGGAAGCCCATATAAAATATACCTTCAAGAGGTATATTAAGTATCTGGGGGTACAGACAACTAACAATCTGACTGAAACTCTTCACATGTTATCTTTAGTGAAGCATGCAAAGCAGCATTTGCATTTCCTGAGTCGGATGAAAAGAGCACATCCTTCTGTCCTGGCCACTTTTTATAGAGGCACAATTGAGAATGTTTTAGATATAATTCTTTATAGGCCAAGTGTGATCGAGCACCCAAGGGATTTGTCTTCAGTGCATATGCTCTCAATGTACATAAAAGATTCATTTGTCAAGAGTCAAGAATCAGAAGGTACAACACTTAATAATAGTCATAGGGTACAATAAGTAGATAGATGGATGGATGGATGGATGGATGGATGGATGGATAGATAGATAGATAGATAGATAGATAGATAGATAGATAGATAGATAGATAGATAGATAGATAGATGGTTGGGTGGGTGGATGGATATTATAGGGGGATGATAGAGAGATGATAGGTAGGTAGGTAGGTAGATAAGCTGACAGACAGAAGCATTCTGTGCAGAGGTTGCTCAAACTAATATCACTACATACACCATACAGGATTATGACACTGAGCTAACTTGTGACAAAACTCTCCCAGGCTTCTCTCACTTGGGGAAAATGTGAAGTTCAATTCATCACATTCAATTCATCACATCCACAGGTCAATGATACATGGAAAATCATTGGGGGGACTTCTCTTCAGTTGAGATATTCTCATATTAGAGCAATGGTTGACTTTTATTTTTATTTCATTTATTCAATTTATAGTCATTTATAACTCTGGGTGGCTTACAGAGAAAGCATTAGCAGTACCAAAACAATAAAAATATATAGCAGCCATATAAACAACAGAAACATTAACTTTTAAACAAGGAGAAACCATTCAGTAAAGTGACCAGGGGAGCACAGACATTCAAGAAGAGTCTAACCATTTTATGGACTTCTTATTCCCATGCTAAATGGCAAAGCCATTTCTTCAAGGCTTTCCAGAAAGTGAACAAGAAGCCAGCCTGACTTTCAGGCAGAACAATATTCTGTACAGTGGGCACAGCAGCAGAAAAGGCCTCCTCCCTCCGGCTACCATCAAGTAACATTTCCTACTGCAGAGTTCCCCAATCTTTCTGGGTTGGTGGCCTGGAAGGGGAAGGAGCAGGCACCTTTAGGCATGCATGCACATGTGCAAATGGGGCTGCAAGCATGTGTATGATGCAAACAGGGCCATAAGCATGCACATGTGATGCAAACAGAGCTGCTAGCACCCACACAACACTCATGGTGATGTTAGTGACCTGCGATGATCGCAGTGATGCTAGTGTGAGTGGGGGGGGGGTGAGTACTTGCATAGACAAGCGCACTGGCCATCTAGTCATAAGGCCTAGTAGCCAATAAGGTTGTGGACAAAACCTGCAACAAGACTCTGTTATTGAACCTGATGGGATGATTACTGGAGATCATGATTGATAACTCTTGGCTATGGATGTCTTGGCTATGGATGTGTCCCATTGGAGAATATAGATCCAGGGGGCGGGGGAAGATCAGGATCAAGGGTGAAATGAATTATGTGTCTCAGAGTCGACTGGCTGTCAGGGCTCCGGCATCCACCCCTATTCAAATCATGAATCTCTAGCCACATATCTCAGAGTAAAAAAAACAAACAAACAAGATTTATTAGGAGTGAACATGCCAGTGCTACCTGGTTGCAGCCAACTCTGAAATACATCATTCATTTCACCCTTGACCCTGGTCTTCCCCCACCCTCTGGATGTATATTCTCCAATGGGACACATCCATAGCCAAGAGTCATCAATCATACTCTCCAGTAATAATCTTGTGCACCAGAAGCTTCAGCCGCCTACCCATTATCTATGAAAGCATTTAAGGAATGCACTATTTCCCCCACTCCCTTTCTGCTGACAACTGTAAAAGACCAGAGAAATATTTTTGAGTTGACAATGAGATATCTTGATGTGATTGTACAAATAGTACTTTACAATTTTTAGAAACCTCATAAATGATGCAAATATTTGTGTCCCATGATAATGTTACAGGATCCTATCTGGGTAGGTCATAGGAACCAGAGGTTTCATCTTCTAAGCATTTGAACTCATGATGGGGCCCATCAGCAGGGAACTTCTCTTACTCCAGAATATGTTAGAGAGAGAAATTCCATGAAGATGGGTCCAGCATGAGTCCAAAATCTTGGCAGAGTAAACTACAGGTCCCAGGGACCATTTTGAGATTTCACTGTAAATGAAGTCTGGATTATTACAGGTCATTGGAATGCCAGTCCTGAACTGATGTTTGATCAACTGTCCTTTAACTACCTTAGTGCCATTTTTTTCCCTTTATGATACAGAAAAAAGGAATGGGCAACCTATGGTTCTTCTGATCCCTTTATCCTTTTGATCAAACTCTTCCCAGCCATTTCTGCACCTTATTCCTGGTTTTGTAGTCCAGAACAGAGGTGGGATTCAAGCAATGTAATAACTGTGTGAATTCATAAAACATTTTATATACACGTTTTATAATTGGCAACAGAAAGAAGGGGGGGAGTTTCAAAGAGCAGGAAAGGGGAATCGAAAGTACATTCCATTCATATTTTCTTCAAAGACTGATTAGATGACTGAAATTTCTGCCGTGCAAAAATCTAATTGGAGAGCATGATTGATGACTCTTGGCTATGGACATTTTTTATTGGATGATACACCCAGAGGGGGGGGGGAAAGCAGCATCAAGGGTGACAGTGAATTATGTATCTCAGAGTTGGCTACACCCAGATTAATGCCAGATGTTTCAAAAGGCAACTGCATATTGGAGTCACGTAAAACTAGGAATTTTTCAACTTTAGTTGAGAATAAGGTTGCAGGTTTTTTTAAAATATATCTGGTGCATCATTTGAGCGTCCTTCCAAAGTCCAGTTGCCTTTTGAAAAATTGTGTATGGGACAAGATCTGGATGATTCAGAATCTTCATCGACATTTAAACACCGACTGTGACTTCTTTCCTCTTGACTATTATGCAAATTATAGTGATTTAATGGTTGTCTTGTTGTTAACTCTCTAAAGACTTTTCTGCAACCTTTGAGAAGATTTGGCACAAACATGCCAATAATATATTTTCACCTTGATTTCACAAAACCCTCTTGGGCTGATGCCATGGCATTGGAAATGCTTGAGTGCGTAAACCAAAAGGGGAAAGGATCTGGGGAGGTATTTAAGGAGAGGGTGTTTTTTCTCCTCTTTGCTTTAGAAATGGAGTCTTGGTTGAATTCTGCCTAAATTAATAATGCCTCCTTCCCACCTCCCCTTCCCACTCTTTGTTCAATTCACTCAGCAGGTTGTAGGCTCCATAAAGAGTGTGTCATGTTGTTGCTTCTGCTGCTTCTGTGTGCCCAAGGAGTTGGGGGGTTGCTCAAAGCCAAATGTCCCCTGACTCTACAGAGGAATGAGGTGGACCCAAAGAATCATTACAAAGCTGGAGAGCTTTCCATTGGTGGCATCATCTCTGCAACTCAGGCTTTCTTTGAAAGATTAAGTTTCAAAAAATCTCCTGTGACTCCAGTTTATGAGTAAGCTTCCTGTATTGCCTTAGAGAAAGGCTATTTCTGCCTTATTTCAACAGTTCCAGTGAGCATTCTTTCATATCATGTTTGTGGCTCCATTTTAAACCCTGCAGTTGAACCCTAGCTTCTTTTGAAAATTTCAAGTACATAGAGCAAGCATCTTTTTTTGCCCTCAACTTTGAAAAACAAACAGCCACTTTCCTTGACAGAGCTGGACTGTCAATAGGGAGGAGGGGGGATGTATTTCTTTCTATCCCTCCCTTCTGCCACAAAGGATCAATATATAACACAAAAAAAGTAGGAATGCTATGGGTTTTTTTTTTCCATGCACTGAAATGCCAATAGCCTTCCTCTTCTGTTTGTTGTTTGTAGGTTCATAGATAACATGAAAGAATTCCAGATCAGTATTTGTTATTTCACTGAGTTTCCATGTCTCCTAATGCCCAGTTTGAACCTTAATCCTATAATGAATTAAATGAAAAGTATGTTTCCAGTCAAAGATCTTTGACAGCGGACATCAAAACACAAATGTGCAGGAACTGATAAATTTTTAGCTTGGTTAAGGATCACAGCTCCTGACTCTGTGTGTGTATGTGGTGTGTGTGTGTAGGTTTGTGTTCCTTGTATGTACTTAATGATTTGATATTTAGTATGGAAAAATAGACCAAGCAGCTCTAACATTAAAACCTGGAGAACTTAACTGGAGAGAAAAAGAGAGGATATTTAAAGTCTGTCTGAACTACAGACTTTAACTACAAAGATACTGACCACCTCAAGAATAAGCCAAAGCTAATAAATAGATTCCTTTAGATCTAAATTGCTGAGAATGTTAAAAACAAATATAAATTGAAAGAATCTCAGAGTTACATTAAATAAATGAGATTTCTGGATACTGAGGAGGAGAGGCAATAAATTAAACTAAAAATTAAGTATAAGAATGGGATGGGATGGGATGGGATGGGATGGGATGGGATAGGATAGGATAGGATAGGAGTTGGAAGGGACCTTGGAGGTCTTCTAGTCCAACCCTTGGGCTTGGGCTCTGGGGATATCCTTAGCCTTCTTTATGACAGATGACTCAATCCATCCAAATATGCATCAAATGTTCAAAACCTGCAAAGCTGTCACATACTTATATAGTACTTTTGAAATATCACTATATTTTATTAATGTAGTTTACAGTGCTTTATTGTTTCTGACTTACTGCATCACTCTAATCCATTGAGAATTCCTGGTCTTAGGAAGATTAGAAGTAGTTTGGGGGGGGGGGAAACAGATCAAATTAGCATTTTTTCCACTGATTACCATATGTTCAATAAATTATCATTGCAGGATAAAAGCAGCACAATACTGGAAAATTCTATCCTTCCTTTTTGCTATTCAGGAGATCAACCAGGATTCCCATCTCTTACCCAACATCACTCTAGGTTACAATGTCTATGAAAATTATTTCAATGCAGGAAAGACTTCAGATGCTTTGCTGGACCTGCTCTCAGATGGGGAGGCCAATGTCCCCAACTACAGTTGTGGAAGGCAGAGAAACACAGTGGCTGTTCTGGAAGGGGCTGAGACTGACTTCTCCATCCAGATATCATCCATGTTGGGCACCTACAAAATGCCACAGATGAGTCTTTGCTGAGAAGATATGTTTTGTTTTGTTTTGTTTTTAACTATAAATAACTTTTATTGAAAATAAAGTATATATTCTAAAATAAGTGGGATTTATCTAGAGTCTACTATATCTATACCTATAATGTCCAAAAATACAAAAGGAGGTTTAAATATTCTGTTATAAACTTTCCGTTATACTATTAATCTTACTATAGAACTGACAGTCAGCTGTTCTCTTGTCTTCAAGATGGCAGTCCTGCAATATTTGCACAGTCACTCTCCTACACTCTTTTCTTCTTGTTGTCTTTCTTCTCTTTCTCCGTTGGAGCACAGAACACTAACAGTTAAGTTCAAGACACTTCATGTTATGTATGTAAATAGTTAAAATAAAAGCGAGCTTGGGGTAAAGTGCAGGGTTCTGGCCCTGCACTTCTGATTGGTTGTTAAGCGGCTCGATCGGATTGGTTGGGTTCAGAGAATCCGATTGGCCCTTAACGAAGGACTCTTATTGGTTTTGGAGCTAGCGTCTTACAGCTCCCTATTGGTTATTTCGCATTAAGGTTGCCTATATAAGGCAGAGTTGTTATTAAAGTCTTAAGTCATGTAATAAAAAGCTGAAAGTTCACCAACTAAGACTGTCTCCATTCATTTCACCCATGCCTGAAACCATTTCACTTCAGTTCTCTCCCAGTCTCTCGGAGCACTTTCCAATGCTTTTCAGTTTGATCTTCCCTTCTTCACTTCTCCGTAGCTCCGTAGCTGGCTCCATACTCTGCCCTCTTACTATTCCTCCCTCTCCTTCAAGTTGCTGTCAATTCACCACTTGGAGACTCACTCTGCTTTCTTGTTGCTCCTCTGGATCAATCTCCACCAAAAGCCAATTTTTGGAACTTGATATTCTTTTCTTCTCACATTGCCACTATCACACTGTTCTCACTCTCTGCTTCCTTCTTCTTTGAAATGGGACGTCAAGCCTCTGCCATAAAGGCTGGCTTTTTCTGCATTGGATTTGAGGGTCCCTTCTTAATGCAGGGGAGATTGCATCTCTCCACGTCATTTCCAAAGGTTTCGCCTCTTTATTGTCGGTCCCCCCAGGACTGGGCTTTGCCTCAGGAGGCCACCGATAGCATGAATTTTGGCATTGGGAATGGAGCATTGTTCCCCTATGCCGCCATGACACCATGTCACCACCAGAAGTTGAGAAGATATATTTTAATTGTGGAGCTTTTGATCAGAGATCCTTCTGGGACAGAATTGGTATTTTACCTTTCATGAGTTTTAGATAAAATACCACTTTTTCCTCCCTTTTCCGATTACTTTCAATCAGGAAGTTTTCAACTAGAGGACCTTTCTTATAAATGAAAATCAGATATTTATTATTGAGATGATAGTTGGGGTTATCCGAAGGGAGGGTGGGGGGGAACAAATGTATCCCCTTTCTCTGTGGTCCCACTCTAGATTTGACATCTTCTGTGATTAAAAGAAATCACCTCTCAAGTAGCAAATTGGGAAAGAAGTAGTGCATGAAGCAATGAGTGAGTAGAGAAGTCTCAACTGCAAGGAGGGGAATTCACTGTTCATTATATTGGAAGAAATATCCTTCTGGGTTCAGTTCCAAGTGGGGAAGAAAGACACTGGAAACATGGAGGCTGTTTGGAAAGATGGTTTAATGGTGGACAGAATCATATGCCTTGGAGTTCTTGGGCAAAGAAAAGGGATGAGGTGCTGAGAGTCCCTGGGTTTTATACCCTCTCTGGCTTTGAACTTTGAGCACAGGAAGAGTATCCTGACTAGTTGCTGCCAGAGGTCATAGCTAGCTTTTAGGTTGTCTGTGTGCTACGTTTGGTTGAAACTTGGTGGGTGGTGCAATGAAGGGCAATGAAATGGCTCTGCCTGAAGGAGGTAGATCTGTGTTATGTAGAATAGACTGGCCCAGGCCTTAATGGCCCAGTAACAAAGGTGGGAGGGGGCTGAGTTTCTGCCTCTCTGAGTTTCTACTTCTCTTTTAGGGGAAATACTCTGCCTTTTTAGGAAATATCCTAACACATTTCATTTTCCTAGGAGAGGGGTAGGTTTTAACTTCCAACAATTATAATTGTGTCCTTATGTTTTAGCCCTCTTGGGTAAAATAACCCCTTTTCCTTATTTTTTTAGATTAGTTACAATTTTGTTTCCCAGATTCTGATGGATAAAACTGGGTTTCCTTTCTTCTACCCAATGCTCCCTGCTGAAGGATTCCAGTATTCAGGGACAGTCAAACTTCTCTTCCATTTCAAGTGGACTTTGGTTGGCCTGATTGCTCCAGACAGTGACCAGGGGCAGAAATTCATCATAACATTGACTTCCACGCTGATCAGAAATGGCATTTGTCCAGTTATATCACATACCTTTTCGAAAAGTGTTTTTCATTTCTCTCTCTATTTTCCCCTGTATCACAACTGGAGAGGAGTGAATGTTTTTTTGTATGCTGCAGAGGTTGATTCGATCAGCATTGGAATAGCCATCCTATACCTGGCCCATGAAAACATTAAGGGAATTGTTGCAGGAAAAGTCTTGATAACAACATTCCTCTGGGATTTAAAGGTTTATTTCACAGAGCAGAAGTTCCCTTTTCGATTCCTTCATAATATTATTTCTTTTCTTTTGAAGATGAATCAAATGTCCAAGGATGGTGATTATAGGCAGTTTTATTTTTCCATGAGACATTTTGCAGAGAAATCCTTTCTGTGCTCCTACACCAAGAATACCTTTTCTGTGAAAGTCTGGAGACGGTGCAAAAAAAGAGAACTGCAGCCTCCATCCCAGGAGGAGATGAATTGGATCCAGGATTTAGAGAACCTTTTCAATTACAAAGCCATCTGGGCTGTGGCCCGGGCCTTACATGCATCCTATATGTCCAGTTCCAAGAGGACAAAGATGGGAGGTGGTAAGAGCTTGGAAACTCTATGGCTGAAGGCTTGGCAGGTATTTGTTTTCTGTTACATGCTTCTTTGCTGCCATCGAGAACCTGTTTTGTATTTGTAAGAAATTGGCAATTATTTGGGGGGGGGGGAATCATTTATTCTGAATAAAAATAAATAAATGAATTGAATTCCAATTGTCCAGTCACCTTTTTGAAGAGGTAGTAATGGAGTTTTGTTATGTCAGCCTTCCTAGCTAGATCAGACAGAAAACAAACCTTATGAACTATTTAAAATAGAGTAGAATAGAGTAGAATAGAATAGAATAGAATAGAATAGAATAGAATAGAATAGAATAGAATAGAATAGAATTCTTTATTGGCCAAATGTGTTTGGACACACAACGAATTTGTCTTGGTGCAAATATTCTCAGTATACATAAAAGAAAAGAGTCAACAGTTAAGAATCATAAGGTACAACACTTAATGATAGTCATAGGATACAAGAAGCAATCCAATCATACTAGGAAACAGTCAATATAAATCGTAAGGATACAAGTGACAAAGTTACAGTCATACAGTCACAAGTGGGAGGGGATGGGTGATAAGGAGTGATGAGAAGGTTAATAGTAATAGTAGTGCAGACTTTGTAATAGTTGAACAATGTTGAGGGAATTATTTGTTTAGTAGAGTGATGGAGTTCAGGTGTAAAACTGTCCTTGTGTCTAGTTCTGAATTGCAGTGCTCTATGAACTATTTTGATTTTATTGTAAGACTACATTAAAAGAATCTTGCAAGCCTGAACATACAAACCTCCCACCATCTTCTTGACAGATTCTGACAGAGGCAGGATTAGAACTCACAGTCTCCTGATTTCCATGCCTGGTGGCTTAACCACTAGACCAGAAGTGTCAAACTTGATTTCATTTAGGGCTGCATCAGGAATGTATTTGACCTTGGGGGAGGGGGGGCAAGGTGGTTGTGGCCAGCTCGACATCATTCATATTGGGGGGGGGGGTAGCCCAAGCATTTTGCCAGTGAAAACAAGCTCCCGAGCTCTGTATTCGGCTGCGACAGCCTCCTGCCAACCCTATGCCAGCTAAAACAGAGCTCAGGAGAACTCTATTTTGGCTGGCAGAGGAACCACAGGACGTCTTTTCCTATTTCCAGAATGGGCCCGTAAGCCAGATCTACAGCTGTGTGAAAAAGTCCTGCACACTTTACGGTTTATGGTTTATGACATTTTTTTGGATAGGCCATTGATTTTATGATATTTTATGCTAACTGCTATGCAGATATTGTTATATTTAAATACATACTGGTGGTTTTTAAGTAAAAAGCATATGCTTTTTGCAATTTGGTGCTGTTGGATGGGGACTGTGAATTTTCTTGCATTCTTACAATGCATGCTTATAATGACTTTGAAAACAGATTAACTGATGTATATCCAGTGGCATACGTGTTGCAATTACTAAGGCCGATGCTAGTGTTTTGTTAACATTTTATTGCTTGTGACTCTGAAAAGGACCGTTTAGGTAACCAAACATAGTTACTAATATGAAATTCACCAGCCCTTATTATTTTTCGCCAGG
Source organism: Hydrophis major (assembly GCA_033807585.1). Lineage (NCBI taxonomy): Eukaryota > Metazoa > Chordata > Lepidosauria > Squamata > Elapidae > Hydrophis > Hydrophis major. The sequence continues at coordinate 48,635,780 of CM066329.1, forward strand.
CAGCCATTTTCATATTAGTAGCCATGTTTGGTTACCTAAACGGTCCTTTTCAGGGCCAAAAACACCCGTGGGCCAGATCTGGGCCCTGTGCCTTGAGTTTGACACCCCTACATGAGACCGTACTAGTTCGTATGTAATAGTAATGTATATAATAGCAGTTGTTTAAGGATTATGATAAATCATTTCTGGAAAAACCTCGTCAATGAATCCTTCATTCCTCTCACATCTTACAAACAAAAGGGTCTTGCCATAGAAGTCTGGCTATCATGCTCAAACATTCCTATTTCTGGCTTCCCTTCCAGCTTCATCCTTTTCTGGAAAACTCTGAGTTTTATAATAAATCTATAGAAGGAATGAATCTGGATGAGAAGGGAGACCTGACAGCTGACCTGGACATTGTCACTTGGCTGTTTCACAATGGGTCATTTACCAGTGTGATGTTTGGCAGCCTAGAAAAACAGGGATCCCTGAATTTCAAGTTTATGATCAATCCACAGGGCGTGGCAGAGATGGATAAGCTGAACAAGGTGGGGAATGTCTTGATTTGAATCGTTCTGTGTCCTCTGTTATTCTCCAATAGAGGCATCATTGGATTCTTTGATTGTATACCTTTTGTGATAATAGTCAAAAAAAAGCAACAAAAGACCAGGAACAATAAAAGCTTGTTTATTTAGCATTTGCAAAGGCCGGGATCCCTTCTCCCTCAAATGAGTGAGACAGGAGACCCCTTCCAAAGGCATGTTGGAGACTTTTAATCAGATAATCAGAGTTGGAAGGGACCTTGTAAGTCATCTAGTCCAACCCGCAGCCCAAGTGGGAGACCTACACCATTTCTGACAAATGGCAGTCCAATCTCTTCTTGAAAGTCTCAAGTGATAACACTTCTGCATACAAGATTCTGTTAACATCACCTTATCCTGTTTCTCTAAGTATTTCCCTAAATCTACTGGGTAATTTTCCAGTAACCACTGCCCACTCACTTATCTCATTTCTAGCTTTTATGGCATATCCTATCCTGTTTGGCAGATTGTCTATTTTAGGATGCTGGTATTAACATCGGCATTTCTTAATTTTAGCATATAATACAAGAACACATTATACAGTGTTCTGCCAGGTTAGGGTGACCTGCTAGAGATTTTACACATGTACTCACCAGAGGTTTGACATTTTACATATTCCAGCCAGAAATTTGAAACTTTACATATTCCTGAGTACAAAACAACCTTGTTTTTGTGATTTATATAATCATTACTTAATATTCAGTAATATTCCAGTAATATTGCCATAGGTCAATGATGGCAAATGTTTTTGTTGTGATGTTCCGAAAGCGTGCGCGCGCCAACACCCACCATGCAATGCACTCCCCTGCACATGCAAGTGCAAAACCCCCACCCCATCCCCTTATCTGCCTCCCGGCTCATTTTTGGCCTGTTTGAGGCCTTTTTCGCCTTCCTGGAGGCTCAAAGAAAGCCTCTGCAGTCTTGGGAGGCTGAAAAACGGACCTTCTGGAAATACCAGAAGTTCCTAAATGTGCCCATTTTTCAGCCTCCAAAGGCTGCAGAGGCTTTCCTCAAGCCTTCTGGAGGGTGAAAAAGGCCTCAAACGAGCTGAAAATCAGCTGGGAGGCACGCGCATGCACAGTGCCGGTAAGTTTGGCTGGGGCTCATGTGCCAGCAGAAATGGCTCTGTGTGCCACCTGTGGTTCACCATCGCAGCCATTATCATAGGTCATTGATAGGATAAATATGATGTTATTTACATTTCTCATTTTCACAGGCATAATCCTAAATGTGTAATTTTACATGTCACACCTTTCTTTGTTTATTGATTAGCCCTTGGGCCATATCAAAGTGCAAAGTTCCAGAAACAAATTATTACTAAAATTTGATAAAAGCAATTTAAAATGTAATTGGATAAAATACCACTTAAAATGAAATTGAAATAAAATACTGTCTAAAATGAAATTGGAATAGAACACAGTAAGGTATGATAAAATTATATTTCAATGCCACCCCTGCAATCTACCCCAATCAGTCCCACATATGCAGATCTCAACCAAACCATTTTGCTTAAGTACCTCTGCTGTGTTAAATGTTATTTTCAGATTCTGGCCGCACATAAGGTAAGTTGTTTTGATATGGGGATCCCAATAGGTCATTCATTTGGTATATAGACAAATGTACCTATCTCTCACCCTCTTATACAGTCAATGATCAAATAGGACGTGAGCCAGGTCTTCTACCTCTGCCGCTCCACATATGTACAGATGTTCATTGTAGGGTATAAATGGAAATTCCCATATCTGACCATTATGTGGGCTGTTTGGATTAGACACCAAAAATATATCCTTAACCATTTAAGACAGGGGTCCCCAACTTCTGGGGTGGAACCGAGTAATGTGCCACAGCACATTCAGAACCAGGCCACTTAAGTGGTGGGTAGTTGAGCACATGTGATAGGCTGTTTGCTAAAACAAACAAGGTTATGGCATGCCCTTGAAGGATACCAGGAAGCCTGTAATTGTGCAGACTGTGTGGCAAGAATGAAGAATGCTAATTCATGTTTATTTATTTATTTTTTGTTGTTAGTTGCAAAGTCATGTCCGACCTATCGCGATCCCATGGACAGTGTTCCTTCAGGCCTTCCTGTCCTCTACCATCCTCTGGAGTCCATTTAAGATCATTTATTTATTTAGCATATGGCAAATACATGGACTTATAGTAGTTCATAAAAAAGGGACGCGGTGGGTCAGTTTATAAAAAAGGGATGCGGTAGTTCAGTGGTTAAGACGCTGACCTTGTTGATCAGAAAGGATGGCAGTTCAGCAGTTCGAATCCCTAACACCATATAACGGAGTGAGCTCCTGTTACTTGTCCCAACTTCTGCCAACCTAGCAGTTCGAAAGCATGTAAAAATGCAAGTAGAAAAATAGGGACCACTTTGGTGGGAAGGTAACAGCATTCTGTGCACCTTCAGCATTTAGTCATGCCAGCCACATAACCATGGAGATGTCTTCGGACAGCGCTGGCTCTTTGGCTTTGTAAAGGAGATGAGCACTACCCACTAGAGCTGGAAACAACTAGCACATATGTGCAAGGGGAACCTTTACCTTTATCTTAAGTGCTTGATGGACATTTGGACACAATGTGGTGGACATTTTGTCGAGGAGCACCACAGTCACACTGAGGGGTAGAGACAGGACTTTCTGGCAGACACCATGTTGGGTATGGATCCTGTTCAGAGTTGACCAATGCTGGCGAGGAAGGTCAAAGCCTAGCATATCTTCTTCTACATGGTATCATATGCTGCAGTAAAGTCGATGAACACAGCTGTGGTTTTTAAGCCTTGCTGAAAATCAGCCTCAATATGTCCTGTTAGGTTCAGCACCTGATCAACACAACTACGATTATGATGAAAGCCTCTGTTTATCTGCTTATTCACATGGAATATGCACGTGTAAAGCCTGTAACAATTCTGGATGGTTAGAAAGATGATAAAAGTAACAAAGAGCTAGGCATCTTGCAGACCTCAGCTAGAAGTTAGGAATAGAGGTGCCTAGAGCAAATAGAATGTGTATTAGATAACCTGAAGCACTCATTAGCTAAGTGTCAACTTGTAAAGTATTCCTGGCCTGCTATTGGCTCAGAGCTCATGGTTTAATTAGGGCATCCATTAGAACCCTAGCACTAAAATCCAAGAATAGGGATAGCAATAGCACTTAGACTTATATATCATTTTCCAATGCTTTACAGCCCTCTCTAAGCAATTTACAGAGTCAGCATATTGCCCCCAACAATCTGGGTCCTCATTTTACCCACCTCAGAAGGATGGAAGGCTAAGTCAACCTTGAGCCTGGTGGGATTCGATCTGCCAATTTGCAGGCAGCTGGCTGCAGCAGAAGTAGCCTGTAATACTGCATTCTAACACTGCGCCACCGAGGGATGGCTAGAGACTAACAGAATAATGGTTAGATCATGACTAAAATGTTTATTAGGTGGTATTTTTCATATATATCCCACCTTATCCTGCCTTATGCTTGAGTGAAAATGTATAGAGCTTTCTTAATTCTATGGTTCAGGGTTCCTTGGCATTTTGTCCAGGACCTCTTTTCATGGAGTGCTTCAATAAAAGGAGACAAAACCTCGTGTCTGGCCTTGCAGCACCAGTATCAGACCCAAATTGGACACAACACACAAGTCTACTTGCTTGCTGCTTGTGGAGAACCATTCCTTCTCCCTCAATCCCTGCTATCACCATCAATCCACAAAGCCTGAAAAGTTGGAGACAATTGATTTAAGGGACTAAATTCACTAGCCTTCTGTTAAAGTAAGAAGATCTAAGACAGGGATGGTTTGGGTTCATTCCCCAAAGGGGAAATAACACCCATTAAACTTTACCTCGAGCAATTTAATATGTAAATGTAGAACCTAAATTAAAAATGGAAGGAAAGGGAAAAAACATGCAATAAGCAGATTGTTTATCTCTTTATATAGGCTTCTATTTTGCAAACCAAAACCTTGAACTGGGTATCATCCACCTGTTTCCTTTTTCCCCTTTTCTGGAAATTAAAACATAACTCATTTTCTGGATGGACTTCCTTTTTCAGCCCCTGCCTCCTTCCAGGTGTGTGGAAAGCTGTCATCCTGGATTCATGAAGGTGCCTCAGGAAGGGATGCCCATCTGCTGCTATGACTGTCATCCTTGTGCAGAAGGAACCATCTCCACCATGGAAGGTGGGTGGCACCACAGGAAATGGGCAAACCTTTCTGGGAAAACCACTTACCCCAACATTTTTCATTTTGATAGGCAGTTTAGCAATTTATACCTTTCTAATATGTGTGTGTGTGTGTGTGTGTGTTTTCTTACGTTTTTGTGGGTACTTATATGTACGGTATTTAGGTTTCTTCGGGTACCTGAAGAAACCTAAATACCATACACACACACATACACACACACACACACACACACATACACATTTGCCTAGTGAGTGTTAACACATGACCTTAAAGATTAAACTGGGAGCAGAATATTAACAGATAGGGGATCATTGATGGTTTAGGATTACTTGGGAGATGCCCTTTCATATCCTTCATTTTTATCACACCTTTCATTATTTCAAATTGCTATTCACCCCATTTCTCTTAAAAGTTACAAATTGCAGAGCATGATGACATGGATTATTGCCTGACACTGGGGGAGGAAGAGATATGTGATTAGAAAGAACTGAGTTAGGCCTTCTTGCTCTAGTGCAGGGGTCTTCAAACTTGACAGCTTTAAGACTTGTGGACTTTAACTCCTAGAATTCCTCCTCCAGTCATGTTAGCTCAAGAATTCTGGGAGTTGAAGTCCAGAAGTCTTAAACTTGCCAAGTTTGAAGAGCCTTCCTCTAGTGGGATTAAAGTCTGAAAACTCTTAGGAAAAGAAGTGCTTCAGAAAGTCCTAAAATTACCTTGAACTCAGTGTGGCAGGAATTACCTCCTTTTCTTCAGTCCCTGTCAGGTGCCTTGATGGCCCTTTCCTGTTTCAATATTCAAACTCACAAAAATGTAGTTGCTAGGTGAGAACAACAGCTTAATCAAGATTGAGTAAGTAAACATCAGATGAGGAAAATAAGGTAAATCAGTGGTGGGATTGAAATTGGTTTACCACCGGTTCGGTGGGCGTGGCTTGGTGGGTGTGCTTTGCACATGTGCAGAGGTTTTCCTATTGACCTCCTCCTGAACTCCTGCACTCTCCCTGTCTCTTCAACAGCTGATGCACAGCAATCCACTATGCCGCACGATGCAGCTCAGGATCAAAAGCAGGAAATAAAAGGACAGTATGGAGCCAGGCCCAGCAGCTGATCTTCAGAGTGAACCAATTTGCTCCCAGATGATCTTCAGAACTATCACTTCAGCCGAACTGGGCTGAACTGGTAGAATCCCACCCTTGAAGTAAATCATAAAAGGGTCTCTTGGAAAGAAAGTTTGCTGAGAGAATTTCAACAGAAATGGGCAGAAGTGATTTCTCCCAAGATGGCATAATAAGTGGTGGGCAGCTCTTTTTCTCCCACTGACAAACAGCTGATTCCACCACCAAAGCTGGTTATTTGGTGGGTTTGCTCCCTGTTTTTGAAGGAGAGATTAGGAAGGAACCAAGACAACCTTTGGACAGTTGTGATCCTACAGAGAAGAGGGGATCATAAAGAGTGTAATTCTCAGTAAGGAGTGATCAGAAAATCACTTCTCCTGCCATCTTTTTTCTTCAGCTGTTCATTTTTCCTAAGCACAGCTGAGTTTTAATTGCACCTTTTAAATCTTTACTATCTTTAATAATAATATTAAAGATACTAACCTTAATAGTCAAAAATCCAGTCTGAAGTTCAGGAAGTGAAGCTCAGTTTGTCAGCAACTTTCCAAGGTCAGAATTTCAGGGTATTTTTGCACAAGCAGGATTCACCAGATCAGTAGTTTCCAATGGGAAAACATAGGCCAAGGCTCCCAATAGAATCAGGTTGCAACCACCTATCTTCAATTAATGACTGTCTTGCTTGGCAAGAAGCCTCCTTAAGCAACTTTGCTCTATTCTTCAATACATTCCTCCAGTTCAGGAGTCGCCAATCTTTTGGACCTCAGGGACCACCAAACTCATAATTTTAAATCCTGCAGACCAGAGACCCTGGGAAAATCCCCCCAAAAAAGTCTGCAGGAAAATTTCCTGTCCCATTTTCCTACCGATCAATCATTTTTTATTTGGGATTGCAGGATACCATCTCCAGTTCCATTCTGGGTGGGGGAGAGAGATTTGGCTTCATGCAAGGAAAGCAGCAGAAGCAGCAGAAGTCTTTCTTTCTCTCCCCCAAACTCCACAAGAAATGAATCTTTGCTGGCACAGACTTTTGGAACAGGATGCCTTGCAAGGTCCCAAAAACACATTTCTGGAGGAGTTTGAGGGAGAGAAAGACTTTTACTGCTTTCCTTGCATGCAGCCAAAAGCAGAAGAAGAAAGAAGCGGAAAGAAGCAGCCTGGTGGCCAGGCCAGGTATGTGGGGCAAGTGGGGCAAGTCCCCCCTCCCGCCCTCACTACCTTGTGTTGTTTGCAATGCAAGTGATGCAAGCCTTGTGTTCCTGTGGGCCATGCGGGTGGCAAAGCCTTGTGTTCCCGCACAGCCTGGATAAATTGGTAGTGGAATCTTAAAAATGTGCAACTTGCTTTTTTATTTGCTCATGGATTAAGAAACATACATTTATGGCAGCTTTTTATTAGCATTATACACAGAAGTGGTATTCAGCTGGTTTGGACTGGTTCTGGCATACAAGTAGCAGAAATGTTGAGCAGTTTGGAGAACCGGCAAATACCACCTCTGGCTGGCCCTCCCCACCTGCACCTGCCCTTTCCTGTCCTATATTCCCTTGTTTTTTAGCTCAGCTGCTTCGCATAGCAGAGTGAATTGCTGCACCTCAGCTGAGCTAAAAACAGCTCACCTCACTAGCACTAATACAGAGGGCAATTTTTGAGTCAGGCACACGTGAAACACGCTCTCATAGAACTGATAGGAAAAAATGTAGAATCCCACCACTGATTATACAACAACCTTTAAGATAATTGTTATGCTTGCCCTTTTTCAGACACAGAAGAATGCAGCAAATGTCCAGCAGACCAACATCCAAACAACAACCAAACTCATTGTATCCCTAAGATTAAGACTTTCCTATCCTATCAAGAAAAATTGGGGATCATCTTAACTTCCATTGCTTTGTTCCTCTCTTTAATCACATGCTTTGTCTTAGGAATCTTCTTTAAATTCCAAGAAACTCCCATAGTCAAAGCAAACAATCGGGATTTGTCTTATATCCTTCTTGTTTGTCTCCTGCTTTCCTTCTTCACCTCCTTCTTGTTCACTGGCCGTCCAAGGAGTGCCACCTGCCTTCTTCGACAAACAACCTTCAGCCTTGTTTTTTCTACTGCTATTTCTTCAGTCTTGGCCAAAGCAATCACAGTGGTGCTGGTCTTCTGGGCCACAAAACCAGGGAATCAAGTGCAGAGATGGCTGGGAAAGAGTTTGGCCAACTCCATTATCCTTTCATGCTCTGGTCCCCAAGTTGTTCTCTGCAGCATCTGGTTGGGTGCTTTTACCCCCTTCCCTGAGTCAGACATGCATTCACTATCTGGACAAATCATTCTACAGTGCAATGAAGGCTCTGTCACCATGTTTTATGGTGCCCTTGGCTACATGGGTTTCCTTGCTGCCATCTGCTTCATAGTGGCTTTCCTAGCAAGAAATCTGACAGGGGCCTTCAACGAAGCCAAGCTGATCACCTTCAGCATGCTGGTCTTCTGCAGCGTTTGGGTGTCCTTTGTGCCCACCTACCTGAGCACCAAAGGGAAATACATGGTGGCTGTGCAGGTCTTCTCCATTTTGGCCTCCAATGCAGGACTTCTGAGCTGCATTTTCATCCCCAAGTGTTTCATTATTTTTCTAAGACCAGATCTGAATACAAAAGAACACTTGATGTCAAAATAAGGTAGAAAAGTGAGGTTTGGACAAATATGTTAAAAAAAAAAAAATACAGATAGAACTTACCAACCTCTTTGTTTAGTGAATTTAGTGAGTTTCCAAGTTATGATGTTGCTGAAAAACTTTAAATTTATGACTGGTCATTAATTTTACTACTATATGGTCCCAAATATGTGATCAATATATCAAACTATTTACTCTCATCACTCCTTATCACCCATCCCCTCCCACTTGTGACTGTATGTCTGTTACTTTGTCGCTTGTATCATTATGATTTATATCCTTACTGTTTCTTAGTATGATTTGATTGCTTATTGTAGCCCTATGACTATCATTAAGTGCTGTACTCTTGACTAATGTATCTTTTCTTTTATGTACACTGAGAGCATTTGCACCAAGATAAATCCCTTGTGTGTCCAAGGAAGATTAACAGTAATAGTAGTGCAGACTTAGTAAATAATTGGACAGTGTTGTGGAAGTTAGTTGTTTAGCAGAGTGGTGGTGTTCGGGGGAAAACTGTCCTTGTGTCTAGTTGTTCTGTTGCACAGTGCTCGATAGCATCGTTTTGAATGTAGGAATTGAAACAGTTTTGAAGATAGGAGTTAATGTTCGGGATGTGAGGGGTCTGTAAATATTTTCACAGCCCTCTTTTTGATTCATGCAGTATACAGGCCCTCTATGGAAAACAGTTTGGCAGTAACTGTTTTTTCTGTAATCCTAATTACTCTCTGATGTCTGTGTCTGTCCTGTTGGGATGCAGAACCAAACCAGACAGTTATAGAGGTGCAGATGAGAGACTCAATCATTCCCCTGTAGAACTGGATCAGCAGCTCCTTAGGCTGTTTGAGCTTTCTGAGTTGGCGCAGAAAGAACATTGTTTGTTGTGCTTTTTGATGACTTTTTGGTATTAGGTGTCCATTTTAAAACACCATGGGCAGTCAAGACAACCAAGAAATGGATCATAAAAAAATCAACCCACATTCAAGGCAAAGATGATCAGGTTCCAATATATTTTGGAGTACATTATGTGAAGAGCCAACTCTATTGAGGAACTCATAGAATTAGGAAAGATGGGGAAAAGGAGAGGAATAGAAAGAAGGTAGTGGGATTTCATTGCAGAAACAATGAGGGCACCACTCAGAGCCCTGAAGGGCCAGGTGTATCCTGGATGGGGTTTTGTTTGTTGCAACATTCCTAAGTGTGAAAAACATGAAGTCACTTTTGTTTCCTGGAGAGGTTTTATTTGTTGCTTGCAAAGATTCTGAGTACCGTCAACAGCTCTCAGAGAGAGTGCTAATGACTAGGTGACTGCAAAGAAGTACAATCCTTTCATTTCCCCACCACCACCACTACACTATTCTTCTATCCTCTCAACATCCAGTCTTACTTTTCAGTATCTATTCTTCCATCCTCCCCTTCTCGCCATTAGAACTGATGAAGCTTCTTGAATGAAAAGCAAAATGTTTTCTTCTTCCTCAAGTCTGGTTGCTTTTTGAAGACATAAAAAGCACCTTTGAGACAACTATGACCTGAATGACTGAAAATCTCTGCTGACATATGCTCGCAATGAGTTGGCACTGCTTTGATAACACATATTTAATCAATCAGTCCATCTAAATATATAAAGGCAAAATACCACTCACACATCATCACAAAATCTCCAGAACCATAAAGCCTACAAACTTGAAATTTGGCATGCATGTTTCTCTTGGCTTCTAGGTGCTTACTAAAAAAAGATTTTTTTAAATGACTATCAAAGCATTAGTATTTTGTATATTATCATTAACATGCTCTGATGCTAAGGAGTTCTACTCCCCTTTCCCACCTGAAAAGAAATCTGTTCCAAATGCAAAACACAAGCAGAGGAGAGGAGTTTCAGTTTCAGTTTTAGTTTCACAGCACCAAGCAGTTTTAGTACAGAACAGTTGAGCTAAGCCATGCCCAGGCTCCTTGCTGTCTCCTTCTTCCTCACACAGCAAATACTGTTTCAGTTTCTAAACAGTCCTCAACTCTCTCACGCACTGACAGGATGCTAGCCATCTGGCAGTCAGGGGCTGACAGAGAAAGGCAGAAGATTAGACTCAACAACACTCTTTCATAAAGTCAAGGACATGTTACCTTGCACCTGGAAGGGAATGTCTGAAGGAAGGTCTCCAGTTGGGACAACGTTTTGATTGGGCCATGTGATGGACTGGTGGGCGCAGTGGATAGATCTTTGGTTTTCTTTTGGGAAAGGAAAACCCAGAACTCTCAGATTTGGGTTCTACCAGATGTGTCAACATGACAACTCTAAATAAAATGGAACTTTGAGAAAATGCCTGTTTTATTGCTTTGGAGTTTGTTAGTTGGAACATTGATAGTTTGCATCAGAGGTGGGATTCAGCAGGTTCTGACCAGTTCTGGAGAACCGGTAACGGAAATTTTGAATAGTTCGGAGAACCAGTGGTTACCTTCCCCCAAGAGTGGGTGGGAATGGAAATTTTACAGTATCCTTCCCCTGCCACTCCCACCAAGCCACACCCACAGAACCAGTAGTAAAAAAAATTGAATCCCACCACTGGTTTGCACGCATGCTGACAGTATCTCTTGACACTGGTTTGCAATGCATAAACATATCTTCTTAGAGAACTTTCTCCAGTCTCACTCAGTGGCTCCTTTCCAAACTTTTGGACCCCACCTGTGACTTCTCATGGCCATTATCCTAATCATATTGCTTGAGTTGTTGTCTTAGTGCTAATCCTCTGGAGACAGGTCTGCAACCTTTCAGAAGATATGACAAAAACATGTGTTTTCACCTTGATTGCGTAACAAAGTCTCAAGGGCTGATGACATAGCATTGGAAATCTGTGAGAGCATAAATGGGTCTAGACAAAGAGAGACCTTTAGGACAGGCGAGGAGGGTTTTTCTCCTCCCTGGTTTGTAAATGAAGCCTTGGATGCATTCTGCCTTAAACAAAAAAGCTTTCTTCCATCTCTTCTTCTCATTCTTTGTTCAAACAACACACAGGACTGGAGGCTCTCTTGGGAACTCGACATGTTTGTATTTCTGCTGCTTTTGTGGGTCCAGGGAGTGTGGGGAGTGCTCAAAGCCAAATGCCCTCTGACGCTGCAGAGGTGCAAGATAGACCCAAAGAATCATTACAGGCCAGGAGATTTTTCCATTGATGGCATCATCTCTGCCACTCAGGCTACATTTCAAAAATTAAGTTTCAAAATATCTCCCGTGACTCCAGTATCTGGGTAAGTCAATCTAGGTATGTCAATCTTCCTTCACTGCATCAACGGATTTAACAGAATTGGAAGGGACATTTAGGTCATCTAGTCCAACCCCCACCCACCTACCCAAGCAAGAGACCCTACACCATTCCTGACAGATGGCAGTCCAATCTCTTCTTGAAAGCTTCCAGTGATGAAGTTCCCACAACTTCAGAAGGCAAAGCTGTTTCATTGGTGATTGTTCTCATGATCAGAAAAATTTGACTTATTTTGAGTTCCGGTTTGTTAGGCTTCAGAGGCATCTTTTTTATAGTGTGGTGACCAAAACTTGATGCGGTATAACTTCCTTCCAGAGGTTGTGACTGCTCCAACACTGAAAAGATGTTAAAAAGATGTTGGATAGCCATTTGTCTGAAGTGGTGTAGGGTTTCCTGCCTAAGCAGAGGGTTGGACTAGAAGACTAGAAGACTTCCAAGGTCCAAGGTCTATTCTATTCAGTATTCTAGGTATGGTTTTACTAAGGCTTTATAGAGTGGTGTTAGTACCTCACTTGGTCTTGATTGTATCCCTCTGCAGTAGAGCTACTGTATTTCTGACTTAGTCCAAAAGTTCCAGCTATTTCACCTTGGGGGATTTATTTTAGACCCTGAAACTGATGAGCTTCCTTTGAAGTTCTCAAGTACATTAATCAAGCAGGGATCTTCTGTTTTTCTGAGGAACAGCCGCTTTCCTTGACATTCTTCGAACACAGCTGGACTGTGTATAGGTAGCTCTTCCCTTCTGCTACTTGCTTCTACCATAAAGACATCAACATTGATTCGAAAAAGCAGGAATACTAATTTGCTTTCCTACACTAAAAAGGCAATAGCCTCCCCTTTCTGTTTTTTGGTTCTTACATTCAATCATAATATGAAAGAATCCCAGATCAGCTGTTATTATTTCATTGCATTATCATATCTGTGATTCCTATTGTGAACTGACCTCAAATACCCTAATCCTGAAATGATTTCAAGGAAAATTAAGCTCAAGTCCAAGACTTTAGAAAGTGGACATCAGAATATAAACCTGTGCAGAAATCAATAACCTAATGACTTGGTCAAGAGTCACAGCTTCTCATTCTCTTCATGAGTTTATGCTTAAATGTGCACTTAATGATGCTATCTTTAGTAAAAGTTGGTCAAACAACACCAATATTAAATACTGGAGAACAAAGAGAAAAAACAGAATAATTACAATCAGTCTGAAACCTTAGATCAACTGAAAGGATGGTGACAATCTCAAGAATAAGCCAAAGCTAACTCCTTTGGACCTAAGCTGAACTGAGTATATTAAAATGAAATATAAATTGAAAGAATCTCATATTTTAATCAAAATATGGAAGATTTTTGGGGAGAACTCTTTGCCTTGTTAGGAAATATAAAACAATCCATGGGAAAATATGTCATCAGCTATCACACACTTGGTTAGTGCTTTTGAAATACAATCAGATATTTTATTAATATAATATATAAAAATTCCATTTCAATCAAACAGTTGGGTACAATTGTTTTGAGGCAATCATAATCAAAGTGTTTACAATAATATTCATCACAATAACATTAATACTAACAATAACAATAATAGCAATAGCAATAATAACAATAATATTTTGTTTGTCCATTTTAACAAATTTCCATTTTAACATTTATCCTTTTGATGTCCTTCTCTTTCTAACTTCTGTTTTTATTATCTAACCATCAGTAAAATGAGTCCCGTCAAAAAGTATTTCATTTCTTCTTTGTCCTTCATAGTAAGCATTAGTCTATCTATTTCTGCACATTGTAGTATTTTCTTAATTACATCCTCATCTGTCAGGATCTCATCACACTTCCATTGTTGAGCATATACAATTCTAGCTATAGTTAATACATGTAAAATCAAGTATATAGTCTTTATCATATTTTTCTGGTAGAATATATTGTATTAGTTTGCAGTTTCTTATTAGTTTCATGTTATATCATTTCAGAACTGCTTTCACCCATTCAGAAGAATTCTTGGGCTAGGTCAAATTAGAAGTAATTTTATAAAACCAGAATCAATAAAATGTTAATTTCATTGACTAATCATTATCTTTTCAGGATAACATTGACACAATACTGGAAAATCCTTTCCTTCCTTTTTGCTATCCAGGAGATTAACCGGGAATCCCGTTTCTTGCCCAATATCACTCTGGGTTATAATATTTATGAAAATTATTTCAATGCAGGGAAGACTTCGGATGCTTTGCTGGATCTGCTTTCGGATGGGGAGGCCAATGTCCCCAACTATAGTTGTGGGAGGCAGAGAAACACAATGGCTGTTCTGGAAGGGGCTGAGACTGGCTTCTCCATCCAGATATCATCCATGTTGGGCACCTACAAAATGCCACAGGTGATTCTTTGCTGAGAAGATACATTTTAATTGTGCAGCTTTTGGTTGAAGGTCCTTCTGGAACAGAATTGGAGTCTTACGTTTTGGCTTTCATGGGTCTCAGATAAAACACCACTTTTCCTTTCTTTTCAGGTTAGTTACAACTTTGTTTCCCCGATTCTGAAGGACAAAACTCAATTTCCTTTCTTCTACCCAATGCTCCCTACTGAAGGGTTCCAGTACTCAGGGATGGTCAAACTGCTCCTCCATTTTAGGTGGACTTTGGTTGGTCTGATAGCTCCGGATAGTGAACAGGGGCAGAAATTCATGACAACATTGACCCCCCTGCTGATAAAAAATGGCATTTGTCCAGTTATATCACAGCGATTTTTAACCACCACTCGTAATATCGTCATAGATTTGCCTCCATATTGGAACTGGAAGCAAGTGAATGTCTTTCTTTATGCCGCAGAACTCGATTCGATCAATGCAGGAATAGCAATTCTAGACTGGGTACAGCAAAGACTTAAGGAACCTGCTGCAGGAAAAGTCCTGGTGACAACGGTGCTCTGGGACTTAACTTTCTATTTGATAGACCAGGGAATTTCCTTTCATTCCATGCATAGCATTGTTTCCTTTCTTTTGAAGACGAATCAATTCACAAAGTGTGGTGGATATAGGAAGCTTTACGTCTTCATTAAACACTTTGCAGAGAAATCTTATATGTGCTCAGATACCAAGGATGCCTTTTCGGTGAAAGTTTGGAGACGGTGCAAAGAAACAGATGAATTGGAGATTTTGTCCCTGGAACAGATGGGTCAGATCCTTTGCTTAGACAACTATTACATTTACGAGGCCATCTGGGCTGTGGCATGGGCCTTACACGCAGCCTATTTTTCCAGATCCAAGAGGACAAAGACAGAAGGCAGTAACACATTGGAATTTTCAAGGCTGAAGGCTTGGCAGGTATTTCTTTCCTGATACGTGCATCTCTCCTGCAGCCAAGAAGAAAATTGAGCTAGGGCATGCCTTCTTAGTCCCATAAGATCAACTATAAGGGAAATTCGAGAGACTCTAAAAAGAGTACAGAGCAGACCAACAAAGAGGATTGGGGGACTGAACCAGGGGTGGGATTCTTTCCATCAGTTTGCACCTATTCTCTAGAACCAGTTGTTAACATTCTAAGCAGTTTGGAGAACTGGTTGTTAAAAGAAATTACTGACCTAATCCTGTAAGAAAGGCAGGAAGGAAACATTCTGGTGTTGTTTACAGAAACTGCCTCTCTGTTAACCCTTATTACATTCTTGGCAGGACTAGACTTCCTGTCTCAGGAACATCTCTGGAGTTTTTTTCCCCTCCTTTGCCGGTACTTTGTTTGTGTGGAATGACCATTCAAAGTTTCAATGGCACTGAAAAAAGTGACTTATGACCATTTTTCACACTTATGACTGTTGCAGCATCCCCATAGTCATGAGAGGCCAGGTGAGGAGATGCATGCCTCGATGTGAGTGATGTTGAATTGGCCACACCCAGACAATAACATGACTCCCAAGTCATGTTCACCCAGTCACATGACCACCAAGCAATGCCCACAACCTACTCCATGCCCACAGAACCAGTTGTTAAAAAATTTGAATCCCACTCCAGCTAAAACATTTTAAAAACAGTTGCAAGAACTAGGTATGTCTAGTTTAATGAAAAGAAGGACTAGAAGAGACATGGTAGCAATGTTCCAATATCTCAGGAGCTGCCACAAAGAAGAAGAGGGAGTCAAGCTATCCTCCAAAGCCCCTGAGGGCAGGACAAGAAGCAATGGGTGGAAACTAATCAAGGAGAGAAGCAACTTAGAACTAAGGAAAAATTCCCTGACAGTAAGAACAATTAATCAGTGGAACAACTTGCCTCCAGAAGTTGTCAATGCTCCAACACTGGAAGTTTTTAAGAAGAGATTGGATAACCATTTGTCTAAAATAGTATAAGGTTTCCTACCTAAGCAGGGGGTTGAACTAGAAGACCTCCCAGGTCCCTTCCAACTCTGCTATTATGTTATTCTGTTATTCTCTTCTGTAAGGAAGTCAAAGGGATCAGTCTGCCACGGTTTTATCATGTGTTCAATTGTCATTTCCTTAGAGATGTATACAAAGAAGATCATTACAGTTCATAAGTCTGGAATGAGATACTTTCAGGGAAGTTTTCCAATAGTTTCTTGTTTCCTTCAATCACTAGCTCAAGCAGTTTAGGATAAATGGGTTTTTTATGTTGGTTATTATGAACTGGGACATCCAAGAATATCTGTACAGTTTGAATACAGCTTATTAAGTGGGCTTCTTCATTTGTTTTAGCAAAAGACCAAGAAACCCATAATAAATAATAACCGATCACCGATCAATTTATTAACTAATGTTGGAAACTGATGTAATTGCAGGCATTCAACCAACAAACCAATTTGAAGTTTGTGGAGCGGTTTTCCCACAAAGCTTTTGTGGCTCTTGTACAAGGCAATGATAGAGAGATGAGTTGGTAACCTCTAAGCGTTTAATTCCATGATAGGTGAGAACACTTTACACAGTGTTGAGCTATAGTAGAGCCATGGTGGCGCAGTGGTTAGAATGCAGTACTGCAGGCCACTTCTGCTGCCTATTGGCTGCTTGAAATTCAGCAGTTCAAATCCCACCAGGCTCAAGATTGACTCGGCCCTCCATCCTTCTGAGGTGGGTAAAATGAGGACCCAATTGTTGGGGGCAAGAAGCTGACTCTTTAAACCACTTAGAGATGGCTATAAAGCACTATAAAGCAGTATATAAGTCTAATGCTATTGCTATTACTATAGGATAATGATGGCTAAACATTTCAGCACCAACTTCCCAAAGCACTCGCGTATGCATCCCCAAAATTCAATATGTGTGTGCCCCACCCCGCAAATGCACACACATCCCCGTGCATGTCTCTCCATGCACCCCGTGCATGTGTGGCAGAGATCCCAACACCAGTTGGCTGGCAGGAGACGTATGCGCATGCACTGCAAAGCTGAGTTGGGCAATGGCTCATGTGCCCACAGAGAGGGCTCTGCATGCCACCTCTGGCATATGTGCCATAGGTTCACTATCACAACTATAGGTAAAGATAAAGGTTCCCCTCAAACATATGTGCTAGTTGTTTCTGGCTCTAGGAGGCGGTGCTCATCTCCATTACAAAGCCAAAGAGTCAGCGCTATCCGAGGATGTCTCCATGGTCATGTGGCCAGCATGACTGAATGCTGAAGGTGCACAGAATGCTGTTACCTTCCCACCGAAGTGGTCCCTATTTTTCTACTTGCATTTTTTATGTGCTTTCAAACTGCTAGGTTGGCAGAAGATGGGACAAGTAATGGGAGTTCACTCCATTACACAGTGTTTGGGATTTGAACCACCCAACTGCTGACTTTTCTGATTGACAAGCTCAGCATCTTAGCCACTGAGGAGAAGGCAAAAAGATGAAAATAGCATGAGAACATGCCAGAATTTCAAAAACCTCTTCACTCAGAAACTGGGGGGAATCAGAGGTGATATTCAGCAGGTTCTGACTGGTTCTGGAGAACTGGTAGTGGAAATTTTGAGTAATTTGGAGAACTGGCAAATACCATCTCTGTCTGGTCCCGCCCCTATTCTCCGCCTCCCAAGTCCCAGCTGATCGGCTGGGTCTTCTTTTGTTGCCCTGAAGAGAAGAACGGAGTTGGAAAGCAGGTTAGTGGGGTAGGGAGGGAATGGGATTTTGCAGTATCCTTCCCCTGCCATGCCCACCAAGCCACACCCACAGAACTGGTAATAAAAAAAAATTGTATCCCACCACTGGTGGAAATGTAAAATGCTTAGCATTCGCACAAAAGACACAAAACATACACATCTGCTAAGAAAGCTGTTTTAAATGAAATAGACTAGACAAAGATAGTTGGAGGAAAGGGGAAAAAATCAAAGTAACCTTACTTAGATAAAAGCTGGAACAGGCTTTCAAGTCTCATTATATCCTCCAGACGTGGCAGGTCAAGAAACAGACAATATAGGGACTCCAGGTATAGTATTCTATTTTTCCATGGGCATAATTACAGAATCCAGAAACTATTCAATTATTAAGGATTATAATTCAAACATTGATAGATTGTCTCCTGGAAAACTTGGGAAAAATGAATTTGAGACCTTCACTGTTTTCTTGTCATACAAATCAATTACTTTCCACAGATATCCTATCTAAACATTCCCATTTTCTCTTCCATTCCAGCTTCATTCCTTCCTTGAAAACCCTGAGATTTACAATGCATCCATAAATGGAGTTCTTCTGGATGAGAAAGGAGATCTGACAGCTGATCTAGTCATTGTCAACTGGCTGTTTCTCAACAAGTCAATTAAAAAAGTCCTGATTGGCACCCTAGAAAAACAGGGATCCCTGGATTTCACCTTTATGGTCCATCTGAAGGGTGTGACATTGATGGATCACCTGAACAAGGTAGGAAAAACATTTTTCAGTCTTTGTGACTTTCTTGTCAACAGGATTGTTTTCTTGGGATCAAGAGGGATTTTGAATATCATCAAACTTAGAACTACACCGCCTATGGTCTGACCTAAGCTTGGTACACAAAATTGCCTGCTACAACATCCTACCTGTCAATGATTACTTCAGCTTCAACCACACTAACACATGGGCAAACAATAGATACAAACTCAAAGTAAACTGCTCCAAACTCAATTGCAGAAAATACGACTTTAGCAACTATGGTCAATGCCTGGAACTCACTACCTGACTCCATTGTTACATCCTCAAACCCCCAAAATTTTAACATTAAACTGATTACGGTGGACCTCACTCCAATCCTAAGAGGTCTATAAGGAGGCATGCATAAGCACACCTATGTGCCTATCATCCCTTTCCCACTGTTCCCATTTATTCGTACCCATTTATTATGAATATACTTATACCTGTTTATACTTTTATGTTATGTTCATACTTATACTTGTTTTCTCATACGTGCTTGATAAACTAAACTAAATAAATAAAACACCCTCTAAGACAGGCAACAATACTTTGGTTAGATATTAAACTCTCTGTGAGAAATATATACTTACCAATAAAGAAAAATATTTGCAGCTCAGAACTGACATGAGAGGTCCTTGATGATCTCTGAACTTGGTAATTTTCTTGCAGACATTTCATTACACAAACTAGATAACATACCAGTCTACAACACACAGTCCTTTCAGCAGTTCCAAGAAGGCTCCACACCTGTTTACACCACTCAGGTAACCCTGAGGATACAGATACACCTCCAGGTGGCCTTAACAGCTTGCTAAAAGAATGCAAATGACCAGCTGTCTGCAAGAAGTATAAATCCTTCTATTCCCCACCATCCAATCACAGCTGAAGAAGCTTCTTAGATGAGAAGCGAAAAGTTTTCAAAGAAAAACAAGCCAGCCCAGTTGCACCTTTAAGTAACATTATCAGAGTACCTAGCTGTGTAATGAAACATCTGCAAGAAAATTGCCAAGATCAGACAGCACCAAGGATCTATCAATATGTCCAGTAGTGCAATTCAACCAGTGTAACAACCGGTTTGGTGAGCACGCACTTCGCGCACGCATGCACAGCATTTAGAAAAGACCATTTTTAGCTATAATACTTATCTTCTGCTGCATCCCCAGTGAGTAAAACAACTGATGCGCGGCAAACCGCTCTGCCACATGAATCAGCTGCACTCAAAAACAAGGAAATAAAGCCCAGGAAAAGGGGAGGGGTGGGCGGAGGGGGCCAAATGTTCACCAGAACTACTGGTTCACCTGACCGGTCTGAATTGGTAGAATCTCACCCCTGAATATATCCTTAATAATTTAAGAAAAGTTTCACTATTCTGTGAAGAGAAATACATTAGAGCCAGTGTCAGCCTTTAAGAACCTTTCTTTTGCTTGTCTTTCCGACTGCTATAGTAATGGGGGAAGGTAAATTGGGCTTTGTGGGGGCGGGAAGAGTGCTGGAGGCTTGAGAGGGTTGTTAAGTACTGAACATGGGTTGGAGTAACTGGAGACAGCCTCTGAACAGTGAACATTCAGCTCTTTATTGCATAGTGACTTCTCAGAAAAAACAACAGTGAACTCTACCTTATATAGGCAACCCTTGTGAGAATAGTCCAATAGCAAGCTATGAACGCCAGCTCTTTTAACCAATCAGAAACCTCTGTTAAGGGCCAATCAGATTCCTCAGAACTAACCAATCCGATGTGGCCGCCTAACAGCCAATCAAAAGTGCATGGCCAGAACCCTACACCTTACCTCAAGCTCACACTTTTTAACTATAGTACATACACAACACCCCTTCCCCCTGGCTTCTAATTACATTGTAGTTATATAGTCCCTTAGATAGGACGGTTGTTTTTTGACTCTATCGGATTTTCGTTGGATTGGTTGGTTACAATCCTGTTGCGGTAGATTGTTGTTGGGCAGTGGTTCTGCTTCTTGCTCAGCTGCAATTTCTTGCGGTGCAAATATGTCTCCTTCCTGCTCCATTTCCTGAGTATCACTTAGTTCGTCGCTCTCTTCGAGCAGATTTCTTGGAGCTTCATCTTCTTCCATACCTCCCCCCCCCTTGGTTTGGTCCTGGGGGAGTTGTTGACTGGCCGTCGTGAGTCGTGACCGTAATTGGTCAATATGCCGTTTCCACAGTTTATTGTCACAGCATTGCACTACGTAGGATTTAGGGCCAGTCACTCGTACTACTGTTGCCTCTATCCACAACGGGTAGCCCGATAAGTTCCGTGCGTAAACGAGGTCTCCTACCTGAAAGGTGTAACAGCGGCCGGTGGATCCTATTGGCTTTTCCGGTTCACAAGCAGGGTGCAACCGGTCGAGGTGGGAGCGGAGTCTTCGTCCCATCAGTCGTTCGGCTGGAGTTCTGCCGGTGACACTATGTGGAGTTATGTATTGCAAGAAGAGGATTTGGTTGACCTTGTCATCGATATTGTCATAGTCCACTTTTTGCAATGTCTTTTTAACAAATTGGACTATGCGTTCCGCTCGGCCGTTGGTCACAGCATTGCACTACATAGGATTTAGGGCCGGTCATTCGTACTACTGTCGCCTCTATCCACAACGGATAGCCCGATAAGTTCCGTGCGTAAACGAGGTCTCCTACCTGGAAGGTGCGACAGCGGCCGGTGGATCCTATTGGCTTTTCCGGTTCACAAACAGGGTGCAACCGGTCGAGGTGGGAGCGGAGTCTTCGTCCCATCAGTAGTTCGGCTGGAGTTCTGCCGGTGACACTATGTGGAGTTATGTATTGCAAGAAGAGGATTTGGTTGACCTTGTCATCGATATTGTCATAGTCCACTTTTTGCAAGGTCTTTTTAACAAATTGGACCATGCGTTCCGCTCGGCCGTTGGTCACAGAGTGTGCAGGCGAGGTGAGTGCATGGCGGATGCCACGGTCAGCGAGGTACTGCTCAAACATTAATCCCGTAAATTGTGGCCCGTTATCGGACACCAGGACATCTGGCAGTCCATGGGTGGCAAAGAGTCTGTTTAGAATCTTGATCACCGCTTCGGAAGTCGTAGTCGTCATACAATGAATCTCTAACCAATTGGAGTATGCATCGACTGTCAGCAGGAAGGTATAGCCCTTGGTTGGCCCCGCGAAATCCAGGTGGATTCTGGACCAGGGTCCACGTGGCGTCTCCCATGCAGTAGGCATCGCTTTTGGTGGGGCATTGCTGAATTGTTGGCAACTGGAACACTCTTTGACCCACTGCTCGATTTGTCGGTCCATGCCCGGCCACCATGCGTAGCTTCATGCAAGCACCTTCATTCGCACGATGCCGGGGTGGCCCTCGTGTAGAACTCGCAGTAGCACCTTCCGGAGTCGCTCTGGGACAACGACTCTATCGCCCCAGATGATACAGCCTTTTTGGGAAAAAAGGTCAGTCTGTCGAGATTTAAATGGTGCGAAGTCATCTGGTACTTGGTCCAATGGCCATCCACATTCTACCCAGCCTAGGATTCGAGCTAGGGTGTGGTCTCATTTGGTTTCTCTCGTGATGTCTCGGGCTGTCATAGGTGGCGAGTTGAGTGTTTCGATCTGCAATGTGGTTGCCGTTGGTGCCGGATCATCGAGAGTCTCTGGAAGCGGTGCTCGGCTCAATGCGTCGGCGTGGGGAATGGCTTTCCCCGGGCGGTATTGCAGCCGGTAGTTATAAGCAGCTAGGAATTCTGACCATCGGGTCATCCTGGGGCATAATATGTAGGGCGTTGGTTTATCTCCAGCGATTATCCCCAGTAATGGTTTGTGGTCAGTTACAATCATAAAAGCCCTACCATACACATATTCATGGAATTTTTTTACAGCTGAGATCACTGCAAGGGCTTCTTTGTCGATCTGTCCATAATTTTGCTCAGTCTTTGAAAGAGTCTTTGAGAAATATGCAACAGGGGCTTCATTCCCATTAGGCAGTACATGGCTCAAAATGGCGCCCACCCCGAAAGGGGATGCATCGCAAGTTATAACTAACGGCAAAGTCTCGTTATATTGCATAAGTACAGATTCAGATGTGAGCAATTTTTTAACATTCCGGAAGGCTTGCTCTTCCCGGTAACCCCACACCCACAATGCTTTTTTATCTAATAAACAGTGTAACGGTTCAGTGACAGTTGACTTGTGCGGTAAAACAACATTATAGAAATTAATGAGGCCTAAGAACGCCTGGAGATCGGTTTTGTTTCATGGCCTGGGAGCATTATTGATTGCCTTTAATTTACTCTCGGTAGGATGAATACCCTGGCTATCAATCCGGTATCCTAGAAACTCAACATTGTCAGTATACAATTGGCATTTATCTCTTTTTACCTTAAGTCCGGCTTCTTGAAACTTTTTAAGGACGCATTTCAAACGGTCCTGTAAGATTTTTTTGTTAGGGGCTGCAATTAATACATCATCAAAATAAGAGACCACGCCCTTGATTCCCTGTAATAACCTTTCCATGAGGCTCTGGAAGATCCCCGGGGCTACACTAACCCCGAATTGCAATTGGGTACATTTAAAAGCACCCCTGTGCGTTACAATTGTTTGGGCTTGAGCCATTTTCTCATCCACTGGTAATTGTTGATAAGCTTGGGCAAAATCTAACTTAGCGAAAACCTTACCGCCCCCTAAGGAATGGAGGAGGTGCTGCACCACCGGAACTGAATACGGATTCTGCTGTAGGGCATGGTTCAAAGTGGCCCGGTAGTCCCCACAGATTCGGATTGACCCGTCTGGCTTAATGGGTGTTACAATAGGGGTTTCCCATGGAGAGTGGTCGATGGGCTTTAACACCCCCTGAGCAATTAACTTGTCGAGTTGTTCGTCGATTTTTGCTTTAAGAGTGAATGGAACTCGACGGGGCTTCAAACGAATGGGAGCTACTTTTGGATCTAGACTGAATGAGATCGGGGTCCCCTTATACTCGCCTAAGCTGTTCACAAAGACGTCGCTGAACTCAGAGATAAGGTCTTCCTCCCATTCACAATCACTGACACAGTTCACGCCGGTCACCTCAATACCGAGTGGCGCGAACCATTGGAGGCCTAATAGACTAGGCCTGTCTCTATCGATGATCATTAGCAGTAAGTACGCTGTATGCTTTTTGAAGGAGACTCGGACTCGGCAGGACCCAACCATGGGGATTCGATTCCCTTGGTAGTCCTTGAGGATGAGGCGTTGAAATTGGAGGTCTTGACGTTGAATTGTAGGGATGAGTTGCTTGAGTGTCTTCCACGACACCATCGAGAGGGACGATCTCGAGTCGACCTCCATGTGGCAAGGCTGGTTCTCGATGGCTACTGTAACCCAGATTTTTTTAGTGTCCAAAACCGAGGCGTGACCGATAGTGATAGTATGGTGAGCCTCTTCTTTCTGCAAAGCTCGATTTCTGTAGGAGTGGATTACTGGCTCTCGCTGTACAGGACGATTTCCTGTTGATTGGCGATAGTTAGCCCCTTTTGAGGCCTGGCTGGGTCCTGGCAAGCTGTGGCAGACCTGGCTGATGTGGCCTCGTTTCCCGCACTCATGGCAGAGTGCATCACAGAATTTGCATTCAGACCTGGCATGGTTGGCCCCGCAGCCAGCGCAGGGGTGTAAGGGCTTTAGGTGATGGTCCCGTTCAGACCGGTGGACCCCTTCTTCGTCGCTGTCTGACAACAAAGAGAGGTCCTCGTGGTACGTTGTCGCTAGCTGCCCTTCTGAGTTGGGTGAGATTTCGCCGGTCGATGGTGATACCGGAGCGCGGTTTCTGTGAAGTTGTGCAGCCGACTTCCTGGTTACCTCTGCTGTGGTAGCATCGGCGATGGCGTCAGCAAGGCTGATGTCACCTTTCGCCATCGGCTTGCTCTGCACGCCTGGTGCATCTAATCCCAGAACGATGCAATCTCTTAGCGCTCCTTCTAAATTGGCGAATCCGCAGAGGCCTCCCAAATTCCTGATGTCCACCACGAAATCAGCCACGCTTTCCCCTTTTCGTTGGTTCCTCTGATAAAACTCGTGGCGTCTCACGAGTGTAGGCATGGTTGGTGCGTAATGGTCTCTCAGGAGGGGTTCGAGGTCGTCCCAGCTCATGGCCTTCACTTCTCGAGGCTTGGCGAGTGCTTTAGCCATTTTAAATACGGCTGGGCCGCAATGCGTCAGGAACAGTGCCCTTTTCTTTGCCGGTGTGGTGTCCTTCAAGCTATTTGTTTCAAGAAACATTTGGAAGCGATCCATGTAGGATTCCCAATTCTCTTGGTTTGGATCGAATGGAGCGGGTGATACGATGCCGCCGGATATGGTTCCGTTGTTGGCGTCATCTATCTCGTGCTCGGTATCGCTTCCTGGTTCCTTCGGTTCAGACGTCTCCACATCCCATCCTCGTCGCCAGTGTTAAGTACTGAACATGGGTCGGAGTAACTGGAGACAGCCTCTGAACAGTGAACATTCAGCTCTTTATTGCATAGTGACTTCTCAGAAAAAACAACAGTGAACTCTACCTTATATAGGCAACCCTTGTGAGAATCGTCCAATAGCAAGCTATGAATGCCAGCTCTTTTAACCAATCAGAAACCTCTGTTAAGGGCCAATCAGATTCCTCAGAACTAACCAATCCGATGTGGCCGCCTAACAGCCAATCAGAAGTGCAGGGCCAGAACCCTGCACCTTACCTCAAGCTCACACTTTTTAACTATAGTACATACACAACAATGGTGAACTGTAAGACTTGGGAAAACTTTCTTGTTTATGCTTACTTGCTTACTGCACAGCCATGGCATCTAATCTATGCAGGCCAAGGTCAATGGCCAGATGTCTGAATCACCACCTGAAGATGCCCCAGATGACATTATACACATCTTAGATTGGATGGCCAGTTTGAACTATTGTGGATGGGGACATTGCCATCATTTTGTATATGTGATTTTCATGCCTAATGCCTCAGTTCTAGAATTCTTTTGATGCTGCCACTTGATTTCCAGGAAAAGTCCTTTTCTCAATAACAGTGGAGTCAAATGGTTTCTTTCTTGGATTTCGAATGGAGCCTCACCTATCAGCCAGGTTAGGCTCAGGTTCATTTTCAGGGGTGGGATTCAAAAATTTTAACAACCGGTCCTGTGGGCGTGGCTTAGTTGGTGGATGTGGCTTGGTGGTCATGTGACTGGCTGGGTGTGGCCAATGCAATATCACTCACATCGAGGCAAGCATCTCCTCACCTGGCCTCTCATAACTGTGGGGATGCTGCAACAGTCGTAAGTGTGAAAAAGGGTCATAAGTCACTTTTTTCAGTACCATTGTAACTTTGAATGGTCACTCCACACAAACATAGTACCAGCAAAGGAGGGGGAAAAAAATCCAGAGAAATTCCTGAGACAGGAAATCTAGTCCTGCCAAGAATGTAATAAGGATTAATGGAGAGGCAGTTTCTGTAAGCAACACCAGAATGTTTCCTTCCTGCCTTCCCTACAGGATTAGGCCAGTAATTTCTTCTAACAACTGGTTCTCTGAACTGCTTAGAATGTTAACAACCAGTTCTAGCGAATAGGTGCGAATCTGTAGAATCCCATCCCTATTCATTTCCCCAAAAGAAAAATAATCCATTAAAATTTACCATGATCATTTCAACATGTAAATTTAGAATCCAAATTAAAAACAGAAATGTACAAAAGGAATTAGAAAAGAAGGAATGGAAGCAACAAAGTAGATTGTTGAAGTCTCTACATAGATTGACATACATTTACTAAAGTTAAGCCTTGAACTGGAGATCATCAACCCCTTTCTCTTTTCACCATTCCTGGAAATTAAATCATAAATCATTTTCTGCATGGTCTTCCTCCCTCTGCCCAGACTCTGCCTACTTCCAGGTGTGTGGAAAGCTGCCATCCTGGATCTATGAAGGTGCCTCAGGAAGGGAAGCCCATCTGCTGCTACAACTGTCTTCTGTGTCCTGAAGGAACCATCTCCACCATGGACGGTGGGTAGCATCAAAGGATGCTGTCTATACATGGGAGAGAAGAAGGAGTGGGCTTCAAAAATTTAGCAATGGGTTCTCTGTTCAGTTGCTAGGTGGGTGTGACCATAGTGGGCATGGCCTAGGCGGCCTCCTGCACCATGGTGTGGGGATGTTTTACCCTCCCCAGGCTCCAGAGGCTTTCCTTGAGCCTCTGGGAAGGTGAAAATGGTCACCCTGGGCTCCAAAGGCTCTCTGGAAGTCAGCCTAAATTTGAACAGAGGATTATAGCTTTCTACAAAACAAGGGGCTTTAAGGTAAATATTACTTTTGCTCTTTTTCAGACACAGAACAATGCACTAAATGTCCAGCAGATCAACATCCAAAAAACACCCGAGATAGCTGCATCCCCAAGATCAAGACTTTTCTATCCTATCAAGAAAAATTGGGGGTCATCTTGATGTCCATTGCCCTGTTCCTCTCTTTCATCACATCTTTTGTCTTGGGGGTTTTCTTTACATTCCAGGAAACTCCCATAGTCAAAGCTAACAATAGGGATCTCTCTTATATCCTCCTGGTTTGTCTCCTGCTTTCCTTCTTCACCTCCTTCTTGTTCATTGGCCAGCCAAGGAGAGTCACCTGCCTTCTTCGACAAACAGCATTCAGCATCATCTTCTCTGCTGCCATTTCTTCAGTTTTGGCTAAAACCATCACAGTGGTGCTGGCTTTCTTGGCCACAAAACCAGGAAATAATGTGCAAAGATGGCTGGGGAAAAGTTTGACCAACTCTATCATCCTTTCTTGCTCTGGTCTCCAAGTTCTTCTCTGCAGCATCTGGTTGGGCAGTTTCCCACCCTTCCCTGAATCTGACATGCATTCACAATCTGGAGAAATCATTCTACAGTGCAATGAAGGCTCTGTCACCATGTTTTATGCGGCCCTTGGTTATATGGGCTTCCTGTCCACCATCTGCTTCACAGTGGCTTTCCTGGCCAGGAATCTCCCTGGGGTCTTCAATGAAGCCAAGCTTATTACCTTCAGCATGCTGGTCTTCTGCAGTGTCTGGGTGTCCTTCATTCCCACATACCTGAGCACCAAAGGGAAGTACATGGTGGCTGTGCAAGTCTTCTCCATCTTGTCCTCCAGTACAGGACTTCTTGGATGCATCTTCATTCCCAAGTGTTTCATTATTTTCCTAAGACCAGATCTGAATACAAAAGAATATGTGATGTCAAAATAAAATAGACACACGAGTTTTGCTAAATATGTTCCAAAATTTCTGTTAATCATTCTGATAAACAACCCTTAACATATTAATGTCCTCCCCCCCCCCCAAAAAAAAACATACCTCCAGAAAGTCCAGTAATATTGCCCTTTTAGTATCCTGAGCCACAGTGGAGCAGTGGTTAATGTGCAGTACTGCAGGCTACTTCTACTGCCTGCCAGCTGCCTGAAATTTGGCAATTCAAATCTCACCAGGCTCAAGGTTGACTCAGCCTTCCAGCCTTCCTAGGTGGGTAAAATGAGGACCCAAAATTATTGGGGGCAATATGCTGACTCTGAAAAACGCTTAGGGAAAGCTGTAAAAGCACTGTAAAGCAGCATATAAGTCTATGTGCTATTGCTATCATCCCCAGGCAGCACCAATTCCATTTTAGCCAACATAGGTGCCCAAACATGGGAAGAACTTATCATATTGTGAGTCTTATATCCTGTCAAATTGCCTCATGAATAAGTGGCAAAATTCTATTTAGCATGCTCTCTACTTGCAATTGAATCATGCTGTGATCTCACCATAGCAATATAATGGTGGATATTCCTTCCAATTCTGGATTTTGACATCTGCTCTGTTTCAGAGCAGAAGTCTAATGTATGTCTGCCTTCATGTATCTGGTCTGATATTCCCCAAGAGAAGCCGATGCTTGCTAACAAGGTCACAAAGACCTCAATCTTAACTTAGCCCTAAAAACATAACCCCCCCCACCCCAATGCAAACCCAAAGTCACTCAGCCTTGCCAGAGTTCAGCTGAAGTCTGTAGATCAGGCTGTGAGATAGGGCTTAGCTTACAACTCTATGGACCCTTATATAGCAGTTATAAAAAATGGGAATAACCAAATGTGAAGACTTGAAACCAGCTATTGATCAATATAATGGATAAAAATCCTCATTCTCATGACATTTGCTATAGTTTGGTGAGCTGTACAAAAGAAGTAAGAAAAAAAGGAATATGCTTCCCACATTTTATTTATTAGCTTTGTTCAAAAGAGGAGAATACATCAACCTCAGTGGGTCTTTGGTTGATTTGACAGTATAACCAAAGTCTACCACAATAGAGACCAACTCTATATCTGTCTGCCTATCTATTTATCTATATCATCTATCTATCCATCCATCATCTCTCAACTAATATCATCTATCTGTCTATCTATCTATCTATCTATCTATCTATCTATCTATCTATCTATCTATCTATCTATCTATCTCTCTCTCTCTCTCTCATCTATGTATTAATCTCTATCCATCCATCATTTATCAAAATCAACATCTATCTGTCTATTCATCATCTATCTATATCATCTATCAATTGTTTATCCACCCACCCATCTATCTATATTTATCTCTATCATATATTAATCCATCCATTCATCTATCCATCCACATCTATCTATTCATCTATTTATCTATCATCTATCTACCATCTATCTATCTATATCATCTATCTATTAATCTATCCGCCCATCCATGTATCAATCAATATCTATCATCTATTTATCTATCTATAATCTATTTATCTATCTATATAATTGATTAATTTATTCATCCACCATCTATCAATCCATATCTATCTATCTTCTATCTATTAATATATCTACCATCATCTATTAATATCTGTTTAACTATCTATCTATCCATCTAACCATCTATCATTTACTATGTTATCCAAATTGTTGTTTGTAGAGACAGACAATAAGGAGGTATTCTTTACATTCCTAGCTAACACCCAAGAAGATAGGCTCAAGATCCAGATGGGTCTTGACATACTAGAACACTGGGCCATATCTAACAAAATGAAATTCAATGTGGAGAAAAGTAAATTCCTACACTTCAGCAAGAAAAACCAAAAGTACACATATAGACTGGGTGAAAGCAGGCTCAATAGCAGTAACTGTGAGAGGGATCTTGGAGTCTTAGTGGACAACCAGCTAAATATGAGCCAGCAGTGTGCAGCAGCAGCCCAAAAAGCTAATGCAATCCTAAGTTGCATTAACAGAGGGATACAATCAAGATCAAGGGAAGTACTAATACCACTCTATAAAGCCTTAGTAAGACCACACCTAGAGTACTGCATCAGGATTGATCACTACATTATAAAAAAGATGTTGAGACTCAAGAAAAAGTGCAGAGAAGAGCAACCAGGGGACTGCAGGCTAAAAAATACAATAACTAGGGGACTGCAGGCTAAAAAATACAATGAACGGTTGCAGGAACTGGGCTTGGTTAGTCTAGTAAAGAGAAGGACTAGGGGAGACATGATAGTGGTCTTCCAATATTTGAGGGGCTGCCATAGAGAGGAAGGGGTCATGCTATTTTCTAAAGTGCCTGTAGGCCAGACAAGGAACAACGGATGGAAACTGAAGAAGGAGAGATTTAACCTGGAAATAAGGAGAAACTTTCTGACAGTGAGAACAATCAATCAATGGAACAGCTTGCCCTCGGAAGTTGTGGAAGCGCCATCACTTGAAACTTTCAAGAAGAGATTGGACTGCCATTTGTCATAAATGGTGTAGGGTCTCTTGCTTGGGTGGGGGGTTGGACTAGATGACCTACAAGGTCCCTTCCAACTCTGATTATCTGTTATCTGTTAACACATGTAGCCATGCCAGAGCTGCAGTGGTAGGTGGCTCTCAACAGGTCATAGCCATGAATTTTGCCTCTTCTGAGTTGCTGTTCTTTATGTTCTATGTGCATTTCTTGGAGGGTGGCCATGTCTATGTTACTGTCCAATAAAAGTTTGAAAACATATTGGCTCTTGGATCTGCTGAGCCCATCAACATTGATTTGGCAAATTTGAATAATATGCCTGGTGCCTCTTTTTATTTTGGCCTGAAAAGGTCTTTTCTTTTTTCTTTTCTCATTTTCGTAGCTGAGTAGTCTGGCTGTCAGCAGTTGCTACTTCATTTAGTTCATGCTCCAGGATACACCAGGAGGTGAACTAGCTTCACAAGCTGAGAACATATTTTTTTAATATAAATTAAACTTCATTCAATGATTATATGGCCAAAACATGGATATTAGAATATAAATCTTTTTTAACATTTATATTTTATGGTTTTTACTAAACTAGGTGAGAGCAGAGGCTGAATGGAATGAGTGTGCCCTTCTCAGCTTTGCAGACTCACTGAGGCTGCCTGCGCAGGACATCCAATCCATTTTTGGAGCATCGGGCAGCCTTGGTGAGTCTGAAGGAGCATGAGACCATTCCCCCAAATGCTTTGGGAAAAGGGTGAAAGGCTTCAGGGGAGTGATTTTGCACTCTTTCAGGGCTTCTGTCCCTTTGCAAAAGACTTTGGCATGGAGAAGCCTGTAGGAGCATGAAACCATGCCCCCAAGACTTTTCTTCTGCCTTGCTTGAGTGGAGTTTCATATGCACGTGCACACATGGCCAGCCCACCATTCCCCACAGCCTACTTCCCCTCTCCACCACTCCTAGCCAGGCTGCCAAACCACAAAAGTTGGGGACCGCTAGTATAGGAAACAAGGGAGAGTAATCTCTTGAGACTTGCAGCATACATAAAGGAAGTTTGACACAAATGTATTCATCACATGCTACCAGAGGTGGTATTCAGCAGGTTCTGACCAGTTCTGGAGAAGTGGGAATGGAAATTTTGAGTAGTTTGGAGAACTGGCAAATGCCACCTCTGACTGGAGATTTTACAATATCATTCCTGTCATGCTCCTGTCGGAGTCTGAATCCGAGGAGGAAGCCAAACAGCTGACAGGGATTGGGAGTATGGCTCCATTGGCTGTGGAGGAAACTGGGGAAGGGCAAAGCCCAGCTGGGCAGAGCAGGTAAGAGGTAGAACAAGGGAGAGGGAGTTCAGAGGAAGACCCAGGCTCACCCCCTCTTCATCCTAGGGCATGCAGGGAGGAACGGAGAGAGAGCAACATGGGTTATATGGCTTATGGGGTAGGAAAGGGCCCTGATTCCCTTCTGTTCTGGTGTTCTGTATGCTCATTTGCATTCTTGAAACCCCGTGTTTTGATTGGCCAAAGCATGGGGTGATCTGATTGGTTTAGCGAGCCGCGCTGATTGGCCCGCTGAGAATCTCCCGCGATTGGTGGAAACGAATCGCGGGAGATTCAAAGTGGTGCCATTGGCCATGGCCGCCGCGGCTTGAGAATAATAAGCCACTCTTTTTCCCTCGGAGTCAGATCGGTTCCGGGGACTAAATAAAGAGCTGAGATCCTAGTCACCGCCTCCTGGTCTCCTTGCCGACGGACATGACACTGGCGATGAAGGTGGGATTCTGAGTCTGAACCCCATCGAGCACGTGTCCGACGGAAGCAAGACCAATGAGATGGTCAGCATCGCTCCGCCCATGCCCTTTAAACCCGCTAGCGAGGATTGGGAATCCTACATGTTCCTCGAATGCAGCGACATGAAGGACGCCACCGGGCCGAAAAAACGAGCTGTCTTCCTGACACACTGCGGGCCCGCAGTGTTCAAGATGGCAAAAACCCTAGCGAAACCCGCTGACGTCACAGGGATGGACTGGGCCGACCTCAAACCTTTGCTCTGCAAACACTACACCCCTGCCGTGCCCACCCTCATCAGGCAGCACAAGTTCTACCGGCGGGAGCAGAGACCGGGCGAAAGCATCAGCGACTTTGTTGCAGAGCTGCGGAACCTAGGAGGCATGTGCGGATTTTCCGACATGGATGAGGCCCTACGGGACCGAGTCATGCTCGGACTTTGGGATCCAGTCCTACAGAGTCGGCTGATGGCCAAAGGCGACATCGCCCTTGCCGACGCCATTGCTGAAGCCACCGCAGCCGAGGCCACCTGGCAGTCGGCGAACCGCATGCGGAGATCAGACGCAGGGGACCGCACAGCGACCATCAACCCTGGACGGGCGACTAAGGTCCAACTGGAAGCAAGTCACCGCGAGACCACCACCCACCATGGCAAATTCCACTCCGCCGCCAACACCTTGGACGACGAGGAGGAAATCCACCGGCTCCAGGCAGGATGCCACCAGCGCAGTTGGCGGGGTCGTAAGTCAGGGACCGCGTGTGCCAGTTGTGGAGGCGACCACCCTAGATCTGAGTGCCGTTTCTCCGATGCAGTCTGCCGGCACTGCGACAAAAAGGGTCACATCGCCCGCGTCTGCCAATTAAAGAAAGCCTACAGCCCCAGACGGCAGGACCACTGCGAGCGGAGACAGGACAACACACCCCAGAACCAGAGATCACCCAGCCGACAGCAGATGGGACCAGAGCGGGCGAACCCGACGAGGTGGCGAGGCCCGGCGGAAGGAGGAAACCCATCAGACGGTCATCATCGGCCATGCATCAACCACCGACGCCCAAAAAGTCTATGTGGAGGTAGGCATCGAAGGCGAGCCATGCAAAATGGTGGTGGACTCCAGGTCCTACCTCTCCATGGTCACCTGGCAAGAGATCAAACGCTTGGTGCCTACCATCCACAAGAAGGGACTGGAGAACCAGAGACTAATCATCAAAGACTACCAGGGAAACCGCATCCCGGTAGTCGGAACCGGAAAATTCAACGTGACATTTAAGGGCCGCACTGCAAAGCTTCCCCTGACGATCGTGGACCGAGACCGACCCAGCCTTTTGAGACTGCAATGGTTCGCACCGCTCGGCATCGAAGTCACGGGCATCAACCACATCGCCGAGACTGATTGGGAGCAACAACTGGCACGGGATTTCCAGGAAGTGTTCGACGGCACCCTAGGCAAGTACCGAGGGCCCCCCATCTCCTTCAGCCTAGACCCTAACATTCCCCCAAGACGCCTAAAACCAAGGCGGGTACCTTTCGCACTCAGGCCAAAAATTGATGAGCAAATTGACAAGCTTGTCAAGCAAGGGGTCCTACAACCAATTGACCATGCCCAGTGTGAGACCCCAATAGTCACCCCAGTCAAGCCCGATGGGTCGATGAGAATCTGCGGGGACTATAAGGCCACTCTAAATTGTGCCTTGCAACAAAGCACCTACCCTGTCCCAGTAGTGCAGCATCTTCTACACTCACTGGGGGGAGGCAAGGTTTTTGTGAAACTCGACCTGGCCCAAGCATACCAACAGCTGCTGGTCGACGAAGAAACCATGGAGGCGCAAACCATAGTGACCCACCGGGGAGCTTTCCGATGTAACTGACTCCAGTTTGGAGTCAGCGTGGTGCCTGGAATTTTCAAGAGCCTCATGGAGAGACTCTTGCAAGGCATCAAGGGGGTGGTGCCCTACTTCGATGATGTGCTGGTGTCGGCAACCAACCAGTGAGAACTAGAAGGTCGGCTAAGGGAGGTGCTAACCAAATTCAAGGAAACCAGGCTAAAGGTGAAGAGGGAAAAGTGCCAACTTTACACAGAGCGGGTCGAGTTCCTGGGTTACCTCCTAGACCAACACGGCATCCACCCAACCACAACCAAAATCAGAGCCATTAAGGAGGCCCCCACACCCAGGACTAAAACGGAACTGCAGGCACTTCTGGGACTGCTTAATTTTTACAATGTTTTCCTGCCCCAAAAGGCAACCGCGGAGGAGCCCTTGCATAGGCTCTTGGACAAGGCGGCTACCTGGACTTGGGGGAAACGCGAGGAAGCCGCCTTCAGGAAAACCAAGGACCTGCTCACCTCGGATGCTGTCCTCATCCAATACAATGAGACCCTACCACTCGCCGTCACATGTGACACTTCACCCTTTGGCATCGGTGCCGTCCTCAGCCATACAATCCCGGATGGAAGAGAAGCACCCATCGCTTTCTTCTCCAGGACACTCACCAAACCAGAGCGGAACTATAGCCAGCTGGACAAGGAGGCCCTAGCCATCGTCACAGCAGTGAAGAGGTTCCACGAGTACCTCTACGGCCGCACGTTCACAATCATCACAGACCACAAGCCGTTGCTGGGCATCCTGGCAGGGAACCAGGCCACCCCGAACATTTTATCTCCCAGGATGACAAGGTGGTCTGAATTCCTTGCCACCTACAGCTACCAGCTCACACACTGACCCGGTAAGACTATCACACATGCAGACGCTTTGAGCCGCTCGCCGCTACCCAATCTAGACACCGACCCAGAACCCACGACGAGCACCCTCAGCATAGAGACTCTGCCCGATCTACCCATAACCGTGTCAGACATTGCCCGAGAAACCAATAAAGACAAATGTCTGGCGTGGGTGTTACATTGGGTAGAGGAAGGGTGGCCGGAAAAGGACAACGACGAAGCATTCAAAACATTCCGGAACTGCCAAACGGAACTCTCGTTGCAAAAAGGGTGTGTACTGTGGGGGGATAGGGTGGTTATCCCGGAAAAACTGCAAGGGAAGGTATTGGAATTGTTACACGAGGGGCACCCGGGCATAGTTGGAACGAAAGCCCTGGCCAGGAGTTACGCTTGGTGGCCAGGGATGGACAAACAAATCGAGGCCTGGGTGGCAAGGTGTCAATGCTGCCAAGAAACCAGACCAAGCCCTCCCACGGCAGCGATTCTAGAATGGAAAACTCCCAGGGGACCTTGGTCTAGGGTCCACATAGACTTTGCCGGGCCCACCAAGGGACATACATTCCTAGTAACCGTAGATGCTTACTCCAACTGGTTGGAGGTAAGCAACATGAAATCCACCACCACAGAGGCCGTGACCAAGGAACTTTGCAAACTATTCTCAACACACGGCCTCCCGGATGTCATCGTGTTGGACAACGGGCCCCAATTCACCTCGCTGGAATTTGAAAAATTCCTAGCGGAACGGGGCATACGACACGCACTGACAGCTCCGGTGCATCCGGCGGCGAACGGAAGGGCAGAACGGATGGTTCAATTCACGAAAAAAACCATCCAGAAAATCGAACATGGGGAAATCCAAGACAAAATAAATAAAATGCTTTTTATACAACATATAACCCCGAACACGACAACGAACAAAAGCCTGGCAGAGCTACTAATGGGGAGGAAAATAAGGTCCCCACTCGATAGACTGCACCCCACATACAACCCGGAAAAACCTCCAAACTCCTCCAGCAAGCACCGATCCTTTGCACCAGGCGATGCCGTCTACGCAAAAAACCTAATCGGAGACCCACTATGGGTACCAGCAACCATAACCCAACTGACAGGTCCCCGCTTGTACCGGCTGCAAACAACAGACAGATGAGCGTGGAAACACCACATCGATCAAATAAGATCGAGAACAGCCACGAGAAACACAACCGACACGCAACCAGACATAAACAATCCCCTTAACACAAGCCAAAAGGGGAGGGAATACCCCGGGAACCAAAACCCAGAACTAAGGAACCAGCCATACTCATCAGCAAGCAGCCAGCTCGGAACCTCACCAGGGAGAAGCAGCCAGGCCAGCTCGACCAGCTCAGAAAGACCAGGCAGGAGCGGCGAAAACCGCAGCTCAACAAGCCCGGGTAGACCGGGAGGGAGTTGCGACAAGCGGATCGGCAAGGCCTACCAGGCGGTTCCATCGACGAGGCCGAGAGACACAGAGAACCCGACCGAACCGGCCAGAGCCAGCCAATGACTGACCTGTGCAGGTCCAGTAGGCAAGTGCGCAGCCCCGCCTAATTACGGGACTGTTATGTAGGACCAAACCAAGAGGGGGGGGGTGTTCTGTACGCTCATTTGAATTCTTGAAACCTTGCGCTTTGATTGGCCAAAGCGCGGGGCGATCTAATTGGTTTAGCAAGCCGCACTGATTGGCCCGCTGAGAATCTCCCGCGATTGGTGGAAATGAATCGCGGGAGATTCAAAGCGGTGCCATTGGCCGCGGCCGCTGCGGCTTGAGAATAAAAAGCCGCTGTTTTTCCCTCGGAGCCAGATCGGTTCCGGGGACTAAATAAAGAGCTGAAACCCTAGTCACCGCTTCCTGGTCTCCTTGCTGACGGACACGACACCTTCATTAGCCACAGCTGGGAACACAGTTTATAAGAAAGGCAGGCTGCATGCGGCAGGCTGCTGGGAGCAAACGTGACTTTATCTTGTGTTGTTATTGCTTATCCATGTTCCTGGCATCTTCCCAACCGTGTGAGTTTTGCCATACCTTCAAGTCTGAAATTCTTGCTCCTGCCCTGCCAAACTAATTACTTCCGTTTGGCTTGATTGGACTTAAAGTGACAATTTGTGTTGACCATGTTTTGGACTTAATTTTCTGGAAGCAAAGGCTGTTCCTGGGAGAGTTTTTCTCCAGCCAGAAGGTAATCTGAACATTGGAGCCAAGGTTGGAGGACTCTTATTGATTATCTGACTGTGTTGCCTTTGTGCCACACCTCGGGTCATCACAATTCCTCTGCCATGCCCACCAAGCCACACCCACAGAACTGGTAGTAAAAAAAATGAATCCCACCACTGCATACTACCACCTTGATATCACACTAAAACCTTGTTGGCCCGTGTCACACCAGTAGAAAATCTGTATAAACAGCTCTAGAAAAAACAAAAGCCTGAAGAGGTTTTTAGAAAAGACAGAGATGGTGTTTACTACTCTATCATTCAGATATACAGCAAAGCCTTGGCTGTACAATTTGTCTGGTGACATATACCAAGGATACATCATTTTACAAAAATTCTCTTTAAGATTATAACATATAACAACAATTCATTCAATCTTTAAGTTCCCTTTGTTACATCTTTATAAGTAAAATATTAGCTTGATTTATTATAAATTCTTTCAGTTGTGTTTCTTCCACTTCAAAATTCCAGACTATCTCAGAAATATAACAAAACCCAAAATACAACTAAAAGTCCTTTAATGCCTTTAACTTGGCTTCACTGTTTAATTGTTCACAATGGAGGAGTAAACTATTTTCAAAATAACATTTCAAAGGAAAGAAAAACAGTTCACATTCAAAGAGCCGATAACGAAGCAAAAAACAAAAACAAACCGCACTGAATAAAGTTCCATGACAGACCAGGATAGATAATTGCCAACTTCAGGAAGATAACCAAGGACAGTCTGTTGAAAGAACGCCAACCAAGATAAACCTTCTTTAGGAATAAAACACTAATTTGTCTCCAGTGTCTCTTAGCACGCAGGTCCAAACTCTTATGCAGATCTCATACCTACAACCCATGTCCCTCTCCTCCCGAGTAGACCACATTTTACCCTGATCCTCTCCTCCCTGTGTGCCCTAGGAGGGATAGGGGATGGGCCTGGGTCCTCCTCTGACTGCTCAGAGTCAGTCTCCACCAGGGGCATGACAAGTAGGGTAAACATTCTACTTCACTCCATTGCTTTGTGTCTCTAAGAAACCTCTCTAAGCTAACTCATCTCCAGAGTTTGGATACCATCTGTGATTTTATTCCTTAATGCCATTATACAACTTATAGGCATTTAACTGTTGTTTTTGTGCTCATTCTCTAGAGATTTTTCTGCAACATTTCAGAAGACGTGACCCAAAGCTATCAATAAGAGGATTTTCTTTGGGTTCACAACAGAATCCTTGGGATGCCCTACACTGGAAATCAATAAGTCCACAAAGAGGTTTGGAGAGAGGGAGGTCCTGGAGAGGTTTTTAGGGCAGGGAGGGAGGTTTCTTCTCCTCTCCACTTCAGAAATGAAACCTTGGCTTTGGAAAATGGTAGGTGCATAAATGGACCTGGAGAAAGAAAGAGCCTGGGAGGAATTTAGGGAAGTTGGACAGGTGTCTAATCCACTTCAGAAATGAAGCCTTGGCTAGATTCTGTCTGAAATAATAAAACTTTCCTGAATGCCTTCTTCTCACTCCTTGTTCAAACTCACACAGGTTTGGAGGCTCCATCAGGAACATATCATGTTGCTGTTTCTGCTGCTTCTTTTATGGGCTCAGGGAGTCTGGGGGATGCTCAAAATCAAATGTGCCCTGACACTGCTGAGGGATAAGTTAGACCCAAAGAATCATTACAAGCCAGGAGAGCTTTCCATTGGTGGCATCATCTCTGCAACTCAGGCTATGTTTGAAAGATTAAGCTTTGAAAACTCTCCTGTGACTTCAGTATCTGTGTAAGTAGATCTTTCTGCACTACATTTAAAGCAACTTTATTTCTGACTTATTTCCAGCCAGGCCTTGTGCCACTTCAATGTTGCAGATCCTTTTTAGATCCTGCAGCTGATGAGCCTTTATTGAAATTCTTAGCTACGATAATCAAGCAGGGTGCTTTCTGTTTGTTTGTTTTTTCTGATTTTGAAGAACAAAGTGACTTTTCTTAACATCCTCAGACAACAGCTGGATTGTGGATAGAAAGGAGAGGGTGGTTTCTTTTTTCTACCCCTATCTTCCAAATTATAATGTATTACTTCACATCCATGTCTGTGATTCCAACTTTAAACTAATACAAATGACCTTAATGCTATAATGATATCAATATAAATTTACACAGTAGACATCAAAACACAAACATGTTCAAGAATCAATAAATGATTGGTTTTGTTAAGAGTTACAGCTACTCGTTCTCTTTGTGAATTTGTGTATGGGTTGAATTTGTGCATTTAATGATTCTATGTTTAATATGGAAAAATCGATTGAACAATTTCATTACTAAAATATTGGAGAACATAACTAGAAAGAGAGAATATTAAACTCCAGTCTGATATCTTAGACCAACTGAAAAGATACTGGTAACCTCAAGAATAAGCCAAAGCTAGTAACAGATTCCAATAAACTTAAATGGCACCAAGTATCTTTAAATGAAATATAAATTAAATTAACTCCTTGAGTTTCATTACAATATGATATATCTGAGGAAACAATTCATCCAAATATGCCATCAAACTCTCAAAAGTTGCTCAACTATCACACACTTGGCTAGTAGTTTTTAAATATAATCAGATATATTTTATTAACAGAATGTTGTTGTTGTTATTATTATTACTACTACTACTACTACTACTACTACATTTTTCATGATTGCTCCAATAGATTCAGAAGAATGCTTGGGCTAAGGAAGATGATTTGTATTTTGGTAAAAATAGACTAAATTAAAAATGGTAAAAAAAAAAGTTCATTTCATTGATTACTGTATATTTAATAATTATTTTGCAGGATACTAGGAACACAATACTGGAAGATGCTATCCTTCCTTTTTGCTATCCAGGAGATCAACCAGGATTCCCATCTCTTAACCAACATCACTTTGGGTTACAATATCTATGAAAATTATTTCAGTGCAGGGAATACTTCAGATGCTTTGCTGGACCTGCTCTCAGACGGGGAGGCCAATGTCCCCAACTACAGTTGTGGGAGGCAGAGAAACACAATGGCTGTTCTTGAAGGGGCTGAAAGTGGCCTCTCCATCCAGATATCATCCATGTTGGGCACCTACAAAATCCCACAGGTGAATCTTTGCTGGGAAGACCAGTTTTAATCATGCAGCTTTCAATCAGAGGTCCTCTCTTATAAATGAAGATTGGAGTTGTATTATAGAGGGATCATGGTTATCCAAATGTTCTGATCCAGCTCCCTAAACACAACAAACCCTCTGACATGAACTCAAAAGATTTCTTTTGAGTCCTGGCAAAAAGTTTCTCTCACAGGCTAACAAATCTGTCTAGCTGGAAGATGAATGGTTGTCTGCCACACCTATGGTGGGGCCTCGCTAGTAGCAGTGTCACTTCCTTCTCCAGGATCAGCCCATGACTTTCCACTGCTCTCCTCTCCTCTGCCTTCTGTGCAGCCATGTGTCAGGCACTGGACCCCATCTGTTCCTCCTCTTCTTCATCAGCCACCTCCAGACCTGGGGGCTGTTGACTCTATCTGAGGGCTAATGGATGGCCCAGGATCCACATCTATTTCTCCCTGTGTGTGTGTCTGCTCCATTCTCTCTTCCTCCTTGGAGCTCCCAGGTTGCCCCAATGCTGACCCCGACTCCCATACCTCCTCCTCCTTTGATTAGGCTGCTGGAGGGTCTGGTGGCTGATGGGCCACACCAGCAAAGAGAAGGAAGGAGTAAAGCAAACATACCCTTCTCTCCATGATCCCAGTTGTATCTTTTCTTTTATGTATTCAAAGAGTATTTGCACCAAGACAAATTCCTTGTGTATCCAATCACACTTGGCCAATAAAGAATTATATTCTATTCTATTCAGATTTGGTGTTCTTCTCCCAGATTACTGTACCTTTCCAGATACAGTGGATGAGCAGGCTATAAATTTTTAAAATTAATAAATAATTCTTCTCTCAGACAACAAGCATCAAAAGTAGCAATGCATGAAGAAATGATGAATATAGAAATCTTTACTGCAAGAAGTGGAGCTAAACCTTCATTAGGGACAGAATCAGTATCTTACATTTTGACTCTCATCAATCTTGCATAAAATACTTTTTTTCCCTTCTTTTTCAGATTAGTTACAATTTTGTTTCCCAGATCCTGAAGGATAAATTTCAGTTTCCTTTCTTCTACCCAATGCTTCCCACTGAAGGATTCCAGTATTCAGGAATGGTCAAGTTGCTCCTTCATTTCAGGTGGATCTTGGTTGGCCTGATTGTTCCAAACAGTGACAATGGACAGAAATTCATGACCACAACAACTTCCATGCTGATCAGAAATGGCATTTGTCCAGTTATATCACAAACCATTTCATCAACAACTTCTGAGACCTTCCTAGATTTGCATGTATATCACAAATGGAAACAAGTGAATGTCTTTCTTTATGCTGCAGAGATTGATTTAATCTATTCTGCAATAGAAATTTTGTATCAGATATATAATAACATTAAGGAACCCGTTGCAGGAAAAGTCCTGATGACAACATTGATCTGGGACCTGGGCTTTTTTTTTAAGGCAGCAAATATACCCCTTTAAGATGATTGATAGCATTATTTCCTTTCCTTTGAAGAGAAAGCAAAGGACAATGCATGGCGGCTTTAGGCAGTTTTATTTTTTAATGAGCCACTTTGCAGAAACATCCTTTGTGTGCTCCTACTCCGAGGATGTCTTTTCTGTGAAACACTGGAGTCGGTGCAGAGAGAGGGGAAAACTGATGACTGTGGTCCAATAGGCAAAGGATCAGATCCTGAGTCTAGATAACTATTTCATTTACACCA
Organism: Hydrophis major; assembly: GCA_033807585.1. Taxonomy (NCBI): domain Eukaryota; kingdom Metazoa; phylum Chordata; class Lepidosauria; order Squamata; family Elapidae; genus Hydrophis; species Hydrophis major. Next base: position 48,677,613 of record CM066329.1, read on the forward strand.
GCATCTGGGCTGTGACCTGGGCCTTACATGCAGCTTATTTGCCTAGATCCAAAAGGGCAAAGACGAAAGGTGGTAAGAACTTGGAAACTCCAACACTGACATCTTGGCAGGTATGAATAGAATAGAATAGAATGGAATAGAATGGAATGGAATGGAATAGAATAGAATAGAATAGAATAGAATAGAATAGAATAGAATAGAATAGAATAGAATAGAATAGAATAGAATAAAGAGTAGGAATAGGAATAGGAATAGAATTCTTCATTGGCCAAGTGTGAGATTTAACTCTTTCAGTTTGAAATCAACAAGAGACTCCTGAACAATAACAGAGCTATATTGACCATTTGCAAAGGCTGGACTTCTGTGCTCATATAGGTGGAGCTACAGAAGACATTTGTCATAGGAATACTTGGGGTTTATATACAGTTTAAAAAACAGTCACTGCCCCTTTCTGGGTTCACAATCTATCCAGCAACTCAATTCCCTTGATAGTTGTTATATCCCACTATTATTAATATTATCATGACAACTGGTTTCTTGACTTGCCAACTACCTTCCTTTGACCTGCCAACTAAATTCTGTTGACCTGACAACTAATGTCCTAATTGGAATGTGCTAAAATGATTGGACACACATTATTTATCTCCAGTGCATAAGCTCTCCACATACATATAAGCAACGTGATAAATCATGATTGTAATCACAAAATACAATCAGTGTATCATATTAAAATGCATTATATGCATCTCTCCTTTTGCACTCCCTTAAATCTTTTGCCTTCTTTAGTAACATATTATCCTTTTAAATTGGTTTTGAAAGGGAATATTACAAGGTCTTCACTTCTTTTGCCATCTTTTCTCTCACTCAGTAGAATGTCATTTAATGGCTCTCTTCTTTGTACAAGCAGGAGCAGGTTGGTCCAAGAATCGGGCCCACCACCAACAGGCTCGCAGTAACTGTGAGAGGGATCTTGTAGTCTTAGTGGACAACCAGCTAAATATGAGCCAGCAGTGTGCAGCCGCCGCCAAAAAAGCTAATGCAATCCTAAGTTGCATTAACAGAGGGATACAATCAAGATCAAGGGAGGTATTAATACCACTCTATAAAGCCTTAGTAAGACCACACCTAGAGTACTGCATCCAGTTTTGGTCACCACACTATAAAAAGATGTTGAGTCTCTAGAAAAAGCTCAGAGAAGAGTAACCAGGATGATCAGGGGACTGGAGGCTAAAACATACAACAAACAGTTGCAGGAACTGGGCATGGTTAGTCTAGTAAAGAGAAGAACCAGGGGAGACAGGATAGCGGTCTTCCAATATTTGAGGGGCTGCCATAGAGAGGAAAGGTTCAAGCTGTTTTGTAAAGCACCTGAAGGCCAGACAAGGAATAATGGATGGAAACTGAACAAGGAGAGATTTAACCTGGAAATAAGGAGAAACTTTCTGACAGTGAGAACAAGCAATGGAACAGCTTTGCCTTTGGAAGTTGTGGGAACACCATCACTTGAGACTTTCAAGAAGAGATTGGACTCCCATCTTTCAGAAATGGTGTAGGGTCTCCTGCTTAGGCGGGGAGTTGGACTAGATGACCTACAAGGTCCCTTCCAACTCTGATGATCTGTTATCTGTTAAGTAACACACCCTATGCCATATAAAGCTTTAAAAGTGAACACTAATAAAGGTCCCAGAATTGAGGTCTTTTCTGGGTATAACAAGACATGCCCATAAGTACACAGGTGCATTCAGGACAAATTGAAACTCCGGGATGGTTTTCATGTAAAGCCTTAACCTAATGAAGAGAAGGCTCAGGGAAGACATGACAGCAGTCTTCAAATATTGAAGGGCTATCACAGGGAAGAAGAGGACATTGATTATTCTCCATAGCACCTGAGGCAGGACAAGAGGCAATGTGTGGAAGCTTCTCAGAAGAAGATTCAACCTGGAAACAAGGAGGAATTTCCTGACAGTGAGAACTATTAATCAATGGAACAGGTTATCTCCCAGAGTTGTGAATGCTCCATCTCTGGAAATTATCAGGAAAAGATTGGACAACCATTTGTCTGGGATGGTATAAAGTCTTCTGCTTTGGGCAGAGGGTTGGATAGATGTTTTAAGTAAACCTTAACCCTGTAAAAGATGGATGCTAAGGATACTAAGGTAACACCATTTTTAGCCTCTGTATAACACAAGACATTTTACAAGAGATTTACTGGAATATTAAGCAAGATATTATGTAAGAAATTTGTAATAACAAGTTTGTTTTGCACATTATGGTTAGACATATGTTGGCAGGTCATTAGATAGTTGGCAGGTCACTTTGTCTGGTTGTCATGCTAAAATTAATAACATTGATAAAAGGGTGTTATATGTGAAAATTTACCTTATACACCTTAGAATATAAAGAGCAAGACAGACTCCATACTTGTTCTTAATCTGACCTTTTAGAGATCAGAACATTTATATAACTTGTTATTCTGCTAAAGTTCTGTAGAATTGCAAAATATTATGTCCTTGGCTTGGTTTGAGATTCATAAGAGGTTGCCTTGACATTATAGGGATATTGATGATCTCTTGTGTAATCTTTTAAGTGAAAAACAGGAAATCTGATGATAATGAAGAAGATGAGAAAAGTTGGGGGATTTCAATGGATGCAGGGGGGGTATGGAAAAACACCCAGAATTATCCATATCTTTCTTATAAAAATCTCTATAATTTCTATGTGTGAAAAACAGGAAGTGTTATGTAATCTTTTAAATGTGATAATCCTATATAAGGGTGTATTTACTGTAAGGGGGTGTCTCCTTTCTCCTAAATTGTTGTTTGGAGTTGGGGGGCCAGTATTGCAATATCTTATATTAAAACCTTCTACAGATTCTGATTTTCATAGTCTGTTGTTTTATTTTTATCATATTCTTACATAGGGGTATGCCAAAAAGATAGAGAGTATGCCAAGAAGGATGAAGATTACTGTGTAAACAGATGGGATGATAGTTACAGGAATAAGACCCCAATAGGCTAGCCAATAGGAAGAGGGGGTGGTAATAGGGCCAGGCTTTTGAAAATGTATAAAACTCTCAAGATTGCCTGTGAAAAAAATATCCTATCTTCTCCTCAAATGAGAAGGATTTCAGACTTTGCAAACGCTTTTCAATAAACAAGCTCTGAATCTGTTCATGAGTCTCCTGTCAATTTGATTTATATCACAATGGAGGATCTCTAATGTTCCTTCTATCATTATGAATCCATGATTCTCTGAAGACTCACAGATTGGATCTGGAAAATGACTTCACAGGAGGACTAAAAATAGACTTTTAATGATATACACTATAGTAGCGGAATTTTGCAATCTGTTTGTGCTTTTCCTCTCTTCCTTCTAATAACTCAGGGTAGCGTCCACCTGAGTTTCTACAAATTTTATCTTATCTCCCTTCCCAGAACTTCAGGAAGGTTTCTGACTCTTTGTTTATATAATGGGTCCTGAATATTTCCCTCAAGAACCATCTCTGGATTACGACACTTTTTAGAATTCATTTCAAAGGAAACCAAGAAATAGACGAATGGCAACAAACTATAGGTTCACTCCTCCCTCTAGCAGGAATTCCTCAAGATCAATGCACAGGTGAAAAGAGCTGCAAGAGGAGCAGAGCCTTATTCTCTCAGACTTTCTAGGCATATCAGACAGCAAAAAGTAGCTACTCCTACTTTATTGTAAGACAACATGAACAGAATCTTGCAAGTCTGAAAGTACAAATCTCCTGTCATTTTCTTTATAGACTGAAAAATTAAGAAGGAGCCCTTCTTTCACTTCCTATTAGGTTACTGTGTTATTTAAAACAGAATAAGAGTTGAAAGGGACCTAGGAGGTCTTTTAATCATCTAGTCCAACCCTCTGCTAAAACAGAAGACCCTATACAAATGGCTCCTCTTAAAAGCCTATAGTGAGTATTCACACAAAGCACACAAAGCTTAAACATCCACTAAGAAGGCTATTGTAAATGAAATAGATTTGGGAATTGGACACAGACAAATAGAAGGAAAACAAAGAAACTTAAAATAATGGTGGTTTTTTTTTTTTTTTTTTGTTCAATGTTCAATTTCATTCAATGCAAGGAATAGATAACATCTGGAACAGGCTTTGAAGTCTCGTAACAGAGTTTTCCACATAGGACAGGTCAAGAAAGAGATAATACAGAGATTCCAGAAATATTACTATATTTTCTATAGGGATAATTACATACTCAAAAAACTGTATAGAATTGGAAATATCTATCTATCACATATATACTGTATTCAGTGGTGATATGCTACTAGTTCAGACCAGTTCAGTTGAACTGGTAATTTAAAAAAGCCGATGATCAGCTAAGAAAAGTAAAAAATCTTCCTACAATCAGCTGAGAGGAAAAAGAAGAGAAAAGTGCAGGATTGGCCCTCCCACCAGCCCCTGTGCTTTTCTCTTCTTTATTCTCAGTTGATTGGCACTGCAGGTCTCAGCTGGTATGTCAGAGTATATTCATGAACTGGAATAGAGCATGGTAACAAGGTCAGCCAAGGAATAGGCATAGCAACTAAGCCAGCCAATGAGACTGTTTGGAAACTGAAACTAGAAGTAACCTAGGCATGGCTCTATATTAAACTCTGCAGTTCTGAAGCTATGTTAAGCTCTGAGTCTGTCTATTGAAGATGAAACTGCTTCTCTCCTCTGCTGTGTGTCTTGCTTGCCTGATGAACTAAAGTAAAACTGATGTCTGCTGAAAGTGAGTTGCTGTTCTGCTCTGAACCTATAACATGTCTGCTTCTGTTTGAGTTTGCTCCATATTGAAGAAATCTACAATTGGTATTGTAAAATTTACTTTATAAACACATAAAGAAGTTAAATGAAGCCTCAGCCATCTGTGTTTATGCTGCAATATTCTGAACATGGTATGGGGAAAGCTGCACTGGCGTTAGGCAAAGTATGTTCACCAAGCCACGCCCACCGAATCCGGTGGTAAAACAATTTGAATCCCACCACTGAGTGTATTTAACTATATTACTAAGATTATGATTCAAATATTGATCATTTTGCAAAATAAGCCTGAAACTTCATTTCTCTCTCATCACACAAAGTTTCTTGTCACAAAAATCTGGATACCCTGCCTAAACATTTCTGATTTCTTTTACATTCCAGCTTCATTCCCTCCTTGCAAATGCCAAGTTTTATAATAAATCCATAGATGGAGTATATCTGGAAGAGAAGGGAGACCTGACAGCAGACCTGGATGTTGTTATGTGGCTGCTTCAGAACAGGATAACTAGAAAAGTGGTGTTTGGTAGCCTCGAAAAACAGAGAACCCTGGATTTCAAGCTTATGGTCAATCCAAAGGGTGTGGCAGAGATCAATAAATTGAACAAGGTGGAGAAAGTCTTGATTTTAGTCTTTCTGAATCTCTTAGCAACTGGATTGCTTTCTTGGGAGAGAGAGGGATTTTGAATGTCAACATTAGACTAAAAGAATAAGGGGTGACATGACAGCAGTGTTCCAGTATTTAAGGGGCTGCCACAAAGAAGAGGGGGTCAACTTATTGTCCAAAGCACCAGAGGGCAGGACAAGAAATAATGGCTGGAAACTGGTCAAAGAAAGAAGCAACCTGGAATTAAGGAGAAACTTCCTAACAGTAAGGACAATTCACCAGTGGAACAGCTTGCCTTTAGAAATTGTGGCTGCTCCAACACTGGAAATTTTTAAGAAGAATCTAGACAGTGACTCATCTGAGATTATTTAGGTTCTCCTGCTTAGGCAGGACTAGAAGACCTCCAAGGTTTCTTCCAGTTCCTGTTCTACTCTACTCTACTCTATTCTATTAACATCCTCTAAGAAAGGCAACAATTTATTTGGTTAGATATGCAGCTGTCTTTGAGAACTATATCTGTAACTATTTAAGGAAACTATTCACTAAGTCTTCTACAAAGTACATTTGAGTCAGGTTAGGTTTAAGTTCATTTCCTCAAAGGAAAAACAAATGCATTAAACTTTCCTTTGAGCTATTTAAAATGTAAATGTAGAACCTCAACTACAAATGGAAGTGTACAAAAAAATTAGAAGAAATAGAAAACAAGATTACTGAATTCTTTATATAGAGTTCAAATTTAGCAAAGGGCATCATCAACTGCACTGGGCATCATCAACCCCTTTCTGTTTTCCCTGTTTCTGGAAATTCAAACATAAACCATTTTCTGGATGGTTTTCCTTCCCTTTGTTCAGCCCCTCCCTCCTTCCAGGTGTGTGGAAAGCTGCCATTAAGGATTCATGAAGGTGGAACAGGAAGGGGAGCCGATCTGCTGCTATAACTGTTTTCACTGTGCTGAAGGAACCACCTCCACCATGGAAGGTGGGTGGCAGGAAAGAGGCAAACTTCTGGGAAGACCACATACCTCAAAATTTTGCATGGGAGTTGTTGTGTCCGCGAAATGATGCCAGGAGTCGGTGACTTCAAATCATGCTCTTTTATTAAAGTAGGAACCGAACTGGCTCTTCGCAAAAGGTTTGCAGCTTTTATTCTTTCGGCCGCGGCGGCCGCAGCCAATGGCACCACTTTGAATCTCCCGCGATTCAAATGGACCAATTGCGGGAGATTCTTAGCGAGCCAATCGGCGCGGCTCGCCTGACCAATCAGAGTGCCCCATGCTTTGGCCAATCAAAGCGCGGGGATCTCAAGAATGCTAATTAGGGACAGAATACCCCTCCCCTCTTGGTTCAGTCCTTACGTCGCGTAGTCACGTAGGTAGGCGGGGCTCCATCTGAGCCTACTGGACCTGCGCAGCTCAGTCGTAGGTTGGATCCCGGCCGGTTCGGTCGGAATCTCTGCTGCTCCTGATGCCGTCGTGGGAACCGGCTGGTCGGTCGGGCCAGGCCGCTCTCCGTAGCTCCCTCCTGAGCCTCCCGGGTTGGTTGAGCTGCGGGTTTTGCTGCTCCCGCTCGGTCTTTCTGGGTCGGTCGAGCTGGCCTGGCTGTCTCTTCCTGGCGAGGGGTCGTGATGGCTGCTTTCCGGTAAGTATGGCTGGTTTATTCTTCTTTGGTTTTGGTCCCCTGGGTATTCCCTCCCCCCTTGGTTTGTGTTGTGGGGGTTGGTTTCGCCTGTTTGTGCGTCGGTTGTCTCTTGGTTGGCAGTCCTCGACCTTAATTGGTCGATGTGGCGTTTCCACGCTCGTCCGTCTGCTGTTTGTAGCCGGTACGAGTGTGGGCCTGTTATTTGTGTGATGACGGCCGGTATCCATAGTGGGTCTCCCGTCAGGTTTCTTGCGTATACGGGGTCACCTGGTGCAAAAGTTCGGTGTTTGCTGTTTGAGTCTGGGGGCTTCTCCGGGTTATACGTGGGGTGTAACCTGTCGAGTGGGGACCTTAATTTCCTCCCCATTAACAGTTCGGCTGGGCTCTTATTCGTTGTGGTATTTGGGGTTATGTGTTGGGTGAAGAGTAGTTTGTTTATTTTATCCTGGATCTCCCTGTGGTCTATTTTCCGGATGGTCTTCTTAGTGAATTGCACCATCTGTTCCACCCTACCATTCGCCGCCGGGTGCGCCGGTGCTGTCAGCGCGTGGCGGATGCCCCTTTCCGCTAGGAATATTTCGAATTCCAGCGAGGTGAATTGGGGCCCGCTGTCGGAAACGACGACGTCTGGGAGGCCATGCGTTGCAAAGAGTTTGCAGAGAGTTACAAAGAGTTTGCCTTGATCACGGCCTCCGTGGTTGTTGTCTTCATGTTGCTTACCTCCAGCCAGTTGGAGTAAGCGTCTACTGTTATAAGGAAGGTGTGTCCTTTTGTTGTCCCGGCGAAGTCTATGTGAATCCTAGACCAAGGTCCCCTTGGGGTTTCCCACTCTAGGACAGGTGCTGTGGGTGGGCTTGGCCTAGTTTCCTGGCATCGTTGGCACTTTGCTACCCATGTCTCAATTTGTTTGTCCATCCCTGGCCACCAAGCGTAACTTCTGGCCAGGGCTTTAGTCCTAATGATGCCAGGGTGCCCCTCGTGTAGCAGTTCCAGAACTTTCCCTTGCAGCTTTTCTGGAATGACCACCCTATCCCCCCATAGTATGCACCCTTTTAATAACGATAGTTCCATTTGGCGGTTTCGGAATGTTTTGACGGACTCGTCGTTGTCCCTTTCTGGCCACCCTTTCTCTACCCAATGCAACACCCACACCAGACGTTTGTCTTTATTAGTCTCTCGGGCAATGTCTGACGCGGTTATGGGCAGGTTGGGTAGAGTCTCTATGGTGAGGGTGGTCGTCGTGGGTGCTGGGTCGGTGTCAGGTTCCGGTAGCGGCGAGCGGCTTAAGGCATCTGCATGGGAGATCATCTTACCCGGTTTGTGTATGAGTCCGTAGTTGTAGGTTGCCAGGAACTCGGACCACCTTGTCATTCGGGGAGACAGAATGTTCGGGGTGGCCCGGTTTCCTGCAAGGATTCCCAGCAGTGGCTTGTGGTCGGTTATGATGGTGAATGTCCGGCCATAGAGATACTCGTGGAATCTTTTTACGGCGGCAACGATAGCCAGAGCCTCTTTGTCCAGCTGGCTATAGTTCCGCTCCGGTTTGTTGAGGGTCCTTGAAAAGAACGCGATGGACGCTTCTTTTCTGTCGGGGAGGGTATGGCTGAGGACAGCGCCGACGCCGAAAGGTGATGCGTCGCATGTGACGGCCAGAGGTAGGGTCTCGTTATACTGTATAAGGACGGCGTCCAAAGTGAGGAGGTCCTTTGTTCTTTGGAAGGCGGCTTGCTCGCGTTTCCCCCAAGTCCAGGTCGCCGCCTTGTCCAGGAGCCTATGCAAGGGCTCCGCCACCATCGCCTTTTGGGGCAGGAAAACATTGTAAAAGTTAAGCAGCCCCAGGAATGCCTGTAGTTCCGTCTTCGACTTGGGTGTGGGGGCTTCTTTGATGGCCTTGATTTTTTTGTTTGTGGGCTGAATGCCGTGATGGTCTAGGAGGTATCCTAGGAATTCTACCCGTTCCATGTATAATTGGCATTTCTCCCTCATGACTTTGAGCCCGGTCTCTTTGAATTTGGTTAGGACCTCCCTTAGGCGACCCTCTAGTTCGGCTTGGTTGGTTGCCGACACTAGGATGTCGTCAAAGTAAGGTACCACCCCCTTGATGCCTTGCAATAGTCTTTCCATTAGGCTTTGGAATATTCCCGGTGCCACGCTGACTCCGAATTGGAGTCGGTTGCATTTGAATGGTCCCCGGTGGGTGACTATGGTTTGCGCTTCTGCCGTTTGCTCATCGAGCAACTGTTGGTATGCCTGGGCGAGGTCGAGCTTGGCGAAAACCTTTCCCCCTCCCAGTGAGTGTAGTAGGTGTTGCACTTCTGGGACGGGGTAGGTGCTTTGTTGTAGCGCGCCATTTAGGGTGGCCTTATAGTCCCCACAGATCCTCACCGACCCATCGGGCTTGATCGGGGTGACTATGGGTGTCTCCCACCGGGCGTGGTCTATGGGCTGTAGGACCCCTTGCTTGACGAGCTTGTCAATTTGCTCCTCTATCTTGGGTTTAAGTGCAAATGGCACCCGCCTTGGTTTCAGGCATTTTGGGGGGATGTTTGGGTCTAGGCTGAATGATATAAGGGGCCCTCGGTACTTGCCTAGATTTCTGTCGAAGACCTCTTGGAATTCCCGGGCCAGTTGCTGCTCCCAGCTGTCGTCGGTGACGTGGTCGACTCCCGTGACTGCGATGCCGAGCGGGGCAAACCATTGCAGTCCCAGTAGGCTTGGGCGGTCGCAGTTGACGATTGTCAGGGGAAGCCTTTCGGTGTGCCCTTTATATGTTGAAGTGTTTGGTTCCGACTACCGGGATGCGGTTTCCCTGGTAGTCCTTTACGATGAGTCTCTGGCTTTCTAGGTTCCTCCTTTGGATGGTAGGCACCAAGCGCTATATTTCATGCCATGCTATCATGGAGAGGTAGGACCCGGAGTTCACCTCCATTTTGCATGGCTGGCCCTCGATGCCTACCTCCACGTGGACCTTCCGGGCGTCATTGGTTATGGTGTGGCCGATGGTGACCATCTGATGGGTCTCCTCTCTTCGCCGGTTATCGCCGCCTCGCAGATATCATCCGTTCCGGTCCCATCTGTTGTCCGAGGGGCGATCTCTGGTCCAGGGTGGTGTGCTCTCTCTCCTCCGGTCGCTCTGGTCCCATCGTGCCGGGCTGCAGTTCTTTTTTAGGCGACAGACACGGGCGATGTGTCCCTTCTTGTCGCAATGCCGGCAGATCGATTCAAAAAACCGGCATTCCGACCTGGGGTGGTCACCACCACAACCGGCACAGTTGGTCCTCGACTTACGATCCCGCCGATTCCATGCGTCACGGCCTGTCTGGAGGTGATGGATGTCCTCTTCATCCTCGGAAGTGCCCGATGCCGAGTGGAAGTCACCCTGGTGGGTGGTCGTCTCGGGTTGGGCCTCGGCTGACCTCGCAGGGTTGTTGTTTCCGCTGCGGTCCCCAGCGTTCGGTCTGCGCATGCAGTCGGCGGAGGTTCGGGTTGCTTCGGCGGCTGCGGCTGTGGTGAGGGTGTCTGCTAGGCTGATGTTGCCCTTGGCCATCAGCCGGCTCTGGAGGATGGGGTCCCACAAACCGAGCACGATTCTGTCGCGCAGGGCATCATTCAGGTTGTCGAATTCGCAGAGCCCCCCTAGGTGTCGTAGTTCGGCGACGAAGTAGCTGAAACTCTCACCCGACCGTTGGTCCCGACGGTAGAACTCGTTGCGCCGGATCAGGATGGGTACCTCTGGAGCGTAGTGCCGCCGAAGTATTGGCTCGAGGATGTCCCAGTCCATCGCGGTCGCATCGGCGGGTTTGGCAAGCGCCTTGGCCATCTTGAATATCTCGGTCCCGCAGTGGGTCAGGAAGACGGCACGCTTCATGGGGCCAGTGGCGTCCTTCAGGTCGCTGCACTCGAGGAACATGCGGAATCGGTCAGAGTACGATTCCCAGTCCTCGGTGGCGGGGTTGAAGGGTGCGGGGGGTGCGATTTTTGCCATCGTGGTGGTTTGTCTGGCTTCCGTCGGACACGTGGTTCGGTTCAGGGTCTGGATCCCACCTTCGTTGCCAGTGTTGTGTCCGCGAAATGATGCCAGGAGTCGGTGACTTCAAATCATGCTCTTTTATTAAAGTAGGAACCGAACTGGCTCTTCGCAAAAGGTTTGCAGCTTTTATTCTTTCAGCCGCGGCGGCTGCGGCCAATGGCACCGCTTTGAATCTCCCGCGATTCGAATGGACCAATTGTGGGAGATTCTTAGCGAGCCAATCAGCGCGGCTAGCCTGACCAATCAGAGTGCCCTGCGCTTTGGCCAATCAAAGCGCGGGGATCTCAAGAATGCTAATTAGGGACAGAACAGGAGTATTTTGATGGGCTTTTTAGCAACTGAGCTTGTCGATCAGAAAGGTCGTCAGTTTGGTGGTTCAAATCCCTAGCATCGTGTAATGGAGTGAACTCCTGTTACTTGTCCCAGCTTCTGCCAACCTAGCTGTTCGAAAGCATGTAAAAATGCAAGTAGAAAAACAGGGACCACTTTGGTGGGAAGGTAACAGCATTCTGTGCAGCTTTGGCATTTAGTCATGCTGGCCACATGACCACAGAGACATCTTCAGACATTGCTGGCTCTTCGGCTTTGTAACAGAGATGAGCACCACCCTCTAGAGCCAGAAACAACTAGCACGTATGTTCAAGGCGAACCTTTACCTTTACTTTATCTTTCTAACACGTACAGTCTTTTTTTCCCTCGTACGTCATAATAAATTCCTTAGAGGATAAACTGGGAGCAGAACATTTAAAGATACTAGAGCAGGGGTCCCCAACCACCAGTCCCCGGACCGATACTGGTGTGTGAATCATTTTTTACTGGGCCGCAAAGCTTGAGCGCCGCCATCTTGTTTCGATGGCACTTCCGGGTTTTTGGTTGCTTCCAGGTTTTCGGTTGGAAAGTGCTTCCGGGTTTTCAGTTGGAAAGTGGTGTTTGGGTGCTCGTGCCTTAGTTTCATCGAACGGGGGGGGGGCTTCAAACGAAGAGCTGTCCCGATGGAGGTGGAGTCTCACGTTACTCAGGTACCAGTCCGTGGAACAATAAATAATCGTGAAACCGGTCCCTGTTTCAAAAAATGTTGGGGGCCACTGTACTAGAGCATTAGCAGAGAGATGCCCTTTCTTATCTTTCCTCTTCACCACACCTTTCATATTTCAAATTTCTATTTTCATTTTCATTCAAAGTGACACTGTCAGCATTTGAGCAACACACCCATTGAAAGCAGAACTCCGAAGCAAGTAGATTCCTCAAAGAACATGTTTACTGGATACATCATATCAGCACAGCCAGTGAAAACCAATTCTAGTAGAAATTTCTCCCTCCTATATTTCACCGGTATAAGGACCTGCCTCTCCTAACTCAAGAAAGTTAAAACCTTTGAAACTAAGTATTTCAAAAGGAACCTTTTATTGAGCAGAAGTGAAAACACAACAAAGACAAAGCAGACTCTAAATCCCCTTAGGCAATACTGTTAGATTAAAGTATTAGAAAATATGGAAATACATTTTTTTAAAATGTCTTCAACAACCCCTTGCCTATGGTGGGAAACAAGTGGCTGGTTTCATCAGAAAAATAGATGCCCTTTCAGAAAATATAACTTGGCTGTATATGAATTATGCTGTAATGAACCCTTATATTGGAGGATCAAAACAGGGGAATGGAAATGTATTAAAATATATAGATAAATTAGATCAAAACAGGGGAATGGAAATGTATTAAAATATATAGATAAATTTTGGATAAGTGGTAAGGAAGAAAAATATGATTATTAATGATTATAAGAAAAGTGAAATATATTTAAATTTTGGCTAGGTAGAAAGGAAAAATATGATTATTAATCATTAAAAGAAAAGTGCAGATGAAATGAGATATATTAGGAAGTCATTCTAGTGATTTTAGGGAGGGATACCTTAAAATATATATGTTTTAAAATATACAGTTAATTATTTAATGTTAATATGTTTAAAGTTGGGGAATGAATCATTAAATTAGATTGATTGAGGGGATATACCATGTGGATCCTAAATGTATTGGTTTGGTTTTGTGTAAAAATTAAAAAATTAAAAAAAAATTGGGAAAAAAAGAGAAAAAAAGAAAATATAACTTGGAAGGGACCACCAAGGCCATGAATCCTATCCTTTGCTTATTTCAGAAAGCCAAACTGACCTTCATCAATAGCTGGCAGCCCAGAGAACACTTGAAGAAAATTATTTTATCATTAGACAAAAGAATAAACTTACTGGTAAATATTAATCTTGCTCTTTTTCAGATGCAGAATGTAATAGTTTCAGGCATGGGTGAATGAATGGAGACAGTCTTAGTTGGTGAACTTTCAGCTCTTTATTACATAGTGACTTGTGTGTTTACTAACAACAACTCTGCCTTATACAGACAACCTAAATGTGAAATAACCAATAGGGAGCTGTAAAACGCTAGCTCCAAAACCAATAAGAGTCCTTCATTAAGGGCCAATCGGATTCTCTGAACCCAACCAATCCGATCGAGCTGCTTAACAACCAATCAGAAGTGCAGGGCCAGAACCCTGCATTTTACCCCAAGCTCACTTTTATTTTAACTATTTACATGCATAACACCCCTTCCCCCTGGCTCCTCAATTATTGTGTGACTATATAATCCTTCAAATAGGACGGTTGTCTTTTGGGTCTATCAGATTTTCTTTGGACTGTCTGCGTGCAGTCCTGTTGAGGTAGAATGTTGTTTGGCAGTGGCTCAGCTTCTCGTTCTGGTGTGATTTCCCTTGGAGCATACGATTCTTCCTCCTGCTCCATTTCCTGCGTTTCACTTGATTCATCGCTTTCTTGGAAAAGGTTCCCTGGAATGTCGTCTTCTTCCATTCCTTCCCCCCCCTCAGTTTGGTCGTGGGGGAGTTGTTGGCTGGCCGATATGAGTCATGACCGTAATTGGTCAATATGTCGTTTCCACAGTCTTTCATCAACACATTTTACAATATAGGATTTGGGCCCAGTCTCGCGTATTATCGTTGCTTCAATCCAAACCGGGTCGCCCGATAAATTTCTTGCATAAACGGGGTCACCTACCTTGAAGGTACGGTAGCGTCCGCTGGATCCTGCAGGCTTTTCTGGCTCGTAAGCAGGGTGCAGTCGGTCGAGGCGGGAACGGAGTTTTCGCCCCATGAGAAGTTTTGCAGGAGTTCTGCCGGTTACGCTGTGCGGAGTGATGTGTTGTAGAAGTAGAATGCGGTTTATTTTTTCGTCAATATTATCATAGTCTACTTTTTGCAAAGTCTTTTTTACAAATTGGACCATGCGTTCCGCTCGGCCGTTGGTAGCAGGATGCACCAGCTAGTTGAGTGCATGGCGGATGCCATTATCAGCAAGGTACTGTTCAAACATTAGCGCTGTAAACTGTGGTCCATTGTCGGACACCAGGACATCCGGCAATCCATGAGTTGCAAAGAGTCTATTAAGGATTTTAATGACTGCTTCGGAGGTTGTATTGGTCATTCGATGAATTTCGATTAGAGTATGCATCGACAGTCAACAGCAATGTATGTCCTTTAATCGGCCCTGCAAAATCCAGGTGGATTCTGGACCAGGATCCATGTGGCATCTCCCATTCGGTCGGTGCAGCTTTTGGCGGTGCGTTGCTGGTTTGTTGGCACTTAGTGCAGGCTTTGACCCATTGCTCGATGTGTCGGTCCATGCCTGGCCACCAAGCGTAGCTCCGTGCGAGTGCTTTCATCTGCACGATCCCGGGATGTCCTTCGTGCAAGATTTGTAACAGCGTCTTTTGGAGTCGTTCTGGAACGATGACTCTATCGCCCCAGATGACACAGCCTTTTTGCGAAAAAAGTTCAGTCTGCCTTGTTTTAAATGGCACGAAGTCATCTGGGACCTGGTCCAATGGCCATCCACGTTGTACCCAGCCTAGGACTCGAGCTAGGGTGTGGTCTCGTCTGGTCTCTCTTGCAATATCTCGAGCGGTCATAGGGGGCGAGTTGAGCGTTTCGATTTGTAATGCCGATACTGTTGGTGCTGGATCGTCGAGAGTCTCTGGTAGCGGTGCTGTGCTGAGTGCGTCGGCGTGGGGAATGGCTTTCCCCGGGCGATGTAACAATCGATAATTATAAGCAGCTAGGAACTCTGACCATCGAGTCATTCTTGGGGACAATATATAGGGGGTTGGTTTGTCCCCAGTGATTATCCCCAGTAAAGGTTTGTGGTCAGTTACAATGGTAAATGTCCTTCCATATACATACTCATGGAATTTTTTTATGGCTGACACAATTGCAAGAGCTTCCTTATCTATTTGTCCATAGTTACGTTCTGCATGGGAAAGAGTCTTCGAAAAGTATGCAACGGGGGCCTCATTTCCATTAGGCAGCACATGGCTCAAAATGGTGTCCACCCCAAACGGTGAGGCATCACAAGTTATAACCAATGGTTATGTTTCATTATATTGCATGAGTACAGAATCAGATGTAAGTAAATCTTTTACATTTCTAAACGCTTTTTCCTCTCGGTAACCCCAAACCCACAATGCTTTCTTATCTAATAACCGGTGTAACGATTCAGCCACAGTCGCCTTATGCGGTAAAAACACATTATAGAAATTGATAAGGCCTAAAAATGCCTGGAGATCTCTTTTGTTATGGGGTCTGGGAGCATTTTTTATCGCCCTTAATGGAATGTTGGGTGAATACCCTGACTATCAATGCAAAAACCTAGAAATTCAACACTGTCGGTATACAGATGACATTTATCCCTTTTTACTTTCAGTCCCGCTTCTTGGAATTTTTTAAGCACACATTTTCAGCGATTCTGCAAAAATTTTTTACTAGGAGCTGCAATTAATACGTCATCAAAATACGGAACCACGCCCTTGATTCCCTGCAATAATCGTTCCATTAAACTTTGGAATATTCCCGGGGCTACACTTACCCCGAATTGCAATCGGGTACATTTAAAAGCACCTCTGTGCATTACTATCGTTTGAGCTTGGGCTGTTTTATCATCCACGGGCAATTGTTGATAGGCTTGAGCTAAATCTAATTTAGCAAAAACCTTTCCACCTCCCAGGGAATGAAGGAGGTGCTGCACCACCGGCACTGGATACGCGTTCTGCTGGAGGGCATGGTTTAGAGTGGCCCGGTAGTCCCCACAGATTCGGATTGACCCATCTGGCTTAATGGGGGTTACAATAGGAGTTTCCCATGGGGAATGATCAATGGGTTGCAGCACCCCTTGTTTAATTAGTTTGTGAAGTTGTTCATCTATCTTGGCCTTAAGGGCGAACGGAACTCGACGGGGCTTTAAATGGATTGGGGCGACCTTATGGTCGAGGCTAAATAAAATTGGGGTCCCCTTATACTCGCCCAGGCGATCTGCGAAGACATCGCTGAATTCAGAAATAAGGTCCTCCTCCCACTCGCAATCACCGACTCGGTTCACGCTGGCTACTTTGATGCCGAGTGGCGCAAACCATTGGAGGCCCAACAAACTAGGCCTGTCCCTATCGATGATTGTTAGGGGTAAGTATGCCGTATGCTTTTTAAACGAGACGCGGACTCGACAAGACCCAACCACAGGGATCCGATTCCCTTGGTAGTCTTTAAGGATGAGACGTTGCATTCGAAGGTCTTGGCGTTGGATGGTAGGAATGAGTTGCTTTAAGGTCTTCCACGACACCATCGAGAGGGACGATCCCGAATCGACCTCCATGTGGCAAGGTTGGTTCTCTATGGCTACTATAACTCAGATCTTCTCAGCGTCCATGGCTGAGGCGTGACCTATAGTGTTAGTATGGTGAGCCTCTTCTTTCTGCAACGCTCGATATCTGTAGGAGTGGTTTGCTGAATCTCGCCTTACAGGACAGTTTCCTGCCGATTGGCGAAAGTTGGTTCCCTTTGAGGCCTGACTTAGTCCCAGTAGACTGCAACAGACTCGACTGATGTGGCCTCATTTTCCGCACTCATGGCAGAGTGCATCACGGAATTTGCAGTCTGCCCTGGGATGGTTTGCCCCACAACCAGCGCAAGGGCGTGAGGTTTTAGGGCGAGGGTCCCGGTCAGACCGCAGTCAATGGATTCCTTCTTCATCACTGTCTGACGACGAAGAGAGGTCCTCGTGGTGCGTTGTCGCTAGCTGCCCTTCTGAGTTGGGTAAGATGTCGCCTGTCGGTGGGGTCATTGGGTTTCGGCTTTGCCGTAGTTGCGCCGCGGACTTTTTGGTCGCCTCAGCAGCAGTGGTTTCGGCAATGGCATCAGAAAGGCCGATGTTGCCCTTCGCCATCAGCTTGCTTTGTACGCCTAGCGCATCTAATCCCAGAATTAAGCAGTCTCTCAGTGCTTCATCTAAGTCTGCGAACCCGCAGAGGCCTCCAAAGTGTCGGAGGTCTGCCACGAAGTCAGCCACACTCTCTCCTTTTCGCTGGCTTCTTTGATAGAACTTGTGGCGTCTCACGAGTGTAGGTATGGTTGGCGCGTAATGGTCTCTCAGGAGAGGTTCGAGGTCGTCCCAGCTCATTGCTTTCACTTCTTGAGGTTTCGCGAGTGCTTTCGCCATTTTAAAGACAGCCGGGCCGCAGTACATCAGGAACAGCGCCCGCTTCTTGGCTGGTGTGGCGTCCTTCAGGTTGTTCGTTTCGAGGAACATTTGGAAGCGATCCATGTAGGATTCCCAATCCTCCTGGTTTGGATCGAACGGAGTGGGTGGTACGATGCCGCTGGACATGGTTTCCGTTGGTGGCGCCGTCTTGACACATGCTCTGTTTTTCTTCCAAGTTCCTTAAGATCAGATGTGTTGTATCTGCGAAATGATGCCAGGAGTCGGTGACTTCAAAACATGCTCTTTTATTTAAAGTTGGAACCGAACTGGGGCAAAGGAAAAAGCTCGCAGCTTTTATTCCTTTAGCCGTGGTGACCGCGGCCAATGGCACCGCTTTGAATCTCCCGCGATTCGAATGGACCAATCACGGGAGATTCTTAGCGAGCCAATCGGTGCGGCTTGCCTGACCAATCAGAGTGCCCCGCGCTTTGGCCAATCAAAGCGCGGGGATCTCAAGGATGCTAATTAGGGACAGAACACCCCTCCCCTCTTGGTTCAGTCCTTACATCGCGTAGTCACGTAGGTAAGCGGGCTCCGTCTGAGCCTACTGGACCTGTGCAGCTCAGTCGTAGGTTGGATCCCGGCCGGTTCGGTCGGGATCTCTGCTGCTCCTGATGCCGTCGTGGGAACCGGCTGGTCAGTCGGGCCGGGCCGCTCTCCATAGCTCCCTCCTGGGCCTCCCGGGTTGGTTGAGCTGCGGGTTTCGCCACTCCTGCACGGTCTGTCTGGGTCGGTCGAGCTGGCCTGGCTGTCTCTTCCTGGCGAGGGGTCGTGATGGCTGCTTTCCGGTAAGTATGGCTGGTTTATTCTTCTTTGGTTTTGGTCCCCTGGGTATTCCCTCCCCCCTTGGTTTGTGTTGTGGGGGTTGGTTTCACCTGTTTGTGCATCGATGGTCTCTTGCTTGGTAGTCCTCGACCTTAGTTGGTTGATGTGGCGTTTCCACGCTCGTCCGTCTGCTGTTTGTAGCCGGTACGAGTGTGGGCCTGTTATTTGTGTGATGACGGCCGGTATCCATAGTGGGTCTCCCGTCAGGTTTCTTGCGTATACGGGGTCGCCTGGTGCGAAAGTTCAGTGTTTGCTGTTTGAGTCTGGGGGCTTCTCCGGGTTATACATGGGGTGTAACCTGTCGAGTGGGGATCTTAATTTCCTCCCCATTAATAGTTCGGCTGGGCTCTTATTCGTTGTGGTATTTGGGGTGATGTGTTGGGTGAAGAGTAGTTTGTTTATTTTATCCTGGATCTCCCTGTGGTCTATTTTCCGGATGGTCTTCTTAGTGAATTGCACCATCCGTTCTGCCCTACCGTTCGCCGCCGGGTGCGCCGGTGCTGTCAGCGTGTGGCGGATGCCCCTTTCCACTAGGAATTTTTCAAATTCCAGCGAGGTGAATTGGGGCCCATTGTCGGAAACGACGACGTCTGGGAGGCCGTGTGTTGCAAAGAGTTTGCAGAGTTCCTTGATCACGGCCTCCGTGGTTGTCGTCTTCATGTTGCTTACCTCCAGCCAGTTGGAGTAAGCGTCTACTGTTATAAGGAAGGTGTGTCCTTTTGTGGGCCCGGCGAAGTCTATGTGAATCCTAGACCAAGGTCCCCTTGGGGTTTCCCACTCTCGGACGGGTGCTGTGGGTGGGCTTGGCCTCGTTTCCTAGCATCGTTGGCACTTTGCTACCCAGGTCTCAATTTGTTTGTCCATCCCTGGCCACCAAGCGTAACTTCTGGCCAGGGCTTTAGTCCTAACGATGCCAGGGTGCCCCTCATGTAGCAGTTCCAGAACCTTCCCTTGTAGCTTTTCTGGAATGACCACCCTATCCCCCCATAGTATGCACCCTTTTAATAACGATAATTCCTTTTGGCGGTTTCGGAATGTTTTGACGGACTCATCGTTGTCCCTTTCCGGCCACCCTTTCTCTACCCAATGCAACATCCACGCCAGACGTTTGTCTTTATTAGTCTCTCGGGCAATGTCTGACGTGGTTATGGGCAGGTTGGGTAGAGTCTCTATGCTGAGGGTGGTCGTCGTGGGTGCTGGGTCGGTGTCAGGTTCCGGTAGCGGCGAGCGGCTTAAGGCGTCTGCATGGGAGATCGTCTTACCCGGTCTGTGTATGAGTCTGTAGTTGTAGGCTGCCAGGAACTCGGACCACCTTGTCATTCTGGGAGACAGAATGTTCGGGGTGGCCCGGTTTCCTGCAAGGATTCCCAGCAGCGGCTTGTGGTCGGTTATGATGGTGAAGGTCCGGCCGTAGAGGTACTCGTGGAATCGTTTTACGGCGGCAACGATAGCTAGAGCCTCTTTTTCCAGCTGGCTATAGTTCTGCTCCGGTTTGGTGAGGGTCCTTGAAAAGAACGCGATGGGCGCTTCTTTTCCGTCGGGGAGGGTATGGCTGAGGACAGCGCCGACACCGAAGGGTGATGCGTCACATGTGACGGCCAGAGGTAGGGTCTCATTATACTGTATAAGAACGGCGTCCGAAGTGAGGAGGTCCTTTGTTCTTTGGAAGGCGGCTTGCTCGTGTTTCCCCCAAGTCCAGGTCGCCGCCTTGTCCAGGAGTCTATGCAAGGGCTCTGCCACCGTGGCCTTTTGGGGCAGGAAAACGTTGTAAAAGTTAAGTAGCCCCAGGAATGCCTGTAGTTCCGTCTTCGACTTGGGTGTGGGGGCTTCTTTGATGGCCTTGATTTTTTTGTTTGTGGAGTGAATGCCGTGACGGTCTAGGAGGTATCCTAGGAATTCTACCCGTTCCGTACATAGCTGGCATTTCTCCCTCTTGACTTTGAGCCCGGTCTCTTTGAATTTGGTTAGGACCTCCCTTAGGCGACCCTCTAGTTCGGCTTGGTTGGTTGCTGACACTAAGACATCGTCGAAGTAAGGTACCACCCCCTTGATGCCTTGCAGTAGTTTTTCCATTAGGATTTGGAATATTCCCGGTGCCACGCTGACTCCGAATTGGAGTCAGTTGCATTTAAATGCCCCCCCGGTGGGTGACTATGGTTTGCGCTTCTGCCGTTTGCTCGTCGACTGGCAACTGTTGGTATGCCTGGGCGAGGTCGAGCTTGGCGAAAACCATGCCCCCTCCCAGTGAGTGCAGTAGGTGTTGCACTACTGGGATGGGGTAGGCGCTTTGTTGTAGCGCGCCATTTAGGGTGGCCTTATAGTCCCCACAGATCCTCACCGACCCATCGGGCTTGATTGGGGTGACTATAGGGGTCTCCCACCAGACGTGGTCTATTGGCTGTAGGACCCCTTGCTTGACGAGCTTGTCAATTTTCTCGTCTATCTTGGGTTTAAGTGCGAATGGCACCCGCCTTGGTTTCAGGCATTTTGGGGGGACATTTGGGTCTAGGTTGAAAGATATAAGGGGCCCTCGGTACTTGCCTAGGTTTCCGTCGAAGACCTCTTGGAATTCCCGGGCCAGTTGCTGCTCCCAGCTGTCATCGGTGACGTGGTCGACTCCCGTGACTGCGATGCCGAGCGGGGCGAACCATTGCAGTCCCAGTAGGCTTGGGCGGTCGCGGTCGACGATTGTCAGAGGAAGTCTTTCGGTGTGCCCTTTGTATGTGATGTTGAAGTATTTGGTTCCGACTACCGGGATGCGGTTTCCCTGGTAGTCCTTTACAATGAGTCTCTGGCTTTCTAGGTTCCTCCCTTGGAGGGTAGGCACCAAGTGCTTTATTTCATGCCATGCTATCATGGAGAGGTAGGAACCAGAGTCCACCTCCATTTTGCATGGCTGACCCTCGATGCCTACCTCCACGTGGACCTTCCGGGCGTCATTGGTTATGGCGTGGCCGATGGTGACCGTCTGATGGGTCTCCTCTCTTCGCCGGTTATCGCCGCCTCGCAGGGGTCGTCCGTTCTGGTCCTATCTGCTGTCCGAGGGGCGATCTCTGGTCCGGGGTGGTGTGCTCTCTCTCCTCCGGTCGCTCTGGTCCCATCGTGCCGGGCTGCGGTTCTTCTTTAGGCGGCAGACACGGGCGATGTGTCCCTTCTTGTTGCAATGCCAGCAGATCGATTCGAAAAACCGGCATTCCGACCTGGGGTGGTCGCCGCCGCAACTGGCACAGTTGGTCCTCGACATACGACCCCACCGGTTCCGTGGGTCACGGCCTGTCTGGAGGCAATGGATGTCCTCCTCGTCCTCTGAAGTGCCCGATGCCGAGTGGAAGTCGCCCTGGTGGGTGGTCGTCTCGGGTTGGGCCTCGGTCGACTTCGCCAGGTTGTTGTTTCCGCTGCGGTCCCCAGTGTTCGGTCTGCGCATGCGGTCGGCGGAAGTTCGGGTTGCTTCGGCGGCTGCGGCTGCGGTGAGGGTGTCTGCTAGGCTGATGTTGCCCTTGGCCATCAGCTGGCTCTGGAGGACAGGGTCCCACAAACCAAGCACGATTCGGTCTCGCAGGGCGTCGTTCAGGTTGTTGAATTCGCAGAGCCCCCCTAGGCGCCGTAGCTCGGCGACAAAGTCACTGAAGCTCTCACCCGACCGTTGGACCCGACGGTAGAATTCGTTGCATCGGATCAGGACGGGTACCTCTGGAGCGTAGTGCTGCCGAAGTATTGGCTCGAGGATGTCCCAGTCCATCGCGGTCACATCGGCAGGTTTGGCAAGCACCTTGGCCATCTTGAAGACCTCAGTCCCACAGTGGGTCAGGAAGACGGCACGCTTCATGGGGCCGGTGGCGTCCTTCAGGTCGCTGCACTCGAGGAACATGCGGAATCGGTCGGAGTACGATTCCCAGTCCTCAGTGGCGGGGTTGAAGGGTGCGGGGGGTGCGATTTTCGCCATCGTGGTGGTTTGTCTGGCTTCCGTCAGACACGTGGTTTGGTTCAGGGTCTGGATCCCACCCTCGTCGCCAGAGTTGTGTCCGCGAAATGATGCCAAGAGTCGATGACTTCAAAACATGCTCTTTTATTTAAAGTTGGAACCGGAACTGGGGCAAAGGAAAAAGCTCGCGGCTTTTATTCCTTTAGCCGCGGCGGCCGCGGCCAATAGCACCGCTTTGAATCTCCCGCGATTCGAATGGACCAATCGTGGGAGATTCTTAGCGAGCCAATCGGCGCGGCTCACCTGACCAATCAGAGTGCCCCGCGCTTTGGCCAATCAAAGCACGGGGATCTCAAGAATGCTAATTAGGGACAGAACAAGATGTCTCCAAATCCCATCCTCATCGCCAGTGTAATAGTTTTCGGCATGGGTGAATGAATGGAGACAGTCTTAGTTGGTGAACTTTCAGCTCTTTATTACATAGTGACTTATGTGTTTACTAACAACAACTCTGCCTTATATAGGCAACCTTAATGTGAAATAACCAATAGGGAGCTGAAAAACGCTAGCTCCAAAACCAATAAGAGTCCTTCATTAAGGGCCAATCGGATTCTCTGAACCCAACCAATCCGATCGAGCCGCTTAACAACCAATCAGAAGTGCAGGGCCAGAACCCTGCACTTTACCCCAAGCTCGCTTTTATTTTAACTATTTACATACATAACACAGAAGAATGCAGCGAATGTCCAGCAGACCAATATCCAAATAACCGAGATCACTGTATTCCAAAGATTAAAACTTTTCTATCCTATCAAGAAAAATTGGGGGTCACCTTGACTTCCATTGCCTTGTTTCTTTCTTTCATCACATGCCTTGTCTTGGGAACCTTCATTAAATTCCAGGAAACTCCTATAGTCAAAGCCAACAATCGGGACCTCTCTTATATCCTTCTTGTTTGTCTCCTGCTTTCCTTCTCCACCTCCTTCTTGTTCATTGGCCAACCAAGGAGAGCCACCTGCCTTCTTCGACAAACAGCCTTTAGCATCATCTTCTCTGTTGCCATTTCTTCAGTCTTGGCCAAAACCATCACATTGGTGCTGGCTTTCTTGGCCTCAAAACCAGGGAACAATGTTCAGCAATGGCTTGGAAAGAGTTTGACCAACTCTATCATCCTTTCCTGCTCTGGTCTCCAAGTTGTTCTCTGGTTGGGTATTTTCTCTCCATTCCCTGAATCTGACATGCAGTCACAATCTGGAGAAATCATTCTACAGTGCAATGAAGGCTCTGTCACCATGTTTTATGGGGTTTTTGGTTACATGGGGTTCCAGGCCACCATCTGCTTCACAGTGGCTTTCCTGGCCAGGAACCTACCCGGGGCGTTTCAATGAAGCCAAGCTTATTACCTTCAGTATGCTGATCTTCTGCAGTGTCTGGGTGTTCTTTGTGCCCACCTACCTGAGCACCAAAGGGAAGTACATGGTGGTTGCAGGTTTTCTCCATCTTGGCCTCCAGTGCAGGACTTCTGATCTGCATCTTTTTCCCTAAGTGTTTCATTATTTTTCTAAGACCAGATCTGAATACAAAGGAACATGTGATGTCAAAATAAGCACACTTGCAAAATTATGTTAGCATAGCTTTATAATAAAGTAAAATTAGTTTACCAGTTGTGTTTTCCCATCTGGTCTACCTAGTAAGACAGAGAGGATCATAATCCACAGATAAGGAAACTCTCATGATTAAAGATTTCCCTACAAGTGGTGGGATTCTGTGGGCGTGGCTTGGTGGGCATGGCAGGGGAAGGATATTGTAAAATCTCCAGTCAGAGGTGGGATTGGCCAGTTCTCCAAACTACTCAAAATTTCCGCTACCGGTTCTCCAGAACTGGTCAGAACCTTCTGAATACCCACCTCTGATCTCTACCCATTTCAGACAAGGTTACATTACTGCCTTTGCCTAACAAGGTTTCACTGACAAATGCTAGATTCATTGTCTCTTCCCTTATCAAGATGTAGATCAAGATACAGATCTGGCATTAAGCATTGACATCTTAAGATCTCCAGCAATTCAGACAACACAATCACAGAATAAAAGGCAGGGTCACCACCAGATTTAGAGGGATGGCTTACCCTATTATAGTCCACCATTCACATTTTACATTCTTTGGCCAAACACCAAAGTAATGCAACTATCCTTGATCCTCTGATTTTTTCCAGCATTGAGCTTTCATATCTCCTATCACTATCCTGTCCACCATTGGAACATAGCCAGAGGACTATTAGGTTGCTGGGAAAGAGAGTAGAGAGGAGTATTAGGTATGTTTGCTTCCTTGAATTACTTTTAAAGTCATAAAGGTGGGATTGGTAAAGATAAAGGAGTCCTGGCAGATTTTATTTCGCTGAACATTGCCAACTATAGAGAACAGTGCTCATCTCCGTTTCAAGGCCATTGAGCATTGTCTAAAGACATTTATGTGGTCATGTGACCAGCATAATGTCATGGAGCACTGTTACGTTCCCACCAAAGTGGTACTTATTTATCCATTTGTATGCTTTCAAGCTGCTAGGTTGACAGGACTGAGGTGAGGACAGGAGCTCACCCCATCATGTGATGCTTGGGTCTCAAACCTGGGTTGCCAGCTTTTCCAGCCAACAAGCCCAGCATCTTATGCACTGAGTGACTGTACCACTCCCAAAAGTTGGGAGAAAAATCTAATAAATAGAGAAATATAGATAGAGAAATATATTGATAGCATTTTCCAAGACTGTCCTTCTGTTCTATATTTGGGGAATGATAGCTCTGGTTGGGATATTTGCAATTGTATATCAGATATAAATACAGAGTGAGTACAGAAGTATTTACCAGAAGAGTACTACATTCCTCTGTTCACAACAAAATACCCTACACCACCAGTCTTGAGATTCTAGGTTTAGACAACCTTGAACTATGCCGGCTAAGATTGGACTTAAGCATAGTACATAAAGTCATATGTTACAACGTCTTACCAGTTAATAAATATTTCAGTTTTAACCACAACAATACAAGAGCACACAACAGATATAAATTTAATATAAACCATTCCAAACTTGATTACAAGAAGTACGATTTCAGCAACAGAGTGGTCAATGTCTGGAACTCACTACCTGATTCTGTTGTCACCTGCTCAAACCTTTACCCTCAAACTAACTGTCAGGCTGCGCTCCTTTTAGATCCCAAGAAAGAAATACTCAGACTCCATGGGGTAGAGCAAAGTTATCCTTTTACTGGGAAATAAAGTGGTAGCTACAAAGCAATTCCGAAACTGAGAAATTGGCGGGCAGAATGCACATACAAAGAAATAGGTTTGCTCCCACCCCCCAAAGTTCAAATGATTCTTCCAATTAAAACTTTTGAAACAGCTCATGTGGTCATCTCCAGATGGTGATGAGACGTCTTGTCAAATGACCTTGACATTTTTGATAAAAGTTCGCAGTTGCACAAAAGAGGAAAAAGATAGCCAAGAAACGGAAAGTTAAAGACAAGAATCCCCCCTCCCCTTGCTAGCCCAGCAAGGAATGCAAACACCTCCAGCTTTCTTCCCATATAAAATCCCCCCTCCCACCGTTGCCATGACAGCCGAGAGAAATAATGAAATAATAGCAGAAAGGCAGGAAGGGGAAGGTATCTTAGCAGAAAGGTAGAAGGGGAAGGTATCTTGAGGCTGACATTCGGACCCTCTAGAAGAAGGACATAAGTCCGTGAAAGAAAAAAATAGTTACATGTTAACATTAATGTACATTTCTATGGTTTATCAGGATATTTGGCATGAAATTTCTTTAACAGTTCAGGGGCCCTAAGGTCCTTTTCATTTACCCACTCAGAATGGGACAGAGGAAAATGTTTCCAAGCTACAAGGTATTGGGTACGACCCCTCAATTTTCTAGAGTCCAGAATTTCTTTAATTTTGAAATGTTGTTCCCCCTCAATTAATATTGGCACAGGGGGATCAGATTGGATCGGTCTCAAGGCACAGGTACGTTCTGGTTTCAACAAACTAACATGGAAAACAGGATGAATACGATGAAGAGTCTTTGGTAAAGTCAGTTGAACAGTTACAGGATTTATAATCCTCTCAATGGGGAAAGGTCCTACATACTTAGGACCCAGCTTCTTTGATTTTTGGGTAGTTTGTAAATACTTGGTCGAAAGGAATACTTTATCGCCCACTTGATATGACATCTGTGGAGCTCGCTTTCTGTCAGCAAATTTCTTATGAGATTGGTGCGCCTCATCCAAAGCTTTGCGGACAACTGGCCAATTAAGTTGAAGCTGAGATATCCAATCACTCAATGACTGGACAGTTGGGTTTTCACCAGGCAGTTCAGGTATGGGTACAAAATCTTGCCCCGTTGCTATTTTGAAAGGGGTGAACACCGTACTACTGTGAACAGAGTTATTATACGCCACCTCCGCAAAAGGTAACAGATCCATCCAGTTGTCTTGTTGAAAATTTATGTAGCATCGGAGATATTGCTCTAGTACTCCGTTAGTTCTCTCGCAGGCTCCATTAGTTTGGGGATGGTGGGCAGAGCTTAAACTTTGGGTGGAGCCTATTAACTTCAAAAATTCCCTCCAGAAATTCGAGGTAAATTGGACTCCTCGATCAGAAACTACACGTTCAGGTACACCATGCAATCGGTAAACATGAAGAATGAAGAGTCTGGCTAAGGATTTCGCCGAAGGGATCTTTGAGCAAGGGATGAAATGAGCTTGTTTGGAAAACAAGTTAGTCACCACCCAAATGACCGTGTGTCCATTGCTTTCAGGTAAATCTACTATAAAATCCATGGAAATTTCCTTCCAAGGGGCAGTTGGTCTGGCCACATTCTGTAACAGTCCTGGTGGCTTACCCGGCGGTCTTTTTGCTGAGGCGCAAATCGGACAACTCGCCACATAAGTCTCAATGTCCTTTTTCAAGGAAGGCCACCAAAACTGTCATTTCACCAAATGTAAGGTCTTCACAAACCCAAAATGGCCAGCCACTTTGGAATCATGGGTTTGTTGCAATACATGGCTTCTCAGGGTTTGTGGAACATACAATTTTGCCCCCATCCAGGCTAGGCCATCTCGAATGGTGCAGTTATTCGCATTTGCCAGAAACCACTCATCTGTCTTCAAAGCCTCCTTAAATTGTTCCATCAGATCAGTAGGTAGATCCCTCTCCTGGTTTCTTTTCTGTGCGTGGGTAACAACAGGGGCAGCCAGTTGTGTAGTGGATACGATTGGCCTAATCACTTCTTTTCGGATACTGTTGTATTGAGGCATTCTAGACAAAGCATCTGCCATAAAATTTTTTCCCCCTGGGATATATTTCAAGGAGAAGTTGAATCGCTTGAAGAACTGAGCCCACCTAACTTGTTTAGGGGAGAGTTTCCGAGGGGTCTTTAAAGCTTCTAAATTTTTATGGTCAGTCCACACTTCAAATGGGTGTTTCGCTCCTTCCAGAAAATGCCTCCAAGCTAATAAAGCCCAACGGACTGCAAATGCTTCTTTCTCCCAAACGGCCCATCTCCTTTCAGTCTCAGTGAATTTCCGAGAAGTGTAAGCGCATGGTTGTAGTGTCCCCTTCTCGTTCAATTGGAGTAAGACCGCCCCCACTGCTACATCGCTTGCATCAGCTTGGATCACGAAAGGGGCGTCCATGTCAGGGTGTTTCAGTATTGGTTCTGCAGCAAAAAGTCTTTTAAGTTTTTCAAATGCAGCTTGGCACTCCATAGTCCAATTCAATGGTTGACTGGGCTTTGGTTTCAATTCCCCCTTTGTTTTTAGGAGGTTGGTGATGGGCATAGCTATTTTTGCAAAAGACGGGATGAATTGGCGGTAAAAATTTGCAAATCCCAGAAAACTTTGAAGCTGTTTACGAGTTTTCGGTGGGGCCCAGTCCAAAACGGCTCGCACCTTTTCTGGGTCCATTTCAATGCCTTCGGGGGAGATACGATATCCCAAGTAGTTGATTTTTTCTTGATGGAACTCACATTTGGATAATTTGGCATACAGTTTGGCGGCCCTCAGCTTGTGCAACACAGAGCGTACCAACTTCACGTGGTCGTTTCTTGTCTCCGTGTAGATAAGAATATCATCAAGGTATACCAGAACCCCTTTGTACAAATGTTCGTGAAGCACTTGATTGATCAATTGCATGAAAACAGCAGGCGCCCCCTGTAAGCCAAAAGGGAGAACATTGAACTGGAAACAACCCATTGGGCAGTTGAACGCAGTCTTCCACTCATCTCCCTCCTTTATCCGGATTCGGTAGTATGCCTCCCTCAAGTCCAACTTGGTGAAAATCTTCCCCTTTGCCAGGTGGGCTAACATGTCCTTCATCAGGGGGAGGGGGTACATATTCTCTACGGATACTGCGTTCAGGTTTCTATAGTCCACTACCAGACGTTTGGAGCCATCTTTCTTCTCGTGGAACATCACAGGGGCCGCTACTCGAGGTCTGGCAGGCGTGATGAAACCCCGTTTCAAGTTCTTGTCGATAAACGCCCTCAATTCCTCCAACTCCCCCGGTGTCATCGGATACATCTTTGGTTTCGGGAGCGTCACCCCCGGCAGGAATTCAATGCTACAATCGGTCGACCGATGGTGGGGGAGCTCGTCGGAAGCCTCTTCACTAAACACCTCTCTTAAGTCCCAATACTCCTTCGGGATTTTCTCCTCTCCTTCCATGTGTTCGGCACCCGTAGAAGCTATCTCGGTGAGTGCCTGGGACTTCGAATGGGATTCCTCCTCCCCTTCCGGATAGGATTGCTCCTCCCCTTCCGGTGGGCGATCGGTGCGGATGCGTATCCACCCCTCTCTCCAGTTTACATGGGGATTCCACTTCCGAAGCCACGGTAGTCCCAATATTAGGGACTGTTCCATCCTAGGGGCCACAATAAAACACAGGGTCTCATGATGGTTTCCCATGGTCATCTCTAGGGGCTCGGTTACAAAACGTGCGGGACAACCTCCCGCCACTGACCCATCCAGTTGGCAAAAGGATATGGGCGTTTTTAGAGTTCTCAGTCCAATGCCCATCCCCTTAACCACTTTCATGTTAATTGCACACCTCGTGCACCCCGAGTCCAGTAAGGCCATCATCACTCCCTCAGTCCCCGAGGTGGGCCACCTTAACTTTATTGGGATGGTCATGGGCCCTTGATTAGGACTTACCGGGACGTCATCTTCCGAATCTGTCTCGTTCTCGTCGAGTGGGGTTGGAGGTCCCAGCTCCTCTCCCACCGAAAGGGCGACCTCTACAACCTCTCTTGTCTCTCTCTCGTATGTACATCAAGTGTGTCAGTTGGTTCATCATTTTTGTGCATTCATTCTGTAGTCCCAGTTACAATTATGTTACATAACAACTCATATTATCAATCTAAACTTATATATCCTATAATCACAAAAAAAAAATTTTTTTTTGACTATACTTTTAATCATTCATGCTTTATGAGCTAACAATACTTTAAGCAGATTATTCAACAAATCATATAATCATACCAAATCAATCCTAAAAAAACCCTTTATAAATATAATATCAAATAACAAAATAATAGCAAAATAGCAAGATAAAGATATTTCTTACTATCTAAAATATTCTATTATTGTATTTTATCATCTAGCCATTTATAAAAAAGATCCCAAATTTCGTAAAATTGTTTATCCTCTTGCTCTCTAATTTCAAATGTCAATCTGCTCATCTCAGCACATTCCAATATTTTCTTAATAATTTCTTCCTGTAATGGTATTTTCTCATTCTTCCAATTTTTAGCAAATGCAATCCTGGCCGCTGTTACTACATTTACAATCAGGTATTTCAAATCTTTACTATATATATCAGGTAAAATTCCCAATAAGAAGATCTCTGCTTTCAAGTCTATATGTTTCTTTGTCATTTTTTTCAGCCACATGCGAATTATAGTCCAATATTTTCTAGCATCCTCACAAGTCCACCACATATGGTAATACGAGCCAGGTATCTGATGACATTTCCAGCATTTTTCAGATTTGTTCTTAAACATTCTTGCTATTCTTGTCGGAGGAAAGTGCCACCTGTAAAACATCTTATACAAGTTTTCTTTACATGCTGTTGACATTTTCATTTTATAATTTTGAGACCACAATTTCTGCCATTTCTCTCAATCAATCCCATATCCAAAATTCTTCCCCCAAACAATTATAGTTTCCTTGATTTGTTCTTCCTCTAATTTCATTCCCAGTAAATAACCATATAAATTTTTAATCACCTTCTCATCAGTACCCATCAAGATCTTATCTAAATCAGTCTGCTTATCATAAAATCCCTCCGTTTTGGAATCTTCAATATACCTTGAATGTATTTGTGCATATGAAAACCAATTCATCCTTATACCTTGTTCCTCTAAGTTTTGGATCGATTAAATTCACCCTTTTCATCCAAAAGTTCCCCATATCTAACTGTTTGTTCCTTCTTGTAGATTATAGGATAGGAAAATGCTTCAATGGTCGATAACCAAACTGGAATTTTCAAATAACATTGTCTTTTTATCTTCTCCCAATTTAACCACAAAGACTCCCGTACATAATGTCTTCTAAAATAACCCTGTGTTTTAGTTCCCTTATACCATAAAAAAGCATGCCAGCCCAACAGCAAGTCATGCCCTTCTAATGTCAACAACCTATGTTTCCTTAATGTTATCCATTCTTTGACCCACATCAAACTTGCAGCTTGATAGTACAATTCCCAATTCGGCAGGCCAAAACCTCCTCTAATTCTAGCATCTTGCAAAAGCTTTAGCTTTATTCTCGCTTTTTTACCTTGCCATATAAACTTTAACATAATTTTATTTAAATCTTCAAAATAGTCTTTTCCAAGCCTAATTGGTATTGTTTGAAACAAAAATAAAATTCTAGGTAAAATATTCATCTTAATTGTTGAAATTCTCCCTATTAATGACAATTGCAAGTTTTCCCACTTCTTCAAATCTGTAGTTATCTGTTGTTTAAGTTTAATACAATTATTCTCCTTTAATGTGCTACATCTTGTTGTCAAATATATCCCCAGATACTTAACCTTATTTGTAACTTGAATTTTCAAAAGATCTGCCAGTTCTTCTCTCTGTCTCAATAGCATATTCTTTGTCAAAATCTTTGTTTTATCTTTATTTATTTTCAAACCAGCCACCTCTCCATATGTCTCTATCCTTTCCAATAACTTTGGAGCTGTTTCTAGCGGGTCTTCCAAAATAAAAGTTAAATCATCAGCAAAAGCTTGTAGCTTAAATTCTTCCTTCTTAATTTTCATTCCTTTTATGCTTTTATCATCCCTAATATTTCTATTCAACACTTCCAAGGTCAACACAAATAGCAAAGGAGATAGGGGGCATCCTTGTCTTGTGCCTTTCCTTATATTAATAAAATCTGTAAGTTCCCCCTCCATCATTACCCTTGCTGTCTGTTTATTATATATGGCTTCTATTGCTTGAATAAATTTTTTAGCAAAACCCATCTGCTCCAATAATAATAACATAAATCTCCAGTTCACGTTGTCAAATGCTTTTTTTTTTTTGAAACAAATTTTTATTGATTTTAAAGATAAAACAACACATCATTAACTATTAAATACATAAACACATAAAACCTCTTAACATTGTAAATCCTTACAAGTCAAACAAAGCATTATTTTTATACAGCATAATTCCAATTTATCCCATCTCCATATGGACACACAAACATCTTTCAGCAAATTTCTCATCTTTTCTCTTTACTCCTATTCAATTTCATTTCTCTTCCATATTTATCCATTTTATAGTCATCATATTCTTTTCTTTCTGGCTTGTATAAATTATTCTCATCTAACATTCCTCCAAGGTTTTATTGATTCTTTCCATTTTTTTTTTTTATAAAAAACAAATTTTGTTAGTTTTACCATAAGCACAATGCACAAACATACAAACACAAAACATAAACAAAACTAAAAGATCTTTTCTGAAGGTTGTCTGTTCCCGGGTTAAAACTCTTTACACAGACACAAATTCAAACATCATATTCAACCCATATCTCCTTCCAAATCTTATTATCATTTTCTTTTTTATATATATATATATAAACCATTTTTATCAGTTTTATAAAAACAATGCACAAAGAATCAAGGCATAGCAGCTTATAAATTCTTTTCTAAGAAAAAATAATAATAATAGACCAATAAGGCATAACATTTCCAGATTATAATATCAATATTTCATATAATATTAACTTCATATCTTGTCCCTACTTCTCTTTTCCATCCAAATTATTTATTAATTAAAATTTTATTGCCTTTTATCAATATACAAAATCCAAAAAAAAAAAAGCATATATATCCTTCCATATCTTATTACCATTTTCAACAACATTCTTTGTCTGTTCTATTTCCAATTATCCATTCATCTTTTTTTTCTTTTACTATACTTCTCCTGTACACCAATTGGAGTAACATCTATAACTCATTACCCTAACTTAGAAATACTACATATAGCAATCTTTCTTGGGATTCTGTTTAAAAAAAATTCTAAAATTACATAATAAATTTTATATTCTAAATATACATATAAAAACACACTCTTATATACCCTCCAGAATCCCTCTTTTAATCTAAATTAAATTCACCCATTGTCTCTAAATAAACTTTTTTTCCTCAGGTCTTGCTTCCCCACATTAAGGCTTCTCCTCCCCCCCTTTCTCTCTTGCTTATTCTTCTCCTTGCCCTTTCTACCCCTTTGCTTTTTCTCTTCGCTTTTCTTGCTCCTTTTCCTTTGCTTTCTAACCTTGCCTCCATCTTTTCGCTCATTTTTCTCTCTTTTGGTTGTTTTTATAATTCTTAAAATCCCCTTTTTCTTATCCTTTTTCTCCTCCTCTCCAGAAGGGACCCATTGTTCATCAAAGATGGCTTCTTCTTCCTCTTCTTCCTTGTCCCAGTCCTTCTGCTGCGTAATCAACTTTTCAAAGGAACATAACGCCATTTCTAAAAATTGAAACAAAGCGCCCAAAGTATTCTCTTTTTTATATTTTTGATATTCAATCTCTAGTTCATCCACAGACGATGCCATTATGAAAAGGGAAGCTTTTTCCAAAACAACCACAAGAATTTTTAATCAAAGACAATCAAAAGCAATTAAAAAAAAAGAAAAAAAGTTCCAAAAGTTAATACTTTTCTTCCTTCTTCTCTTTCTCTTTCTGAATTAATTTTTAATCAAAGAGGTCCAATTACCATATATCTTCTTTTGGGATCCACAAAGACGTTCTAATCAATCTCCTCCTTTTTCAGCTTCTGCTCCAATTTTTTTTTTCTCCCTTCCCACTTGCAATGAGAATTTTAATAATCAAAAATCCATACCTCCAGCAGAGATTTTCCAATTTCTCACATTTTTCAATGTCCAAAAATCCCTTTGTCTCTTATCTTAGCTTTCAAAACAATCCACTTTCAATGTCTAATATATCCAAATATTTCTGCTTTTTCCGTGGGGTGGGAGAGTAAAAAAAAAAAAAAAAATTCCCTTTAACAGCTTCTCCGCCGCTTTTTGCTCTTCTTAGGGATACAATGTATCCTCCAGCAACAAACAGCTCAATTCCAGGCAATTTAAAAGGTGTTACTTGACCCGGCTCAGACAGAACTTTCACTCTTCACACTTCCTCCAGCACAGTTCTTACCCGGTTGCTGGCTTCTTCGTGGCGGCCATTGCTGACCGCCGCTCCACCGCCTTGGGAAAAAGGGGTTTTCCCGGAGAAAGGGGGGGTCTGAGATGCCCCCACCTCCCTTTCCGACTCCCCTCTGTCTTCAGCTGTCCCTACAGGGCAGCCATATCCCCCTGACCCATCTGGATCGGGGGTACCTCGACGGCTAGCACAGCAGGAATCGCGAGCTGTCGCGAATTCCTGCTGCCCCGAAGCCACGCAAACCGGAAATTCTCCCGTTGTCAAATGCTTTTTGAGCATCTAGGAATATCAAAGCCATTTGCTTTTCAGGATGAGCCTCATAGTATTCCAAAGTGTCCAAGATTACTCTCATATTGTCTCTAATTTGTCTCTTTGGCAGAAATCCATTTTGATCTGGGTGAATAAAATTATTTAAATATTTTTTAAGTCTTTCTGCTAAAATTGAAGCAAAGATTTTATAGTCTGCATTCAATAAAGAAATAGGTCTATAATTCTTAATTTGCAGTGGGTCAGTCTCTTCCTTTGGTATAAGTGTAATATAAGCCTCTGACCATGTTTTAGGTATCATCTTTTTTAACATAACTTCAT
The DNA here is from genome assembly GCA_033807585.1 of Hydrophis major. Classification (NCBI taxonomy): domain Eukaryota; kingdom Metazoa; phylum Chordata; class Lepidosauria; order Squamata; family Elapidae; genus Hydrophis; species Hydrophis major. Next base: position 48,712,282 of record CM066329.1, read on the forward strand.
TCATAACTTCTAACAATGGGATGCTCAATGATTCTTGAAATGTTTTATAGAATTCTGCTGGAAGCCCATCTGGACCCGGTGCTTTCCCATTATTTTGTCTCTTAAATGCTTCATTTAGTTCCATCATTGTTATATTGCTTTCTAGCATTTCTTCAGTCTCTTTAGGTATCTTCGGTAAATTAGCTTCCAGTAAATACTGTTTGACTTTTTCCTCATCAATATTCTCTTGTTTATATAGTTGCCCATAAAAATCTTGAATAATTTCTTTTTTCTCCTTATTCCCATAACAAATTTGGCCTTGTTCATCTATTAACTTCAATATTTTTCTTGATTCCTTCTCTTTTCTCAATTTATATGCTAGCCATCTACCTGGTTTATTTGCATCTTCAAAATAATTCTGTTTAGAGTTTCTGATTTTCTGTGCCAGTTCTTCTTTCTCTATTAATTCCATTTTATGTTTAATTACATCCAGCTTCAATTTAATATCCTTTTTCTGTGGCATTTTCTGTAATTCTTTTTCAAGAATTTTATACTCATCTTCCAAGGCCTTAGAAGTTTGCCTTTTCCTAATATTCTTTTTTCTTGTATAATCTATTATCAAACCTCCAGCATATGCCTTCATTGTATCCCACACATTCTGCGTTGAAGTATCTTCTTTTTTATTTTCTCTGAAGAAAAAAGCCAATTCCTTCTCCATCCATTGTATAAAATCTTTCTCCTTTAAAATAGTATTATTTAATGTCCATCTCGATCTTTTTTTTTGTCCCTTCCATTTAATTGTCATTGGGCTATGGTCTTCCCAAGTACTTGTTTCAATATTTGTTTCTTGAATATTGGATATTAATTCTGTTGAGATCCAAATCATATCTAATCTGGACCATGATAGATGTCTATTTGAATAAAAAGTATATTGTTTAGCTTTAACATTTCTTTCTCTCCAAATATCTTTTAAAGTTAATTCATCTGTCATTTTAAAAAAAGACCTTGGGAGAGCCTATTTTGCTTTGTTGTTGTTGCTATATAGTCCAATTTATTATCCACAATTCCATTAAAATCTCCCATCATAATTATATTAACATAGTCCAGCCCAATTATTTTCATGTGTAGCTTTTTATAAAACTCTTCTTGTTTATCATTCGGAGCATAAATTGCAATCAAGAGTATTTTTATATTATTGTCCATTATTTCTACCATTAATACTCTTCCATCTTCATCCGTGTAAATCAATTTTGCTGGGATAGCCTCTTTAATGTATAGAACCACTCCTCTTTTCTTACATTGAGTCAAAGAAGTAAATATTTTCCCCAATTTTGGCTGTAATAACAATTGTTCATGTTGTTTTTTAATATGAACTACTTGTAGACAAATTATATCAAATTTTAATTTCTCTAATTTATGAAAAGTTTTCCTTCTTTTAACAGCTGAATTAAGTCCATTTATATTCATTGTAATCAGTTTTTTTCTTCCATGATTATGCTTTATATTTAGGTCTAACCGCTCTCGTGGATCACGCTGTTCTTTGCTATCCATCTGTCCCCCTACTGCTCCTTTCTCTTTTTCAGTCTCCAGTTGTTCCTCTTGAAACTCAATTAATGAGACCTCTTTCTCTGCCTCCTCTCTTCTTCCTCCAAAAAATTCTGCATGGAAAAGTTCTGCTTTCTCAATTGAATCAATTCTATGTCTCTGCTCTTGCCACCTAAACATTAGTCCTTCTGGAATCAGCCATCTTTAATTCACTTCGTTTTCCAGTAGCATTTTGGTCAGAAATCGATATTCTCTTCTCATCTCTCTCACTCTTCTGGGTATTTGTTTTAAAACCACAACCTCTTTACCTTTGTATTTCAATGTTTTCTCTCTTACTACTTGTAATATATGCATTTTAATGGATTTTTTGGTAAATCTAATATGGACTTCCTTGGGTAATTTATTTCTCATCGCATACCTTGTATAGACTCGATATATCTCATCTATTCCATCCATCATCTTTTCCTCTGTAATTTCCAAAGCATCTGCCAAAATTTCTATCATTACCGCTGCCAAATTTTCTTTTTTTTCCTCTTCTATATTTTGAAATCTGAGGTAAAATTCTGACCTTTCCATCTCCCACCTCAACATCCCACCTTTTTCTTGTTCAACCGCTGTTAATCTACTGTCAATATTTCCAATCTTCTCCTCTCTTTGTTTTCCTTCTTCCTCAATTTTTTGGAATCTCTCCTCATACTTGACCATCATTTGTTTAATGTTTTCCACTTTTTCATCAGTGTTCTCTATTCTTTGTTCAATATTTTCTGTTCTTTGTTCAATATTTTCTGTTCTTTGTTCAATATTTCCTGTTCTTTGTTCAATGATGTCTGATTTTGTCTTGAGATCTTGGATTCCTTGCATAATCATCTGTAAAGTTACTCTTTCGTGTTCCTTATCTTGCTTCAACATTGTTTGAATTGTCCTCCAGCTGGTGGGGAAGCAGAGGTAGAAGTAGAAATGCCAGATGGTATTGGTTTCCTGCTCATTTCAATGCTTCCAAAGCTTCAAATTCTTCTTGACTTTTAATCCAACTGGTAGAACAGCCAATTATGATCCAAAATGGAAAACTCCAATAGTAAAAGGCACAAAACCAAAAAAGAAACAGGAAAAAAGGAAGAAGAAAGATCTTCAGGTTCTTCTAGACCCTAATCCAATTACGAAGTAGTCCACCATAAAAAAGAAAGAATAGAAAGGAGAAAAACAAACAAATCCAAAAATAATAATATTGATTAAGAGCAAAAAAAAGAAAAGAAAAGAAAAAAAAAAGCAAAAAGAGAAAAAACAAAAAGTTCCTTCAGGTTCTTCACACCTTAATCCAGTTGAAAAGTCTCAATAATCAAAAAAGAAAAACAAAGTGGTCCAAAAACATAGATAGGAAAAGCAAAAAAGTCCCAATAAAAAAGAAAAGAAAAATAAAGAAAAAAAACTCTGAGGCTTTCCCTTTAAAATAAAAGGCAGAAATAAAAATATTACTAGAATTGAAATCTGTGAGTCCAACTTTTACAGTGGTTTCAGATTTAAATTTGGGGCAGCCTATTGCTGTGTCAGAATGGTTTTTTCTTCCTCCTGATTGGTTGAGAGTCTTGGTCTGTGTTTATTGGTCTTGGAGTTTGCTGTGTTCTGCTTCTAATATCTTCTGTCTTTTTTTGGAGGGGGGCTCTTTTTGTATCTTGATTGGCTGGCAACATTGTGTTACTTTATTGGAGGCCTTTAGTGCAGCTTGGCTTCGGGTAAATGGACGGCTATCATTAGTTAGGAAGCTGGGTTTCATCTGGGTGCCTGGTTGGGGTGTGTTTTAGCTGGAGTTATCAGGGGGGATCTGTTTGTGCCCAGGTGTTTGCCTGGCTTGTGGTGTGGAGATTTTTTTGTTTGTGAGTGCAGGCTTCCAAATGATTGACAGCCTGGTGGAATCATCTCTTCTGTTCATGTTTTCTGGTCTTTTTTCAATCTCTATGGCTTCTCTGATGATTCTGTGGCTGGGATTTTCTATGGTGGCTAGGGTTTTGGTGCCATTGAAGTTGATGTTATGACCTGTGGCTTCCATGTGTTGGACGAGTGAGGAAGTGTGTTCCAGCTTTTTGACTGCATTTTTGTGTTCATCCAGGCGGGTGCTTATTCTTCTATTGGTCTGTCCAATGTATGTGGCCGGGCATGATGCACAGGGGATTTCATATATGCCTTGGTTTTCCAGGTCAATTTTGTCTTTGGGGTTCCTGAGGATGGCTGCTATTTTTCTGTCTGTTTTGAAGGCAGTCTTGATGTGGTGTCTGTATAGAATCTTACTAATTTTGTCTGTAGTGCCTCTTATGTAGGGCAGGACAACTGTTCCATAGGTCTGTTCATCTTCTGGGTCTCTATTATGTCTCAGTGTGTTTTTGTGGATCAAGTTGGTGATTTTGCTTTTGTGGAAGCCGTTGGCTGTCAATATTTTAGTCAGGGTGCATAGTTCAGTCTTAATGTGTGTCTTGTCTGCCAGGCGTTTGGTTCTAGTAATTAGTGTTTTAGCCACGGAGTTTATCTGTGCTGGGTGGTGGTGGGATTGGGCGTTGAGGTAGCGGTTGGTGTGTGTTTTCTTCTGGTATATGGTGTGTCCTAGTGTGCCATCTGTTTTCTTGTAGATTAGTACATCTAGGAATGGTAGTTGTTTGTTTGTTTCTGCTTCCATGGTGAACTTGATTTTGGGGTGTGCGCTGTTTAGGTGTGTTAGGAAGTTGTTTAGGTTTTCTTGTCCATGGGGCCAAATCATGAATGTGTCATCGATATATCTTAACCATAGTTTGGGTTTAAGTATGGCATTAGCCAGGGCTCTGGATTCGAATTCTTCCATGAACAGGTTTGCAATGACAGGTGACAGTGGTGATCCCATGGGGGCTCCTTCAATTTGTTTATATCTTTGTCCTTGGTATATGAAATATGTGTTGGTTAAGCAGTGTTCTGTTAGTTCCATGAGGTGTTTAGCTGGTTGGTATTTATTTTTGATGATTTTGAGGGTCTCTTTTATCGGGACTTGAGTGAATAGTGAAACCACATCAAAACTTACAAGCAGATCTTCTTGCTCCACATGTAGATCTTTGATCATTTCCAAGAAGTGGTATGAGTTTTGTACATGAGAAGCTGCTGTTTCAGCATGGGGCTGTAGCTCTTTTGCTAGGTGTTTAGCCAGGTTTTGTAGTAGTGCTCCTCTGGAGCTGACTATGGGTCTGAGAGGTATGCCTTCTTTGTGTATTTTTGGGAGGCCGTATAGTTTGGGGCATCTGGAAGATTTCTCTCTGGGTATGATCGTGTGTTGGATCTCTTTGCTTATGTGGCTGGTTATAATTTTCTTCTTGGTTAATTTTTCCAGATATGTGGTTAGGTCTGTGTTTATGGGTTTGTATGTGGAGTCTTGGAGTAGGTCTGTCAATTTAGTTTCATAGTCTTTTCTGTCCATTACTACAGTGGCATTCCCTTTATCTGCTGGGAGGATGATTATGCTGCTGTCTCTTTTCAGGGTTTGTAGCGCTTTAATTTATATGAATTTATATGAATTTATATGAATAATTTATATGAATTTATATTTAATATATATGAAGGCACACTGCACTTTATTTATTCCATGGTTAATTGTCCTCACTGTTCGGAAGTTTCTCCTTTGTTCCAGGTTGCTAAATAGCAGCTTCACCTAGTTAATATAAAACTCTCTAACCAGTTACAAATATTTGCAGGAGATGCAACTATTGACATATTCTGCATTTAGTTAATCCCTTTTGCTTTTGGAATAAAGGACTTTTCTACTTAATTAAGTCTGGAGGGATGGAATTAAAATCTTAAGCATTAATTGAAAACCAGTGTTTTTTTTTTCATGATTGTATCAACATTAATTTTTCCAATCTTCAATGTATCCATGACTTAAAGTATGATATTGTATTCATGTTAAATTTTATAATATTTTTTCCTGAAAGATTTATTAAAGTTTTATTCTGTTAGATTGATAAAAGTAGAATAAAACTGTGGTGAAGAAAGAAACATAGGACTGGTAGATCTGCAAAGGATTCTTAAAGGCTGTAAAACATTGCAAAGCTTCTCCCCTTTGAAAGTGGTCTATAGTAGTCTCCTGGTTAAGATATAAGAACACTTATATTTCTCCCACCTTGTTGCGCAATTTCAGCCATGACAGAATATCTCTGTTGAAAATAAATCTCTGTCTTTCAAAACTCCCCAATTGCTTGTCAATTGGATTCAACTGGGGAAGAAGCACCCAACTAATGACATTCAGATCTGCAGCTACAATACCATTTTGGTCCAAGTGCAATTTCCAATGGGAAATATTGCAAAACTCATTCTTCTCCAGAAATGGATGGAACTAGAATAGGAAAAAACCGGGAATTTTGAAAGCAGAAATTTGGTTTCTTATCCCAAGTGATCTTTTCACATTTGAATCTTTCTTCAGTTGTCTAATTTGCAAATATGCTGAGTTGGGAGAGCAGGTGCTACCACTATCTTCAAAAGTGAAAAGGACTCAGATAAATTGGTCAATGATATATTGAAAAAAGTATGCATTGACAAAATATATAATTGACCAAATTTGTCTATTAAAAAGAACATTTAGAACACATCACAAATAAAGAGAGCAAAGAAACAAATGAAAATATTCCGAATTTTCTTGGAAAAAACAGAGTGATTATCAGAAACTATGACGTTCTCAAGAAGAAAGTTGTCAGGCTAATCTTCCAGGAAGACCAGATGGGAAATATGACAATCTGAGCTTATTCTACATTATTTTAAGGGTACATTAAGAAATGCTTGCAAATCCTATTGTACAAATCTCCCATCAACTATTTTTACAACCTGGGAAATTAGAGGGATCCTTAAATATTTTTATTTTTATGTGCATGACATTTTTATTATTTATACATATAGCTCAATATTGCTATTTTTTTCTTCCTATTTTGCCTGCAAAATGTACCCCTGTATGGTAAGTTGGGCTGATTGTCCAAAGATTGTGCTGTCCAGGAAGAAGCTGTCCTGAAGAAGGGAAGAGCTGTATCAGGTGTTAAACCAGCCAGGAGAGATGAGTAGGGTATCATTAGTTGCAGCTGGGAGAACAGGATATAAGAAGGGCGTTTTCACACAGCTCTTTGCTGGAAGCAAAGCATGCATTTTCTTCATAGAAGCTTATCTGGGTTTTGGCGTCTTCCTGATTGTGGGTGCTGTGTTCTCCTTTGAAAGTCTTTAATTTATCATCCTGACCTGCCGTGTTAATTACTTCAGTGTGGTTTGTGTTGGTTTTTTTTATTTCTAATTATCTTTACTTTGGGTTCAGACTGCATTTCTGCCCTTCCTAGACTGTTTTTTTTGAAAAATTTGATATACAGCCGAGTTTAATTGGACATTGGGGCCTGAAAGGGAATTTATTCTACTTTGGTGACTTTGTTATTTTTGTGACACACCCTGGGTTATCACATGGAGTTTCATGGATCCTGGTAGGGACTCCATACCTGCCACGGCTGCAGCCTTGGAGCCTCCAATGTCTTTTCACTCCTCTTGCTTCTCCTCCTGGATCTGGAGGGATATGCAGCTTTCAAGGCATAGATCAGAGTCCTAATAACACTGTGCAGATGGAGGTGAAAAGAGATCCATATCCTTCTCCTTTCCTCTACGGCCCTCAGTAGTGCTCTCTGGCTGCATCTTTTCCGACCTTTGACAGAAAAAACATGCTTTGAAATAGAACATTGAAAATATCTATTTTCCAATTGTACAAAGAGCTTGGTTCCAAAGGGATCATCTTCTGGCCTTTTCTTTTCCTGAAAAGCAAAGCTCCAAATACTATGGACATATTTGTAAAGGTCCTCCCGTTTCAATACCAAATGATCGATGCTTTCTAGTATCCAGACTTTCCCTTCGATAGGTCCTGGAACACCTTCAAACGTCAATTGCAAAGTATGAATTCTGTCCCAAGCATTAACATGCTCTATGTAGTTCACAAAGACATTGACTTGTCTCCATTTAGAGATGGCATCCCTGAGCGGTATTGTATGTCCAATCGCTGAGAATCGTTGTGATATAACAACACAAATTCCATTGTGGACAAGCATAGGAATAAAAGTCCTCATGAAATTCTCTCCCTCCTCTGTGTCTGAAGCAAAGACACCAATCAAGGTCCACCTGAAATGAAGGAGCAGTTGGACAATTGCTGGATATGTGATTCCTTTTTTCGGGAGAATCCGGTAGAAAAAAGGAAATTGACTTTTATCACTCAGAGTCTCTGAAACAATTGCATCACTGATCTGCAAAAGCAATGAAGAATGCTATGCTGTATTTGGGGTCAGATCAAGTCCAAAATGCTAGATTTTAATAAATCCAACTTGCTACTCATGAACATGTTAGAATAGTATGTTGTTAATTACTCAAACAAAATCAAGATACAGGATACGGAATACAGAATGCAAAATACAGAATACAGAACATTAGCAAGACTGTGCAAAAAAATTTAAAAGAAATTAAAAAGAAAAATAAATGGATCAAATCTTATTTCTGTACCATGTTAGAAGTAAAAGGAAGCCAGGCCACCAAAGAATACAGTGGCTGGACAGTGGACACCATCAAAGATGACACCAGCCATACCATAGAACAACTTAAAGAAGTACTACAAGATCAGATGAAGCGGAGAGATCTGGGCCCAAATCATACTCTCACTCATGTGCTTCTAAAAAGGGCTTGGATCAGAGGCAGCCATTGTAGTAACATTTTAAGAACAATCCTCCATAATAGTTCTATATTTATTTTGTTGGATGCTGCAGTGACATTTATAAAGGCAGCAAATCAGTGTTTCCCCTGACTGACATATTTTGCAATTGTGTGGTTCAAGACAAAACAATTGTGAGCAGTGGATTGACTCCAAAGTTTACTTGTTCTTCTGCAAAAGAATGAGCTTTCTAAAATATCTAGTCTCAGTTCTATTCAGGAGGACCCTAACATATACTTTAGCCACAGTATCTATTAGATGAATGGGCCAGTAGCTGCTATGTTCTTTTTTATTCCTCACTGTCACATGTGTGTAGCAGAAGCCCCCAAAGTAATGAGGAAGGTATCATAAGAGGATATTGATGATTTCCACCCCTCCCCACATTGTATCTCAATCCATGCCCATGACACCTATAAAGGCCATGGTGGAAAGCAGTTCTTCAATTCCATAGACAGAATATGGTTGGATATATTGCTCAGTCACAACCTCCATATTCACTTTACCAGATAGAGAAGCACACACACAAACAAACCTGTGGGACTTTGTAGGTGCCTACTAATGTTGACATCTGAATGGAGGTTTCTCTCTTAGCTCCATCAACAAGAGCCAAAAGGTTCTCCTTCCTTCCACAGCTGTAGTTGGGGACATTGGCTTGTCCAGTGGAGAGCATGTCCAGCAAGGCTTCTGAAGTAGCAAGGGTGCTGGCATAGTTGTCATGGATGTTGTAGCCAAGTGTGAGATTGTGCAGGAGCTGGGGATTCTTATTGACTGACTGAATGGCAAAAATCAAGACTAGTTGTTTAAAATAATTTGTCCTACTGTAAAAAAAAAAAGTTCATATTATTAACATCATCATGAAGAGAAACCACAAAACTCTTTTTTTCAGTTTACTGCTCTTTATCTCCACAAGCCTATTGTGTCTTAAGCCAACATAGATCCAAAGCTAAAGGCAAATGATAGCTGCACATCAGCAAATAAATTTTATCAGCATTGAGAAGATGGGATAGAGAGAGTCAGTGGTGGGATTCAAATAATTTAACAACTGGTACTCTGCCCTAATGATTTTTTCCAACAACCACCAAACTGCTCAGAAAGTTAACAACTATTTCTCATGAACTGATGTGAACTGGCTGAATCCCATCACTGGAGAGAGTTCTCCACCACAGTTAAGAATACACAATTATTTGCAGCAGTCCTAATTTTTAATTTTCCCAGTAACCTGTATTCAAAACCATTCAGTTATTAAAGTAGAAGTACCATAAAATGACGAGGAAGTTCCATAAGTGACCCATAAAGTAAAGATCAAGTGTTAAGTATGGCATCAATCAGTGGTTACATAAATATGGAAATGAGGTGGGCAGAGAACCCTACAACCCTTCTAATCATTCTTTTAAACCAACCTCAATATTCAAGTGATGAAGTCAATATTGAATGAGAATGGATAAATAATCTGGACTTGTTTCAGGTTTTATTTGTCTCACATTTAGTTTCTGAATCTCTTTCATAAAAGAAGACAAAAGCAGAAAGCCATGAAAATAAGGATGATTCAAGGAATTAGACAGGTCCTGCAATATATAGGAGTCAGTGAAATATTAGGAACTCAAATCGAGGGCATGCAACCTCATCAGAATAGAATAGAATAGAATTCTTTATTGGCCAAGTGTGATTGGACACACAAGGAATTTGTCTTGGTGCAAATGCTCTCAATGTACATAAAAGAAAAGATACATTCATCAAGAGTCAAGAATCATAAGGTATAACACTTAGTAATTAGTCATAGGGTACAAATAAGCAATCAAATCATACTAGGAAACAGTCAATATAAATCATAAGGATACAAAGAACAAAGTTACAGTCATACAGTCACAAGTGGGAGGGGATGGGTGATAAGGAGTGACGAGAAGATTAATAGTAATAGTAGTGCAAACTTTGTGAATAGTTGGACAGTGCTGAGGGAATTATTTGTTTAGCATTTGGGAAAAAACTGTCCTTGTGTCTAGTTGTTCTGGTGTGCAGTGCTCTATAACGTCATTTTGAGCGAAGGAGTTGAAACAGTTTATGTCCGGGATGTGAGGGGTCTGAAAATATTTTCACATCCCACTTTTTGAGTCGTGCCGTATACAGGTCCTCGATTGAATCATACTGAATAACTTACGAGCGAGACTGACAAGAAGGAGCCATGTCAAAAGGCAGCGTTCTAGATGATGATGATGTTTCAGTGGTGACTATTCCAATAAAATGGTCACCTGCCCTACAAAAGTTCCACGGTTTTTTCTCATCCCAGGTATCAAAATTCAGCGGGCATTTCATTCGAAGCTTCTCAGAGACTACATGAGACACCAGCAGCATTAAAAGCAGAAGATTCATAATGTATAGGACTGAATCAATCCGCTTCCTGTTTCTAAACAAGAACAAAAAGAATACTATTGAATTCAAACCACCCTCACTTTCCTGATTCGGACAGACAAATCAATCTTTGTTGGAAAGGAGAAAAAGATACATTCAAGAGCAGAATCACTGCCTCTCCCAAAATGTGTGCCACATAGAGTGTGAGCTGTGGCATTTATCCTTTTCTGATGTTCGATAGCTTTTTGGTTGCTTCAATCTGATGTTCACATCAAAGGCAGTCACTGTAGCAGAATATGTCTCAAAGACCAGGGTGGTAATAATTACAGTGAGAAATAATTTCTCCTCTGGGGATCCTGAAGTTCTTCCAAGACTCCAAGTGCAGAGGGTCAGCTGGAGAATAGCATTTAAGTGGAAAATGACAAATATACTCCTGAAGGTGTTGTAGGCCCTCCTGTCAGGACGTGCCTAGAAAGTGATGCTGGAGGAAATTAGTTCAAAACCCAGGTAATTGACTTCTGCTGCTCTTCATTATGGAGTCTTCTCTCCAGAGGCTGCTGGAGAAAGTCACCCAGAGCTATGGAGTTTGATTAAACTCTCGGTTCATGACGCAACTTTAATCCTGCCTTTCTTCTCATGCAAACCCTGCCTAATATTAACAGTAGGGTCTTTTTCTGATTTTTCTTTTCTATTAGATCTCCATTTTTCAATCCTACATTGGAACTGATTTTAAAATTTTATTTCCCATCAGTTGCGGAAATGTCAGTTGTTGGATAAGAGCCGAGTAAGAGGCAGGAAAGTGACAGCTTGTGGACCAAATCATTGGGTATGTTAAGTTCTGCGCATGGGCGCAAGGATTGGAGACGAGACTATGAATAGTGAACTTCAACTCTTTATTTAACATTGTGGAACAGAGCAAATACTACAGCAGCAACAGCCCTTTTTATAGGCAAGCTGCTGATCAAATAACCAATAAAAACTTGAATCGTTAGTTCCCTTAACCAATGAGAGAGGCCTGCTAATAGCCAATCAGATTCTCCTGAATGGACCAATCAGATGTCGCTATTATCGGCCAATCAGAATTGCAGAGTCAGAACCCTGCACTGTTCTAAAGGTTTTAATAATCTTTATTAAGCACTTTTATTAATTCACTTTTATTAATTCACAACACCCCTTCCCCCCGGGTTCCGTTTAAGGGGTGTGGTGACGTAATCTTTGAGGTAGGCCGGTTGTTTAGATTGTCTGTTAATTTTTCGCTGTCCCCCCGGAACTTGTTTATAATATTGTTTGGGCGGGACGTTTTCTGGTGAGTAGGTTACCTCTGGTCCTTCATTTAAAAACTCGGTACCGCTAATGTCTTCGTTGTCCTCTTGCCTTTGTGGGCTTGCTTCTGACGAGGTGTCTCTTTGAGGCAAGTCCACCACCCGCTCTGATTCCTCCGAATGCTCACTTCTTCCACTCATGCTTTCTGTCATTTCGAACTCAGTCTCCTCGGCATCTCCTCCCCCCTCAGTTTGGAAGTTACTGGAGTCGCAGAAATGAGGTTGCAGCCTCGAACGCAGCTGATCAATATGGCGCTTCCATATTCTTCCATCGCGACTTTTTACTCGGTATGACCTGTGACTTGGATTACAGTTGCCTCGACCCACAACGGATCGCCCGAAAAGTTTTTAGTGAAGAGTAAGTCACCTATCTGGAATTTGCGGCATTTCCCACTGGATCCGTGTGGTTTTTCTGGTTCGTACGATGGGTGTAGTCGGTCAAGGTGGGAGCGGAGTTTTCGTCCCATTAACAATTCAGCCGGAGTTTTGTTGGTGATGCTGTGTGGAGTGATGTGTTGAAGGAGGAGTATCCGGTTAATCTTATCTTCGATATCGCCATTTCATGTAGGGTTTTTTTGACGAATTGTACCATGCGCTCGGCTCTTCCATTGGTCGCAGGATGCACCGGCGAAATTAGCGCATGGCGAATACCATGGTCCGCTACTGTTCAAAATAAAGCATGGTAAACTGGGGTCCGTTGTCGGATACCAGAGCGTCTGGCAGTCCATGGGTTGCGAACAGTTTGTCCAATTTCCTGATGACCGATTCCGTTGTGGTATTTTTTATTTCATGGATTTCAAGCCAGTTTGAGTAGGCATCCACCGTTACTAGGAATGTGTGTCCTTTAGTAGGTCCCGCAAAGTCAATATGAATACGGGACCATGGTCCCCTGGGTGTTTCCCACTCTGTTGGGGCTGCTTTCGGTGGGGCATTGCTAACTTCCTGGCATTTGCAACAAGTCTTTACCCAGGCCTCGATTTGTTTGTCGATACCCGGCCACCATGCATAGCTTCGTGCGAGCGCCTTCATGCGCACTATGCCGAGGTGGCCTTCATGCAAGGTTTTCAATACCGCTCGTTGCAGCCGGTCTGGGACAACGACTCTATCCCCCCAAATTATGCAGCCTTTCTGTGAAAACAGTTCCATCTGTCGATTCTTGAAAGGACTGAAGTTGTCAGGGATTTGATCCAATGGCCATCCTCGCTCGACCCAGCTAAGAACTCGCGCCAAAACGGGATCGCGTTTGGTTTCGATCGTGATATCTCGAGCTGTCAGTGGTGGTGATTGAAGTGTCCCATTTTTGGAGCGTCGTGACGGTTGGAGCTGGGTTGTCAACGGTTTCAGGAAGTCTTGCACGGCTTAGTGTGTCAGTGTGGGGGATGGCTTTCCCCAGCCGTTGTTGCAGTTTATAATTATATGCAGCCAAGAATTCCGACCAGCGAGTCATTCTGGGAGATAAGATATAAGGGGTTGGCTTACCCCCCACTATAATTCCCAGCAAAGGTTTGTGGTCGGTGACTATAGTAAAAACTCATCCATAAATATATTCATGAAATCATTTAACAGCAGAAACGACAGCAAGAGCCTCTTTATTGATTTGACTATCGTTACGTTCAGCTTTTGATAGCGTTTTTGAAAAGTAGGCAATAGGGGCTTCACTACCGTTTGGTAACACATGGCTCAAAATGGCACTCACACTGAATGGTGATGCATCACATGAAATTGTTAAAGGCAAAATCTCATCATACTGCATCAAAACAGCGTCTGAAGTCAATAAGTTTTTTACTTTTACTTGCGTGTTCCTCTCGTTGTCCCCAGACCCAGGTTGGTCTCATTCAGACCGCAGCCGGTTGACCTCTTCTACATTACTTTCTGATGATGATTCGAGGTCCTCGTGGTGGGCTGTCATTGCCTGTCCCTCCAGGTGAGGCGAGATTTCACCGGCGAGTTGGCGGAGCGGGGTGTGGGTTAGGGATAACATTGTTTACCCTAACTGGTTTAGGTAAAATAGCAAATATGTTATCATGGTTTGTTAGTTAAAGTGTCTGTAACTTTAACTGTAAAGAATGTAATTAAGGGAGAGGTTGTGAGATCACCATAAAAGAAGCAAGGCACGGCAGCTTGCTCTCTCTGGCTTTATGATCCCTAATTACTGGATGGATTCAAGACTGTGTTTTTCTCCTACTGGAAAGGGAGAGAGAAAGGACTGATTTATTGTAAGTGAATTGACATTGGATATTCTACACGGACTTTGCTAATTGAATATCCTTGAATGGATTGACTAAAATGATACATGACTAATGGACTGTTATTTTGACTATGCTATAATCTCTAAATGGAATAAACTATATTTTTGATAGCACAAGCGTATCTGTTATTTTTACTGTATGTTAACAAACATACAACCTTATCGCACTCATTTATCTGTGTGCCTATCTGACTAACGCTGCACATTCTGTTTAGCTTGTCTCCTTAACCCTGGTTGGGGAACCCAGGCTTAACACCAGGCTTAACAGAGGCTGCAAAGTCAGTTTAACTAGGATAAAACAGATTTATGTAAAAAGTGAGAGTTTGTGTTGTTACACATTACAGTAAACAGACAGTTTTTTTTATTAATTATAGTTTTATATCCATATAAGAAAACATGGCACAAGTTAATCTACAAAGTTTGTCCCTTATATCCAAGCTGGATGGAACAAACTATGTATCATGGTCTATAAAATGTAGTCTACTTCTACAAAGAGAAGGTCTGTGGAACATAATTGAAAACCCACCAAATGTAGAAGAATGGGATCCAGAGGTTGAGGAAGATAGACAAAAAAATAAAAGACTTTAAACAGAAAAATGAACAAGCTATTTGCATAATAGGACTAACACTGTCTGACCAGCAACTTGTTCATATTCACGGAGAGCAAACGGCTGTTGGGTGTTGGCAGAAGCTGAAGTGGATTTATGTCCGAGATAACGTTGGTGCTCACATAAATCTAACATAGAAGCTTTTCAGGATGCATCTCCAGACGAATGGTGATATGCTGAGTCATTTGAATTCTATAAAAAGCATTTTTCAAGAACTGCATGAGAAAGAGCTTATTTTCTCTGAACTACACCAAGTCTACATAATTCTATCATCACTAGACGTAAGTTATGATAACTACGTCACTTCCCTTGAAATTTTGCCTAAGCAAAATCTATACGTTTCTTTGTCATTTTTTCCAACCACATGTGAATTTTAGTCCAAATTTTAGTGCTAAATTTCAGAAGAAAAGGTTTGATCATTCTCCTAGTTTGCTACATTTTACATTTTCTCTTTCAAGGCTATAATGAGCATGGGAATAAGAATTGTAAGGAACAATGTCAACCAGTCGATCCAAACGAGCAAAACAGGAATTTAGCAGATCAGATGCAAACAAAGATTGATGAAACAAACCAATCCCAAAGTGAAGTTGAAAAAAGCTTTCCTTCCACCCGTCGTCTTCTTAGCCTTACAATCATCAATACGAGAGAAATACCATATCAATGCATGGATTATGAAAAGAGCTTTAATAAACACGAGCATTTCATTCCCCATAAAGAGACACATTTAGAAGATAAACAATATACCTGCATGGAATTTGGAAAGACCTGTTATTATGACTCTTTTACACTCCATCAAACGAATCTCACAGAAAAACCTTATCAATGCATGGAGTGTGGAAAGACCTTTAGGTGTAACAGTAGTCTTTATTCCCATAAGAGGATCCACACAGGAGAGAAACCATATCAATGTCTTGAATGTGGAAAGAGTTTTAGGTGGAATTGTCGTCTTATGTCCCATAAAATGATCCATACAAGGGAAAAAACCTTATGAACACATAGAGTATGGAAAGAGCTTTTCAAGAAGCTCTTACTTGCCATGGAAAGATCCACGAATAGGAGAAGCCATAACAATACAGGTGAAAATAACTGAATACAGGTGAAAATAACTGAATTTAGATATACTAATGTGAGATGGTGACTAGAGATACCAATAGAAATGAGAAAATAGTTTTCAGTCTAAAACCAGTTGTGTCACTGGTTCCTCCCAATAAACATGAACACATATATATTTTATGTAAGAAAGTTCAGATGAAGTGCTCTGAAAAGAAGCCACAACTGTGGGATGTCCTATAAACACATATGCAGAAGTTTTTCTCCAGTGAAAGTGCCAAATTCCTTTTTTCCTGTGAAGTGACAAAGTCTCAAACAAAAGCTAAATTTGTGATATATTTTTGGTACATGTACCTGTAGCCTTAGTTTAAATTAAAGAAATACAGTTGGTGTGATTATTTAACAGAATGGTCAAAGGAAAAGGGAAACTCAAAGTATTCTGGCATCAAAAGCTGTTCAGCATCAACTGAGGAAAGGGACTTTTGAAAACTGCAGAGCCTGAAATAAAGTTAGAATGATAGCTGCAGGAATTGTTGGTAGAGAGCTGCCACATTGGGATGTGCTGCAATTCACTGAGGTAGCCAGACAGGAATCACGGCCAGACAGGCTAACTCTATTGTAAGGCTCTATTGTACTACTACTATTCATACTGTGTTGTAAGGCTTTATGAATAGAATTGTGCAAGTCTGATAGTACAAATCTGCCATTGCTTAAAGTTGCTTCTAACTGTGAGATGGAGCTCATATGCATTGAATAAATAAATAATAAATAGTCTGATACATCAATGGACATTGTTTTTAAGATTCTTTCCTTTCCAGTTATGCAGCTGCATACTCCTCCACCTTTTAATTTATATTTCCCTGAGTAGCATCCTTTTCCCTTTTCCCTCAAAGTGATTCCAACAAACCTTGACAAGTTGCTAGTGCTGTGGAAATATCTATACCTTTACTAGCTGTGTCTAAAGGCAGTAACTTTCAAGGAAGGTTCTTTAGAGGAAAATGACTATGTAGCCAAGCATTCAAGAAGAAGCTAGATGAGTCATACACAGATTTTATAGGACTACATGACATAGAGAATAAATATGGGAGAATATTTGTAGCTCAAGGTTGAGATGAGGGGTCTGGTGCTCTCTGAGCTTGGTTGTTATATGTTGCAGTCATTACACTGTGCGTTGTAGATGATTCTTGTTTCTTGGGGGCATCTCGGAAACCACAACAGACAGGAATGGTACCTTAATCTGTTCCACGAGATGCCACAAGTACTTAAAAGAATGACTCCCAAACAAATCACATGACATAACCATGCGACCCTTTCTTTCAGACAAAAGAACTTTTTCTGTCCCTTTGCCTATGTCAGTGACCTTCCCAGCAAGGCCACCTTTCTGTCCACCTTCTCCGGCCATGCCCCCTTGGGTCCAGAGAAAAGAAAAAGAATACACATAGTCCTCTATTTAGGACCAGAAATGAGCACAAAATTTTCGTTGCTAGACAAGAAAGTTATTAAGTGAATTTTGCCCCATTTTACGATTTTAATTGCCACAGTTAAGTGAATCACTAGTTGTTAAATTAGTAAGATGGTTGTTCAGAGAATCTGGCTTCTTCATTGAACTTATTTGTTAGAACATCACAAAAAGTTATCACATGACCCCCAGGACACTGTAACTGTCATAAAGATGAGTCAGTTGCCAAGCACCTGAATTTTGATCACAGGACCATTTGGATGCTGCAATGGTCATAAGTATGAAAAATGGTCATGAATCATCTTTTTCAGTGGCATTGTGATTTTTAATGGTCACTGAATTATTGTCTATTGAGGACTATCTATAACTTGCTGGCTTGATATTTGCTGTGTCAGGCAAACCCTCATGATAATTGCTGGCCTTGTTGGACCCTAGGAGTATTCTGTTTCCTGGAAAGGGGGCAGCCCCATGTCATAGCAGGGAGCACCTAGGAAGCCAACCATGGATTCTATGAGGAGAGAAAAGCAAGGAATAGCTGGTTCAGTGAGGGGGGCTGTTTCAGAACCCTGGAGAGCTCCCAAGCACAAGTTCCTTTGAGTTGCATTAATCTTGCCTGAAAAGGACAACACTCCAGATCGATCAACACTCCAGGTATCTTCATCCTCTTTGCATTCTGAAAGGGAAAGCTCATGCTGCAGGTAAACCCAATATTTATTTAGAAAAAGCATTGTCAAAAATCAGAGCCCTGAGAGGAAGAGCCTGAGGCATCTCACCCCTTTCATCCTGGAATCATCAAGCAGGCCATCCCTGGGTGAGCTTACACCACCACCTTTCTAGTCGACAATCAGATATGCTAACCCCTTGTGCCACAGAGAGCCAACACAGGCCTCCCCCTAAGCTCTCTCAGCTTGAACATCCATATCTGGGGGGGGGGGGCTAGACAGCAATAAGATACACTAGTCAGAAGACCCAAGGTGTTCCTCTCTCCCACTACCAGAGGTGAAAATAAATCTTGAACATAAATATTTCTTAGCTTGAGGCAGATTCTTAACAACCCTGGCAGTGATGTAGGGGCATCCTGAACCAGGGACTCAGGTTTGAATCCTGGCTGGCACATGCCTTTTCACTTTTGCCCTTCTAGGATGGGCAGGCAACATGACCAGACCATGTTTTCATCCCAGGTTTTGTTTTTGGTGGGAGAAAAAGAGCTAGACTACCAAAAAAGAAAAAAGAAAAACCAAGAAAAAGCTGTAGCACAGTTATGAACCTTCCGAGTGAGCGAGGCTGATGCCAAGCCATGTGACAAATCTCTGTGGTGGAAGAGATTAGTGCATCTGGCTGTTAATTAGAAGGCTGGGGGTTTGAGCCCAGCCAGGGACGGCCTGTTTCATGACATAATCGAGAAGTGAAAGTGATGGATTGTTATTGTATGGAGCTTTTCAACTGAGGGCTTCAATTCCCACACTGTCAATTCTTTTCCTCGCTGTTAGTTTTATCCTCTGGAATGTAAGTTGGAGAGATAAATACACATCAGCTTTCTTGAGGATTTTATGGAGCATAGAACAACTCTGGAACTGTGCTTTTCTTAGGGAAGGTTAACCTAATTAGGAGCAGCCCACATGGTTGGGTGCTGAATCCTGTCTTCTGGCACATGCAATTTTTGATTGCAGTGTGATTACTATGCAAACCATTGCTATTTTTCTTGAGGCTCCGTCCTAGATCTCAGTATTATTAATGATACTAGTACTCTGCCATAATTTATTCTAGTTATCTTGTAAGGAGTGGTTTAATTGGTTTTTAAAGATTATTTCTTTGGGTAAATTAATTTCCCACTGCTAGTAAGTGGATGTGTTTGTGATGGCTGATGCCACAGTGTCAGTCATTTTCTGGAGGTCACACTGTCTGACTTATTTATTTATAACAATTATTGGCTGGCCAACGTACCACAGTATAACTCTGGGAAGCTTACAATCATAAAAAATATTGGAGAGGGTGGGATCAGGGTATGGCAAGATTGGGATCAATCAACCACCTCCACTGTGTTGCTTCCCCATTGGGGCTCCAATTCAATTTGCAGATCCAAATATTTAGGCCTTTGTGAGAGATCAGGAGGGTTGGGGCTAATGTCACATGGTGTGGGGAGTTCCAGAGGTCAGGAACAACATCAAAGTAGGGTCTCCTGGACCTCACCAGCCAGAATTATGGGGCCGATGGGTCATGAATCATGCCTCTTGCCAGCTTGTGTGGGACAGGTTTTGACTTCCCCTCAAGACCACAAATGTAATCTGTCATCAAAGAAGATCTGGGATCCATTATGCTGTGACACATTTCCAACAGATGGAAGTTGTAGAGATTTTAATGCAGCTGTCAGTAAGATTTTAACTGTTGGAAAGTTTCAAAAAAATCTCTAAGAAATGCATCCCTGTAGGGTGTTTGTTCCCTCATTTACAGACAAAGGAGAGAGAAGGACATGGCAAGCCAGTGACTTGTATGCATATTCTAAATATGGACCTTCTCACAACACTGCAGCTTGAGGAGAAAATGCCTTAGAGGCAACTTTTTGAAAACTGGCCAACCCATCCCTCTGAACCCAGCAACTTCCCAATAGTTCAGCTCTTCAGGAGGATGTAGAAATTTCATGTAAATGAGAGGATGTGGCTTTTTCAAATGAGAACACCAGGGACTGATCGTCTTCTGGGCTACCATGCTTATCCAACTCTCCTTTGTGATATCTCATGTTGGCCCCATTCCACTGTTGGTGGCCACTATTTTAGATCATTTATATATCCTAGCAGAGTTAATCTTATCGGGTTAAAAAGCACATTGTATTTTGCCTTCCAAAATCTTGCAGTGGGACATTTGGTCAAAATCTCTCAAAAGCTAGGATTGAACCAACATGAGTGTAAGTGAAGTTGGCTCCCTTCAGTCTACCAGCCGAGCTCTGGAAGGGCACAAAGTATGAGTAATAATATCTCATTAACTCTTGTGAGGCTGCAGTTGCCAGACTGAGACGGCCGGCAAGCGATAAAGCCATGCTGACTGAGAGCTGCCCACACCTGTTGTTTCTATGGTGTAGTGGTTATCCCATTTGCCTCACACACAAAAGGTTCAAAACCAGGCAGAAAACTGTAGTTTTCTCAGTATTGGAGCCACTCCTTGCTCAGAGAAAAGGCAGGAAAAGTCTGCATCATGAAGACAAGCATTCTATTTTCTATTTAATTGGAGAGGGAATGAATGAGGAGAGGCTGATTTCAATCCACCAGTCAAGGAAGGCTGGTCATCCCAAGTGAGCAGAGTGAAAGATTAAAGCCTGTCTGAGTTTCAACTCCCAGAATTCTGACCATGAGGGAGGAGGGAGGAGGGAAAAAGATGTTGGATAAACATTTGTCTGAAGTGGTTTAGGTTTCCTTCCAAGGCAGGGGGTTGGACTACAAGACCTCAAAGATCCCTTCCCACTCTGTTATTCTATTCTATTCTATTCTATTCTATTCTATTCTATTCTATTCTATTCTATTCTATTCTATTCATATCCTATCCTATCCTATCCTATCCTATCCTATCCTATCCTATTCCTGAGGTGCATCAGGAACAACTAAGGATTTTGCTAATTTCTGAGAGTGATCTTCAGGAAAATTAGCTTCAACAAAGATATCCAGAATGTTCGCAAATCACACACAGTTCCCAGACATTAAGAAGAGGAAGTTCTAAAAGTGCATAGATGACGGCCACCTATTTGAAAAGGCAAAAGTTTCAGAGAGACGCTTTCCTTCCAATCCCAATGCCCATCATCCCTGCCCCCCGTGGAACTTGCTCTGGTCTTCTGCGCCTTGGCCGGTTTCCCTGACATATCACTCGTCAGCACTTGGAAGGGATGGGCAGCCCTTTTCCGTAGGGAACTGAGCATGCGCCTGGTTATTTTATTTTATTTTATTTTATTTATTTTTTTGCGAACTCAAAAAAACTTTCCGGAAAAGGTTGGGGCAGTTCTGCTTTTTCTACGGCATCCCATTCTACTCCCCTCGCTGTGAACCTTCGGTTGAGCCAGGAGGCCGAGAGGCTGTAAGGAATTCTCCTTACGGGTGGAGATCCAGGCGAAACTCAGAGTGAGTGGGACTCTTTTCTCTGACTCTGGAGGCGAGCCCGGGGCATGCAAAACTTCGTCAAGTTCCAAGTCGCGGGAAGGGCGGATTGGTGTGTGTGTGTGTGTGTGTGTTTCGAGGTCCTCTATTCCCCTGCCACCCCGTGGAAGAAAGGGACACGCAGGGCAGCTCCGCACCTGCCGGGTTTTCTCCAGGAAGAAAATAGGGTCGCCAGAAAGAGGGGACCCATTTACCCTCCGTTTCCTCCGGCAAACCTCTGCATGCGGGGAGAGGGAGAGGTTACCTTAAAACACATCGAATGTCTTGATTCCTGGACAATTCCCTGCACATTTCTTAGCCCCTTTTCCAGAAGGGGTTTCCTTCGCCTCCCCTTTCCTGGGCCGCGAGAAGCGACCGGCCAAAGTTCCCCCGGTTAGCTTTGCACGCAAGGTTGCAGTTCCGCGTGTAAGGAGTTGAGTGCAGGGCGTGTAAGGACTGGAAGTCAGTTTCCTCTGTTCCGCCTTTCCCCACCATCTCTTTGGTGGCTCTGCCAGCAAGCAAACCAAGAACCTGTTTCAAGAATGGCAGTGCATTGGATGGTAGCTTGTTAATTGTGGCTTCTGGATTTCACCCACAGGTTAGGGCCAGGAGGTTCATGGGGTTCTGCTGCCCTCAGTTTTGGTCCATTTTGGAGCTGTATTAGAGGCCAGCAAGAAGATGGAGGGACAAGGCTGTCCCACTGCTCAGCCTTGGAGCTATGGAAAGATTGGGGCAAGCCCTGGGCAGAAGAGCCAAGAAGAGGAAGTCAGCAGTTTAGAGGTCCAATGTTGCGACTTCAGAAAATTGCAATTCCAGGAGGGGAAGGGTCCCCGAGATGTCTGCAGTCAGCTTCACCATCTTTGCTGCCAGTGGTTGCAGCCAGAAAAAAAACACCAAGGCTCAGATGCTGGACCTGGTGCTCCTGGAGCAGTTCCTGGCTATCCTTCCCCCAGAGATGGAGAAATGGGTGCGGGAGTGTGGAGCGGAGACCAGTTCCCAGGCGGTGGCCCTGGCCGAAGGCTTCCTCCTGACTCAGGAGTCTGAGAAGATGCAAGAAAAGTTGCAGGTATGAGAATGTAATCATGGCAGTTCTAAAGAGAATCTTTTTGAATTTGTCGATGTCTCTCTGGCAGAATTTTCTGGGATTGTAACTACTAACATCTCTTGTTCTATTTTTCTTTTCATTGAATTTGCACCAATTTTTCTGGTGTTGCTTTCCAGCTTAACCGATGGTCTTTGGTGTCTGCTAGGCTGAGTGTGCAATATTAATAATTCATTTCTATCTCTCTACTCTTCCTTTTTTTCTCATGCCACATCTTGTCCACAAGTCCTTGCAAGCTATCACCAAGTATCCCAAGGGGTGGAAAGATTCATTGAAATCCTCTCAAGAGCTGCTATTCAGGGAGATCTCCCAGAAAGGTCAAAGTCAGGACATTGCACCAGGTAACAAAAGCTCTTTCCATGGGATATGAAGATATCCATCCATCGGATAGTTTTATTTTGTTCATCTTGAGTGGAATCCCCCCCCCTCTTTTTTAACAGTCTGCTTCTACCATTTTCTGTCTCACAGAGAATAGAAAGCTGTCCTTAGTATTTTTAGAAGGACCTTCTCTTTGTGAGAGAGCTGAAAGAGTGGCTGAACCTCTGCCTCAGGTAAGTGGAGAAATATTGGAGAGGTCCATGAAACTTGGGATAGTTTCATTTTATTCTGTATAATTATCAATGTATGATATTGCTGTTTCCAAACAAGACAAATTTTAGACCAGATCTTTGAAAATTCACACTCAGCATAAGCTACCAGTCTTTTCTGATAAGCTTTCTCCACCCGCCTGGTTCAGGCTCAGATTTCATTGACCAGATGTTGTCTTGACCTGAGATCTTCCTCCTGTCTCCCAGGGTCATTCTCACTGCCATTACAAGCTCTTCCAACACTTCCAGGAAGGTATGGAATAGGGGAAAGATTTGATCTCTCAGTGGATGAAGCAGTCCACTGGCAAAAATATCAGATGGATTGTCTCTGTGTTTTCTTCCACTGACTCTAGGAAGAATTGGAGCCAGTGATAAGTTGTGGATTTAATACCCAACTATCAATTGTCCAAGAAAACTATTTTAATTAATTTCACTGAAAGGCATCACAATCCTCCCAGTGTGATGAAATCTGCTCCAGTTGTGCCATCAGCTAATAGTGGTGTGATCCCCTTCTGAATTCTGCAGAGGATGCCCATTTTGTTCATAGGATCACTCTTCTTGAATTGGTGAAAGAAACTCTCACATTATTATTGGGATTATCTGTTAATAGGGAAACTTGTTTCCTTATTCAGGGTGGTGTGTCTTTTGAGGAAGTGGCTATGCATTTCTCTGAGGAGGAGTGGTCTCAGCTGGATCCTGCCCAAAAAGCTCTCCATGGGGAAATCATGCTGGAGAATTCCAGAAATCTGGCCTCTCTGGGTAAGAACCTCTGCCTGTGCTCAGAAATGTAGAGAAGGCATGGGTGGGTGGAGGGTTTAGATACTCCTGATAAAAAGATCACTTTTTATTTATATCCTGCCTTTATTCTTTTTTGCAAATAACTCAAGGCAGTGGACACAACCAGTACTCCTTCCTCTTCCCATTTCCCCCCAACAAGAGCACTATGATATGGGTTGGGCTGAGAGAGACTGGCCCAAAATCACCCAGTCAGTATTCATGCTTAAGTCAGAACTAGTACAGGTAGTCTTCGAGTTATGAGCACAATTGAGCCCAAAATGAATGTTGCTAAGCGAGACATTTGTTAAGCGAGTTTTGCCCCATTTTGCAACCTTTCTTGCCACCATTATTAAGTGAATCACTGCATTTAAGTTAGTAACATGGTTGTTAAGTGAATCTGGCTTCTCCATTGACTTTGCTTGTCAGAAGGTCATAAAAAGAAATCATACGACCCCAGGACATTGCAACCGTCATATATATGAACCAGTTGTCAAGCATCTGAATGTAAATCACATGACCAGAGGGATGGCCCAATAGTCATAAGTGTGGAAAATGGTCTTAAGTCACTTTTTTCAGTGCTGTTGCAATTTTGAACGATTACTAAACGAACTGTTGTATGTTGAAGACTACCCATACTCACACTTTCCCAGTTTCTAGTCTGGTGCCTTAACCATTGGACCAAACTGACTGAGATGTGTCCACTTTTGTTCCGGGGGTGGGGAGGTATTGCCATCCAGAAAGTTAGATGTTATTTCTGATAAAAAAATATCACTTTGATTTATATCCAGTGGACACACCTAGTATTCCTTCCTCTTTTTATTTCCCCCCTAACAACAACACTGTGGCATGATTTGGGCTGCAAAGAGACTGACCCAAAGTCATCCAACCAGAATTCATGCTTAAGATGGAACTAGAACTCACAGTCTCCCAGTTTCTAGTCTGGTGCCTTAACCATTGGACTAAACTGACTGAGATGTGTCCTGAATTTGGCATCATTCTAAGCTGAGGGTGGGAAGCTATTGCCATCCAGAAATTTTATTGACTTTCAAATATTCTGCTCTGCAGATAGATGGAGACTTTTCATTGAAGGTGGGAGCTGGTGGGTATGTTGCTGTTCCAGCACTGTACAGTGTCCAAAGCCCTTTGGGAGTTTGTTGCCCCATGGAATTGTCCTGGGTCGCCAAGTGGCTCACACCCACTGGCGCTCAAAGATTAGATCAGGCATTTGTCTTAGTTTTGTTGGGATGCCATCCAACTCATAGATGAGAATCAGTGGGAACCCACTTGGAAATCTGTCTTTGGAGAAACCATGGTTTGGAATCTTCATGTTTGCAACAAAACAGCCAGAATATATTGATGATTCTTTTGCTAAATTTCAGAAAAAAAGGTTTGATTATTCTCCTAGTTTGCTGCATTTTACATTTTTCTCTTTCAAGGCTATAATGAGCATGGGAATAAGAATTGTAAGGAACAATGTCAATTGGTCGATCCAAACGAGCAAAACAAAAATTTTGCAAATGAGATGCAAACAAGGGTTGATGAAACAAACCAATCCCAAAGTGAAGTTGAAAAAAGCTTTCCTTCCGCCCGTCGTCTTCTTAGCAATACAATCATCAATACGAGAGAAATACCATATCAATGCATGGATTATGAAAAGAGCTTTAATAAACACGAGCATTTCATTCCCCATAAAGAGACACATTCAGAAGACAAACAATATACCTGCATGGAATTTGGTAAGACCTTCTGTTATTATGACTCTTTTACACTCCATCAAAGGAATCATATAGAATGACCTTATAAGTGCATGGATTGTGGAAAGGCCTTTAATTGTAGCAGTCGTCTTAATATGCACAAGTGGATACACACAGGAGAAAGACCTTATAAATGCATGGAGTGTGGAATGACGTTTACTAATCACGGTTATCTTAATATCCACAAGAGGGTCCACACAGGAGAGAAGCCATATAAATGCATGGAGTGTGGAAAGGCCTTTAATAGTAGCAGTAACCTTAATTCCCATAGGGTGGTTCACACAGGAGAGAAGCCTTATCAATGCATGGAGTGTGGAAAGAGCTTTAGTCAAAGAAGTAGCCTTAATTCTCACAAGAGTATCCACACAGGAGAGAAGCTTTATCAATGCATGGAGTGTGGGAAGGCCTTTACTCGTAACAATCGTCTTATTACCCACAAGAGGATCCACACAGGAGAAAGACCTTATAAGTGCATGGAATGTGGAAAGGCCTTTTTTCATAGCAATTCTCTTAGTTCCCACAAGAATGTCCACACAGGAGAGAAGATTTATCAATGCATGGAGTGTGGAAAGACTTTTACTCATAACAGTTATCTTAATACCCACAAGAGGGTCCACACAGGAGAAAGACCTTATAAATGCATGGAGTGTGGAAAGACCTTTACTCGTAGCAGTCATCTTAATTCCCATAAAAGAACCCACACAGAAGAGATATCCATGTCTTGAATGTGCAAAGAATTTTATGTGGTATTGTGATCTCATCTCCCATAAAAGGATCCACACAGGAGAGAAGCCATATAAATGCATGAAATGTGGAAAATGCTTTAAGAATCATGGTGATCTGGCTTACCATAAAAGAAGCCATACAGGGGATAAACCACATGAATGCATGGAGTGTGGAAAGAGCTTTCCAAGAAGGTACACTCTTACTTTCCATAGAAATATCCACGAATAAAGTTAGGACAATCACTGCAGGTATTGTTGGTAGAGATCTGCCACATTGGGACATGCTGCAATTCACTAGGGTATTACTACTACCTTGGGCTTGGGAATCTCACTCCATCTTGAAATTATTTACTCAAAAAAGAGCTCCTCAATATGCTGTCAGATCTCTGAGGTAAGCCAGACAGGAATCATGGCCAGACAGGCTAATTCTATTGTAAGGTTATTTGTACTACTACTATTCATACTCTGTTGTAAGGCTTTATGAATAGAATTGTGCAAGTCTGAAAGTACAGATCTGCTATTGCTTAAAGTTGCTTCTAACTTTGAGATTGAGGGCATATGCACTGAACAAATAACTAATAAATAAGAATCTAATATATCAATAGACATTATTTTTAAGATTCCTTCCCTGCCAGTTATGCAGCTGCATACTCCTCCATTTTTAATTAATATTTCCCTGAGTAGCATGTTTTCTCTTTTCCCTCTGAGTGATTCCCACAAACGTTTACAAGTTGCTAGTGCTGTGGAAAGATCCATACATTTAAATTTATTAGCTGTGTCCAAAGGCAGTAACAGTCAAGGAAGGTTCTTGAGAGGAAAATGATTGACTGCCCAAGCATTCAAGAAGAAGCTAGATGAATCATACACAGATTTTATAGAACTACATGACATACTGAATACATATGGGAGAATATGAGGGGTCCTTGGTGCAGACATTTCGTTGGCCAAAACTAGGTGACATCATCAGTTCTAGTAATAGTTGCTTTTGTTCTCCATTTTATATTTTAGTGGCTTGCACTTTCACGTTTGGTGGGGTTGATCTTAGGAAGTTCTTTGGGCTGCTTAATGTTAGCTTGCTTGGCAGTTCCTTGTTTCAGGAAGTTACTTCTTGATTGTTGACCTGGAGTTAATCTGTGGTCATCTAGGTGGTGATTGCTGGTGAGGAAGTATTTTGGTCCTTTTGTTTTCTTCTTGGCTTGTTGATTGACACTTTTGCACAGAGTGTAGATATTGTTTTTATCTACTGTATGTATCTACTGATGGTTTATTTGTTAGAGTGACAGTCTTCTACAGATTCCCTAGCCTAGCGTTTTTGGACTTGACTTGGTCCAGGGTGATCAGAGTTTCACAGTTCAAATTATGGTTAAGTCTATCCACATGTAAGATTAAAGAGTTTTCATCATGTGTTCTGACTGGTAGTTGGTGTTTATGGATGTGCTCTGCCTGTTTGTCCTACATAGTGGCTGTTGCAGTCATTACAGTGTATGTTATTTATGTCACTGATTCCTCATCATAAACTTGTATGTATACTGTATGGAAGAAGCTTGGGCCAGCTGGTCTTCAGAACTACTGGTTCGCCGAACTGGATGTAAGATTAACATCTGGTTCTTGCGAACCGGCCCGAACCGGTAGAATCCCACCCCTGGATTTATAGATCCTCCCCCTGCCCAGACACATTGGAGCAAAGGTAATTTCCAAGCTCCTTGTCTTGAGTCCTCATGTCCTTCCTCTCTTCTCCTAACTCAGCTCAGAGTTTCATCTTCTGGAATCCCTTCTTGTTCCTGCCTTACAAAAGTTTCTGCACAGAGCATTTCATCCCATGTTGCTTAGGGAGCAAATATAGGTGCAAAATATTATAGCCTTGTAATCCTTGGGGTGGGGTGGGGGGCTTGAGGGGGAGCAGGAAGGAGAGGCAGGGGGGGATCTGCTAAGTCCAGAGAGGCTGGAGGCTGCCATGATGTTTTGGGACTTGGCTGCCCCAGAGTCAGAGGGAGACCTTCCACTCCGATGCTCTTTCAGCCCAGGAAGTGAGTGAAGCGTTCTTCCACATTGTGGGGAACAATGTAGATATAGATAGATAGATAGATAGATAGATAGATAGATAGATAGATAGATAGATAGATGATGGATGGATAGATAGATAGATAGATAGATAGATAGATAGATAGATAGATAGATGATGGATGGATAGATAGATAGATAGATAGATAGATAGATAGATAGATAGATAGATAGATCGATAGATAGAATACTTTATTGGCCAAGTGTGATTGGACACACAAGGAATTTGTCTTGGTGGTTTTTTTTTTTTTGTTATTCCAGGGGTTATTGATCAAGATTACAAAGGGGTTATTAAGATACAATTGTACACTGATACTCCTGCATCATTAATGGCTGGTGACTCTATTGCCCAGTTATTATTGCTTCCATACATTCCTATGAATCCTTTAATTGGGATCCTACGAACTGGTGGTTTTGGGTCCACTGAAATGGCAAGTTCTCCAGTTGCTGCAGAATTGCTAGTGCTGACAAAAAATTTGACTACAGACCAACCAAAAATGACAATTGAAATTCAGGGAAAATCATTTTCTGGCCTTATAGATTCTGGAGCAGATGTCTCTGTGATACGCCAAAAGGAGTGGCCAAATGAATGGACGCTGGAGGATTCTCTGGCTGTTCATGGGGTAGGTGGTATGCAGTTTGCCAGAAGTAGTGTCCATTGGTTGAAGGCATTGCATAGAGAAACTGGCAAGACGGCAAGGATTCAACCTCTTATATAAACTTGTGGGGTAGAGATTTGCTGTCACAATTTCGCACAAAAATTGTTATTGGATAATGGAAAAATTACAATTGTTAACCTCTCAGCCAGTTTGGATTGACCAATGACCACTTCCACAGGAAAAGTGCTCCTTCACATAAAAACAAAAACGGGGGAAGTGGATGGATATGGTTTGCCTTACATACAAAACATTCTTAATATTACTTTATATACTTTAAATTTTTAAAACATGACAGGATCTCCTGCTGCTAAGGCAGCCAGTAGGCATTTTGCTTCCTCCCCTTCTGCAGGTACACCAAGACCAAAAGTTCGGTATAGGAGACTGCCAGATCCAACGTGGAGAGGACCTGTCCCGCTAATAAGCTGGGGCCGAGGATACGCTGCTGTTGAAGATGAGGGGACAGTTGTTTGGGTTCCTGCTCGCTGTTTGCGTCCTTATCATCAGCCAAAGGGGCAAGGGGGTGGATTTGGGGAAATGCAAAAGAAACACATTGATCCAGGACATGGGGAAGCTAGCAAACCTCCATAATAAAACTGATTGTCGGGTATGTATGCACATGCCAACTCACAAAACATCAGGGCTTCCAATGGTTGCAGTACCTCTGGCCGAAGGTGACTGGTATAAGGGACAATGCTATGGTTGTTCAGGGATGTGGTCTAACAGTTGGACAACAAGTAACATAAATACCTTGGAAGCCGGATCCAAGAGGTGGCGGGTATCTGCTGGACCCACAATGAGACAGTAGAGAATATGACTTACTTGAGGACATATCCGTTTTGCAACAAAACAATTGTTATTAGCAATGGAAGTCGGGTTTATCCGGATGACATGAAAACTAAAAATCTCACTTACTTTGTACATAACATTTCTAGATTTGATATCACATCTTTGATCAATGAAAATGGGTGTCCATATATTCCTGCCACATGTTGTCCCACCACAGAGGACAGCAACCGGTTGCCCAAATGTGCGAATGGGAAATACGCACCATCGTCCACTTATTTGGCTATGTTAATGGAATCCTTTGCACAATTAATCTATGCTGAGCCAAATAAGGTTGGTCATCTCCTAGGAGCAAATCTGTGGTTGCTGTGTGGACAGATGGCCTATGATCGCATGCCAGCACAATGGAAAGGGGTCTGCACCTTTGGGAAAGTAATCCCATCTCATTTCATTCAAAAATCATTGGGGACTGCTCATATCCACAATGCGCGTTCCGCAACAGAAGTAAACTCTGTTTTGACTCATGACTACTGGACATAGATATCAAGGGGAGTTATTCCTCCTTTAGGAGTCATGATGAACTATAGAGATTTGCATCGTTTAAACAATTGGACAGTTACTATGTTTAAAGACACCATTAAAACTCTAAAGCTGCTTGAAGAAGGGCAAGGAAAAATCCTTGACTTTGTCCTGCAAACCAGATATGCGGTGGACACTATTTTGGCTGTGCAAGGGGGAGTTTGCACTGTGATTCATACGCATTGTTGCATTATATCTCTGATTATTCTCCAAACATTACAGCTACTATACAGCATATGGAACAAACCCTGAATGAGAATCCATTACAATCGGGGGACGAGGGACTGGACGTGTGGTCTGCACTTTGGTCCTGGTTGCCAGATGGTTCATGGATTCATCACCTAATTGTTGGAGCGATATTGCTTATTATATTTTCTCTCTGTGTATGCTGTTGTATTCAATGTCTCCCTGGACTTTTAGGAATGTGTCGGGTGAAGCCTATGGAAGGAGAATTGCTGTTGCAGATGGTGAAAAGCTACTGAGGCATCCGTGATCATCAAAAAACTAAAACAGGGGAGATGTGGGAATAAACTTTGGCCTGAGCTTGAGCAATGGTTAATATAATGCCTTATACATTCATGCCTGTCTAAAGGTCACTAAGATAGTGCAAAGAAAAGAGAACAATAAGAACAAATACAAACAAAGAGGCAGCTTAGACAACTGCAAACAAGCCTGTACTATATCTAATTATTAATTCACAATGTAATTGCTTACTATGCACAAAAATCTCAATAAAAGGAAGCACTGGAATTTTATTCTGGGCTCCCATCCCGAGTACACACGCTTGTGTCTCATTCTTTCCATGGGAGACCACCACACACACTGTTCAATGACAACTATGTTTTGTTTCATTATACAATTTATTGGTCCAGCTATTAAATATCTTGAAACCCACCCCCCTGCAATTTCTAGCTGGACAGCATTGAAACCAAGTTCTTTCGCAAGATCTTTGTGTCTTTGTATATCCAATGGCTTTGTCATGACAGCTAAATTAATTTCTGATGGACAATAAATTAGGCCTATTACATTTTCTTTCACAGCTTCTCTGACATTATAATATTTAATGTCAACACACTTTGGTTTTGGTTACTCTCTGACCTGTTGCCAGTTGTATACATGCCATTTGCATGCATGTATGTGTATAGCTTGTTTCACTTCAATATCCAAATCCTTTAAAAATTGTATATCCTGTGTTATCTCTGTGAGAAGAGGACAACTAGGCCCTAAAGTTGGTGTAGGCCTCTGCCTAATTGAAGGCCTCAAATTAACAATATATAATAACACCGGTTGAGCTGATCTTGCAAGCATGGTGAAATATTTGCAATCTGCTGAGCTGAATTTGCAGGAACAGCAATATGTTTGCTGTCTGCTACTTCTGCAAAAAGCATATATTTGGTGAACAATAAAAAATAGAGCTATTTTGGATCACGAATGTCTGGGATATTGAGAAAAAGGGGAACTGAAAGTAGCAGATGGTAAGCGAATTGGCATATTCCTACAAGTGGGTATTAAGTGATGGGCAGTATGAAGGAATAGGGAAGTACATGCAGTAAGATTACATACTACTGGGTGGGCTTCAGATGAAGAAGTATAAAAGAAGGGGATAAATCTCAAATCAGGACCACTGATAGTAGCTATCCTTCTGGAGTTAGCTTCTGTCTCTGGACCTCATTGCA
This sequence comes from Hydrophis major, assembly GCA_033807585.1. Lineage (NCBI taxonomy): Eukaryota > Metazoa > Chordata > Lepidosauria > Squamata > Elapidae > Hydrophis > Hydrophis major. Next base: position 48,744,384 of record CM066329.1, read on the forward strand.
ATGGGTTATTGATATAAGTTGTGTTATGATGGCTTTTCATGTTCCAAATTGCTCATTAAATAAACTTCTGATCTCAAAGTAAGATTTATTGCTTATGGCCTGTCTGTGTATTTCCTTTATTGAATTCCTTTTATAACATCTCTGAATACAGTTCTGACAATGAGCTATGAACTCTGCCTCAGCTATGGAAATGGCAACTGAAGTCTGTTTTCTAGATTTCCAACAAAAATTTGTGTCTGCAAACATAATAAATTGTTTGTGTCTGCAAACATAATAAATTGTTTGTGTCTGCAAACATTGTAATAAATCCTGCCATTGACCTTTTGTCTTGTATATCATTAGCCCAATCACTTGTCTACATAATATTTCAATTCAAATTCATTTGATGATTGCAAATGCAATCCAAAATCTTCAATTTTCAGGCAACTGACCTTGCCTTGATGATTGTATTTTACCATCAAAAGTTTCTTTTTGTATACACCCAACAGCTCCCCCCCCCGCAACCTCACTGGAGTAAAAAACTTATGTGTCTGCAAAGGCAACATTTCTTCATCCATTGCCTCTTTCCGGTTCTTTTGTTCTGCTAGAGCAGGGGTAGTCAACCTTTTTACACCCACCACCTACTTTTGTATCTCTGTTAGTAGTAAAATTTTCTTTCAGATCTCCTTGGAATAAAATGTTCCTGCTTCACAGTAGTCTCGCTTTCTAAACATTCCTCTGCGCTATTCTCAGATTTCTGTTTAATGTGCCTGCGTGAATGTTCATTTATTGCAGACCTCTGACTAACAGGCTTTAAAATTTCAGTATTGGGCTGTTTCCCAATTCTCATGTTCAGAGAAATTTGCAGACTGTGAAATAATAACATTTTTGTCTATCTGTAAAGCTATAAGCCTTTGATCCCAACTCTACAGGCAACGTCAGAGCCGGATCTCCCCTAGGCATCCGAAGCTCGCTTTCTCCTGGGGGAGAATCTGCTGGGGGAGAATCTCCTGGCAGGAGAGGGCAGCTTGCTCGCCTCTCTGGCCCCGCCTTTTATTGCAGCCTCAGCCCCTCCCTCTCCGCAGCTGGGGCTCTCAGTTCCTCCGTAGGGCGTCGGTGTACGGGGTGCCTCTGCCCATACGAAGAGCGCTCTGCTGGGCCGGGCCGGGGCTGCCTCCTGCTCCAACATCCCGGAAGGGAACTGAAGCTCCGCGATGGCTGCCCGAGTGTCGCGGAGGGAGCGGCGAGGATCGCGGCTGGAGAAGAGGGTGGCCGGGAAGGGATGCGGAGGAGCCCCGGGGGGAGGGGGGCGGGAGGCGGGCGCCGGCTGAGACGGGACGGGGAAAGAGACACGGGGATGAGTCCTCCGTGCAGCCGTGGTTGGGGGAGCACCAGGGGGAGGATCGGGAAGAAGGGAGACCTTCCACTCCGATGCTCTTTCAGCCCAGGAAGTGAGTGAAGCGTTCTTCCACATTGTGGGGAACAATGTAGATAGATAGATAGATAGATAGATAGATAGATAGATAGATAGATAGATAGATAGATAATGGATGGATAGATAGATAGATAGATAGATAGATAGATAGATAGATAGATAGATAGATGATGGATGGATGGATGGATGGATGGATAGATAGATAGATAGATAGATAGATAGATAGATAGATAGATAGAAAGAATACTTTATTGGCCAAGTGTGATTGGACACACAAGGAATTTGTCTTGGTGCATATGCTCTCAGTGTACATAAAAGAAAAAATACATTCATCAATGTGGATTAGATTATAGGTAGATTATATAATCTACTTGTATATTATATATTATATAATCTACATGTGGGAAAGGGGCACTCCGGAGAATTTAAGAAAGGGTTTCGAGTTTATCTTGATGACATTTTAATCTACATATCTTACATGTAAATTGTTTACCACAATTATGAAGTGCTTTGTGTTTTTTGAAACAATTTCAGGATAAAACGTTTTTTGACAGAAAGATTTCTAGGTCTCCTCTCCATGAGAACTCACAAATGTATGACAAGAATTGTTTCAATGAGATTTTCAAAGGTTTTCAACACACCAAGCTCTGATATGATTTGTCATCTGGAAAGAGACTCCAGGAGTCCCAGCAGCTGGAGGGTTTCTCTTCAGGGCATTTTTACCTGCAAACGCAGGTAGACATTCCAGAAAAAATATTTCCCACATACCAAACATACAATTTTTTCCCTTCTGGATTCTTTGGGGCCTTCAGAGGTTACAGTGAAGTCAGTATTTTGCCATATTTTGCTAATAGTCAATGACTACTTCAGTTTTAATCACAACAGTACAAGAGCACACAACAGATACAAACTCGATGTAAACCACTCCAAACTTGATTGCAGAAAGTATGACTTCAGCAACAGAGTGGTCAATGCCTGGAATGCACTACCTGACTTAGTTGTTACATCCTGTAACCCCCAGTCAAACTATCCACTATTGACCTCACCCCATTTCCTAAGAGGTCTGTAAGGGGCGTGCATAAGTGCACAATTGTGCCTACCATCCCTGTATAATTATCCGCATTTATTCGTACCTATTTCCTGTATTCCTGTTCATGTTTATACTTATACCTTTTTTCTTGTAAACGATTGACAAATCAAATCAATAAATAAAATAAGAAACAAACGAATATTCAAATCATTTGTATAATGACCCCACTTTTGCAAATGCTCCAGGGTGTCAGGTTCCAAGCAATGCAACTATTATAAAATTTCCCAGCTTTCCAGGTCACTAAACTATAATTTCATAACGATATGTCACATTGTCCAATCAGGATGTGAAACGGTCTGCTGGCAACTTCACTCCTCCTTCCAAGCAGCTTTAAGAATGTGGCTGACTCGGAACTTCCGGTTTGCGTGGCTTCGGGGCAGCAGGAATTCGCGACATCTCGCGATTCCTGCTGGCTAGCTGCCGAGGTACCCCCAATCCAGATGGGTCAGGGGGTTATGGCTGCCCTGTAGGGACAGCTGAAGATAGAGGGGAGCCGGTTAGGGAGGTGGGGGCATTGCAGACCCCCCCTTCTCCGGGAAAACCCCTTTTTCCCAAGGCGGTGGAGCGGCGGTCAGCAATGGCCGCCACGAAGAAGCCAGCAACCGGGTAAGAACTGTGCTGGAGGAAGTGTGAAAAGTGAAAGTTCTGTCTGAGCCGGGTCAAGTAACAACTTTTAAATCTCCTGGAATTGAGCTGCTTGTTGCTGGAGGATACATTGTATCCCTAAGAAGATCGAAAGCGGCGGAGAAGCTGTCAAAGGGAACTTTTCTTTTACTCTCCCATCCCACGGAAAAAGCAAAAATATTTGGATGTATTAGACACTGAAAGTGGATTGCTTTGAAAGCTAAGCTAAGAGATAAAGGGATTTTTGGACATTGAAAAATTTAAGAAATTGGAAAATCTCTGCTGGAGGTATGGATTTTTGATTATTTAAAATTGTTATTGCAAGTGGGAAGGGAGAAAGAAAAATTGGAGCAGAAACTGAAAAAGGAGGAGACTGTCTAGAACGTCTTGGTGGATCCCAAAAGAAGATATATGGTAATTGGACCTCTTTGATCAAAAATTAATTTTGAAAGAGAAAGACAAGAAGGAAGAAAAGTATTAACTTTTGGAACTTTTTTCTTTTTTTCTTTTTTTTAATTGCTTTTGATTGTCTTGGATTAAAAATACTTGTGGTTGTTTTGGAAAAAGTTTCCCTTTTCATAATGGCATTGTCTGTGGATGAACTAGAGATTGAATATCAAAAATATAAAAAAGAAGATACTTTGGGCGCTTTGTTCCAATTCTTAGAAATGGCGTTATGTTCCTTTGAAAAGTTGATTACGCAGCAGAAGGACTGGGACAAGGAAGAAGAGGAAGAAGAAGCCATCTTTGATGAACAATGGGTTCCTTCCGGAGAGGAGGAGAAAAAGGATAAGAAAAAGGGGGTTTTAAGAATTATAAAAACAACCAAAAGAGAGAAAAATGAGCGAAGAGATGGAGGCAAGGTTAGAAAGCAAAGGAAAAGGAGTAAGAAAAGCGAAGAGAAAAAGCAAAGAGGTAGAAAGGGCAAGGAGAAGAATAAGCAAGAGAGAAAAGGGGGGAGGAGAAGCCTTAATGGGGGGAAGCAAGATTTAAAGAAAAAAAGTTTATTTAGAGACAATGGGTGAATTTAATTTAGATTAAAAGAGGGATTCTGGAGGGTATTCAAGAGTGTGTTTTTATATGTATGTATATTTAGAATAAAAAATTTATTATGTAATTTTAGAATTTTTTAAATAGAATCCCAAGAAAGATTTATATGTAGTATTTTTAAGTTTGGTAATGAGTTATAGATGTAACTCCAATTGGTGTACAGGAGAAGTATAGTAAAAGAAAAAAGATGAATGGATGTTTGGAAATAGAACAGACAAAGAATGTTGTTGAAAATGGTAATAATGGAAGGATATATATGCTTTTTTTTTTTTGATTTTGTATATTGATAAAAGGCAATAAAATTTTAATTGATAAATAATTTGGATGGAAAAGAGAAGTAGGGACAAGATATGAAGTTAATATTATATGAAATATTGATATTATAATCTGGAAATGTTATGTTTTATTGGTCTATCATTATTATTTTTTTTAGAAAAGAATTTATAAGCTGTTATGCCTTGATTTTGTGTGTATTGTTTTTAGATAACTGATAAAAATAGTTTTTATATACATATATAAAAAAGAAAATGATAATAAGATATGGAAGATTTAGGTTGAATATGATGTTTGAATTTGTGTCTGTGTAAAGAGTTTTAACCCGGGAACAGACAACCTTCAGAAAAGATCTTGTAGTTTTGTCTATGTTTTGTGTTTGTATGTTTGTGTATTATGCTTATGATAAAACTAACAAAATTTGTTTTTTATTAAAAAAAAGGAAAAAAGAATCAATAAAACCTTGGAGGAATGTTAGATGAGAATAATTTAAACAAGCCAGAAAGAAAAGAATATGATGACTATAAAATGGATAAATATGGAAGAGAAATGAAATTGAATAGGAGTAAAGAGAAATAATGAGAAATTTGATGAAAGATATTTGTGTGTCCATATGGAGATGGGATAAATTGGAATTATGCTGTATAAAAATAATGTTTTGTTTGACTTAACAATGTTAAGAGGTTTTATGTGTTTATGTATTTAATGGTTAATGATGTGTTGTTTTATCTTTAAAATTAATAAAAACTTGTTTCAAAAAAAAAAGAATGTGGCTGACTCATTGTCCAGTTATGTTGTTTTGGCTGGAACTTCATCCACCTCAGCTCTCCCCACTTTCAGTCTCAAGCATGTCAAACTGAATTCATATGAATCCACCGCCTAATCAAATTCATGCTTGACACAGGATTTATGAAGGCTTTCTTACAGGTTGTCCTTGACTTGTGACATCACTTAACAAATGATCAAAATTACAAGAAATGTTAATGGCCCATTAAAAACTTCTGGTTATTTTAAAATTGTGCCCCTGTTCCCCATGGTTTTGTGGCTATGGGCACTTGGGAACCAGCTGGCTGTTAAACTGGTTGTTTAAAGAAAAGTCCAACAAAGTCATTTTTCCTGGTTCCCATGAAGTGAGAGGAAGAAAGAAGAGACATTCCTAAGTAACTTTGGAAATATCTACCAAGTTTAAAGCAGTCCAAAGCCCAGGAGATGGTTCATATGTGCCCTCTCTTAAAGGGTTACTTAAGGCAAATATTGGCTAACCTATGTGTTGAGGAAACGGAAGGCTATGAACAGTTTAAAAACATTAATTATTCATTTATTTTATTGTTTAGTTATTATTTTTATTTTATTGTTTAGTGATTTTAATTTCATTGATCTTGTTAAGCCTGGGTTCCCCAACCAGGGTTAGGGAGACAAGCTAAACAGAATGGGCAGCGTTACTCAGATAGGCACACAGATAAATGAGTGAGCTAAGCTTGTATGTTTATTAACATACAGTAAAAATAACAGATACGCTTGTGCTCTCAAAAATATAGTTTATTCCATTATGAGTTCATAGCATAGTCAAAATAACAGTCCAATAGTCATGTATCATTTAGTCAGTCCATTCAAGGATATTCAGTTAGCAAAGTCCATGCAGAATATCCTATGTCAGTTCACTTACAAATCAGTCCTTTGTTTATCTCCCGTTTGAGCAATGCAGTCTTGATTCCAAGCAGTAATCAGGGATCATCAAAGCCAGAGAGAGAGCAAGCTGTCGTCTTGCTTCTTTTCAAGTGCTTTCACAACCACTCCCTTAATTACTTTCCCATATTTAAAGTTGCAGACACTTTAACATATAAACTATGATTACATATTTATTATTTTACCTAAACCAGTTAGGGTAAACAATGTTATCCCTAACATTCTCCCCTTTTAGGAAATAATAATAAATATAACTATTTACATCTTTAAATCATATTTGTTACAACTCTCTTTAAACTTAATTACTCCTTGAGCTTTTGTAAATTGGTTTGCAGTGTTTTCTTCTGTCATGCAGTATTCCAATTTAATTAGCCCATTCTTTACAGATTCTCTAACATTTAAGTATCTTAAATCAGTATGCTTTGATCTAGTTTTTATAGCAATACTAGTAGCTAAGTTTATAGCTGCCTGGTTGTCCTCGTACACAATAATGGAATCTTTAACAGTTATACCCATGTCTAATAATAACTGTTTGTACAAAATTAAGTCAGTGCATAGTAATGACAGACATGAAAATTCTGCTTCCATCGTGGACAAGCTGATATGCTGTTGTCTGATTGACCTCCATCCTATTAGTGTCTTACCAAATAATATAGCCATCCCAGATGTTGATTTTCTCGTGTTTATATCAGTTGCACAACTTGCATCTGCATAGGCACTAAGACTCAAATCACCCTTTGGTTCTATATAAAATGCATGGTTCATTGTTCCTTTAAGATATCTTAAAATTCTCTTTAATGATTGCCAATGAAATTGATGTGGATCTGAATTAAAACGTGCCAGCTGATTAACACTATAAGCTATATCTGGCCTAGACCAATTGCTTATATATGATAAGCTACCAATCAAAGATTGATATATAGACATCAAATTGGGGACTTTGATCATTAGTTTGGCAAACTTCCTGACTCATTGGAGTCTTTGCTGGTTTACAAAGTTCCATTTTAAATGTTTTAATTAATTGGCAAATTTTATCTTCTTGAGATATCTTAAAACCATTTTTTGTTTTGTTAATTGTCAATCCTAGATACTTTTTAATTTCACCTAAATGCTTTAATTTTATCTTTTTGGCTAATAATGATATAATCTCATGAGCTTCATTATTAGTCTTAGTTATCAAAGCAATATCATCTGTAAATAATAACAATAATGACACCGTTCCATTATTTTCTCTTTTAAACACACATGGATCTGTTAAACCAGATTTAAAACCTATATTGTTTAACTCTTTCACAATATATTGGTTCCACTCAAAGCCAGATTGTTTCAACCCGTAAAGACTCTTTTTGAGTTTCCAACAATCATTACTATTTACTTTATTGTCTTTGATACCTACTGGCTTTTTCAAATATATAGTGTGCTGCAATGGTGCATGCAAATAAGCAGTTTCTACATCTAAATGATTAATGACATAGTTTTTCTTATCTGCCCACACTAATGCTGCTCTAAAAGATGTTGCTTTAAGATTTGGTGCGAAAACTTCATCATAATCAGATGCAGTTTGATTAAATCCTTGAGCTACTAACCTAGCCTTATGGGAAACAGTCCCATCATTTCCAGTTTTTACTTTAAATATCCATTTGCACCCAATGGATTTTTCTCCTGGAGGTAATTTAGCATCTTCATATACTTTCATTAACTTTAATGAATTTAGTTCTTTTTCTATTGCCTTTTGCCAATTCTCCTGATCCTTAGCAGGATACATCTTAAGTTCATCTACACTAATTGGAACTTTAGTTACTTGGCAAACTATACTTGCTTGATATCTATCAGGTGGTCTAGTTATACGTGTAGTACGTCTAGGTATTACAGGACTTACAGGTGGACTTTCCTTTATTAACTGTTCTTGATTATCTAACTCTTCCTGATCAACTGTTTCCTCTAGTTCTGGTCCTATTTGCTCTTCATGGACTTCTTTAATTGGATTCTTCTAATAACTAGTCTGTTCTTTCTGCCTTTTGTAGGGTTCAATAATTACTTTGTTATTTAAATCTTGCTCTAATCTATTCCAACCTACACGTTCTAGGAATTTAGTACTAGCACTGGTGTAGACTCAAGATGTACCTGGTTCCCAGAATCTATAAGATCTATGATTAGATGTATATCCTACAAAATATAATCTTTTAGCTCTATGCTGTCCTTTTTGTCAAAGTTGTGTAGGGATATGCACTCATGCTGGTGCTCCAAATGTGTGCATGTAACTTAAATCAGGTTTTGTACCATGCCACAGTGTGAATGGTAATTCACCTGTTGTTGAATTAACAACATTATTTAATATATGATTACCACACATTATTGCTTCTCCCCACAAATTGTCAGGTAATCCTGAATCAGACATCATAGTTTGTGTCATTGATTGTAATGTTTGGCCTCGTCTCTCTATAAGGGCATTATGTTGTGTCCTATATGGTGCAGACTTTTTATGTTGAATACCTAACATTCTTAGTCTGTTCTGGAATTTATTATTTGTAAATTCTGTACCATTATCTGTTATAAGAGTTACTAATTTCTTTTTAGTTTTCCTTTCAGCAAATTTTATCCAATTAAAGAGATTTTGATACGTTTCAGTTTTGCTCTTCATTAAATAGCAAAACCCATATCTAGAATAGTGGTCCATTATGCTTAGTATGTTACAAGCTCCTCCTACTCTTGGTTTTTTCGGACCTATTAAATCTGCAAATACTACCTCTAAAGGCTCTTTGGTAGTAAATCCATCAACTCTATTAGCCGGTATGACCCTGCTTTCGCTTTGATTACAGGCATTACATTGCAAATACTTATTACAAGGTTTCAAACTTATTCCCTTAGATAATTCAACAGTTTTCTTAAGCATTTTAAAATTTAAATGCCCTAGCCTTCGGTGTAACAAGTGAATACATTCATCATGAGGTTTCTTATTTTCATAAACTGTGTTAGCCACCTTTAAACCATCATCATTTAACACATATAATTCACCTCTTAAAGATGCAGCAATTTTCTTATCTTATTTCTCAATTATGCAGTAATCTCCTTAAAAAGTAACTACATATCCTAGTTTAACCAAAATTCTAACTGAAATTAAATTAAACTTAAGTTGTGGTACATATTGTTAAGCCTGGTTTCCCCAACCAGGGTTAGGGAGACAAGCTATACAGAATGTGCAGCATTAGTCAGATAGGCACACAGATAAATGAGTGAGCTAAGCTTGTATGTTTATTAACATACAGTAAAAATAACAGATACGCTTGTGCTATCAAAAATATAGTTTATTCCATTATGAGTTCATAGCATAGTCAAAATAACAGTCCAATAGTCATGTATCATTAAGTCAGTCCATTCAGGGATATTCAGTTAGCAAAGTCCGTTTTGAATATCCTTTGTCAGTTCACTTACAAGTCAGTCCTTTGTTTTCTCTCCCGTTCGAGCAATGCAGTCTTGAGTCCTTGCAGTAATCAGGGATCATCAAAGCCAGAGAGAGAGCAAGCAGCAGTCTTGCTTCTTTTAAAGTGCTTTCACAACCACTCCCTTAATTACTATCCCACAGTTAAAGTTGCAGACACTTTAACTTACAAACTATGATTACATATTATTATTTACCTAAACCAGTTAGGGTAAAACAATGTTATCCCTAACACATATAACATTTTTACATTCTCTTTTATAAAAGAATAATATGCTATACCTTGACCTTTAGCTTTCAGTTTCCAGCCATTGGCTAACGATATCTGCTGTTTACTCTTGGACATTTTAATAAAATTTTTGTCATCATTTGTTATACAGTGGGATGCTCCACTGTCAACCACCCATAAATTATTTTTTACAGCTCTGTTACTATACATGGCTAACTCTAAATTTTTATTTATCTTTTGATGACTTTTAATATTCTGGCCAGCGTTCTGGCGCTTTGTTTTTTTACAAAATCTTGCCAAATGTCCTCTTCCTCCACAATTAAAGCACTTTTTAATTGCGTATGCAGTTGGAGATTCATTATCTTCTTTTTGAGGTTGCTGCCTCCTTAACTCATTTCTTTCAAGCCTTCTTCTGGCACTTCAATCAATCTGCCAGTTATATCAGTTAAAGTTAGGCTTTCCTTAGGCAAAATTTCAAGGGAAGTGACGTAGTTATCATAACTTTCATCAAGTGAAGAAAGAATTATGTAGACTTGGTGTAGTTCTGAAAAAATAAGCTCTTTCTTGTGCAGTTCTTGGAAAATGCTTTGCATAGTTTTCAAATGACTTAGCATATCACCATTCGTTTGGAGATGCGTACTGAAAAGCTTCCGTGTTAGATTTATGTGAGCACCAACATTATCTCGAACATAAATCCTCTTCAGCTTCTGCCAACACCCAACAGCCGTTTTTTCTCCATAGATATGAACAAGCTGTTGGTCAGTTAAGGTTAAAGCAATTGTGCAAATAGCGTGTTCATTTTTATACATAAATTCTTCTATCTTTAGTCTATCTTCATCATCCTCTGGATCGCATTCTTCTACGTTTGGTAGATTTTCAATTATGTTCCACAGACCTTCTCTTCGTAGAAGCAGACTACATTTCATTGACCATGATACATAGTTTGTTCCATCAAACTTGGATATAAGGGACACATTTTGTAGATTGACTTGTGCCATGTTTTCTTATATGGATATAAAACTATAATTAATAAAACACAGCTGTCTGTTTACTGTTATGTATAACAACACAAACTCTCACTTTTTACATAAATCTGTTTTATCCTAGTTAAACTGACTTTGCAGCCTCTGGGCCCATAACCAGTGTCAAGCCTGGGTTGCCCAACCAGGGTTAGGGAGACAAGCTAAACAGAATGGGCAGCGTTAGTCAGATAGGCACACAGATAAATGAGTGAGCTAAGCTTGTATGTTTATTAACATACAGTAAAAATAACAGATACGCTTGTGCTATCAAAAATATAGTTTATTCCATTATGAGTTCATAGCATAGTCAAAATAACAGTCCAATAGTCATGTATCATTTAGTCAGTCCATTCAAGGATATTCAGTTAGCAAAGTCCATGCAGAATATCCTATGTCAGTTCACTTACAAATCAGTCCTTTGTTTATCTCCCATTTGAGCAAAGCAGTCTTGATTCCAAGCAGTAATCAGGGATCATCAAAGCCAGAGAGAGAGCAAACTGTCATCTTGCTTCTTTTAAAGTGCTTTCACAACCACTCCCTTAATTACTTTCCCATATTTAAAGTTGCAGACACTTTAACATATAAACTATCATTACATATTTATTATTTTACCTAAACCAGTTAGGGTAAACAATGTTATCCCTAACAGATCTATTTTTATTTCCTTTGTTCTTAAATAACCTCAGTTGTCAAACATGCAAACAAAGCATACAAACCAACAATAATTGCAACCAATAATTAAATGTAATGAGCCTAAGAAACAATTTCATTATCAGGTCCCTATTTTTATCACTAGATGTTCCTTAGTGTTTAGATCTCATATTAGGATAAGAATGAAGCATTTGGGAAGAAGATGCAGCTCAGCAGTCCAGCACTGGAGACCAAAATGGAGTAGACTTGCATAGCCAACATGGATTTTCCTTTGGTGCTCAGCAGTGGTGGGATTCAATTTTCTTTTTATAACTGGTTCTGTAGGTGCGGCTTGGTGGGCATGGCAAGGGAAGGATACTGTAAAATTTCCAGTCAGAGGTGGTATTTGCTGATTCTCTGAAATACTCAAAATTTCCGCTACTGGTCCTCCAGAACTGATCAGAACCTTCTGAATACCACCTTCGGTGCTCAGGTAGTGAGCATGAAAGAGACCCAGACACTTCAGAAGACCAGCATGCTGAAAGTTTTCAGCTTGGCTTCATTGAAGACCTCAAGCAGGTTCCTGGCTGGAAAAGCCACTATGAAGTAAATGACAGTTAAGAAACCCAAATAGCTTAGAACAACATAAAACATGGTAACAGAGCCTTTGTTGCACCGAAGGATGATCTCTTCAGGCTGGGAATGCATGTCAGAGTCAGGAAATGGGGGAGAAACTCCCAGCCATATGGCACAGATATGGACATCAGAATAAGAAAGGTTGATGGAGTTGGACAAGCTCTTCCCCAACCATCTTCTCATCCTTGTATCAACCTTTTAAATTCTCAAGACTCTTTTTTATTGCTATGAATTCAAGATGGACTGAGATGTATATGTCGGTGTCATTTTTGTATAATTTGGCATTTTGGGATGCTGCTGCTGTTATTATATTAGTATTGTTATCATTATTATTATTATCATGCTTGGGATGGTAATATTGTTGTGGGTGACATTTTCTTATTTTTGAGAGCAGTGCATCAGAATTTCATTTTAATATACGCCATAGTGTACACAAGAAAATGACAATGATACTGAATTCAAGTCAGTTTCATTCAGACTTCCAGAGACTACATCATGGACATTTTATTGAAAAGCCTTGTAGAGTTGCAAAGATGAACAACATAAAGAGACATTATATCATCCTTAGTGGATATGTGAAAAGCTTTAAAAATGGTTTCAAACTCATATATAGATACAGAGGATTTTAAAGAGAAATATTACATTTAGGCTGAAATGTTTCATTTGAGGATTGGTGAGTAAACAATTCAAAAAATGCCATCTAAGATTGTTTCAATATATGATTACTGTGGCAAGATTATTATAGGCAGAAAGTTGGGAAGATTCAGCACCACCCACTATGAAGGAATGGTTGTTGAAATTGACAGAACTTGCTGAGATGGACAAACTGACCTTTTTGGCATATCAACAAGATTCCTGTTGCAGAAGTGACATGTTCCAAAAACCTAGGTATGGCTAAGGACAGTGGACAGATATAGTGCCTTGAGGATTAAAAAAATCACTGTCTTCCAAATACCTTTTAATTACTTCAAACAAAATCATTGGCCTATTGTATATGGAGAATATGCTTGGGTCATTTTCTTGGTGTGGCCTATTGGAAAATGTTGAGACTTAAATTTCCTCTGTCTCACATTTCTTTTGGTCGTAAGCTGCTCCTTCGTATTCAAGTCTGGTTTCAGAATGATAATGTAGCATTTGGGGATGAAGATGCAGCCCAGCAGACCAGCACTGGAGGCCAGGATGGAAAAAACCTGCACAGCCACCATGTATTTCCCTTTGGTGCTCAGGTAGGAGGGGACAAAACTCACCCAGACACTGCAGAAGACCAGCATGCTGAAGGTGATCAACTTGGCTTCATTGAAAGTCCCGGGCAGATTCCTGGCCAGGAAAGCCACCGTGAAGCAGATGGCAGCTAAGATACCCATGTAACTAAGGCTGATGTAGAACATGATGACAGACCCTTCGTTGCATTGCAGGATGATCCCACCAGGCTGGGAGTGAAGGTCAGAGTCAGGGAATGGGGGAGAAACTCCCAGCCAAATGAAGCAGATGATAATTTGAACAGCAGAACAAGAAAGGATGATGGAGCTGGCCAAGCTCTTCCCTAACCATCTCTTCAATTGGTTTCCTGGTTTTGTGGCCAGAAAAGCCAGCACCACTGTGATCGTTTTGGCCAGGAGAGAAGAAATTGCAACTGAGAAGACTATGCTGAACACCGTTTGTTGTAGAAGGCAGGTGACTTTCCTTGGTTGACCAATGAAGAAAAAAGAAGACAAGAAGCAAAGCAGGAGGGAGATCAGCAGGATGTAAGAGAGGTCCCGGTTGTTGGCTCTGACAATGGGAGTTTCTCGGTATTGAATGAATACGATTAAAATAAGGCCTGCGCTTAGGAACAAAATTAAGGCAAAAGAGACCAGAATGATACCAAGATATTCTTCATAAGAAAGGAAAGTTAGAATTTTGGGGATACATTGGGCTCGATCCTCATTTGGATATTGATCATCCAGGCATTTGGTGCATTTTTCTGTGTCTGAAAAACCCAAAAGGATTATTTGTTTTAACAATCTCCCAATTTACATTGTAAGAAGTAGCTTCTTAGGACAACAGTTGACATTTCCAAATGCATTTTTAACACTTTTTTTCTTCAGAGAAAATAAAAAAGAAGATACTTCAACGCAGAATGTTTGGGATACAATGAAGGCATACGCTAGAGGTTTGATAATAGATTATATAAGAAAAAAGAATATTAGGAAAAGGCAAGCTTCTAAGGCCTTGGAAGACGAGTATAAAAGTCTTGAAAAAGAATTGCAGAAAATGCCACAGAAAAAGGATATTAAATTGAAGCTGGATGTAATCAAACATAAAATGGAATTAATAGAGAAAGAACTGGCACAGAAAATCAGAAACTCTAAACAGAATTATTTTGAAGATGCAAATAAACCAGGTAGATGGCTAGCATATAAATTGAGAAAAGAGAAGGAATCAAGAAAAATATTGAAGTTAATAGATGAATAAGGCCAAGTTTGTTATGGGAATAAGGAGAAAAAAGAAATTATTCGAGATTTTTATGGGCAACTATATAAACAAGAGAATATTGATGAGGAAAAAGTCAAACAGTATTTACAGAAAGCTAATTTACCAAAGATATCTAAAGAGACTGAAGAAATGCTAGAAAGCAATATAACAATGATGGAACTAAATGAAGCATTTAAGAGACAAAATAATGGGAAAGCACCGGGTCCAGATGGGCTTCCAGCAGAATTCTATAAAACATTTCAAGAATCATTGAGCATCCCATTGCTAGAAGTTATGAATGAAGTTATGTTAAAAAAGATGATACCCAAAACATGGTCAGAGGCTTATATTACACTTATACCGAAAGAAGAGACTGACCCACTGCAAATTAAGAATTATATTTCTTTATTGAATGAAGACTATAAAATCTTTGCTTCAACTTTAGCAGAAAGACTTAAAAAATATTTAAATAATTTTATTCACCCAGATCAAAATGGATTTCTGCCAAAGAGACAAATCAGAGACAATATGAGAGTAATCTTGGACACTTTGGAATACTATGAGGCTCATCCTGAAAAGCAAATGGCTTTCATATTCCTAGATGCTCAAAAGGCATTTGACAACGTGAACTGGAGATTTATGTTATTACTATTGGAGCAGATGGGTTTTGCTAAAAAATTTATTCAAGCAATAGAAGCCATATATAATAAACAGACAGCAAGGGTAATGATGGAGGGGGAACTTACAGATTTTATTAATATAAGGAAAGGCACAAGACAAGGATGTCCCCTATCTCCTTTGCTATTTGTGTTGACCTTGGAAGTGTTGAATAGAAATATTAGGGATGATAAAAGCATAAAAGGAATGAAAATTAAGAAGGAAGAATTTAAGCTACAAGCTTTTGCTGATGATTTAGCTTTTATTCTGGAAGACCCGCTAGAAACAGCTCCAAAGTTATTGGAAAAGATAGAGACATATGGAGAGGTGGCTGGTTTGAAAATAAATAAAGATAAAACAAAGATTTTGACAAAGAACATGCTATTGAGACAGAGAGAAGACCTGGCAGATCTTTTGAAAATTCAAGTTACAAACAAGGTTAAGTATCTGGGGATATATTTGACAACAAGATGTAGCACATTAAAGGAGAATAATTTTTTAAACTTAAACAACAGATAACTACAGATTTGAAGAAGTGGGAAAACTTGCAATTGTTATTAATAGGGAGAATTTCAACAATTAAGATGAATATTTTACCTAGAATTTTTTTTTGTTTCAAACAATACCAATTAGGCTTGGAAAAGACTATTTTGAAGATTTAAATAAAATTATGTTGAAGTTTATATGGCAAGGTAAAAAAGCGAGAATAAAGCTAAAGCTTTTGCAAGATGCTAGAATTAGAGGAGGTTTTGGCCTGCCTAATTGGGAATTGTATTATCAAGCTGCAAGTTTGATGTGGGTCAAAGAATGGATAACATTAAGGAAACATAGGTTGTTGACATTAGAAGGGCATGATTTGCTGTTGGGCTGGCATGCTTTTTTATGGTATAAGGGAACTAAAACACAGGGTTATTTTAGAATACATTATGTACGGGAGTCTTTGTGGTTAAATTGGGAGAAGATAAAAAGACAATGTTATTTGAAAATTCCAGTTTGGTTATCGACTATTGAAGCATTTTCCTATCCTATAATTTACAAGAAGGAACAAACAGTTAGATATGGGGAACTTTTGGATGAAAAGGGTGAACTTAAATCGATCCAAAACTTAGAGGAACAAGGTATAAGGATGAATTGGTTTTCATATGCACAAATACATTCAAGGTATGATGAAGATTTTAAAACGGAGGGATTCTATGATAAGCAGACTGATTTAGATAAGATCCTGATGGGTACTGATGAGAAGGTGATTAAAAAATTACATGGTTATTTACTGGGAATGAAATTAGAGGAAGAACAAGTCAAAGAAACTATGATTGTTTGGGGGAAGAATTTTGGATATGGGATTGATCTAGAGAAATGGCAAAAATTGTGGTCTCAAAATTATAAAATGACAATGTCAACAGCATATAAAGAAAACTTGTATAAGATGTTTTACAGGTGGCACTTTCCTCCGACAAGAATAGCAAGAATGTTTAAGAACAAATCTGAAAAATGCTGGAAATGTCATCAGATACCCGGCTCGTATTACCATATGTGGTGGACTTGTGAGGATGCTAGAAAATATTGGACTAAAATTCGCATGTGGTTGGAAAAAATGACAAAGAAACATATAGACTTGAAACCAGAGATCTTCTTATTGGGAATTTTACCTGATATATATAGTAAAGATTTGAAATACCTGATTGTAAATGTATTAACAGTGGCCAGGATTGTATTTGCTAAAAATTGGAAGAATGAGAAAATACCATTACAGGAAGAAATTTTAGGAAAATATTGGAATGTGCTGAGATGAGCAGATTGACATTTGAAATTAGAGAGCAAGAGGATAAACAATTTTATGAAATTTGGGATCTTTTTTATAAATGGCTAAATGATAAAATACGATAATAGAATATTTAGAATGCTAGATAGTAAGAAATATCTTTATTTGCTATTTTGCTATTATTTTGTTATTTGATATTATATTTATAAAGGGTTTTTTAGGATTGATTTGGTATGATTATATGATTTGTTGAATAATCTGGTTAAAGTATTGTTAGCTCGTAAAGCATGAATGATTAAAAGTATAGTCAAAAATTTCTTTTTTTTTTTTTAGTGATATTAGGATATATAAGTTTGGATTGATAATATGAGTTGTTATGTAACATAATTGTAACTGGGACTACAGAATGAATGCACAAAAATGATGAACCAACTGACACACTGGATGTACAATTAAAATTAATAAAATATTTTTTCAAAAAAAAAAAAAATTCAAGCAAAACAAAACCAGACCCCAAAGAGTTAACTGCTCTGTTTTCACAGTCCTTGGCAGTCTTCCTGGAATCTGTCTGGCTAGTCTGAATTGTCCATAAATCACAACGGCCGCTTCAAACATATTCTTTCGAATCCAAAAAGCACTTTGCTTCGAGAGATGGAGAGGCGTTAGCACACTCCTTATATATCCCCTGAAGGGGCGTGTCAGTCTTTTTAATTAATCATTGGCTTGACATCTCTTTTCTAATTGAGATTGACATCTCAATTTTCTCCTAGTCCTAGCATCAAGCCAGCATCCAGCAGTTTCATCCTCATTTGAAGCCTCTGGCACATTTTCCTGATTAACAGTTAACACCTGAAGTGCAATCAGGGAGGGAGTTCCAGAAGAGGAAGACGCCTCTGAAACTTCTAATAAATCAGGCTCATCTCTCAGATTCAACTCCTCCTCCTCCCCCAGACTCCTCTCAACGTCGCTCAATAATGCAGGCTTGAATCTCAATGCCAGATCTTCTTCATCATTCGAGCCTACATCTGCTGACGGACCAGGTTCAAACCTCGGAGGCACAACAGATATATACGTGCTTAAATGGAAATGTGATAATGTGGAACTATGCTGTATAAAATAATGTTTATTTGCCTTGTTAAAACCTATAAGTAACTTTTAGAAAGGAGGTTTTATGTTTTTATGTCTTATGTTTTGTTTGTCTTTAAAAAATTAATAAAATTTGTTTTTTAAAAAAAGATGTGAAAATAATATATTGAAAGTTTCCCCAAAACCCTTCTCCCAGGAACCCAGGCTGAATGTCCAATCCACATTCCACATAGTGTCATGTGGAACACATCTTCAGGTATTTTCGTCCACCTGGAGTTCTAGGACAACTCCATTCAGCAGTGCAATAATACATGAGAGCAAACCTCCCTTTTAGTTCACATGGACATTCATCACCCCAGCTCACTTCCCAAACCCAAACATCATGCCCCCTCTCATTTCTATGGCAGCCCATGCTGGAGATCCAGCTGACAATCTATGTGTCAGGGCTCCAACAATCCACCTCCATTCAAATCATGAGTCTCTAGCTGCATCTCTCAGAGTTAAAACAAATGATTTATTAGGAGTGAACATGTCGGCATTACCTGGGCGCAGCCAACTCTGAGACACATCATTCATCTCTCACCCTTGATCCTGGGTCTTCCCTCAACCCTTGGATGTATATTCTCCAATGGGACACATCCATAGCCAAGAGTCATCAATCATGCTCTCCAGTAATAATCTTGTGTGCCAGAAACTTCGGCCGCCTAGCAATTATCTATGAAAATATTTAAGGTATGCATTACTCTCACACACACATTCCCTTTCTGCTGACAACTCTAAAAGACAAGATAAATATTTTTGAGTTGACATTATGTCTTTGAATATGGCCTCTTGTCTCCAGGAACTGCTGGGGAAGGTCACCCAGATCTATGGAGTTTGCAGCCACTCTAGATTGGTGGCACTTAGCTCTCTATTATCCCTCTCATCTTTCCTATTACCTATTTCCTTATCTTCTTATGGCTATAACTTTTTTGCTTGTATCTTGTGATTTATGTTGATTGCCTTTATCCTAATATGATTTATGTTGATTGCTTTATTTTGTATCCTATGACTACCACTGAGTGTTGTACCTTATGATTTATGATGATTGTATCTTATGATAATGAATGGTTATAAACGGTCCAGGTCATATACGTTTTACACTCCAAAGAATATCCAATTACAAAGTCTTCTTACCGGTTGCCTTTGTCATTTCCAATAAACAAAAATATCAATGTATAAGCACAGCATAAATACAACAGAGAACCTCCGAGAGCAACAGAATGTCAGAGAAACAGAATGTCAGAAGACATAATATTAGAGAGAGAGAAGGTCAGGAGAGAGAATGTCAGAGAGACAGAATGTCAGAGAGAGCAAGCTATGATCTCTAGCTCCCTCTTATAGTAATTTGCAATATAATCAACCAATTGGAATATTGTATAAATCAATACTATTGGTTGGCTTATATATTGCCAACCCAACTAATTGGTGGACAGATTCCTAACAAGTGATATGAAATATAAATAAATAAACCTCCCAATTGAACATGCTCTATATGGACTACCATTGAAAATTATCCAGAAGCTTCAGCTGGAGCAAAATGAGGTTGCATGAGCCATGCTAGGTGCCCAAAGAGGGGCACAAATAACACCTTTGCTCTGTGAAGTAGACTGGGTGTGGGTGCCAGTTTGTTTCCTGGTCCAATTCATCATGTTGGCTATCACCTATACAGGCCCACCTGATTAAAAGTTGGCTATGTAGCCTTGTGTACAGGAAGCAGAGATGTGCAAACCAGTGTCTGCATTTCCTGAATTGGATGTGGAGAGCATATCTTTCTCCTTCTGTGCTAGCCACTTCTTACAGAGGCACAATTGGGAGCATTTTAACAAACTACATCACTGTTTGGTTTGGTGGCAGGAGTACCTCAGATAGAAAGTTCCTACAGAGAGTGATAAGGACAGCCAAGATTACAGGAAGCTTGCTTCCTGTCATTCAGGATACTGCTTTTCAGTGCTATGTGCTTAGAGTTCAAAGTGTCAACTCATAAAATATTTCTATGGTCGTTTTAGAATTGCCAACAGAAAGGGAGCAGGGGAAAGGGGCTTGAAAGAGCAGAGTGGCAGCTTGGAAATCGAAAGTGCATTCTATACATAGTTTTTCAGAGATAGTAACTAGGTGACTGAAGTTTCTGCTGTGCAAAAATCTAACTGAAGAACATGATTCATGACTCTTGGCTATGGATGTGTCTCACTGGAGAATATGAATTCTAATTCACCCAGGGGTGGGGGTGGGGGAAAACCAGTGTCAAGAGTGACAATGAATTATGTGTCTCAGAGCTGGCTACACCCAGGCAGTGGCAGACATGTTAATAAATCCTTTGAAGTTTTGGAAGTTTGGCTCGAGACTCATGATTTAATTGGGCTAACTGCCAGAATCTTGACACAAAGGATTGTTAGATATCCCACACACCCACTTCACGGTCTGTTTCTATTGCTCCCCTCTGGGAGGAGGTTTCAAAGTATTTCTAGCAGGACTGCCCGACTCTGTAACAGCTTTGTTCCCAATGCCATCCATCAGATAATCTCACAAGATCATTTTTTTCACCAAGTACATGAATACATCCAAATTAGACTGTGTTGTTCCTCTGTGTCATATAATATATATGGGTATTGCATAATTTTGTGTTTGTTTTTTCATGTTTATGTAGTATATATTGGAGGTGGTGACGCTTTATGCAACAAAATTTCATTTGAATGTATGTACATTCAAAGTGGCAATAAAGTTATTCTAAGTCTAGGTATACAACCATGGGGTGGGCAGGCTCAATCACACACACACACACACACACACACACACACTTGTATTAACAATTGATGTGCCCCAGATGTTATCCCTGATAGCAAAACAAAGATTGTGGATCCCACTTCTGAATCAAATGCAGGATACCGAAAACTAATAACCATGGCTCTCTTTGGTTATTATTTATTTACTGTGCACAGGAGGGATTTCTCTCCCAAAAATAGTTGAAGGAAATCTTACAGACAAAATGATGCATTATACATTTCAGGAAAAGGAAGACAAATGTATGATTATACATATACCCATTTAATTAATTAAGCATGAATAGTCATAATTAGCAAGTATCTGGTTATTTTCCTGCCCATCTATAGTTACTATCTTCAAGAAAGAGTTATAACCTAAATTTATTTATTTATTTATTTTATTTTGTCAAATGATTATAAGATAACCGATATAAGTATAAACATAGTTATGAATACATGAAATTAAAGAAAAATTAAAAAAACAATAGGACGGGGATGGTAGGCACATTGGTGCACTTATGCATGTTCCCTACAGACCTCTTAGGAAAGGGGTGAGGTCAATAGTAGACAGTCTAAGGTTAAAGTTTTTGGGTTTGGGGAAGAAACCACAGAGTCAGGAAGAGTATTCCAGACATTGACCACTCTGTTGCTGAAGTCGTATTTCCTGCAATCAAATTTGGTGCGGTTTATCTTGAGTTTGTATCTATTGTGTGCTCTCGTATTGTTATGGTTGAAGTGGAAGTATTCATTGACAGGTAGGACATTGCAATATATAATTTTATGTACTATACTTAGATTGGACAGAAGGCGGCGTAGTAAAAGTAAAGAGGTAAGTTGGGTTGCTGTTTTGATAAAACATGAGAAAAGAGGGTTGCCCCATGCATTCCTATCATATTTCTAGCTTTTTAAATTAGCCTTCCAAGAATTTGTTTTATTCACAATCTTATCTTCCAGCTGACTTATTTATTTGAAACAAAACCATTGGCATCCTCATCTAAGGAGAACAGCTTGGATGATTTCCTAAGTTTGATCCGTTGGGACATATTGAGATTCAAAAAATTTGTGTCACATTTCTATTTTACTTTTGGTTGTAAGCTGCACCTTTGTATTCAGGTCTGGCCTCAGAATGATAATGTAGCACTTGGGGAAGAAAATGCAGCCCAGCAGCCCAGCATTGGAGGCCAAGATGGAGAAGACCTGCACAGCCACCATGTATTTCCCTTTGGTACTCAGGTAGGTGGGCACAAAAGTCACCCAGACACTGCAGAAGACCAGCATGCTGAAGGTGATCAGCTTGGCTTCATTGAAGGTCCCAGGCAGATTCCTGGCCAGGAAAGCCACTGTGAAGCAGATGGCAGCCAGGAAGCCCAGGTAGCTGAGGGTGATGTAGAACATGACAACATAGCCTTCATTGCATTGCAGGATGATCTCTCCATGTTGGGAGTAAAGGTCAGAGTCAGGGAATGGGGGAGAAATTCCCAGCCACATGGAGCAGATGATAATTTCAACAACAGAACAAGAAAGGATGATGGAGTTGGCCAAGCTCTTACCCAACCATTTCTTCATTTGGTTTCCTGGCTTTGTGGCCAGAAAAGCCAGCACTACAGTGATTGTAGAAATAGCAACTGAGAAGACAATGCTGAACACTGTTTGTCGGAGAAGACAGGTGGCTTTACTTGGCTGACCAATGAAGAGAAAAGAAGACAAGAAGCAAAGCAGGAGAGAAACCAGGAAGATGTAAGAGAGATCTCGGTTGTTGGCTTTCACAACAGGAGTTTCTCGATATTTAAGAAATATGGCCAAAATAAAACCTGTTATTAGGAACAAGAGTAGGGCAAAGGAGACTAGGATGATACCCAGATGTTCTTTATAAGACAGAAAAGTTATAACTTTTGGGATACATTGAACTCGGTCCTCATTTGGATATTTATCAGTTGGACACTTGGTGCATTTTTCTGTATCTAAGAAAAACAAAAAGCAATATTTTTTTAAAATTATGTACTTTTACCTTTGGGAAAAAAAAAATTCTTTGGACATCAGATGATACCAGGAGCATTTTCCATAATATATTTCTTAACATTTCCATAGGATTTCATTGACATTCCATGTTATCTGCAGAATTTTCATATGAACCCCTTAAAGGTAAATAATGAATCAGTTAATCTTTCTAGGTACACTTTCTGGGTTCTGCCAGATGGCATTTCTTAATATATTGGACTCAGAGGGTGCCTATCTTGTGGAATCTACCAAAGAAAACTAGTCCTGCATGGAATATATACTGGGAGCAGTTGTGATACTGGTGTATTCAGGTGCACCTATTAATGTCCATGCCATCTCATCATGGAGCAGGATTACGTTCTTAGTGATCCTCAAGGGGAGGCACAGGTAGACAGTGTTGCAATAATTCTTCCAGAAGGTAGATCTAAAACAATTCCTGAAGTTTCAAAGAACTCAGATGTTCCTAGAAAGGCAAATATGGAAGGAAACATCCAAACTAAAAAACATAAGAGATTTTTTTGCTCTCTGACAGAAGTAAAGTTTGGCTGGTCTGCCACACTCTCCTATCTTGATCCAGCTCCTACTTTGAGGTTTGTTTGTTTGTTGTTTGCTATTCTTTTTCTTAGATAAGAAATTGTGCTATTTGAAAATAAACAAGAAAACAATTGAGCTTCAATGCTCAATTCACTTTTTATCATTGACTTTCATTAAAGTGCTCTGGCTACATCAAGTTTCACAAATCAATCCTTTTATGTGTGGTCACTTACCTTCCTGAGTGGAGATGGTCCCCTCTGGACAAGGAATGCAGTCGTAGCAGCAAAATGGCTCTCCTTCTTGAGCCCGTTTGACAAACCCAGGATGACATTTTTCCACACATTTGGACTGAGGCAGAGACTAAGCAGAAAAACAAGATATGCCAAGCAAAAAAACAAAAAGAGTCAGGACTAACCATCCATGGAAAGATAGGCAATCTACTGAAATCTGTCGACCTTCTTAAAAGGAGCAGAAGTCCTACTGCTCTTTTGCAGTTGGGTTAAAGAGAGACATGGATAACTCTGGGCAGGTTTAGGTTGCTTGAAGCCATCATAGACAATGGACCTGCCCTTTCAGGGTGACACTAGAACACTGGGCCATATCTATCAAAATAAAATTCAATGTAGAGAAAAGTAAAGTCCCACACTTAGGTAAGAAAAACCAAAAGTACCCATATAGACTGGGTGAAACCAGGCTCAATAGTAGTAACTGTGAGAGGGATCTTGGAGTCTTAGTGGACAACCAGCTAAATATGAGCCAGCAGCGTGGAGCAGCAGCAGCCAAAAAAAACTAATGCAATCCTAAGTTGCATTATCAGAGGTATACAATCGAGATCAAATGTGGTACTAATATCACTCTATAAAGCCTTAGTAAGGCCACATCCAGTTTTGGTCACCACATTATAAAAAAAGATGTTGAGATTCTAGAAAAAGTGCAGAGAAAAGCAACCAGGATGATTAGTGGACTGGAGACTAAAACATATGAAGAACGGTTACAGGAATTGGACCTGGCTGACTAGTGAAGAGAAGGACCAAGGGAGACATGATAGTGGTCTTCCAATATTTGAGGGGCTGCCACGGAGAGAAAGGGGTCAAGTTATTGTCTAAAGCACCTGGAGACAAGGAATAATGGATGGAAATTGAACAAGGAGAGATTTAACCTGGAAATAAGGAGAAACTTTCTGACAGGGAGAACAATCAACCCATGCAGCAGCTTTGCCTTCAGAAGTTGTGGGAGCATCATTCCTTGTGACTTTAAAGAAATGGTGTAGGGTCTCCCGCTTCGGTGGGGGTTGGACTAGATGACCTATAAGGTCCCTTCCAACTTTGATTATTTTACTTTCCCTAATCAGGACAAGATGAAGCTTATTTCTCACTAGGACCAACAGATCTCTAACCAGTCATGATTATATTTGATCTGAATTAACCCAAGCCTTAACTCAAGCATTAGTTAAGTACCAGTTAGGCATACTATAGCCAGCACTGGTGGTTTCTGAACAGTTTGATGGAAATATTAAATTATAGAAGACATACAAAAGAACAACAAGAAAGATCTAAAGAACAGTCACAGAATATCCAATGATGGAGAAGACTGAATCAATTTAAAAGAGTGTTCCTGTAGAAGATGGCCAGACTTAGTCCAAGAGGCGTCAAGGATGCCATTAGTCTCAAGTCCCTTCATGTTCACAAAAGATCTAAGTTCAGCCAACTAAGTTCAGCAATCTTTAACCTACCTTATTGAGCAAATTTAACTGTGACAGAGCATCTTGGTTAATAATAAGTCTTTGTCTTTCAAAACTCCCCAGATGCTCCAGGAAGCAATCCTTCTCAGGAAAAATCAGGAAGCCCACAATTGCCAGATCTGCTGCTACATCTCCATTTTGGTCCAAGTACAGTTTCTGCCATGAAATATTGCAAAACTCGTTCTTTTCCAGGAATGGATGAAACTACAATGGAAACATGCAGGAATTTTACAAGTAGAAACCTCAATTTCTTGCCCCACATGGTCTGTTTACATATGAATATTTCTTTCAGAGACTAGCTTGCAAATATTCTATCTTGCAAATATGTTTAATTCTGTGAAAAAGTATTACCACTGCCTTCATAAGGAAATACAAAGGTTTCAGCAAAATTTGCCAATCAGGTATTGCCAATTTATATCTTGAAAAGCTATAATTGACATATTTGGTCAATTATAGAGAACATTGCTTCTGCCTCTCTTATCTAATCATCCCTAGGTAGCATCACTTGGTTTGGTCCAAAAGCCATTCTCATATATCATTAAAAGGTAAAGGTTTCCCTCGCACATACACACTAGTCGTTTCTGGCTCTAGGGGGCAGTGCTCATCTTCGTTACAAAGCCGAAGAACCAGCGCTGTCCGAAAATGTCTCTGTGGTCATGTGGACAGCATGACTAAATGCTGAAGGTGCATGGAACACTGTTAGCTTCCCACCAAAGTGGTCCCGATTTTTCTACTTGCATTTTTTACATGCTTTCGAACTGCTAGGTTGGCAGAAGCTGGGACAAGTAATGGGAGCTCAGTCCATTATGTGGTACTAGGGATTCAAACCGCCACATTGCTGACCTTTCTGGTCAACAAGCTCAGCATCTTAGTCACTGAGCCACATATCATTACACTTCCTAAATAGATTATGGGAATGCTGGTGATATAACTTGATTTCAGCAAAGTATTGACAAACAATTTTGTATAATGAATATTAGGAAGCTAATTAAGTAAGGATTGGGAGGTATGATAACTAAGGATAAAACTGACTAAAAAAGTGCACTCAAATAATGTATAATCTTTTAAAATGTTTCTCATAAAAGTATGCAATTATGAATGCCAATATGTGCTTGGGCATCCATTTTTCGACATTCTTTTTAATACAGTGGATTTTTCTTTGAAAAATTATCCTCCAAGCAATTACATTGACCAGATCTGTGGGACTTTGATAGCATAGCTAGATTGAGATGGTTCCCATCCTTCTCCTTTAGGTTCCTTCTCAAAAGGAACTAAAAATAATGGATCCATGTCAGAACCCCATACCTGCCATGGCTGCAGCCTTGTAGACCCCACTCTCTCTTTGGCCTCTTCCCTTCTTTTCCTGGATCTGGATAAATATGCAGCATTCAAGGCATGGACCAGAGTCTTAACGAAACTATAATAATGTTCTGAATTTGTGATCTGGATGCTGTTCTTTTTCTCTTGGCTCTCCAGTGGCACTTTCTGGGTGCATCTCTTCCGTCCTTTGACAGAAGAGATGTGTTTTGAAAAAGAACAGCGAAAAGACTGATCTTCAAACTCGGCTTCTAGATAGAAATAGGGTTCAAAGGCATCATCATTTGGTCTTTCTTTTTTCAAGTAAACAAAATTCCAAAGGCTATGGATGTATTTGAGAAGTTTGTGCTTTTCTTTAATATGAATTCCCAAACTTGTGGTGATCCAGATTTTGCCTTCTATGGGTCCTGGCAAATTCATAAGCGTCAAATGGAAAGGAAGAATTCGGTCCAAAAGGAAATCATATTCTATGAAATGAACAAAGATGTTGACTTCTTTCCACTTAGAGAGGGCATCCTTGAGGATTGTTGTATGTCCAGTCATTGGGAAGGATTGTGATATAACAATGCAAATTCCATTCCTGACAAGCAAAGGAGTAAAAGTCCTCATGAAATTCTCTCCATTCTCTGTGTCTGAAGCAAAGAGGCCAATCAAGGTCCATCCAAAATGGAGGAACACTTGCACAATTCCTGGATACTGGATCCCTTCTTTGGGGAACATCTGGTGAAAAAAGGGGAATTGGCTTTTATCACTCAGAGCCACTGAAGAAATTTTATCACTGATCTGAAAAATAATGAAGAATGCTGTGTTATATTTGGGATTAGCTTTTAATAAATCCCACTTTGTTTTTTTAATGAATGCATTTGGATAGTTTGTTGATTAACCATTCTTTAAATATTAAACACAGAATATTAACAAGTTTGTATATAAAAATGGACTACAAGAAATAAATTAATCAAAGAAGAACAACAAATGTATGTCTGTATCAATACTGCAGCTTACCACAATTAGACTCACATGTACAAATGTCAACTGAAAGGAAACACATGAAGAATGGTTACAGGAACTGGGTATGGCTAGTCAAGTGAAGAGAAGGACCAGGGGAGACAGGATAGCAGTCTTTTAATATCTGAGAGGCTGCCACAGAGAGGAAAGGGTCAAGCTATTTTCTAAAGCACCTGTAGGCCAGACAAAGAATTGTGGGAGCACCATCACTTGAGCCTTTCAAGAAGAGACTGGACTACCATTTGTCAGAAATGGTGTAGGGTCTCCTTCTTGGGTGGGGGGGGGTTGGACAAGATGACCTGCAAGGTCCCTTCCAATTCTGATTACCTATAAACTAATCTGTAAATTTGTTCCCATAAAGGGTCATGTTATATGTACTTTTTGAGGTTTGCTATGTTTTTCTTTGCTTCAATATCCCAGGTAATTTGTGCAGCAAACTTTTTGCCTGCTTCTACAGTTATAAAAGAAACAAGGAGACCACAGCTCCTAATATAATTTGTCAGTGGTACAATCCAAGAGATTGTTAATTGAAAATGTTCTTTGTTCTTGTTCTGTACGGACATTAACATACTTGGAAGCGCCACGCTGTGATTGGCCAAAGTGCACGGCGATCTCATTGGCCAAGCAGGCCACGCTGATTGGCCCGTAACGAATCTCCCGCGATTGGTGGAAACTAATCGCGGGAGATTCAAAGCGGTGCCATTGGCCATGGCCACCACGGCCGCCATGGCTAGAGAATAAAAGCCGCGGCTGTTCCCTTTAAACCCTAAGCCGATCTAGAAACCTAATAAAGAGCTGAAACCAAGTCACTGGCTCTGAGTCTCCTTTTCCACGATGGACACGACACTGGCAAGGAGGATGGGATCCCAAAACTAACACCATCAAGCACGTGTCCTGAGGAAACAAGACCAACAAGATGGCCAGCATCGCACCACCCACACCCTTCAACCCCGCTACCGAGGACTGGGAATCATACACAGACCGATTCCTAATGTTCCTTGAAAGTAGCAACTTGAAGGATGCAACCGGGCAGAAGAAAAGAGCCGTCTTCCTAACACACTGCGGGCCTGCAGTGTTCAAGATGGCTAAAGCCCTCGCGAAACCTGGAGATGTGAAGGAGATGGACTGGGCCAACCTTGAGCCGTTGCTCCGAAACCACTATGCCCCCGCCGTGCCCACCCTCATCAGGCAGCATGATTTCTACCGGTGGGACCAGAGATCGGGTGAGAGCATCAGCGACTTTGTGGCTGATCTGCGGATTCTAGGGGGCATGTGTGGGTTCTCGGACATGGACGAGGCTTTGCGGGACCGTGTCGTGCTCAGACTCAGAGACCCAGTCCTACAAAGCCGACTAATCGCAAAAGGCAACATTGCCCTCACCGACGCCCTCACTGAAGCCACCGCAGCTGAGGCAACCCGGAAATCGGCGAACCGAATGCGGAGGCCGGACACCGGGGAACGCACAGCAACCACCGAGATGGGCCGGGCGACCGAGGCTCACCCAGAAGCAAGCCATTGGGAGACCACCACCCACCATGGCAACTTCCACTCCGCCTCAGACACCACGGACGAGGAAGAAGAAATACATCGGCTCCAGTCGGGATGAGATCGGCACGATCGGTGAAGTCGTAAGTCAGGGACCACTTGTTTCAGTTGTGGAGGTGACCACTCTCGAATGAAGTGTCAGTTTTTTGATGCGATTTGCCGGCACTGTGATAAGAAAGGTCACATCGCCAGAGTCTGCTGACTGAAAAGAGCCTACAGTCCCCATCGGTGAGACCACAGCAACCGGAGACGAGACGGCACCCCCCCAGGACCAGAAACCGCCAAGCCGAAAATCGCTGGAACTGAGACGGACGGAACCGACGAAGCGGCGAAACCCGGCAGAAAGAGGAAACCCGCCAGACGGTCGTCATCGGCCACTCATCCACCACAGACGCCCGGAAGGTGTACGTAGAAGTGGGCATCGAAGGCGAAACATGCAAAATGGAGGTGGACTCCAGATCCTACCTCTCCATGGTTGCCTGGTGAGAAATCAAGTGGTTGGTGCCAGAAATCCACAAAAGGAGGATGGAAAACCAGAAACTCATCCTCAGAGACTACCAGGGGAACCGCATCCCGGTAGTCAGAACCGGACACTTTGAGGTAACCTTCAAGGGCCACTCAGCAATGCTTCCCCTGACGATCATGGACCGAGACCTCCCCAGCCTTTTGGGACTACAGTGGTTCTCACCACTCGGGATCGAGGTTACGGGCGTCAACCACGTCGCAGATGCTGACTGGGAGGGGCAACTGGCTTGGGACTTCCAGGAAGTGATCGACGGCACCCTAGGCAAGTACCGAGGGCCCCCTATTTCGTTCAGCCTAGACCCCAGCATTCCCCCAATACGCCTAAAACCACGGCGGGTACCTTTTGCACTCCGGCCCAAAATCGACAAGCAAATTGACAAGCTCGTCAAACAAGGGGTCCTACAACCAATCGACCACGCCCATTGGGAGACCCCCATAGTCACCCCAGTCAAGCCCAATGGGTCGGTGAGAATCTGTGGGGACTATAAGGCCACCCTAAATTGTGCTTTGCAACAAAGCGCCTACCCCGTCCCAGTAGTGCAGCACCTCCTACACTCACTGAGGGGGGCAAGGTCTTTGCGAAGCTCGACCTGGCGCAAACCTATCAACAGTTGCTGGTCGATGCAGAAACCGCCGAGGTGCAGACCATAGTCACCCACCGGGGAGCATTTCACTGAAACAGACTCCAGTTTGAAGTCAGCGTGGCTCCGGGAATTTTCCAGAACCTCATGGAGAGACTCTTGCAAGGAATTAAGGAGGTGGTGCCCTACTTCGACACGTACTAGTGTCAGCGGCCAACCAACAAGAACTAGAGGGTCATCTAAGGGAGGTACTAACCAAATTCAAAGAGGCCAGGCTAAAGGTGAAAAAAGAGAAATGCCAGCTGTACACAGAATGGGTTGAATTCCTGGGATACCTCCTAGACCAACACGGCATCCACCCAACTGCAGAAAAAATCAGAGCCATTAAAGAAGCCCCAACACCACAGAATAAAACAGAACTGCAGGCATTTCTGGGACTGCTTAATTTTTATAATGTCTTCCTGCCCCAAAAGGCAACCGCGGTGGAGCCTTTGCATAGCCTTTTGGACAAGGCGGCCACATGGACTTGGGGGAAACGACGCCATGGTCCATTTTGTGCAGGGTCTGTTTTACAAAATGAACTATTCGCTCAGACCTACCATTGGCTGCAGGGTGAGCTGGCGATGTTAAAGCATGGCAGATGCCCCAATCTGCCAAGTATTGTTCGAATGGCAGGGCAGTGAATTGGGGGCCATTATCTGAGACGAGGACATCAGGAAGTCCGTGGGTAGCGAATATTTTATTCCGTTTTTTAGTGACTGCGTCTGTGGTGGTGCTTTCCATTTTTTGGACTTCAAGCCAGTTTGAATAGGCATCCACCGTTAAGAGGAAAGTGTGTCCTCTTGTGGGTCCCGCAAAATCGATGTGGATACAGGACCAAGGACCTTGAGGCGTTTCCCACTGAGTTGGGGGAATCTTTGGAGGAGCGGAGCGAGTCTCCTGGCATTTACTGCATTTTGCTACCCAAGTTTCTATTTGTCTATCTAAACCAGGCCACTGTGCATAACTACTGGCCAGTGCCTTCATCCGCATGATGCCTGGATGTCCCTCATGCAGCATTTTCAATACCCTATATTGTAGCTTCTCTGGGACTATGATTCTGTCTCCCCATACTATGCAACCTTTCTGGGAGAACAGTTCTGTTTGACGATTCTTAAATGGCCTGACTGTGTCATCGGTTGCACTGACCAGCCAACCGCGTTCTATCCAGCTGAGGACTCGTGCCAAAACAGGGTCCTTTTTTGTCTCGAAGGCTATGTCTCGAGCGGTTAATGGCAGCGATTTGAGGGTTTCGATTTGTAGTACGGTTATGGTTGGAGCAGGGTCCTCTATAATGTCTGGTAGTGGCGAGCGGCTCAAAGCATCAGTGTGGGGAATGGTTTTCCCCGGGCGATGTTGCAATCGGTAATCGTAGGCGGCTAAAAATTCTGACCAACGTGTCATTCTTGGTGATAATATATGGGGAGTTTGTTTGTTTCCCGCCAAAATCCCAAGTAGCGGCTTCTGGTCTGTAAGTATGGTAAAGGGTCTCCCATATACATATTCATGGAAGCATTTAATGGCGGATACAATAGCGAGAGCCGCTTTATCAAGTTGACTATAGTTCCTTTCAGTTTTAGACAAAGTTCTCAAAAAGAATGCAATGGGTGCTTCATTTCCATTTGGGAGGACATGACTTAAGATGGCTCCTACTCCAAATGGTGAGGCATCACAGGTAACCGTCAAAGGGAGAGTCTCGTTGTATTGCATTAATATGGCATCGGAGGTTAAAAGGTCTTTTATCTCTTTGAACGCTTTCTCTTCACGCTGTCCCCAAACCAAGGAACTTTTTTATCGAGAAGTCTATGTAGGGGTTCGGCTACGGTTGCCTTCTGGGGCAAGAAAATGTTATAAAAGTTAATGAGTCCCAGGAAGGCTTGAAGGTCTGTCTTATTCCTAGGTCTCGGGGCTTTTTTGATTGCGGTTAGTTTTTTTTCAGTGGGGTGGATTCCCTGTCTGTCGAGAAGGTATCCCAGGAACTCCACTCTCTCCGTACAAAGTTGACACTTGTTTCATTTTACCTTAAGACCTGCGTCTTTGAATTTCTGCAGGACTTTTCTGAGTCATTGTACTAATAATTCTTTAGTGGGGCAGCTATTAGGTTGTCATCAAAATAAGGCATGACGCCTTTTATGCCTTGTAATAGTCTCTCCATTAAACTTTGGAAAATGCCCGGTGCCACGCTTACTCCAAATTGGAGTCTATTGTACTTAAAAGCACCTCTATGTATAACTATTGTCTGGGCTTCTGCAGTTGCTGTGTCCACAGGGAGTTGCTGGTACGCCTGAGCTAAGTCCAATTTCGCAAATACAGGGAATGAAGAAGGTGTTGAACCACCGGTACTGGATAAGCGTTCTGTTGAAGATCATGATTTAGGGTGGCCCGATAGTCCCCGCAAATTCTTAACGAACCATCTGGCTTCATGGGCGTTACTAGCGGGGTTTCCCAACAGGCGTGGTCAATCGGTTCCAATATGCCCTGGGCTATCAGTTTATCTAGCTGCTCGTCGATTTTAGGTTTTAAGGCAAAAGGTACTCGACGGGGCTTAAGTCGAATGGGAGCTACATCGGGGCTGAGATTAAACGATATAGGGGTCCCCTTGTACTTGCCTAATGTTCCTGTGAACACGTCCTGGAATTCCTGGATGAGAGTCTCTTCCCTGTCTTCATTTCTGGTATGGTGTATGCCAGCTAGTTCAATTCCGAGTGGGGTGAACCACTGTAACCCTAACAAGCTGGGTCGGTCACGATCGACGACAGTCGGGGGAAGCGTTGCTGTGCGGTCCTTGAATGATACTTGACCATTGCTGGAACCGACAACTGGGATTCTGTTTCCCTGATAATCTTTCAGGATGATTCGCTGCGTGCTGAGGTCCTGACAGGAAATGGCAGGGATCAGTTGTTTGAGGGTTTTCCAGGATACATCGACAGGGATGATCCAAATCGACTTCCATCACACATGGTCGATTCTCAATAGTAAACTTCATGCGTATCTTCCTTGCATCGAACGATGAAGCGTGGCCGATGATAATGGTTTGGTGGGCTTCTTCGCATCTCGTTGAAAAGGCAGGTGCTTGGTTTCTGTAGTAGTAGTGTTTGTTCCATGGGTGGATCAGACGGTCCCGGTTCTCAGGAGATTTCCCTATCTCCCGACGGAGGTTGTTCTCCTTTCAGTTGGGACTGGACTCTCGTCTGCTTCTGCAGACCTTCGTGATGTGGCCTTTTTTCCTGCAGTTACGGCAGAGTGCATCGAGGAATTTGCAGTCCGATCGCGGGTGGTTTGCCCCGCAACCCACACACTGGCGCGGACGTCGCTGGTTCCTTTGATCTCGTTCTGAGAGAAGCCGGTTGACCTCCTCTTCATCACTGTCTGAGGATGACTCGAGGTCTTCATGGTGGGTAGTGGTAGCATGCTTCTCAGTGGCGAGTGGGACCTTGTCAGCGAGTTGGCGAAGCGGTGTGTTTGCTCGGCGCATTCGAGCGGCTGACTTCCTGGTTGCTTCTGCATCAGTAGCGTCGGCGATGACATCTGTAAGGCTGATGTCGCCTTTCACCATCAGCTTACTCTGCACGTGCGGTGCATTTAATCCCAGAACTATTTGGTCTCTTAGGGCTTCCTCTAAGTTTGCAAAACCACAAAGGCCTCCTAAGTTCCGGAGGTCAGCTACGAAATTGCTCTCGTCCTTCCATTAGTCCCTCTGGTAAAATTCGTGTCTTCGTATCAGTGTAGGTACTACAGGTGCGTAATGGGCCCTGAGGATTGGAGCGAGGGTGTCCCAATCCATGGTCTTCACTTCCGCCGGTTTTGCTAATGCTTTAGCCATTTTGAAAATGGTGGGGCCACAATGAGTCAGGAACACCGCTCGTTTCTTGCCAGACATAGCACATTTTAAATTGTTGGTCTCCAGGAACATCTGGAAGTGGTCTACATACGAGTCCCAGTTTTCGGTTGCTGGGTCGAATGGAGCGGGTGGTATGGCGCCGCTAATCATCTTGTCGTCTGTTGCATGTGCTCTTTCGCCACGTGCTCTGTCTTTGTCCAATATGTTCTAGTCAGCTCTATCATCTCTGAATCCCATCCTCATCGCCAGTGTTAAGTCCTGGGCATGGGCGCAAAGAATGGAGACGAGACATCAGATGGTGACTTCAACTCTTTATTTAACAAGAAAGAATGGAGCAAAAAACCTGGGCAGCAGTAGCTCTTTTATAGAGCTTGCTGCCATTAAACAACCAATGAACAGAGTCTATCGCTTTCACAAGCGTCCAATCAGGGGTTCCTGTTAACAGCCAATCAGATTGGCCATACCTGACCAATCACGACTGGCTATTCACGGGCCAATGAGAATTTCAGGATTACAAGCCTGCTGTAAGACGAAGCTGTTTAGGGTTGTACCGCTGCGATGTTTTAATCCATAATACTTATGGGAAGGGCAATCACCTCCAAGCCTTACTCTTGCGTCGCCCCTTCTGCTTCAGCTGCTTTTGCCTTCTAGCAGCTCTGTGCCACATGCGCACTGGGAACAGGCTTCCCTGGTCCTCTGCCTCGCTATTGCCAGACTCCAGAAGCTCCGAAGGCAGCACCCCATTCCAGATGGTCCTGACCCCATCCTTGCATTGGATGCAGGACCCTCGTCCAACTCCTCTCCAGACTCCCTGACTGGTCCCTGTTCTTCCCCACTGTCTGATTCCACTGCCATCTGCACTGGCTGCTGGCGAACCACAACAGATGTGCCTTGTCTAGAGGAATCTTTAAACAGATTCTACTTGTGCATCATCTGTGTGCTCTTTCCTGGGCTTAGGAGGTTTATCCATGAATTCCTGTTTCCTGTGGTGAATTCTCTGAGTGAAGGATGTGTTAAGTTTTGAGCATGGGCGAAAGAGAATGGAGACAAGTCTCTGAACAGTGAACTTCAGCTCTTTATTTACATGGTGACTGACTCAATTAATAGCAGTTAAAACCCGCCTTATATAGGCAAACCTTGTAACTTTTAACCAATACCGAGCTAGGAACGCTAGCTCTTAGAACCAATAGGAACTCTCTGTTAAGGGCCAATCGGATTCCCCGGAACGGGCCAATCCGGTCTGGCCGCTTAACAGCCAATCAGAAGTGCAGGGCCATTTCTCTAAATCTATCCCATATCCAAAATTCTTCCCCCAAGCAATCATTGTTTCTTTAACTTGTTCTTCCTCTAATTTAATTTCCAACAAATAACTATATAATTTTTTAATCACTTTTTCATCAGTACCTGTCAAAATCCTATCTAAGTCAGTCAATTTATCATAAAATCCTTCTATTTTAGAATCTTTAAGATACCTTGCATGTATTTGCACATATGAAAACCAATTCATCTTTATACCTTGTTCTTCTAAATTTTGCATCGTTTTAAGTTCACCCTTTTCATCCAATATTTCCTCATATCTTACTGTTTGTTCCTTCTTATAAGTTATAGGATACGAAAAAGCTTCAATAGTTGATAACCAAACTGGAATTTTCAAATAACATTGTTTCTTAATTTTCTCCCAATTCAACCATAACGATTCCCGTATATAATGCCTTCTGAAATAACCCTGTGATTTAGTTCCCTTATACCATTAAAAAGCATGCCAACCCAATAAAAATAATGACCTTCTAATGTCAACGATCTAGTCTTTCTTAACGTTATCCATTCTTTAACCCACATTAAGTTTGCAGCTTGATAATACAACTCCCAATTAGGAAGGCCAAATCCTCCTCTAATTCTAGCATCTTGTAAAAGTTTTAATTTTATTCTCGCTTTCTTGCCTTGCCATATATACTTCAACACAATTTTATTTAGTTCTTCGAAGTAATCCTTACTTAATCTAATTGATATTGTTTGAAACAAATATAAAATTCTGGGTAAAATATTCATCCTGATTGTTGAAATTCTACCCATCAATAACAATTGTAGGTTTTCCCATTTTTTCAGGTCGGATGCTATCTGCTGTTTAAGTTTAATATAGTTATTCTCTTTCAGTGCAGCACACTTAACGTCAAATATATCCCCAAATATTTAACTTTATTCGTAACTTGAATTTTCAATAAATCTGCCAGCTCTTCTCTTTGCCTTAATAACATGTTCTTTGTCAAAATCTTTGTTTTGTCTTTATTTATTTTTAAACCAGCCATCTCACCATACGTCTCTATCTTTTCCAATAGTTTAAAAGCTGTCTCTAAAGGGTCTTCCAAAATAAAGACCAAATCATCCGCAAAGGCTTGTAATTTGAATTCCTCCTTTTTGACTTTCATTCCTTTTATGTTTATATCCTCTCTAATATTTCTATTTAAGACTTCCAAGGTCAATACAAATAACAAAGGAGATAATGGGCATCCTTGTCTTGTACCTTTTTTAATATTAATAGAATCTGTGAATTCTCCATCTATCATTACTTTTGCCATTTGCTTATAATATACGGCTTCTATTGCTTGTATAAATTTTCTAGCAAAGCCCATCTGTTCCAATAGTAATAACATAAATCTCCAGTTCACATTATCAAATGCCTTTTGGGCATCTAAGAATATCAAAGCCATTTGTTTTTCCGAGTGCGCCTCATAATATTCCAATGTGTCCAGGATTACCCTCATATTGTCCTTAATCTGTCTCTTTGGTAAAAATCCATTCTGATCAGAGTGAATAAAGTTATTTAGGTATTTTTTAAGCCTTTCTGCCAAGATTGAAGCAAAGATTTTATGGTCTGCATTCAATAAAGAAATAGGTCTATAATTCTTAATTTGTAATGGGTCAACCCCTTCTTTTGGAATAAGTGTAATATAAGC
Source organism: Hydrophis major (assembly GCA_033807585.1). NCBI lineage: Eukaryota > Metazoa > Chordata > Lepidosauria > Squamata > Elapidae > Hydrophis > Hydrophis major. The sequence goes on from CM066329.1 coordinate 48,781,317, forward strand.
TTCTGACCATGTTTCAGGTATTTTCTTATTTATCATAACTTCATTCATAACTTCTAACAGTGGAATGCTCAACGATTCTTGTAGTGTTTAGAAAATTCTGCCGGGAAACCATCTGGTCCTGGTGCTTTTCCATTGTTCTGTCTGTTGAGTGCTTCAGTTAATTCCATCATTGTTATAGCACTTTCTAACATTTTCCGAGTTTCATCAGGTATCTTAGGTAGGTTAGCATTTTGTAAATACTGTTTAATTTTTTCCTCATCAAGATCCTCTTGTTTATATAATTGTCCATAAAAATCTCGAATGATTGCCTTTTTCTCCTTTTTCTAACAAATTTGACCATGATCATCTATTAACTGTGATATTTTCCTTGATTCTTTCTCTTTTCTCAGCTTATATGCTAACCCTCTACCTGCCCTATTTGCATCTTCAAAATAGTTCTGTTTAGCACTTCTAATTTTTTGTGCCAATTCTTCTTTCTCTGCTTGATCCATTTTATGTTTAATTATGTCCATTTTAAGTTTGATATCTTTTTTCTGTGGCATCTTCTGAAATTCTTTTTCCAGTTTTTTATGGTCATCTTCTCGAACTTTAATCATTTGCCTCTTCCTAATGTTCTTTTTCTTTATATAGTCAATTATTAATCCTCTTGCATATGCCTTCATTGTATCCCAAACATTCTGTATTGAAGTATCTTCTTTTTTGTTTTCATTGAAGAAGAAGGCCAATTCTTTTTCCATCCATTGTGTAAAATCTTTTTCCTTTAGAATAGTATTTAGAGAAATGGCAAAAACTGTGGTCACAAAATTATAAAATGACAATGTCAACAGCATATAAAGAAAATTTGTATAAGATGTTTTACAGGTGGCACTTTCCCCTGACAAGAATAGCAAGAATGCTCAAGAATAAATCTGAAAAGTGCTGGAAATGTCATCAGATACCTGGCTCATATTACCATATGTGGTGGACTTGTGAGGAGGCCAGGAAATATTGGACTAGAATTCGCATATGGCTGGAAAAAATGATAAAGAAACACATAGATTTGAAACCAGAGATTTTTTTATTGGGAATCGTACCTGATATATATAATAAAGATTTAAAATATTTGATTGTAAATGTATTAACAACAGCTAGGATTGTATTTGCTAAGCATTGGAAGAGTGAGAAAATACCAATAGAGGAAGAAATTATTAAGAAAATATTGGAATGTGCTGAAATGAGTAGATTGACATTTGAAATTCGAGAACAAGAAGATAAACAATTTTATGAAGTTTGGGATCTTTTTTATCAATGGTTATATAATACAATATGATAATACAATATTTAGAAATTTAGGAAATAATGAATATATAATTTTTCTTGGTTTTGATAATTCTTAAGAATATTTTATTATGATAGATTTGATATGATTTCATGATTTGTCATAAAATAATTTAACCTAATTATAGTTATCTCGCTTAAGTATGAATTAGTAAAATTATAGTCAAATGATTGTTGATAATGTGAGTTATTATGTAATATAATTATTCTGATGACTATGAAATGGATGTACAAAAGGGAGTGGTAAACCAACCGATACACTGTAAATTTATGAAGAATGTTTAAATTTTTTATTTTTATTTTTTATTTTTTTTATGTCATGTTTTATGTCTTATATGTTTTTTATCTGTTGTTAAAATCAATAAAACTTTTACAAAAAAAAAAAAAAAGAAGTGCAGGGCCAGAACCTTGCACTTAATCCAAGCTCACACTTTATTAATCTTATTGCATACACAACACCCCTTCCCCCTGGCTTCTTATTTGCAGGGCGCAGTTACATAGTCCTTTAGGTAGGACGGTTGCTTAATTAGTCTCTTTGATTTCCGTTGTAATCATGCTGAGGTAGATCGTTGTTCAGCAGTGGGGCTGTTTCTGGTTCAAAATTCACTTCTACGTCGTTGACCACATTCTCTGCAATTCCCTGAGGTGCAACCATTTCTCCCTCCGGCTTCGCTTCCTGAGTTTCTATTAAACCGTCGTTTCCTTCGAATGGGTTTCCTAGGAATTCATCTTCTTTTGTACCTCCCCCCCAGTTTGGTCAAAGGGGATTTGCGGACTGGCTGCTGAAAGCCGCAATCGTAATTGGTCGATATGCCGTTTCCAAATTTTATTGTCAAGGCATTGCACAAGGTAGGATCTGGGGCTGGTTACATGTACTACTGTCGCTTCCACCCATAACGGGTCGCCCGATAGGTTTTTTGCGTTAACCCGGTCTCCAACCTGGAAGGTGCGACAGTGGCCGCTGGATCTAGTGGTTTCTCTGGTTCATACGCCGGGTGTAACTGGTCAAGGTGGGAGCGAAGCTTTCGTCCCATCAGCAGTTCAGCGGGAGTTTTGTTGGTGACGCTATGTGGGGTGATGTGTTGCAAAAAGAGGATTTGATTGACCTTGTCGTCAATGTTGTCGTAGTCTACCTTTTGCAAGGTTTTCTTCACAAATTGGACCATGCATTCTGCTCGGCCATTGGTCGCAGGGTGCACAGGCGAGGTGAGCGCATGGCAGATGCCGCGGTCAGCGAGGTACTGCTCAAACGCTAGTACAGTAAATTGTGGGCTGTTATCGGATACCAGGACGTCTGGTAAACTGTGGGTTGCAAAAAGTCTGTTTAAAATTTTGTTAACCACCTCGGAGGTCGTCGTCGTCATGCGATGAATTTCGAGCCAATTCGAATAGGCGTTGACGGTAAGCAGGAAAGTGTGGCCTTTGGTTGGCCCCGTGAAGTCCAAGTGAATTCGGGACCAGGGTCCACGTGGTGTCTCCCATTCAGTAGGCATGGCTTTTGGTGGGGCGTTGCTGACATCTTGGCATTTGGGACAAGCTTTAACCCACTGTTCGATTTGCTTATCAATGCCCGGCCACAATGCGTAGCTTCGTGCAAGGGCTTTCATTCACACGATGCCAGGGTGGCCATCGTGCAAAGTTCTCAGTAGCGCTTTTCGGAGCCTTTCTGGGACAACGACTCTGTTAGGGATAACATTGTTTACCCTAACTGGTTTAGGTAAAAAAAATAAATATGTTATCATAGTTTATTAGTTAAAGTGTCTGCAACTTTAAATATGGGAATGTAATTAGGGGAGTGGTTGTGAAAGCACTTTAAAAGAAGCAAGACGACAGCTTGCTCTCTCTCTGGCTTTGATGATCCCTAATTACTGCATGGACTCAAGACTGCATTGCTCGAACGGGAGAGAAACAAAGGACTGATTTGTAAGTGAACTGACATAGGATATTCTGCACGGACTTTGCTAACTGAATATCCCTGAATGGACTGACTAAATGATACATGACTTATGGACTGTTATTTTGACTATGCTATAAATGGAATAAACTATATTTTTGATAGCACAAGCGTATCTGTTATTTTTACTGTATGTTAAAAAAACATACAAACTTAGCTCTCTCATTTATCTGTATGCCTATTTGACTAACGCTGCACATTCTGTTTAGCTTGTCTCCTTAACCCTGGTTGGGGAACCCAGGCTTAACACTGGTTATGGGCCCAGAGGCTGCAAAGTCAGTTTAACTAGTATAAAACAGATTTATGTAAAAGTGAGAGTTTGTGTGGTTATACATTGGAGTAAACAGACAGCTGTGTTTTATTAATTATAGTTTTATATCCATATAAAGAAAACATGACACAATTCAATCTACAAAGTTTGTCCCTTATATCCAAGTTGGATGGAACAAACTATGTATCATGGTCTATGAAATGTAGTCTATTTCTACGAAGAGAAGGTCTGTGGAACATAATAGAAAATCCACCAAACGTAGAAGAATGGGATCCAGAGGATGATGAAGATAGACTAAAAATAGAAGAATTTATGATAAAAATCAACACGCTATTTGCATAATTGGGTTAATCTTAACTGACTAACAACTTGTTCATATCCATGGAGAGCAAATGGCTGTTGGGTGTTGGCAGAAGCTGAAGAGGATTTATGTCCGAGATAACGTTGGTGCACACATAAATCTAACACGGAAGCTTTTCAGGACGCATCTCCAGATGAATGGTGATATGCTGAGTCATTTGAAAACTATGCAAAGCATTTTTCAAGAACTGCACGAGAAAGAGCTTATTTTCTCTGAACTACACCAAGTCTACATAATTCTATCTTCACTTGATGAAAGTTATGATAACTACGTAACTTCCCTTGAAATTTTGCCAAAGGAAAGTTTAACTTTAACTGATATAACTGGCAGATTGATTGAAGAGGCCAGAAGAAGGCTTGAAAGAAATGATTTAAGGAGGCAGCAACCTCAAAAAGAAGATAATGAATCTCCTACTGCATACACAATTAAAAATGTTTTAATTGTGGAGGAAGAAGACATTTGGCAAGATTTTGTAAAAAAGCAAAGTGCCAGAACGCTGGCCAGAATACTAAAAGTCATCAAAAGATAAATAAAAATTTAGAGTTAGCCATGTATACTGACGGAGCTGTAAAAAATAATTTATGGGTGAATTATATGTGTTAAATGATGATGATTTAAAGGTGGCTAACATGGTTTATGAAAATAAGAAACCTCATGATGAATGTATTCACTTGTTACATCGAAGGCTAGGGCATTTAAATTTTAAAATGCTTAAGAAAACTATTGAATTATCTAAGGGAATAAGTTTGAAACCTTGTAATAAGTATTTGCAGTGCAATGCCTGTAATCAAAGTAAGAGCAGGGTCACACCGGCTAATAGAGTTGATGGATTTACTACCAAAGAGCCTTTAGAAGTAGTATTTGCTGATTTAATAGGTCCGAAAAAACCAAGTGTAGGAGGAGCTCGATACATACTTAGTATAATGGACCACTATTCTAGATATGGGTTTTGCTATTTAATGAAGAACAAAACTGAAACGTATCTAAATCTCTTTAATTGGATAAAATTTGCTGAAAGGAAAACTAAAAAGAAATTAGTAACTCTTATTACAGTTCATGGTACGGAATTTACAAATAATAAATTCCAGAACAGACTAAGAATGTTAGGTATTCAACATAAAAAGTCTGCACCAAAAAGGCCACAACAAAATGCCTTTATAGAGAGACGAGGCCAAACATTACAATCAATGACACGTACTATGATGTCTGATTCAGGAATACCTGACAATTTCTGGAGAAAAGCAATAATGTGTGGTAATCATATATTAAATAATGTTGTTAATTCAACAACAGGTGAATTACCATTCACACTGTGGCATGGTACAAAACCTCATTTAAGTTACATGCACACATTTGGAGCACCAGCATGGGTGCATATCCCTACACAACTTAGACAAAAAGGACAGCATAGAGCTAAAGATTATTTTTTGTAGGATATAAATCTAATCATAGATCTTATAGATTCTGGGAACCAGGAACATCTAGAGTTTACACCAGTGCTAGTGCTAAATTCCTAGAACACATAGGATGGAATAGATTAGAGCAAGATTTAAATAATTAAGTAATTATTGAACCCTACAAAAGGCAGAAAGATCAGAATTGTTATAAGAAGAGTCGAATTAAAAAAGAAGTCCATGAAGAGCAAATAGGACCAGAACAAGAGGAAACAGTTGATCAGGAAGAGTTAGATAATCAAGAAGAGTTAATAAATGAAAGTCCACCTGTAAGTCCTGTAATACCTAGACGTACTACACGTGTAACTAGACCACCTGATAGGTATCAAGCAAGTATAGTTTGCCAAGTAACTAAAGTTCCAACTAGTATAGATGAACTTAGGTTATATCCTGCTAAGGATCAGGAGAATTGGCAAAAAGCAATGGAAAAAGAACTAAATTCATCAAAGGTAATGAAAGTTTATGAAGATGCAAAATTACCTCCTGGAGAAAAATCCATTGGGTGCAAATGGATATTTAAAGTAAAAACTGGAAATGATGGGACTGTTACCCATAAAGCTAGGTTGGTAGCCCAAGGATTTAATCAAACTGCATCTGATTACAATGAAGTTTTTGCACCAAGTCTTAAAGCAACATCTTTAAGAGCAGCATTAGTGTGGGCAGCTAAGAAAAACTATGTCATTAACCATTTAGATGTAGAAACTGCTTATTTGCATGCACCATTGCAGCACACTATATATTTAAGAAAACTAGTAGGTATAAAAGACAATAAAGTAAATAGTAATGATTGTTGGAAACTCAAAAAGAGTCTTTACGGGTTGAAACAATCTGGCTTTGAGTGGAACCAGTATATTGTGAAAGAGTTAAACAATATAGGTTTTAAATCTGGTTTAGCAGTTCCATGTGTTTAAAAGAGAAAATAATGGAACGGTGTCATTATTGTTATTATTATTATGAGACTATATCATTATTAGCCAAAAAAATAAAATTAAAGCATTTAGGTGAAATTAAAAAGTATCTAGGATTGACAATTAACAAAACAAAAAATAGTTTTAAGATATCTCAAGAAGATAAAATTTGCCAATTAATTAAAACGCATAAAATGGAACTTTGTAAACTGGCAAAGACTCCAATGAGTCAGGAAGTTTGCCAAACTGATGATCAAAGTCCCAAATTTGATAAGTCCATATATCAATCTTTGATTGGTAGCTTATCATATATAAGCAATTGGTCTAGGCCAGCTTTAGCTTATAGTGTAAATCAGCTGGCACGTTTTAATTCAGGTCCACAACAATGTCATTGGCAATCCTTAAAGAGAATTTTAAGATATCTTAAAGGAACAATGAACCATGCATTGTATATAGAACCAAAGGGTGATTTGAGTCTTAGTGCCTATGCAGATGCAAGTTTTGCAACTGATATAAACACTAGAAAATCAACACCTGGGATGGCTATATTATTTGGTAAGACACTAATAGGATGGAGGTCAATCAGACAACAGCATATTAGCTTGTCCACAATGGAAGCGGAATTTTCATGTCTGTCATTACTATGCACTGACTTAATTTTGTACAAACAGTTATTATTAGACATGGGTATAACTGTTAAAGATTCCATTATTGTGTACGAGGACAACCAGGCAGCTATAAAGTTAGCTACTAGTATTGCTGTAAAAACTAGATCAAAGCATACTGATTTAAGATACTTAAATGTTAGAGAATCTGCAAAGAATGGGCTAATTAAATTGGAATACTGCATGATGGAAGAAAACATTGCAGACCAATTTACAAAAGCTCAAGGAGTAATTAAGTTTAAAGAGAGTTGTAACAAATATGATTTAAAGATGTAAATAGTTATATTATTATTATTACCTAAAAGGGGAGAATGTTAGGGATAACATTGTTTACCCTAACTGGTTTAGGTAAAATAATAAATATGTTATCATAGTTTATTAGTTAAAGTGTCTGCAACTTTAAATATGGGAATGTAATAAGGGGAGTGGTTGTGAAAGCACTTTAAAAGAAGCAAGACGATAGCTTGCTCTCTCTCTGGCTTTGATGATCCCTAATTACTGCATGGACTCAAGACTGCATTGCTCGAACGGGAGAGAAACAAAGGACTGATTTGTAAGTGAACTGACATAGGATATTCTGCACGGACTTTGGTAACTGAATATCCCTGAATGGACTGACTAAATGATACATGACTTATGGACTGTTATTTTGACTATGCTATAAATGGAATAAACTATATTTTTGATAGCACAAGCGTATCTGTTATTTTTACTGTATGTTAACAAAACATACAAACTTAGCTCACTCATTTATCTGTATGCCTATCTGACTAACGCTGCACATTCTTTTTAGCTTGTTTCCTTAACCCTGGTTGGGGAACCCAGGCTTAACAGACTCTATCGCCCCAGATGACACAGCCTTTCTGGGAGAAGAGCTCGGTCTGTCGAGACTTGAATGGTGTGAAGTCATCTAATAACTGGTCCAATGGCCATCCGCGTTCTACCCAGCCTAGGACTCGTGCTAGGGTGTGGTTGCATTTGGTTTCTCTCGCGATATCTCGGGCGGTCAGTGGCGGTGAGTTGAGTGCTTCAATTTGCAACGTGCTTACCATTGGTGCTGGATCATCGAGAGTCTCTGGAAGCGGTGCTCGGCTCAATGCTATTGCAGCCGATAGTTATAAGCAGCTAAGAATTTTGACCATCGGGTCATCCTAGGGGACAATATGTAGGGAGTCGGCTTATCTCCGGCTATTATCCCGAACAAAGGTTTGTGGTCAGTCACAATAGTAAAACCCCTGCCATACACGTATTCATGAAATCTTTTCACAGCTGAGACAATTGCGAGGGCTTCTTTATCAATTTGTCCATAGTTCCGCTCCATTTTTGAAAGAGTCTTTGAAAAATATGCAACAGGGGCTTTGTTCCCATTAGGCAGCACGTGGCTCAAAATGGCGCCCATCCCGAAAGGCGATGCATCACAGATTATAACTAACGGCAAAGTTTCATTATACTGCATGAGTACAGAGTAAGAAGTGAGCATTTTTAACATTTCGGAACGCCTGTTCTTCACGGTAACCCCATAACCAATTTGCTTTTTTATCTAACAATCGGTGTAATGGTTCAGCAACAGTTGCTTTGTGCGGTAAAAATACATTATAAAAATTGATGAGGCCTAGGAACGGCTGGAGGTCAGCCTTGTTTCGTGGCCTGGGAGCATTTTTGAACACTTTTAATTTACTTTCGGTAGGGTGAATGCCCTGGCTATCAATCAGGTACCCTAAGAACTCAACACTGTCAGTACACAATTTACATTTGTTTTTTTTAACCTTAAGACCGGCCTCTTGGAATTTTTTAAGGACTAATTTTAACCGGTCCTGTAAGACTTTTTTTGTAGGGGCTACAATTAATACATCGTCAAAATATGGGACCACGCCCTTAATTCCTTGTAGTAACCTTTCCATAAGGCTCTGAAAAATCCCCGGGGCTACACTCACTCCGAATTGCAGCCGGGTACATTTAAAGGCACCTCGGTGCGTCACAATAGTTTGGGCCTGTGCCGTTTTTTCATCTACTGGTAATTGCTGATATGCCTGAGCTAAATCTAATTTAGGACTTCTACAATCTACTCCAAGCAACCATCGATGAAAAACCCAAAAAAGACATCTTAGTAGTGCAAGGTGACTGGAACGCAAAAATAGGAGAGAACACTCGAACAAATTGGCCGGGTACCTATGGAACATCCTGCAACTCTGTCACAAACGAACGCGGTCTCCGGCTTCTAGAATTTACTGCTACCATCAACCTGGTCATTGCGAACACTTTTGGTAATCACAAACCTTCAAGAATATGGACTTGGAACCACCCAGATGGCCATACACGAAACCAGATCGACTACATTCTGATCCAAAAGCGATTTCGCTCAGGAGTAAAAACTGCACTTACACGCAGCTTCCCGCGGGCAGATATAGGAAGTGACCATGCTTTAGTGCTGATGACTTTCAAACTGCGCCTGAAGAAGATCAACAAGCCCAAGTTCACACGACTACGTTTCAACCTCGAAAAACTGAAAGACCCGGCAGTAAGAGAAGAATTCCAAGCAATGATTGGAGGGAAGTTCGCTCCTCTGACGGTCCTAGATGATGACGTGGACCTCGAGACAATAGTCAGCTCTTTCAACATAGCAGTGATAGAGACCGCTAATGAGGTCCTGGGGAAACACCAACGTCCCAAAAAACCGTGGGTCACAAGTGAACTCCTAGGTCTATGTAACAAAAGACGGGAACTAAAGAAAAAGAAAAGCGATCCAGATGGAGCTCAGAAGTGCAGGGAAGCTAACAACAAAGTAAAAAGGGGGATGAAAAAGGCAAAGGAAAATTGGATAGAGGACCAGTGTAAAGACATCGAGGAAAACTTGAAGAGAAATAACACCAAGAAAGCATACCAAATGGTTAAAAGCCTCACCACACAGAAACAAGGGAGACCCTCGAGCATACAGAGCAAATCAGGCAAAACACTCACTGGGGAAAGAGAGGTGATGGACAGATGGACAGAATACTGCGCTGAATTGTACAACCATCAGCACAATGGAGACACTACAGTATTGCAGGGCCCACGGACAAGTCCAGATGATGCCTGCCATCCAATACTACGTGAGGAAGTCGAAGCAGCAATAAAGGCACTTAAACAAGGGAAGTCAGCGGGAATTGACAACATACCTGCAGAACTGATTCAGGAAGGAGGAGAGGCAGTGATCACCATCCTCACTGTCATCTGCAACAAGATCTGGACCACTGGAGTATGGCCAGTCTCCTGGACTCAATCATTAATCATAACCCTGCCCAAGAAGGGGAATCTTCAGATGTGCCAGAATTATCGTACCATCAGCTTAATCAGCCACCCAAGCAAAGTCATGCTAAAAATCATTCTTAACAGACTGAAACCACAAGCAGAGACTATCATTGCAGAAGAACAAGCGGGTTTCAGAGCAGGACGGAGCACTATTGAGCAAATATTCAACTTGAGAGTGATCTGTGAGAAATATCTCCAACACCAACAGGACTTATACCACGTTTTCGTTGATTTCAAAAAGGCTTTCGACAGGGTGTGGCATGCAGCCTTGTGGTCTACCATGAGGAAATATAACATCAACGATAACCTTGTCAGAGTGATAGAACAACTTTATGAGAAAGCCACAAGCGCCGTCCTCCTGAACGGCAGCAAAGGTAACTGGTTCCGGACGAGTGTAGGAGTGCGTCAAGGATGTTTGCTTTCCCCCACACTGTTTAATGTATTCCTCGAACGGATCATGGAAGATGCCTTGGAAGATCACGAAGGCACAGTTTCCATCGGTGGAACCATCACCAACCTGAGATTCGCAGATGACATCGATGGCCTGGCAGGAAATGAGGATGAATTATTGAGCCTTGTCCAACACTTAGATAAAGCGGCTTCAGCGTACGGCATGGAGATCAATGCCGAGAAAACCAAGCTGATGACGAACAGTACCCAAGGTATCTCCACAGACATCAAAGTCAGCGGAACACCCCTAGAGACAGTAAAAAATTTCAAATATCTTGGGTCCATCATTTCCGATGATGGCTCAAAACCAGAAGTAATGGCAAGGATAGCACAAACAACAGCTGCGCTTTCGAAGCTCCAAACTATTTGGAAAGATAAGAACATCAGTCTGCGCTCAAGGATCCACCTAATGCGCTCCCTCGCAATATCAATCTTTTTATATGCCTGCGAAACCTGGACACTCAATGCGGATTTACAAAGAAGAATCCTTGCAACAGAAATGAGATGCTACCGAAAGATCCTTGGCATCCACTACACAGACCATGTGACAAATGAAGAGGTCTTAAATAAAATACAACAGGCAATAGGACCACACGACAACCTTCTTACTGTCGTCAAGAAATGGAAATTGAGATGGTACGGACACGTGTCTCGCTCTACTGGCCTCGCAAAGACCATCATGCAAGGGACGGTAAGAGGAAGCCGCAAACGGGGAAGACAACGAAGGAGATGGGAGGATGATATCCATGATTGGACAGGCTTGAACCTGGCAGCATCCCAGAGAGCAGTGGAGGACAGAGACGGATGGAGAAGCGTGGTGGTTAAATCTTCGCAGGCGCCCCAACGACCTCAAAAGAGGTCACGGGATAGGTGAGGTGAGGTGAGGAAATCTAATTTAGCGAAAACTTTTCCGCCCCCCAGGGAATGGAGGAGGTGCTTCACCACAGGAACTGGATATGCGTTCTGCTGCAAAGTGTGGTTCAAAGTGGCCCAGTAGTCCCCACAAATTTGGATTGACCCGTCTGGCTTAATGGGTGTTACAATAGGGGTTTCCCACGGGGAGTGATCGATGGGCTCCAACACCCCCTGAGCTATCAGTTTGTCGAGTTGTTCGTCGATTTTCAATTTTAAGGCAAACGGAACTCGATGGGGCTTCAGGCGAATGGGAGCTATTTTCGGATCTAGGCTGAATGAGATCGGGGTCCCCTTGTACTCGCCTAAACTGTCCGCGAAGACAGTCCCTGAACTCAGAGGTAAGGTCTTCCTCCCAGTCACAGTCACCGACTCGGTTTACGCTGGCCACTTCAATGCCAAGTGGTGTGAACCATTGGAGGCCCAGTAGGCTAGGCCTATTTCTATCAATGACCGTTAAAGGTAAGTACGCTGTGTGCTTCTTGAAGGAGACTCAGAATCGGCAGGACCCGATGACAGGGATTCGATTCCCCTGGTAGTCCTTGAGGATGAGGCGTTGGAAACGGAGATCTTGGCGTTGAATTTTGGGGATGAGTTGCTTGAGTGTCTTCCAAGACACCATTGAGAGGGATGATCCCGAGTCAACCTCCATGTGGCAAGGCTGGTTCTTGATGGCTACCGTGACTCAGATTTTCTTAGTGTCCACGGCTGAGGCGTGACCGATAGTGATAGTATGGTGAGCCTCTTCTCTCTGCAAAGCTCGATTTCTGTAGGAGTGGTTTACTGGCTCTCGCCTTACAGGACGGTTTCCTGTCGATTGGCGATAGTTAGTCCCTTTTGAGGCCTGGCTGGGTCTTGGCAAGCTGCGGCAGACCCGTCCGATATGGCCTCGTTTCCCGCACTCATGGCAGAGTGCGTCACGGAATATGCATTCGGATCTGGCATGGTTGGCTCCACAGCCAGCGCAAGGGCATAAGGGCTTCGGGTGAGGGTCCCGGTCGGACTGCAGTCGATGGACCCCTTCTTCGTCGCTGTCTGACGATGAAGAAAGGTCCTTGTGGTGCGTTGTTGTCAGCTGACCTTCTGAACTAGGTGAGATTTCGCTGGCCGGTGGTGGTACCGGAGTGCCGTTCTGCCGTAGTTGTGCAGCCGACTTCTTGGTCGCCTCTGCTGCCATGGCTTCAGCGATGGCATCAGCAAGGCTGATGTCGCCTTTTGCCATCAGCTTGCTTTGCACGCCTGGTGCATCTAATCCTAGGACTAAGTGATCTCTTAGTGCTTCTTCTAAATTGGCGAATTTGCAGAGGCCTCCCAAATTTCAGAGGTCTGCTATGAAGTCGGCTACGCTTTCTCCCTTTCACTGGCTCCTCTGGTAAAACTCGTGCCGTCTCACCAGCGTAGGCACAGTTGGGGCATAGTGACCTCGCAGGAGAGGTTCGAGGTCGTCCCAATCCATCACTTTTGCTTCTGGGGTTTGGCTAGTGCTTTAGCCATCTTAAATACGGTTGGACCACAATGCGTTAGGAATACCGCCCGTTTCTTTCCTGGCGCGGCGTCCTTGAAGTTGTTCATCTCCAAGAACATTTGGAAATGATCCATGTAAGACTCCCAGTCTTCCTGTGTTGGATCGAACGAAGCGGGTGGTGCGATGCCGCCGGACATGGTTCCATTGTTGGCGTCGTCTGTCACGTGCTCGGTGTTCTTCGAAGTTTAGTTGGTTCAGATATCTCCACATCCCACCTTCGTCGCCATGTTAAGTTTTGAAAGAGAATGGAGACAAGTCTCTGAACGGTGAACTTCAGCTCTTTATTTACATGGTGACTGACTCAATTAATAGCAGTTAAAACCTGCCTTATATAGGCAAACCTTGTAACTTTTAACCAATACCGAGCTAGGAACGCTAGCTCTTAGAACCAATAGGAACTCTCTGTTAAGGGCCAATTGGATTCCCCGGAACGGGCCAATCCGGTCCGGCCGCTTAACAGCCAATCAGAAGTGCAGGGCCAGAACCCTGCACTTACTCCAAGCTCACACTTTATTAATCTTATTGCATACACAACAGGATGGTTGTGATGCCAAGAATCTCTCTTTTTGGTTGTTTCATTTTTTTTGTTCTTGTTTTTATAATTGTGTGAGCAGGACAAAAGTCATTTTGAAATATCCTGCTTGTTATAAGGGAGTAAGCGTCTCAAACTCAGCTCTATCAAATAAGGAAGTATTCCAGCTTGAGCACAGAGGAGATAAGCAGGATGTGTTATGGATTGAGAACAGGAGAGTGGCCATGAACTGTAACAAAGTGTGTAGAAAAACTAGATGTGGGTAGAACAATGGGGGGGTATTGATAGAATACATAAACTGTGTAGCTGCCTTTGCCAGATAAGTGAACGCCTAAAACCTCCAAAATGTATATGTGTCAATTTAAAAACAGGAAGAATGTGAGCCAAGCCCTCGTACAAGGGGGTGGACAGTTAGGGTATAAAAGTGCCATTTGAATTTTGCTCTGCGTTCCTTCAATGCCTGAGGGAACCCGTTTTTGCAAACACGTGATTAAAATCTTGTTTTCCTTGGATCAACGAATCTTGTGGTGGTCTTTTTGTATCCCCCACCTCACAATTGTATATATTGTATTTATTGTTAAACAAATTAACAATTAAAATTGTCGTGCAACTAGTGACGGACAGGATAAGAAATGAGATCGCTATCATATATTAGCATAAGACAGCTGCATAAGAGATGAGATTCCCCAAAGAAAGATGGAAGGAGACTTTTTTCCTTAGGTAGGATGAATATGGAAATCTAAGTCTGTGTGAACATGCTCTCTTTCTCTCTACGACGTTGTTGAAATTAGATGAGGGTAGTAGAGCTGGAGGGACTTGGTGGCATAGTGGCTAAAACGCTGAGCTTGTCGATCAGAAAGGTTGGCAGTTCGGCGGTTTGAATCCCTAGTATTGCATAACGGAGTGAACTCCCATTACTTGTCCCAGCTTCTGCCAACCTAGCAGTTTGAAAGCACGTAAAAAATGCAAGTAGAAAAATAGGGAACACTTTGGTGGGAAGGTCATAGTGTTCTGTCAGCGTTTAGTCATGCCAGACACATGACCACGGAGAAGTCTTTGGACAGCGCTGGCTCTTTGGCTTTGTAACGGAGATGAGCACCAAGAAACGACTAGCACATATGTGTGAGGGGAACCTTTACCTTTAGTAGAGCTGGGTGTTAAGAAAATGCATATGACCCCCAGTGGCAACACTCTGAATGACCTTCCCCAGTTTTTTCTGCAGGTGTTAGATGACATCATAATCCTTGTGGAGCCTCAGAACTCTATGACTTCAGTGTTCAGTCATCACTCTCCCAACACCCTTTCTGGACAGTTCCCAAATGGATTGATTCCCACTACAAAACAACACCTGGAAGACTCAACACCCTTTATGAAAACTTGATCCAGGAAAGAAAGTAGAAAACAGCCTGAGACCACATTTGGATAAGGGACTGTGTGTGTGTGTGTGAGAGAGAGAGAGTATGAAAAGAAATAGGGGTGATTGTGGGAAACAGAACCTATTGTTTTTACAGAAGCTACAGAAGACATGCTAGCCTGTGAAGAAAATACATTGTACCTATTTCTAATATCATGAACTAGACTGAAACTTGGGAACTGTACGTTGTCAACTCAAAAATATTTCTCTGGTCTTTTAGAATTGTCAACAGAAAGGGAGTTGGGGGAGTAATGTATACCTTAAATATTTTCATTGATAATTGATAGGCAGCTAAAGCTTCTGGTGTGCAAGATTATTATTGGAGAGCATGATTGATGACTCTTGGTTATGGATATGTCCCATTGGAGAATATACATTCAGGGGGTGGTGGGAAGACCAGGGTCAAGGATGAGATGAATGATGTGTCTCAGAGTCGGCTGCACTCAGGTAATGCCGACATGTTCACTCCTAATAAATGATTTTTTTAAACTCTGAGAGATGCAGCTAGAGACTCATAGTTTGAATGGAGGTGGATTTTCAGAGCCCTGACATATGTAGAAGCTAGGATCAGAGCCCCCTGCTACTCTGGTCTTAACCAGAATTTGCTGATATAATAGTTACTCTAGAGACAACCCCTAGGAACCAGTACCATAAAAGGTAATTTGTAAATAATGGCAGGGGGGCAATAGAATTAGAGTAATGGGAGATGTAATCGAGGCAGAGATAACATGTTCACTTTAGATATTTTGGATAGGTTGTAATGGCCTGAATACTAAGCCAATGAGGAAAAGATGGGAGGTAAATTTGTAATGGCAATCTATATATATATATAAAAGAAATACCACTCATGCATCATCACAAAATCTCCAGAACCGTAAAGCCTACAAACATGAAGTTTGGCATGTATGATCCTCTTGGCTTCTAGATGCTCACCCAAAAAGGATTTTTCAAAATGACCCTCAGAGCACTAGCATTTCATATATTATTATTAACATGCTCTGATGCTAAGGAGTTCTAATCCCTCTCCACAACTGAAAAGAAATCTGTTCCAAATGCAGAACACAAGCAAAGGAGAGGAGTTTCAGTTTCAGTTTCAGTATCAAGCAGCTTTAGTACAGAATAGTTTGGCTAAGCCACGCCCAGGCTCCTTGCTGTCTCCTTCTTGCGCACACAGCAAATACTGTTTCAGCTTCCAAACAGACCTCAACTTTCTCACACACTGACAGGATGCTAGCCAGATGAATACCGATGGATGCTGGTAGGCAGAGGCAGAATTTTTTCCCCTTATTTTCCTCCCAAAAAACTAAGCCCGATTGCATAGTTTCGTAGCGAAGCAGGGGTATCGAGCTAGTAGGGAATATAAAAAAAAAACCCATATTGATGATTTTCACTGTACCTGCATGGGTGTGGTGCGCTCTCTTTGCAAAGTACTAAATAGCAAATAAAACTAGTAAATAAAGTAGTAAATAAAAATACCATTGTTGGGAGTTTTGGCTGGTGATTGTTTATTTCAAAACTAGACACCCTTTCTGGACATGTCCCAAATGGACTAACCCACACTACGAAACAGCACCTGGAAGACTAAGCACCCTCTATAAAAACTTGATCCAGGAAAAAAGGTAGAAAACAGCTTGAGACCACATTTGGATGAGGATCAAATCTCTTATCCAAATAAGCCACAGGATCTGCTGTAGAGGTGGTATTCAGCAGGTTCTGACCAGTTCTGGAGAACCGATAGTGGAAATTTTGAGTAGTTTAGAGAACCAGCAAATACCACCTCTGACTGGAGATTTTACAGTATCCTTCCCCTGCCACGCCCACCAAGCCCCACCCACAGAACCAGTAGTAAAAAATTTGAATCCCACCACTGATCTGCTTCCAAATGGGAAGGTTTCAGGACTCTGTCATGTAAATGGGAAAGAATCTATGATAGAAAATGGCAGGCTTTGCTATCCAGATTTAGCTAGGGAGCTGCTGGAAAAGCTCACCTTCTGTGGAAACTGCCTAGAGGCCAGGATTCTTTGCAACATCCCATCGCAGGGAAAAAGTGGGAGCTAAAGCCCATACAGGGGAGGAAGAAAAGCTGATGGGACATTCCCTGTTTTCCCCCACTTTCTTTAAAAAACAACTCTCAGTGGAAGGGAGAATCTTTCCCTCTCCGACATTACTCATAGCTGGAGCGCTATTTAGAATAAAGTTTGTCTGAGTATTCAGATGGTTTATGTTAAGTTCTGCGCATGGGCGCAAGGAACGGAGATGAGACCGTGAACAGTGAACTTCAACTCTTTATTATACATTCTGAACAGAGCAAAACCCAAGAGCAAAAGCAGCCATTTTATAGGCAAGTTGTTGCTCTAGTAACCAATAGGAAACGTGGAGTGTTAACCCCCTTAACCAATGAGATTGGCTCATTAACAGCCAATCAGATTCTCCTGAATGGACCAATCTGATATCGCTATTTTCGGTCAATCAGAAGTGCAGGGCTAGAACCCTGCTATTTTCTGAAGCTTTTGATAAACTTTATTTGAGTATTTTATTAGTTCACAACACCCCTTCCCCCGGGTTCCTTTGGGGGGGGGCGGTGATGTAATCTCTGAGGTAGGAAGGTTGCTTCGACTGTCTATTGGATTTATGCTGTCCTACTGGTTCTTGTCCGTAAGCCTGTTTTGGCGGGGTGTTTCCGGGCAAGTCGGGTGCTGGTGGTTCTTCGTTGGAAGACTCGGTGCCCCTAATGTTCTCGTCGTTGTCGTCTGGCTCTTGCGGGCTTGCCTCTGTTGGGTTGTTCCTCTGTGATGAGGCCACCGCCATCCTTGATCCTTCTTCACTTGTCACGCCCAATGGCTGACTTCTTTCATTCCTGCTTTCCGCCATCTCGAATTCGGTTTCTTCGACATCCCCTCCCCCCTCATTTTGGGAGTTACCGGAGTTGCGGAAACTAGATTGTAGCCTCGAGCGAAGCTGATCTATATGGCATTTCCATATTTTTCCGTCGCAGGTTTTCACCCGGTACGACCTGGGTCCAGTGGCTTGAATAACAGTGGCCTCGATCCACAACAGTTTGCCAGAAAGGTTTCTGGTGAAAACTAAGTCGCCTATCTTGAACTCGCGGCATTTTCCGCTAGATCCACAGGGTTTCTCTGGCTCGTAAGATGGGTGAAGCCGGTCGAGGTGGGAGCGGAGTTTGCATCGCAATAGTTCCGCTGGAGTCTTGTTGGTGACGCTGTGCAGAGTGATGTGTTGGAGAAGGAGTATTCTATTTAACTTATCTTCAATGTCTCCATAGTCCATTTTGTAGAGGTTTTTTTTAACAAACTATACCATGCGCTCGGCTCTTTTGTTAGCCGCAGGGTGCGCTGGCGAAGTTAGCGCATGGCGAATACCGCGGTCCGCTAAGTATTGTTCAAAAGGAAGTGCGGTAAACTGGGGTCCGTTGTCGGATACCAGAACGTCTGGCAGTCCATGTGTCACGAATAATATGTTTAACTTCCAGATGACGGACTCGGTTGTGGTACTCTTCATTTCGTGGATCTCGAGCCAGTTTGAATAGGCATCCACTGTTAATAGGAATGTATGTCCCTTAGTAGGTCCCGCAAAGTCAATATGAATGCGGGACCACGGTCCCTGAGGTGTTTCCCATTCTGTTGGAGATGCTTTTGGTGGGGCATTGCTAACTTCATGGCACTTATAACAAGTCTTTAACCAGGCTTCGATTTGTTGTCGATGCCCAGCCACCACGCGTAGCTTCGTGTGAGCGCTTTCATACGCACGATGCCGGGGTGGCCCTCATGCAGTGTCTTTAATACAGTTCATTGTAACCGCTCTGGGACGATGACTCTATCCCCCCACAGGATGCAGCCCTTTTGCGAAAAAAGTTCCGTTTGCCGATTCTTGAAGGGAATGAAGTCGTCAGGGGTTTGATCTACTGGCCATCCTCTTTTGACCCAGCTAAGAACCCGCTTTAAGATAGGATCGCGTTTTGTTTCGATCGCGATATCTCTAGCTGTTAATGGCAGTGACTGTAGCATTTCAATCTGGAGCATTTTAAGGGTTGGAACTGGGTCATCGATGGTTTCTGGAAGTGGTGCATGGCTCAACGCATCAGCGTGGGGAATGGCTTTCCCCGGGTGGTGCTGCAGCTTATAATTGTACGCAGCCAAAAACTCCGACCAGCGAGTCATTCTAGGTGATAATATATAAGGGGTTGGCTTGTCTCCCGCTATAATTCCTAGCAAAGGTTTGTGGTCGGTAACAATAGTAAAAACTTATCCATAAACATATTCATGAAACCGTTTAACAGCAGATACAACAGCAAGAGCCTCTTTATTAATTTGACTATAGTTACGTTCAGCCTTTGATAAAGTTCTTGAAAAATAGGCAATAGGGGCTTCACTGCTGTTTGGTAACACATGGCTCAAAATGGCTCCTACTCCAAATGGTGATGCATCACATGTGATTGTTAAAGGCAAAGTCTCGTTATACTGCATTAAAACAGCATCTGAAGTTAATAGATTTTTCACTTGTTGGAACGCATGCTCCTCTCGGTGCCCCCAAACCCATATTGCTTTTTTATCGAGGAGCTGATGTAGGGGCTCGGCTATGGACACTTTTAGGGGCAGGAAGATGTTGTAAAAATTAATAAGCCCCAGGAAAGCTTGGAGATCAGTCTTGTTCCTGGGTCTTGGGGCGTTCTTGATTGCTCTTAACTTGCTACTGATGGGGTGAATGCCTTGTTTATCGATTAGGTACCCCAGGAACTCTACTTTATCTGTTCACAGTTGACATTTATTTTTTTTAACTTTAAGGCCAGAGTCTTTAAATTTCTGGAGAACCAGTTTAAGACGCTCCTTTAGTATTTCTCTATTCGGGGCAGCAATTAAAATGTCATCAAAGTATGGTACAATCCCTTTTATTTCCTGTAATAGCCTCTCCATCAAGGTCTGAAAGATCCCTGGGGCCACGCTAACTCCGAATTGGAGTCGGTTGCAATAAAAAGCACCTCGGTGCATAATGATCGTTTGTGCCTCTGCTGTTTTTTTATCTACAGGCAGTTGTTGGTACGCCTGTGCTAAATCTAATTTAGCGAAGACTTTTCCGCCCCCCAGGGAATGGAGGAGGTGTTGTACCACCGGCACCGGGTAAGCGTTCTATTGAAGGGCGTGATTCAGGGTGGCACGGTAGTCCCCACAAATCCTTAACGATCTATCCAGCTTGATGGGTGTTACAATTGGGGTTTCCCAAGGAGCATGGTCAGTTGGTTCTTTAAAGCCCTGGGCTGTTCATTTATCAAGCTGCTCATCAATCTTTGGTTTAAGGTCAAAAGGGACTCGACAAGGCTTAAGGCGGATGGGGTTAAGGTTAAATGATATCGGGGTCCCCTTGTACTCGCCTAGTTTTTCAGCGAAAATGTCCCGGAAATCCTGGACGAGGGCCTCCTCCCAGTCGTCGCTGCTGGTTTGGTGAATGCCAGCTACCTCAATCCCAAGTGGAGCGAACCATTGAAGGCCTAACAAACTAGGCCGATCACGGTCGATGATGGTCAATGGTAAAGATGCAGTACAATTTTTGAATGAGACCTGGACTAGGCTGGATCCAACGACCGGAATTCGATTTCCTTGATAGTCCTTGAGAATGATTCTTTAGACTCTGAGGTCTTGTCGCCAGACGGCAGGGATTAATTGTTTAAGGGTCTTCCAGGAAACCATTGAGAGGGATGATCCTGAATCGACTTCCATCATGCAGGGCTGGTTTTCGATGGCGACCTTCACTCGGATCTTCTTTGCATCTAATGATGATGCATGACCAATCGTGATGGTTTGGTGTGCCTCTTCTTGTTTTGTTGAATGGACAAGTGGTTTATTTCTGTAGGAGTGGTTGTTCCATTGGTGGTTCGATTGTTCCCGATTCACAGGACGACTTCCTGTGGGTTGGTCCCCTTTGAAGTGGGCTGGATCCTAGCTTGCTTCTACAGACTTTTCTGATGTGGCCTCTCTTTCCACAAATATGGCAGAGCGCGTCAAGGAATTTGCAGTCTGATTGTGGGTGGTTTGCCCTACAACCTGCACACTGATACTGCAGTCTCTGGTTACGCTGGTGGCATTGGTTTCGTTCAGACCGGAGCCGGTTGACTTCTTCCTCATCACTTTCTGATGACAATTCGAGATCCTCGTGGTGGGTTGCCATTGCATGTCCCTCAAGGCGAGGTGAGGTTTCACCGGCGAGTTGGCGGAGCGGGGCATTGGTGCGGCGCATTCGGGCAGCCGACTTCCTGGTTTCTTCTGCTGCAGTAGCGTCAGCGATGGTATCTGCAAGGCTGATGTTGCCTTTTGCCATCATCTTGCTTTGCACGTGTGGTGCATCTAATCCCAGAACTATTCGGTCTCTTAGAGCTTCTTCGAGGTCGTCGAACCCACAGAGGCCTCCCAGGTTCCAGAGATCCGCAATGAAATCGGCAATGCTTTCTCCTTTCTGCTGGTCTCTCTGGTAAAATTCATGTCTTTGGACAAGCGTTGGTACGGTAGGTGCATAGTGGGCCCGTTGGAGGGCTCGAGGATGTCCCAGTCCATGGATTTCACCTCAGCTGGTTTCGCCAG
Source organism: Hydrophis major (assembly GCA_033807585.1). Lineage (NCBI taxonomy): Eukaryota > Metazoa > Chordata > Lepidosauria > Squamata > Elapidae > Hydrophis > Hydrophis major. The sequence goes on from CM066329.1 coordinate 48,802,958, forward strand.
TGCTTTAGCCATCTTAAAAATGGCCAGTCCGCAGTGAGTCAGGAATACTGCTCGCTTTTTTCCAGTAGTGGCATCCTTCAAGTTGTTGGTCTCCAGAAACATCTGGAACCGGTCCATGTATGAGTCCCAGTCTTCTTGTGCCAGGTCAAATGGAGCGGGTGGTATGGTGTGGCGGTCATGGTTTCTGCCGTTGATGCGCCTTCAGCCATGTGCTCTGTTTCATGCTCTGTAGTGTTCAGTCAGCTCTGACATCTCTGTATCCAACCCTCATCACCAGTGTTAAGTTCTGCGCATGGGCGCAAGGAACGGAGACGAGACGGTGAACAGTGAACTTCAACTCTTTATTATACATTCTGAACAGAGAAAAACCCTAGAGCAAAAGCAGCCCTTTTATAGGCAAGCTGCTCCTCTAGTAACCAATAGGAAACATGGAGTGTTAACCCCCTTAACCAATGAGAGTGGCTCGTTAACAGCCAATCAGATTCTCCTGAATGGACCAATCCGATATCGCTATTATTGGCCAATCAGAAGTGCAGGGCTAGAACCCTGCAATTTTCTAAAGCTTTTGATAAACTTTATTTGAGTATTTTATTAGTTCACAACAGTTTACACAAGACATCTCTTTGTTATAGACACAGATTAATAGAGTTGGAAGGGACCTTATAGGTCATCTAATCCAACCCCCACCCAAGCAGGAGACGCTACCCCACTTCAGACAAATGGCAGTCCAGTCTCTTCTTGAAGGTCTCAAGTGATGAAGTTCCCACATAAAGAATGGTTACAGGAACTGGGCATGGCTAGTCTAGTGAACAGAAGGACCAGGGGAGACATGATAGCAGTCTTCCAATATTTGAGGGGTAGCCACAGAGAGGAAGTGGTCAAGCTATTTTCTAAGGCACCTGTAAGCCAAACAAGGAATAATGGATGGAAACTGAACAAGGAGAGATTCAACCTGGAAATAAGGAGAAACTTTCTGACAGTGAGAACAATCAACCAATGGAACAAAAGTTGCCTTCGGAAGTTGTGGGAGGTTCATCACTTGAGACATTCAAATGGTGTAGGGTCTCCTGATTGAGGGGGAGATAGACTAGATGAGCTACAAGGTGCCTTCCAATTCTGATTATCTGTTATCTGTAAAACATTAAAGGTAAGTAGGAAGAGATGCAATAACTGAGCAGAATGAGCTTCCTGTGCCCACGTTTCTATCTGCAAAAGAGAAATCACTTGCTGCTTCATACGAACCATCATCTTTATAATAATTTTACATTTCTTTTGTGCTGAAAAAAAGGAGATCACACTATACCCATTGTTAATCTTTTTATTTTTTTTCAGGTCAGCTCATCTTCAGAAGAACAAAATCTCATTACATCCAGTCCTGTTATTCTTCTATACTACAATTAGTAGATAGTGTACCAAATTTCCTTTTTCTTACTCCAAATAACAATTTTCAGTAGAAGTCTTGACAAGATGACCAGAGAAAGATAACCTGAAGAGTCTACCTAAGGAGGATAACGAAGGGATCTTGTCACAAACATTAATCACAGATATGAACTGGGGCATGGACATTAAATGCTGCACATTTATCCAGGTCCAAGAAATGAACTAGGAAGATTGAGGACTTCTTGAATGCTAGCAGTGATAAGGACAAGAAGAAACATATAGTCATCATACATATTTTTGCCAAATTTCCGAATAAATGGGATGGTTTCAGGATGACTTCTTTTTGTGAATAGGATTTCGTTCAGACTTCCTTTTTAAGAAGCTAAGAATATGTCTTCTGGATTAGACCAAGATCCATCTTCTTCTCCCAGTGATCACCCAAAAACCTCTGAAGTGTCCACATTTAGAACATAGAGATATGTGAATTATTACAACATCGGACCGGGTTTTATGTTCAATCTCCCACAAACCATATCCATGTGCTGCTCAGTCATCCCATTCATTAGGAATGATTTTCTTGAAATCTTATGACTGTATTTTAATTCCTCTCTTGCTTAGTTCCTGCATAATAATTTAGTAAACCTATTGGATAATTCAGAATATTTTACTTGTAATTTGGCTGAGAGTGTCTCTCTACTCGCTCCTCAAGTTGCTGGTGCTGAATTCTTGAGTCCTACTGCTTCAAAAAATTATTAATGGCTTATCCACAAGATTCCAAATACACAAATGTCATATTTCAAAAACCTAGGGGTGGAATTTCAGGATTAGGTAGGCTTAAGGGCACAGGAGAGATGTACTGCCTTGATTGCTCCAAAGATCCCAGTGGCCATCTTGCAATTCTACTGAACAAGGATGGAGAAAATATTTTCTAGCTTCCCTTTGATTATTTCAAGCAAAATGGTTGGCCCCGCTCATGTATGGAGAGCAGTTTGGATTATTGTCTAAGTTTAGCCTGTTGGGACATGTTGAGAGTTGACATTCCCTGTCTCACATTTCTACAATTCTTCTGGTTGTAAGCTGCTCTTTTGTATTCAAGTTTGGCCTCAGAATGATAATGTAGCACTTGGGGACAAAGATGCAGCCCAGCAGCCCAGCATTGGAGGCCAAGATGGAGAAGATCTGAACAGCCACCATGTATTTCCCTTTGGTGCTCAGGTAGGTGGGCACAAAAGTCACCCAGACACTGCAGAAGACCAACATGCTGAAAGTGATTAGCTTGGCTTCATTGAAGGCCCCAGGCAAATTCCTGGCCAGGAAAGCCACTGTGAAGCAGATGGCAGTCAAAAAGCCCAGGTAGCTGAGTGTGATGTAGAACATGACAACACAGCCTTCGTTGCATTGCAAGATGATTACTCCAGGTTGGGAGTGGAGGTCAGAGTCAGGAAATGGAGAACAAATTCCAAGCCAGATGGAGCAGATGATAAGTTGGATAGAAGAACAAGAAAGGATGATTGAATTGGCCAAGCTCTTACCCAACCATCTCTTCATTTGGTTTCCTGGCTTTGTGGCCAGAAAAGCCAGCACTACAGTGATTGTTTTGGCCAAAAGAGAAGAAATAGCAACTGAGAAGACAATGCTGAACACTGTTTGTTGAAGAAGACAGGTGGCTTTCCTTGGCTGACCAATGAAGAAAAAAGAAGACAAGAAGCAAAGCAGGAGGGAGATCAGGAGGATGTAAGAGAGGTCCCGGTTGTTGGCTTTGACAATGGGAGTTTCTCGGTATTTAATGAATATGAGTAAAACAAGGCCTGTGGTTAGAAATAAGAGTAAGGCAAAAGACACAAGGATGCTGCCCAGATGTTCTTCATAAGACAGGAAAGATGTAACTTTAAGGATACAATGGACTCGGTCCACATTTGGATATTTATCATCTGGACAATTGAGACATTTTTCTGTATCTGACAAAATCAAAAGGCAATATTTATTTAACATTCTGTCTTTTTACATTTCAAGAAATACCTTCTTGGGACAACATGTATTTTCAAAGAAGCATTTTTTTTACAATTGAACCAAAACAAGGAATACAAAATCTCTCTCTCTGTGTGTGTGTGTGTGTGTGTGTGTGTGTGTGTCTGTCTGCCTTGCCTCTGCTTCTATCTCTGTTTCTCTATAAATTGCTACAGTCATTTAAACTGGGGAAAGCTCTTGGACCCAAAGATTTCCAGTGTAATGAGCAAAGCCTTCATAGAAAGCTACATTATTAGAGATAAAAAAATAAAACAGTTAATGTTTCTGGGTCTGCTTCCTGTGTCCTTTTAGCTGGCACTTCTTAATATTGTATTCCAGTGTTGGCAAACCTCTTCAGTACCGAGTGTGAAATGGGAGCACTCACACATGGGGGAGGGGGAATTTGAAGAGCAGTTCCCCAGCAGTTCTTCCAATTTCCGGTGTCCCCAGATCCATGTGCACACTGGAACCCAGAAAAGCAATGAGCAATGGCTGGCGTGCCTGGAGAGATGGCTCTGCATGCCACTTCTGGCACGCCATAGGTTCACCATCATGGCTCTATACTGAACTCAGAGGATATCTATCCTGAAGGGTCTTTGGCAGGGTTGGGATACTACCAGTTCACACTTATTCACTAGAACCGGTTGCTTACATTCTAAGCAGTTTGGAGAACGGTTGTTAGAAGAAATTACTGGCCTAATCCTGTAAGGAAAGCAGGAAGGAAACATTCTGGTGTTGCTTACAGAAACTGCCTCTCTGTTAACCCTTATTACATTCTTGGCAAGACTAGACTTCCTGTCTCAGGAACTTCTCTGGAGTTCTTTTCCCCTTCTTGGCTGGTACTTTGCTTGTGTGGAGTGACCATTCAAAGTTACAATGGCACTGAAAAAAGTGACTTATGACCATTTTTCACACTTACTTCTGTTGCAGCATCCCCAGTCATGAGAGGCCAGGCAAGGAGATGCCCACAGAACTGGTTGTTAAAAAATTTGAATCCCACCCCTGGTCCTTGGTACTCTCTGACTTGTTTGTTTTCTTACAGATGTTTAATTACCCTAACTTGTTCTCCCATCTAATTTAGCTGATAGCACTGATGATGTTACCTAATTAGCATAATGAAATGTCTGTAAGAAAACAAGCAAGCTCAGAGAGCACCAAGGACTCTTCATTTCAAACCTGAACTACAAATATTCTCCTTTATTAATACCTATCCTGTGAAATCTGGTTGGCTGGCAGAGAAGGCAGTCTACCAAATAATCTGGAATGACTACTGGAACCAGTGTTAATATTGGTGTAATGATGTACATCCATAACTTTCCTCACTACCATATTATGAACCAGTGATACTTTCCAGTGATATTGAAGGAGAAGCTCATTTAGAGCGCATTGCAACAATCCTTCTAGAAAATGGACCTAAAACAATTGGTTATGTTTCAAAGAACTCTGATGTTCTTAGAAAGATAATTGTGGAAGGACAGATCCACGTAAAAAGCAGAAGAAATATTTTCTCTAGCAGTAGTTTTCTCTGGTTTAGCCATCCTGCCACACCTTCTATCTCTTACTACATTTGTCTTCAAGGTCTATTCTTTGCTTTAGATAAGAAATTGTCCATTTTGAGAATAAACAAGAAAACAGTTGAGCATTATATCTGTTTCTTAACTTGCATTTTAATGAAAATGCTCTGGTTGAATCCGTGCCCACAAAACTTGCCCTTTTTTTGGGTCTCACCCACCTTCCTGAGTAGAGATGGTCCCCTCTGGGCAAGGAAAACAGTCATAGCAGCAAATTGGCTCTCCTTCTCGCTTCCTCTTGACAAATCCAGGATGACATTTTTCCACACATTTGGACTGAGGAAGAGACTAAGCAGAAAAACAAGGAATTTGAAAGAAAACATGCTAGCGCTAACTAAACTAGCATGCTCTTGACATAAGACTAAAAGTGACTGCTCAGTTTTTAGAACTGGACTGAGGTTGAGATGGGGGTGAGACCATGAGACTATGTTCCTCAAAAGGGGTAAATCAGGCACCTTTTCCTGAAGCACATGAAACATAAATGTCAGCCTTGCATTGGAAAGCAATATTTCTAAGGCCCAGCTAGGAATCCAAGAAAATATCCTTTCTGTTGAAGAACTACAATTAGATGACCTCAACTGGCACGGAGAGAAAAACCCAATTTTATTATTAACTAAATTTGGAGTCTTCTCTCCACAAGAGACTTGAGGTAGCTAACAATCAAGGGGGTTTTCAGATGAGATGGGCCCTTACATATCAAAGGCCAAATCTAAGCAGCATTTCCTTGCAAATTGCCCATCATTACTTCAGGTATTACAGAGGGTTTTTCTCTAAGTCAAAGTGATATTTCAGGGCTCCTGTTTTCTTGGTCAGAGCTTTATCTCACATCAGACCAACCATTCTAATGCCATGTGATCCATTTATCTCAGTAGAATGAAAGAGAGGCAGGGATAATTCTGACCAAGTCTGGATTGGTTAAAAGAATCTTGCTCTACTCTTTTATGAGGCATTGGCCCCAACCAGGACTAGGTGAATCCTAATTTCAAAGCTTATTTCCCATTGTAAGAGGTAATTATGCAACCCAGTGTTCTGTCCCTAATTAGCATTCTTGAGATCCCCGCGCTTTGATTGGCCAAAGCGCGGGGCACTCTGATTGGTCAGGCGAGCCGCGCCGATTGGCTCGCTAAGAATCTCCTGCGATTGGTCCATTCAAATCACGGGAGATTCAAAGCGGTGCCATTGGCAGCGGCCGCCGCCGCTAAAGGAATAAAAGCCGTGAACTTATCCCTTTGCCCCAGTTCGGTTCCAACTTTAAATAAAAGAGCATGATTTGAAGTCACCGACTCCTGGCATCATTTCGCAGACACAACACTGGCGACGAAGGTGAGATCCAGACCCTGAACTGAACCACGTGTCCGACGGAAGCCAGACGAACCACCACGATGGTGAAAATCGCACCCCCCGCACCCTTCAACCCCGCCACCGAGGACTGGGAATCGTACTCCGACCGATTCCGCATGTTCCTTGAGTGCAGCGACCTGAAGGACGCCACCGGTCCCATGAAGCGCGCCGTCTTCCTGACCCACTGCGGGACTGAGGTATTCAAGATGGCCAAGGCGCTTGCCAAACCCGCCGATGTGACCGCGATGGACTGGGACGTCCTCGAGCCAATACTTCGGCAGCACTACGCTCCAGAGGTACCCATCCTGATCCGATGCAACGAATTATACCGTCGGGACCAATGGTCGGGTGAGAGTTTCAGCGACTTCGTCGCCGAGCTACAGCACCTAGGGGGGCTCTGTGAATTCGACAACCTGAACGACACCCTGCGAGACAGAATCGTGCTCGGTTTGTGGGACCCCGTCCTCCAGAGCCGGCTGATGGCCAAGGGCAACATCAGCCTAGCAGACACCCTCACCGCAGCCGCAGCCACCGAAGCAACCCGAACTTCTGCCGACCGCATGCGCAGACCGAACGCTGGGGACCGCAGAGGAAACAACAACCCTGCGAGGTCAGCCGAGGCCCAACCCGAGACGACCACCCACCAGGGCGACTTCCACTCGGCATCGGGCACTTCCATCACCTCCAGACAAGCCGTCCAGATGTCCACTCGGCATCGGAGGACATCCATCACCTCCAGACAGGCCGCGACCCACGGAACCGGCGGGGTTGTAAGTCGAGGACCAACTGTGCCGGTTGCGGTGGCGACCACCCCAGTTCGGATTGCCGGTTTTTCGAATCGATCTGCCGGCATTGCGACAAGAAGGGACACATCGCCCATGTCTGCCGCCTAAAAAAGAAACGCAGCCCGGCACGATGGGACCAGAGCGACCGGAGGAGAGAGAGCACACCACCCCTGACCAGCGATCGCCCCTCGGACAACAGATGGGACTGGAACGGATGATCCCTGCGAGGCAGTGATAACCGGCGAAGAGAGGAGACCCATCAGATGGTCACCATAGGCCACGCCATAACCAATGACGCCCGGAAGGTCCACGTGGAGGTAGGCATCGAGGGCCAGCCATGCAAAATGGAGGTGGACTCCGGGTCCTACCTCTCCATGATAGCATGACAGGAAATAAAGCGCTTGGTGCCTACCATCCAAAGGAGGAACCTAGACAGCCAGAGACTCATCGTAAGGGACTACCAGGGAAACCGCATCCCGGTAGTCGGAACCAAACACTTCAACATCACATATAAAGGGCACACCGAAAGGCTTCCCCTGACAATCGTCGATCGCGACCGCCCAAGCCTACTGGGACTGCAATGGTTCGCTCCGCTCGGCATCGTAGTCACGGGAGTCGACCACGTCACCAACGACAGCTGGGAGCAGCAACTGGCCCGGGAATTCCAAGAGGTCTTCGACGGAAACCTAGGCAAGTACCAAGGGCCCCTTATATCATTCAGCTTAGACCCAAACGTCCCCCCAAAATGCCTGAAACCAAGGCGGGTGCCATTCGCACTTAAACCCAAGATAGACGAGCAAATTGACAAGCTCGGCAAGCAAGGGGTCCTACAGCCAATAGACCACGCCCGGTGGGAGTCCCCCATAGTCACCCCGATCAAGCCCGATGGGTCGGTGAGGATCTGTGGGGACTATAAGGCCACCCTAAATGGCGCGCTACAACAAAGCGCCTACCACGTCCCAGTAGTGCAACACCTACTGCACTCACTGGGAGGGGGCAAGGTTTTCGCCAAGCTCGACCTCGCCGAGGCATACCAACAGTTGCCAGTCGACGAGCAAACGGCAGAAGCGCAAACCATAGTCACCCACCGGGGGGCATTTAAATGCAACCGACGCCAATTCGGAGTCAGCGTGGCACCGGGAATATTCCAAAGCCTAATGGAAAGACTATTGCAAGGCACCAAGGGGGTGGTACCTTACTTCGACGACGTCCTAGTGTCGGCAACCAACCAAGCCGAACTAGAAGGTCGCCTAAGGGAGGTCCTAACCAAATTCAAAGAGACCGGGCTCAAAGTCAAGAGGGAGAAATGCCAACTATACACGGAATGGGTAGAATTCCTAGGATACCTCCTAGACCGTCACGGCATTCACCCCACAAACCAAAAAATCAAGGCCATCAAAAAAGCCCCCACACCCAAGTCGAAGACGGAACTACAGGCATTCCTGGGGCTACTTAACTTTTACAATGTCTTCCTGCCCCAAAAGGCAACAGTGTCAGAGCCCTTGCATAGGCTCCTGGACAAGGCGGCGACCTGGACTTGGGGGAAACGCGAGCAAGCCGCCTTCCAAAGAACAAAGGACCTCCTCACTTCGGACGCCGTCCTTATACAGTATAACAAGACCCTACCTCTGGCTGTCACATGCGACCCATCACCTTTCAGCATCGGCGCTGTCCTCAGCCATACCCTCCGTGACAGAAAAGAAGTGCCCATCGCGTTCTTTTCAAGGACCCTCACCAAACCGGAGCGGAACTATAGCCAGCTGGACAAAGAGGCTCTGGCTATCGTTGCCGCCGTAAAAACATTCCACGAGTATCTCTACGGCCGGACATTCACCATCATAACCGACCACAAGCTGCTGCTGGGAATCCTTACAGGAAACCGGGCCACCCCGAACATTCTGTCTCCCCGAATGACAAGGTGGTCCGAGTTCCTGGCAGCCTACAACTACAGACTCATACACAAACCGGGTAAGACGATCTCCCATGCAGACGCCTTAAGCCGCTCGCCGCTACCGGAACCTGACACCGACCCAGCACCCACGACGACCACCCTCAGCATAGAGACTCTACCCAACCTGCCCATAACCGCGTCAGACATTGCCCGAGAGACTAATAAAGACAAACATCTGGCGCGGGTGTTGCATTGGGTAGAGAAAGGGTGGCCGGAAAGGGACAACGACGAGTCTGTCAAAACATTCTGAAACCGCCAAACGGAACTCTCGTTATTAAAAGGGTGCATACTATGGGGGGATAGGGTGGTCATTCCAGAAAAGCTACAAGGGAAGGTTCTGGAACTGCTACATGAGGGGCACCCTGGCATCATTAGGACTAAAGCCCTGGCCAGAAGTTACGCTTGGTGGCCAGGGATGGACAAACAAATTGAGACCTGGGTAGCAAGGTGCCAACGATGCCAGGAAACTAGGCCAAGCCCACCCACAGCACCCGTCCTAGAGTGGGAAACACCAAGGGGACCTTGGTCTAGGATTCACATAGACTTCACCGGGCCACAAAAGGACACACCTTCCTTATAACAGTAGATGCTTACTCCAACTGGCTGGAGGTAAGCAACATGAAGACAACAACCACGGAGGCCGTGATCAAGGAACTCTGCAAACTCTTTGCAACGCACGGCCTCCCAGATGTTGTTGTTTCTGACAACGGGCCCTAATTCACCTTGCTGGAATTCGAAAAATTCCTAGCGGAAAGGGGCATCCGCCACGCGCTGACAGCACCGGCGCACCCGGCGGAGAACGGTAGGGCGGAACGGATGGTGCAATTCACGGGGAGATCCAGGAGAAAATAAACAAACTACTCTTCACCCAACACATAACCCCAAATACCACAACGAATAAGAGCCCAGCCGAACTATTAATGGGGAGGAAATTAAGGTCCCCACTCGACAGGTTACACCCCACGTATAACCCGGAGAAGCCCCCAGACTCAAACAGCAAACACCGAACTTTCGCACCCGGCGACCCCGTATACGCAAGAAACCTGACGGGAGACCCACTATAGATACCGGCCGTCATCACACAAATAACAGGCCCACACTCGTACCGGCTACAAACAGCAGACGGACGAGCGTGGAAATGCCACATCGACCAATTAAGGTCGAGGACTGCCAACCAAGAGACCACCGACGCACAAACAGGTGAAACCAACCCCCACAACACAAACCAAGGGGGGAGGGAATACCCAGGGGACCAAAACCAAAGAAGAATAAACCAGTCATACTTACCGGAAAGCTGCCATCACGACCCCTCGCCAGGAAGAGACAGCCAGGCCAGCTCGACCGACCCGGAAAGACCGAGCGGGAGCGGTGAAACCCGCAGCTCAACCAACCCGGGAGGCCCAGGAGGGAGCTACGGAGAGCGTCCCGGCCCGACCGACCAGCCGGTTCCCATGACGGCATCAGGAGCAACAAAGATCCCGACCGAACCGGCCGGGATCCAACCTGCGACTGAGCTGTGCAGGTCCAGTAGGCTCAGACGGAGCCCCACCCACCTACGTGACTACGCGACGTAAGGACTGAACCAAGAGGGGAGGGGTGTTCTGTCCCTAATTAGCATTCTTGAGATCCCCGCGCTTTGATTGACCAAAGCGCAGGGCACTCTGATTGGTCAGGCGAGCTGCGCCGATTGGCTCGCTAAGAATCTCCTGCGATTGGTCCATTCGAATCGCGGGAGATTCAAAGCGGTGCCATTGGCTGCGGCCGCCGCGGCTAAAGGAATAAAAGCCGCGAACTTTTTCCTTTGCCCCAGTTCGGTTCCAACTTTAAATAAAAGAGCATGATTTGAAGTCACCGACTCCTGGCATCATTTCGCGGACACAACACCCACCTATCTCCATCCCTACCCTCCCATTCTAAAAAATGAAATATTTTGGGAAATATTAAAAGAGGCAGAGTATTATATTTCCCCAAAGGAGAAATTGAGAAACATGTTCTTAAAGGCAGAAAGCAGCTCCAGTCTTTCTTAACAGCCCCTAGCAGATGCCTGAACTCTTCAGAGATGGTTATTTTGTGTCCATTGAGAAAGAGTGGAACGTCTATTCACAAACAAAACACCTTCACATCCAGTGATGGGATTAAAATTTACATCCCCCTCCTCCACCCAAATTCTAAGAATAGGACACGATCTTTAGTACACACTAGGATTAACCCACCGCCATTAGAACAACAAAAGATACCAGGCTCACTACATTGCACAACCCCTGCAGCATTTCAGAAACTGTATAAAAATCCTTGCACTCATCAAGCCAATTTGTCAGCTGTCCCAGAACCACAGGCTGGTTCTGCTTGTCAATAAATGGAATCCTTCTTTCCAATCAGCCTCCATTTTATTTCCAGTGTTTTTCTCCTGAATTGGAACTGAACCAAATGGGTTTTTCTTCCTACACCATTGAGAGAAAAAAGGACTTCCATCCAGACTTGATTCCATTTCACCGGATTCAATCCAAACCTGAACTCAGAGACTGGTCCACAGAATTGCCTTCCTCTTTGCTATTTGAGGACAAGAAACAAGCAAGGCTATCAGGCTTGTACTGAGGGCCTCTCTTACCATTTTCCCAGAACTTCTCCATTTCAAAATTAGACCATGGTGCATAGACTTTACCCAAATTAAAATGGGTGAGACCTTTGGAAAATAGGGGGCGGGGGAAACATCAATATTTCTTCTACCTTATTGTGAAACTTTAGCTTTAATAGATGGTCCTGGATAATGATAAGTTTCTGTTTTTCAAAAGTCACCAGTTTCTTTCTGATGGGGTTCTTCTTGGGGAAAAATGTCCAGCTGAAGATCTTCAGATCAGCTGTTAAATCACCATTTTCGTTCAAGTACAGTTTTATGTCAGAAATATTGCAAAACTCATTCTTCTCCAGGAAGTGATGGAACTAGAAAGGGAATTTTAAAAACAGTATTCCTGAAGAAGGAGGGGGTTGAGCTAGATGGTCTAAGAGACTGCTTCAGATTTATGAAGATAAAATTCTAAGATGCTAGTCATGCATGCACACACAGAATTTATTTAATAATACATATATCCTATTTAGATTTAGCCATGCTCAAACTTTATCCAGCATAATTCCCATTCTTTGGAATATTACAATATTCCAAAACAATATGAATGATTGTTTTGGCCAAATCTTTTGGCCTCTTGTAGCACAAGAAGGTTGAGATGGCACCCTCCTTCTCCTTTGCATTCCTTCTCAAAATACATTAAATTGGATGGCTACTTGTCAGAACCTCATACCTGCCATGGCTCCAGCCTTGGAGCCCCCAGTGTCTTTTCATCTTCCTTCCTTCTCCTCCTGGATCTAGAAGAATATGCTGCATTCAAGGCATAGGCCAGAGTCTTAATGACACTGTAAAAATGGTGGATGTTACGGTTCCTAATCGTGTTTCTTTTCTGTCTGGTCTTTAGTGGTATTTTCTCAATACATCTTCTCTGGCCTTTGACAGAAACACCCTTTTTTGAAAAAGAACAGAGAAATGACTGTGGGTACACAAAGAAATTGGGTTCATAGAAATCCTTTATTCTAAATTTCTTTGTCTCAAAACCAAGAGTAAAGGCAGTTTTCACATATTTGAGAAGTCGCTTTTTCAATGGACTTAACCCAATGACTGTTATGATCCAGACTTTCCCTTCAATGGGTCCTGGCAGACGCATAAATATTAACTGGAAAGTAAGAAGTCTGTCCCAAATGGCCCGATATTCTATGAAGTGAACAAAGACATTGACTTGTCTCCACTTAGAGAGGGCTGCCCGGAGGGGAGCTATATTTCCAGTCCTTGAGAATCGTTGTGATATAACAGCACAGATGCCATTCCTGACAAGCATAGGAGTCAAAATCCTCATGAAATTCTCTCCATTCTCTGTGTCTGAAGCAAAGAGACCAATCAAAGTCCATCTGAAATGCAGGAGCACTTGGACAATTTCTGGGTAGAAGAAGCCTTTTTTGGGGAAGAGGGAGTGGTAAAATGGCAAATTACTTTTATCATGCAGTGATTCTGAAAATAATTCAAAATTCATCTGAAAAAGCAATGAAGAATATTGGAGTCAGATCACCTCCAAGCTTTAAAGAAATCCAATTTGATTCTTATAAACATATTTCAATAGTTTATTGTTAATTAAGCTATCAAGATAGAGAATTTAAAAAATATATAACATTAACAAGTTTGTATATAACAATAATATAAAAGAAAATAAGTTTAAAAAACAATAAGAATAAAGAATGCAAATCATATTTCTGTATCAGCCCTACTATATAATTTACTTGGACTTCAGTAAGGCGTTTCATAAAGTAGACCATAATCTACTACTAGATAAAGTAGAAAAATGTGAGTCAGACAGCATCACCATCAGGTGGATTCGTAACTGGCTGACCAATCACAATCAATGTGTAGTCCTCAATGGAATTGCATCTACATGGAGGGAAGTATGCAGTACCCCAAATTCAATGGTGAAAAAAGTAAGGTTCTACATTTAGGCAAGAAAAATCAAATGCACAGGTACAGTATATGTGGTACCTTCAATAGTAGTAACTGTGAGAGGGATCTTGGAGTCCTAGTGGACAACTATTTAAATATGAGCCAGCAGTGTGCATCAGCTGCCAAAAAAGCCAATACATTTCTAGGCTCCATAAACAGAGCGATAGAATCAAGATCACATGACGTGTTAATACCACTTTATAATGCTTTGGTAAGGCCACACTTGGAATACTGCATCCAGTTTTGGTCACCATAATGTAAAAAAGATGTTGAGATTCTAGAAAGAGTGCAGAGAAGCGCAATCAAGATGATTAGGGGACTGGAGGCTAAAACATGTCAGAGCGTTTTCAGCATGACTATTATTATGAGACAACCCAGGAGCAAAACACAGTGCTCAGAGACATTTAACAGTGGTTTATATACAACAGTTATATACAGACATGTTGTGGCTCTGAGGCTTGAGCCTGCATTGTTAGAGGAAGAAGACTCGGATGATGGGGAAGAGAAGGAATTGGGAATCCCAGGACCTTCCTATTTGGCAATGCCTTCCTCCCTGATTGTGCCTCAGGTGTCGGCAGATAACCGAGAGGGAAAGCCTGAGGCTAATCAGGAGAAGGAGGAGGGCATATCGGAGCAGCCTCTGACAGAGAATCAAGGAGACGAATGCTGGCTTGATGCTAGACAACATCGCAGGAAAAAGTGTGAGCTGCAATGAAGAAAGCGGGGACGAATCAGAGACTGAGCTGAGTGAGTGACACACCCCACAGGGAATAAAAGGGAGTGTGTTTTCTCTGAGAGCTCTGTATGGGACAAAGTGTGAGTTTTCTTGTGGAGCTTCGGTGTTTCCTGTTTATTGAAAGCCTTCGTGATTTATGTTCCTGTTATCTTGTCGGACTTGGCAGGCAGCGTGTGTGCTACTGCCAAGAATCCTGCCTGCTTCAAAGAATTAACTCTATAATTCCTGAATCTTTTTGCCTGCCTGTATTTTGTCAGAGTTGTGGACTTTCCATCCTCATTGGAAAGGTGAGACATAACACAGACAAATATATGGTAGGCAAAATACCTTACAAGCAATCTTTCCTCTTCTTAATTCTACATGGAGAAATCTGCAATGAATACCGGACACAAGGAGAGAGAACATGCCCTGTAATGACTGCCTTTATAAAACACCTCTTAAAGGGATAAAACCCACCCCCAATCTTAAACCCACCCCCAATCTCATGCTATGCTGATTCATTCCTGTTGCAACTTGGAACTAAGGAGAAATTTCCTGACAGTTAGAACAATTAATCTGTGGAACAACTTGCCTAATAGAAGTTGTGAATGCTCCAACACTGGAAGTTTTAAAGAAGATGGTGGATAACCGTTTGTCTTGAAGTGGTGTAGCATTTCCTGCCTAGGCAGTGGGTTGGACTGGAAGACCTCCAAGGTCCCTTCCAACTCTGTTATTCTACATGGACAAAAGGTCTATTTGGACTATTAACCAAAATTCCTCATGGTAAAAAAGAAAAAAAATCTCAGTAAAATTTATGTTGAATAAAAATATTTCAAGTATGCACCATTGTGTTATTCCTTAGTAAGTATTGTTCTGACTTCTTACGGCTCCGTTGAGCCCAAATATCCATCTCAAACATGTGCATGTAGATCATAGTCAAAATTCTTTCTTAAGGGCAATCAATTTCTCCATAATATTTGTCCCTTTCCTCTGTCAAATGCTGCACTAAGATCTACAAAGTCAGAGAACTGCTATTTCCAATGACTGATATGTTTTGTAAATAAATGGTTTGAGACAAATCTAATGTCAATAGAAGATCTACTTGGCCAAAGTTTGCCTGTTACTCTGCAAGGGTGCATTTGTCATTTACTAAACTCTCAACTCAAAGAAGAACCTAGCGTGTATTTTATAGTTGTAGGATGAATAGGCCTGTAATTGCTAGGGTCCTCTTTATTCCCTTTTTAATACATGAAACTAATATTAATACCAGCCAATAGTCGCATTCACCAGCAGGGATATTTTTTTTAAATAATTCAGCTGGTAAAAAGTCTTCTCCAGGAGCTCTATTGCTCTTCCAGCCTTTTATGAGGAACATCATGAACATTTTGGGGTTAAGAAGAATTGACATGTTGCTTGTATGCTTGTAATATAACTTCAGTGAAATGATTTATTGATAGAGTGGTCCCTACAAGGTCATTCGGATTCTTTCCATGAATCTGGGATTTGTTTGCCATTGAAAATATCACTTTTTGTAAAGATTAGGTACAAAAGATGAGCTTCCCATCTCTGCTGCATCTTTCATTTGTACAGAAGACTATTAGGCTGGACACAGAGCATCTCCTCACCTTCCTAGGAATGCAGCAGAAGACCCAATATTACTGCTTTTGATATTCTCCCCCTCAACACTATGGATCTCAATCATTAACCATGATGTCTACAATGGCCCTGGTAAAAAGCAGCTCTTCCTATAGAAGATACGGTTGGATCTATCCCACACCCACCCATCACTCTAGTCAATTTACCTATTGAAAAAAATGCATATAAACCTGAGGGACTTTGAAGGTGCCTCCTAATGTTGACATCTGGATGGAGATGTCATCAGCAGCTCCATCAACAAGAGCCAAAATGTTGTCCTTCCTTCCACAGCTGTAATTAGGAACATTGGCTTCTCCAGTAGATAGAATGTCCAGTAAGGCCTCTGAAGTGCCAAGTGTGTTCAAATAATTGTCATGGATGTTGTAGCCAAGTGTGAAATTTTGTGGAAGCCAGGGTGTCTTGTTGGCCACTTGAATATTAAAAATGTAGCGTACTATTCTTTTCACATCAAAGGGTAAACTAATGTAAAAAAAAAGTGCTCATGTTATCTACATCATCTAACAATACTAAGAAAATACTTTCACAATGCAACCCTCTTTGTCTCCACAACCCTTCTGAGTCTTTAGGTAATCGTGATCCAAAATCAGATGCAAAAGACACTTACCCACCACCCTTTAATTTTAATAAATGTTGGAAAGATGGGATTTAGATACAGTAGGTCCTTCTAAGTATAAGAATCACAAACACACTGTCATTTGTAGCAGTATTAATTTTCATCTGCCCAAGAACCAGGATTCAAAATCACTCAATCATTAAAGTAGGACCATCACAATAAGAAGAGATGGTTCGTAAGTGACTCATAAAAGCAATTCTAAAATCAAGTCATCCTCTCTTCCTATAAGAATCAGCTATTAAATATGAATGAACAATTATAAAATATATGGAAATTAGGTGAGGCAAAGGAAACTACAATAATCATTACTTTAAAAAAAGTCAGAATTCAATTGACAAATTCAGGATTGGATTGGGAAAAGTATATAATCTGGACTTTTTTTCACGGTCCGTTCCCCCCTCCCCCCGCATCTTTGGATTTGAGATTTTCCCACCAAATAAAAGAAAAGAAAGATGCCATGAAAATCAAAATGATTCAAGAAATTAGACTTGCTTGACCTGTAACACAAGCATAAGTTAAATAAGAAGAAAAGAAGGTGAGTGTTAGAACTGCAAAAGGAGGGAATGCAACTCCATCACACTGGACAACTTACGCGCGAGATTGACAAGAAGGAGCCTTATTGAAAGGCAATGCTGCTGTGAGAAACATTTTTGTTGCAGTGGTTATCATAGTAATGAGATGGTCTCCTGGCCTGTAATAGCTCCATGGTCTTTTCCCATCCTCCAAACTCAGTGGGCATTTCGTTCTAAGCTTCCCAGAGGCTGACTGGGGCACCAGCAGTATTAGAATCAGAATCAGGAGGTCCATTATTCATAGGGCTGAATGAATCCCCTTTGCGTTTCTCAGCTAGAAGAACAAGAAGAGGTAGAAGAATCCAAAGCACTCTCACAAGGTGGGAGTGCCAGTGTCTTTCCTGATTGAGACAGAGACAAACTGAGCTTCAGATGGAAAGGAGAGAAAGAGACATTCAAAAGCACAGTCCCTGCTTGTCCCTTAACTTGTGCTGCACAGAGTGTGACCTGAGTCATTTATCCCTTTTTGATGCAAGATCTCTTCCACATTTCTTCAGTCCGATGTTTACATCAAAAGCAGGTACTAGCAGAAGAGATCTCAAAGACCAGAACTGTGAAAATTACAGAGAGAAGCAACTCTTCCTCTGGGGATCTTTAATTTCTTTCTGCAAAGGGATAGCTGGATAAAGGCACTTAAGTGAAAAGTCACTGATATTTTATATCACTGGGGGCACTCTTCTGTAGCCCTTGTGGTTCTTCCTGTCAGGTCCTGCCCAGAAAATTATGCAAACGATCTATTGGCATCCCTATAGTAAAACAACTCATTCCCTGCATAATAACAATTCAAAATTGCATATAATTCATTCCTTTATTTGAACAAAACAGTTCAGTTGAGTTATTCATAGGGTGGTCTGAATGTGATAAATTGGAGAAAAAGAAATATCATTTGCATTCTTTATTCCTAGCTGTTTCTTAATATGTTTCTTTATTTGATTTTTATATAAAATCTTGTTTTATATTTGGTATCTTGATATGGGCTAAGGGATAATCAACAACAAACAATATATTTGCATGAGAACCAAGATAGATTTATCAAAAGCTCATATTTTGGACTTGATTTGACCCCAAATATAACAGCATTTTCATTGCTTTTTCAAATCTGTTATAAAATTATTTCAGAGGCTCTGAGTGATAAGATTCAGTTCCCTTTTTTCCACCAAATGCTGCCCAAAGAAGGCTTTCACTATCCAAGGATTGTCCAAGTGCTCCTCCATTTCAGATGGATCTTGATTGGTCTCAGACACAGAGAATGGAGAGGATTTCATGAGGATTTTTCCTCCTTTGGTTGCCAGGAATAGAATTTGTGTTGTTATATCAGAACAATTCTCAACCAATAGACCTACAGCAACATTTAGGGACACAATCTCTAAGTGGAAACAGTGTCTTTGTTCACTTCATGGACTTTGATAACCTTGTGGACAGAATTCTTCCTTTCCATTTAAAGCTTAATATGTTGACAGGATCAATTGAAGGGAAAGTCTGGATCACAACAACTTTGGGAATGTATTCCATTAAAAAGAACAAAGTTTTCAAATATATTCATAGTGTTTGGTTCTTTTCTTTAGAAGCAAAGAAAATAGCAAAAGAGAATGCATATGAATCAATTCTCTTTGTGGAACCTCAGTTTCAAGATCAGTCTTTTCACTGTTCTTTTTCAAAGCATGTCTTTTCCGCCAAAGGTTGTGGAAGGTACACCCAGAAAGCACCATTGGGACTCAAAAGAAAAGGAACAGGATCCAGATCACAAATAATCAACAATAACCAAATAATAAAGGAAAAAAAAACAGACCCAGGAAACGATAAACCAATCAGCTTAACATCAATACCCGGGAAGATACTGGAAAAAAAAAAAATCTGCTAACATCTAGAAACAAGTAAAGTAATAACAAGCAGTCAGCACAGGTTTGTTAAAAACAGATCATGCCAAACCAATCTTATTTCATTCTTCAACACAGTGCCTAAATTAGTAGACCAGCAAAATACTGTGGACATAATACCCTGGTCAAAAAAATAAAGGGAACAGTACAATGTAACTCCAAGTCAATCACACTTCTGTGAAATCAAACTGTCCACTTAGGTAGCAACACTGATTGACAATCAATTTCACATGCTGTTGTGCAAATGGGATAGACAACAGGTGGAATGTATGCACTATAGTTAATGAAGTATAAGCTAGAGGTAAAGTGCAGGGTTCTGGCCCTGCACTTCTGATTGGCTGTTAGGCGGCCAGACCGGATTGGCTAGTTCTGAAGAATCCAATTGGCCCTTAACAGAGAGTTCTTATTGGTTGCAAGAGCTAGCGTTCCTAGCTCGTTATTGGATAAATCTTACAAGTGTTGCCTATATAAGGCAGAGTTCACTGTTGTTAAGTTGACAAGTCACTATGTAAATAAAGAGCTGAAGTTCACTGTTCAGAGGCTGTCTCCTTTTATTCCAACCCATGCTCAATACTTAACAATGGGGACGAGGATGGGATGCGGAGACTTCTGAACCGAAGAAGCCAGGAAGCAACACCGAGCACGTGACAGACGACACCAACAACGGAACCATGTCCGGCGGCATCGTACCACCCGCTCCGTTCGATCCAAACCAAGAGGATTGGGAATCCTACATGGATCGTTTCCAAATGTTTCTTGAGACGAATGACTTAAAAGACGTCACGCCAGCAAAGAAAAGGGCGTTCTTCCTTTTGCGGCCCAGCCATATTTAAGATGGCTAAAGCACTCGCCAAACCTCGAGAAGTGAAGGCCGTGAGCTGGGACGACCTCGAACCCATCCTGAGAGGCCATTACGCGCCAACCGTGCCTACGCTCGTGAGACGCCATGAGTTTTATCAGAGGAACCAACAAAAAGGGGAAAGCGTGGCCGATTTCGTGGCGGACCTCCAAAATTTAGGGGGCCTCTGCGGGTTCGCCGATTTAGAAGAGGCACTGAGAGATCGAATAGTTCTGGGACTAGATGCACTGGGTCTGCAAAGCAAGCTGATGGCGAAAGGCAACATCAGACTTGCTGAAACCATTGCCGAAGCCACAGCAGCAAGGCGACCAAGAAGTCGGCTGCACAACTTCGGTGAAGCCACACTCCGGTACCACCACCAGCCAGCGAAATATCACCTAGTTCAGAAGGACAGCTGGCGACAACACACTACGAGGACCTCTCTTCGTTGTCAGACAGTGACGAAGAAGAGGTCCATTGACTGTGGTCCGACCGGGACCCTCGTCCGAAGCCTTTACGCCCTTGTGCTGGCTGTGGAGCCAACCATGCCAGGTCCGAATGCAAATTCCGCGACACACTCTGCCATAAGTGCGGAAAACGAGGCCACATCGGGCGGGTCTGCCGCAGCTTGCCAGGACTCAGCCAGGCCTCAAAAGGGGTAACTATCGCCAATTGACAGGAAGCCGTCCTGTTAGGCGAATGCCAGTAAACCACTCCTACAGAAATCCAGCCGTGCAGAGAGAAGAGGCTCACCATACTATCACTATCGGTCACACCTCAACCTTGGACACTAAGAAAATTCGAGTCACGGTAGCCATTGAGAACCAGCTGTGCCACATGGAGGTCGACTCGGGATCGTCCCTCTCGATGGTGTGTTGGAAGACACTCAAGCAACTCATCCCCACAATTCAACGCCAAGATCTCCAATTTCAATGCCTCATCCTCAAGGACTACCAGGGGAATCGAATCACCGTCGTCGGGTCCTGCCGAGTCCGAGTCTCCTTCAAGAAGCACACAGCATACTTACCTCTAACGGTCATCAATGGAGACAGGCCTAGCCTACTAGGCCTCCAATGGTTCGCGCCACTCGGCATTGAAGTGGCCGGCGTGAACCGCGTCGGTGGTTGTGATTGGGAGGAAGACCTTATCTCTGAGTTCAGGGACGTATTCGTGCCTCTTCTCATCTCGTTGAAGCAGCAGGTGCTCAATTTCTGTAGTTGTGGTTGTTCCATTGGTGGTTCAGGCGGTCCCGATTTACAGGTGGTTTGCCTGTATCCTGGCAGAGATTATTCTCCCTCCGGCTTGGACTGGACCCTCACTTGCTTCTGCAGACCTTTGCGATGTGGCCTCTTTTCCCACAGGAACAGCAGAGTGCGTCGAGGAATTTGCGGTCTGATTGCTGGTGGTTTGCCCCGCAACCAGCACATTGGCATGGAAGTCTCTGGTTCCTTTTATCTCATTCTGAGCGGAGCCAGGAGTTGACCTCCTCTTCCTCACTGTCTGAGGATGATTCGAGGTCTTCATGATGGGTGGTAATAGTGTGCCTCTCAGAGGAAGGCGTACTATCACTAGCGAGTTGGTGGTGCGGTGCATTCGCTCGGCGCATTCGAGCGGCTGACTTCCTGGTTGCTTCTGTGGCAGTCGCGTCGGCGATGACATCTGTGAGGCTGATGTCTCCTTTTGCCATGATCTTGCTCTGCACAGTGTGGTCATCTAATCCCAGAACTATTCGGTCTCTCATGGCTTCCTCGAGGTTTGCAAAACCACAGAGTCCTCCATGTTCCGGAGGTCGGCTACGAAGTCTCCAACGCTCTCGTTCTTCCATTGGTCCCTCTGGTAAAACTCATGTCTTCATATCAGCGTAGGTTCTGTGGGTGGTAATGGGCCTGGAGGATCAGCGTGAGGTTATCCCAATCCATGGTCTTCACTTCCGCCGGTTTAGCAAGTGCCTTAGCTATTTCAAAAACGGCGGGGCTGCAATGGGTCAGGAACACCGCTCGTTTCTTGCCAGGTGTAGCATCTTTCAGATTGTTGGTCTGCAGGAACATCTGGAAGCGGTCCATATACGAGTCCCAGTCTTCATTTGCCAGGTCAAATGGAGCAGGTGGTATGGCGCCGCTGGTCATCCTGCCGTTTGTTGCATGCGCTCTCAGCCATGTGCTCTGTCTTGTTCGATGAGTGTTTAGTCAGCTCTATTGTCTCTGCATCCCACTTTCGTTGCCAGTGTTAAGTCCTGAGCATGGGTGCAAGGAACGGAGACGAGACATCGAACTTTGACTTCAACTCTTTATTAGTGACTTCAGAACAGAGAAAAATACTTGGGCAGCAGCAGCTGTTTTATAGAGCTGGCTGCTTCACAACAACCAATGATTTGAGTTTACCGCTCTAACAAGCATCCAATCAGAGTGACCCGCTGTCAGCCAATCAGATCAGCCAGAAACAACCAATCACGACTCGCTATTCGTGGGCCAATGAGAAGTGCAGGATTACGAGCCTGCTGTTAAAGTAAAGCTATTAGGGTTGTTACTGATGCATTGGCTTAGTCCATAACAGAAGTCATTATTCTGATGTCAGCTGGACTTCAGAAGATGTACAAAAAAAACAAGGTGAACACAACACTTATATACTGTTCTGTATTTGCATTCTTGTAACCCTGCATTCTGATTGGCTAGGATGCACAGCATTCGGATTGGCTGAGTGTATAGCAATGATTGGCCGTTATGGATCGACCGTGATTGGCCCAGCCGATTGCGGGAGATTCGAACGGCTGCCATTGGCCGCAGCGCAGGGCACAAGTTCTATATAAGCCACTGCCGATCCGATGCAAGCAAAGCCGATCTACCAACTAATAAAAAGAGCTTGAAAGTCACTGGTCTCGTGTCTCTCCTTGGGACTGATCCACCAACATAACACTAGTGATGAAGGTGGGATCGTGAGGCAAAGACCCACCACGCATGTGGCACCACGGTACAAGCAACCAACAAGATGGCCAGCAGCACTGCGCCACCTGCTCCCTTCAACCAGGCTGCAGAGGACTGGGAATCCTACATCGATAGATTCCTCATGTTCCTGGAAAGCAGCAACCTTAAGGATGCGAATGGACAGAAAAAAAGGGCCGTGTTCCTGACAGAACTATTAATGGGGAGGAAATTAAGGTCCCCACTAGACAGGCTGCACCCCACGTACAACCCAGAACCCCCCCCCCCCCCCGATTCATCTAGCAAGCACCAAACATTCGCACCAGGCGACACAGTATACACAAGGAACCTCACAGGGGACCCACTCTGGGTACCAGCAATGATAACCCAGAAAACAGGTCCCCGCTCGTACTGGCTACAAACAACCGACGGACGAGCATGGAAGCAACACATCGATCAAATAAGATCGAGAGCTAACACAGGAAATACAACCAACAAGCAGACACACAGAAACAAAGAACCCAAAGAAGGAAGGGGAAAGCCAAACAGCAGCCCAGAAAGAGAGGGAAACCCCACAACACCAAACAAACAAACCCAACAAGAAAGAAACCAACAATACTTACTAGCAGAGCCACCAACGGACGACCAGCTCGAAGCCTTGTCTGGAAGGAGCAGCCAAGCAAGTTCAACCAGCCCGGAAAGACCAGGCAGGAACAGCAAAGCCAGCAGCTCGACCAATCCGAGTAGACCGGGAGGGAGCTACGGCGAAAGGCCTGACTCACCCATCCAGGCAGTTCCATCGATGAGGCAGGGAGCAACACAGAACCCAACCGAACCGGTCGGAGATCAAGTGACAATTAACCTGCGCAGGTCCACTCGACAAGTACGGAGCCCCGCCTACTTATGGGACTACGTCACGTAGGACCATACCAAGAGGGGAGGGGTGTTCTGTATTTGCATTCTTGTAACCCTGCATTCTGATTGGCTAGGACGCAGAGCATTCGGATTGGCTAAGTGTACAGCAATGATTGGCCATTATGGATCAACCGCGATTGGCCCAGCCGATCGCGGGAGATTTGAACGGCTGCCATTGGCTGTGGCACTGGGCACAAGTTCTATATAAGCCACCGCCGATCCGATGCAAAGCCGATCTACCAACTAATAAAAAGAGCTTGAAAGTCACTGGTCTCGCGTCTCTCCTTGGGACCGATCACCAACATAACATACCATTTCAGAAAAGTGGCTGTCCAGACTCCTCTTAAAAACTTCAAGAGGAATTTGGACTCCTGCAGGGGGTTGGACTAGATGACCTCCAGCTCTTTTCTGATTAATTTAATTTGGGTGGTGAACTACTTCCTCCAGCATCAACTGTCTGCATTAGACCTGACAGGTAAGGACCACAACCGTTACAGAACAATGCCTCAAGGGATGGATTTGTGATTTATTTATTTATTTATTTTCAGTAACATACTTTTCTCCAGCTACTCCTTTGCAAATGTAGCCCTAAGAAGTTTAGGATTCCCAGAGGAGAATTTGCTTCTCACTGTAATTTTCACAATTCTTGGCTTTGAGGCCTCTTCTGGTACTTCTCTAGTGACTCTCTTTGAGGTAAATATCACCCTGAAGCATCACCTTGCATCCTGATCTTGCATCAGTGACTCTCTTTGAGGTAAACATCACCCTTGAAGCACCATCTTGCATCCTGATCTTGCATCAGAAAATTGATAAATGTTTCAAGCCCTGCTCCTTGTGGTACAAATTAAAGGATAGGCAGAGATTTAGTTCTTATGTGTACCTTTTTCTCTGGATAAAGCTCAGTTTGCCTTTGTCTGAATCATGAAAGCCGCTAGAATTTCCATATTGTGAAGGTGCCTTGAATTCAACTAACTCTTCTTGCTGTTCTTTTATTCGAAACAGGAAGGGGATTGATTCAGCCCTATGAATTATGGACCTCCTACTTCTGATGCTGCTGGTGTCCCAGATAGTCTCTGGGAAGCTGAGAATAAAGTGCTCCCTGAATTTCGAGCACCAGGATGGAAAAAAACAATGGAGCTATTACAAGCTGGGAGACCATCTCATTAGTATGATCACCACTGGAACTAAAATATCACGTATGCCAACGTTGCCTTTCAACATGGCTCCTTCTAGTCAGCCTGAATTGTAAGTAATTCAAACGGATGGATTACATTTCCTCCCTTCATGGTTCTGAACACTCTTTCTTTTCTTATTCCAATTACCGTATATACTCGAGTATAAGTTGACCCGAATATAAGCCGAGGCACCTAATTTAACCACAAAAAACTGGGAAAACTTATTGACTCGAGTATAAGTCGAGGGTGGGAAATGCAGCAGCTACTGATAAATTTCAAAAATAAAAATAGATGCCAATAAAAACTTTCACTAGGACAGTTGAGAATAAGTTTGATGTTCACAATTTCCTCTTTGAAAGAGACCAGTAAATAGGGAACAAGAAGATGAAGAAAAAGAAGTGTGTTTTTTCACAATTTTCACACTGAAGTGAACAAAAATGGCATCATAGGAACAGGCTTATTCTCAGCCCAAAGGTTTGTCCCTGATTTAAGGGAAATTTGGGAAACGATCTCACTATCATGAAAGGTTTGATTGATTCACTAACCCAAAAGATGATGATGATGACAGTGGTAGGCAGGAGTCACTCTCTCCCTTGCAAGAAAAAACCAAGAGCCGTTCTTATGATATCTCTCTCTCTCTCTCCCCCCCCCAATAAAGTCAAGCCCTTTCCAGCACGCACGCGCGATCTGCCCCCACCCCTTTGCACCTTGCAAATGCAAAACCCCAGGGTTTTTGCATTTGCAAGGTGCAAAGCGGCGGGGGCGGATCGCGCGCGCGTGCTGGAAAGGGCTTTACTGTATTATGGGGAGAAAGAGAGAGAGGGAGAGATCATAAGAACGGCTCTTGCTTTTTTCTTGCAAGGGAGAAAGTGACTCCTGCCTCCCACTGTCATCAACATCTTCTTCTTTTGGGTTAGTGAATCAATTAATTTGGGAAATGATCTCACTATCAGAAAACAACGTGAGCTGCCACCACCACCACCTCCTCCCCCTCCTCCCAAGTGGACTGAAAGCAGCTGGAGCTGAGGAAATGAAGCTGAATGGATCGACCTCAGCTCGTGTTGCTTTCTCAGCCTAGAGCTCAGAAAAGCCTCCCCCTCCTCCCCCTCCTCCCGAGTGGACTGAAAGCAGCTGGAGCTGAGGAAATGAAGCTGAGTGGAGCGACCTCGGCTCGCATTGCTTTCTCAGCCTAGAGCACAGAAAAGCCTCCCCCTCCTCCTCCCCCTCCTCCCCCTCCTCCCGAGTGGACTGAAAGCAGCTGGAGCTGAGGAAATGAAGCTGAGTGGAGCGACCTCAGCTCACGTTGCTTTCTCAGCCTAGAGCTCAGAAAAGCCTCCCCCTCCTCCCCCTCCTCCCAAGTGGACTGAAAGCAGCTGGAGCTGAGGAAATGAAGCTGAGTGGAGCGACCTCGGCTCGCATTGCTTTCTCAGCCTAGAGCTCAGAAAAGCCTCCCCCTCCTCCTCCCCCTCCTCCCGAGTGGACTGAAAGCAGCTGGAGCTGAGGAAATGAAGCTGAGTGGAGCGACCTCGGCTCGCGTTGCTTTCTCAGCCAAGAGCTCAGAAAAGCCTCCTCCTCCTCCTCCCCCTCCTCCTCCCCCTCCTCCCGAGTGGACTGAAAGCAGCTGGAGCTGAGGAAATGAAGCTGAGTGGAGCGACCTCGGCTCGCATTGCTTTCTCAGCCTAGAGCTCAGAAAAGCCTCCCCCTCCTCCTCCCCCTCCTCCCCCTCCTCCCGAGTGGACTGAAATCAGCTGGAGCTGAGGAAATGAAGCTGAGTGGAGCGACCTTGGCTCGCGTTGCTTTCTCAGCCTAGAGCTCAGAAAAGCCTCCCCCTCCCCCTCCTCCCGAGTGGACTGAAAGCAGCTGGAGCTGAGGAAATGCAGCTGAGTGGAGCGACCTCGGCTCGCGTTGCTTTCTCAGCCTAGAGCTCAGAAAAGCCTCCCCCTCCTCCCCCTCCTCCCCCTCCTCCCGAGTGGACTGAAAGCAGCTGGAGCTGAGGAAATGAAGCTGAGTGGAGCGACCTCGGCTCGCGTTGCTTTCTCAGCCTAGAGCACAGAAAAGCCTCCCCCTCCTCCTCCCCCTCCTCCCGAGTGGACTGAAAGCAGCTGGAGCTGAGGAAATGAAGCTGAGTGGAGCGACCTCGGCTCGCGTTGCTTTCTCAGCCTAGAGCTCAGAAAAGCCTCCCCCTCCTCCCCCTCCTCCTGAGTGGACTGAAAGCAGCTGGAGCTGAGGAAATGAAGCTGAGTGGAGTGACCTCGGCTCGCGTTGCTTTCTCAGCCTAGAGCTCAGAAAAGCCTCCCCCTCCTCCTCCCCCTCCTCCCGAGTGGACTGAAAGCAGCTGGAGCTGAGGAAATGAAGCTGAGTGGAGCGACCTCGGCTCGCGTTGCTTTCTCAGCCTAGAGCTCAGAAAACAACGCGAGCTGCCTCCCCCTCCTCCCCCTCCTCCCGAGTGGACTGAAAGCAGCTGGAGCTGAGGAAATGAAGCTGAGTGGAGCCGAAGCAACCTCGGCTCGCGTTGTTTTCTCAGCCTAGAGAAAGGGGAAGGGGGCTCATCTGGACCAAGGGTGAGTCTCCCCCTCAGTTTCCCCTGAAGGATCTTCTGTCGCTTTTGCCTTCTCCCTACATCTTCCCTCTGTTAAAATCCCCCCCCCACTTATTTTCGGTTGGATAGATTTCATGTCTGAGCATTCTCACATGGTGGTGGGTCTTCCCCCCCAAAAAAAACAGTTAAAAAAAGAAAAAACAATATATCCTCAAGCAAGAACTTTTCTGCTTCCGATTACTCCCATGCTTAAAAGTTGCAAAGGAAACATGGAAGCAGGGAAGCGGCTGCCCAGCTTCGGAGCTCCACACTATTTTTTTTCAGAGGGGAATCTGACTCGAGTATAAGCCTTTTTTTTTGTCAAGAATGGAATTTGTGGACTTCCGGTTTCGCGTGGCTTCGGGGCAGCAGGAATTCGCGACAGCTCGCGATTCCTGCTGTGCTAGCCGTTGAGGTACCCCCGATCCAGATGGGTCAGGGGGATATGGCTGCCCTGTAGGGACAGCTGAAGAGAGAGGGGAGTCGGATAGGGAGGTGGGGGTGTCGCAGACCCCCCCTTCTCCGGGAAAACCCCTTTTTCCCAAGGCGGTGGAGCGGCGGTCAGCAATGGTCGCCACGAAGAAGCCAGCAACCGGGTAAGAACTGTGCTGGAGGAAGTGTGAAGAGTGAAAGTTCTGTCTGAGCCGGGTCAAGTAACACCTTTTAAATTGCCTGGAATTGAGCTGCTTGAATTGCTGGAGGATACATTGTATCCCTAAGAAGAGCGAAAAGCGGCGGAGAAGCTGTTAAAGGGAACTTTTTTTTTTTTTTTTTTTACTCTCCCACCCCACGGAAATAGCAGAAATATTTGGATATATTAGACATTGAAAGTGGATTGCTTTGAAAGTTGAAGCTAAGAGACAAAGGGATTTTTGGACATTGAAAAATTTAAGAAATTGGAAAATCTTTGTTGGAGGTATGGATTTCTGATTATTTAAATTTGTCATTGCAAGTGGGAAGGGAGAAAAAAAATTGGAGCAGAAGCTGAAAAAGGAGGAGATTGTCTAGAACGTCTTTGTGGATCCCAAAGGAAGATATATGGTAATTGGACCTCTTTGATTAAAAATTAATCCAGAAAGAGAAAGAGAAGAAGGAAGAAAAGTATTAACTTTTGGAACTTTTTTTTTTTAATTGCTTTTGATTGTCTTTGATTAAAAATACTTGTGGTTGTTTTGGAAAAAGTTTCCCTTTTTATAATGGCATCGTTTGTGGATGAACTAGAGATTGAATATCAAAAATATAAAAAAGAAGATACTTTGGGCGCTTTGTTTCAATTCTTAGAAATGGCGTTATGTTCTGTTGAAAAGTTGATTATGCAGCAGAAGGACTGGGACAAGGAAGAAGAGGAAGAAGAAGCCATCTTTGATGAACAATGGGTCCCTTCCGGAGAGGAGGAGAAAAAGGATAAGAAAAAGGGGATTTTAAGAATTATAAAAACAACCAAAAGAGAGAAAAATGAGCGAAAAGATGGAGGCAAGGTTAGAAAGCAAAGGAAAAGGAGTAAGAAAAGCGAAGGGAAAAAGCAAAGGGGTAGAAAGGGCAAGGAGAAGAATAAGCAAGAGAGAAAGGGGGGGAGGAGAAGCCTTAATGGGGGGAAGCAAGACCTAAAGAAAAAAAGTTTATTTAGAGACAATGGGTGAATTTAATTTAGATTAAAAGAGGGATTCTGGAGGGTATATAAGAGTGTGTTTTTATATGTATATTTAGAATATAAAATTTATTATGTAATTTTAGAATCTTTTAAACAGAATCCCAAGAAAGATTGCTATATGTAGTATTTCTAAGTTAGGGTAATGAGTTATAGATGTTACTCCAATTGGTGTACAGGAGAAGTATAGTAAAAGAAAAAAAAGATGAATGGATAATTGGAAATAGAACAGACAAAGAATGTTGTTGAAAATGGTAATAAGATATGGAAGGATATATATGCTTTTTTTTTTTGGATTTTGTATATTGATAAAAGGCAATAAAATTTTAATTAATAAATAATTTGGATGGAAAGGAGAAGTAGGGACAAGATATGAAGTTAATATTATATGAAATATTGATATTATAATCTGGAAATGTTATGCCTTATTGGTCTTTTATTATTATTTTTTCTTAGAAAAGAATTTATAAGCTGCTATGCCTTGATTCTTTGTGCATTGTTTTTATAAAACTGATAAAAATGGTTTTTATATATATATATAAAAAAGAAAATGATAATAAGATATGGAAGGAGATATGGGTTGAATATGATGTTTGAATTTGTGTCTGTGTGAAGAGTTTTAACCCGGGAACAGACAACCTTCAGAAAAGATCTTTTAGTTTTGTTTATGTTTTGTGTTTGTATGTTTGTGTATTGTGTTTATGGTAAAACTAACAAAATTTGTTTTTTATAAAAAAAAAGGGAAAAAGAATCAATAAAACCTTGGAGGAATGTTAGATGAGAATAATTTAAACAAGCCAGAAAGAAAAGAATATGATGACTATAAAATGGATAAATATGGAAGAGAAATGAAATTGAATAGGAGTAAAGAGAAATAATGAGAAATTTGCTGAAAGATATTTGTGTGTCCATATGGAGATGGGATAAATTGGAATTATGCTGTATAAAAATAATGTTTTGTTTGACTTGTAAGGATTTACAATGTTAAGAGGTTTTATGTGTTTATGTATTTAATGGTTAATGATGTGTTGTTTTATCTTTAAAATTAATAAAAAATTGTTTCAAAAAGAATGGAATTTGTGTTGTTATGTCACAACGATTATTGACAATTCAACTCACAGTACCCCTCAGGGATGCCCTCTCTAAGTGGAGGCAAGTCAACGTCTTTGTTCACTACATAGAATATGGTGCTGTTTTGGATAGAATTCTTCCTTTCCATTTTACACTTATGCGTTTGCCAGGCCCCATTGAAGGGAAAGTCTGGATCACAATACTCATCGGACTATATCCATTGAAAGAGCACAGAGCTCTCAAATATGTGAATAGTATCTGGACTGTTGACTTTGAGAGAAAAGAAAGGCGACCAAACGATGGCTACGAGCCTGATTTCTTTCTGGATCCACCCTTTAGAGACCAGACATTTCACTGTTCTTTTTCAAAGCACGTCTTTTCTGCCAAAGACCGGAAAAGATGCACAGAGAAAGCACCACTGGAGACCCAAGCAAAAAGAACCATGATGATGTGGGTCAATAACTTCCATCATTTTCATAGTGTCATGCAGACTCTGGCCCATGTCTTGAATGCTGCGTATTCCTCCAGATCCAGGAGGAGAAGGAAGGAGAGTGAAGGCAGTTTGGGGGCTCCAAGGCTGCAACCATGGCAGGTATGAACTCCCAACAAGGATCCATTCAACTTAGATCCTTTTGAGAAGGAATCCAAAGAGAAGCAAGGGAACTATATCAATCTACTTGAGTTACAGGAGGCCAACAAGTTTGGCCAATCTAATCAGTTCAGTGATGATTTTCAGGCACTGTGAGAGATATAGTTCGATGTTAAATAGTGCTAATTTTAAAAAGGATGCGTACATTTTAAAATACATTCCTGTAATTATGAGTTTATGATGACTAATTTTAGAATTTTACCTTCATAAATTTGAAGGAGCCCATTCAACCACCTAGCTCAATCTCTCCTTTCTTCAGGAATCCCAGTTAAACCTTTTCTGGCTTGTCAGTCATAGCATTAAGACTATCAATGGAAGGGAAACCATACTTCTCTGTTTTACTTTCTCAACTCTAAAGCTACTTCTCTTTTAGGATGTTTTTCCTCTCCTTCAGCCGTAATCTCCTGGCTGAGTTTATGATCTTATGGTGCATCACAATCTGCAATAGCAGGAAACAGAATTTAAGCTTTTGTGTATCATCTTTTAACAATTGGAAGACTGTTGTAGTTTCCAGCTAAGAGATTTTATTTGTTGAAAAAGGTGTTCCCAGATTCCTTCTGATTTTCCACTTTAGTAGATCAACATGGCTCTTGCCTTTCCTCAAGGCTAACAGCAGCCTCCTTTGAGCCCATTCTTGCCTTCATAGCCCTTCCCTAAAGCTGATCTAGATGTTGTGCAATGTCTTCTCCAAGCATGGTGCCTCCAAGGAGACCTGGTACCAAAGGTGGTACTCAGCAGGTTTTGACCAGTTCTGGAGAACTGGTAGTGGCAATTTCGAGTAGTTTGGAATACCACCTCTGACTGGCCCCACCCCCATCTATTATCTGCCTCCCGAGTCCCAGCTGATTGGCTGGGTCTTTTTTTGTTGCCCTATATAGGAGAATGGAGCTGGAAAACAGGTTAGTGGCATGGGGAGGAAATGGAGATTTTACAGTATCCTTCCCCTGCCATGCCCATCAAGCCATTCCATGCCACACCCACCAAGCCACACCCACAGAACCAGTAGTAAAAAAAAAATTGAATCCCACCACTGGCCGGTACTTGAGTTGGGATCCCCCCAAACTAGAATACTGACTTCCTCTAGATTTGTATGGATGCATTTGCCTTCTTTCCATGTGCATCTTACTGCCAACTCACATCTGGTTTGCAATCAATTACTATTTTGAGATCATTTTCACAAATATTCATATCAAGTTTGGAATCTCTCACCCTTCTTGCTCTGCATTTCATTTTTCTTCTTCCATATAGAAGCCTTTGTACTTCTCTCTCTCTCTCTCTCTTTCTTTCTTTCTCTCTCTCTCTCTTAAATTCCTTTCAATTCTTTCCAACCTATTTTGATAAATCATGAAGATGTGTTTTTGAATGTTTTACCTGGCTCTAACTTATACATTTAGACACCCAATTTGATATCAGCTACCAAACGGTAGCCATTTAATCCCATTTCATCCAAATCATTAATAACATTATTATGAAATTAAATTTAGGATTGCTATCTGTTAAGCCTGGGTTCCCCAACCAGGGTTAAGGAGACAAGCTAAACAGAATGTGCAGCGTTAGTCAGATAGGCACACAGATAAATGAGTGAGATAAGTTTGTATGTTTGTTAACATACAGTAAAAATAACAGATACGCTTGTGCTATCAAAAATATAGTTTATTCTTCATAAATTCTTCATAAATTTCATTATGAAAAATGTTTAAATTTTTTTTAATTTTTTTTATGTCATGTGTTATGTCTTATATGTTTTTTGTCTGTTGTTAAAATCAATAAAACTTCTACAAAAAAAAATATATATATAGTTTATTCCATTTATAGCATAGTCAAAATAACAGTCCATTAGGCATGTATCATTTAGTCAGTCCATTCAAGGATATTCAGTTAGCAAAGTCTGTGCAGAATATCCTATGTCAGTTCACTTACAAATCAGTCCTTTGTTTATCTCCCGTTCGAGCAATGCAGTCTTGAGTCCAAGCAGTAATTAGGGATCATCAAAGCCAGAGAGAGAGCAAGCTGTCGTCTTGCATCTTTTAAAGTGCTTTCACAACCACTCCCTTAATTACATTCCTATATTTAAAGTTGCAGACACTTTAACTTACAAACTATGATTACATATTTATTATTTTACCTAAACCAGTTAGGGTAAACAATGTTATCCCTAACATTATCAAATAAAATAAAATTAAAACACTACTGCTTCAAAAAAGTTTCTACTGGATTTTACTTATGCACTTTTCTCTATCGGGAAATCATAAGTGTTTTTCTAGAAGCTTCATCTTTGTGAAGTACACAATTATAAAGACAGTATTATTCATTTAATTGTTATACCATCCAGCCCTCATTTAACTACCTTCCTAATAATCACATCAGGAATTATTTCATTTATGCTTTGTTGAAATCAAGTTATATCATTAACATTCCCACAATCTATTAAAATGTGTCATCAGAGAAAAGGGGTGGGGAGCCCCCAACTAAATAATAGGCAGAGAGAAATTCCGAGAAGATCCTTCATAGCTTCTCAGATTGTAAAAAAAGTATTGGGACATTTGCAATTTCAGACATGCACTCTTGTCACACTGTGAGATGAATGGCTAATTTTGATAGACAGACAGAGAGATGCAATAACTAGACACAAGGACAGTTTTTCCCCAAACGCCTTCACTCTGCTAAACAAATAATTCCCTCAACCTTGTTCAACTATTTACAAAGTCTTCACTACTATTACTGTTAATCTGCTCATCACTCCTTATCACCCACCCCCTCCACTTGTGACTGTATGACTGTAGTTTTGTTGCCTGTACCCTTACAATTTATATTGACTGTTTCCTAATATGATTTGATTGCTTATTGTGCCCTATGACTATTATTAAGTGCTGTACCTTATGATTCTTGACTCTCAACAAATGTATCTTTTCTCTTATGTACAATGAGAGTATTTACACCAAGACAAATTCCTTGTGTCCAACCACACTTGGCCAATAAAGAATTCTATTCTGTTCTGTTCTGTTCTGTTCTGTTCTGTTCTGTTCTGTTCTAGTCTATTCTATTCTACATGGATGGCTAAATAAATAAATATTCTCTTAATTTGGCCATAAAGTAGAATTCACTCATTGGGGCCTGTTCCAATCTGGTCTACATGTGAGGAGATTAGCCTGGCAACTCTTTTCTTGACAAATCCATGCTTTCTGTTAATCATCCTGTTGTTTCAAAGACTTGATGAATATTTTCTCTGTTTGTGCAATCTATGACATGCTCTAAATATTTCCTTTAACTGACAAATTTTGTTCAATTATTTTTAATGTATATATTGTCAATGTATATTTGATAAATTTTGGTAAACCTTTCTTTTCCATTTTTGGGAACCTGTTCTCCCAACTAAGAATATTTACTGTAGAAGAAAGGTTCAACTGGGAACAGACAAAAAGGAATAAGTTGCCAGGTTTACTGCTTTTAAAATTCCTGGATCTTCCCATTCTAGTTCCATCCCTTTCTGGAGAAGAATGAGTTTCTCAATGTTTCCACATACGTACTGTACTTGGACCAAAATGGAGATTTAAAGGCTGATCTGAAGATCAATAGCTGGGTGTTTTTCCCCAAGAAGTATTTAGTCAAAAAAGATCTGGTGACTTTTAAAAAACAGAGACTCCGTGTCAACCAAGATCATCTGTCATGGCTAAAATTGCATAACCGGGTAAGAGAAAGAGTGGTGTCTTTCCTGTGTTTTCCAATGGGTTCTGATCCATTTCATTGGGTTAAGCCTAGGCACCATGGCTTAGTGTTGAAATGGAGAAGCTGCATGAAAATGGTAAGAGAAGCCCTCAAGTGCTAGGTGTCGTGTCCGTCAAGAAAGAGACCAGGAGGCGGTGACTAGGTTTCAGCTCTTTATTGGTCCCCGGAACCGAACTGGGTCCAAGGGAGAAAACAGTGGCTTTTTATTCTCAAGCCGCGGCGGCCACAGCCAATGGCACCGCTTTGAATCTCCCGTAATTCGAACCCACCAATCGCGGGAGATTCTTAGCAGGCCAATCAGCGCGGCTCGCCTAACCAATCAGATCACCCCGCGCTTTGGCCAATCAAAGCGCGGGGCTTTCAAGAATGTTAATGAAGGTACAGAACACTAGCAAAGGTGATTTTCTTGTTCCTTGTTCTCAGATAGCAAAGAAAAAGGCAAATTTGTTGAACGGTGCTTGAATTCAAATTTGGACCGAATTCGATGAAATTGAATCAAGACTGAATAAAGGTTCTATTGGTCACAGTATGAAATAAGCATTGGAATTAGGATTTATCCTATCCTGGTTGGGTCAGTATCCCATGAAAAAGCAGGGCAAGGTATTTTTAAGCAACACAGACGTAGCCAGAGTTATCTATTTCAATCTTTCACCCCTCTGAGATAGACCTTCTGCTCCTACAATGGAGGTCCCAAACTTTCAGATAGCATAGAGCAGAGGTCCCCAAACTTGGCAACTTTAAGACTTGTGAACTTCGTTTCCGGTTTGAGTCTCTTTGGCAACAGACCGAAATCTGCGATCATGTGTGGTTTTGATTTGTGCTCGCTGCCAGAGTGCCCTGAGCTGGCTGGTTTCAGGGCTAAGCCACCCCATAGACGTGGTGAAAAAGGGGAGACTGCCAGCAGGGTCGAGGAGAGCCACATCTCTCTTCCCCAGCTGGCCATTACTCTCTTTCCTGAAGGCAGTTCTGAAGGCAGGTGGTCAGAAATGGCCACCTCAAAGAAGAACTGAACTGGAAAAGAATGTGCAGGAGGAAGATAACAAGAGAAAGTTTTGGCCGACCGGGTTAAACTGAAAAAGCAACAATGTAAGATACCCTGGAATTTAAATTAAATAACATTGTTCCCAAAGAAGATTTTGAAGCTGCAAAGGAGAGAGAGAAGGGAAAGGACTAGGTTTCTTTTTTCTTTCCTTCCTTATACTGACAGCCAAGAGACTTAAGCAAGAAATTGAAAAAAAAAATCCACTTTGACATTAATAGGCATCTAAGCTGAAAATAAAAGTCAACGGGAAAATAAAGATTTCTGGGTATTTAAATGTTTTTAAAAGCAGGAAAGGAGAAAAAAAAGAATAAAAGGGCAGGATCTGGAAAAATGGAGGAGACTGCCTGGAACCAAGGAATGGAACTGTAACTAAAAGGAACTTACATTGAAATTTTAACAAGATTCCACAAAGATACATTTTAACTGAAACTTGGTAACAAAATAATAGAACCCCAGGAAGAAAAAGTGGAAAAAAGAAGCAAGAAGAAACAGCCTTGGATTATTTGGATTATTTGGTTTTTGCCTCTAGATGACTAAAATTAACCAGGTGGTTGTTTAAAAGTCTTTTAAATGGTATCACTCTTAGAAGAACTGAAAATGGAACTTTAAAAATGGAAAGAAGATGCACAAAAGGGAGAGGTTCTTTTGGCTTTGTATTTCAATTCTTAGAAATGGAGATCTGGAACTATGAGAAACAACAAGAAACGCTTGCAGAACAAGAAGATTGGGACAAAGAAGAAGCCATTTTTAATGATCAATTAATTTTAAGTGGGGGGAAAAAAGGAAGGGGGAAAGAGAGTGAAAGGTTTAAGACCAGAAAAAATAACCAAAAAGAAGAACAATTTGAAAGATAAGTATAATATTAGAAAGCAACAGAAGAGGGGATTATAGATGAGAGAGTTAGAAGTAGAGAGACGAGGGGGTAAAAAGGGGAGGGAGAAGAAGAGGGGGAAGAAGGTAAGGAAAAAAGTTGTAAAAGACAGAAACAAGAAATAGAGAAACAGGGAAAAGATATAAGAATTGTAACCATAAGCTTGTTCAGAGATAATGGGTGAAAATTTAATTGTGAAAGGGATTCTGCAAAGGTACATAAGATAGCATTGTTATATTACAAACAGAAATAAATGTAGAAAATATGACTAAAATGATGGATAAAATATTAACTGTAATGGAGTGGAATGTTTGTCAACAAATAAATGAATTAAAGTGAATGGGAGAATTAAATGGGAACATTTTAATTATTATTAATGATTTATAAAAATATAAGTGAGAAATATGGAGAAAAAAAAAAGAATTAACTATGGAAAGTTTATAAGTGTCCCCAAGGAAATATGATATTTAATTGAAAAGAAATGTTAAAGATGTTAAGATTTCAATGAATATTAATGATAGAATTGAATTGGAACGTGTGTTTTATTTACATATATATATAATCTTTTCTTTTTAAGAATATAGTGTGCATTTTAAGAATGTACCAAGCAGAATTCAATTGAACGTTGTGTATTAAATTGAATGCTATAATTTTAAAGGTATACATTGAAGCTTAAATAGGAGTTTGAATGGATAAAATTAAAAGATATAAATACTTGTGGACTTCAACATAGCTGGCTGGAGAATTCTGGGAGTTGAAGTCCACAAGTCTTAAAGTTGTCAAGTTTGGAGATCTCTGGCATAGAGTCATAATGATTTGTCTGGTGTGAGATAATGCTCTGACCCAGAAAACTGAAGCACTGAAACATGACTTTGACTCAGAGAAAAATCCTTCCCAATACCTGAGGTAATGTGATAGGCAATGTGAAAGGAAATGCTGCTTAGATTTGGGCTTTGACATGTAAAGGGACACCTCATCTGAAAACCCCCTGAATGCAATTCTTCATCTTGATTGAAGGCTGCCTCAAATCTGTCTGGGAAAAAGGAGACTCAAAATTTAGGTAATAACAAATATGGGTTTGTTCTTCAGTTGTTGTTACCTTATTGTAATTCTTCAATAAGAAGGACCTTGGCTAGGATAGCTATCTGGGGTTTATCCCTTTTGTGCACAGGGTTCGTACTCATGTCCTACGTGCTCCAGGAAAAGATTCCCGACTTACACTTTTTCAGGGACACGTTCACATGACCTCATAACACTACAGTTCTAGAAACTGAGCAGTCACTTTTGCTCGTATTTCAAGTGTATTGCTCGTATTTCAGAGATGGTTGGTGCTAACATATTTTCTTTGGTGTTTTTTGTTTTTCTGCTGAGTCTCTTCCTCAGTCCAAATGTGTGGACAATTGTTTTCCTGGATTTGTGAAGCAAAAGTGAGAAGGAGAACCACTTTGCTGCTACGACTGTGTTCCATGTCCAGAGGGGACCATCTCCACTCAGGAAGGTGGGTGACCCAAAAGAAGGGAGAGGCCTCACAGAAGTGGATTTTCATGGAAGTGAAAACTTATTCTGTTGTGTCCCCTGCTTTGTGGAACATCTTCTCTTAGGTGAAAATGGCCCCTACCCTGTTAGCCTTTCATAAGGCCTTAAAAACCTGAATATGTTCAGATGCCTGGGGTGTTGAATGTGTTAAGGGGCCAATTTCCTGGCAATATTGCTAATTGTCCAAGTATTTTGCTTCTATATACATTTAATCTGGGTGTTTTAAAACATTTGCAGGTTTTTAATTGTAATATTTTTTGAATATTGTATGAAATAGGCAGTAATAAAACATAAATAAATAAATGAGCAAACAACAAACAAAGAAATAAATTGCAAGTTAAAAGACATTTTGAATTGCAATTGTTTTCTTATTTATCACTAATACTGATGATGTTACCAAGTTTGGGTAATGAAAAGTCTGCAAGAAAACAACCAAGCTCAGAGGTAGCACCAAGGATCCTTTTTTATTTTCATATTGCACAATTTTATTTATTTATTTGATTTGTCAATTGCTTACTAGATAAATAGGAATAAGTATAAACATGAGTAAGTACAAATAGCAGGTATGAATAAATGAGGACAATAGGACAGGAACAGTAGGCACAGTAATGCACTTATGCACGCCCCTTACAGACCTCCTTGGAATGAGGCAATAGTGAATAGTCTAAGGTTAAAGGAGAGGGGGTTAGAGGATGTAACAACAGAGTCAGGTAGTGTATTCCAGGTTTTGACCACTCTGTTGCTGAAGTCATACTTTCTGCAATCAAGTTTGGAGCAGTTTATATTGAGTTTATATCTGTTGTGTACTCTTGTAATATTGCAGTTGAAGCTGAAGTAGTCATTGACTGGTAGGACATTGTAGCAGATAATTTTGTGTACTACGCTAAAGTCCAACTGTAGGTGGTGTAGTTCTAGGTTGTCTAAGCCCCAAATTTCAAGCCTGGTGATGTAAGGTATTCTGTTGTGAGCAGAGGAGTGTAGTACTCTTCTCATGAAATACTTTTGGACTCATTCAATTGTATTAATGTCCGATATACAGTGTGAATTCCAGACAGGTGAGCTGTATTCAAGTATTGGTCTAGCAAAGGTTTTGTATGCCCTAGTTAGCAATTCAATATTACCAGAGGAGAAGCTTCATAAGATTAGATTTACAACTTGTAATGCCTTTTTGGCAATGCTATTACAATGAGCTCTGGTGCTTAGGTCATTTATGAGTACTCCAAGGTCCCTGGCAGAGTGAGGGTCATCAGCGAAGTCATATCTGCCCAGCTTCTATTTAGTGTACTGGTTATTTTTATCAATGTGTAGGACAGAGGATTTGTTGGATAAGATTTGGAGTTGCCAATTGTTTGACCTTTGAGACACATAATCAAGGTCACTTTGAAGGACAGTAGCATTGTCGATGGTGTTGAATAGTTTTATGTCATCTGCGAAGAGGATGCAGTTGCTTATAAGGTGATCGCAAAGGTCATTTATGTAGAGTATAAAGGGTGTGGGTCCTAGAAGGCTATCTTGGGGAAAACCACTGTTAACTGGAGTAGGGTTTAGTATGGCGCTCCGTATTTTTACTATTTGTTGCCTGTTTGACAGGAACACAGGAATCCATTTATGAGGGGAACTGGAAATGACGTAAGAGTTTAGTTTTAACAGTAGTTTGCCATGTACCACTGAATCAACGGCTTTGCATCTATGTAATCTATGTAAATTGCGGCTATTGCTTTACTTTGGTCAAGTAGAGTAGTCCATTTGTTTTTACAGTGCAAGAGTTGCAGATTGCAGGACATTTTTTTCCTGAAAACAAATTGTTTTTTGGAGAGTAGGTTGTTTGACTCTAAGTGGAGGGTAATGGGTTAGTTAATGATTTATTCCATGATTTTGCACATGATGCAACACAGTAAGGTTGGTCTGTAGTTTTCAACCAGGCTGGGGTCATCTTTTTTGAAGATAGGGATGACCATTGCTAAGGACCATAGGTTCAGTAAGGAGCTGGTTCTGAATAATATCTCATATATTATGCTTAGGGGTTCTGCTATGGCAGTGGAGAAGTATGCACATAATCCATTGGGGCCAATAGATAGGGATGGTTTTAGGTGACATAGTGCCTTTTCTACATTATCTTTTGTAAAGTCAAAATGCAGTAGATCATTATAGTCAGTTGTGGTACGACTAGGAAATGTGGGATATTTGCTTCTTGTCTCCTTTTCTCTTCATTGGTCAACCAAGGAAAGTCACCTGCCTTCTCCGACAAATAGTTTTCAGCATCATCTTCTCAGTTGCCATTTCTTGTCTCTTGGCCAAAACATCATGGCGGTGCTGGCTTTTCTGGCCACAAAACCAGGCAACCAAGTGAGGAAGTGGCTAGGGAAGAGCTTGGCCAATTCCATCATCCTTTTGGTTCTGCTGTTCAAATTATCATCTGCTTTATTTGGCTGGGAGTTTCTCCCCCATTCCCTTACTCTGACCTCCATTCCCAGCCTGGAATGATTATCTTGCAATGCAACAAAGGCTCTGTTGTTATGTTCTACATCACCCTCAGCTACCTGGGCTTCCTGGCTGCCATCTGCTTCACAGTAGCTTTCCTGGCCAGGAAACTCCCTGGGGCTTTCAATGAAGCCAAGCTGATCACCTTCAGCATGCTGCTCTTCTGCAGTGTCTGGGTGAGTTTTGTGCCCACCTACCTGAGCACCAAAGGGAAATATATGGTGGTTGTGCAGGTCTTCTCCATCTTGGCCTCCAATGCTGGGCTGCTGGGTTGCATCTTCATCCCCAAGTGCTTCATCATCATTCTGAGGCCAGACCTGAATACAAAGGAGCAGCTCACAACCAGAAGAAATATATAAATGTGAGACAGTTATCTACATCATCATTAACAATAACAACAAAATACTTAAACAATGCAATCTCTTTTTTCCCCAACCCTTCTGAGTCTTAAGTTAATCGTGATCCAAAATCAGATGCAAAAGACAGTTACTCACCATTATTTAATTTTAAAGAATGTTGAAAAGGTGGGATTTAGATAGCTTCTTCTAAGGCTAAGAATTACAAATACACACACTCACACACACATATGTTGTGACTGAAAGGATCGATCCTGCTGTGTGTTTTGACTCTGATGACTCTGAAGATGGAAGGCTGGAGTCTGCTGTGAATGTGGAGTCTGAATTATTAGAAGATACAGATGTGAGCCAGGAGGATGAGAGTTTATCACAGAGACAACCCCCCTCAGAGACTTCAATGTCATTCATGCCAGCAACTGATCCACAAAATGAGTCAGAGGCTTTGAGTGGGAAAACTGACAGATCGTGGCTTGATGCCAGAACTAGGAGGAGACTGAAATGTCAAGCTGAGGGAGGCATCAAGCCAGACATTGATTAGAGAGACTGACACGCCCATCCAGGTGATTTAAGGAGGCATGATGATTCTCAAACTTTGCTCGGAAGCAAATTGTTTGATGTATCAAAAGGATACGTGTGGAGCGGCTTTTGTAATTTATGGACATTCTGAATTACCAGACAGATTCCGGGAAATCTGCCAAGAACTGGAATATAATTCTGTTAACCCCCTTTTTTTTAGTCTGGCTCTGTTTTGTTTGAATATTTTGAACTGTGGAACTCCTTGTTCTCACTTGTGAAAGTATAAGATGTTTTACAGGTGGCACCTTTCCCCAACAAGAATAGCAAGAATGTTTAAGAACAAATCTGAAAAATGCTGGAAATGTCATCAGATACC
This sequence comes from Hydrophis major, assembly GCA_033807585.1. Lineage (NCBI taxonomy): Eukaryota > Metazoa > Chordata > Lepidosauria > Squamata > Elapidae > Hydrophis > Hydrophis major. The sequence continues at coordinate 48,844,656 of CM066329.1, forward strand.
CGGCTCGTATTACCATATGTGGTGGACTTGTGAGGACGCTAGAAAATATTGGACTATAATTCGCATGTGGTTGGAAAAAATGACAAAGAAACACATAGACTTGAAACCAGAAATCTTCTTATTGGGAATTTTACCTGATATATATAGTAAAGATTTGAAGTACCTGATTGTAAATGTATTAACAGCGGCTAGGATTGTATTTGCTAAAAATTGGAAGAATGAGAAAATACCATTACAGGAAGAAATTATTAAGAAAATATTGGAATGTGCTGAGATGAGTAGATTGACATTTGAAATTAGAGAGCAAGAGGATAAACAATTTTATGAAATTTGGGATCTTTTTTATCAATGGTTAGATGATAAAATACGATAATAGAATATTTAGAATGCTAGACAGTAAGGAATATCTTTATTTTGCTATTTTGCTATTATTTTGTTATTCGACATTATATTTATAAAGGGTTTTTTAGGATTGATTTGATATGATTATATGATTTGTTATAGAGTAAACTGGTTTAAAGTATTGTTAGCTCATAAAGCATTAATGATTAAAAATATAGTCAAAAACTTTTTTTTTTAGTGATATTAGGATATATAAGTTTGGATTGAAAATATGAGTTGTTATGTAACATAATTGTAATAGAGACTACAGAATGAATGCACAAAAATGATGAACCAACTGACACACTGGATGTACATATAAGAGTTGATGTTTGTATGTTTTGTTTGTCTTGTTTGTTTGTAGAAAATTAATAAAATCTTTTTCAAAAAAAAATAGGTGAGACATAATATACACACATACACACACATGTGTGTATGTCCTTAGAGGAGTAAGTCCACTGGTCCTATTCAAGGTAGGGCTCTAAAGTTAAATTTAATTGCAATTTGAAATCAACTGGGAGTCTGTGTAGCTTATAGAAAAGAGATATAATATGATTAAACATAGGTGCACTCAACACAGTGTTTGAAATTGTATTCTGGCCCATTTGTAAATTTTTGGTGGTTTTTGTTTTTATCAGTTCTCTATTTGTCCTCCTTTTTGTTCGGTCTCATTCCTTTTAATCCTAACAGTATGTAGAAAGATTTTTTTCCTTTCAGAACCAAAACTGTACCACAAAGGTACCATAGGTACTTTTTTTGTACTTTGGGTAATTGCTTGTATTTTACTATCTAATAACCAAGAAAATTGGAAAGATAAGAAGAAATTGGAAGGCCCTATAACAAACCTATCAAGGAATCCATGATGATGGCTGTGCTGAACCCAGGATTGCTGAACTGAGCTATAAGCAGTGGTGGTATTCAAAAACTTTTACTACCGGTTCTGTGGCCGTGGCTTGGTGGGCATAGCCATGTAACTGGGTAAGCGTGGCTTTTATTTTTTGCAGCCCCCATCTGTTTTTGGGAGCTTCTTAGTCACAGAGGAGTCTCGGGAGGGGGGTGTTTTTGCTCTCCTAAGGCTCCTCTGAGGCTCAGGAAGACAAGGAACAGAGCATGGGAGGGGCATGCAACACCCTTCCAAGCTCTGTTTTGGGAGCTTCCTAGCCTCAGAGAAGCCTCTGGGGGGCGTTTTTGCTCCCCCAAGTCTCCTCTGGGGCTTTGGAAGGCAAAAAATAGAGGGGGGGCTGAGCTCCTCCCTCCATTTTTTGCCTTCCTGGGCCTCAGCAAGGGGAATCCCAGCACAGCTCATCTTATCTACAGCTGATTATCATGAGGGGAAAATAAAAAAACACCTTAAGCGAATGTCAGGCAGGTGGGCAGGGTGAACGAGTATCGGGCAGGAGGGCGACTGGGTGGGGGGCATGGCCAGCCAGAACTTACTACCGGTTCAGCGACCCATACCAAATTCTTGCTACCGGTTCACTCAATCCATTGCGAACCGGCTGAGTATCACCACTGGCAATAAGCAATATTTGTGTTTTCTCTCTTAATTCATACCATGGACAGTTAGAACATTGCAGAAGAAAGAGGCAGATTGTGTGCCTATTAATTGGAAATTTAGTTTATATCCCTCCTTTCACACTGATGTACTTTCCATGGATTTTATGGTGAATCCTCCATTTGGTTTTCTCTTGTCCCTTGAACCCATCTGTTTGCCCTCCCTAGTCCTCCCAGTTAGATCTTTCTGCTTATGTAGCTCTATGATTTTAATAAAGATTGATTGATTAATTGGATGATTGTATCTTTTGGCCTGTAATGTAAAGTTGATTGGGATGAATAAAAGTCATTGATTTAAAATTATTCCTCAAATTACAAAGAATTCAAGTATTCCTAAGAAAGGTGAACATAGAGGGACACTTCCAAACTGGCAACGAGAAGAGAGATTTCCTCTGGCAAAGATGTAATCAGGGGTGGGTTTCTACCGGTTCTGTCCACCTCTGTAGAACCGGTTCTATGTCTGCTGCTGTTGTGGCACCTGCCCGCCCGGGCTCTTACCTGACCTTTATTTCCTGCTTTTTCAACTGCAGCTGCTTTGCATGACACAGTTGAAAAAGCAGAAAAAAGGGCTTTCCCAACCATTGCACACTTGCATGCAGCGTTGCTCAGCTGTCTGGGCAGCTCAGCAGGTTGTAAATTGCACTTGCGTGACTCACGCATGTGCGCATGATGCTAATAGACAGAACCAGTAGTTATACTAGTCAGATCCCATCCTTGGATGTCACCTTGCCCACTCTACCATGTCCTCCTAAGTCTTCCAACTTCACCCTTCAAGATCTTTTTCGTATTCCTCCCATTATGGAAAAAATTGGTTACCTTGAAAAGTAAGAATAACTGTTATTATTATTACCTTTATTGTCAGAGTACCACATGTGTACAATGAGATAGGCAAACAGTCAAGTTTAGATGTATCCATTTTAAGAAGCACATTGTTCAAAATGTTATGAGTGAACCCAGTACCATTTTCTGTGGTGTCACCTACCATTGTGAATGGAAATGGTCCCCTCTGGACAAGGAATGCATTCGTAGCAGCAAACTGGCTCTCCTTCCTGAGCCCGCTTGAAGAATCCAGGATGACAGTTTTCCACACATTTGGACTGAGGCAGAGACTAGTAATTCCAAACAAAATACCCACCATGCATGAAAAATGCATACAGATATGAACATTATCCAAGTAGTCTCTGGGCTTTACTTAGGCAAATATAAAACCTCTAACTAGTTCCATATTCTAAGAAATATGATTACTGGCAGTTTCTCCATTTTATCCCTCCTTTTGCTTATTCTGATTGCAAAAAGGGAATTATCTATTTAATAAAGTCTGGAGTTAGGGAATTTAAAAAAAGATTTAAGTGCTGACAATCAAGAGGTTCCTTCTCACAGCCATATTACCATGCATTTCTGCATTCTTCATTTATCTATTATTTTAAAGTACGATGACCTATTCATATTTTATATTTAATCTGAAGGATTTAATTGTTTATTCTATCAGTTTTGCTAACATAAAATAAAACTTTAAAATAAAAGAAAAAGAAAATAAAAGAAAGAAACATCTAAGAGATTCAATGATTTTTATTTATTTATTTATTTTTTGCTACATAACAAATTTAAAGCCTTTGGAACTAGCTCCAAATAGTTTCTCAGTTAAGATAAAAAAAGAAGAAATTAGGGATGTCAACTTTAAAGGACATGTTCTTTGTTTTTTTCATATATTTATTTGTTGAATTCATTATGACAGATGCTGGTGATATAATAATAAAAAACTTATTCCCTAGTTTGTATAATTGTACTGAGATCAGATGCCAAAGGTCCAATCGAAGTATGACTTCCTTTCAAATTGTCCTTCGTTATTTCAGCTGTCAGAAAGGGGTTGTTCTTTGCATCAAAGTTATGTTGGACATTTTTCTGGGTCAGGGCATCATTTCACATCACACCAGTAATTCTGATTTCCATGTGAACCTCGTCTGATTCAGTCCAAACCTGAACTCGGGCTCTGATCAGAAAAATTGCCTTCTAAATTGCCATTTGAGGACAAATGAATTTGAGGCTATCAATACCACAAACCCCAGCATTTGATGGCCACTCTCCAATTTTATGGTAGCACAAGCTTGCAGAGGAGAACCAAAAGCTGTGTTCTAAAGCAGGGGTCGTCAACCTTTTGGATCTCAGGAACCAACAAACTCATAATTTTAAATCCCGCGGACCACTAATATGAATCTAGCATGTCGCTTGCTGAAGTGTCCTGATTCCCACTGACAGGATGGGGTCAGGCACTTAGCGTGGCTGCCTGTTTCTGCAGAAAACAAAACACCAGGATCTGTCTCCTCTTTCTCTCTCTCATCTCTCTCTCTCTCTTTCCTTCCCCCTCTCTTTCTCCCCTTCTTCTTTCTCTCTTTCCCTCCCTCTGCCTCCCCTCCTCTTTCTCCCTTTCTCCCTCTTTCTCTTTCTCTCTCTTTCTCCCTTTCCCTCCCTCCTCCACTTTCAATTCTCAGTCTCTCTCTCTCTCTCCCTTTCTCCCTCTTTCTCTCTCTCTCATCCCCTCCTCTTTCTCCCTTTTTCTTTTTCTCTCTTTCTCTTTCCCTCCCTCCCAGGGGTGGTATTCAGCAGGTTCTGACCAGTTCTGGAGATCCTGTAGCAGAAATTTTGAATAGTTCAGGGAACCGGCAAATACCACCTCTGATTGGAGATTTTGTATTTTCCTTCCCCTGCCACACCCACCGAACCACACCCACAGAACCGGTAGTAAAAAAAATGAATCCCACGACTGCTCCCTCCCGCTTTCAATTCTCAGTAAAGGTCATCAAGCATGGGGATTAGACTTAGCTCACTTGATCTGAATAGAATAAAATAACAGACTTGGAAGGGACCTTGGAGGTCTTCTAGTCCAATCCCCTGCCTAGACAGGAAACCCATTTCAGACAAATGATTGTCCAGTCTCTGTTTAAAAACTTCCAGTGTTGGAGCATTCACAACTTCTGGAGGCAAGTTGTTCCACTGATTAATTTTTCTAACTGTCAGAAAATTTCTCCTTAGTTCTAAGTTGCTTCTCTCTTTGATTAGTTTCTACCTGTTGCTCTTTGTCCTACCCTCAAGTGCTTTGGAGAACATCTCTTCCAACTCTGATTATCTGTATTCTTATCTCTTTCTCTTTCCCCCCTCTCTTTCTCCCTCTTTCTCTCTCTCTCTCTCTTTTCCCCCCTCTCTCCCTCTTTCTCTCTCTCTCTCTCTTTCCCCCTTCTCTTTCCCCCTCTTTCCCCCTTTCTCCCCCCTCTTTCCCTCCCTCCCTCTCTCTCCTTCCCCCCTTTCTCCCTCTTTCTCTTTCTCTCTTTCCCTCCCTCCCCACTTTCAATTCTCAGTGAAGGTCATCCAGCATGGTGATTAGACTTAACTCACTTGATCTGAATAGAATAAAATAACAGAGTTGGAAAGGACCTTGGAGGTCTTCTAGACCAACCCCCTGCCTAGACAAATGGTTATCCAACATCTTTTTAAAAACTTCCAGTGTTGAAGCATTCACAACTTCTGGAGGCAACTGTCAGGAAATTTGTCCTTAGTTCTAGATTGCTTCTCTCCTTGATGAGTTTCCACCTGTTGCTTCTTGCTCTGGCCTCAGGTACTTTGGAGAATAACTTGACTCCCTCTTCTTTTTGGCAGCCTGAGATACTGGAACACTGCTATCCTGTCACCCCTAGTCCTTTTCATTAAACTAGACATACCCAATTCCTGCCACTATTCTTCATATGTTTTAGCCTCCAGTCCCCTAATAATCTTTGTTGCTCTTCTCTTCACTCTTTCTAGAGTCTCAACATCTTTTTTTACACTGTGGCAACCAAAACTGGATGCAGTATTTCAAGTGTGGCCTTACCAAGGCTTTATAAAATGGTATTAACACTTCACGTAATTTTGATTCTATTCCTTTGTGTCCTAAGCCTTTGGAAAATAGAGAAAAGACACCAATAGTTCTCCCACCTTGTTCAGCAGTTCTAGCCATGACGGAACACCTTGATCGATAATAATAATAAGCTCCCTATTTGTTCTTCAATGGGTTTCTCCTCAGGGAGAATCATGGAGCTCATGATATTCAAATCTGCTGCTACATCTCTATTTTGATCCAAATACAGTTTAAGATGGGAAAGATTGCAAAATTCATTCTTCTCTAGAAAGGGGTGGAACTAGAAATGGAAATGTCAAAGAATTTTGTGAGCAAAAATCTCCGTTTCTTATCCCAAATGGCCTTTTCACATGTGAATCTTTCTTCTACGATTGTCTAACTTACAAACACCCTTAATTGGAGAAACAAGTGTTACCATTCTTTTCAAAGGTGAAAACAAAGGTTCAGTAAAAATTTATCAATCCTATGTTGACAAAATATGCATTGACAAAATATCATCGATGAAATTTGTCAATTACAGGGAACATTCTAGAGCAGGTGACAAATAAATCCAACAAACAAATGAAACAATTATTCAAATCTCCTGGAAAACAACAGGTGAATTATCAGAAATTATAGGTTTGTCATGAATAAAGTTGCCTGGTTACTCTCCCAGATAGGCCAGACAAGAAACATAACCAGAAGAGTTAATTCTACATTATTGTAAGGCAACATTAACAGAATCTTGTAAGTCTGAAAATACAAACCTCCCAACAACTATCTTTACAGCCTGAAAAAATTTGAAAAGTTTGGGAGGATCTTTTCTGTGTCTCTTTCTCTGCCTGATATGTATGTGGAGGCTTCACCCATCTTATTTGATCATTGTTAGGCAGCATCTGTTCTCCCTGTCTCAAAAGTTTTTCTCATATCGCACAATATTTTCTTAATAGATTGTGGAAATGCTGGTAATATGACTTCATTTCAACAAGGTATTAACGACTTCCCAGGGCTGCCAACCTTGAGTGATAGTTCAGAGTGAGACACTGTGAGGGAGCGAAGCGACCGAGGGGGGGATGGTGTGGAAGGGGGGTGTCCCCCCTTCCACGGTAGGGAGCTTTGACAATTTTACATTTTAAATGGTGCAATCTGATGCATACTTTAGACATGATTTGGACATATACATACATACATACATGCAAGCAGCACCAATGTACTTGAACCGGATTTGTAAGATATTAATAATGCAGTTCACTGACCATCTTGGCCGGAAAGGGTCCACATTCTTGGGCCTCTGCCCATCTGCTCCGTCCCTTTGGGCTGCTCCAGCTCTCCTCCTCCTCCAGGGTCCCTGGCTGAGAGGGGCGTCCCAAGTGCCTGGGATCCGGCCCCTCCAGGCTGCCTCTTCAGGGCCACAGAAGCCTCCCTCACATGGCCCCGGGGGTGGAGGGGGCCTTGCCAGGGTTCCTGGCCTTGGAGCTGGGCAGAAACGGCCCTTCCCAGCCCTCTCCCACCCTCTGGGCCTCCCACCTGTGGAGGGGAGGGGGATCCAGGCTGAGTCTTGGACCCACCAGCCTCACAGTCCAGCTGAAGGGTCGGAAAGGGCCAGGCAGGCAGATGGACACACACACACACACACACACACACACACACACACAGAATGGGGGGAGGCTGGTGTCCTTCACTCCCCAAATGCCCCCCTCCCAGTCTGTGCATGGGACCCCCAGCAATGCTGCCATCAGCTGCTCCCCTGCAGGGAAGTCCTGGATTGTCTGGGGGAGGAGAGGAGAGGACAGTGGCCACTCCCCCCGCTTTGCTTGGCATTTGTGGGGAGACCCCTCAAGGCGAGATTCCTTCCCAGGGGCTCCCAAAGAGCATCCAAACATTCCTGGCATCAAGTGGGGAAAGAAGCCTAAAAAGAGAGAAACTCCTGCACCGGCTGCGATTGGGGCTCGGAGGGGACAGGAACCCCCCCTCCTTGCGAGCCCCCCCGCCCCGCTCCAGCCTGCCCTCTGGCGGGACCCCCTTCCTGGAGAGGCTCCTCCCTGCCAGACCCTCTTGCAGCCTCTTGGACCCAGGGGAGGCTGGGGGGGGTGCATATCTAGGTGCAAAGGGCGGGGGGAGGGACACAATGTACCCGGGAAGGAGCCCTCCCCCCCCTTCCCCCTCCCTCTCCAGGGACTTCCCATCAGGCTGGGGAGCGAAAGAAGCCGAGGCGCGCAAGAGGCCAGCCACGGCAGCTCCCCTTGCAAGAGGGAGGCCGGAGAGGGACGCGCCTTTGCGCCCCAATCCCAGCGGCCTTGAGACCAGACGGGTGCGGGGAGGGGATGATGGGAGCTCAGCTCTCGAGAAAGGCCCAGGGATGCCCTGTAGTCGTACTTCATGGGGGATAGAGAGTTCGTCTCTCTCATCTCCGCCTGCCAGAGCAGAGTGCAGCGCAAGGGTTAAGCCCAGAGAGTTGTGACATCCTAGAGCGGAAAGGAGCAGCCGCTTCCTGCAGCGTGGAATTCTCTCCTCACCCCAGTACAGAAATCAATGCGGGCAACGTCCTCTCGCACATGCTCTGTTCGCCCTCTGAAGCCGCCCAGGATCGGAGGCTTCACTTCTCGAAACTTTGGGCTTGGGCATATCGATATTCAGAATATCAGAGAATGTAGAGATATATTTATTTTTGTACATTCTATTTTGGGGGTTTAGCGTGAGATTTCGTTTATCAGAGTGAGACAGTCAAAATTGGTTGAATTGCGTGAGTCTCACGCTGATTGCGTGAGAGTTGGCAGCCATGCTTCCTGACTTCCTGATTAGGAACCTAATTAAGTGAGGATGGTATGATAATTGAATGAATAAAATTGCTTTAAGTTGGACTGAAATATTATTGCTCATGAAAGAAGCCTGTTAGGAATAACAATTAGCCTTGGTATAAATATAGCATCATACCATTATGATTTAACACTACCTTCTTCTATATTTTGATTAATAGATAGATAGGTACAGTTAAGAAATCATGATTTTATTTTAAGAAATCAAGATTTATACCAGCTTCTAGACAAAATTATTTTCATGTCTTTCAAAAAATACCAAGCTTCCAGAAAATTACTTATGATTTCCTGATAGAGAGAGGTGCATAAGTAAAATCTAATAGAACTGTATCTGATTTCTTTGCTACTAGATTTGATAAAGTATGTACACACACACACACACACACACACACACACATATATGTTTTCTTAAGTTTTCGTGGGTACTTACATGCCTGGCATTCAGCTTTGTTCGGGTATTTTCCCACGTGGTGCTTTTAAAGTTGTAGCAACGTTTCAGCAGAATCTCATCTGCCATCATCAGGCTTCTGTATGGTGTTTGTCTGTGAGTCAGACTTTTACAGTGGTTTCAGATTTAAATTTGGGGCAGCCTATTGCTGTGTCAGAATGGTTTTTTCTTCCTCCTGATTGGTTGAGAGTCTTGGTCTGTGTTTATTGGTCTTGGAGTTTGCTGTTTATTGGTCTTGGAGTCTGCTACTAATATCTTCTGTCTGTTTTGGGGGGGGAGGGGGGGCTCTTTTTGTATCTTGATTGGCTGGCAACATTGTGTTACTTTATTGGAGGCCTTTAGTGCAGCTTGGCTTCGGGTAAATGGACGGCTATCATTCGTTAGGAAGCTGGGTTTCATCTGGGTGCCTGGTTGGGGTGTGTTTGAGCTGGAGGTATCAGGGGGGATCTGTTTGTGCCCAGGTGTTTGCCTGGCTTGTGGTGTGGAGATTTTTTTGTTTGTGAGTGCAGGCTTCCAAATGATTGACAGCCTGGTGGAATCATCTCTTCTGTTCATGCTTTCTGGTCTTTTTTCAATCTCTATGGCTTCTCTGATGATTCTGTGGCTGGGATTTTCTATAGTGGCTAGGGTTTTGGTGCCATTGAAGTTGATGTTATTACCTGTGGCTTCAATGTGTTGTACGAGTGAGGAAGTGTGTTCCAGCTTTTTGACTGCATTTTTGTGTTCATCCAGGCGGGTGCTTATTCTTCTATTGGTCTGTCCAATGTATGTGGCCGGGCATGATGCACAGGGGACTTCATATATGCCTTGGTTTTCCAGGTCAATTTTGTCTTTGGGGTTCCTGAGGATGGCTGCTATTTTTCTGTCTGTTTTGAAGGCAGTCTTGATGTGATGTCTGTATAGAATCTTACTAATTTTGTCTGTAGTGCCTCTTATGTAGGGCAGGACAGCTGTTCCATGGGTCTGTTCATCTTCTGGGTCTCTATTATGTCTCAGTGTGTTTTTGTGGATCAAGTTGGTGATTTTGCTTTTGTGGAAGCCGTTGGCTGTCAATATTTTAGTCAGGGTGCATAGTTCAGTCTTAATGTGTGTCTTGTCTGCCAGGCGTTTGGTTCTAGTAATTAGTGTTTTAGCCACGGAGTTTATCTGTGCTGGGTGGTGGTGGGATTGGGCGTTGAGGTAGCGGTTGGTGTGTGTTTTCTTCTGGTATACAGTGTGTCCTAGTGTGCCATCTGTTTTCTTGTAGATTAGTACATCTAGGAATGGTAGTTGTTTGTTTGTTTCTGTTTCCATGGTGAACTTGATTTTGGGGTGTGCGCTGTTTAGGTGTGTTAGGAAGTTGTTTAGGTTTTCTTGTCCATGGGGCCAAATCACGAATGTGTTATCGATATATCTTAACCATAGTTTGGGTTTGAGGATGGCATTAGCCAGGGCTCTGGATTCGAAATCTTCCATGAACAGGTTTGCAATGACAGGTGACAGTGGTGATCCCATGGGGGCTCCTTCAATTTGTTTGTATCTTTGTCCTTTGTATATGAAATATGTGTTGGTTAAGCAGTGTTCTGTTAGTTCCATGAGGTGTTTAGCTGGTTGGTATTTATTTTTGATGATTTCGAGGGTCTCTTTTATCGGGACTTGAGTGAATAGTGAAACCATGTCAAAACTTACAAGCAGATCTTCTTGCTCCACGTGTAGATCTTTGATCATTTCCAAGAAGTGGAATATATATATATATATTTGTTTTCTTAAGTTTTCGCGGGTACTTACATGTCTGGCATTCAGCTTTGTTCGGGTATTTTCCCACGTCATAGTAGTGGTGCTTTTAAAGTTGTAGCGATGTTTCAGCAGAATCTCATCTGCCACCATCAGGCTTCTGTATAGTGTTTGTCTGTGAGTCAGACTTTTACAGTGGTTTCAGATTTAAATTTGGGGCAGCCTATTGCTGTGTCAGAATGGTTTCTTCTTCATCCTGATTGGTTGAGAGTCTTGGTCTGTGTTTATTGTTCTTGGAGTTTGCTGTGTTCTGCTTCTAATATCTTCTGTCTGTTTTTTTGGCTCTTTTTGTATCTTGATTGGCTGGCAACATTGTGTTACTTTATTGGAGGCATTTAGTGCAGCTTTAGCACTGCAGACAAAATTAGTAAGTTATTACACAGACATCACATCAAGACTGCCTTCAAAACAGACAGAAAAATAGCAGCCATCCTCAGGAACCCCAAAGACAAAATTGACCTGGAAAACCAAGGCATATACGAAGTCCCCTGTGCATCATGCCCGGCCACATACATTGGACAGACCAATAGAAGAATAAGCACCCACCTCGATGAACACAAAAATGCAGTCAAAAAGCTGGAACACACTTCCTCATTAGTCCAACACATGGAAGCCACAGGTCATAACATCAACTTCAATGGCACCAAAACCCTAGCCACTATAGAAAATCCCAGCCACAGAATCATCAGAGAAGCCATAGAGATTGAAAAAAGACCAGAAAGCATGAACAGAAGAGATGATTCCACCAGGCTGTCAATCATTTGGAAGCCTGCACTCACAAACAAAAAAATCTCCACACCACAAGCCAGGCAAACACCTGGGCACAAACAGATCCCCCCTGATACCTCCAGCTCAAACACACCCCAACCAGGCACCCAGATGAAACCTAGCTTCCTAACTAATGATAGCCGTCCATTTACCCAAAGCCAAGCTGCACTAAAGGCCTCCAATAAAGTAACACAATGTTGCCAGCCAATCAAGATACAAAAAGAGCCAAAAAAACAGACAGAAGATATTAGAAGCAGAACACAGCAAACTCCAAGACCAATAAACACAGACCAAGACTCTCAACCAATCAGGATGAAGAAAAAACCATTCTGTCACAGCAATAGGCTGCCCCAAATTTAAATCTGAAACCACTGTAAAAGTTTAACTCACAGACGAAAACTATACAGAAGCCTGATGATGGCAGATGAGATTCTGCTGAAACGTTGCTACAACTTTAAAAGCACCACTACTATGACGTGGGAAAATACCCGAACAAAGCTGAATGACATACATACATACATACATACATACATACATACATACATACATGTGTGTGTGTGTGTGTGTGTATGTTATGGCTCCCCCTTCAAAATTCCAACAAAACCAAACCAAAGGCAACCGCCCCAAAACTCAAATCCAACAGAAAGGAGTCTTACAAGATTATATTCCACACGCTCTGTTTATCACAATAGTTCAGGCACAAATTCTCAAAGCTCCAAGCCTCTGCCAAAAAACCTCTGTACGTAATCAATCACTTTGTTCCTGACAAACTTCCCACACACAGCTGTGTCCTTTTATAATCCCTGAGGCAATGTGCTAATTGGCTCACCCTCCCTTCTAACTCAGTTTAGTCTCTGTGAAACACCTAGATGGGCGTGTCAATTCCTTATTTGACCTGATGCCTCCACACAGCTTGACGTTTCATCCTCAGAGCCATCAGAGTCAAAAGTCACAGCAGGATCGATCCTTTCAGACACAACACTATCCCCCACCGCAGGGCCCTTCCCCCGAGTCTGACGATCAGTATGTGGTTTTTGAAGGGAATTGTGCATGATAAATGCAAATAAGATCCAGGGCATGCACCTTGGATACATCCTGCCAAGAGTGAATCTCCGTTTCATTTTCCAGTCTTCCCACAAAGTACTGGAATCATCCCTTTATCCATCGTGAATCATAAATTCCGACCACTGTAGTATCCGTAACAGGTTCAGTGCTGAGCCTGGATGGAGAACCTGTAGCTTCTGAAGAACTGAGATTACACGATGGAGTGCTAGGTACTAACAAGGAGCAATGCAACACAGGCTGAAGATGCATGAAACGCGGTATTCTTTGACGAGCACCATGGTGGGCACTGCTCCGCTGTCTCCTGTGTGGCCCCACTGCCTACTCACCTGTCCTCCGTTCAGTTGTCTGTCACCCTACGGCCCCTCTATCCCCGGCGCCACGCTCGGAGTTCCGACCGGGAAGGGGAGGTGGGCGCACCGTGCTGCATTCCTTGACAACAGCGATATCCTGGCCAGCGCAGACATGCCTCAGATGGTCACACATTGTAGGCTTGGAAACGAAATTGCGTTCTGTGCCCAAGTCACCAACGGATCATGCAAACGCAACCAGGATATTCCGAGCACCAAAGGACGATGGAGGTTCGAGGTGACATAAAAACTGATCACCTCCTCATGATCCCCAATGACCATACGCACTGGCTGAGTTGCTAAGCGAATGGGTCCCGACTTGAGTTCTCGCCCATCTACAGTTTCCACTTTAATGGGGGGATTTACATGAATTAAAGGAATTCCAAAATGTTCAACAAAAGCAGAGTCCATAAAGCTGATTGTAGCCCTTGAATCCACCAGCGCAACTGCAGGAATTCCCTCCTTCTGGAACTGTGGGAATATACGAGTGTCCAAAAATAAATGCCGAGGAGGGCCAGGATTTACCCCAGCAAGTTGGGGTGGGGGTATAGAGCATGCCTGAGCTGGGGTTTCCTCCTTTCCCAACGGGCCAAGAGTGGTTACAGGCACAGTTCTATGAGTCCCTCTCTGAATGCAGGAATTGCATAATGTCCCGGACCCCCGCAGTAAAGGCACAAGCCTTCCTGGAACCTTCTTGAACGTTCTCGTGCCGTTAAGTGAGGGCGGAGTGTGCTTATCTCCATCGGCTCCTCAACCTGAACCGTGGGTTGGAAAACTCTCGTTGGCAGAATGCGTGCGCGAGCAAACACAGGTGGTTCCACAATGGGCCGTTTGCTCCCACATTGCTGTAAACGAGCTTCTATACGTAAGCATTGAACTATCAATGCATCCAAAGTTGAAGCCCGTTCTGCATGGACTAGCTCATCCTTGATGGCATCAGACAAGCCTTCATGGAATGCAGCCATATGAACCGGTTCGTTCCAATTCGAGTCCATGCACAACAAACGGAATTCTGCCACGTATTCCTGTAGTAAACGTTTTCCCTGCTTAATATCCATTAGCCTTCTTTCCACAATTTGTCCTTTAATAGGATCCTCAAACATTACCCTCATCTGTTGGAGGAAACCCTGGAAATTATTCAATAACGGGCTATCCTGAAATAGCAAGGGAGTAGCCGAATTGGCAGCCTGCCCAGTTAATAAACTAACAAAGCCTACTTTAGCCTGGTCGGTTGGAAAGTATTCAGGTCTCAGAGAAATAAACATTTGGCATTGGCCCATAAATGCCAGGAACCTGTCCATTTGCCCAGAAAATTTCTCTGGCATGGATACAGGGCTTTTCCTTACAGGAGGGGCAGGGGAAGCAGCAGCAGTGCTTGGTAAGCTGGAAACATAATTCAGCAATTGTGTTACCTGATTTTGCAGTGTCACGTTACTTTGCAAAAGCTGAGTTATTTGTTCTTGTTGTTGCTCTACCAGACGCTGCAGTTGATTAGAATCCATCTTGCTTCTAAAATGGTTTGTTGTGTGGTCAGGAACAAAAATGTTATCGCTCCCCCTTCAAAGTTCCAACCAAACCAAACCAAAAGCAACCGCCCCAAAACTCAAATCCAACAGAAAGGAGTCTTACAAGATTATATTCCACATGCTCTGTTCATCACAATAGTTCAGGCACAAATTCTCAAAGCTCCGAGCCTCTGCCGAAAAACCTCTCTACGTAATCAATCACTTTGTTCCTGACAAACTTCCCACACACAGCTGTGTCCTTTTATAATCCCTGAGGCAATGTGCTAATTGGCTCGCCCTTCCTTCTAACTCAGTTTAGCCTCTGTGAAACACTTAGATGGGCGTGTCAATTCCTTATTTGGCCTGATGCGTCCACACAGCTTGACGTTTCATCCTCAGAGTCATCAGAGTCAAAAGTCACAGCAGGATTGATCCTTTCAGACACGACATATCTATATGTGTGTGTGTGTGTGTGTGTGTGTGTGTGTGTGTGTATGTATGTATGTATGTATGTATATGTATATGGCATTCAGCTTTGTTCAGGTATTTTCCCACATCATAGTAGTGGTGCTTTTAAAGTTGTAGCAACGTTTCAGCAGAATTACATCTGCCATCATCAGGCTTCTGTATAGTGTTCGTCTGTGAGTCAGACTTTTACAGTGGTTTCAGATTTAAATTTGGGGCAGCCTATTGCTGTGCCAGAATGGTTTTTTTCTTCATCCTGATTGGTTGAGAGTCTTGGTCTGTGTTTATTGGTCTTGGAGTTTGCTGTGTTCTGCTTGTAATATCTTCTGTCTGTTTTTTTGGCTCTTCTTGTATCTTGATTGGCTGGCAATGTATATGTATATGTATATGTATATGTATATGTATATGTATATGTATATGTATATGTATATGTATATGTATATGTATATGTATATGTATATGTATATGTATATGTATATGTATACGTATATATACGATATGATACCTCCTGCCTACCAGCCATTTGGAAGCCCGCCCTCATTAACAAATGAGCACCTAACATGAAGAATGACAGCAGACCCACACCCACAAGGGCCACACAAGATGCTACCACCACACTCCCACGTA
This sequence comes from Hydrophis major, assembly GCA_033807585.1. NCBI lineage: Eukaryota > Metazoa > Chordata > Lepidosauria > Squamata > Elapidae > Hydrophis > Hydrophis major. The sequence continues at coordinate 48,860,273 of CM066329.1, forward strand.
GAAAGCAGACTCACACCCACACAGAAGATGAGACACGACCACGGACCAGAAGCCGTACCGTAGCTGCATCACTACCCGCTTCAAACCCCTCCGAACCATATATGAAGTGAACTGACGTCCACCATGAAGATGTGGCAGGACCACGAATGCGAAGCCAAACAACAGGATCACAGCTCACCAACTCAAATCCCCCAGCAACTAAGACTAACCTGAGCACAACCAAGCCCCCACCTGAACAGAACACACCTCCAGCCAATCAGAACACAGCCAACTCCCCTACCAATGAGAACACACTCCTACCCAATGAGAACACAGCCAAGCCCCCACCCAATCAAGTCACAACCCCACTAGCAGTTAAAAAGAAGCAGCAGCTGCAAGCTCACATTACTCCGAGAAGCACAAAGCCAAAGACACAAGCCTGAAGATAATGAATGAGACTTCACCAAAATGTCGCCTAGATACTTCCAATTTTACGTGGGAGAAAACCTGAATAACCAATCACACACACACACACACACACACACATATGGCATTCAGCTTTGTTCAGGTATTTTCCCCGTCATTGTAGTTGTGTTTTTAAAGTTGTAGCAACATTTTGGCAGAATTACATCTGCCATCATCAGGCTTCTGTACAGTGTTCATCTGTGAGTCAGACTTTTACAGTGGTTTCAGATTTAAATTTGGGGCAGCCTATTGCTGTGCCAGGATGGTTTTTATTTCATCCTGATTGGTTGGGAGTCTTGGTCTGTGTTTATTGGTCTTGGAGTTTGCTGTGTTCTGCTTGATTGGTGTTTCTGATATCTTCTGTCTGTTTTTTGGCTCTTTTTGTATCTTGATTGGCTGGCAACATTGTGTTACTTTATTGGAGGCCTTTAGTGCAGCTTGGCTCCGGGTAAATGGATGGCTATCATTAGTTAGGAAGCTAGGTTTCATCTGGGTGCCTGGTTGGGGTATGTTTGAGCTGGAGGTAGCAGGGGGAATCTGTTTGTGCCCAGATGTTTGCCTGGCTTGTGGTGTGGAGATTTTTTTGTTTGTGAGAGCAGGCTTCCAAATGATTGACAGTCTGGTGGAATCATCTCTTCTATTCATGCTTTCTGGTCTTTTTTCAATCTCTATGGCTTCTCTGATGATTCTGTGGCTGGGGTTTTCTATAGTGGCTAGGGTTTTGGTGCCATTGAAGTTGATGCTATGACCTGTGGCTTCCATGTGTTGGACTAGTGAGGAAGTGTGTTCCAGCTTTTTGACTGCATTTTTGTGTTCATCCAGGTGGGTGCTTATTCTTCTATTGGTCTGTCCAATGTATGTGGCCGGGCATGAAGCACAGGGGACTTCGTATATGCCTTGGTTTTGCAGGTCAATTTTATCTTTCGGGTTTCTAAGGATGGCTGCTATTTTTCTGTCTGTTTTGAAGGCAGTCTTGATGTGATGTCTGTGTAATAACTTACTAATTTTGTCTGTGGTACCTCTAATGTAGGGCAGGACAGCTGTTCCATAGGTCTGTTCATCTTCTGGGTCTCTATTATGTCTCAGTGTGTTTTTGTGGATCAAGCCAGTGATTTTGCTTTTGTGGAAGCCGTTGACTGTCAGTACTTTAGTCAGGGTGCATAGTTCAGTCTTAATGTGTGTCTTGTCTGCCAGGTGTCTGGTTCTAGTAATTAGTGTTTTAGCCACGGAGTTTATCTGTGCTGGGTGGTGGTGGGATTGGGCATTGAGGTAGCGGTTAGTGTGTCTTTTCTTCTGGTATACGGTGTGTCCTAGTGTGCCATCTGTTTTCTTGTAGATTAGTACATCTAGGAATGGTAGTTGTTTGTTTGTTTCCATTTCCATGGTGAACTTGATTTTGGGGTGTGTGCTGTTTAGGTGTGTTAGGAAATTGTTTAGGTTTTCTTTTCCATCAAAGGGGCCAAATCACAAATGTGTCATCGATGTATCTTAACCATAGTTTGGGTTTGTGGGTGGCATTGGCCAGGGCTCTGGATTTGAATTCTTCCATGAACAGGTTTGCAATGACGGGTGACAGTGGTGATCCCATAGGGGGTCCTTCAATTTGTTTGTATCTTTGTATTTGAAATATGTGTTGGTTAAGCAGTGTTCTGTTAGTTCCATGAGGTGTTTAGCTAGTTGGTATTTATTTTTGATGATTTCAAGGGTCTCTTTTATCGGGACTTGAGTGAATACTGAAACCACTTCGAAACTTACAAGCAGATTTTCTTGCTCCACATGTAGATCTTTGATCATTTCCAAGAAGTGGTATGAGTTTTGTACATGTGAAGCTGCTGTTTCAGCATGGGGCTGTAGCTGTTTTGCTAAGTGTTTAGGTAAGTTTTGTAGTGGTGCTCCTCTGGAGCTGACTATGGGTCTGAGAGGTATGCCTTCTTTGAGTATTTTTTGGAGGCTGTATAGTTTGGGGCATCTGGAAGATTTTTCTCTTGGGATGATCATCTGTTGGATGTCTTTGCTTATGTAGCTGGTTATAATTTTCTTCTTGATTAATTTTTCCAGATATGTGGTTGGGTCTGTGTTGATGGGTTTGTATGTGGGGTCTTGGAGTAGGTCTGTCAATTTTGTTTCATAGTCTTTTCTGTCCATTACTACTGTGGCATTCCCTTTGTCTGCTGGAAGTATGATTATGTTGCTATCTCTTTTCAGGGTTTGTAGCGCTTTAATTTCTTCTTTCTGCAAGTTGCTTTTGGGTGGTTTGCTTGTGCATAGGATGTTGGTAACTTGGTGTCTTATTCTATCAACTTCATCTGTATTTAATTTGATTAGGCTGGATTCGACTGCACATATGATGGATTCTGTGGGGATTTTTTTGGGTGCTATAGCATAATTGAATCCTTTGGTTAGGACATCTGTTTCTGTTTTGGTGAGTTCTCTGTTGGAAATGTCGTATACTAATTGTTTCAGGTGTTGTTGTGAGTTGTTGGGGGTTTTCTTGTCATGTTTTAATTTCTTTAATTTTTTCAAGAGTTTATCATTTTTGTAAGTAGTTTCAGATTCAGCTCTCCAAGTTTTAAGTTGTTTTATCTTGTCCCAAAGTAGAGGGTGGATTTTGCTGTTCAATTCCAGGTGTAGTGTGAGCAAATCTTTGTTTAACTGATCTAATTGGAATCTCTTGCTGTGGAGCTCGTTCCTTAGTAGAGCCATTTCAGTTTTTTTCAGGATACATTTAGTGGCTGCTGTGCTTTGATGAAATGTTAATTTGAAGCAGGTTGGTGTTATATTGTTGTCTCTGCAGCTGCATAGGAATTGGAGGTCACATAGTATTCCTGCTCTTTTAATTTCCAGTTTCTCATAGGTTTTGATCTGGCTGTTTATTTCCTCCCTGTAGAGGTTTGATATTTGTTTTCTTAAGTTTTCATGGGTACTTACATGTATGGCATTCAGCTTTGTTTGGATATTTTCCCACGTCTTTCTAGTTGTGCTTTTAAAGTTGTAGCAACGTTTCAGCAGAATCTCATCTGCCATCATCAGGCTTCTGGTCTTCTCCAAGACCAATAAACACAGACCAAGACTCCCAACCAATCAGGATGAAGAAAAAAACCATTCTGGCACAGCAATAGGCTGCCCCAAATTTAAATCTGAGACCACTGTAAAAGTCTGACTCACAGATGAACACTATACAGAAGCCTGATGATGGCAGATGAGATTCTGCCGAAACGTTGCCCTCATGAACAGGTGAGTACCTCACATGAAGAATGACACCAGACCCACACCCACGAGGGCCACACAAGATGCCACCACCACACTTCCATGCAAAAAGCAGACTCACACCCACACAGAAGATGAAACACGACCATGGACCAGAAGCCACACTGCAGCTGCATCACTACCCACTTCAAACCCCTCCAAGCCATACATGAAGCGAATTGACCCTCACCATGAAGATGCAGCACGACCACGAACTTGAAGCCAAACAGCAAGATCAGAGCTCACTAGCTCAAATCCCCCAGCAACTAAGACTAACCTCAGCACAACCAAGCCCCCACCTGAACAGAACACACCTCCAGCCAATCAGAACACGGCCAACCCCCCCAACCAATCAGAACACAGCCAAATCCCCAACCAATGAGAACACACCCCTACCCAATCAAAACACAGCCAAGCTCCCACCCAATCAAGTCACACCCCCACCAGCAGTTAAAAGGAAGAAGCAGCTGCAAGCTCACATCACTCTGAGAAGCACAGAGCTGAAGACACTAGCCTGAAGATGATGAATGAGACTTCATCGAAACATTGCCTAGATACTTCCAATCTTACGCGGGAGAAAACCTGAATAACCAAAGATCAATCAATCGATCTATCAATCTATCTATCTATCTATCCACACTGTGTATGTATATACATGCACATACATGCATACAGATCAATTATAATACCTAAAAGTGGTATTTTAATTATTTAGTAATAATCATATAATTAATTTCATGATAATGTCATTAATGAAACACAAGAAAAAGGATGAGAGTTACCAAAGTTGATAAAGATGTTTGTTAAAATTATCTCAAAATAGTAGTTGATTGCAAACCAAGTTTAAGTCAGCTGTGTGATATTTATGGAATGAAGGCAATGTATTCATAAGAATTTCAGGAAATGAATGTTCTGATTTGAGGCGACCTCAACTCAAGAACCAAGTCCCTTTGGAATCACCATATTTGGAGAAGACATTGCACAAAATCTGGATCAGTTTTAGGGAAGGGTGATTAAGTCAAGGAAGAGATCAAAGGAGCTGCTCTTAGCCTAAAGGAAAGACAACAGTTGCTCTATAGGACTGGAAAATAACAAGTCTGGAAGTAGCTTCTTCAACTTACACAATCTCTTGGTTGGAGAAGAGAGTCTACAGCACTCATCTGTTAACTGTTATCACAGAGCATTGGCTATGGACAAATGGTCTCATTCCCAAGAGAGAAGATACTGGGTGAATGGGAGAAAAATATCCTAAAAGGAGAACTGAGTCAGTGATCCAGAAAAGTTCAGTCTTCTCTTCATTGATATATCTTAATGTAAACACTGAACATCTACCAGTCAGAAAACTGGGATTCCTTTAGAGAGTAGGAGTTAGGCTAGATCAAGGGTCTTCAAACTTGGCAAGTTTAAGACTTGTGGACTTCAAAGAGATGATGGGATTACAAGTGGTAAAGAAAAGCAAATACTTAGGAATATGGTTGATAGCACAATGTAAGACACAAATGGAAAATAACTATGACAAATTATTAAAACAGGTAAAGAAAGATCTAGGGACATGGGTTAAACTGCAATTTTCTCTATTAGAGAGAATTGCCACTGTTAAAATGTCCATTCTCCCTAAATTCACCTATTTATTTCAGACAATACCAATTAAAATACACAAAAACCATTTTGTGGAACTTAATAGGATAATTGCAAAATTTATTTGGCAAGGGAAAAAACCGAGAATAAACTTGAAAGCAATGCAAGATATGAAGAGCAGGGGAGGAATGGCCCTCCCAAATTGGGAGTTATATCATTGTGCAGCTTCCTTGGTATGGTTGAAAGATTGGGTGAATCTATCTAATAAAAGAATACTAACTTTAGAAGGCCATGATTTACAGAGGGGGTGGTACGCCTTCCTTTGGGATATGGGGAAAACCATATATTTTAATAGACACTTAATTAGAGATTCTCTACTGGCCAATTGGAACAAAATAAGGAGAAAACATTATTTAAAGGTCCCGGTCTAGTTCTCAACAATGGAGGCAATGATTCACCCAAATAATTTGGACATTAATAAGATGTTAAAGTATAAACTATTGGCTACACAAGGAAATTTGAAATTATGGCAAGACCTCCAGGAACAAGAGTTACAAATTGATCGATGGGCATATCTCCAAGTCCAGAATAGGTATAGACAGGACATGAAAGACTTCGAAATCTACAATAAACCACAACAATGAGATAAAATTCTATTAGGCCTAGATAAAAAATATAACAAAATTGTAGAATTATTTATTAGAGATAGAATTAGAGGAAGAAATAGTTGAAGATAATATGATAGCTTGGAGTAGGAATATAGGCCGTAGCATTACCCTAACAGAATAGGAGAAGATCTGGAATAGAAACAATAAAATTACAAAATCTGCATCATATAAAGAAAATGCTTATAAAATGTTCTATAGATGGCATCTACCTCCTTCGAGATTAGCGAAGATGTTTCCCAACATGAGCCCTAAATGCTGGAAGTGTAAAAAGAAAGAAGGAACATTCTACCACATGTGGTGGTCTTGTACAGAAACCCAAAGATATTGGCTGAGAATAAAGAAATGGTTGGAGGAAGTTATGTCTGAGCAGATTGAAATCAAACCAGAATTCTTCCTATTAGGGATTCTCAACAAACAATTCCTAAAAAAAGTTAAATATATAATACTACACATATTGACGGCAGCTAGATTGGCTTTCGCACAATGCTGAAACAACCCTATACTCCACCCGAGGGAATGATTATTCAGAAAATATCGAGTTGTGCAGAAATGGACAAAATAACTCTATCACTAAAAAATTAAGAAGTATCAGAGTACTATATGAGTTGGAATTATTGGCATGAGTGGATTGATAGAAGTTAGACATAATAATAATAATAATAATAATAATAATAATAACAACAACAACAACAACAACAACAACAACAATAACAATAACAACAATAACAATAATAACAATAATAACAATAATAACAATAGTAACAATAATAACAATAATAACAATAATAACAATAATAACAATAATAAATTGTGAATGAGGAGTGTTAATAGTAGTAATTAGATATTCGCACTAAAGATTAATTGCAAATATGGCACAAAATAATGAGATAAATAAGGAACCACAAACTGTTGATGATGTAATTGTTTTTAATTGTTTACCCTTTTCCCTTTTTGTTCTTTCCTTCCCAATTTGTTTGAGTGTTGTTTGTATATTTTAATTGTAAAATGTAATAAAGTTTATTAACAAAAAAAGACTTGTGGACTTCAACTCCCAGAAATCCTGAGCTAGCATGACTGGAGGAGGAATTCTGGGAGTTGAAGTCTACAAGTCTTAAAGCTGTCGAGTTTGAAGACCCCTGGCTACATGGTCTCAGGGGCTCCTTCAAATTGATAAACGTATTAATGTAAAATGCTAGGTTGCCAATCACAAACCTATATCTACACTGATTTATTTTAAAATGCCTTACATCCTTTTTAAAATTAGCAGTACTTATATCCAAAATATTGTCATGTTGCCTGCTCTTTGGGACATTATCTCCTGAGTGATTAGATGGGTAAAGCCTATTGGCTTTAGCACAAGTATGTTGAAATGGTTTCCCTCCTTCTTCTCTGGATTCCTTCTCAAATGAAACTAAGTTAGATGGATTCTTATTGGGATCCCGTACCTGCCATGGCTGCAGTCTTATCTTTTCGCCTTCCTTCCTTCTTCTCCTGGAGGAATAGGCAGTATTCAAGGCATGGGCCAAAGGTCTTAACAATACTATAAAAATTGTCATCATTTTGAACCAATTTACCGTTCATTATGTCTTCGGTCTCCACTGATGCTTTCTGTGTGCATCTTCTCCGATCTTTGACAGAAAAAAACCCCTTTGAAGAAGAACAGTGGAAACAACGCTCTTGAAATTGGGGTACTCCAAAGAAAAATAATTCCAAGGCATTTTCATTCAGCCTTTTTTTCTTTGATAAACAAAAGTCCAAATACTAGGGATGTATTTATAAAGTCTGCTCCTTTCAACTAGCCTTTCAATTGTCCATTCTAAAAAAGTTGAAATGATCCAGATTTTTCCTTCGATGGGTTCTGGCACACGCAGAAACGCTAAATGGATAAGACCAATTGCAACCCTGATGGTACCAATTCTGATAAATAAAACAAAGACATTGACTTGTCTCCACTTAGAAATGACCTCCCTGAGGGGTATTAAAGGTGTACTATATGAGAAAAGTTGTGATGTAACAACACAAATTCCATTCCTGCCAAGTATAGGAGTCAAAGATCTCATGGATTTTTCTCCCTCTTTTGTGTCTGAAGCAAAGAGACTAATCAAGGTCCATCTGAAAGGGAGGAGCACTTGGACAATTGCTGGGTAGTGAACCCCTTCTTTGGGGGTCATCCGGTAGAAAAAGGGGAATTGACTTTTATCATTAAGAGCTTCTGCAGAAGTTGCACAAGTGATCTGAAAAAGTAATGAATGTTGTGTTATATCTGGGGACAGATCAAGTCCAAAATTTTAATTTTTAAGAAATCCTAATTGGTCCTTTTCAACATATTAGATTAGTTGATTGTTGTTTTGTCATTAGGCCATATCAAGATACAGGACATAAAAGCACAGAGTGTTAAGAAGAATAAATAAAATAGAAAAATTGTGTGACCCTGATGCTCTCCAATTAGATTTTTGTGCAGCAGAAGCTTCAGTCATCTAATCAGTCTCTGAAGAAAATATGAAGAGAATGTACTTTCGATTCCACACTGCTGTCTACTCTTTAAAACTGCCCCTTCTTTCTGTTGACAACTATAAAATGTGTATACAGAATGTTTTGTGAGTTGACTTTCAGCTGCCCTCACTTCTTGAAGGTGTCCTGAACAACACACATACACACACAAAACAAATTGATTGCAGATATGGCCACCTGCAAGAGGCCCCAATGACTCTAAAAGAATCCAGATGACCAGCTGTCTGCAAGGAATATAAATTCTTCTATTCCCCACCATTCAGTCAGAGCTGAGGAAGCTTCCTGGATGAGAAGCAAAATGTCTTCAAAGAAAAACAAGAAAGTCCAGTTGCTCTTGAAAAAAGCTCCTTTGAGATGCCCTTGGTATTTATTTTCATTGGGTCAGTAATTGCTAGGATGCTTTTTATAATGCTTTTAATATAAAGGAAATAATATTGCTACCCAACTGGATTATTTATCCAGTAAATAAGCCTGTCAACAGAGGATCCCACCAGTAAGGATACTTTTTGAACAGGTCAATTGACACAAAGTCCTCTTCAGGGGAACTATTGTTTTTCAAGCCTTTTATGGTGAATTTGATCACCAATGTATAAGTGTAAAAATAGTTGATATGTTGGCTAATATGCTTGTATTTTGTTAGTTAATTAAAATCTTTTAATAATTTAATTTTTAATATTTTAACTATTTGGTTAATTAGTGCTAGTGGTTACTATGAATCTACATATACGTTTTTCCAACAGTAGATAGGATAATTCAATGAGACTCTTTTCACAAATCTGAGATTTATCCACCATTAAAAATATAATTATTTTGGCTCAGATCATGTAAAAAATGTGAGCTTCCATTAGTGCTGAACCTTCCTGTTGTACAGAAGACCCTTTGGTTGAATACAGAACCTCTCCCCACCTCACAGAAACCTCCAAAGCAATGAGGATGTGATGACCCGGGGCGTGACACAAAAATAAAACAGTCACAAAAATAGAATCAATTCCCTTTAATGCTTCCAACTTGGGCCCCAATATCCAATTATCCTTGGCTTGATATCAAACTCTTCCAAAAACAGTCTATGAAAAGAGTAAATGCAGTCTGAACCAAAAGTAAAGATAATTAGAAATTTTAAAAAACCAACACAAACCATACTGGAGTCATTAACAGGGCAGGCCAGGATGATAAATTGCAGACTTCCACAAGATAATGCAGCAACCACACTTGGAAAGATGCCAAAACCCAGATAAGCCTCGACCAAGATAAAGCATGCTTTGCTTCCAGCAAAGAGCTATTTAAAATTATATCCTGTTCTCAATTGTATCCTGTTCTTCCAGCTGCAACTAATGAAAGGGATCAGGGCCTTTTCCTCTCCCGTAAACATGTTGCTCCTTTCTCCATTCCTCCCTGCATGCCCTAGGATGAAGTGTGGGTGGCCCTGGGTCTTCCTCTGAATGCCCAGCAGACTGTGTTCTTCCCTTGTTTCTTCCACAGCCACCGGAGCCACATTCCCTTTCCCTGTCAGCTCCTCAATCTCCCCCTCAGAGTCAGATTCCAACAAGGGCATGACAGAGGATAGTTTCATGAGACAATATGCTTGTTTTGGTCCTTGCCCTGTGGAACCCAATGCCTACAATGGCTATGGTGAAAAGCAGCTCTTACATTCCATAGAGAAGGTATAGTCAAGTTTACTCATCACGCCTTTCACTATACCAGGTAGAGAAACACACACACACAAACCTGTGGGATTTTGTAGGTTCCTACTAAAGTTGATATGTGAATGGAGATGTCACTGTCAGCTGCATCCAGAAGAGCCAAAAGGTTGTCTTGCCTTCCACAGCTGTAGTTGGGAACGTTGATTTCTCCTGTAGAGACCATGTCCAGCAAGGCCTCTGAAGTGCCAAGTGTGTTGTCATAGTTGTCATGGATGTTGTAGCCAAATGTGAGATTGTGCAGGAGTTGATTGTTCCTGTTGATCACTTCAATAGCAAAAATGAAGCATTGGGTACATCCAGGGCCAAAAGATGCGACACTGTAAAAAAAAAGTTAACATCATCATCATCATCATTATCATCATCACCATCATTTTTTCTCATATATTCCCTTTTGTCTCCACAAGCCTGTTGAGAAGTCTTCTAGCTGATCCAAAATCAGTTACAAGTCACCATTTCATTTTTATGAGGGTTAAGAGATTGCGATGGAAATAGTCCTTCACCAGGGCTAAGAACCACAAAGAGTTCGTAGTACTATTCGTAGTACTATTTGTAGTAGTCCTGACTTTAATTTTCTAAGATTCAATGACTCATGATTAAAGTAGATCTATCAGAAAAGCAAGAACATGGCTTAATAACTGGGCCAGCAAAGCAATTCTAGAAACAAGTTGTGATATGTAAAATTATATCTATGGAAATATAAAGTAATCGCCATTTTTAACCTCTGTGTTAATCTAAAATAATTTACTGGAATATTATGTAAGAATTCTCTATTGTTTTGTATAAAGGTTATATATTTTGCGGGTCATGCTGTCCAGTGTCATGTTGATGATGGAGATTATTGGAAATGGAAACGAGTAAACAGATTAAGGAAACAGCTGGTATGCAACAATAAAAGGGGTGTTGCTAGGGAGACATGTAACTGGATAGATTGTGAACCCGGAAAGGGGCAGAGACTGTATATTTGAAACTGTATATAAACCCCCACCCTTCCCAGGAAATATGTCTTCTGCGGCCATGAATGCAGAATTCCCTTTTGCAAAAGCTCCATAATAAAGCTCCTATTTATTGTTCTCATGTCTCCAGTTGTCTGAATACCTGAATGGTTGATTTTTATCATACAAGTCATCCTTATTTCTACAAGGAGCAGGCGTTCAATTTGGGCTGGGAGAGGCAAATACAACACTGTCAGTCACTAAATGAAATTAAAATCAGTATTGAACTCACAATAGCAGGAAGAGGAGAAGATCCTCTGGACTTCTGGGTCTTTCTTTCTCAGGTTCTTTTATGATTTCTTCTGCCCCATTCTTGTATTTGATTTTCTCCCATGAGGTAAAAGAGAAGAGCTCCATAAATCAAAATGATCCAGGAATTTGCACGTGTCCTGCATGCAATCTAGAAATAAGTGCAATAAGGAGGCAGGAAGAAGAATGATAGAAATGCAAATAGAGAGAATGCAATTCTATGACACTGAATGACTTACTGTGGAGAAGAAATATAACGAACCCCATTGAACTGTAATAGCTGAAGTGAACATTTTCTCGCCGTGAGAAAGATGCTAGTGAGATGGTCACCTGGCCTGTAAAAGTTCCATAGGTCTCCTCCACGGGTCCTGCTGCTTCAGAGTTGAGGGACATTTGGTTCTGAGCCTCACAGAGTTTCTCTGGCTCAGCATCAGAAGCAGAAGAAGGAGATCCATTTCTCCTTGGATGGAATCGGGCACTTCTCTGTTTCTAAAACAAGAAGAGTTTGAAGAAGAGTTCCAAAAATGGAAATGCTCGTGGCTTCCTGAGTCTGAAGCAGAGACAGAGTTTCACCTGGGCAGGAGACAAAAGTACATTCAACAGCACAGTCCCAGCCTGTCCTAAATGTTGTATGAACTCCCAGCCTAACCAGTAGAATTTATCCTTTCTGTTGCAAGATTCCTCCCATTTTCCTTTCAGCCTGATCTTTACCTCAAAGACAAACTCTGGAAAAGGAGCAAGAGTCCTCAAAGGCTGAGATGGTGATAATTACAGTGAGAAGCAACTTTTCTTCTGGGGATCCTGAACTTATGATAGGTAGCTAGAGGAATGCATGTTAGTGAAAAATTACAGCTATACCCCTGGGAGCCTGTTCTGTGGTGGTTTTGGTCTTTCCTGTCAGCACACATCCAGAAAGTGTTGCTTTAGGAAGCTAATTGAATACCTGAGTAATTGATTTCTACTGTCTTTCAGCATGGTCTCTTGTCTCCAGAGATTGCTGGGAAGGTCACCCAAAGTTATGGACTGTGGTGCCAAATTAGGGTGATGGTATTTAACTCAAGTGCTACCTGTGTTCTAATGTCAAAGGAACAATTAATACCCTTAAACCTGCTAATTTTAAGAGTGGCCCCTGTTTTATACTTTACCAAATTTACCACAAAAGTTGTCCTCAATTTACAATCTCAACTGAGCCCAAAATTTATCTTGCTAAGTGAGAAATTTGTTAGGTGAGTTTTGCCCCATTTTACAACTTTTCTTGCCACAGTTGTTTCGTGAATCATTGCAGTTGTTAAATTAGTAACATGATTGTTAAATGAATCTGGTTTCCCCATTGACTTTTGCAAGGGGACAACATTAGAATTCTTTATTGGCCAAGTGTGATTGGACACACAAGGAATTTGTCTTGGTGCAAATGCTCTCAGTGTACATAAAATAAAAGATACATTTGTCAAGAGTCAAGAATCATCAGGTACAACACTTAATGATAATCATAGGATAGAATAAGCAATCAAATCATACGAGGAAACAGTCAATATGAATCGTAAGGATACAAGCGACAAAGTTACAGTCATACAGTCACAAATGGGAGGGAATGGATGATAAGGAGAGATGAGATTAACAGTAATGGTAGTGCAGACTTTGTAAATAGTTGAACTAGGTTGAGGGAATTATTTCTTTAGCAGAGTGAAGGCATTCGGGGAAAAACTGTTCTTGTGTCCAGTTGTTCTGGTATGCAGTGCCCTTTAAGGGTAGGATGTGTCCAGGATGTGAGGGGTCTGTAAATATTTTCACAGCCCTCTTTTTGACTCGTACAGTATACAGGTCCTCGACTGAAGGCAGCTTGGTAGTAATTATTTTTTCTGCAGTCCTAATTATCCTCTGAAGCCTGTGTCTGTCCTGTTGGGTTGCAGAACCGAACCAGACAGTTATATTAGCCTAGGACACTGCCTCCATCATAAATATCAGTCAGTTGTCAAGCATCCAAATGTAAATCACAGGACCATGGGGATGCTGCAACAATCATAAGTGTGAAAAACAGCCATAAGTCACTTTTTTTCAGTGCTATTGAAATTTTGAACAGTTACTAAGTGAATTGCTGTAAGCAGTGGAGGATTAAGGCTCACTGGTGCTCTAAGCACTGACAAATCTTGGTGCCCCCTCTCCTTTGTACAAACGAAGCCAAATTATTGTGGTTCACTGGCAGCAGGTGTTGACGGCTGAGGGCTTGGAGTGTGAGGACTCAGGTGAGGGGCCTGCGTATGATGCAGGACTATCAGGGATTGGAATGCTGCCTTTGGAGATTGTGGAGGCTGGCAGCAGTGATGAAGAGGTTCCCGAGGAGCCTATACCCAGCGTGAATGTGCGCAAGGCTGCTTGAAGGAAAGAGCAGCTGCAGCAGCACGGGAGACTCGGAAGTAAGGCTGCAAGGTAATGGCCCTCCCTGAGGAGATAAAAGCCAGCTGAGAAACCATAGTTCTTTGCAGGAAGCAAAAAAGTTTCACACTAAAGCCTGGTGGACATTAGGAACATCTGAGTTGGTGTTTGGAGACTCTTTGTATTGGAGTTATTGCTTGGTAACTTTATCTGTTGTTCTTGGCAGCCTTGTAAAATCTGGGCAAGGCTCTTATCAGAGCTAATTGGTTTGAAGCAGCCTTTTACCCGTGAAGGAACAGGATTCGGAAAGAAACATTAAAAAGTTGTGCTGTTACCTTTGTCTCGTGTTTGCTTCCTTGGAACCAGGTTTGGGTCAGAACACATATTCTCAATGTTGTAGTGCCCCCTTTGGGCCTGGTGCCGCAAGCATGTCCTTAGTCTGCTTAATGGTTAATACACCACTGGCTATAAGTCAAGGACTACCTATATAAATTTAGAAGCGTCCTTTTGCCAGTGTTTAAATGGAATTTCAGTTGTCAATATCAATAGTGTCTTAAATAAAAATAATGTCTTTTGTAAAGTATTCATCTTAATGACAGAGATTCTAACCAATGAATAATTGCTAATTATTCCACTTTGATAGTTTTTTTAAAAAAAATATCAGTCCATATATGTATGTACACAATTATTTTGAAACAATTTAGAATTTGCATTTGTCAATGTAACCCCAAGAGACTTTTTCTTCACCTCAAAACCTAACTTTATTGTCAATACTTCATAAACTTGAAAAGCCATATTCTTAACAAGCATCACGTGTGTTTTTCATTCCTATCAATGTTTTCATCATCCTTGCCGTCTTTTGCTCATCATCATCTTTTATTGTATTGTTTCTTAGTTTTTAATGTTTCAATTTTTGTGAAGCCTTCAGAGACATTAGAGAATGGGCAATATCTGCATTTAAACAAATAGGCAAATAAAAATATCAGAATAAGGGCTGCGGTGGTGCAGTGGTTAGAATGTAGTACTGCAAGCTAATTCTGCTAACTGCCAGCAGTTAGATTCTCACCGCCCTCAAGGTTGATTCATCCTTTCATCCTTCCGAGGTTGGTAAAATGAGGTCCGAGATTGTTGGTGACAGTAGGCTGACTTTGTAAACTGCTTAGAATGAGCTGTGAGGCACTGTGAAGCAGTATATAAGTCTTATTGCTATTGCTATAGAAGCCCACCAGACTCCATTATGCCCAACATTATGTGCCCAACATATTGTGAGAAGAGGACAACTAGCCCTAAAGTTGGTGTAGGCCGCTGCCTAATTGAAGGCCTCAAATTAACAATATATAATAATGCCGGCTGAACTGATTTCGCAAGCATGGCGAAATATTTGCAATCTGCTGAGCTGAATTTGCAGGAACCAGTGCTGCCAACTCTCACGCAATCAGAGTGAGACTCACGCAATTCAACCAATTTTGACTGTCTCACTCTGATAAACAAAATCTCACGCTAAAGGCCCGAGAGATCTTCCTTGCAATGGGAATTCCGGCCTCGAATAAAGGCGCGCTTGTGGAATAAGACCCCCTCCACCCCAAATTTTATTTCTAATTCATCTTAGATTTGCAATTTAAAGCAGGCTAATCCGCTTGCAAATTTGCCGAAGAACGGCGGGTTTAACAGAAAGAAACTCCCCTCCCCGTCTCTTTCCCCCGCGGCCACACTCTCTAGCAAACTAACCTGAATTTTAACCCTTCAAAAACCGTAGCTCCTTGCCTCTAATTTTGCTTTAGATGTGATTTTTCAGGCGATCGGTGGCTCTGAGCAGCCGCTCGCCTCGCCGATAAAAATATATTTGTTTTTCGATTGTACTAAGGGCATTGGTGAAGTGTTCCCTGGTTTATTTTTCCTTTTGCCCTTTTTATGCAAGCTGCATCAGCTATTCAAAAGTTAGAATGGAATAGAATTGGAATGAAACTGGAATGGAATGGAATAAATTGGAATGGAACTGGAATAGAACAGAATAGAAAACTATTGTCACTTTAAATGTACACTAATCAGCATACATTAAAACAAAATTTCATTGCATTCAGTTCTCAAAATATAACCATTACGCATATACCCGCATATACCCGCATATACCCACATACACATACATATATGACAAAGAAACATCACAGTCCATTTCAAATAATTACCCAAATATTTTTTTAAACCTTTTATGAAACTAAAAGGCCTATGCTATGTCTCATTGGTTTTCATAGTCAAGTTCCCTCACTGAAGAAAAATGTGTTTTTGTAATATGTGTCCTCATTTTTTTTCTTATGCCTATGGGTTAAAATGTATGTATGTATGTATATGTCCAAATCATGACTAAAGTATGCATCAGATTGCACCATTTAAAATGTAAAATTGTCAAAGCTCCCTACCGTGGAAGGGGGGACACCCCCCTTCCACACCATCCCCCCCTTGGTCGCTTCATTCCCTTGGGCTTGGTCGCTCCGCTCCCTCGCAGTGTCTCACTCCGAACTATCACTCAAGGTTGCCAGCCCTGAGGAACGGCAATATGTTTGCTATCTGCTACTTCTGCAAAAAGCATATATTTGGTGAACAATCAAAAATTGAGCTATTTTGGATCATCAATGTGTGAGACATTGAGAAAAAGGGGAACTGAAAGTAGCAGATGGTAAGCGAGTTGGCATATACCAACAAGTGGGTATTAAGTATTGGACAGTATGAGGGAATAAGGAAGTACATCCAGTAAGAATACATCCTACTGGGTGGGCTTCAGAAGAAGGGGATAAAAGAAGGGGATAAAACTCAAATCAGGGACACTGATAGTAGCTATCTTTTCTGGAGTTAGCTGTTATCTCTGAACCTCATTGCAATGGGTTTTAGTAAGTATTATCTTACGAGAAATGTTGTTATGTTATGATGGCTTTTCATGTTCCAAATTGCTCATGAAATAAACCTCTGATCTCAAAGTAAGATTTATTGCTTGTGGTTTGTCTGTGTATTTCTTTTACTGAATTATTTTTATAACAATATATTCTTATTAAAATTAGGTGGGGGCAGGGGGGAGAGAACAGGAAGTGATGAAACGGGGCTAGTTTTCGGCCTGCAAAGGCGGCAGAAGCCTTCCTCAAGCCTTTGGGAGGCCGAAAAAGGCCTCAAACTGCCCGAAAATCCATGAAACGTGTGCATGCCCAGTGAGGTAAGTTTGCCTGCAGCTCGTGTGCCAGCACAAATGGCTTTGCATGCCACCCATGGCATGCATGCCATAGGTTCGCCATCACGGGTGTAGAGTTTCTTGCTTGAGCAAGGGATTAGGCTAGAACAGTGGCTCCCAACCTTTTGGCCACCAGGGACCGGTTCCATGGAGAAAGGTTTTTCCATGGAGCGGAGGGGGCATGGTTTTGCGTGCTGCCTGCATCCCATCAATGGGTCTTTGCTTGTTTTCACAGCCCAGTTTCTGGCATGCTGTGGCCTGGTGCAAGTGCACAAAATTTCTTGGCTGAAGTTCCCATCTCTGGTGATCTTGAATTAATAGGCAACCCTATAATGCTCAGCATTAGAATATCATCCACTCTGGATGTCAGCTCCTATGGGAGGTCGCTGAAACTGGTTCAATAAAACACTTCATTCACAGTCTTGATGTAGCAATGTGTGTTTATTTTGGCTTCCTCCACCAGCAGCAACAAACGGAAAGTCCGAGTAAAGCCAGCGCTGAGAGTGTCTGCCTCTCAGCACTGTTTATATTTCCTGTTCACCTCCCATTAATTAACTAACATCCGCCCTTAGCAAAACACCCAACATCCATCTACAGCAATCTTGCGCTCTACCACCCAACCCCCCAAATAACACCTTCCCCCTCCCTGAATGTCATCCTTCCACCCCGATCCATGCAATATCCCCTATGTGGGATGCTGACCAGCAGAAACGACATCCCGAAGTATATCCCAGCTGGTAAAGGAGAAGAGTGGGAGGCATTGTGCTTAGAGCTTTGCAAAATGCCGAACAACTGATAAGTCATTTCCCAGCCAGTCACACCAAAGTGGGGAGGGGCGGTTGCACCTGGCTTCGTCAGCTGTCATCATCAATTCAGAACCTTCAAGGTAGATAGCTCTCCCCCAATCATAGCGACGTGTTGGGCTTTATTCCATCAGCAGCGTTGGTTTTTTTTTTTTTTGCAAACAATTTTATTGGTTTTTAAAGACAAACAAAACAAATAAAACATAAAAACATACAGCGGTTGGTTTATCAATTTTTTGTGCATCCATTTCGTAGTCTCAATTACAATTACATCACATAATAACTCATATTATCAATCAAAAATTAAATACCCTAGTATCACTATTAAACAATCATCTGACTATAATTTTATTCATTCATACTTTGCGAGATAACTATAATTTACTTAATTTGTTTTATAACAATTCATATAATCCTACCCGGTCTATCCTAAAAACATTTTATAGATATAATATCAAAAAAAGAAATAAAGTATGTCTTTATATTCGTTATTTTCTGAAATTCTAGATATTCTATTATTGTGTAAAATTATCTAACCATTGATAGAAAAGGTCCCAAATTTTATAAAATTGTTTATCCTCTTGTTCTCTAATTTCAAATGTCAATCTACTCAGTAACAGACTTACAACAATCCAAGAAGAACGATGATCAACAACAGTCAACAGGGAAAAATGCAGGAACCAAAAACAGCAACCATCAGAATATCTGGCAACTAGCAACGAACAACAACAGAACTAAACAACCCAGGTTTCTGGCTCCATCTTATGGCCGTTTGAGGAACCACACCCAATTACAATTTTAACATTCCCTTAAAGATACAATAGTAAATGTCTCTCCTGGTTTCTATATTTCCAACCCAACTGTTAGGTGATTATCAATTCCTAACATTCTCCCCTTTGGGTAGGACAATATATTACACCTTACAGTTTAAGCCCATAATCCTCACAGCAAGCCTTATGCTTTACAGAGCCTTGGGCTTTTGTAAAATGATCTGCAATGTTATTCTCTGACATGCAGTACTCTAATTTAATCATTTTACTTTGTACACATTGTCTCACATTTAAATATCTTAAATCCGTGTGTTTTGATCTTGTCTTTACAGCGAGATTGGAAGCCATCTGTATTGCTGATTGGTTGTCTTCATAAACAACAATAGAATCTGTTACATCAATTCCCATATCAATCAATAGTTGCTTATAATAAACTAAATCTGTACATAATAAAGACAAACATGAGAATTCAGCCTCCATTGTTGATAAACTTAGATATTTCTATCGAATAGACCTCCATCCAATCAACACCTTTCCTAATAACACTACAGTAGCTGACATAGATTTACGTGTATTTACGTCTGTAGCATATGCAGTTAAACTTAGTTCATCCGTAGGCTCCAAATATAATGCATAATGCATTGTTTGTTTCAGATATCTTAACACACGCTTAGCAACTTGCCAGTGCCTTTCAGGAGGCTCAGCATTAAATCTAGCTAATTGGTTAATACTGTATGCTATATCTGACCTCGACCAATTACTGAGATAAGATAAGCTACCAATCAAGGACTGATAAATATCTTTATCAAAAACAGAACGTTGTACATCACTATGGCTAAATTCCTGGCTCATTGGTGTTTTAGCTGGTTTACAAAGTTCCATTTTAAAATTCTTTAGTAATTGGTTAATTTTATCTGCCTGTGAGATTTTGTATCCTCCCCTAGTTTTATCTATTTTTAAACAAAATATTGTTTAATTTCACCTAACTGTTTTATCTTAAATTTCTTTTCTAATAGTGAAATAATCTCAGTAGCTTCTTGTTCAGTTTTGGTGATTAATGCTATGTCATCAGTAAACAATAGCAACAATGAAATTACACCATCACTTTCCCTTTTAAATAAACATGGATCAGCCATGCCAGTTACAAAACCTATCTTATTTAATTCTTTAACTATACACTGGTTCCACTCATATCCTGATTGCTTCAAGCCATAAAAACTCCTTTTTGATCTCCAGCAATCAGTTGTATTATCATTTTTGAGACCCTTTAAATATATAGTTTGTTGCAACGGTGCATGAAGATATGCTGTCTCTACATCTAAATGATTTATAATGTATTAGCTCTTTAGCTGTCCACACTGCTGCTGCCCTGGATGTAGTAGCCTTCAGACTAGGTGCAAACACCTCATTGTGGTCATTTGCTGTCTGATTGAACCCTTGTGCTGCTAACTTGGCTTTATGGGTAACAGTGCCATCCACACTAGTCTTAAGTTTATAAATCCATTTACACCCTATGGCATGTTCACCTGGTGGTAACCTGACATTTTTGTACACTTCCAACCTTTTTAAGGATTTCGGTTCCTTATCCATTGCTTCGTGCCAAGCAGCCTGATCCTTAGCAGGATACAGTTTCAGTTCATTGTATTTACCAGGAACTGTATTCACTTGGCATACAACACTTGCCTGATATCTATCAGGTGGTCAAGTTACTCGGGCTGAACATCTCGGTAATTCAGGGCTAACTGGTGGACTCTCCTGTTCCACCTGCTCCTGTTCTTCTACCTCCTCCTGTGCCTGTTCTTCCTCCTCCTCCTGTGCCTGTTCTTCCTCTTTAATGACTATTGAAGGTTTAATTATTTCATCTTTAGGGACTACTTGGGTGTCAGTAATAACATCATTGTTGGATTCCTCTTCCTGTTTATTCCATCCAACATGCTCAAGAAATTTAGCATTAGCGCTACAGTAAACTTGAGCTGTGCCTTGATCCCAAAATCTAAACAATCTATGGTTGGCTTCATAACCTACAAAAAATAAATTCCTAGCTCTATGTTCCCCTTTCAGTATTACTTGTGAGGGAATATGCACCCATGCTGGAGCTCCAAATGTGTGTAGATAACTTAAATTTGGTTATCTGCCATGCCACCAAGTAAATGGCAATTCACCAGTTGTTGTGTTCACTACATTGTTCAACACCTGGTTGCTACACCTTATGGCTTCACCCCACAGTGTTTCAGGCAAACCTGAATCAGATAACATAGTGTGAGCCATGGCTTGTAACGTTTGCCCTCTTCGTTCTACAAACGAGTTATGTTGTGGCCTGTAAGGTGCATTTAAGTTTATGCTCAACACCAACCAATTTTAACATAATTTGGAATCTATTGTTAATAAACTCAGTCTTGTTATCAGTAACTAAAGTCATTACCCTATGTTTCATTTTTCTCTCTGCAAACCTTAGCCAATTAAAGAAATGTTGGAATGATTCTGTTTTGTTTTTCATTAAATAGTAGAAACCATATCGTGAGTAATGGTCCATTATACTAAAAACATAGCAGGCACCTCCCAAACTGGGTTTCTTAGGACCAATTATGTCAGCAAACATAACCTCTAAAGGTACTTTGGTATTAAACCAATTAAGTCTGTTTGCTGGAGTAACCTTGCTTTTCTCCTGGTTATAGGCATTACAGTTTAAATACTTGCTACAGGGTTTTAATTTTACTCCCTCTGACAATTCAACAGTTTGTTTGAGCATTTTGAAATTAATGTGTCCCAGACGTCTATGCAGTAAATGTATACATTCGTCATGTGGCTTAACATTGTTATAAACTGAGTTAGCCATCTTCAACTTCATCATGTATCACATATAAATCATTCTCTAATGTAGCAGTAACACTTTTGCCCTCTTTCTCTATTATACAGTTATCTCCCATAAAGGTTACTACATAACCAATATTAACTAAAGCCCTTTCTGATAACAAATTAAATTTCAGTTTAGGTACATATAACATAAATGCTCATTTACACATGAACAATATGCAGTACCTTCATCAGATGCTTTCATCTTCCATCCATTTGCCAATGATACATGTTGCTTACTTGTGGACATCTTTACAAACCTCTCTCTATTTTTAGTAATGCACTGCGATGCTCCACTATCAACTATCCACAAATCATGGTTTACAGTTGAATTGCTAGACATAGCTAAACAAACATTCTTCTTAGCATTCTTCTCGTGATTACCAGTATTCTGTCGTTTTTCCTTTGTACAGAATCTAGCTATATGACCCCTAGCCCCACAAGAAAAACATTTCCAAACAGTATAGGCAGTTGAAGATAAATCCTCTTCTTGTGGTTGTTCCTGTTAAGCCTGGGTTCCCCAACCAGGGTTCAGGAGACAAGCTAAACAGAATGTGCAGTGTTAGTCAGATAGGCATACAGATAAATGTGTGAGATAAGTTTGTATGTTAGTTAACATACAGTAAAAATAACAGATACGATTGTGTTATCAAAAATATAGTTTATTCCATTTAGAGTTTTATAGCATAGTCAAAATAACAGTCCATTAGTCATGTATCGTTTTAGTCAGTCCATTCAAGGATATTCAATTAGCAAAGTCCAAGTAGAATATCCAATGTCAGTTCACTTACAATAAATCAGTCATCTCACAGTTGATAAATCAACAGTCCTTTCTCTTTCCCGTTCCAGTAGGGGAAAAAACTCAGTCTTCAGTCTATCCAGTAATTAGGGATCATCAAGCCAGAGAGAGCAAGTTGCCATGCCTTGCTTCCTTTATGGTGCTTTTACAACCACTCCCTTAATTACATTCTTACAGTTAAAGTTACAAACACTTTAACTAACAAACCATGATAACAAATTTATTATTTTACCTAAACCAGTTAGGGTAAACAATGTTATCCCTAACATTCTCCCCTTTTAGGTAATAATAATAATATAACTATTTACATCTTTAAATCATATTTGTTACAACTCTCTTTAAACTTAATTACTCCTTGAGCTTTTGTAAATTGGTCTGCAATGTTTTCTTCCGTCATGCAGTATTCCAATTTAATTAGCCCATTCTTTACAGATTCTCTAACATTTAAGTATCTTAAATCAGTATGCTTTGATCTAGTTTTTACAGCAATATTAGTAGCTAAATTTATGGCTGCTTGGTTGTCCTTGTACACAATAATGGAATCTTTAACAGTTATACCCATGTCTAATAATAACTGTTTGTACAAAATTAAGTCAGTGCATAGTAATGACAGACATGAAAATTCCGCTTCCATCGTGGAAAAGCTGATATGCTGTTGTCTGATTGACCTCCACCCTATTAGTGTCTTACCAAATAATACAGCCATCCCAGAGGTTGATTTTCTAGTGTTTATGTCAGTTGCAAAACTTGCATCTGCATAGGCACTAAGACTCAAATCACCCTTTGGCTCTAAATACAATGCATGGTTCATTGTTCCTTTGAGATATCTTAAAATTCTCTTAAATGATTGCCAATGACATTGATGTGGATCTGAATTAAAACGTGCCAGCTGATTAACACTATAAGCTATATCTGGCCTAGACCAATTGCTTATGTATGATAAGCTACCAATCAAAGATTGATATGTAGACATCAAATTTGGGACTTTGATCATTAGTTTGGCAAACTTCCTGACTCATTGGAGTCTTTGCCGGTTTACAAAGTTCCATTTTATACGTTTTAATTAATTGGCAAATTTTATCTTCTTGAGATATCTTAAATCCATTTTTTCTTTTGTTAATTGTCAATCCTAGATACTTTTTAATTTCACCTAAATGCTTTAATTTTATTTTTTTGGCTAATAATGATATAATCTCATTAGCTTCATTATTAGTCTTAGTTATCAAAGCAATATCATCTGTAAATAATAACAATAATGACACCGTTCCATTATTTTCTCTTTTAAACACACATGGATCTGCTAAACCAGATTTAAATCCTATATTGTTTGATTCTTTCACAATTTTTTGGTTCCACTCAAAGCCAGATTGTTTCAACCCGTAAAGACTCTTTTAGAGTTTCCAACAATCATTACTATTTACTTTATTGTCTTTTATAATAACTGGATTTTTCAAATATATAGTGTGCTGCAATGGTGCATGCAAATAAGCAGTTTCTACATCTAAATGGTTAATGACATAGTTTTTCTTAGCTGCCCACACTAAAGCTGCTCTCAAAGATGTTGCTTTAAGACTTGGTGTGAAAACTTCATCGTAATCAGATGCAGTTTGATTAAATCCTTGAGCTACCAACCTATGCTTTATGGAAAACAGTCCCATCATTTCCAGTTTTTACTTTAAATATCCATTTGCATCCAATGGATTTTTCTCCTGGAGGTAATTTAGCATCTTCACATACTTTCATTACCTTTAATGAATTTAGTTCTTTTTCATTGCCCTTTGCCAATTCTCCTGAACCTTAGCATGATACATCCTAAGTTCATCTACACTAGTTGGAACTTTAGTTACTTGGCAAACTATACTTGCTTGATACCTTTCAGGTGGTCTAGTTACACGTGTAGTATATCTAGGTATTACAGGACTTACAGGTGGACTTTCATTTATTAACTGTTCTTGATTATCTAACTCTTCCTGATCAACTGTTTCCTCTTGTTCTGGTCCTATTTGCTCTTCGTGGACTTCTTCTTTGATTGGACTCTTCTTATAACTAGTCTGATCTTTTTGCCTTTTGTAGGGTTCAATAATTACTTCATTATTTAAATCTTGCTCTAATCTATTCCATCCTACATGTTCCAGGAATTAGCACTAGCACTGGTGTAAACTCTAGATGTACCTGGTTCCCAGAATCTATAAGATCTGTGATTAGATTCATATCCTACAAAAAATAATCTTTTAGTTCTATGCTGTCCTTTGTGTCTGAGTTGTGAAGGGATATGCACCCATGCTGGTGCTCCAAATGTGTGCATGTAACTTAAATCAGGTTTTGTACCATGCCACAGTGTGAATGGTAATTCACCTGTTGTTGAATTAACAACATTATTTAATATATGATTACCACACATTATTGCTTCTCCCCATAAATTGTCAGGTAATTCTGAATCAGACAGCATAGTACGTGCCATTGATTGTAGTGTTTGGCCTCGTCTCTCTATAAAGGCATTATGTTGTGGCCTATATGGTGCAGACTTTTTATGTTGAATACCTAAGTCTATTCTGGAATTTATTATTTGTAAATTCTGCACCATTATCTGTTATAAGAGTTACTAATTTCTTTTTAGTTTTTCTTTCTGCAAATTTAATCCAATTAAATAGATTTAGATACGTTTCAGTTTTGCTCTTTATTAAATAGCAAAACTCATATCTAGAATAGTGGTCCATTATACTTTATATGTATCGAGCTCCTCCTACATTTGGTTTTTTCGGACCTATTAAATCAGCAAATACTACCTCTAAAGGCTCTTTGGTAGTAAATCCATCAACTCTATTTGCCGGTATGACCTTGCTTTTGCTTTGATTACAAGCAAAACATTGCAAATACTTTTTACAAGGTTTCAAACTTATTCCTTTAGATAGTTGAACAGTTCTCTTAAGCATTTTAAAATTTAAATGCCCTAGCCGTCGGTGTAACAAGTGAATACATTCATCATGAGATTTCTTATTATCATAAACCATGTTAGCCACCTCTAAACCATTATCATTTAAAACATATAATTCACCTCTTAAAGATGCAGTAATTTTCTTATCTTCTTTTTCAATTATGCAGACTACATATCCTAGTTTAACCAAAATTCTAACTGAAATTAAATTAAACTTAAGTTGTGGTACATATAACATTTTTACATTCTCTTTTATGAAAGAACAATATGCTATACCTTGACCTTTAGCTTTCAGTTTCCAGCCATTGGCTAACGATATCTGCTGTGTACTCTGGGACATTTTCACAAAATTTTTGTTATCATTTGTTATACAGTGGGATGCTCCACTGTCAACCACCCATAAATTATTTTTTACAGCTCCGTTAAGATACATGGCTAACTCTAAATTTTTATTTTTATTTTGGTTACTTTTAGTATTCTGGCCAGCGTTCTGGCACTTTGCTTTTTTACAAAATCTTGCCAAATGTCCTCTTCCTCCACAATTAAAACATTTTTTAACTGCGTATGCAGTAGGAGATTC
Source organism: Hydrophis major (assembly GCA_033807585.1). Taxonomy (NCBI): domain Eukaryota; kingdom Metazoa; phylum Chordata; class Lepidosauria; order Squamata; family Elapidae; genus Hydrophis; species Hydrophis major. Next base: position 48,885,991 of record CM066329.1, read on the forward strand.
AATATCTTCTTTTTGAGGTTGCTCCCTCCTTAACTGATTTCTTTCAAGTCTTCTTCTTGCCTCTTCAATCAACCAGTTATATCAGTTAAAGTTCAACTTTCCTTAGGCAAAATTTCAAGGGAAGTGACGTAGTTATCATAATTTTCGTCTAGTGAAGATAGAATTATGTAGACTTGGTGTAGTTCAGAGAAAATAAGTTCTTTCTTGTGCAGTTCTTGAAAAATGCTTTTTATAGTTTTCAAATGACTAAGCATATCAGCATTCATTTGGAGATGCGTCCTGAAAAGCTTCCATGTTAGATTTATGTGAGCACCAACGTTATCTCGGACATAAATCCTTTTCAGCTTCTGCCAACACCCAACAGCCGTTTGTTCTCCGCGGATATGAACAAGTTGCTGGTCAGATAGTGTTAGTCCTATTATGCAAAGAGCTTGTTCATTCTTCTGTTTAAAGTCTTCTATCTTTTGTCTATCTTCCTCAATCTCTGGATCCCATTCCTCTATGTTTGGTGGATTTTCAATTATGTTCCACAGACCTTCTCTTCGACATTTCATAGACCATGATACATAGTTTGTTCCATCCAGCTTGGATATAAGGGACAAACTTTGTAGATTGACTTGTGCCATGTTTTCTTATATGGATATAAAACTATAATTAATAAAACACAGCTGTCTGTTTACTGTAATGTGTAACAACACAAACTCTCACTTTTTACATAAATCTGTTTTATCCTAGTTAAACTGACTTTGCAGCCTCTGGGCCAATAACCAGTGTTAAGCCTGGGTTCCCCAACCAGGGTTAAGGAGACAAGCTAAACAGAATGTGCAGTGTTAGTCAGATAGGCATACAGATAAATGTGTGAGATAAGTTTGTATGTTAGTTAACATACAGTCAAAATAACTGATACGCTTGTGTTATCAAAAATATAGTTTATTCCATTTAGAGTTTTATAGCATGGTCAAAATAACAGTCCATTAGTCATGTATCATTTTAGTCAGTCCATTCAAGGATATTCATTTAGCAAAGTCCATGTAGAATATCCAATGTCAGTTCACTGACAATAAATCAGTCATCTCACAGTTGATAAATCAACAGTCCTTTCTCTCTCCTGTTCCAGTAGGGGAAAAAAACTCAGTCTTCAGTCTATCCAATAATTAGGGATCATCAAGCCAGAGAGAGCAAGCTGCCGTGCCTTTCTTCTTTTATGGTGCTTTTACAACCACTCCCTTAATTACATTCTTACAGTTAAAGTTATAGACACTTTAACTAACAAACCATGATAACAAATTTATTATTTTACCTAAACCAGATAGGGTAAACAATGTTATCCCTAACAGTTCCTTCCTCATCCAGCCGTCTTCTTGCTTCTTCCAGCAACCTTCTGGTTATGTCAGTCAATGTCAGTTTATCTCTGGGCAAGACTTCTAGTGAAGATACATAGTCATCATAACTTTCATCCAATGAGGAAAGAATGATGTAAACTTGATGCAGCTCTGAAAATATCAGTTCCTTTTCATGTAGCTCTTGAAAACTTCTTTTCATGAAGTTTAAACCTTTCAGAAGATTTGCTCTAAACAGTTTACATGTAAGATGTATGTGTGCACTTACATTGTCACGAACATAAATCCTCTTCAAATTCTCCCAACACCTAGCAGCAGACTCTTCTCCCTGAATATGGACTAGCTGTTGGTCACTCAGTGTTAGTCCAATTATACAAAGAACTCATTCATTGATCCATTTAAAGTCAGCTAACTTCTTGGCATCATCCTCATCATCTGGATCCCAAGCATTTACATCCAGTGGATCCTGAACTGCATCCCATAACCCTTCCCAAGTAGACTGCACTTCATAGACCAGGAACCATAGTTTGTTCCATCCAACCGAGTTATAATTGATAGACTTGTTGAAGGGTCTTGTGCCATCTTTTCCAGGATAGTAACCCACGATTAAACAGAAAACAGCTGTCTGTATAGGGTACTGTGTATTCACACTAACTCTCAGTCATCTGAACCTCGTATGGCCTGGGCCCATAACCAGTGTTGAGGTAATTCCCTGTTGGGAGAATGAGTGCACACAGGGAAACGTAGTGAAAACGGTGAGGAATAACACACAACCAGCACACAGATACAATGAACAGTAAAATGTAGGTTTTTACTTCCAGTAAACAGTTAAGCAAAGTCCAACAAGCAGTCCAAGTCATACACGGTTTTAGCAGTCAGTTTTCAGTCCAAGGATAATCCAAATAACAAAGTCCAGTATCATACACAGTTCAGTAACAGACTTACAACAATCCAAGAAGAACGATAGTCAATAGGGAAAAATGCAGGAACCAAAAACAGCGACCATCAGAACATCTAGCATCTAGCAACTAATAACAACAGAACTAAATAACCCAGGTTTCTGGCTCCATCTTATGGCCGTTTGAGGAACCACACCCAATTACAATTTTAGCGTTCCCTTAAAGAGACATAGTAAATGTCTATCCTGGTTTATATATTTCCAACCCACTGTTAGGTGTCTATCAATTCCTAACATGTTCTTCCATAATTTCCCTGTAGATTAAAATATAATCAAGATATACTAGAACCCCTTTATATAAAAATTCACGAAGGGTTTAATTGATCAATTGGGGAGCACTTTAAATTGGTAGCATCCCAATGGTGTGTTAAAAGCTGTCTTCCACTCATCCCCTTCTTTTATTCTGATGTACTAATATGCCTCTTGTAGGTCTAACTTTGAAAAAAAATTTCCTTTCAAGAGGTGGGCTAACATGTCCTTCATGAGAGGGAGTGGATACATATTCTCTATGCAAATCATATTTAATTTTTTGTAATTAACACACAAGCGTACTGAGCCATCTTTCTTTTTGCAGAATAACACTGGGGCAGCTCTTTTTGGTTGGGTGGGTTTGATTAAACCCCTTTTTAAATTTTTGTTGATAAATGCTCTGAGTTCTTTTAGTTCTTTGGGAGACATGCAGTACATTTGTGGTTTGGGGAGTTTAGTCCCTGGTAGGATTTTGATAGCGCAGTCTGTGGCACGATGGGGTGGGAGTTCATCACAAACTTCCTCGCTAAATACTTGGGCCAGATCCTGGTACTCATTGGGAATGTTAATGGGTTCATTTGACTGTCCAGTCATGGCTGACTCTCTGTTCTCTATTCCTTTCTTTATCCTTTCCTCTGAGCTATTTGCAAATACTACGTCTTTCTGGAATTATACGGTTTCTCTCCTCCAATTTATTTTTGGATTCCATTTCTGCAGCCACGTGAGACCTAGGACTAGCCGCTCTTCCATTCCTGGGGCTACAGTGAACGTGAGCATCTCACTATGGTTCCCTAATCTTATTTTCAATGGTTCTATAGTAAACCTAGCTAGCTCCCCCAGCCCCACGCTAGTTCCATCTAATTGGCAGAAAGCAATGGGATTTTCCATTTCTTTCAATTGGATCCCCAATTTCTCTTCAAGGGAGGGATTTATTAGGCATTGGGTACATCCCAAATCCAGCAATGCTGCAACTTCCTCCCCCTTCCCTCAGGTGGGGATAAACAGTCTTGGGGTAGAGTGATTGGTTCAATTGGGTTGCTTACCAGCGGGTCGGCTTCTGAATCACTTTTGCACTGGCTCAGGTCCCCTCAGAGAGTTGGGGGTTCTTCCACTGGGTTGAGGGGGATTGGAATCCCACAGCTACTCAGCCCCTCAGGGCAGTCTCCTTTTATTGAAGGCTGGATGTTCCAGGTTTTTCCCCTGATGGGTGGTCTGGCTTTCTGGCAGGGGTTTTAAATAGCACTCTGCTGCGTGGTGTCCCTCCTTTCCACACTTAAAGCAACCAGACGTTCTTGGAGTCATGGTGGTTTGGGGTTTGAAAATTTCCTGTTTTCCCAGGGTGGGGATCTTTTCCAAAACTTGCCACTGCGATACTGGTTACGAGTCATGTCTATCTCCGCCTCCTCTGCCATCATGTACCATTCATGCAGGAGGTTTGGGGCCCCATGGGCCAGGCAGGCAGAGTATAGGTCATCATTTAGTCCATCTTTGAACCAACAGACTAGGATATCCTCTGGCCAGTCAACTCAGCCAGCCAGGTCATGAAATTCCTCGGTGTATTCAGCTACTGAGCGATGGCCTTGCTTTACGACTCTGATGTGGTCTCAGGCTTTTCTACCAGCAAGAGGGTCTTCGAAGTGGTAGCGAAGGGCCATTATGAAACAGTTGAGGTTCCTTAATTCTGGGGCATTGATGTTGTGGAGCATCACCATCCATCTGCCTGCTGCCCCTTCCAGGGCCAGGGTGATGACTCGTACTCGGGATCCCTGGGTTTGGAAATTCTGCCCATATTCTTGCATATAGGTGAAGACTGGTGCCAGGAAAAATCCCAGTTTCTGGGGGTTCCCATTGAATTTTACTCCCAGGGGTGGGACCTTCCTCTGCAGTTGTATGTCTCTGGGTTGGCTAGGGTTAATCCCCTGTTCTGGGGCATTTAGAGGTCTGGTATGGCTGCTGGTTCTTCAGCTCGTCCCGCTGCCCAATCATTCTCAGCTGAATCTGGGGTGGCAGCTCAGGTTCTCTCATTTTCTGGTTCCCTCGCTCTCCTGCATTGGCGTCCTGGTGCATCCCTCACCTAGAGGTTCTCCAGGGCTTGCCTCATGAAGCGATTTATATACCATTTGTCAGTCGTCGGCCAGTGGCTACTCGCCCCATCCATCCTGATCTGATAGGGTCTCCAGCTCCAATTTCCATCTGGGTTTACGATTGCCCAGGGTGAAAGTTACTCCCCTGGTTCTTCCATCTCAGCTGTCTCTTTTTCTGACACCTGTAGACCACTGGGGCTTTGTGGAGGTTTCGTACGCAGCTTCGCTATCTTTGATAGGGTGCACCAAGTCAGTATCTAGCAGGGTAACTGTTGACGTTTCTCCCCAGCATTCGGCTTCCCCTTGGTCCTTGCTGTACTCAGACATTTTCCTTTCTTGCACTCCTTGGTAGAGTGAAGGGTTTTTTTTTTTAAACTTTCCTCTCCAGGCTATTGTAGATGTTGCCTTCTGTCAGGCTATAGAACTTTTCCCATTCAGTCAACTAGAATGAACTTCTGAAAACGTATCAAAAAGGAATCCTTTATTGAGATGAGACAATTCATGTAGGGGTTAAAAGCAGCATCTAAAGTCTCTCAGGCATGCAGAGATAGATAAGGGAGTTTAAAACCTCTCCCCTTATCTTGATGTGTATTTAGTAAAACAAAGAGCCAACATGTTAATTTCCCACCCACCCCCACCCTTTTAGAACAATCTCTTTCAGAGTTTCCCAGGGCATACCTAATTCCCACCCCCCTTTTTTAGAATGATCTTTTTCAGAGTTTCCCAGGTCCCATCTCACTGTGGAATTTTTATGGTCTCTTCATCTCCTGGCTGTCTCTCTCAGAGGTGATAGGTTCCAGCTATCTGGGTTCCATCTCTCCATTGTATCATGTGTAGGTTATACAAATTCAATATAAGATTAAATATATTCAGGTTACATCAAGAAGGATTTCTTTATCAGTCTCCCCCACCCTTCTTCTTCTTCCAGCTGCCATTTATTATTCATATTTGGACATCTCATACGGGGAAAAATATCTAGGTCTACTCTTAACTCAAGACAGGGTTCAAGTGTACTGATTGCTTCCTTGGTATCAAAACACAGGCAAGACCGGAGATAAGTGTTACCAACTTAGATTGGCCCCAAACCAGGGGAGGGATTCTACCTGGTTTCACCAGTTCTATAGAACTGGTTGTTATGATTCTGTGCAGTTTGGAGAACCAGCAAATTGTGCCACTGGCTGGCCCTGCCCCACCCAGTCACTCCTTACCTGGCATGCAGGCCATCCAATTTGCCTGCTAAGTTGCTATTTTTCCATCTTTTCCCCCAACCATCAGCTATTCTGATTATCAGCTGTGCTGGGAGATTCAGATTAGCTAGAAAGTAGCAAATCATTGGATTTCTTGCTTTCTAGCTAATCTAAAAACAGAGCTGAACCTTCCTAGCCTCTATTTTTCAGTGCAAACTCGGGTAGCAGATTGCAGAAAGATAGATCTCTGAAGGAATCTGTGATTCTGTGAACAACTCAATCTGCCTGCCTGCTTTGCCTGATTTTGGGTAAAAGTTGCTCTTTTTTTAAATAAAAAAATTAATATTTATATAAATATTTACAATATTTACATAAAAGCCACCTCCAGCCAGTCTTGTGACCACCAAGCCACACCCACAAGTTAGACCATGCCCACAGGACCAGTTGTTAAGAAATTTGAATCTCACCCCTGCCCCAAACTCCATACCTGTGAATGATCTTCCCCTTCAGTCTCTGCAGACAAGATTCCACATTGAAGAACTGCACAAGTGAGTTACCTGGGAGTTGAACTATGTTCATCCAGCATCAATTTCTAGACATGTCTGGACATGAAGGAACACAGCCAGGGCTGGGCTATTGGGGGTTCAGGAGAGCCCCTAGTTAAGATTCTGTGCAGTTTGGAGAACCGGAACCTGCAAATCCCACTCCTGGCTGGCCCCACCCCACCCACCCTTCCCAGGAGTCCTCACGTGGCCTGTTTTGGATGCAGGTAAGTGTAGGGTGCACACAGAGGCTCGGGGAGGGCAAAAACCGGGCCTCCCTGAAGTTCAGGAAGGCCAAAAATAGGCCTATTTCCAGCTTCCAGAGAGCCTCTGGAACCCGCGGAGGCCATTTCTGCCCTCCCAGAAGCTCGAGGAAAGTTTTCAGAGTCCATGGAGGGCAAAGACGCCCCCCTCCACCAGAGGTGGTATTCATCAGGTTCTGACCAGTTCTGGAGAACCGGTAGCAGAAATTTTAAGTAGTTCAGAGAACGGGCAATACTACCTCTGACTGACCCTGCCCCCATCTATTCTCTGCCTCCCGAGTCCCAGCTGATAGGCTGGGTCTTCTTTTGTTGCCCTGCACAGGAGAATGGAGCTGGAAAGCAGGTTAGTGAGGTGCAGAGGGAATGGGAATTTTGCAGTATCCTTCCCCTGCCACGCCCACCAAGTCACACCACATCCACCACAGAACCGGTAGTAAATTTTTTTGAATCCCACCACTGCCCCCTGCCATGGTATCGGAGGCTGACTAGGCCATGCTCACGGTGGCCACGCCCACCCAGCAACAGGGGAAAGATCCCTTTGCTAAAGTTTTTTGAAGCCCACCCCTAAACACAGCCACTACAGAACAGTGTCAACAGGGATGTATTGATGATTTTTCACTATCATGCTTTTCTCCAGCTTTGTCTCTGCCCATGGAGTCCTGAAGAAGTTCAGATTGCAGAATACCTTATGCTACCAAATTTGAAATTTTAGACCTCAAAAATCTAGAACTATGCCGCCTTCTGTCCAATCTAAGAAGAGTAAATAAAATTATATATTGCAATGTCCTACCTGTCAATGTATACTTCCACTTCAACCATAACAATACGAGAGCACACAATAGATACAAACTCAAGGTAAACCGCACCAAACTTGATTGCAGGAAATACGACTTCAGCAACAGAGTGGTCAATGTCTGGAATACTCTACCTAACTTTTGGGTTTCTTCCCTAAACCCCAAAAATTTAAGACTGTCTACTATTGACCTCACCCCTCTCCTAAGAGGTCTGTAGGGGGCGTGCATAAGCCCACCAACGTGCCTACCGTCCCTGTCCTATTGTTTCTTTTTATTTTTCTTATATGTATCCATTTCATGTATTCATAACTATGTTTATACTTATACCTGTTAACTTGTAAGCGATTGACAAATCAAAGAAATAGACAAATAAAATATAAAAATAAAGTTCCCCAGAGAGATCACTCCTCAGTGTAACTGACATCACCCAGTCTTTGAGAGCTTTCATGCTACTTCTCCAGTGATTGTCTTAGATGTAAACATCAGACTGAAGCAACATGGAAGGGATCTTGCATCAGAAAAGAATAAATGTCTCAAGTCATGCTCTTTCTGGCACATGTTTAGGTACAGCTGTGCTCTTGAATGTCACCTTTCTCTCCTTTCCAGGTGAAACTTTGTTTGTCCCCAACTGAATCTGGCACTTCTATCTTGCAAGAGAATGTTGCTAACACTTCTTGTTTAAAAATGAGAAGGGGTTTGATTCGTTTCTATGAATTATGGACCTCCTGCTTCTGCTTCTGATGCTGCTAGCTTCCTGGCCAGTCTCTGGGAAGCTTACAATGAAGTGTCCACTGAATTTCAGGCACTGGGCTGGAGAAAAACCATGGAGCTATTACAAACCAGGACACTATCTCATTAATATAGTCACCGGTGCCTCAAGGTTATTGAGAACAATGCTGCATTTCAAGATGGCTCCTAGTCAGACTCGCTTGTAAGTCATTCAGTGTGAGGGAAATGCATTTGCTTCATTTGCAGTTCTATCACTCCCCTTCTTTTCTTCCTATTGCACTTAACTCCTATGTTGCAGGATCTGACTAATTTCTTGAATTGTTTTGCTTTCCATGGTGTCCCTTTTTTGTCTTTTTTTGTGGAAGAGACTCAAATCCAAAGATGGGGCAGAAAAAAAATATCCTGGGAGATTTCCACATTGTTTTCCTCTCATGATACAATCCTGAGTTCATGATTTATTTAAAGTAGTGATTGAAATGGTTCTAATTTCCTCTATCCGATTCATTTCCATATTTTTATAACTGCTCATTGATATTCAATGAGTGATCCTTATACGAATAGGCTGTTCATAGAATGGCTTATGAACGATCCTCTTCCTTTTATGATAGTTCTACTCTAATATTTGAATTATTTTGCAACCTAGCTGCTTGGCAGATGAAAATGAGTACTACACATATAGTTGTGTATTCGTGGTTTTAAACTCTGGTGAAGGATTATTTCCACCTGATCTTCCCAACTCTCAGAAATATTAAATGGTGATGGGTGACTATCATTTGCCTCTGATTTTGGGTTAGTATTGCCTTAAAACTCAGTAGGCCTATAGAGAAAAATATTATGATTAAATGGAAAAAAAGTATTTTGTTATTCTGTTGATGCTGATATTAACATGAGCCTTTTTTTACACTAGTTTACTTTTAACTAAGATAGAAATCCAACGCTTTATTTTTAATATTCAAGTGGTCAACAAAAATCACCATCTCCTGAACAACCTTACACTTGGCTACAACATCCATGACAACTATTTGGACACACTTGGCACTTCAGATGCCTTGCTGGACATGCTCTCTATTGGAGAAGCCAACGTTCCCAACTACGGCTTTGGAAGACAGTGTCGTGTCCGCGAAATGATGCCAGGAGTCGGTGACTTCAATGCAAGCTCTTTTATTGGTATGCTGGAACCGAACTGGCGAAAGGAAAAAAGCCCGCGGCTCTTATTCCTTTCGCCGCGGCGGCCGCAGCCAATGGCACCACTTTGAATCTCCCGCGGTGTGAACGGACCAATCGCGGGAGATTCTTAGCGAGCCAATCGGCGCGGCTCACCTGACCAATCGGAGAGCCCCGCGCTTTGGTCAATCAAAGTGCAGGGATCTCGAGTATGTTAATGAAGGACAGAACATCCCTCCCCTCTTGGTTCAGTCCTTACGTTGCGTAGTCACATAGGTAGGCGGGGCTCCATCTGGTTCTACTTGACCTGCGCAACTCAGTTGTAGGCTGGATCCCGGCCGGTTCAGTCGGGATCTCCTCTGCTCCTGCTGCTGTCGTGGGAACCGGCTGGTCGATCGGGCCGGTCCCTTCTCCGTAGCTCCCTCCTGGGCCTTCCGGGTTGGTTGAGCTACGGGTTTCGCCGCTCCCGCTCGGTCTTCCCAGGTCAGTCGAGCTGGCTTGGCTGTTCCTTCCTGGCGAGGGGTCGTGGTGGCTGCGTTCCGGTGAGTACTGCTGGTTTATTTTTCTTTGGATTCGGTCACCTGGGTATTCCCTCCCCCCTTGGCTTGCGTTGTGGGGGTTGGGCTCACTTGTTTGTGCATCGGCGGTTTGTTGGTTTGTAGTTCTCGACCTAAGTTGGTCGATGTGCCGTTTCCACGCTCGTCCGTCTGCTGTTTGTAGTCGGCACGAGTGTGGGCCTGTTGCTTGGGTGAGGACGGCTGGGATCCATAGAGGGTCTCCCGTCAGGTTCTTTGCATATACGGGGTCCCCGGGTGCGAAGGTTCGATGTTTGGTGCTTGAGTCTGGGGGCCTCTCCGGGTTATACATGGGGTGTAACCTGTCGAGTGGGGACCTTAGCTTTCTGCCCATTAGTAGTTCGGCTGGGCTTTTATTGGTTGTGGTATTCGGGGTTATGTGTTGGGTGAAGAGTAGTCTGTTGATTTTCTCTTGGATCTCCCCGTGGTCTATTTTCCGGATGGTCTTTTTAGTGAATTGGACCATCCGTTCCGCCCTACCGTTCGCCGCCGGGTGCACCGGTGCTGTCAGCGCGTGGCGGATGCCCCTTTCCACTAGGAATTTTTCGAATTCCAGCGAGGTGAACTGGGGCCCATAGTCAGAGACGACGACGTCTGGGAGGCCGTGTGTTGCAAAGAGTTTGCAGAGTTCTTTGATCACGGCCTCCGTGGTTGTCGTCTTCATGTTGCTTACCTCCAGCCAGTTGGAGTAAGCGTCAACTGTTATGAGGAAGGTGTGTCCTTTTGTGGGCCCAGCGAAGTCTATATGGATTCTAGACCAAGGTCCCCTTGGGGTTTCCCACTCTAGGATGGGTGCTGTGGGTGGGCTGGGCCTCGTTTCCTGGCATCGTTGGCACCTAGCTACCCAGGCCTCTATTTGTTTGTCCATCCCTGGCCACCAAGCGTAACTTCTGGCCAGGGCTTTAGTCCTAACGATGCCAGAGTGCCCCTCGTGTAGCATTTCCAAAACCTTCCCCTGTAGCTTTTCCGGAATGACCACCCTGTCCCCCCATAATATGCACCCTTTTAACAACGAGAGTTCCATTTGGCGGTTTCGGAATGTTTTGACGGACTCGTCATTGTCCCTTTCCGGCCACCCTTTCTCCACCCAATGCAACACCCATGCCAGACGTTTGTCTTTATTAGTCTCTCGGGCAATGTCTGACATGGTTATGGGCAGGTTGGGTATAGTCTCTATGCTGAGGGTGGTCGTCGTGGGTGCTGGGTCGGTGTCGGGTTCCGGTAGTGGCGAGCGGCTTAAGGCGTCTGCATGGGAGATCGTCTTACCCGGTCTGTGTATGAGTTCGTAGTTGTAGGCCGCCAGGAACTCGGACCACCTTGTCATTCGGGGAGACAGAATGTTTGGGGTGGCCCGGTTCCCTGCAAGGATTCCCAGCAGTGGCTTGTGGTCCGTTATGATGGTGAAAGTCCGGCCATAGAGGTATTCGTGGAATCGTTTTATGGCGGCAACTATAGCCAGAGCCTCTTTGTCCAGTTGGCTATAGTTCCGCTCCGGTTTGGTGAGGGTCCTTGAAAAGAACGCGATGGGCGCTTCTTTTCTGTCGGGAAGGGTATGGCTGAGGACAACGCCGATGCTGAAGGGTGATGCGTCGCATGTGACGGCCAGAGGTAGGGTCTCGTTGAATTGTATGAGGACGGCGTCGGAGGTGAGGAGGTCCTTCGTTCTTTGGAAAGCGGCTTGCTCCCGTTTTCCCCAAGTCCAGGTCTCTGCCTTGTCCAGGAGCCTATGCAAGGGCTCCACCGCCGTCACCTTTTGGGGTAGGAAAACATTGTAAAAGTTCAGTAACCCCAAGAATGCCTGTAATTCAGTCTTTGATTTGGGGGTGGGGGCTTCTTTGATGGCCTTGATGTTTTTGCTTGTGGGGTGAATGCCGTGCCGGTCAAGGAGGTAGCCCAGGAATTCCCCTCGTTCCGTGCAAAGCTGGCATTTTTCCCTCTTTACTTTTAGTCCTGTCTCTTTAAATTTAGTTAGGACCTCCCTTAGTCGACCTTCTAGTTCGGCTTGGTTGGCTGCCGACACTAGGATGTCGTCGAAATAAGGTACCACCCCCTTGATACCTTGCAATAGCCTCTCCATTAGGCTTTGGAATATGCCCGGTGCCACGCTGACTCTGAATTGGAGTCGGTTGCATTTAAATGCCCCCCGGTGGGTGACTATGGTCTGCGCTTCTGCTGTTTGCTCATCGACCGGCAACTGTTGGTATGCCTGGGCGAGGTCGAGCTTGGCGAAAACCTTGCCCCCTCCCAGTGAGTGCAGTAGGTGTTGTACTACTGGGACGGGGTAGGCGCTTTGTTGCAGCGCGCCATTTAGGGTGGCCTTATAGTCCCCACAGATCCTCACCGACCCATCGGGCTTGATCGGGGTGACTATGGGGGTCTCCCACCGGGCGTGGTCTATGGGCTGCAGGACCCCTTGTTTGACGAGCTTGTCAATTTGCTCGTCTATTTTGGGTTTCAGTGCGAATGGCACCCGCCTTGGTTTCAGGCATTTGGGGGGGACGTTAGGGTCTAGGTCGAACGATATAAGGTGCCCTCGGTACTTGCCTAGGTTTCCGTCGAAGACCTCTTGGAACTCCCGGGCTAGTTGCTGCTCCCAGCCGTCGTCGGTGACGTGGTCGAATCCCGTGAGGGCGATGTCGAGCGGGGCGAACCATTGTAGTCCCAGTAGGCTTGGGCAGTCGCGGTCGACGATCGTTAGGGGGAGTCGTTCTGTGCGCCCCTTATAAGTGATGTTAAAGCTTTTGGTGCCGACTACCGGGATGCGGTTTCCCTGGTAGTCCTTTACAATGAGTCTCTGGCTGTCTACGTTCCTCCTTTGGAGGGTCGGCACCAACCGCTTTATCTCGTGCCATGCAATCATGGAGAGGTAGGACCCGGAGTCCACCTCCATTTTGCATGGCTGGCCCTCGATGCATACCTCAACGTGGACCTTCCGGGCGTCGTTGGTGATGGCGTGGCTGATGGTGACCGTCTGGTGGGTCTCCTCTCTCCGCCAGTTGTCACTGTCTCGCGAGGATCGTCCGTTCCGGTCCCATCGGCTGTCCGAGGGGCGATCTCTGGTCCGGGGTGGTGTGCTTTCCCTCCTCCGGTCGCTCTGGTCCCATCGTGCCGGACTGCGGTTTTTCTTCAGGCGGCAGACACGGGCGATGTGTCCCTTTTTATCGCAATGCCGGCAGATTGATTCGAAAAACCGGCATTCCGACCTGGGGTGGTCGCCGCCGCAGCCGGCACAGTTGGTCCTCGACTTACGACCTCGCCAGTTCCGTGGGTCGCGCCCTGTCTGGAGTCGATGGATGTCCTCCTCGTCATCGGACGTGCCGGATGCCGAGTGGAAGTCGCCCTGGTGGGTGGTCGTCTCGGTTTTGGGCTCGGTCGACCTCGCCGGGTTGTTGTTTCCGCTGCGGTCCCCCATGTTCGGTCTGCGCATGCTGTCGGCGGAAGTTCGGGTTGCTTCGGCGGCTGCGGCTGCGGTGAGGGTGTCTGCTAGGCTGATGTCGCCCTTAGCCATCAGCCGGCTCTGGAGGGCGGGGTCCCACAAACCGAGCACGATTCGGTCTCTCAGAGCGTTGTTTAGGTTATTGAATTCGCAGAGCCCCCCTAAACGCTGCAGCTCGGCGACGAAGTCGCTGAAACTCTCACCCGACCTCTGGTCCCGCCGGTAAAACTCGTTTCGCCGGATCAGGATGGGTACCTCTGGAGCATAGTGCCGCCGCAGTATGGGTTCGAGGATGTCCCAGTCCATCGCGGTGGCATCGGCGGGTTTGGCCAGTGCTTTGGCCATCTGGAAGACCTCGGTCCCGCAGTGGGTCAAGAAGACGGCGTGTTTCATTGGGCCGCAGGCGTCCTTCATGCCGGTGCACTCGAGGTACATGCGGAATCGGTCGGAGAACGATTCCCAGTCCTCGGTGGTGGGGTTGAAGGGGGCGGGCGGTGCAATTTTCGCCATCTCGGAGGTTCGTCTGGCTTCCGTCGGACACGTGGTTCGGTTCAGGGTCTGGATCCCACCTTCGTCGCCAGTGTCGTGTCCGCGAAATGATGCCAGGAGTCGGTGACTTCAATGCAAGTTCTTTTCTTGGTATGCTGGAACCGAACTGGCGAAAGGAAAAAAGCCCGCGGCTTTTATTCCTTTCGCCGGAGCGGCCGCGGTCAATGGCACCGCTTTGAATCTCCCGCGGTCTGAACGGACCAATCGCGGGAGATTCTTAGCGAGCCAATCGGCGCGGCTCGCCTGACCAATCGGAGAGCCCCGCGCTTTGGCCAATCAAAGCGCGGGGATCTCGAGTATGTTAATGAAGGACAGAACAGACAGGACAACATTTTGGCTCTTCTGGATGGATCTTCCAGGGACATCTCCATCCAGATGTCAATATTAGTAGGCACCTACAAAGTCCCACAGGTTTGTGTGTGTGTTTCAATATTTGGTAAAGTAACCGAGTGGATGGTAGTGGGTATTTATGGAATTAACTATGGTCATTGTAGTCCTTGCTGGGGATTGTCTTACACATTAGGGTTGGAGCAAGGATCAAAGCAGGATTTCCTCTCACTACACCATCTTAATTGCTTTCTGGGTTTCTGCTGCATGAAGGTGAAGATTATGAAGGTGAAGATTGCTCTGTGTTTAATCAAAGGGTATTGTGTACAATAGAAGATGCTGCAATGAAGGAAAACTCCCATTTTGCACGTTGAACAAATCCCAGGTTCATTGAAAGAGTCACAATGGTTTATCTTCACTCCCATTGATGACACATATGTGTATTGTAGACTCATAGTGATCAGTAGAATTAATTAACCGCTTTATTAAAAAATGCAAGCAAGCAGAGATAGATGGTTGGATAGATAAATAAAAAAATAAGGATAAGCAGTAGATAAGTTAAAGATTTATATCTGCACAAATTTTATATATTTGTAAATAATGCACAAAATATTAGTATAAGATGAATATCACAAACTGTTGAGGTTACAAGATTTATATTTTTGTTGTTTGTCTTTTTAAACTTATAAAAGTTTAATAAAGTTTTTTTAAAAAAATTAAAATGCAAGCATAATTAGTCAACATGTCAAGTATTTTAACCAAATGTATTCATAATCAAATTCTTCATAAATGGCTAGAAAAGCAACAGAGTCCTGGAGAGCTGAACTATTAAAATAAATAAAATAACCCAACTTGTATGGCCTTCTTATTGGCAGATTGTTTTTCATATATAAATAATACCCACTATATCCAGTTGGGTGGCAATAGAATTCTTTACATTTAAAAACAGGGAATAAAAAAGCAATTGTTTGCCCATTTGTCTAATAGATAATAGTGGCTAAAATAAATGCTAAGGTCATCTTGAGTAAAGTTGAGAGTGGTTAGATGAAGGAAGAATTTCTTGCTGAAAAATAAGCAGGCTTTAGACCGAGGTTTTGCTGACCAACTGCATTCAGCATGTCGTCCTCTGTGAAATTAACCCTACATGGAGGGAAATATGCAGTGGGGTACTGAGTGTTCTGTTTTAGGCCCAGCTGCTGCCTTGAGAACTGAAATTGGATTTTACGCAATTTGTTCTTTGTCTATAATCAGGGCAAATAATTATTGGTGTAAATTAAAGATGTAGAAACCGATAGACTTGCCAAATTGTGTCCATTAGAACAGAGAACATTTTCAATTAACAATCTCTTGGATTGTACCACTGACAAATTATATTAGGAGCTGTGGTCTCCTTGTTTCTTTTATAACTATAGAAGCAGGCAAAAAGTTTGCTGCACAAATTACCTGGGATATCGAAGCAAAGAAAAACATAGCAAACCTCAAAAAGTACATATATTATGACCCTTTATGGGAACAAATTTACAGATTAGTTTATAGATAATCAGAGTTGGAAGGGACCTTGCAGGTCATCTTGTCCAACCCCCCCACCCAAAACAGAGACCCTACACCATTTCTGACAAATGGTAGTCCGATCTCTTCTTGAAAGTCTCAAGTGATGGCGCTCCCACAACTGCCGAGGGCAAGATGTTCCATTGGTTGATTGTTCTCACTGTCAGAAAGTTTCTCCTTATTTCCAGGTTGAATCTCTCCTTGTTCAATTTTCATCCATTATTCCTTGTCTGGCCTACAGGCACTTTAGAAAATAGCTTGACCTCTTCCTCTCTGTGGCAGCCTCTCAGATATTGAAAGACTGCTATCCTGTCTGCCCTGGTCCTTCTCTTCACTTGACTAGCCATGCCCAGTTCCTGTTACCATTCGTCATGTGTTTCCTTTCAGTTGACATTTGTACATGTGAGACTAATTGTGGTAAACTGCGGTATTGATACAGACATACATTTGTTGTTCTTCTTTGATTAATTTATTTCTTGTAGTCCATTTTTATATACAAACTTGTTAATATTCTGTGTTTAATATTTAAAGAATGGCTAATCAACAAACTATCCAAATGCATTCATTAAAAAAACAAAGTGGGATTTATTAAAAGTTAATACTTTGGACTTGATCTAATCCCAAATATAACACAGCATTCTTCCTTATTTTGCAGATCAGTGATAAAATTGTTTCAGTGGCTCTGAGTGATAAAAGCCAATTCCCCTTTTTTCACCAGATGTTCCCCAAAGAAGGGATCCAGTATCCAGGAATTGTGCAAGTGATCCTCCATTTTGGATGGACCTTGATTGGCCTCTTTGCTTCAGACACAGAGAATGGAGAGAATTTCATGAGGACTTTTACTCCTTTGCTTGTCAGGAATGGAATTTGCGTTGTTATATCACAATCCTTCCCAATGACTGGACATACAACAATCCTCAAGGATGCCCTCTCTAAGTGGAAAGAAGTCAACATCTTTGTTCATTTCATAGAATATGATTTCCTTTTGGACCGAATTCTTCCTTTCCATTTTACACTTATGCGTTTGCCAGGACCCATAGAAGGCAAAATCTGGATCACCACAAGTTTGGGAATTCATATTAAAGAAAAGCACAGACTTCTCAAATGTATCCACAGCCTTTGGAACTTTGTTTACTTGAAAAAAGAAAGACCAAATGATGATGCCTTTGAACCCTATTTCTATCTAGATGCCAAGTTTGAAGATCAGTCTTTTCGCTGTTCTTTTTTAAAACACATCTCTTCTGTCAAAGGACAGAAGAGATGCACCCAGAAAGTGCCACTGGAGAGCCAAGAGAAAAAGAACAGCATCCAGATCACAAATTCAGAACATTATTATAGTTTCGTTAAGACTCTGGTCCATGCCTTGAATGCTGCATATTTATCCAGATCCAGGAAGAGAAGGGAAGAGACCAAAGAGAGAGTGGGGTCTATAAGGCTGCAGCCATGGCAGGTATGGGGTTCTGACATGGATCCGTTATTTTTAGTTCCTTTTGAGAAGGAACCTAAAGGAGAAGGATGGGAACCATCTCAATCTAGCTATGCTATCAAAGTCCCACAGATCTGGTCAATGTAATTGCTTGGAGGATAACTTTTCAAAGAAAAATCCACTGTATTAAAAAGAATATCGAAAAATGGGTGCCCAAGCACATATTGGCATTCATAATTGCATACTTTTATGAGAAACATTTTAAAAGATTATACATTATTTGAGTGCACTTTTTTAGTCAGTTTTATCCTTAGTTATCATACCTCCCAATCCTTACTTAATTAGCTTCCTAATATTCATTATACAAAATTGTTTGTAAATACTTTGCTGAAATCAAGTTATATCACCAGCATTCCCATAAACTATTTAGGAAGTGTAATGATATGTGGCTCAGTGACTAAGATGCTGAGCTTGTTGACCAGAAAGGTCATCAGTGTGGCGGTTTGAATCCCTAGCACCACAAAATGGACTGAGCTCCCGTTACTTGTCCCAGCTTCTGCCAACCTAGCAGTTCGAAAGCATGTAAAAAATGCAAGTAGAAAATAGGGACCACTTTGGTGGGAAGCTAACAGTGTTCCATGCACCTTCAGCATTTAGTCATGCTGTCCACATGACCACAGAGACATTTTCAGACAGCGCTGGTTCTTCGGCTTTGTAACGAAGATGAGCACTGCCCCCTAGAGCCAGAAATGACTAGTGTGTATGTGTGAGGGAAACCTTTACCTTTTAATGATATATGAGAATGGCTTTTGGGACCAAACCAAGTGATGCTACCTAGGGATGATTAGATAAGAGAGGCAGAAGCAATGTTCTCTATAATTGACCAAATATGTCAATTATAGCTTTTCAAGATATAAATTGGCAATACCTGATTGGCAAATTTTGCTGAAACCATTGTATTTCCTTATGAAGGCAGTGGTAATACTTTTTCACAGAATTAAACATATTTGCAAGATAGAATATTTGCAAGCTAGTCTCTGAAAGAAATATTCATATGTAAACAGACCATGTGGGGCAAGAAATCGAGGTTTCTACTTGTAAAATTCCTGCATGTTTCCATTGTAGTTTCATCCATTCCTGGAAAAGAACGAGTTTTGCAATATTTCATGGCAGAAACTGTACTTGGACCAAAATGGAGATGTAGCAGCAGATCTGGCAATTGTGGGCTTCCTGATTTTTCCCGAGAAAGATTGCTTCCTGGAGCATCTGGGGAGTTTTGAAAGACAAAGACTTATTATTAACCAGGATGCTCTGTCACAGTTAAATTTGCTCAATAAGGTAGGTTAAATATTGCTGAACTTACTTGGCTGAACTTAGATCTTTTGTGAACATGAAGGGACTTGAGACTAATGGCATCCTTGACGCCTCTCTTGGGCAAAGCCTGGTCATCTTCTACAGGAACACTCTTTTAAACTGATTCAGTCTTCTCCATCATTGGATATTTTGTGACTGTTCTTTAGATCTTTCTTGTTGTTCTTTTGTATGTCTTCTATAATTTAATATCTCCGTCAAACTGTTGAGAAACCACCAGTGCTGGCTATAGTATGCCTAACTGGTATTTAACTAATGCTTGAGTTAAGGCTTGGGTTAATTCAGATCAAATATAATCATGACTGGTTAGAGATCTGTTGGTCCTAGTGAGAAATAAGCTTCATCTTGTCCTGATTAGGGAAAGTAAGATAATCAAAGTTGGAAGGGACCTTATAGGTCATCTAGTCCAACCCCCACCCAAGCGGGAGACCCTACACCATTTCTTTAAAGTCACAAGTGATGATGCTCCCACAACTTCTGAAGGCAAAGCTCCTGCATGGGTTGATTGTTCTCCCTGTCAGAAAGTATCTCCTTATTTCCAGGTTAAATTTCTCCTTGTTCAGTTTCCATCCATTATTCCTTATCTACAGGTGCTTTAGACAATAACTTGACCCCTTTCTCTCCGTGGCAGCCCCTCAAATATTGGAAGACCACTATCATGTCTCCCTTGGTCCTTCTCTCCACTAGTCAGACAGGCCCAATTCCTGTAACCGTTCTTCATATGTTTTAGTCTCCAGTCCCCTAATCATCCTGGTTGCTTTTCTCTGCACTTTTTCTAGAATCTCAACATCTTTTTTTATAATGTGGTGACCAAAACTGGATGTGGTCTTACTAAGGCTTTATAGAGTGATATTAGTACTGCATTTGATCTCGATTGTATATCTCTGTTAATGCAACTTAGGATAGCATTAGTTTTTTTGGCTGCTGCTGCTCCACACTGCTGGCTCATATTTAGCTGGTTGTCCACTAAGACTCCAAGATCCCTCTCACAGTTACTACTATTGAGCCTGGTTTCACCCAGTCTATATGGGTACTTTTGATTTTTCTTACCTAAGTGTGGGACTTTACTTTTCTTTACATTGAATTTTATTTTGTTAGATATGGCCCAGTGTTCTAGTGTCACCCTGAAAGGGCAAGTCCATTGTCTATGATGGCTTCAAGCAACCTAAACCTGCCCAGAGTTATCCATGTTTCTCTTTAACCCAACTGCAAAAGAGCAGTAGGACTTCTGCTCCTTTTAAGAATGTCCACAGATTTCAGTAGATTGCCTATCTTTCCATGGATGGTTAGTCATGACTCTTTTTGTTTTTTTGCTTGGCATTCCTTGTTTTTCTGCTTAGTCTCTGCCTCAGTCCAAATGTGTGGAAAAATGTCATCCTGGGTTTGTCAAACGGACTCAAGAAGGAGAGCCAGTTTGCTGCTATGACTGCATTCCTTGTCTGGAGGGGACCATCTCCACTCAGGAAGGTAAGTGACACCACATAAAAGGATTGATTTGTGAAACTTGATGTAGCCAGAGCACTTTAATAAAAGTCAATGATAAAAAGTCAATTGAGCATTGAAGCTCAATTGTTTTCTTGTTTATTTTCAAATAGCACAATTTCTTATCTAAGAAAAAGAATAGCAAACAACAAAAAAACAAACCTCAAAGTAGGAGCTGGATCAAGATAGGAGAATGTGGCAGACCAGCCAAACTTTACTTCTGTCAGAGAGGAGAAAAATCTCTTATGTTTTTTAGTTTGGATGTTTCCTTCCATATTTGCCTTTCTAGGAACATCTGAGTTCTTTGAAACTTCAGGAATTGTTTTAGATCTACCTTCTGGAAGAATTATTGCAACACTGTCTACATGTGCCTCCCCTTGAGGATCACTAAGAACGTAATCCTGCTCCATGATGAGATGGCATGGACATTAATAGCTGCACCTGAATACACCAGTATCACAACTGCTCCCAGTATATATTCCATGCAGGACTAGTTTTCTTTGGTAGATTCCACAAAATAGGCATCCTCTGAGTCCAATATGTTAAGAAATGCCATCTGGCAGAAACCAGAAAGTGTACCTAGAAAGATTAACTGATTCATTATTTACCTTTAAGGGGTTCATATGAAGATTCTGCAGATAACATGGAATGTCAATGAAATCCTATGGAACTGTTAAGAAATATATTATGGAAAATGCTCCTGGTATCATCTAATGTCCAAAGAATATGTTTTTTTTTCCAAAGGTAAAAGTACATAATTTTAAAAAAATATTGCTTTTTGTTTTTCTCAGATACAGAAAAATGCACCAAGTGTCCAACTGATAAATATCCAAATGAGGACCGAGTTCAATGTATCCCAAAAGTTATAACTTTTCTGTCTTATAAAGAACATCTGGGTATCATCCTGGTCTCCTTTGCCCTACTCTTGTTCCTAATAACAGGTTTTATTTTGGCCATATTTCTTAAATACCAAGAAACTCCTGTTGTGAAAGCCAACAACCGGGACCTCTCTTACATCCTCCTGATCTCCCTCCTGCTTTGCTTCTTGTCTTCTTTTCTCTTCATTGGTCAGCCAAGTAAAGCCACCTGTCTTCTCCGACAAACAGTGTTCAGCCTTGTCTTCTCAGTTGCTATTTCTTCTCTTTTGGCCAAAACAATCACTGTAGTGCTGGCTTTTCTGGCCACAAAGCCAGGAAACCAAATAAAGAGATGGTTGGGTAAGAGCTTGGCCAACTCCATCATCCTTTCTTGTTCTGTTGTTGAAATTATCATCTGCTCCATGTGGCTGGGAATTTCTCCCCCATTCCCTGACTCTGACTTTACTCCCAACATGGAGAGATCATCCTGCAATGCAACGAAGGCTATGTTGTCATGTTCTACATCACCCTCAGCTACCTGGGCTTCCTGGCTGCCATCTGCTTCACAGTGGCTTTCCTGGCCAGGAATCTGCCTGGGACCTTCAATGAAGCCAAGCTGATCACCTTCAGCATGCTGGTCTTCTGCAGTGTCTGGGTGACTTTTGTGCCCACCTACCTGAGTACCAAAGGGAAATACATGGTGGCTGTGCAGGTCTTCTCCATCTTGGCCTCCAATGCTGGGCTGCTGGGCTGCATTTTCTTCCCCAAGTGCTACATTAACATTCTGAGGCCAGACCTGAATACAAAGGTGCAGCTTACAACCAAAAGTAAAATAGAAATGTGACACAAATTTTTTGAATCTCAATATGTCCCAACGGGTCAAACTTAGGAAATGATCCAAGCTGTTCTCCTTACATGAGGATGGCAATGGTTTTGTTTCAAATAAATAAGTCAGCTGGAAGATAAGATTGTGAATAAAACAAATTCTTGGAAGGCTAATTTAAAAAGCTAGAAATATGATAGGAATGCATGGGGCAACCCTCTTTTCTCATGTTTTATCAAAACAGCAACCCAACTTACCTCTTTCCTTTTACTACGCTGCCGCCTGTCCAATCTAAGTATAGTACATAAAATTATATATTGCAATGTCCTACCTGTCAATGAATACTTAAACTTCAACCATAACAATACAAGAGCACACAATAGATACAAACTCAAGATAAACCGCACCAAACTTGATTGCAGGAAATACGACTTCAGCAACAGAGTGGTCAATGTCTGGAATACTCTTCCTGACTCTGTGGTTTCTTCCCCAAACCCCAAAACTTTAACCTTAGACTGTCTACTATTGACCTCACCCCTTTCCTAAGAGGTCTGTAGGGAGCATGCATAAGTGCACCAATGTGCCTACCATCCCCGTCCTATTGTTTTTTTAATTTTTCTTATATGTATCCATTTCATGTATTCATAACTATGTTTATACTTATATCGGTTATCTTATAATCATTTGACAAAATAAAATAAATAAATAAATAAATTTAGGTTATAACTCTTTCTTGAAGATAATAACTATAGATGGGCAGGAAAATAACCAGATACTTGCTAATTATGATTATTCATGCTTATTTAATTAAATGGGTATATGTATAATCATACATTTGTCTTCCTTTTCCTGAAATGTATAATGCACCATTTTGTCTGTAAGATTTCCTCCAACTATTTTTGGGAGAGAAATCCCTCCTGTGCACAGTGAATAAATAATAACCAAAGAGAGCCATGGTTATTAGTTTTCGGTATCCTGCATTTGATTCAGAAGTGGGATCCACAATCTTTGTTTTGCTATCAGGAATAACATCTGGGGCCCATCAATTATTAATACAAGTGTGTGTGTGTGTGTGTGTGTTTGTGTGTGTGTGTGTGTGTGTGTGTGCATGATGGAGCCTGCCCACCCCATGGTTGTATACCTAGACTTAGAATAACTTTATTGCCACTTTGAATGTACACTAATCAACATACATTCAAATGAAATTTTGTTGCATAAAGCGTCACCACCTCCAATATATACTACATAAACATGAAAAAACAAACACAAAATTATGCAATACCCATATATATTATATGACACAGAGGAACAACACAGTCTAATTTGGATGTATTCATGTACTTGGTGAGAAAAATGATCTTGTGAGATTATCTGATGGATGGCATTGGGAACAAAGCTGTTACAGAGTCGGGCAGTCCTGCTAGAAATACTTTGAAACCTCCTCCCAGAGGGGAGCAATAGAAACGGACTGTGAAGTGGGTGTGTGGGGTCTCTAACAATCCTTTGTGTCAGGATTCTGGCAGTTAGCCCAAATAAATCATGAGTCTCGAGCCAAACTTCCAAAACTTCAAAGGATTTATTAACATGTCTGCCACTGCCTGGGTGTAGCCAGCTCTGAGACACATAATTCATTGTCACTCTTGACACTGGTTTTCCCCCACCTCCACCCCTGGGTGAATTAGAATTCATATTCTCCAGTGAGACACATCCATAGCCAAGAGTCATCAATCATGTTCTTCAGTTAGATTTTTGCACAGCAGAAACTTCAGTCACCTAGTCACTATCTCTGAAAAACTATGTATAGAATGCACTTTCGATTTCCAAGCTGCCACTCTGCTCTTTCAAGCCCCTTTCCCCTGCTACCTTTCTGTTGGCAACTCTAAAACGACCATAGAAATATTTTATGAGTTGACACTTTGAACTCTAAGCACATAGCACTGAAAAGCAGTATCCTGAATGACAGGAAGCAAGCTTCCTGTAATCTTGGCTGTCCTTACCACTCTCTGTAGGAACTTTCTATCTGAGGTACTCCTGCCACCAAACCAAACAGTGATGTAGTTTGTTAAAATGCTCCCAATTGTGCCTCTGTAAGAAGTGGCTAGGACAGAAGGAGAAAGATATGCTCTCCACATCCAATGCAGGAAACGCAGACACTGGTTTGCACATCTCTGCTTCCTGTACACAAGGCTACATAGCCAACTTTTAATCAGGTGGGCCTTTATAGGTGATAGCCAACATGATGAATTGGACCAGGAAACAAACTGGCACCCACACCCAGTCTACTTCAGAGAGCAAAGGTGTTATTTGTGCCCCTCTTTGGGGACCTAAGGAATCCCCCTCCCCTTGCTACCCACAGCAAAGGAATGCATAACACCTCCAGTTTTCTTCCCCTCCAAGTTCCCCCCTTCCTCCGTTGCTAATGACAGCAAAAAGAAATAGATTGGCATAGCAGCAGAGAAGATGCAATAGTTAGGATGCAGAATATATATATTATGCAAGATATCTTGAGGCTGACATTCGGACCCCCTAGAAGAAGGACATTAGTCCTTGTAAGAAAAATTAACATAAACATATGTTAACATTTGCATACACTTCTATGGTTTATCAGGGTATTTGGCATAAAAGTTCTTGAGCAGTTCAGGAGCCCTATTGTCTCTCTCATTTACCCATTCAGCATAGGATGGAGGAAAATGTTTCCAAGCTACAAGATATTGGATACGACCCCTCCATTTCCTAGAGTCTAAAATTTCTTTAATCTCAAAATGTTGTTCACCCTCAATCAACAATGATACGGGGAGATCAGTCTGGGTCGATCTCAATGTACAGGTATGTTCGGGTTTTAACAAACTGACATGGAAAACCGGATGAATACGACGAAGAGTCTTTGGTAAAGTCAACTGAACAGTCACAGGATTTACAATCCACTCAACAGGAAAAGGGCCCACATACTTAGGACCCAACTTCTTCGATTTCTGGGTAGTCTGCAAATATTTAGTCGAGAGGAATAATTTGTCGCCCACTTGATAAGACTTCTGCAGGGCTCTCTTTCTGTCAGCAAATTTCTTATGAGATTGGTGCGCCTTCTCCAAGCTTTACGAGCGACTGGCCAATTAAGTTGAAGTTGAGATATTCAGTCATCCAATGACTGGACATTGGGTTGTTCACGAGGGAGCTCAGGTATGGGCACAAAATCTTGCCCCGTTGCCACTTTGAAAGGAGTAAACCCCGTACTGCTGTGGACAGAGTTTTTATATGCCACCTCCACAAAAGGCAGTAGATCCGTCCAGTTGTCCTGCTGATAGTTTATGTAACACCTGAGATATTGCTCTAGCACCCCGTTAGTCCTCTCGCAAGCCCCATTAGTTTGGGGATGGTAGGCAGAGCTTAAGCTCTGGGTGGAGCCTATTAACTTCAAAAGTTCCCTCCAAAAGTTCGAGGTAAATTGGACCCCTCGGTCAGAAACTACACGCTCAGGAACACCGTGCAACTTGTAGACATGTACAATGAACATTCTGGCCAACGACTTCACCGAGGGAATCTTGGAGCAAGGGATGAAGTGGGCTTGTTTGGAGAACAAATCGGTCACCACCCAGATGACTGTGTGCTCAGCGCTCTCGGGTAGGTCTCCTATAAAGTCCATGGAAATTTCCCTCCAAGGAGCAATTGGCCTAGCCACATTTTGCAACAGACCTGGTGGTTTACCAGGAGGTCTTTTTGCTGAAACGCAAACTGGACAGCTCGCTACATAAGTCTCAATGTCCTTTTTCAACGAAGACCACCAGAACTGCCATTTCACCAAATGTAGGGTCTTCACAAACCCAAAATGACCAGCTACCTTGGAGTCATGAGTTTGTTGTAACACTTGGCTTCTCAGGGTTTGGGGTACATACAATTTCGTGCCTATCCAGGCTAGACCATCTTGAACGGTGCAGTTATTCGCATTGGCCAGGAACCACTCATCTGTTTTCAAGGACTTCTTAAATCGTTCCATCAGGTCAGTGGACAGATCCCTCTCCTGTTTCCTCTTTTGTGCTCTGGTAACTGCTGGGGCAGCCAGCTGTGCAGTTGACACGATGGGCCTTATCACTTCTTTACAGATACTGTTGTATTGAGGCATTCTAGACAAAGCATCTGCCATAAAAAATTTTCCCCCTGGGATATACTTCAAGGAGAAATTGATTTGCTTGAAATACTGAGCCTTCCTAACTTGCTTAGGGGATAGCTTCCGAGGAGTTTTTAAGGCTTCCGGATTCTTATGGTCAGTCCATACCTCAAATGGGTGCTTCGCTCCTTCCAGAAAATGCCTCCAAGTTAGTAGGGCCACGGACTGCAAAAGCTTCCTTCTCCCAAACAGCCCATCTCCTTTCAGTGTCCGTCAATTTATGGGAAGTGTAGGCGCACGGTTGTAGTGTCCCCTTCTCATTTAATTGAAGTAAGACCGCCCCCACCGCCACATCGCTCGCATCAGCTTGGATCACGAAAGGGGTATCCATGTCGGGGTGTTTCAGTACTGGTTCTGCAGCAAATAGTCTTTTAAGCTTTTTGAATGCAGTTTGGCACTCCATGGTCCAATTCAATGGTTGGCTGGGCTTTGGTTTCATTTCTCCCTTTGTCTTTAGGAGATTGGTGATGGGCATGGCTATTTTAGCAAAAGACGGGATGAATTGCTGGTAAAAGTTAGCAAATCCAAGAAAACTTTGAAGCTGTTTTTGGGTTCTCAGTGGGACCCAGTCCAATATGGCTCGCCCTTTCTCTGGGTCCATCTCAATGCCCTCGGGTGAGATATGATATCCCAGGTAGTCAATTTTTTCTTGATGGAACTCACATTTGGATAGTTTGGCATACAATTTGGCAGCCCTCAGTTTGTGCAGCACGGAGCGTGCAGTTTCACATGTTCATCTCTAGTCTCTGTGTAGATAAGAATATCATCAAGGTAGACCAGGAACCCCTTGTATAAATGTTCATGAAGCAATTGATTGATCATTTGCATGAAAACGGCAGGTGCCCCCTGTAGGCCGAAAGGGAGAACATTGAACTGGAAACAACCCATCAGGCAGTTGAACGCAGTCTTCCACTTGTCTCCCTCTTTAATTCGGATTTGGTAGTATGCCTCCCTCAAGTCCAACTTTGTGAAAATCTTCCCTTTGGCCAGGTGGGCCAACATGTCCTTCATCAGAGGGAGGGGGTACACGTTCTCCACGGACACTGCGTTTAGGTTTCTAAAGTCCACCACCAAGCGTTTGGAGCCATCTTTCTTCTCGCAGAACTCACAGGGGCCGCCACTCAAGGTCTGGCGGGTTTGATGAAACCACGTTTCAAGTTCTTATCGATAAATGCTCTCAGTTCTTCCAGCTCCTGTGGTGTCATCGAATACAGCTTCGGTTTCGGGAGTGTCACCCCCGGTAGAAATTCAACACTACAATCGGTTGACCGATGAGGGGGAAGCTCATCGGAGGCCTCTTTGCTAAACACCTCTCTTGAGTCCCAGTACTCCTTCGGGATTTTCTCCTCCCCCTCCATGCATTCGGCACCTGCGGAAGCTGTCTTGGATGGACTCTGGAGCTTCGGATGGGATTTCTCCTCCCCTTTCGGGTAGGGTTGCTCCTCCCCTTCTGGTGACCGATCGGTGCGGATATGTATCCACCCCTCTCTCCAGTTCACATGGGGATTCCATTTCTGAAGCCAGGGCAATCCCAATATTAGAGGCTGTTCCATCCCAGGGGCCACAATAAAACACAGGGTCTCGTGGTGGGATCCCATGGTCACCTCTAGGGGTCCATTATAAAATGTGCGGGGCAACCTCCCACCTCAGATCCATCCAGTTGGCAGAAGGATATGGGCATTCTTAAAGTTCTCAGCCCGATGCCCATACCCTTGACTACCTTCATGTTAATTATGCACCCCATGCACCCCGAGTCCAATAAGGCCAACATCTCTCCCTCGGTCCCTGAGGTGGGCACCCTTAACTTTATTAGGATGGTCATGGGCCTTTGGTTAGGACTTACCGGGACGTCATCTTCCGAGTCGGTCTCACTCTCGACGAGAGGGGTTGGAGGTCCCAGCTCCTCTCCCGCCGGAGGGGCGACCTCTACAACCTCTCTTATCTTCAGCCTGGTTTTGTAAGGCTTGGTTGGGAGGTTTTTGGGCTTCCTCCCTGTGCCCCGCACTCCCTTTGGATCTGGCTTGACCCAGTAATCCACCAACCGGTGCCCCTCCTTCCCACAATGAAAACAGGATGTGGATTTGGCTCTTGCCATTGTCCCTCCCTTTTGAGGGTTGGAAGTCTTTCGGAGACATGGGGGGAGCGGTTTGCTCCAGACGGGGCCCCCTCTGCATCTGCTTTGGGTCAGATATATGTCCACTTCTTCCGCCTGCAAGTACCATGACTGCAAGTCATGTGGATCCTTTCTGGAGATGCACATGTGGTATATATCTTCATTTAAGCCATCTTTGTAGGCTTCTACCAGGGCCCCCTGGGACCAGCCACAGATGTGATATGCCAGCTGCCTGAATTCTTGGGTGTAGTCAGCAACCGATCTCCCCCTTGGATTAGGGTCTTCATTCTGTTCCTGGCCCTTCTCTCCACCAAAGGGTCCTCAAAGCTCCTCCTCAATGCAGTCATGAAAACATCGAGGCTCCGTAGTTGGGGGGTGTTGTCATTGTACAAAGTCACCACCCAGTCTGCTGCCATCCCTTCCAGAGTTCTGGTAGCACATCTCACTTTGGCTGCCTCAGAGGTGGACTCCCTTTCAAATTCTGCCATATAGCTCCCGACTTGTACCAGGAAAAACTTCAAATCCTTGGGACTTCCTCCAAACTTCACATCTAACGGGAGCAGGTGGCATCTTCCAGCAATCACACCTATTGCTGGAGCTCCCCTGGTGGCAGCGGGCAGCTGTGCTAGCATAGGCTGGGCTAGGGGGGTGGGGGTCAGGCTGAACTCACTCCCCCTTCCCCCTCATACCTTGGAGCTGTGCTGGGCTTCTCAGAAACGTCCATAAGGAATTTCCCGGCTTGATCCAGACTGCATTCCATCTCCTCCCCCTCTTGCCACAGCCGTTCCCTCGCACCTCTTTGACTTACAGTGATCCCAGGAGGAGGGGGGTCTTCAGGGTCTCTCCAACCAACCCCCAACGATTATCTGGGCATCTCAGCTGGGGTTTCTTCCAGAGTCAGGTCAGCCAGCAGGTCAGCAGCTGGCATCTCTGGTAGCAGCATCGAGTGTCCCCCGCAGCTCCCTGGTCATCTTCATCGCTGGCTGGAGATGACATGAGATGAAACCCCCTCGGAAGAAAAGTTGATATTTTCTCTGGGTGGGTTGATGCTGAGATTTGGAATAATGTCAGTCTGTGCTCCCTTCAAAATCCAAGAAAGAAATACTCAGACTCCATGGGTTAGAGCAAAGTTATCCTTTTACTGGAAAATAAAGTGAAAGCTACAGATTTAATTCCGAATCTGAGAAATTGGCGCGCAGATCACATATACAAAGGAATGGAAATGTTCCCACCCCCCAAAGTCCAAATGACTCTTCCAATTAAAAGTTCTGAATCTGATCGTGTGGCCATCTCCAGCTGGTGATGAGGCTTCTGTCTGTTGACCTTGACATATTTTGATAAAAGTTCGCAGTTGCGCAAAGGGGATAGAAGCTAGCCAAGAAATGGAAAGTTAAAGACAAGAATCCCCCTCCCCTTGCTACCCACAGCAAAGGAATGCAAAACATCTCCAGCTTTCTTCCCCTCCAACTTCCCCCCTCCCTCCGTTGCTAATGACAGCTGAAAGAAATAGACTGGCATAGCAGCAGAGAATGATGCAGAATATATATATTATGGAAGATATCTTGAAGTTGACAATGAGTTAGAAATGAATTTGCAAGACGACCAAGACTACCAAAAAAATAGAGATGGGAATTGTGGGAATTAGAAAAATAAACAACATCAAGAGAGAGAAGAACCGAAGATGCACAATCAGCCACAAAGAGAGACAGGAGTAACTACAAGACAAAGAGCAAGAATCAATTAGGTGATGGATGAAGAAAAGAAAATATTAACAATTAACATAAATGGCCTAAACTCTAGGATAAAAAGGAAAAGAATATTAACCAAATTAATTAAACAAAATGCAGATATAATATGTTTACAGGAAACTCATATAAGGAAGGAAGAAGAAAAATATCTAGAATGCCCCAAGCTAGGGAATTTGTATATGTCACCAGCAGATTTTAGGAAAATGAAAGGGATAGCAGTATATGTGAAAGATGATATGAAAGCAGAGCCAATTTGGATAGACCCCAATGGAAGAATTCTGACGTTACAAATTTGGATTAAATCAATTCCAATTCTACTAGTGGTAATCTGTGCCCCTAATGATAACCAAAAGGAAGTTTTTAAACAATTACATGGGAAATTAGTGGAATTAGATAAAAAGAATATTTGCATCTTGGGGGATTTCAATGCTATTGTGGACCACCAGAAAGATCATAGTAGTGGGGAGGGGGGAGGGAAAGAAGAAAAAAAGAACTACCAAAAACATGTGAAGAAATGATGATTGAACTAAATTTGATAGACATGTGGAGGAAATTAAATCCCGAGAAAAAGCAATTTACATTTTACTCCAACCCTCACCAATCATGGACACAAATCGATATGGTGTGGATGAATGGTGAATTAGTAAATGAATTAAAAGAGATTGCAATTTTATCAAACGAATGGGCAGATCATAACCTGATTCAGATAGTGTGGAAAGGCAGGAAGAAACCAAGGAAAAGGGGGACCTTAAATACACAGCTAATTAAAGAGAAAGAATTTATGAATAAACTTGACGAGGAATTAGACTATTTTTTAAAAGAAAATAATAATGAGGCAACTACAAAACAGAATATTTGGGATACAATGAAGGCAATAATACGAGCCACAACGATATCATACACTGCTAAAAGAAATAAAGAAAAACATGCCCAACAAAATAAATTAGAACAAAGAATTAGAAATTCAACTTCAAAACACCCCAAAAGATTGCAAATTGAAAAAAACAGATGGTAATAACTAAACATAAATTTAATTTAATTGAACAAAAAGGAATGGTTTCAAAGTTAAACAAAGCCAGACAGATATTTTTTGAACAGGCCAATAAACCAGGAAGGTGGTTGGCCTATAAACTTAAAAAAGGAAAAAAAAAAGATTGATCTACCAATTAATAGATGTAAAAGAGGTAGTAATTATATATTTGCAATAAGATGTATTGGTAAATATATCACCAATACTGATAATAAACAAGGAACCATAGACTGTCGATAGTAGAATTGTTCGTTTTTAATCATTTTCTTTTTTCCTATTTCTTTTTCTTCTTTTTCTGTGTCTTGTGTATGTGTTTGTTTGATATTTTAGTTTTATAATCAATAAAGTTTGTTTTAAAAAAAAGAAGTTTAGGCTCCCCAGAGGAGAAGTTGCTTCTCACTGTAATTTTCACAGTTCTGTTTTTTGGGATCTCTTCTGCTACTTCTCCCATGAGTGCCTTTGAGGTAAACATCAGACTGAAGCAACATGGAAAGGACCTTACATCAGAAAAAAAAAAAAAATGCCTCAAATCATGCTGTGTGTGGCACAAGATCAGAGATAGACAGAGACTATCCTCTTGCATGTACCTTTATTTCCTTTCCAGATGAAGCTTAGTTTGTCTAAATCAGAATCAGGAAAGCTACTGGATATTTCAACTTATGAGAGTGCTTTGAATCATCTAACTTTTCTTGCTCTTGTTTAGAAATAGGGGATTTTATTTATTTATTTTATTTTATTTTATTTATTTGATTTGTCAATCACTTGCAAGATAATAGGTATAAGGATCAACATAGTTATGAATACATGGATACATATAAGAAAAATAAAAGAAACAGTAGGACAGTGATGGTAGGCACGTTGGTGCGCTTATGCATGCCCCCTACAGATCTCTTAGGAAAGAGCTGAGGTCAATAGTAGACAGTCTAAGGTTCAAGTTTTTGGGGTTTGCAGAAGAAGCCACAGAGTCAGGTAGAGTATTTCAAACATTGACCACTCTGTTGCTGAAGTCATATTTCCTGCAATCAAGTTTGGTGTGATTAACCTTGGGTTTGTATCTATTGTGTGCTCTTGTGTTCTTATGGTTGAAGCTGAAGTATTCATTAACAGGTAGGACATTGCAATGTATGATTTTATATACTATACTTAGATCAGACCGAAGGCAGCGTAGTTCTAAGTTTTCTATGTCTTGAATTTCAAGTCTGGTGGCATAAGGTATTCTGCAGCGAGTAGAGGAGTGGAGAACACTTCTTGTGAAATATTTCTGGACTTTCTCAACTGATTGATTCAGCCCTATGAATTATGGTCCTCCTGCTTCTGCTCTTGAGGCTTCTGGTGTCCCAGACAGTTTCTGGGAAGCTGAGAATGAAGTGTCCCCTGAATTTTGAGCACCAAGATGGAAATAAACAATGGAGCTATTACAGGCCAGGAGACCATGTCATTAGTATGATCACCACTGGAACAAAAATATCATATACACCAACGTTGCCTTTCAACATGGCTCCTTCTAGTCAGCCTCACTCGTAAGTCATTCAAACGGATGGAGTTGCATTCTCTCCATTCCCTGTTTTAACACTCTCTTTCTTTTCTTATTTCACTTACACCAAAATTGCAGGATGTGCCTAATCATTCTGATTTCTATTGCTTCTTGCTTTTGTCTTATCTTCTAGAAAAAAACCTCAAAACCAAATTGGGGGGGGGGGGACAATCCTTAAAACAGTCCAGAATCAGATTATATATTTTCCCCAATCCAATCCTGAGTTATCATTTGAGTACAAAATTTGGTTTAAATGGGTTGCATCTGTACAGTCCATTTCTATTGTTTTTTTTTTTTATAATCACTCATATTCAATGTTTGATCTTTATAGGAACAGATTTTGATGGCACTTATGAAATATCCTCTTCTTATTATGTTGGTTTAATGATTCAATGATTTTGAATCCTAGTTACTAGATAGGCTATAAATAATGGTTTGTTTATGGTTCTTAAGCTTAATGGAAAACTACCTCCATCCCATCTCTCCCAAACTTATTAAAATGAAATGGTGATGAGTAACTCTTTGTCTCTGGTTTGTGGGGACAAAGAGTATTAAATTGAAAAAAAAAACATTTTGTTATTGCTGATTGTTGATGAAGCTGATATTAACATGAACGTTCTTTTAACCTTAGCTTACCTTTTGATAAGTTAAGAATACTGCGCTACATTTTCAATATTCAAATGATCAGCCCGGCTCTCTTTATTCTGCGAAATCTCACACTTGGCTACAATATCCATGACAACTATTTGAACCTCCTTGGGACTTCAGATGCCTTGCTGGACATGCTCTCTACTGGAGAAGCCAATGTTCCCAACTATAACTGTGGAAGGAAGGACAACATTTTGATTCTTATTGATGCAGCTCCTGAAGATATCTCCACTGAGATGTCAACATTAGGAAGCACCTACAAAGTCCCTCAGGTAGGTAGGTAGGTAGGTATATATGTATGTATGTATGTTTTTCTGTAGGTAAATTGAGTGGGATGCTGAGTTGGTGTGTGATAGATCCAACCCCATCTTTGCTTCAGAACTGGTTATCACGATGATGTTGTAGATGTAATGGTTAGGGATTGGCATCCACAGAATAGAGTAAGGAAGGATCACAGCAGTGATATCCTTCCATTGCATCATCATCATCATCATTTGGGTCTTCTGCTTCATTCCTGGGAAAGGGAGGATAGGCTCTATGTTTGTTTTTTGCACAAAAGGAAGGTGAAACAGAGGTGGGAAGCTCATCTTTTGTATATAATCGTAACAAAAATAACAATATTTTCAATGGTAAAAATAAACCCCAGAGATTTGTGAAAAGAATTCAAATTGATTCTTACTTATAGCTGATGAAAATACATATGACTTATAAAACTGCTAGGGATCACTATCATCAATTAACCAAATTACAAGCATATTAGCCAACATGTCAACTATTTTTTTTCCCCTAAAAGGTTCATGATTTAATTCATCATAAAAGACCTGAAGAGCAATACAGAGTTTTTCTCCTTTCTGCCGGCTGAATGATTCTCTCTCTCTCTCTCTCTCTCTCTCTCTCTCTCTCTCTCTCTCTCTCTCTCTCTCTCCCCCTCCCTCCCTCCCTCCCTCCCTCTCTCTAAGTTGTGGTGCCCTTTATTGGCAGGTTCATTTAGCCATATCAATAATTCCAACCATATCCAGTTGAGTTGAAGATGGCTATAGTAGTTTCTCTATATTAAAAATGGAATAAAAAGGATCCTAGAAATTACAGGCCCAATAGTCTAGGTATTGTGGCTAAAATATATGCTCAAATCTTCTTAAGTAGACTTGAAATGGATAAGTGAAAAAAAAAACCTTTTGCTAAAGAACAAGCAGACTTTGGAAAGAATTTTGGCTGGCCAAGAGCACTCAGTGTGTAATCCTCAAATGAAACTATATCTACATGCAGGGAAACATGCAGTATGGTACCTCAAAGTTCTATGTTAGGCTCAGTGCCAAATTATTAGTGTACTTCAATTTTTATTTGATTTATTTATTTTAGAAAATTTATATTGCTACCTATTTGCACATGGCGACTCAAGGCAGCTTACAGGAATATAAAAAGTTCATATATAAAACAATAAAACTAATAAAAGAGAATAATTTCATAATAAAACAATATAATAAAAGAACACCCTGTCCCAGCAACAACACATCACATGAGCCATTTAATGGGCTCGATCCCATTCTGCATTTCCCAGGCCTGCTGGCAGAATCAGGTCTTCAGCACCTTCCAGAAGAGTGCTGGAGTGGTGGCCATTCTAATCTCTGAGGGGATGATGTTCCAGAGAGAGGGAACCACCATGGAGAAGGCCATTCTTCTGGGTCCACCAGATGTATCTCCCTAGGGAATAGAACTCACAACATTCCTTGCCTCCTTGCTCTGGTGGGTCAGGTAGATGTGACTGACAAGAGACGGTCCCTCAGATAAGCTATATGAAAACTGACTCCCCAAATTCTCCTTATAGAAGAGACAAACATTCAATTAATTAATTAATTAACTAATTAATTAATTCAATTCTTGACTTGTACAACTGACAACTTATATTAGGAGCTGTGGTCTTCCTGTCTCTTGTGCAACTGAAGAACAAGCTAAAAAGATTGCTGCACAAAAATAAATAAATAAATAAATTCAGAAATTGAAGCCGAGAAAGATACAGCCATGCTCAGTGAGAATGGATGGCACATTGGAATGGATGAGGTGCTACAAATGTATTTCCAAATTGGCAAATACTTCAATGTATTTGCAATGTATAGAAATGTCTAACATCTTAAGGTAGTATTTACTCAAGCAGGATTTGAGCAGCTTGACAGAATGGAAGATTTAACCAAGACCAACAGACTAGTATTTACTGAGCTCCAGAGACAGACAAAACACATCTATTATCTGAATGTTGATTATATAAGAAAAAACTTGTATTTTAGATTGAAAATTAGACAAATGATATATTGGGATCCTTATATTAAAATAATATATTTCCTGGATGGTCAAAATTCAAAAAGTATATATAATATGGTTCTTTATTTAAACAAAGTATTTCAGTTGAGGTTGATTGGCGTAAATTTTTGGGATGATACAGAAAAGTAATTTGTATTCTTTATCCTTACTCTTTTTAACTTATTTTCTTGGGTGCTATTGTTTCATTAATGTTATCTTTTTATTCTGTATCTTCATGTCGCCCAATGATCAATCAGCAATAAAATATTAAAATATGTTTATGAGAATGAAATTGAATTTCTTTAAAGCTACTATTTTAGAATTGATCTGACTCCAAATATAAATAGTCTTCATTGCTTTTTCAGACCAGTTTAGAGATGTTTGCAGAATTTCTTCATGATAAAAGTCAATTGCCCTTTTACCACCGATTTTACCCCAAGAAAGGCTTCCTCTATTCAGGAATTGTCCAAGTGCTCCTCCATTTTAGATGGACCTTGATTGGTCTCTTTGCTTCAGACACAGAAAATGGAGAGAATTTCATTCGGATTTTTACTCCTTTGCTTGTCAAGAATGGAATTTGTGCTGTTCTATCGCAACAATTCTCAAGGTCTGTACATCCAGCATCCCTCAGGGATACCATCTCTAAGTGGAGACAAGTCAATGTCTTTGTTCACTACATAGAATATGGTGGTGTTTTGGAGAGAATTCTTCCTTTCCATTTTACACTTATGCGTTTGCCAGGACCCATTGAAGGGAAAGTCTGGATCACAACACTCGTCGGACTATATCCATTGAAAGAGCACAGAGCTCTCAAATATGTGAATAGTATCTGGACTCTTGATTTTGTGAGAAAAAAACAGCCAGCAAGGGATTACTTTATACCCAATTTCTTTCTGGATCCACCATTTGGAGCTCGGTTTTTTCACTGTTCTTTTTCAAAGCATGCCTTTTCTGTCAAAGGCCGGAAAAGATGCACAGAGAAAGAACCACTGAAGATCCAAGCAAAAAGAAACATGGTTGAGGTTGTTAATTTCCACCATTTTTACAGTGCCATTAAGACTCTGGCCTATGCCTTGAATGCTGCGTATTCCTCCAGAACCAAGAATAGAAGGAAGTATGGCAAAGTGAACTTGGGAGCTCCAAGGCTACAGCCGTGGCAGGTATGGGGTCCCAACAAGGATCCGTCAAACTTAGTCCCTTTGGAAAAGGAATCTGAAGGAGAAAGAGGGGAACCTTCTTGTAGTGTATTTAAAGAGAGACTTCTAGGGCGATGTTCCTATTGGTTAACAGAAGCAATGATATGATTGGTTAGTAACATTAGTACCTGATTGGCCGCCAATAGCGGCAGGAAGTTTAACTAAATGTCATTGGTTGAGAGCCATGGGGCAGCCGCTATAAAAAGGGCTGCTGCAGTTCGACTGCAGTTGAAGTTACTGTTATTATTAAAGAGCTGAATTCAACTCCGGTCTGCGAGTCTCTTTACTGGCGACAGAACACTTCTCAACCTCTCTGTGCAACAAAAGGCCAAGTTCTGGCCAACCTAATGGCTTCAGGCATTATGTCCCAAAGAACTGCTACTAAAACAGATATATTTTGATATTAAGCACCACTAATTTTTAAAATGATGTATGCATTTTAATATGTATAGGTTAGAATGTATAGGTTAGAATTTTACATTCATAAATCTGATAGACACCATGGATGATTTAGCTCAAATTCCCCCTCTCTGTACGAATTCCCAGTTCAAGGTTTCCTTACTGATGGCTGCTCAATCATTAAATTAAGACAATCAGCTAATAGGAGAGTGAATTTCTCTGGTTGTCTGGCTCAGTACTAAAATTCCTCCTCTTTTAGAATGTTTTTTTTCTTCTCATTCAGTAAGAATCTTTTCTAATACCGTGTTTCTCATATAATAAGGCCGGGTCTTTTTTTTTTGAGCCCCGTAAAAATGGCTAAGCCATCTTTTTGGGAGTGACTTAATTCCCCCCCTTTGCATCTTTGGGCGGGCAGGCGGCGACAGCTTGGATGTTGACCTCCGCGTTGGTGGGGCACTTCGTATCGGGATCTGTTAGGGATAACATTGTTTGCCCTAACTGGTTTAGGTAAAATAATAACTAAGTAATCATAGTTTGTTAATTAAAGTGTCTGCAACTTTAACTATGGGAAAGTAATTAAGGGAGTGGTTGTGAAAGCACTTTAAAAGAAGCAAGACTGCAGCTTGCTCTCTCTCTGGCTTTGATGATCCCTGATTACTGCTTGGAATCAAGACTGCATTGCTCGAACGGGAGAGAAACAAAGGACTGATTTGTAAGTGAACTGACATAGGATATTCTGCACGGACTTTGCTAACTGAATATCCATGAATGGACTGACTAAATGATACATGACTATTGGACTGTTATTTTGACTATGCTATGAACTCATAATGGAATAAACTATATTTTTGATAGCACAAGCGTATCTGTTATTTTTACTGTATGTTAATAAACATACAAGCTTAGCTCACTCATTTATCTGTGTGCCTATCTGACTAACGCTGTACATTCTGTTTAGCTTGTCTCCCTAACCCTGGTTGGGGAACCCAGGCTTAACAGGATCAATGCAGGCAGCACCATATCCGGGTGTGCCACAAAAGTACTTCTTAATGGCAAGCCCCCCCACCATTCCCCACCATCTCTTTGTCTCAGTAGCATGTTCTTTGTCAAAATCTTTGTTTTATCTTTATTTATTTTCAAACCAGCCATCTCACCATATGTCTCTATCTTTTCCAATAACTTTGGAGCTGTTTCTAGCGGATCTTCCAGAATAAAAGCTAAGTCATCAGCAAAAGCTTGTAGTTTAAATTCTTCCTTTTTAATTTTCATTCCTTTTATGCTTTTATCATCCCTAATATTTCTATTTAACACTTCCAAATAGCAAAGGAAATAGGGGACATCCTTGTATTGTGCCTTTTCTTATATTAATAAAATCTGTAAGTTCTCCCTCCATCATTACCTATGCTGTCTGTTTATTGTATATGGCTTCTATTGCTTGAATAACTTTTCTGGCAAAACCCATCTGTTCCAATAGTAATAACATAAATCTCCAGTTCACGTTATCAAAAGCCTTTTGAGCATCTAGGAATATCAAAGCCATTTGCTTTTCAGGATGAGCCTCATAGTATTCCAAAGTATGCAGGATTACTCTCATATTGTCTCTGATTTGTCTCTTTGGCAGAAATCCATTTTGATCTGGATGGATAAAATTATTTAAATATTTTTCAAGTCTTTCTGCTAAAATTAACACAAACATTTTATAGTCTGCATTCAATAAAGAAATAGGTCTATAGTTCTTAATTTGCAGTGGGTCAGCCTCTTCTTTTGGAATAAGTGTAATATAAGCCTCGGACCATGTTTTGGGTATCATCTTCTTTGACATAACTTCATTCATAACTTCTAACAATGGGATGCTCAATAATTCTTGAAATGTTTTATAGAATTCTGCGGGGAATCCCATCTGGACCTGGTGCTTTCCCATTATTTTGTTTCTTAAGTGCTTCATTTAATTCCATCATTGTTATATTGCTTTCTAACATTTCTTCAGTCTCTTTAGGTATCTTCGGTAAGTTAGCATTCTGTAGATACTGTTTAACTTTTCCCTCATCAATATTCTCTTGTTTATATAGTTGCCCATAAAAATCTCAAATAATTTCCAGAGCTTCCGGTTTCGCGTGGCTTCGGGGCAGCAGGAATTCGCGACAGCTCGCAATTCCTGCTGTGCTAGCCGCCGAGGTACCCCCGATCCAGATGGGTCAGGGGGATATGGCTGCCCTGTAGGGACAGCTGAAGAGAGAGGGGAGTTGGACTGGGGGTTGGGGGTGTCGCAGACCCCCTCCTCCTCCGGAAAAACTCCTTTTTCCCAAGGCGGTGGAGCGGCGGTCAGCAATGGCAGCCACGAAGAAGCCAGCAACCGGGTAAGATTGCGCTGGAGGAAGTAAGAAAAGTGAAAGTGCTGTCTGAGCCGGGTCAAGTAACATCTTTAAAATTGGTTGGAACTGAGCTGTTTGAATTGCTGGAGGATACATTGTATCCCTAAGAAGATCGAAAGCGGCGGAGAAGCTGTTAAAGGGAACTTTTTTTTTTCTTCACTCTCCCACCCCATGGAAACAGCAGATATGTTTGGACATATTGGACATTGAAAGTGAATTGTTTTGAGAGTTGAAGCTAAGGGACAAAAGGGTTTTTGGACATTGAAAAACTTAAGAAATTGGAAAACCCTTGTTGGAGGTATGGATTTCTGATTATTTAAAATTGATATTGCAAGTTGGAAGGGAGAGGAAAAAAAATTGGAGCAGAAGCTGAAAAAGGAGGAGATTGCCTAAAATCCCAAAGAAAGGTATGTGGTAATTGAACCTCTTTGATTAAACATTAACCCCAGAAAGAGAAAGAGAAGAAGGAAGAAAAGTATTAATTTTTGGAATTTTTTTTTTGAATTATTCTTGATTAAAAATATTTGTGGTTGTTTTGGGAAAAGTTTCTTTTTTCATAATGGCATCGCTTGTGGATGAACTAAAGACTGAATATCAAAAATATAAAAAAGAAGATATTTTGGGCACTTTGTTTCAATTCTTAGAAATGGCGTTATGTACTTATGAAAAGTTGACTACGCAGCAGGACTGGGACAAAGAAGAAGAGGAAGAAGAAGCCATCTTTGATGAACAATGGGTTCTTTCCGGGGAGGAGGAGAAAAAGGATAAGAAAAAGGGGATTTTAAGAATTATAAAAACAACCAAAGAAGAGAAAAATGAGCGGAAAGGTGGAGGCAAGGTTAGAAAGCAAAGGAAAGGGAGTAAGAAAAGGGAGGAGGAAAGACAAAGGGGTAAAAAGGGCAAGGAGAAGAATAAGCAAGAGAGAAAGGGGGGGAGGAGAAGCCTCAATGGGGGGAAGCAAGATCTAAAGAAAAAAAGTTTATTCAGAGACAATGGGTGAATTTAATTTAGGATAAAAGAGGGATTCTGGAGGGTACATAAGATTGTGTTTTTTATATATGTATTTAGAGTATAAAATTCATTGTGTAATTTTAGAATCTTTTAAACAGAATCCCAAGAAAAATTGTTATATGAAGTACTTTTAAGTTAGGGTAATGAGTTATAGACGTTACTCCAATTGGTGTATAGGAGAAGTATAATAAAAGAAAAAAGATGAATGGATAGTTGGAAATAGAACAGACAAAAAATATTATTGAAAATGGTAATAAGATATGAAAGGATATATAAAGGTTTTGTTATGTTTTTTTTTTCTTTTTTGGATGTTGTATATTGAAAAAAGGCAAAAAAAAATTTAATTAATAATTTGAAGAAATAATTAAAGAAATAATTTGGATGAAAAGGAGAAGTTGGGATAAGATATGAAGTTAAATAGACAAAGTATAGATACTATAATTTGGGATTGTTATGTTCTATTGGTTTTCTTCTTTTATTATTTTTTCTTAGAAAAGAACTTATAAGCTGTTATGCCTTGTGCATTGTTTATATAAAATTGATAAAAATGGTTTATATATATAATATAAAAAAGAAAATGATAATCAGATATGGAAGGATATATAAAGTGAATATGATGTTTGAATTTGTGTCTGTATGAAGAGTTTCAACCCAGGATCAGACAACCTTCAGAAAAGATCTTTTAGTTTTGTTTATGTTTTGTTCTATGTAAAATTAATAAAATTTGTTTAAAAAAAAAAATCTCGAATAATTTCCTTTTTCTCCTTATTACCATAACAAATTTGGCCTTGATCATCTATTAGCTTCAATATTTTTCTTGATTCCTTCTCTTTTCTCAATTTATATGCTAGCCATCCACCTGGTTTATTTTCATCTTCAAAATAATTCTGTTTAGAATTTCTAATTTTCTGTGCCAGTTCTTCTTTCTCTATTTTATGTTTCCATTTTATGTTTAATTACATCCAGCTTCAATTTAATATCTTTTTTCTGTGGCATTTTCTGTAATTCTTTTTCAAGTCTTTTATACTCATCTTCCAAGGCCTTAGAAGTTTGCGTTTTCCTAATATTCTTTTTTCTTGTGTAATCTACTATCAAACCTCTAGCATATGCCTTCATTGTATCCCAAACATTCTGCATTGAAGTATCTTCTTTTTAATTTTCTCTAAAGAAAAAAGCCAGTTCCTTCTCCATCCGTCATATAAAATCTTTTTCCTTTAAGATAGTATTATTTAATGGACCATGATAAATGTCTATTTGAATAAAAAGTATATTGTTTAGCTTTAACATTTCTTTCTCTCCAAATATCTTTTAAAGTTAATTCGTCTGTCATTTTAAAAAAGGATTTGGGGAGAGTCTTTCTATTTTGCTTTGTTGTTGTTGCTATATAGCCCAGTATATTGTCCACAATTCCATTAAAGTCTCCCATCATAATTATATTAACATAGTCCAATCCAATTATTTTCATGTGTAGTTTTTTTTATAAAACTCTTCTTGTTTATCATTCGGAGCATAAATTGCAATCAAGAGTATTTTTATATTATTGTCCATTATTTCCACCATTAATACTCTTCCGTCTTCATCCGTATAGATCAGTTTTGCTGGGATAGCCTCTTTAATGCATAGAACCACTCCTCTTTTCTTACATTGAGTCAAAGAAGTAAATATTTTCCCTAGTTTTGGCTGTACTAACAATTGTTCATGTTGTTTTTTAATATGAACTTCTTGTAGACAAATTATATCGAATTTTATTTTCTCTAATTTATGAAAGGTTTTCTTTCTTTTAACAGCTGAATTGAGTCCATTTATATTCATTGTAATCAGTTTTTTTTCTTCCATGATTATGCTTTATATTTAGCTCTAACAGCTCTCGTGGATCTTACTTCACGTTGTTCTTTACTATCTACCTGTCCACCTACTGCACCTTTCTCTTTTTCAGTCACCAATTGTTCCTCTTGAAACTCAATTAAAGAGACCTCTTTCTCTGCCTCCTCTTCTCTTCTTCCAAAAAATTCTGCATGGAAAAGTTCTGCTTTCTCAATTGAGTCAATTCTATCTCTCTGCTCTTGCCACATAAACATTAATCCTTCTGGAATCAGCCATCTATAATTCACTTCGTTTTCCAGTAGCATTTTGGTCAGAAATCGTTATTCTCTTCTCATCTCTCTCACTCTTCTAGGTATTTGTTTTAAAAGCACAATCTCTTTGCCTTTGTATTTCAATGTTTTCTCTCTTACCACTTGTAGTATTTGTGTTTTAATTGATTTTTTGGCAAATCTAATATGGACTTCCTTTGGTAATTTATTTCTCATAGCATATCTTGTATAAACTCGATATACCTCATCTACTCCATCCATCATCTTTTCCTCTGTAATTTCCAAAGCATCTGCCAAAATTTCTATCATTATCGCAGCCAAATTTTCTCCTTTTTCTTCTTCTATATTTTGAAATCTGAGATAAAATTCTGACCTTTCCATCTCCCACCTCAACATCCCACTTTTTTCTTGTTCAACCACTGTTAATCTACTGTCAATATTTCCAATCTTCTCCTCTTTGTTTACCTTCTTCCTCAATTTTTTGGAATCTTTCCTCATATTTCACCATCATTTGTTTAATATTTTCCACTTTTTCATCAGTCTTCTCTATTCTTTGTTCAATGGTGTCTGATTTTGTCTTGAGATCTTGAATTCCTTGAATAATCATCTGTAAAGTTACTTTTTCTTGTTCTTTATCTTGTTTCAACATTGTCTGAATTAAACATTGTCCTCCAGCTGGTGGGGATGCAGAGGTAGAAGTAGAAACGCCAGATGATATTGGTTTCCTGCTCATTTTAATGCTTCCAAAGCTTCAAATTCTTTTAAACTTTTAATCCAACTGGTAGAATAGCCAATTATAATCCAAAATGGAAAAATCCAATAGTAAAAGGCCCAAAACTAAAGAACAAAAAGGAAAAAAGGAAGAAGAAAGATCTTCAGGTTCTTCTAGACCCTAATCCAATTACGAAGTAGTCCACCATAAAAAATGAAAACTAGAAAGAAAAAAACCCCCAAAAATAATAATATTGATGAAGAAAAAAAAGAACAAAAAGAAAAAAGAAAAGAAGA
Source organism: Hydrophis major (assembly GCA_033807585.1). Lineage (NCBI taxonomy): Eukaryota > Metazoa > Chordata > Lepidosauria > Squamata > Elapidae > Hydrophis > Hydrophis major. The sequence continues at coordinate 48,929,304 of CM066329.1, forward strand.
AATTCCTTCAGGTTCTTCAAACCTTAATTCAATTGAAAAGTCTCAATAAGCAAAAAGAAAAAACAGAGTGGTCCAAAAACATGGATAGAAAAAGCAAAAGGATCCCAGTAAAAATAAGGAGAAAGAAAGAAAAATAAAGAAAAAGCTCTGAGGCTTTCCCTTTGAAATAAAAAGCAAAAATAAGAATATTACTAGAATTGGAATTTACAAAAAGGCTGGTGAGTAGAGGTATCAGAAGTAAAGAAAAAAAAATATAAGAAAGCACACTGCACTTTATTTAGTTGTCCAAGGCTCTTATTATGACTCTGTTCTCCACCAGCTTCAAAGCCAAGCCTCAAGTATTGAAATATTGATAAGAGTCCAGGAAAACACCTGTGATAATATTTTGCTGTGCTCTCCCTCTATCTTATCACATTAAAATGTCCTTGAGAAGGAGTCTTCTTACAGTTCTCTCCAATTCAAATAAAATATTTTCAAGCCTCTAGTTGGCAGTATTACAAAGTTTCTTAATATTCTTCCCCCCCAGCCAGAAAAAAAGGATAATTTATACAAAAAAAAGAAAAAAATAGCCAAAGGGAGCCTCTATCCTAAAAAGCCATCAAGGAAGCCCCCACCCCGAAGTCCAAAACAGATCTACAAGCGTTCCTAGGCTTACTTAACTTTTATAATGTCTTCCTACCTCAAAAGGCAACGGCGGCGGAACCTTTACATAGACTCCTGGACAAGAAGGCATCCTGGACTTGGGGGAGACGAGAGCAAGCCGCCTTTCAAAAAACCAAGGACCTCCTCACCTCCGACGCCGTTCTGATGCAATTCAGTGAAACCTTGCCCTTAGCTGTCACTTGCGACGCATCACCTTTCGGCGTCGGCGCTGTCCTCAGCCATACCCTCCCAGACCAGAGAGAAGCACCTATCGCATTTTTCTCCAGAACTCTGACTAAACCGGAACGGAACTATAGCCAACTGGACAAAGAAGCTTTGGCTATAGTTGCCGCCGTTAAGCGTTTCCATGAGTACCTATACGGCCGCCCATTCAAAATAGTGACTGATCATAAACCGTTGCTGGGCATCCTCGCTGGAAACCGTGCCACGCCAAACATCTTGTCGCCCCGCATGACAAGATGGTCTGAATTCCTGGCAGCCTACAGCTACGAACTGCTACACAAGCCAGGTAAGAAAATTTCGCACGCGGACGCCTTAAGCCGCTCGCCCTTGCCGGACTCTGACCCTGACCCTGCACCAACAACAAACACCCTGAGTATTGAGAATTTGCCCATAACCGCATCTGACATTGCCAGAGAAACCATTAAGGACAGGCAATTGGCACAAATCTTACATTGGTTAGAAAAAGGCTGGCCGGAAAAAGACAAAGACGAGACTTTTAAAACATTCCGGCAGCGCCAGACTGAACTTTCACTGTTAAGAGGATGTATCCTGTGGGGTGATCGGGTAGTAATTCCGGACAAATTGCAAAACAGGGTCCTAGAGATGTTACATGAGGGTCATCCTGGCATCGTCAGGACTAAAGCCCTGGCCAGGAGTTATGCTTGGTGGCCAGGGATGGACAAACAAATTGAAGCGTGGGTCGCCAAATGCCACCGGTGCCAGGAGACCAGATCCAGCCCACCCGCAGCACCTATCCGGGACTGGGAAACACCACGGGGACCCTGGTCCAGAATCCATTTAGACTTTGCTGGCCCCACAAATGGACACACTTTTCTAATCACAGTCGATGCATACTCAAATTGGTTGGAGGTGGCTGACATGAAATCCACCACCACAGAGGCTGTCATAAAAGAACTGTGTAAACTGTTTTCCACACACGGCCTCCCAGACGTCATCGTCTCAGATAATGGGCCCCAATTCACCTCCATCGACTTCGAACGGTTCCTGGCAGAGAAGGGCATCCGCCACGCATTGACAGCACCGGCGCATCCGGCGGCGAACGGTAGGGTGGAACGGATGGTCCAGTTTACAAAAAAGACCCTCCGGAAAATGGACCACGGGGAGATCAACGATAAAATCAACAAACTACTCTTCATACAGCACATCACGCCAAATACCACAACTAACAAAAGCCCTGCAGAGCTCCTGATGGGCAGGAAGCTGCGGTCCCCACTCGACCGTCTACACCCGACCTATAACCCGGAGCGGCCACCAGACTCCAGCTCCAGGTACCGGACTTTCGAACCAGGCGACTTAGTCTACGCCAAAAACATGATGGGGGACCCCCTATGGATCCCAGCCGTCATAACGCAAGTCACTGGTCCTCGGTCGTACCGGCTCCAAACCATCGATGGGCGAGCCTGGAAATGACATATCGACCAGCTAAGGTCACGAGCAATGACTGACCTCAACCCCCAAGACACGAACCAAGGGGGGAGGGAATACCCGGTAAAACAACCGCAAGAAAAAATAAAACTGAAAAACTCACCGGAACGCAGCCTTCGCGAGTCCCATCCGGAGAAGAGCCGTCTGGCCAACTCTACCGACTCGGAGAAGCCAAGCGGGAGCGGCGAAATCCGTGACTCAACCGACCCGGTAGGCCCAGGCGGGAGCCACGGCGAGAGAACCGGCCCGATCATCCAGCCGGTTCTCACAGAGGCAGGAGCAGCCAGAAAGATGACCGCTCCGGCCGAGTTACAACAAGAAAGTGAGTTGCGCAGGTCAACTAGGACCCGACGGAGCCCCGCCTACCTGCGTGACTACACCACGTGAGGGACCATACCAAGAGGGGAGGGGTGTTATGTATTAAAATGGACTACTCGAAATCCCCGTGCCTTGATTGGCTAAGGCGCGGGGATTTCTGATTGGCCAGGCGAGCCGCGCCGATTGGCCCGATTGAAGTCTCCCGTGATTGGTGCAAACCAAGAGCGGGAGACTTGAATCGCTGCCATTGGCCGCGGCCGCCGCGGCAAAAAGGTATAAAAGCCGCAGGCTTTTTGCCTTTTGCCGGTTCGGTTCAACTATTAAAAATAAAGAGCTTTTACTGAAAGTCACCGACTCTGAGCTTCCTTTCGGACACGACAAATAGTTTATTAATTTGCCAGTGCTTAAATATTAAAGCAATGTTAACAAATTGTACTCTATATAAAAGTGGCATACAAGAAACAAATTAAGTAAAAAAAAAGCAAATCATATTTCTGTATCACTCTTAGAATTTACAACAATTAGACTAAAATATGCAGATGTCCACTGAAGTGTTGCAATTATTATGGCCAAAATTATATGTAATTGTTGAGGGTTACTATCTGTTTCTCTGCTTTTATACTCTAGATTCTTTGTGCAGCTATTTTTATATCTTCTTTTCCAGTTGTACAATACACAGGAAAATTCTATCACCTTAATGTAATTCAGTTGTACAATCCAAGAGGTCTTAAATTGAAATTTGTCTGTTCTAACAGACAAAATTTTGAGAGTGTATTGGTTTACATAGCTTTAATTTTACAACAACAATTTTATGCCCTGATTTTAGACAAAGAAGAAATTTTGTGAATTCCCAGTTCAGTTCTCAGGGCAGCACTGAAGTCTTTTTTCCACCCCCAAGATATTACTCAGAGGCTGTGATTGGGTTTGTTCTAATATTTGTTTGAAGCCTCAAACATCACATCGGTATAAGAACATGGCTTTTATATACTTTAAAAATTGTGGCTAAGGAAGCTGACTAGCAATGAGTTTTTAATTTAAGCAGTGTATTCTCTTGTGTCCTTGTTTTAAGTGAGTTCCTTAGATGAGGAGGGATCCAAGATGCAATCTCAGTGAAAACTACTCCTAGATAAGGAAAGGTGTGAACAAGGAGAGATTTAACCTGGGAATAAGGACAAACTTTCTGACAGCGAGAACAATCAACCAATGGAACAGAAGTTGCCCTCGGGAGTTGTGGGAGCTGCCATTTGTTAGAAATGGTGTCAGATCTCCTGCTTGGGTGATGGGTTGGACTTGATGACTTACAAGGTCCCTTCCAACTCTGATTATGTGTTATCTGTTGCTCTGTTGGCTTACCATCAACTAGCCATTTATGCCTATGATTCCCTTTTTTCAAAAATGATATCTTTTGAATTTGATTTGTTAATAATCAGGCAATTATTATAATGATAAGATCTAAGTCTTCTGAACAGTCCACAAAACCCAAATGGTGAGCATGTTAAAAAAATGTATTGTCAGTTTATAACAAGGTGTTACAATTGGTATTTCGGGTCTTTGAATGTGTACTTCAGGATCCTTCATTAGTGCAGGTAAATTGTTAATGTCTAGACAGAATAGCCATGGAACAAGTATGCACCATTCTCTTACCCCTTAATAAGTATCGCTCCTTCTTCTTCGTAGCTCCATTCAGCCCAATCTACACTCTCAAACAAGTGCTTGTAGAAAGGGCTTTGATTGAGGCTTCCATTTTAAGGGCAATCCATTTCCTCCCTAATAATTCTCTGTTGAATGCATCAAAGGCTGCTCTAACATCTCTATAGAAAGCAAAACCATTGTTTCCCCTGGCATATTTTGCAACTGGGTGGTTCAAGACAAAGTCAATACTGAATCAACTCATGGAGTGACAGGGTCTGAAGGGAGCTTGGAGACTTTACAATCCAAACCCTTGCTCAAGCAGGGGATCTTATGTTATTCTGGGAAATGAGAATTCAAGAAGTTGGTTGTCCAATCTCTTCTGGAAAACCTCCAGTGATGGAGCACCCACCGCTTCATGACGCGAGCCATTACACTCAATCAAGGGTCTTCAAACTTGACAGCTTTAAGACTTGTGGACTTCAACTCCCAGAATTCCTGATCTAACATGACTGGAGGAGGAATTCTGGGAGTTGAAGTCCACAACTCTTAAAGCTGTCAAGCTTGAAGACCCCTGCACTAAATGTTCCTAGGGACAGAAAAATTCTCCTTGGTTCCAGGTTGGATTCTCTTTGATGAGTTTCCAGCTGTTACATCTTGTCCTATCCTCAGACTTTGGAGATAAGTTGACCCCCCTCTTCTCTGTGAAAGGCCCACAACTCCTGGAAGACAGCTATCATGTCACCAGTAGTTCTTCTCTTTCTTAAATTAGACATACCTAGCTTCAATAAAGGGGAATATTTGTAGCTCAGGGTTGAAATGAAGGGTTCTTGGTGCTCTCTGAGCTTGCTTGTTTTCTTGCAGAGGTTTCATTACTCTATCTAGGTAACGCTATTAGTGCTAGTTTCTTTCACCATTCATCATATGATTTAGCTTCCAGACCCTTTAGCATTTTGTGGCTATTCTTTGTACTCTTTCTAGGGTCCCAGCATCTTTTTTGTATAGTGGTGACCAGAACTGGATGCAATATTCCAAGTATGCCCTTACTAGTGCATATAAAGCAGTAGTAGTATTATGATCTTGATACAATCCCTCTATTGATGCACCTTTGGAATGTATTGGTTTTTCTGCAGCTTCAACATATTGCTGGATCATGCTTGAGTGATTGTCTACTAGGACACCATGACCTCTCTCACAGTTACTACTGTTGAGCCAGGTGACCACCTAGTCTATAGCTGTGCATTTCTTTTTTATTGCCTATATCAGAGGACTCCCAACTTGGCAACTTTAAGACTTGTGGACTTCAACTCCCAGAATAGCTGGCTGGAGCCATAGCTGGATGGAGAATTCTGGGAGTTGAAGTCCACAAGTCTTAAAGTTGCCAAGTTTGGGCACTCCTAGCCTAGATGAAGCTCTTATTTTTTTTCAAGACTTAATTTTGTTTTGTTGGATAAGGGCCCGTTCACAGGTTTGTCAAGAACCTTCTGAATCTTAAGCCCAACTTCCAAAGCATTAGCAATTCCTTGCAGCCTGGTGTTGCCTGAAAATTTGTTGGGTTCCCCTTCCTTTCCCTCATCTAGATTATTTATGAAGAACACTGGGCCCAAGACTCAGTGGTGTATTAACCATTAAGCAGACTAAGCATGTGCTTAGGGCACCAGGCCCAAAGGGGGCACCCACAAAGTTGGGAAAGAAAGAAAAAACAATGAAGATTTGTAAAAAAAATCTTGTATGTACAAAGGAAGGGGGCACCAAGATTTGTCAGTGCTTAGGGCACCAGTGAGCCTTAATCCGCCACTGCCAAGACTGAACCTTGAGGTACCCCATTCTTCCCACCATGTAGATGTACTTCCATTGAGGACTACACACTGAGTGTGGTTGGTCAGCCAAAACTCTGTCTTTTTTTAAAGCAAGAAATTCTTTATTCCAATACCCACTTTTAACTCTACCCAGGAGAACCTCCACATTCATTTTAGCCACAATATCTATTAGACCAATAGATTGCTAGGGTCTTTTTTATTCCCTTCTTTACATATATAAAATACCATTGCCACTTTCCACCCTATTGGATACAGCAGTTATTATTTCAGACTATTTTCTGAATAATTCAGTTTGCAAAAAAAAACCATATCCATAGGTATTATTGCTCTTCAAACTTTGATGATGAATTTGAACACAAATACATTAAGGGAGAAATTGTGCACATATTGGCTAATGCACTTGAAATGTTTTTAATAAAGTGGTTAAAGTAATGGTACTGATCCCCAAGAGTCCATAAAACATATGTATTTTATCAAAAGTACAAATAATAATGTGTTGGAATTCTTTGAGTTTGCTCACCATTGAAACTATCATTATTTTGATTTAGATCAGGGGTAGTCAACCTTTTTATACCTACTGCCCACTTTTGTATCTCTATTAATAGTAAAATTTTCTCTAACCACCCACCGGTTCCACAGTAATGGTGATTTATAAAGTAGGAGATAAAACCCCTACTGCCCACCATGAAAGCTGGAACACCCACTAGTGGGCGGTAGGGACCAGGTTGACTACCACTGATTTAGATTGTGTATAAATTGAGAGCTTTCCATCACTGCTGCAGATTCGTATTATACAAGACTCTTTAATTGAACACATAGCTTCTCCTCCCCTCCATAAGTGTGCAGTGGAAGTTCCCAAAGCAATAATGATGGTGTTATGAGAGGATATTTCTATTTTAATCCTCCCTCCCTCCCCAATGTGTACCTCAATCTTCAGCTATCACACTTACAATGGCTAAAGTGAAAAGCAGCTCTTAAATTCCATACAGAAGGCATGGTTAGAGCTACAACTCACCCACCACCACCCTACTCACTCTACCAGATAGAGAAACACAGCACAAACCTGTGGGACTTTGTAGGTGCCTACTAATGTTGACAACTGGATGGAGATGTCCCTGTCAGCGGCATCAAGAATAGCCAAAATGTTGTCTTTTCTTCTACAGCTGTAGTTGGGAACATTGGCTTCTCCTACAGATAGAATATCCAGCAAGGCATCTGAAGTGCCAAGTGTACTCATATAGTTGCCATGGATGTTGTAGCCAAGTGTGAGATTGTGCAGGAGCTGGGGATTTTTGTTGGCCACTTGAATATTTGAAGCAAATCGTATTATTCCTGACTTACCATAAGGTGAACTAGTGTAAAAATTCTCGTGTTAATATCAGCAGCATCAGCAGCAATAACAAAATACTTTTCTTCTGTTAAATCCTCATTTCTCCACATGCACACTGAGTGTTAAACCAATACTGGTGCAAAACAAGGCAAATGACAGTCACCTATCACTATTTAATATTTGTGAGTTTTGAATAAATGGGATGGAGATGGTCCTCCATCAGAGGACTATACACCATAATACATGGTGGTAATAAGTTTGATCTGTGCAGTAACCGGGTTGCAATATTATTCAATCATTCAAGTTGAATCATCATAAAAGGAAGGGTTTTATAAGTAATCTTATAAGTAATCTTATAAGTAATTTTATAAGTACTTTTATAAGTAATCCAGAAAAAGAAGCTCTAAAAACAACTCATCCTCTGCTCCTATAAGGATCAGGCATTGAATATCAATACACTGTGTTAAAATATGAGGTGGTCAGGGTTAACTACAACCATCACAATTTAAAACAAAAGTCAGTATCCAGATCACGACCTCAGGATTGGCTGGGGAGTGGAAAATAATGTGAAATTATTTCAGGATTTTTTTTCCCACCCCAACTTTGGATTTGTGCCTCTTCCATAAAATAAGAGAAGGTCCTGCAATATAGGTAGTCCTCAATTTACAACCACAAGTGAGCCCAGACTTCATTTTGCTACGTGAGACATTTGTTAAATGAGTTTGCCTCATTTTATAACTTTCCTTATCACCGTCCTTAAGGGAATCACTGCACTTGTTATGTTAGCAACATGATTGTTAAGTGAATGTGGCTTCCCCATTGACTTTGCTTTTTGGAAGGGCCCAAAAGGGGATCACATAGCACACACCCCTCAGGACAGTGCAACCATCACAAATAAGAGTCAGTTGCCGAGAGCCTGAATTTTGATTCGGTGACCACAGAGATGCTGCAACTGTTGTTAAGTGTGAAAAATGCCCCCAAGTCACTTTTCCCAGTGGCGTTGTAACTATGAACGGTCATTAAATGAACTGTTGTAAGTCAAGGACTACTTGTATAGGAGCAAATGAATAAGAAGAAAAGAATGACAGCATTAGACTTACAAATGGAGGAAATGCCACTCCATCACACTTGATTGACTTACATGTGAAGCTGACTGGAAGGAGTCATGTTAAAACTCAACATTATTGGCAATATGGTTGATACACTGATGACTATGCTAACGAGATGGTCTCCTAGCTTGTAATAGCTCCATAGTTTCTCTCCATCCTGGTGCTTGGGATTCAGCGGACACTTCCTTTGAAGCTTCCCAGAGAGCAGCTGGCATACCAACAGCATTGGAACAAGAAGTAGAAGCTCCATATTTTATGGGGCTGAGCCAATCTCTTTCCTGTTTTTAAAGAAAAGTAATATTCAAAGGACTCTCATAAGCTGGACTATCCAGGGACTTTCCTGATTCAAACAGAGATAAACCGAACTTCACCTGGAAAACAGAGGCAGTACATTTAAGAACACAACCCCTTGCTTGCCCCAAAATGTGGGCCACCCAGAATAGGACCTGTAGCATTTATCCTTTGCTAATGTGAGATCCCTTCCTTCTGAAGTTTACATCGAAGGCAATCATTCGAGAAGCAGCAGAAGTCTCAAAGACTTCTTGGATAGGGATTATTATGCTGAGAAGCAACTTCTCCTCTTGGGATCCTTTTGTCAATGTTCCATGTGTAGCTGGAGAAAAACATGCTATTGAGAAATCACAAATGCACCTCTGAGGATATTGTTCTATAGTGCTTGTGATCATTCCTGTCAGGACATGTCCAGAAAGCTGGAGGTAGATAATTCAACATCTGTGTCAGGCCTGCCTCCGTTCAAAACCCAAGAAAGAAAATCCCCCAACTCCATTGAAGTAGACAAGAGGTACTTTTACTGAGTTTAACAGATAATTAGAGTTGGAAGGGACCTTGTAGGTCATCTATCCAACCCCTGCCCAAGCGGGAGACCCTACACCATTTCTGACAAATGGCAGTCCAATCTCTTCTTGAAAGTCTCAAGTGATGGTGCTCCCAAAACTTCTGAGGGCAACTTCTATTCCATTGGTTGATTGTTCTCACTGTCAGAAAGTTTCTCCTCATTTCCAGGTTAAATCTCTCCTTGTTCAGTTTCCATCCATTATTCCTTGTCTGGCCTACAGGAGCTTTAGAAAATAGCTTGACTCCTTCCTCTCTGTGACAGCCCCTCAAATATTGGAAGACTGCTATCTGTTGTATATAGTCATTTACATACTTGAAATACTACGTTCCAATTGGATTGCTATTGCCCCCTATTGATTGGCTACTTTAAGACTGTTGCGATTGGTCCACCTGATGGCGGGAAGTTTAAGGAACTGTCATTGGCTGCGAGCCGCAAGCAACCACTATGAAAGAGGCTCCCAGGCTCCACTTTTGTTGAAGTTACTGATTACAAATAAAGAGCTTGAATTCATACTGGTCTCGAGTCAGATCTTTCCCATGACAGAACACTATCCTTCTCCCCCTGGACCGTCTCTTTGCTAGACTAACTAAGCCCAGTTCCTGCAACCGTTCATTGTATGTTTTAGCCTCCAGTCCCCAAATCATCCTGCTTGCTCTTCTCTGTAGTTTTTCTAGAGTCTCAACATCTTTTTTATAATGTGGTGACCAAAACTGGATGCAGTACTCTAGATGTGGTCTTACTAAGGCTTTATAGAGTGATATTAGTACCTCAACTGATCTTGATTTTATCCCTCTGTTAATACAACTTAGGATTGCATTAGCTTTTTTGGCTGCTGCTGCACACTGCTGGCTCATTTAGCTGGTTGTCCACTAAGACTGCAAGACCCTTCTCACAGATATTGCTATTGCGCCTGGTTTCACCCAGAGTTTGAAATGATAGCAGCAAAAGAAAAACAAGATCTGATCCAAAAGATGTGAAAATAATATATTGAAAGTTTCCCCAAAACCCTTCTCCCAGGAAACCAGGCTGAATGTCCAATCCACATTCCGCATAGTGTTATGTTATCACAGTGTTATCTTCAGGTATTTTCGTCCACCTGGAGTTGACTGGGTGTAAACAACTCCATTCAGCAGTGCAATAATACATGAGAGCAAACCTCCCTTTTAGTTCACATGGACATTCATCACACCAGCTCACTTCCCAAACCCAAACATCGTGCCCCTCCACTCCCGTTACTATGGCAGCCCATGCTGGAGATCCATCTGACAATCTATGTGTCAGGGCTCCAACAATCCACTCCATTCAAACCATGAGTCTCTAGCTGCATCTCTCAGAGTTTAAAAAAAATGATTTATTAGGAGTGAGCATGTCGGCATTACCTGGGCGCAGCCAACTCTGAAACACATAATTCATCTCTCACCCTTGACCCTGGGTCTTCCCCCAACCCCTAGATGTATATTCTCCAATGGGACACATCCATAGCCAAGAGTCATCAATCATGCTCTCCAGTAATAATCTTGTGTGCCAGAAGCTTCGGCCGCCTAGCAATTATCTATGAAAATATTTAAGGTATGCATAACCCCCCACACACATTCCCTTTCTGCTGACAACTCTAAAAGACCAGAGAAATATTTTTGAGTTGACACTATGTCTTTCAACATTACCTCTTGTCTCCAGAGACTGCTGGGGAAGGTCATCCAGATCAATGGAGTTTGCGGCCACTCTAGATTGGTGGCACTTGGCTCTCTATTATCCCTCTCATCTTTTTCATTACCTATTTCCTTATCTTCTTATGGCTATAACTTTGTTGCTTGTATCTTGTGATTTATGTTGATTGCCTTTATCCTAGTATGATTTCTGTTGATTGCTTTATTTTGTATCCTATGACTATCACTGAGTGTTGTACCTTATGATTTATGATAATTGTATCTTATGATTATGAATGGTTATAAACGGTCCAGGTCATATACGTTTTACAGTCCAAAGAACATCCAATTACAAAGTCATCTTACCGGTTGCCTTTGTCATTTCAAGTAAACAAAAATATCAATGTATCACTTGTTTCTTGTATGTACACTGAGAGCTTATGAACTGGAGACAGTTCCTGGATCTCTTCCTGGATCTGGATAAATATGCAGCATTCAAGGCATGGACCAGAATCTTAACGAAACTATAATAGTGTTCTGAATTTGTGATCTGGGTGCTGTTCTTTTTCTCTTGGCTCTCCAGTGGCACTTTCTGGGTGCATCTCTTCCGTCCTTTGACGGAAGAGATGTGTTTTGAAAAAGAACAGCGAAAAGACTGATCTTCAAACTCGGCTTCTAGATAGAAATAGGGTTCAAAGGCATCATCATTTGGTCTTTCTTTTTTCAAGTAAACAAAATTCCAAAGGCTATGGATGTATTTGAGAAGTTTGTGCTTTTCTTTAATATGAATTCCCAAACTTGTGGTGATCCAGATTTTGCCTTCTATGGGTCCTGGCAAATTCATAAGCGTCAAATGGAAAGGAAGAATTCGGTCCAAAAGGAAATCATATTCTATGAAATGAACAAAGATGTTGACTTCTTTCCACTTAGAGAGAGCATCCTTGAGGATTGTTGTATGTCCAGTCATTGGGAAGGATTGTGATATAACAATGCAAATTCCATTCCTGACAAGCAAAGGAGTAAAAGTCCTCATGAAATTCTCTCCATTCTCTGTGTCTGAAGCAAAGAGGCCAATCAAGGTCCATCCAAAATGGAGGAATACTTGCACAATTCCTGGATACTGGATCCCTTCTTTGGGGAACATCTGGTGAAAAAAGGGGAAATGGCTTTTATCACTCAGAGCCACTGAAGAAATTTTATCAATGATCTGAAAAATAATGAAGAATAATGCTGTGTTATATTTGGGATTAGCTTTTAATAAATCCCATTTTATTTTTTTAATGAATGCATTTGGATAGTTTGTTGATTAGCCATTCTTTAAATATTAAACACAGAATATTAACAAGTTTGTACATAAAAATGGACTACAAGAAATAAATTAATCAAAGAAGAACAACAAATGTATGTCTGTATCAATACTGCAGCTTACCACAATTAGACTCACATGTACAAATGTCAACTGAAAGGAAACACATGAAGAATGGTTACAGGAACTGGGTATGGCTAGTCAAGTGAAGAGAAGGACCAGGGGAGACAGGATAGCAGTCTTTCAATATCTGAGAGGCTGCCACAGAGAGGAAGGGGTCAAGCTATTTTCTAAAGCACCTGTAGGCCAGACGAAGAATTGTGGGAGCACCATCACTTGAGCCTTTCAAGAAGAGATTGGACTACCATTTGTCAGAAATGGTGTAGGGCGTCCCTCTTGGGTGGGGGTGGGGGTTGGACAAGATGACCAGCAAGGTCCCTTCCAATTCTGATTACCTATAAACTAATCTGTAAATTTGTTCCCATAAAGGGTCATGTTATATGTACTTTTTGAGGTTTGCTATGTTTTTCTTTGCTTCGATATCCCAGGTAATTTGTGCAGCAAACTTTTTGCCTGCTTCTACAGTTGTAAAAGAAACAAGGAGACCACAGCTCCTAATATAGTTTGTCGGTGGTACAATCCAAGAGATTGTTAATTGAAAATGTTCTTTGTTCTTGTTCTGTATGGACATTAACATACTTGGAAGCGCCACGCTGTGATTGGCCAAAGCGCACGGCGATCTCATTGGCCAAGCAGGCCACGCTGATTGGCCCGTAACGAATCTCCCGCGATTGGTGGAAACTAATCGCGGGAGATTCAAAGCGGTGCCATTGGCCACGGCCACCATGGCTAGAGAATAAAAGCCGCGGCTGTTCCCTTTAAACCCTAAGCCGATCTACAAACCTAATAAAGAGCTGAAACCAAGGCACTGGCTCTGAGTCTCCTTTTCCGTGATGGACACGACACTGGCAAGGAGGATGGGATCCCAAAACTAACACCATCAAGCACGTGTCCTGAGGAAACAAGAGCAACAAGATGGCCAGCATCGCACCGCCCACACCCTTCAACCCCGCTACCGAGGACTGGGAATCATACACAGACCGATTCCTAATGTTCCTTGAAAGTAGCAACTTGAAGGATGCAACCGGACAGAAGAAAAGAGCCATCTTCCTAACACACTGCGGGCCTGCAGTGTTCAAGATGGCTAAAGCCCTCGCGAAACCCGGAGATGTGAAGGAGATGGACTGGGCCAACCTCGAGCCGTTGCTCCGAAACCACTATGCCCCCGCCGTGCCCACCCTCATCAGGCAGCATGATTTCTACCAGTGGGACCAGAGATCGGGTGAGAGCATCAGCGACTTTGTGGCTGATCTGCGGATTCTAGGAGGCATGTGCGGGTTCTCGGACATGGACGAGGCTTTGCGGGACCATGTCGTGCTCAGACTCAGAGACCCAGTTCTACAAAGCCGACTAATCGCAAAAGGCAACATTGCCCTCGCCGACGCCCTCACTGAAGCCACCGCAGCTGAGGCAACCCAGAAATCGGCGAACCGAATGCGGAGGCCGGACACCGGGGAACGCACAGCAACCACCGAGATGGGCCGGGCGACTGAGGCTCACCCAGAAGCAAGCCATTGGGAGACCACCACCCACCATGGCAACTTCCACTCCGCCTCCAACACCACGGACAAGGAAGAAGAAATACATCGGCTCCAGTCGGGACGAGATCGGCGCGATCGGTGAAGTCGTAAGTCAGGGACCACTTGTGCCAGGTGTGGAGGTGACCACCCTCGATCGGAGTGTCAGTTTTTCGATGCGATTTGCCGGCACTGCGATAAGAAAGGTCACATCGCCAGAGTCTGCTGACTGAAAAGAGCCTACAGTCCCCATCGGTGAGACCACAGCAACCGGAGACGAGACGGCACCCCCCCTAGGACCAGAGACCGCCAAGCCAAAAATCGCTGGAACTGAAGCGGACGGAACCGACGAAGCAGCGAAACCCGGCAGAAAGAGGAAACCCACCAGACGGTCGTCATCGGCCACTCATCCACCACAGACGCCCAGAAGGTGTACGTAGAAGTGGGCATCGAAGGCGAACCATGCAAAATGGAGGTGGACTCCAGATCCTACCTCTCCATGGTTGCCTGGTGAGAAATCAAGTGGTTGGTGCCGGAAATCCACAAGAGGAGGATGGAAACCCAGAAACTCATCCTCAGAGACTTCCAGGGGAACCGCATACCGGTAGTCGGAACCGGACACTTTGAGGTAACCTTCAAGGGCCACTCAGCAAAGCTTCCCCTGACGATCATGGACCGAGACCTCCCCAGCCTTTTGGGACTACAGTGGTTCTCACCACTCGGGATCGAGGTTACGGGCGTCAACCACGTCGCAGATGCTGACTGGGAGGAGCAACTGGCTTGGGACTTCCAGGAAGTGTTCGACGCACCCTAGACAAGTACTGAGGGCCCCCTATTTCGTTCAGCCTAGACCCCAGCATTCCCCCAATACACCTAAAACCACGGCGGGTACCTTTTGCACTCCGGCCCAAAATCAACAAGCAAATTGACAAGCTCGTCAAACAAGGGGTCCTACAACCAATTGACCACACCCATTGGGAGACCCCCATAGTCACCCCAGTCAAGCCCGATGGGTCGGTGAGAATCTGTGGGGACTATAAGGCCACCCTAAATTGTGCCTTGCAACAAAGCGCCTACCCCGTCCCAGTAGTGCAGCACCTCCTACACTCACTGGGGGGGGGCAAGGTCTTTGCGAAGCTCGACCTGGCGCAAACCTATCAACAGTTGCCGGTCGATGCAGAAACCGCCGAGGTGCAGACCATAGTCACCCACCGGGGAGCATTTCGCTGTAACAGACTCCAGTTTGGAGCCAGCGTGGCTCCGGGAATTTTCCAGAGCCTCATGGAGAGACTCTTGCAAGGAATTAAGGAGGTGGTGCCCTACTTCGACAACGTACTAATGTCAGCGGCCAACCAACAAGAACTAGAGGGTCGTCTAAGGGAGGTACTAACCAAATTCAAAGAGGCCAGGCTAAAGGTGAAAAAAGAGAAATGCCAGCTGTACACAGAACGGGTCAAATTCCTGAGATACCTCCTAGACCAATACGGCATCCACCCAACTGCAGAAAAAATCAGAGCCATTAAAGAAGCCCCAACACCACGGAATAAAACAGAACTGCAGGCATTTCTGGGACTGCATAATTTTTATAATGTCTTCCTGCCCCAAAAGCAACCGCGGTGGAGCCTTTGCATAGCCTTTTGGACAAGGCGGCCACATGGACTTGGGGGAAAAGACACCATGGTCCATTTTGTGCAGGGTCTGTTTTACAAAATGAACTATTCGCTCAGACCTACCATTGGCTGCAGGGTGAGCTGGCGATGTTAAAACATGGCGGATGCCCCAATCTGCCAAGTATTGTTTGAATGGCAGGGCAGTGAATTGGGGGCCATTATCTGAGACGAGGACATCAGGAAGTCCGTGGGTAGCGAATAGTTTATTCCGTTTTTTAGTGACTGCGTCTGTGGTGGTGCTTTCCATTTTTTGGACTTCAAGCCAGTTTGAATAGGCATCCACCATTAAGAGGAAAGTGTGTCCTCTTGTGGGTCCTGCAAAATCGATGTGGATACAGGACCAAGGACCTTGAGGCGTTTCCCACTGAGTTGGGGGAATCTTTGGAGGAGCGGAGCGAGTCTCCTGGCATTTACTGCATTTTGCTACCCAAGTTTCTATTTGTCTATCTAAACCAGGTCACTGTGCATAACTCCTGGCCAGTGCCTTCATCCGCACGATGCCTGGATGTCCCTCATGCAGCATTTTCAATACCCTATATTGTAGCTTCTCTGGGACTATGACTCTGTCTCCCCATACTATGCAACCTTTCTGGGAGAACAGTTCTGTTTGACGATTCTTAAATGGCCTGACTGTCTGATCCACCAATGGAACAAACACTACTACTACAGAAACCAAGCACCTGCCTTTTCAACGAGATGAGAAGAAGCCCACCAAACCATTATCATCGGCCATGCTTCTTCATTCGATGCTGCCCCCACTAAAGAATTATTAGTACAATGACTCAGAAAAGTCCTGCAGAAATTCAAAGACGCAGGTCTTAAGGTAAAACGAAACAAGTGTCAACTTTGTACGGAGAGAGTGGAGTTCCTGGGATACATTCTCGACAGACAGGGAATCCACCCCACTGGGATTCTGTTTCCCTGATAATCTTTCAGGACGATTCGCTGTGTGCTGAGGTCCTGGCAGGAAATGGCAGGGATCAGTTGTTTGAGGGTTTTCCAGGATACCATCGACAGGGATGATCCCAAATCAACTTCCATCACACATGGTCGATTCTCAATAGTACTAACCGCAATCAAAAAAGCCCCGAGACCTAGGAATAAGACAGACCTTCAAGCCTTCCTGGGACTCATTAACTTTTATAACATTTTCTTGCCCCAGAAGGCAACTGTAGCTGAACTCCTACATAGACTTCTTGATAAAAAAGCTCCTTGGTTTGGGGACAGCGTGAAGAGAAAGCGTTCAAAGAGATGAAAGACCTTTTAACCTCCGATGCCATATTAATGCAATACAATGAGACTCTCCCTTTGACGGTTACCTGTGATGCCTCACCATTTGGAGTTGGAGCCATCTTAAGTCATGTCCTCCCAAATGGAAATGAAGCACCCATTGCATTCTTTTCGAGAACTTTGTGTAAAACTGAAAGGAACTATAGTCAACTTGATAAAGAGGCTCTCGCTATTGTATCCGCCATTAAACGCTTCCATGAATATGTATATGGGAGACCCTTTACCATACTTACAGACCAGAAGCCGCTACTTGGGATTTTGGCGGGAAACAAACTCCCCATATATTATCACCAAGAATGACACGTTGGTCAGAATTTTTAGCCACCTACGATTACCGATTGCAACATCGCCCGGGAAAAACCATTCCCCACACTGATGCTTTGAGCCGCTCGCCACTACCAGACATTATAGAGGACCCTGCTCCAACCGTAACCGTACTACAAATCGAAACCCTCAAATCGCTGCCATTAATTGCTCGAGACATAGCCTTTTCATTTTCTCGTCCTTCCGTTAGTCCCTCTGGTAAAATTCGTGTCTTCGTATCAGTGTAGGTACTGCGGGTGCGTAATGGGCCCTGAGGATTGGAGCGAGGGTGTTCCAATCCATGGTCTTCACTTCCGCCGGTTTTGCTAATGCTTTAGCTTCCCTGGTCCTCTGTCTCGCTACTGCCAGACTCCAGAGGCTCCGAAGGCAGCACCCCATTCCAGATAGTCCTGACCCCATCCTTGCATTGGATGCAGGACCCTCGTCCAACTCCTCTCCAGACTCCCTGACTGGTCCCTGTTCTTCCCCACTGTCTGATTCCACTGCCATCTGCACTGGCTACTGGCGAACCACAACAGATGTGCCTTGTCTAGAGGAATCTTTAAACAGATTCTACTTGTGCATCATCTGTGTGCTCTTTCCTGGGCTTAGGAGGTTTATCCATGAATTCCTGTTTCCTGTGGTGAATTCTCTGAGTGAAGGATGTGTTAAGTTTTGAGCATGGGTGAAAGAGAATGGAGACAAGTCTCTGAACAGTGAACTTCAGCTCTTTATTTACATGGTGACTGACTCAATTAATAGCAGTTAAAAGCGGCCTTATATAGGCAAACCTTGTAACTTTTAACCAATACCGAGCTAGGAATGCTAGCTCTTAGAACCAATAGGAACTCTCTGTTAAGGGCCAATCGGATTCCCCAGAACGGGCCAATCCGGTCTGGCCGCTTAACAGCCAATCAGAAGTGCAGGGCCATTTCTCTAAATCTATCCCATATCCAAAATTCTTCCCCCAAGCAATCATTGTTTCTTTAACTTGTTCTTCCTCTAATTTAATTTCCAACAAATAACTATATAATTTTTTAATCACTTTTTCATCAGTACCTGTCAAAATCCTATCTAAGTCAGTCAATTTATCATAAAACCCTTCTATTTTAGAATCTTTAAGATACCTTGCATGTATTTGCGCATATGAAAACCAATTCATCTTTATACCTTGTTCTTCTAAATTTTGCATCGTTTTAAGTTCACCCTTTTCATCCAATATTTCCTCATATCTCACTGTTTGTTCCTTCTTATAAGTTATAGGATACGAAAAAGCTTCAATAGTTGATAACCAAACTGGAATTTTCAAATAACATTGTTTCTTAATTTTCTCCCAATTCAACCATAACGATTCCCGTATATAATGCCTTCTGAAATAACCCTGTGATTTAGTTCCCTTATACCATTAAAAAGCATGCCAACCCAATAATAAATCATGACCTTCTAATGTCAACGATCTAGTCTTTCTTAACGTTATCCATTCTTTAACCCACATTAAGTTTGTAGCTTGATAATACAACTCCCAATTAGGAAGGCCAAATCCTCCTCTAATTCTAGCATCCTGTAAAAGTTTTAATTTTATTCTCGCTTTCTTGCCTTGCCATATATACTTCAACACAATTTTATTGAGTTCTTCGAAGTAATCCTTACTTAACCTAATTGGTATTGTTTGAAACAAATATAAAATTCTGGGTAAAATATTCATCCTGATTGTTGAAATTCTACCTATCAATGACAATTGTAGGTTTTCCCATTTTTTCAGGTCAGATGCTATCTGCTGTTTAAGTTTAATATAGTTATTCTCTTTCAGTGCAGCACACTTAACGTCAAATATATCCCCAAATATTTAACTTTGTTCGTAACTTGAATTTTCAATAAATCTGCCAGCTCTTCTCTTTGCCTTAATAACATGTTCTTTGTCAAAATCTTTGTTTTGTCTTTATTTATTTTTAAACCAGCCATCTCACCATACGTCTCTATCTTTTCCAATAGTTTTAAAGCTGTCTCTAAAGGGTCTTCCAAAATAAAGACCAAATCATCCGCAAAGGCTTGTAATTTGAATTCCTCCTTTTTGACTTTCATTCCATTTATGTTTATATCCTCTCTAATATTTCTATTTAAGACTTCCAAGGTCAATACAAATAACAAAGGAGATAATGGGCATCCTTGTCTTGTACCTTTTTTAATATTAATAGAATCTGTGAATTCTCCATCTATCATTATTTTGACATTTGCTTATAATATACGGCTTCTATTGCTTGTATAAATTTTCTAGCAAAGCCCATCTGTTCCAATAGTAACAACATAAATCTCCAGTTCACATTATCAAATGCCTTTTGGGCATCTAAGAATATCAAAGCCATTTGTTTTTCCGAGTGCGCCTCATAATATTCCAATGTGTCCAGGATTACCCTCATATTGTCCTTAATCTGTCTCTTTGGTAAAAATCCATTCTGATCAGAGTGAATAAAGTTATTTAGGTATTTTTTAAGCCTTTCTGCCAAGATTGAAGCAAAGATTTTATGGTCTGCATTCAATAAAGAAATAGGTCTATAATTCTTAATTTGTAATGGGTCAACCCCTTCTTTTGGAATAAGTGTAATATAAGCTTCTGACCATGTTTCAGGTATTTTCTTATTTGTCATAACTTCATTCATAACTTCTAACAGTGGAATGCTCAACGATTCTTGTAGTGTTTATAAAATTCTGCCGGGAAACCATCTGGTCCTAGTGCTTTTCATTGTTCTGTCTGTTGAGTGCTTCAGTTAATTCCATCATTGTGTTAGCACTTTCTAACATTTTCCGAGTTTCATCAGGTATCTTAGGTAGGTTAGCATTTTGTAAATACTGTTTAATTTTTTCCTCATCAAGATCCTCTTGTTTATATAATTGTCCATAAAAATCTCGAATGATTGCCTTTTTCTCCTTTTTCTAACAAATTTGACCATGATCATCTATTAACTGTGATATTTTCCTTGATTCTTTCTCTTTTCTCAATTTATATGCCAACCAGCTACCTGGCCTATTTGCATCTTCAAAATAGTTCTGTTTAGCACTTCTAATTTTTTGTGCCAATTCTTCTTTCTCTGCTTGATCCATTTTATGTTTAATTATGTCCATTTTAAGTTTGATATCTTTTTTCTGTGGTATCTTCTGAAATTCTTTTTCCACTTTTTTATGGTCATCTTCTAGAACTTTAATCATTTGCCTCTTCCTAATGTTCTTTTTCTTTATATAGTCAATTATTAATCCTCTTGCATATGCCTTCATTGTATCCCAAACATTCTGTATTGAAGTATCTTCTTTTTTGTTTTCATTGAAGAAGAAGGCCAATTCTTTTTCCATCCATTGTGTAAAATCTTTTTCCTTTAGAATAGTATTTAGAGAAATGGCAAAAACTGTGGTCACAAAATTATAAAATGGAAATGTCAACAGCATATAAAGAAAATTTGTATAAGATGTTTTACAGGTGGCACTTTCCCCCGACAAGAATAGCAAGAATGTTCAAGAATAAATCTGAAAAGTGCTGGAAATGTCATCAGATACCTGGCTCATATTACCATATGTGGTGGACTTGTGAGGAGGCCAGGAAATATTGGACTAGAATTCGCACATGGCTGGAAAAAATGATAAAGAAACACATAGATTTGAAACCAGAGATTTTTTTATTGGGAATCGTACCTGATATATATAATAAAGATTTAAAATATTTGATTGTAAATGTATTAACAGCAGCTAGGATTGTATTTGCTAAACATTGGAAGAGTGAGAAAATACCAATGGAGGAAGAAATTATTAAGAAAATATTGGAATGTGCTGAAATGAGTAGATTGACATTTGAAATTAGAGAACAAGAAGATAAATAATTTTATGAAGTATGGGATCTTTTTTATCAATGGTTATATAATACAATATGATAATACAATATTTAGAAATTTAGGAAATAATGAATATATAATTTTTCTTGGTTTTGATAATTCTTAAGAATATTTTATTATGATAGATTTGATATGATTTCATGATTTGTCATAAAATAATTTAACCTAATTATAGTTATCTCGCTTAAGTATGAATTAGTAAAATTATAGTCAAATGATTGTTGATAATGTGAGTTATTATGTAATATAATTATTCTGATGACTATGAAATGGATGCACAAAAGGGAGTGGTAAACCAACCGATACACTGTAAATTTATGAAGAATGTTTAATTTTTTTATTTTTATTTTTTATTTTTTTTATGTCATGTTTTATGTCTTATATGTTTTTTGTCTGTTGTTAAAATCAATAAAACTTTTACAAAAAAAAAAAAAAAGAAGTGCAGGGCCAGAACCTTGCACTTAATCCAAGCTCACACTTTATTAATCTTATTGCATACACAACACCCCTTCCCCCTGGCTTCTTATTTGCAGGGCGCAGTTACATAGTCCTTTAGGTAGGACGGTTGTTTAATTAGTCTCTTTGATTTCCGTTGTATCGGCTGGCTGCAATCACGCTGAGGTAGATCGTTGTTTGGCAGTGGGGCTGTTTCTGGTTCAGAGTTCACTTCTACGTCGTTGCCCACATTCTCTGCAATTCCCTGAGGTGCAACCGTTTCTCCCTCCGGCTCCGCTTCCTGAGTTTCTATTAAACCGTCGTTTCCTTCGAACGGGTTTCCTAGGAATTCATCTTCTTTTGTACCTCCCCCCCCAGTTTGGTCAAAGGGGATTTGCGGACTGGCTGCTGAAAGCCGCAATCGTAATTGGTCGATATGCCGTTTCCAAATTTTATTGTCAAGGCATTGCACAAGGTAGGATCTGGGGCTGGTTACATGTACTACTGTCGCTTCCACCCATAATGGGTCGCCCGATAGGTTTTTTGCGTAAACCCGGTCTCCAACCTGGAAGGTGCGACAGCGGCCGCTGGATCTAGTGGTTTCTCTGGTTCATACGCCGGGTGTAACCGGTCAACATGGGAGCGGAGCTTTCGTCCCATCAGCAGTTCAGCGGGAGTTTTGTTGGTGACGCTATGTGGGGTGATGTGTTGCAAAAAGAGGATTTGATTGACCTTGTCGTCAATGTTGTCGTAGTCTACCTTTTGCAAGGTTTTCTTCACAAATTGGACCATGCATTCTGCTCGGCCATTGGTCGCAGGGTGCGCAGGCGAGGTGAGCACATGGCGGATGCCGCGGTCAGCGAGGTACTGCTCGAACGCTAGTACAGTAAATTGTGGGCCGTTATCGGATACCAGGACGTCTGGTAAACTGTGGGTTGCAAAAAGTCCGTTTAAAATTTTGTTAACCACCTCGGAGGTCGTAGTCATCATGCGATGAATTTCGAGCCAATTCGAATAGGCGTCGATGGTAAGCAGGAAAGTGTGGCCTTTGGTTGGCCCCGTGAAGTCCAAGTGAATTCGGGACCACGGTCCACGTGGTGTCTCCCATTCGGTAGGCATGGCTTTTGGTGGGGCGTTGCTGACATCTTGGCATTTGGGACAAGCTTTAACCCACTGTTCGATTTGCTTATCAATGCCCGGCCACCATGCGTAGCTTCGCGCAAGGGCTTTCATTCACACGATGCCAGGGTGGCCATCGTGCAAAGTTCTCAGTAGCGCTTTTCGGAGCCTTTCTGGTACAACGACTCTGTTAGGGATAACATTGTTTACCCTAACTGGTTTAGGTAAAATAATAAATATGTTATCATAGTTTATTAGTTAAAGTGTCTGCAACTTTAAATATTGGAATGTAATTAGGGGAGTGGTTGTGAAAGCACTTTAAAAGAAGCAAGACGACAGCTTGCTCTCTCTCTGGCTTTGATGATCCCTAATTAATGCATGGACTCAAGACTGCATTGCTCGAACGGGAGAGAAAAAAAGGACTGATTTGTAAGTGAACTGACATAGGATATTCTGCACGGACTTTGCTAACTGAATATCCCTGAATGGACTGACTAAATGATACATGACTTATGGACTGTTATTTTGACTATGCTATAAATGGAATAAACTATATTTTTGATAGCACAAGCGTATCTGTTATTTTTACTGTATGTTAACAAAACATACAAACTTAGCTCTCTCATTTATCTGTATGCCTATCTGACTAACGCTGCACATTCTGTTTAGCTTGTCTCCTTAACCCTGGTTGGGGAACCCAGGCTTAACACTGGTTGTGGGCCCAGAGGCTGCAAAGTCAGTTTAACTAGGATAAAACAGATTTATGTAAAAGTGAGAGTTTGTGTTGTTATACATTACAGTAAACAGACAGCTGTGTTTTATTAATTATAGTTTTATATCCATATAAAGAAAAACATGGCACAAGTCAATCTACAAAGTTTGTCCCTTATGTCCAAGTTGGATGGAACAAACTATGTATAATGGTCAATGAAATGTAGTCTACTTCTACGAAGAGAAGGTCTGTGGAACATAATAGAAAATCCACCAAACGTAGAAGAATGGGATCCAGAGGATGATGAAGATAGACTAAAAATAGAAGAATTTATGATAAATATCAACACGCTATTTGCATAATTGGGTTAACCTTAACTGAATAACAACTTATTCATATCCATGGAGAGCAAACGGCTCTTGGGTGTTGGCAGAAGCTGAAGAGGATTTATGTCCGAGATAACGTTGGTGCACACATAAATCTAACACGGAAGCTTTTCAGGACGCATCTCCAGACGAATGGTTATATGCTGAGTCATTTGAAAACTATGCAAAGCATTTTTCAAGAACTGCACGAGAAAGAGCTTATTTTCTCTGAACTACACCAAGTCTACATAATTCTATCTTCACTTGATGAAAGTTATGATAACTACGTAACTTCCCTTGAAATTTTGCCAAAGGAAAGTTTAACTTTAACTGATATAACTGGCAGATTGATTGAAGAGGCCAGAAGAAGGCTTGAAAGAAATGATTTAAGGAGGCAGCAACCTCAAAAAAAAGATAATGAATCTCCTACTGCATACGCAATTAAAAAGTGTTTTAATTGTGGAGGAAGAGGACATTTGGCAAGATTTTGTAAAAAAGCAAAGCGCCAGAACGCTGGCCAGAATACTAAAAGTCATCAAAAGAAAAATAAAAATTTAGAGTTAGCCATGTATACTAACGGAGCTGTAAAAAATAATTTATGGGTGGTTGACAGTGGAGCATCCCACTGTATAACAAATGATAACAAAAATTTTATTAAAATGTCCCAGAGTACACAGCAGATATCGTTAGCCAATGGCTGGAAATTGAAAGCTAAAGGTCAAGGTATAGCATATTGTTCTTTTATAAAGGAGAATGTAAAAATGTTATATGTACTACAACTTAAGTTTAATTTAATTTCAGTTAGAATTTTGGTTAAACTAGGATATGTAGTTACTTTTAAAAAAGATAACTGCATAATTGAAAAAGAAGATAAGAAAATTACTGCATCTTTAAGAGGTGAATTATATGTGTTAAATGATGATGATTTAAAGGTGGCTAACATGGTTTATGAAAATAAGAAACCTCATGATGAATGTATTCACTTGTTACATCGAAGGCTAGGGCATTTAAATTTTAAAATGCTTAAGAAAACTGTTGAATTATCTAAGGGAATAAGTTTGAAACCTTGTAATAAGTATTTGCAATGTAATGCCTGTAATCAAAGTAAGAGCAGGGTCACACCGGCTAATAGAGTTGATGGATTTACTACTAAAGAGCCTTTAGAAGTAGTATTTGCTGATTTAATAGGTCCGAAAAAACCAAGTGTAGTAGGAGCTCGATAGATACTTAGTATAATGGACCACTATTCTAGATATGGGTTTTACTATTTAATGAAGAACAAAACTGAAACGTATCTAAATCTCTTTAATTGGATAAAATTTGCTGAAAGGAAAACTAAAAAGAAATTAGTAACTCTTATTACAGATAATGGTACGGAATTTACAAATAATAAATTCCAGAACAGACTAAGAATGTTAGGTATTCAACATAAAAAGTCTGCACCATATAGGCCACAACATAATGCCTTTATAGAGAGACAAGGCCAAACATTACAATCAATGACACGTACTATGTTGTCTGATTCAGGATTACCTGACAATTTCTGGAGAGAAGCAATAATGTGTGGTAATCATATATTAAATAATGTTGTTAATTCAACAACAGGTGAATTACCATTCACATTGTGGCATGGTACAAAACCTGATTTAAGTTACATGCACACATTTGGAGCACCAGCATGGGTGCATATCCCTACACAACTTAGACAAAAAGGACAGCATAGAGCTAAAAGAGTATTTTTTGTAGGATATAAATCTAATCATAGATCTGATAGATTCTGGGAACCAGGAACATCTACAGTTTACACCAGTGCTAGTGCTAAATTCCTAGAACATGTAGGATGGAATAGATTAGAGCAAGATTTAAATAATGAAGTAATTATTGAACCCTACAAAAGGCAGAAAGATCAGAATTGTTATAAGAAGAGTCGAATTAAAGAAGAAGTCCATGAAGAGCAAATAGGACCAGAACAAGAGGAAACAATTGATCAGGAAGAGTTAGATAATCAAGAACAGTTAATAAATGAAAGTCCATCTGTAAGTCCCGTAATATGACGTACTACACGTGTAACTAGACCACCTGATAGGTATCAAGCAAGTATAGTTTGCCAAGTAACTAAAGTTCCAACTAGTATAGATGAACTTAGGATGTATCCTGCTAAGGATCAGGAGAATTGGCAAAAAGCAATGGAAAAAGAACTAAATTCATTAAAGGTAATGAAAGTTTATGAAGATGCTAAATTACCTCCTGGAGAAAAATCCATTGGGTGCAAATAGATATTTAAAGTAAAAACTGGAAATGATGGGACTGTTACCCATAAAGCTAGGTTGGTAGCTCAAGGATTTAATCAAACTGTATCTGATTACGATGAAGTTTTTGCACCAAGTCTTAAAGCAACATCTTTAAGAGCAGCATTAGTGTGGGCAGCTAAGAAAAACTATGTCATTAACCATTTTGATGTAGAAACTGCTTATTTGCATGCACCATTGCAGCACACTATATATTTAAGAAAACTAGTTGGTATAAAAGACAATAAAGTAAATAGTAATGATTGTTGGAAACTCAAAAAGAGTCTTTACTGGTTGAAACAATCTGGCTTTGAGTGGAACCAATATATTGTGAAAGAATTAAACAATATAGGTTTTAAATCTGGTTTAGCAGATCCATGTGTGTTTAAAAGAGAAAATAATGGAACGGTGTCATTATTGTTATTATTTACAGATGATATTGCTTTGATAAGTAAGACTAATAATGAAGCCAATGAGATTATATCATTATTAGCCAAAAAAATAAAATTAAAGCATTTAGGTGAAATTAAAAAGTATCTAGGATTGACAATTAACAAAACAAAAAATGGTTTTAAGATATCTCAAGAAGATAAAATTTGCCAATTAATTAAAACGCATAAAATGGAACTTTGTAAACTGGCAAAGACTCCAATGAGTCAGGAAGTTTGCCAAACTGATGATCAAAGTCCCAAATTTGATAAGTCCATATATCAATCTTTGATTGGTAGCTTATCATATATAAGCAATTGGTCTAGGCCAGCTTTAGCTTATAGTGTAAATCAGCTGGCACGTTTTAATTCAGATCCACAACAATGTCATTGGCAATCCTTAAAGAGAATTTTAAGATATCTTAAAGGAACAATGAACCATGCATTATATATAGAACCAAAGGGTGATTTGAGTCTTAGTGCCTATGCAGATGCAAGTTTTGCAACTGATATAAACACTAGAAAATCAACCTCTGGGATGGCTATATTATTTGGTAAGACACTAATAGGATGGAGGTCAATCAGACAACAGCATATTAGCTTGTCCACAATGGAAGCGGAATTTTCATGTCTGTCATTACTATGCACTGACTTAATTTTGTACAAACAGTTATTATTAGACATGGGTAAAACTGTTAAAATTTCCATTATTGTGTACGAGGACAACCAGGCAGCTATAAAGTTAGCTACTAGTATTGCTGTAAAAACTAGATCAAAGCATACTGATTTAAGATACTTAAATGTTAGTGAATCTGTAAAGAATGGGCTAATTAAATTGGAATACTACATGACGGAAGAAAACATTGCAGACCAATTTACAAAAGATCAAGGAGTAATTAAGTTTAAAGAGAGTTGTAACAAATATGATTTAAAGATGAAAATAGTTATATTATTATTATTACCTGAAAGGGGAGAATGTTAGGGATAACATTGTTTACCCTAACTGGTTTAGGTAAAATAATAAATATGTTATCATAGTTTATTAGTTAAAGTGTCTGCAACTTTAAATATGGGAATGTAATTAGGGGAGTGGTTGTGAAAGCACTTTAAAAGAAGCAAGACGACAGCTTGCTCTCTCTCTGGCTTTGATGATCCCTAATTACTGCATGGACTCAAGAGTGCATTGCTCGAACGGGAGAGAAACAAAGGACTGATTTGTAAGTGAACTGACATAGGATATTCTGCACGGACTTTGCTAACTGAATATCCCTGAATGGACTGACTAAATGATACATAACTTATGGACTGTTATTTTGACTATGCTATAAATGGAATAAACTATATTTTTGATAGCACAAGCGTATCTGTTATTTTTACTGTATGTTAACAAAACATACAAACTTAGCTCACTCATTTATCTGTATGCCTATCTGACTAATGCTGCACATTCTGTTTACCTTGTTTCCTTAACCCTGGTTGGGGAACCCAGGCTTAACAGGCTCTATCGCCCCAGATGACACAGCCTTTCTGGGAGAAGAGCTCGGTCTGTCGAGACTTGAATGGTGTGAAGTCATCCAATAACTGGTCCAATGGCCATCCACGTTCTACCCAGCCTAGGACTCATGCTAGGGTGTGGTTGCATTTGGTTTCTCTCGCGATATCTCGGGCGGTCAGTGGCGGTGAGTTGAGTGCTTCGATTTGCAACGTGGTTACCATTGGTGCTGGATCATCGAGAGTCTCTGGAAGCGGTGCTCGGCTCAATGCGTCAGCATGGGGAATGGCATTCCCCGGGCGATATTGCAGCCAATAGTTATAAGCAGCTAAGAATTTTGACCATCGGGTCATCCTAGGGGACAATATGTAGGGAGTCGGCTTATCTCCGGCTATTATCCCGAACAAAGGTTTGTGGTCAGTCACAATAGTAAAACCCCTGCCATACACGTATTCATGAAATCTTTTCACAGCTGAGACAATTGCGAGGGCTTCTTTATCAATTTGTCCATAGTTCCGCTCTATTTTTGAAAGAGTCTTTGAAAAATATGCAACAGGGGCTTCGTTCCCATTAGGCAGTACGTGGCTCAAAATGGCGCCCATCCCGAAAGGCGATGCATCACAGATTATAACTAACGGCAAAGTTTCATTATACTGCATGAGTACAGAGTCAGAAGTGAGCAGTTTTTTAACATTTCGGAACGCCTGTTCTTCACGGTAACCCCATAACCAATTTGCTTTTTTATCTAACAATCGGTGTAATGGTTCAGCAACAGTTGCTTTGTGCGGTAAAAATACATTATAAAAATTGATGAGGCCTAGGAACGCCTGGAGGTCGGCCTTGTTTCGTGGCCTGGGAGCGTTTTTGATCGCTTTTAATTTACTTTCGGTAGGGTGAATGCCCTGGCTATCAATCAGGTACCCTAAGAACTCAACACTGTCAGTACACAATTTACATTTGTTTTTTTTAACCTTAAGACTGGCCTCTTGGAATTTTTTAAGGACTAATTTTAACTGGTCCTGTAAGACTTTTTTTGTAGGGGCTACAATTAATACATCGTCAAAATATGGGACCACGCCGTTAATTCCTTGCAGTAACCTTTCCATAAGGCTCTGAAAAATCCCCGGGGCTACACTCACTCCGAATTGCAGCCGGGTACATTTAAAGGCACCTCGGTGCGTCACAATAGTTTGGGCCTGTGCTGTTTATTCATCTACTGGTAATTGCTGATATGCCTGAGCTAAATCTAATTTAGCGAAAAATTTTCCGCCCCCCAGGGAATGGAGGAGGTGCTGCACCACAGGAACTGGATATGCGTTCTGCTGCAAAGCGTGGTTCAAAGTGGCCCGGTAGTCCCCACAAATTCGGATTGACCCGTCTGGCTTAATGGGTGTTACAATAGGGGTTTCCCACGGGGAGTGATCGATGGGCTCCAACACCCCCTGAGCTATCAGTTTGTCGAGTTGTTCGTTGATTTTCAATTTTAAGGCAAACGGAACTCGACGGGGCTTCAGGCGAATGGGAGCTATTTTCGGATCTAGACTGAATGAGATCGGGGTCCCCTTGTACTCGCCTAAACTGTCTGCGAAGATGTCCCTGAACTCAGAGGTAAGGTCTTCCTCCCAGTCACAGTCACCGACTTGGTTTACGCCGGCCACTTCAATGCCAAGTGGCGCGAACCATTGGAGGCCCAGTAGGCTAGGCCTTTCTCTATCAATGACCGTTAAAGGTAAGTACGCTGTGTGCTTCTTGAAGGAGACTCGGACTCGGCAGGACCCGATGACAGGGATTCGATTCCCCTTGTAGTCCTTGAGGATGAGGCGTTGGAAATGGAGATCTTGGCGTTGAATTGTGGGGATGAGTTGCTTGAGTGTCTTCCAAGACACCATCGAGAGGGATGATCCCGAGTCGACCTCCATGTGGCAAGGCTGGTTCTCGATGGCTACTGTGACTCGGATTTTCTTAGTGTCCACGGCTGAGGCGTGACCAATAGTGATAGTATGATGAGCCTCTTCTCTTTGCAAAGCTCGATTTCTGTAGGAGTGGTTTACTGGCTCTCGCCTTACAGGACGGTTTCCTGTCGATTGGCGATAGTTAGCCCCTTTTGAGGCCTGGCTGGGTCTTGGCAAGCTGCGTCAGACCCGTCCGATATGGCCTCGTTTCCCGCACTCATGGCAGAGTGCGTCACGGAATATGCATTCGGATCTGGCATGGTTGGCTCCACAGGCAGCGCAAGGGCATAAGGGCTTCGGGTGAGGGTCCCGGTCGGACTGCAGTCGATGGACCCCTTCTTCGTCGCTGTCTGATGACAAAGAGAGGTCCTCGTGGTGCGTTGTTGTCAGCTGCCCTTCTGAACTAGGTGAGATTTCGCTGGCCGGTGGTGGTACCGGAGTGCGGTTCTGCCGTAGTTGTGCAGCCGACTTCTTGGTTGCCTCTGCTGCCGTGGCTTCAGCGATGGCATCAGCAAGGCTGATGTCGCCTTTTGCCATCAGCTTGCTTTGCACGCCTGGTGCATCTAATCCTAGGACTAAGCGATCTCTTAGTGCTTCTTCTAAATCGTCGAATTCGCAGAGGCCTGCCAAATTTCAGAGGTCTGCTTTGAAGTCGGCTACGCTTTCTCCCTTTCACTGGCTCCTCTGGTAAAACTTGTGCCATCTCACCAGCGTAGGCACAGTTGGGGCATAGTGACCTCGCAGGAGAGGTTCGAAGTCGTCCAAATCCATTGCTTTTGCTTCTGGGGTTTGGCTAGTGCTTTAGCCATCTTAAATATGGTTGGACCTCAATGCGTTAGGAATACCGCCCGTTTCTTTCCTGGCGTGGCGTCCTTTAAGTTGTTCGTCTCCAAGAACATTTGGAAATGATCCATGTAAGACTCCCAGTCTTCCTGTGTTGGATCGAACGGAGCGGGTGGTGCGATGCTGCCGGACATGGTTCCATTGTTGGCGTCATCTGTCACGTGCTCGGTGTTCTTCAAAGTTTAGTTGGTTCAGATATCTCCACATCCCACCTTTGTCGCCAGTGTTAAGTTTTGAAAGAGAATGGAGACAAGTCTCTGAACGGTGAACTTCAGCTCTTTATTTACATGGTGACTGACTCAATTAATAGCAGTTAAAACCTGCCTTATATAGGCAAACCTTGTAACTTTTAACCAATACCAAGCTAGGAACGCTAGCTCTTAGAACCAATAGGAACTCTCTGTTAAGGGCCAATTGGATTCCCCAGAACGGGCCAATCCGGTCTGGCCGCTTAACAGCCAATCAGAAGTGCAGGGCCAGAACTCTGCACTTACTCCAAGCTCACACTTTATTAATCTTATTGCATACACAACAGGTTGGTTGTGATGCCAAGAATCTCTCTTTTTGGTTGTTTCATTTTTTTTGTTCTTGTTTTTATAATTGTGTGAGCAGGACAAAAGTCATTTTGAAATATCCTGCTTGTTATAAGGGAGTAAGCCTCTCAAACTCAGCTCTGCCAAATAAGGAAGTATTCCAGCTTGAGCACAGAGGAGATAAGCAGGATGTGTTATGGATTGAGAACAGGAGAGTGGCCATGAACTGTAACAAAGTGTGTAGAAAAACTAGATGCGGGTAGAACAATGGGGGGGTATTGATAGAATACATAAACTGTGTAGCTGCCTTTGCCGGATAAGTGAACGCCTAAAACCTCCAAAATGTATATGTGTCAATTTAAAAACAGGAAGAATGTGAGCCAAGCCCTCGTACGAGGGGGTGGACAGTTAGGGTATAAAAGTGTCATTTGAATTTTGCTCTGTGTTCCTTCAATGCCTGAGGGAACCCGTTTTTGCAAACACGTGATTAAAATCTTGTTTTCCTTGGATCAACGAACCTTGTGGTGGTCTTTTTGTATCTCCCACCTCACAATTGTATATATTGTATTTATTGTTAAACAAATTAACAATTAAAATTGTCGTGCAACTAGTGACGGACAGGATAAGAAATGAGATAGTAATCATATATTAGCATAAGACAGCTGCATAAGAGATGAGATTCCCCAAAGAAAGATGGAAGGAGACTTTTTTCCTTAGGTAGGATGAATATGGAAATCTAAGTCTGTGTGAACATGCTCTCTCTCTACGACATTGTTGAAATTAGATGAGGGTAGTAGAGCTGGAGGGACTTGGTGGCATAGTGGCTAAAACGCTGAGCTTGTCAATCAGAAAGGTTTGCAGTTCGGAGGTTTGAATCCCTAGTATTGCATAACGGAGTGAACTCCCATTACTTGTCCCAGCTTCTGCCAACCTAGCAGTTCGAAAGCACGTAAAAAATGCAAGTAGAAAAATAGGGAACACTTTGGTGGGAAGGTCATAGTGTTCTGTCAGCGTTTAGTCATGCCAGCCACATGACCACGGAGACGTCTTTGGACAGTGCTGGCTCTTTGGCTTTGTAACGGAGATGAGCACCAAGAAACAACTAGCACATATGTGTGAGGGGAACCTTTACCTTTAGTAGAGCTGGGTGTTAAGAAAATGCATATGACCCCCAGTGGCAACACTCTGAATGACCTTCCCCAGTGTTTTCTGCAGGTGTTAGATGACATCATAATCCTTGTGGAGCCTCAGAACTCTATGACTTCAGTGTTCAGTCATCACTCTCCCAACACCCTTTCTGGACAGTTCCCAAATGGATTGATTCCCACTACAAAACAAGACCTGGAAGACTCAACACCCTCTATGAAAACTTGATCCAGGAAAGAAAGTAGAAAACAACCTGAGACCACATTTGGATAAGGGACTGTGTGTGTGTGTGTGTGTGTGTGAGAGAGAGAGAGAGAGAGAGAGAGTATGAAAAGAAATAGGGGTGATTGTGGGAAACAGAACCGATTGTTTTTACAGAAGCTACAGAAGACATGCTAGCCTGTGAAGAAAATACATTGTACCTATTTCTAATATCATGAACTAGACTGAAACTTGGGAACTGTACGTTGTCAACTCAAAAATATTTCTCTGGTCTTTTAGAGTTGTCAGCAGAAAGGGAGTCGGGGGAGTAATGCATACCTTAAATATTTTCATAGATAATTGATAGGCAGCTAAAGCTTCTGGTGTGCAAGATTATTACTGGAGAGCATGATTGATGACTCTTGGTTATGGATATGTCCCATTGGAGAATATACATTCAGGGGGTGATGGGAAGACCAGGGTCAAGGGTGAGATGAATTATGTGTCTCAGAGTCGGCTGCACTCAGGTAATGCCGACATGTTCACTCCTAATAAATGATTTTTTTAAACTCTGAGAGATGCAGCTAGAGACTCATAGTTTGAATGGAGGTGGATTTTCAGAGCCCTGACATATGTAGGAGCTAGGATC
Source organism: Hydrophis major (assembly GCA_033807585.1). Taxonomy (NCBI): domain Eukaryota; kingdom Metazoa; phylum Chordata; class Lepidosauria; order Squamata; family Elapidae; genus Hydrophis; species Hydrophis major. The sequence continues at coordinate 48,962,590 of CM066329.1, forward strand.
AGAGCCCCCTGCTACTCTGGTCTTAACCAGAATTTGCTGATATAATAGTTACTCTAGAGACAACCCCTAGGAACCAGTACCATAAAAGGTAATTTGTAAATAATGGCAGGGGGGCAATAGAATTAGAGTAATGGGAGATGTAATCGAGGCAGAGATAACATGTTCACTTTAGATATTTTGGATAGGTTGTAATGGCCTGAATACTAAGCCAATGAGGAAAAGATGGGAGGTAAATTTGTAATGGCAATCTATATATATATATATATATAAAAGAAATACCACTCATGCATCATCACAAAATCTCCAGAACCGTAAAGCCTACAAACATGAAGTTTGGCATGTATGATCCTCTTGGCTTCTAGATGCTCACCCAAAAAGGATTTTTCAAAATGACCCTCAGAGCATTAGTATTTCATATATTATTATTAACATGCTCTGATGCTAAGGAGTTCTAATCCCCCTCCACAACTGAAAAGAAATCTGTTCCAAATGCAGAACACAAGCAAAGGAGAGGAGTTTCAGTTTTAGTTTCAGTATCAAGCAGCTTTAGTACAGAATAGTTGGGCTAAGCCACGCCCAGGCTCTTTGCTGTCTCCTTCTTGCGTACACAGCAAGTACTGTTTCAGTTTCCAAACAGACCTCAGCTTTCTCACACACTGACAGGACGCTAGCCAGATGAATACCGATGGATGCTGGTAGGCAGAGGCAGAATTTTTTCCCCTTATTTTCCTCCCGAAAAACTAAGCCCGACCGCATAGTTTCATAGTGAAGCAGGGGTATCGAGCTAGTAGGGAATATAAAAAAAAAACCCATATTGATGATTTTCACTGTACCTGCATGGGTGTGGTGCGCCCTCTTTGCAAAGTACTAAATAGCAAATAAAACTAGTAAATAAAGTAGTAAATAAAACTACCATTGTTGGGAGTTTTGGCTGGTGATTGTTTATTTCAAAACTAGACACCCTTTCTGGACATGTCCCAAATGGACTAACCCACACTACGAAACAGCACCTGGAAGACTAAGCACCCTCTATAAAAACTTGATCCAGGAAAAAAGGTAGAAAACAGCTTGAGACCACATTTGGATGAGGATCAAATCTCTTATCCAAATAAGCCACAGGATCTGCTGTAGAGGTGGTATTCAGCAGGTTCTGACCAGTTCTGGAGAACCGATAGTGGAAATTTTGAGTAGTTCAGAGAACCAGCAAATACCACCTCTGACTGGAGATTTTACAGTATCCTTCCCCTGCCACGCCCACCAAGCCGTGCCCAAAGAACCAGTAGTAAAAAATTTGAATCCCACCACTGATCTGCTTCCAAATGGGAAGGTTTCAGGACTCTGTCATGTAAATGGGAAAGAATCTATGATAGAAAATGGCAGGCTTTGCTATCCAGATTTAGCTAGGGAGCTGCTGGAAAAGCTCACCTTCTGTGGAAACTGCCTAGAGGCCAGGATTCTTTGCAACATCCCATCGCAGGGAAAAAGTGGGAGCTAAAGCCCATACAGGGGAGGAAGAAAAGCTGGTGGGACATTCCCTGTTTTACCCCACTTTCTTTAAGAAACAACTCTCAGTGGAAGGGAGAATCTTTCCCTCTCCGACATTACTCATAGCTGGAGCGCTATTTAGAATAAAGTTTGTCTGAGTATTCAGATGGTTTATGTTAAGTTCTGCGTATGGGCGCAAGGAACGGAGATGAGACGGTGAACAGTGAACTTCAACTCTTTATTATACAATCTGAACAGAGCAAAACCCTAGAGCAAAAGCAGCCCTTTTATAGGCAAGCTGCTGCTCTAGTAACCAATAGGAAACGTGGAGTGTTAACCCCCTTAACCAATGAGATTGGCTCATTAACAGCCAATCAGATTCTCCTGAACGGACCAATCCGATATCGCTATTTTCGGTCAATCAGAAGTGCAGGGCTAGAACCCTGCTATTTTCTAAAGCTTTTGATAAACTTTATTTGAGTATTTTATTAGTTCACAACACCCCTTCCCCCCGGGTTCCTTTGGGGTGGGGCGGTGATGTAATCTCTGAGGTAGGAAGGTTGCTTCGACTGTCTATTGGATTTATGCTGTCCCACCGGTTCTTGTCCGTAAGCCTGTTTTGGCGGGGCGTTTTCGAGCAAGTCGGGTCCTGATGCTTCTTCGTTGGAAGACTCGGTGCCCCTAATGTTCTCGTCGTTGTCCTCTGGCCCTTGTGGGCATGCCTCTGTTGGGTTGTTCCTCTGTGATGAGGCCACCGCCATCCTTGATCCTTCTTCACTTGTCACGCCCAATGGCTGACTTCTTTCGTTCCTGCTTTCCACCATCTCGAATTCGGTTTCTTCGACATCCCCTCCCCCCTCATTTTGGGAGTTACCGGAGTTGCGGAAACTAGATTGTAGCCTCGAGCGAAGCTGATCTATATGGCGTTTCCATATTTTTTCGTCGCAGGTTTTTATCCAGTACGACCTGGGTCCAGGGGCTTGAATAACAGTGGCCTCGATCCACAATGGTTCGCTAGAAAGGTTTCTGGTGAAAATTAAGTCGCCTATCTCGAACTCGCATTTGCCGCTAGATCCACAGGGTTTCTCTGGCTCGTAAGATGGGTGAAGCCGGACGAGGTGGAAGCGGAGTTTGCATCCCAATAGTTCCGCTGGAGTCTTGTTGGTGACGCTGTGCAGAGTGATGTGTTGGAGAAGGAGTATTCTATTTAACTTATCTTCAATGTCTCCATAGTCCATTTTGTAGAGGGTTTTTTTAACAAACTGTACCATGCGCTCGGCTCTTCTGTTAGCCTCAGGGTGCGCTGGCGAAGTTAGCGCATGGCGAATACCGCGGTCCGCTAAGTATTGTTCAAAAGGAAGTGCGGTAAACTGGGGTCCGTTGTCGGATACCAGAACGTCTGGCAGTCCATGTGTCACGAATAATCTGTTTAACTTCCGGATGATGGACTCGGTTGTGGTACGCTTCATTTCGTAGATCTCAAGCCAGTTTGAATAGGCATCCACTGTTAATAGGAATGTATGTCCCTTAGTAGGTCCCGCAAAGTCAATATGAATGTGGGACCATGGTCCCCGAGGTGTTTCCCATTCTGTTGGAGTTGCTTTTGGTGGGGCATTGCTAACTTCCTGGCACTTATAACAAATCTTTACCCAGGCTTTGATTTGTTGTCGATGCCCGGCCACCACGCGTAGCTTCGTGCGAGCGCTTTCATATGCACGATGCTGGGGTGGCCCTCATGGAGTGTCTTTAATACAGTTCATTGTGACCGCTCTGGGATGACGACTCTATCCCCCCACAGGATGCAGCCCTTTTGTGAAAAAAGTTCTGTTTGCCGATTCTTGAAGGGAATGAAGTCGTCAGAGGTTTGATCTATTGGCCATCCTCTTTTGACCCAGCTAAGAACCCGCTTTAAGATCGGATCGCGTTTTGTTTCGATCGCGATATCTCTAGCTGTTAACGGCAGTGACTGTAGCATTTCAATCTGGAGCATTGTAAGGATTGGAACTGGGTCATCGACGGTTTCTGGAAGTGGTGCACGGCTCAACGCATCAGCGTGGGGAATGGCTTTCCCCGGGTGGTGCTGCAGCTTTTTATTGTATGCAGCCAAAAACTCCGACCAGCGAGTCATTCTAGGTGATAATATATTGGGGGCTGGCTTGTCTCCCGCTATAATTCCTAGCAAAGGTTTGTGGTCGGTAACAATAGTAAAAACTTATCCATAAACATATTCATGAAACCGTTTAACAGCAGATACAACAGCAAGAGCCTCTTTATCAATTTGACTATAGTTACGTTCAGCCTTTGATAAAGTTCTTGAAAAATAGGCAATAGGGGCTTCACTGCTGTTTGGTAACACATGGCTCAAAATGGCTCCTACTCCAAATGGCGATGCATCACATGTGATTGTTAAAGGCAAAGTCTCGTTATACTGCATTAAAACAGCATTTGAAGTTAATAGATTTTTCACTTGTTGGAACGCATGCTCCTCTCGGTGCCCCCAAACCCAGGTTGCTTTTTTATCGAGGAGCTGATGTAGGGGCTCGGCTATGGACACTTTTAGGGCAGGAAGATGTTGTAAAAATTAATAAGCCCCAGGAAATCTTGGAGATCAGTCTTGTTCCTAGGTCTTGGGGTGTTCTTGATTGCTCTTAACATGCTACTGGTGGGGTGAATGCCTTGTTTATCGATTAGGTACCCCAGGAACTCTACTTTATCTGTACACAGTTGACATTTATTTTTTTTAACTTTAAGGCCAAAGTCTTTAAATTTCTGAAGAACCAGTTTAAGACGCTCCTTTAGTATTTCTCTATTCGGGGTAGCAATTAAAACGTCATCAAAGTATGGTACAATCCCTTTTATTCCCTGTAATAGCCTCTCCATCAAGCTCTGAAAGATCCCTGGGGCCACGGCTAACTCCGAATTGGAGTCGGTTGCACTTAAAAGCGCCTCGGTGCATAACGATCGTTTGTGCCTCTGCTGTTTTTTTTATCTACAGGCAGTTGTTGGTACGCCTGTGCTAAATCTAATTTAGCGAAGACTTTTCTGCCCCCCAGGGAATGGAGGAGGTGTTGTACCACCGGCACCGGGTAAGCGTTCTATTGAAGGGCGTGATTCAGGGTGGCACGGTAGTCCCCACAAATCCTTAACGATCCATCCGGCTTGATGGGTGTTACAATTGGGGTTTCCCAAGGAGCATGGTCAGTTGGTTCTAAAACGCCCTGGGCTATTAATTTATTAAGCTGCTCGTCAATCTTTGGTTTAAGGGCAAAAGGGACTCGACGAGGCTTAAGGCGGATGGAGGCGACTTCAGGGTTAAGGTTAAATGATATCGGGGTCCCCTTGTACTCGCCTAGTTTGTCTGCAAAAATGTTCTGGAATTCCTGGATGAGGGCCTCCTCCCTGTCATCGCTGCTGGTTTGGTGAATGCCAGCTACTTCAATCCCAAGTGGAGCGAACCATTGAAGGCCTAACAAACTAGGCCGATCACGGTCGATGATGGTCAATGGTAAAGATGCAGTACGATTTTTGAATGAGACCTGGACTAGGCTGGATCCAATGACCGGAATTCGGTTTCCTTGATAGTCCTTGCGAATGATTCTTTAGACTCTGAGGTCTTGTCGCCAGACGGCAGGGATTAATTCTTTAAGGGTCTTCCAGGAAACCATTGAGAGGGATGATCCTGAATCGACTTCCATCATGCAGGGCTGGTTTTCGATGGCGACCTTCACTCGGATCTTCTTTACATCTAATGATGATGCATGACCAATCGTGATGGTTTGGTGTGCCTCTTCTTGTTTTGTTGAATGGGCTAGTGGTTTATTTCTGTAGGAGTGGTTGTTCCATTGGTGGTTCGATTGTTCCCGATTCACAGGACGACTTCCTGTGGGTTGGCGGTAGTTGGTCCCCTTTGAAGTGGGCTGGATCCTAGCTTGCTTCTACAGACTTTTCTGATGTGGCCTCTCTTTCCACAAATATGGCAGAGCGCGTCGAGGAATTTGCAGTCTGATTGTGGGTGGTTTGCCCCACAACCTGCACATTGATATTGCAGTCTCTGGTTACGCTGGTGGCATTGGTTTCGTTCAGACTGGAGCTGGTTGACTTCTTCCTCATCACTTTCTGATGACGATTCAAGATCCTCGTGGTGGGTTGCCATTGCATGCCCCTCAAGGCAAGGTGAGGTTTCACCGGCGAGTTGGCGGAGCGGGGCATTGGTGCGGCACATTCGGGCAGCCAACTTCCTGGTTGCTTCTGCTGCTGTAGCGTCAGCGATGGTATCTGCAAGGCTGATGTCGCCTTTTGCCGTCAGCTTGCTTTGCACGTGTGGTGCATCTAATCCCAGAACTATTCGGTCTCTTAGAGCTTCTTCGAGGTCGGCAAACCCACAGAGGCCTTCCAGGTTCCAGAGATCCGCAATGAAATCGGCAATGCTTTCTCCTTTCTGCTGGTCTCTCTGGTAAAATTCATGTCTTTGGACAAGCGTTGGTCCGGTAGGTGCATAGTGGGCCCGTAGGAGGGCTCGAGAATGTCCCAGTCCATGGATTTCACCTCAGCCGGTTTCACCAGTGCTTTAGCCATCTTAAAAATGGCCGGTCCGCAGTGAGTCAGGAATACCGCTCGCTATTTTCCAGTAGTGGCATCCTTCAAGTTGTTGGTCTCCAGAAACATCTGGAACCGGTCCATGTATGAGTCCCAGTCTTCTTGTGCCAGGTCAAATGGAGCGGGTGGTATGGTGTTGCCGGTCATGGTTTCCGCCGTTGATGCGCCTTCAGCCATGTGCTCTGTTTCATGCTCTGTAGTGTTCAAGTCAGCTCTGACATCTCCGTATCCCACCCTCATCACCAGTGTTAAGTTATGCGCATGGGCGCAAGGAACGGAGACGAGACGGTGAACAGTGAACTTCAACTCTTTATTATACATTCTGAACAGAGAAAAACCCTAGAGCAAAAGCAGCCCTTTTATAGGCAAGCTGCTGCTCTAGTAACCAATAGGAAACATGGAGTGTTAACCCCCTTAACCAATGAGATTGGCTCGTTAGCAGCCAATCAGATTCTCCTGAACGGACCAATCCGATATCGCTATTATCGGCCAATCAGAAGTGCAGGGCTACAACCCTGCTATTTTCTAAAGCTTTTGATAAACTTTATTTGAGTATTTTATTAGTTCACAACAGTTTACACAAGACATCTCTTTGTTATAGACACAGATTAATAGAGTTGGAAGGGACCTTATAGGTCATCTAATCCAACCACCACCCAAGCAGGAGACGCTACCCCACTTCAGACAAATGGCAGTCCAGTCTCTTCTTGAAGGTCTCAAGTGATGAAGTTCCCACATAAAGAATAGTTACAGGAACTGGGCATGGCTAGTCTAGTGAACAGAAGGACCAGGGGAGACATGATAGCAGTCTTCCAATATTTGAGGGGTAGCCACAGAGAGGGAGGGGTCAAGCTATTTTCTAAGGCACCTGTAAGCCAAACAAGGAATAATGGATGGAAACTGAACAAGGAGAGATTCAACCTGGAAATAAGGAGAAACTTTCTGACAGTGAGAACAATCAACCAATGGAACAAAAGTTGCCTTCGGAAGTTGTGGGAGGTTCATCACTTGAGACATTCAAATGGTATAGGGTCTCCTGATTGAGGGGGAGATGGACTAGATGAGCTACAAGGTCCCTTCCAATTCTGATTATCTGTTATCTGTAAAACATTAAAGGTAAGTAGGAAGAGGTGCAACAACTGAGCAGAATGAGCTTCCTGTGCCCACGTTTCTATCTGCAAAAGAGAAATCACTTGCTGCTTCATACGAACCATCATCTTTATAATAATTTTACATTTCTTTTGTGCTGAAAAAAAGGAGATCACACTATACCCATTGTTAATCTTTTTATTTTTTTTCAGGTCAGCTCATCTTCAGAAGAACAAAATCTCATTACATCCAGTCCTGTTATTCTTCTATACTATAATTAGTAGATAGTATACCAAATTTCCTTTTTCTTACTCCAAATATCAATTTTCAGTAGAAGTCTTGACAAGATGACCAGAGAAAGATAACCTGAAGAGTCTACCTAAGGAGGATAACAAAGGGATCTTGTCACAAACATTAATCACAGATATGAACTGGGGCATGGACATTAAATACTGCACATTTATCCAGGTCCAAGAAATGAACTAGGAAGATTGAGGACTTCTTGAATGCTAGCAGTGATAAGGACAAGAAGAAACATATAGTCATCATACATATTTTTGCCAAATTTCCGAATAAATGGGATGGTTTCAGGATGACTTCTTTTTGTGAAGAGGATTTCGTTCAGACTTCCTTTTTAAGAAGCTAAGAATATGTCTTCTGGATTAGACCAAGATCCATCTTCTTCTCCCAGTGATCACCCAAAAACCTCTGAAGTGTCCACATTTAGAACATAGAGATATGTGAATTATTACAACATCGGACCGGGTTTTATGTTCAATCTCCCACAAACCATATCCATGTGATGCTCAGTCATCCCATTCATTAGGAATGATTTTCTAGAAATCTTATGACTGTATTTTAATTCCTCTCTTGCTTAGTTCCTGCATAATAATTTAGTAAATAATAATTCAGAATATTTTACTTGTAATTTGGCTGAGAGGTGTCTCTCTACTCGCTCCTCAAGTTGCTGGTGCTGAATTCTTGAGTCCTACTGCTTCAAAAAATTATTAATGGCTTATCCACAAGATTCCAAATACACAAATGTCATATTTCAAAAACCTAGGGGTGGAATTTCAGGATTAGGTAGGCTTAAGGGCACAGGAGAGATGTACTGCCTTGATTGCTCCAAAGATCCCAGTGGCCATCTTGCAACTCTACTGAACAAGGATGGAGAAAATATTTTCTAGCTTCCCTTTAATTATTTCAAGCAAAATGGTTGGCCCCGCTCATGTATGGAGAGCAGTTTAGATTATTGTCTAAGTTTAGCCTGTTGGGACATGTTGAGAGTTGACATTCCCTCTCTCACATTTCTACAATTCTTCTGGTTGTAAGCTGCTCTTTTGTATTCAAATTTGGCCTCAGAATGATAATGTAGCACTTGGGGACAAAGATGCAGCCCAGCAGCCCAGCATTGGAGGCCAAGATGGAGAAGATCTGAACAGCCACCATGTATTTCCCTTTGGTGCTCAGGTCGGTGGGCACAAAAGTCACCCAGACACTGCAGAAGACCAACATGCTGAAAGTGATAAGTTTGGCTTCATTGAAGGCCCCAGGCAAATTCCTGGCCAGGAAAGCCACTGTGAAGCAGATGGCAGCCAAAAAGCCCAGGTAGCTGAGTGTGATGTAGAACATGACAACACAGCCTTCGTTGCATTGCAAGATGATTACTCCAGGTTGGGAGTGGAGGTCAGAGTCAGGAAATGGAGGACAAATTCCAAGCCAGATGGAGCAGATAATAAGTTGGATAGAAGAACAAGAAAGGATGATTGAATTGGCCAAGCTCTTACCCAACCATCTCTTCATTTGGTTTCCTGGCTTTGTGGCCAGAAAAGCCAGCACTACAGTGATTGTTTTGGCCAAAAGAGAAGAAATAGCAACTGAGAAGACAATGCTGAACACTGTTTGTCGGAGAAGACAGGTGGCTTTCCTTGGCTGACCAATGAAGAAAAAAGAAGACAAGAAGCAAAGCAGGAGGGAGATCAGGAGGATGTAAGAGAGGTCCCGGTTGTTGGCTTTGACAATGGGAGTTTCTCGGTATTTAATGAATATGAGTAAAACAAGGCCTGTGGTTAGAAATAAGAGTAAGGCAAAAGACACAAGGATGCTGCCCAGATGTTCTTCATAAGACAGGAAAGATGTAACTTTAAGGATACATTGGACTCGGTCCACATTTGGATATTTATCATCTGGACAATTGATACATTTTTCTGTATCTGACAAAATCAAAAGGCAATATTTATTTAACATTCTGTCTTTTTACATTTCAAGAAATACCTTCTTGGGACAACAAGTATTATCAAAGAAGCATTTTTTTACAATTGAACCAAAACAAGGAATACAAAATCTCTCTCTGTGTGTGTGTGTGTGTTTGTGTTTGTGTGTGTTTGTCTGTCTGCTTGCCTCTGCTTCTATCTCTGTTTCTCTAAAAATTGCTACGGTCATTTAAACTGGGGAAAGCTCTTGGACCCAAAGATTTCCAGTGTAATGAGCAAAGCCTTCATAGAAAGCTACATTATTAGAGATAAAAAAAAAAACAGTTAATGTTTCTGGGTCTGCTTCCTGTGTCCTTTTAGCTGGCACTTCTTAATATTGTATTCCAGTGTTGGCAAACCTCTTCAGTACTGAGTGTGAAATGGGAGCACTCAAACATGGGGGAGGGGGAATTTGAAGAGCAGTTCCCCAGCAGTTCTTCCAATTTCCGGTGCCCCCAGATCCATGTGCACACTGGAACCCAGAAAAGCAATGAGCAATGGCTGGCGTGCCTGGAGAGATGGCTCTGCATGCCACTTCCGGCACGCCATAGGTTCACCATCATGGCTCTATACTGAACTCAGAGGATATCTATCCTGAAGGGTCCTTGGCAGGGTTGGGATTCTACCAGTTCGCACTTATTCACTGGAACCGGTTGCTTACATTCTAAGCAGTTTGGAGAACCAGTTGTTAGAAGAAATTACTGGCCTAATCCTGTAAGGAAAGCAGGAAGGAAACATTCTGCTGTTGCTTACAGAAACTGCCTCTCTGTTAACCCTTATTACATTCTTGGCAAGACTTCCTGTCTCAGGAACTTCTCTGGAGTTCTTTTCCCCTTCTTGGCTGGTACTTTGCTTGTGTGGAGTGACCATTCAAAGTTACAATGGCACTGAAAAAAGTGACTTATGACCATTTTTCACACTAACTTCTGTTGCAGCATCCCCAGTCATGAGAGGCCAGGCGAGGAGATGCCCACAGAACTGGTTGTTAAAAAATTTGAATCCCACCCCTGGTCCTTGGTACTCTCTGACTTGTTTGTTTTCTTACAGATGTTTAATTACCCTAACTTGTTCTCCCATCTAATTTAGCTGATAGCACTGATGATGTTACCTATAATTAGTATAATGAAATGTCTGTAAGAAAACAAGCAAGCTCAGATTGCACCAAGGACTCTTCATTTCAAACCTGAGCTACAAATATTCTCCTTTATTAATACCTATCCTGTGAAATCTGGTTGGCTGGCAGAGAAGGCAATCTACCAAATAATCCGGAATGACTACTGGAACCAGTGTTAATATTGGTGTAATGATGTACATCCATAACTTTCCTCACTACCATATTATGAACCAGTGACACTTTCCAGTGATATTGAAGGAGAAGCTCATTTAGAGCACATTGCAACAATCCTTCTAGAAAATGGACCTAAAACAATTGGTTATGTTTCAAAGAACTCTGATGTTCTTAGAAAGATAATTGTGGAAGGACAGATCCACGTAAAAAGCAGACGAAATATTTTCTCTAGCAGTAGTTTTCTCTGGTTTGGCCATCCTGCCACACCTTCTATCTCTTACTACATTTGTCTTCAAGGTCTATTCTTTGCTTTAGATAAGAAATTGTCCATTTTGAGAATAAACAAGAAAACAGTTGAGCATTATATCTGTTTCTTAACTTGCATTTTAATGAAAATGCTCTGGTTGAATCCGTGCCCACAAAACTTGCCCTTTTTTTGGGTCTCACCCACCTTCCTGAGTAGAGATGGTCCCCTCTGGGCAAGGAAAACAGTCATAGCAGCAAATTGGCTCTCCTTCTCGCTTCCATTTGACAAATCCAGGATGACATTTTTCCACACATTTGGACTGAGGAAGAGACTAAGCAGAAAAACAAGGAATTTGAAAGAAAACATGCTAGCGCTAACTATACTAGCATGCTCTTGACATAAGACTAAAAGTGACTGCTCAGTTTTTAGAACTGTACTGAGGTTGAGATGGGGGTGAGACCATGAGACCATGTCCCTCAAAAGGGGTAAATCAGGCACCTTTTCCTGAAGCACATGAAACATAAATGTCAGCCTTGCATTGGAAAGCAATATTTCTAAGGCCCAGCTAGGAATCCAAGAAAATATCCTTTCTGTTGAAGAACTACAATTCGATGACCTCAACTGGCATGGAGAGAAAAACCCAATTTTATTATTAACTAAATTTGGAGTCTTCTCTCCACAAGAGACTTGAGGTAGCTCACAATCAAGGAGGTTTTCAGATGAGATGGGCCCTTACATGTCAAAGGCCAAATCTAAGCAGCATTTCCTTGCAAATTGCCCATCATTACTTCAGGTATTACAGAGGGTTTTTCTCTAAGTCAAAGTGATATTTCAGGGCTCCTGTTTTCTTGGTCAGAGCTTTATCTCACATCAGACCAACCATTCTAATGCCATGTGATCCATTTATCTCAGTAGAATGAAAGAGAGGCAGGGATAATTCTGACCAAGTCTGGATTGGTTAAAAGAATCTTGCTCTGCTCTTTTATGAGGCATTGCCCCCAACCAGGACTAGGTGAATCCTAATTTCAAAGCTTATTTCCCATTGTAAGAGGTAATTATGCAACCCACCTATCTCCATCCCTACCCTCCCATTCTAAAGAATGAAATATTTTGGGAAATATTAAAAGAGGCAGAGTATTATATTTCCCCAAAGGAGAAATTGAGAAACATGTTCTTAAAGGCAGAAAGCAGCTCCAGTCTTTCTTAACAGCCCCTAGCAGATGCCTGAACTCTTCAGAGATGGTTATTTTGTGTCCATTGAGAAAGAGTGGAACGTCTATTCACAAACAAAACACCTTCACATCCAGTGATGGGATTAAAATTTACATCCCCCTCCTCCACCCAAATTCTAAGAATAGGACACGATCTTTAGTACACACTAGGATTAACCCACCGCCATTAGAACAACAAAAGATACCAGGCTCACTACATTGCACAACCCCTGCAGCATTTCAGAAACTGTATAAAAATCCTTGCACTCATCAAGCCAATTTGTCAGCTGTCCCAAAACCACAGGCTGGTTCTGCTTGTCAATAAATGGAATCCTTCTTTCCAACCAGCCTCCATTTTATTTCCAGTGTTTTTCTCCTGAATTGGAACTGAACCAAATGGGTTTTTCTTCCTACACCATTGAGAGAAAAAAGGACTTCCATCCAGACTTGATTCCATTTCACCGGATTCAATCCAAACCTGAACTCAGAGACTGGTCCACAGAATTGCCTTCCTCTTTGCTATTTGAGGACAAGAAACAAGCAAGGCTATCAGGCTTGTACTGAGGGCCTCTCTTACCATTTTCCCAGAACTTCTCCATTTCAAAATTAGACCATGGTGCATAGACTTTACCCAAATTAAAATGGGTGAGACCTTTGGAAAATAGGGGGCGGGGGAAACATCAATATTTCTTCTACCTTATTGTTAAACTTTAGCTTTAATAGATGGTCCTGGATAATGATAAGTTTCTGTTTTTCAAAAGTCACCAGTTTCTTTCTGATATACCAGGTCGAAATTCCAATAGAAACCAGTGGAAACCAGTAGAGACCTTCTAGAGACCTTCTTCTGGTTTATACTGTTTTCAGGATCCTAGTGGTTTCTGTGGGAATTTCCAGTATGATTCCATTAGAAACCAGTAGATCCAACTGGAATGAAGACCAGAAGAAGCCAATAGAAACCAGTAGATTCTATTGGTTTTAAGAGGGTAAAGTCAAACCAGTAGAAACCACTAGAAGCAATTAGAGTCTACTGGTTTGAATTGGGTGGCAAACGCCATGTCAAAAACAGCAGAGACCATTAGAAACCAGAAGAGCCTACTGGAATAAGATGAAGTCAAACCAGTAGAATCCACTAGAGTCTACTGGTTCAAAGAGATTGGAAAAACATATAAGTCAAACCAGTAGAGTCCAGTAGAGTCTAATGGTTTCAAGTCAAGCCATCAGTTATTAGAACATTGTGTACTTGCTAGCACATGTATGTGTAAAGGCTATTATCATCAAACAGCAGGAAGCAGATGGTGCAATTTACGTTGATATATTATGCCTTTTATTTTCATCTTTTTTTTAAAATATCAGGATCATAGTTCCTTGCTCCCACAAAGCAGGTTTATATGACTCAGTTTAAAAGGAAATATTTCACAAACATGGGCACCTTTAAACTATAGCTTTGTCACACATGTCTCACAGATACTTGAAGTATTTTATGCACACACACTTAATACAGAAAGAGTTATTTTAAGAGTACCGGTAGAGGTGGCAAGCGCTAATAAAGGAACTTATCAATTCAATCAAAGAATCCAATCGTGAACGAGAGGTCTGGTGTTACATTTATTGGGTGTATACACATTACATGCACATAACCACAAATTAAGTTAAAGCAAAAACAAATAAATTGTACATCTTTAAATTTTCCATTCTCTACATGCAGAGAGTTCAGTTCAGGGCCACATAATTTGGAAATGCAGCAATGTACAGGATGCCATCCACATTCATTGACATACAATTACCCATGGCTTCTTCACCACGGATAGCAACTATCTCTGCATATCCTGTACAGACCTTAAGATGTGACAAGTTAGAATTTGATTCGTCATCTCTAAATGTTACTTCCTCTTGAAGAACTAAGCACTTTACAATCATTATACATTGGTCATCAATGAGGAGGACACTGAGTAGTTCACCCACTTTATCATCAGCAAATGCCACAAGTCTGTTATTTCGAGTCATTGTCTCAGTCCTATAACCTGCAGTACAAAACAACATACCATCTTTTCTTAGTCTGGTGTAAACAAGAACTGAGTTGTCTTCATTTAAAACATAACCAATAGCAGAAAGAGCATCTCTCTCTTGAGGTGTGCAATACCGAGAGCGACCTGATCCGAGAATGTGCACACCATGCATGCCATTAATTTCTTTTCTATTGATGTTTAATATCTTTGCTGTCAAGGCCTTTACACGGGGTGAGATGTACTGATGTTCAATGAATAATGGCAACATTTGTAATGTAAGGAATTTTTGAACTACCTGCATGATGATACCACGGTTTCCTTGGAGTTGCCGTTTTATACGCCAGTTAGCAGCTTCAAATGAAAAACATGAATGTGTCCAAAGAGGACCCCACAATCGTACACTTTTTGATAAATGTGTTAGGGAGTGGATGTTGAAAGTCATCGCACCTGACCCATACAGTAATTGACAGCGACACACAAAATGAAACATGAGAATATCACTTCTTTGTAAATCAGATACTGATAATGACTTTTGTAAAAGGAGGAAAGAAGCTTCAACAAGAATGATAAGATGTTCCCAATACACTTTAGGTAAAATACCCTTCAAACATGGCACACTGTAGAATATTAACCAGGTGTACCACTCTGAAGCTTTCCAATATTTTCTCTCAGAAATCGGCCTTGGCGCTCTTGCAATAACACTAGGGGGCTTAATAGCCTTCATTCTATTGCTGATTATTGATACCAATCTTTGAGAACCAATGAAAAATGGGTTGACTGCTTCTGATGAAAACCATAGTTCTGAAAGCTGTCTGGCAACTCCTAGTAACAAACAGTGCATGAAATCAGGGGGAAATCCCCAACATATTGGAAAATGATGAAGATTAATGAGTGCACTTGGACCCTTCACCCCCCTTACCGTACGATTTTCTTGAAATGACTGAATCATATCATTTAAAATTTCATCATCGGTTCTGTCAGTAAAATCACAAACATCAACTGGATATTTGATCACTCTATCTATTATCTTGCCAGGATGGTAACATAAACCACAACCACTATACCCATTGAACCTAATTGTATTTTGCATTGCAGATCGAGCAGGTGCATCTGCACAACAACAAAGTCCAAATAATTTACTACAAATGATTTCATCACCCCTTTTCCAAGACACTCCGGATTCTGATAATTTATTAGCCTCGCTGGTAAATTTTTCCAAAAATACTTGCATTTTAGGCTCAACTTTCCCAAACCATACGCCAGCCAGTATCAAGTTATCATATCTGAGTTTGGGTGGCAATTCATTGATCATTAAATAAATTGGCCAAAGTGAGTACTTTGATGATTTAAAAACTGGAATCCCATCACAATTAAATGAGTATGAAAAATTATAATTATTGCCCAAAAGTGCATCATCATCTGCCATCTTCTTATACATTTCTCCATCAAAAATATCTTCAATATTACCATCACATTGCTGGTGGCGGGTATCTCGGTATGTGAGGTGAGGTGTAATATCTGCCCTCTCTAAGAGACATTTAACCTGTGAGGACAAGTTGGCTGTCACAAAAAAATTACTGTGACTGAGATCTGAAACTACACATGCAGTTCTACATTGTGGACAGGATACTGGTATGTTCTCATTACTTACAGAATTAAAAGATCTTACAAAACTAAAACAAGAAAGACAGTAGAAGTGAAAACTAAGCTGAATGATATTGTTACAAAAAATATGTCTAAGGATAGATTTTGTTGACTGAAAGATGAATCTGCCAAAGAGAACATTTAAGAGTTCAAAGAGATGAGATACAGCTGTAGCTGACAGACAGTGCCTCATCACAAATGACAACACCATTAGCAATGCTTCTGCTTTGGAAACATTTGATCCTTCAAACAGAGGGTAATTCAGTGTCTCATCAAAGTCAACATGATCACTGTCATCCTGATCCGACTCATCATCAGATAAATTAGAAGAATATTCTGGATTATCCCTGTCGGCATCTTCTTCATATTCACTGTCACTTTCGCTGTTGCCTTCATGAACAGTGATATCACTGTTCGAACAGGTATCCTCTTGTGTCGCGGCAAATTGAGGATGATCGTTACAGGCTACATCTTCAATATTGCTATCCTCTCCACTTGACTCAGTTGAATGAGACCAATTATGACAGTCTGCTGCCGTCTCTGAGTCTGCTGCTGTCTCTTGATCTACAAAATATATGTTTGGGTGAAAAAAGAACCAAAAACAAATCAGTGGAAAATGTAATCATGCTGCCAGCATAATATTCTGCACAGTGTCCTTGCCTTATCCAACTGAATGCAGCATGTAAATTATATCAACTGTACAGGAAGCATTTATATATTCCTTGCAGACAATCTGCAATTTGCATCTATAGAAACTTTAATAGGGGGAACCCTCCAATGAACCCTTGTATGTATATGGAGGAGGGGAAAAAACCAAGAAAACAAAGAATCAGCCAGCCCCCAAGTACATTTATAAAACACGAAAAACACTCTGGTTAGCTAGCTTACCTAAAAATTAAAAAAAAAAAAAAAAACCACCTCATCTCACTTTCTTGTTATGGCTTTTCAATTTAAAGTAAAAGCCATAACAAGAAAGTGAGAGATGAGGGTGTTTTTTTTTTTAATTGTACTATACAGAAAAATACCCTTCACGAGAGTCCTCCCTTTCTTGAGATATCTAAATAGACTGCCTAAAGGAGAATAAATCCGAATTGCCCGCTTGCTCTGTGGCGCCCCGTATCGGAATTAAACCAAGGAACGCGTCGAGAGGCTGACGACCCGAGCAGGAATTACCCGGGAACGAGAACGCGATAGTGTTGTGTATCGACTGCTGGCGTTTTTCGCTCTGCAATTAGTCTTGCACGGTTTTGCACATCGCGCTTCTTCTGCAAAAGCAACACTTGCAGGTTCCCGCCCCTCACCGCCCAATTTGGGAAAGGAGAAGCCCGTTACCACCGACCATCCCTGTTGTTCGGTTGCTTGCTTCTTCCCCCCCCCCACCAAACCGCCGTCGTCCCCCCCCAAAAGAGCGCCCCCTGTTTCTCAGGGAAAACGCACCCCCACCCCGCTTTCTGCTCTTCACGACGGACGCGAAAAAGCGCCAAATGCCTTTTGGATCTGGTGAATCTGAGGGGGAAGGTTCCAGCCGCTCGGCTCTTGCTCTTACGGAGCTCGGCCGCCCACCTCGCTGCCCTGTACGGGAGCGCCGTCCCCACCAGCCCTCCCGACACTCCGTCGTCCGTCCTTCTCGTTTAGCGCCGCTCTTCCCCCGCCCACGAGGCTGGGAAAGACCCTGGCAAGGTGGGCCCCCTCCTCCCGCCGCAGTAGCCTTCGCCAGGACTCTCCGAGCGTGCTGCCGCGGCCGCTATTATTGCAGCTCCTATCGCCCCCATCCCCACCCCACCCCCACTCCCGTAAGAGTCAACCGAAGGCGGCGGGACCTCGGTGGCGCGCTGCCCCTTTGGACGGCTGGCTCTCTGCGCATGCTTCAGATTTTGGGATTCTGCACTTTGGGACGTCCTGGCGTTAGCGGCTGCAGAACTTGGGGATCCAAGAGGCTTTGGTGAGCGGTGGCGGCCCGTTTCAGGTGAGGTACCCGGGGTTCCTAGGTTGCGTTGATCTTCAGCCCCCCCCCCCCCCGAGGAAAAACATCCCAATGGTTGGAGTGGCTTGTCTGGAAGCAGCGCCGTTCCTTAAGTAAATTCGGCCGTTGCGATCGAGCGCGGGTAAAATTTTCGCGTGCGTGCGTGCGTGGTTATATTCGAATATGCACGTGCGTACCACGTGCATATTGCTTTACGATCAGTACGTTAGTGTGGTCGTGTAATTTCTTTTTCTAAACGATCCGAGTCCACGCAGCCAGGCGAGGAGGCAATTTATAACACCAAAAAGAAAGGTCAGTGCAGCCCGCTGTATGATCCCCCGCCCGGCTCGTGATAGGCGGGAAGCCAGCCGCATAGCGGCTTGCGCCCTTCCCCGCCACCCCTGCCTATTCCTGCCCTAGGGAGCGCAGCTTTCGAGCCGGGTTGATCGCGTGTGCCTGTTGCATGCGCGAGCCGGCGTGGAGAGCCCATTCCCCCCACCCGATCGATCCGATCCCTGGGCGGAGGGTGAAAAAAGGCTGCCTGGGTGGAGTTGGACTAGATGACCTACAAGGTCCCTAGCTTCCAACTCTGTTATTCCCAACTGAAGGCTCCTCTGACCGCCAGGTTCTCGCAGTTCTCGGGATAATTGAGCGGGTGGGGGAAGAGGAAGCATAGCAGCAGCTGCTCGGGGACCGGGCGGGGAAGGGTTAATTCAAAGGGTTTTTAGGAGTAAGACCCTTACCTACAGTCGCTCTCCTGCTGGATCTGTAATAAAACTAGCCCAAACTGTTTTTCCAATTGCCGGGTGGCGCGATCGAGTTACGGCAATTGTTTGGGCATATAAGTAAATTCGGCCGTTGCGATCGAGCGCGGGTAAAATTTTCGCGTGCGTGCGTGCGTGGTTATATTCGAATATGCACGTGCGTACCACGTGCATATTGCTTTACGATCAGTACGTTAGTGTGGTCGTGTAATTTCTTTTTCTAAACGATCCGAGTCCACGCAGCCAGGCGAGGAGGCAATTTATAACACCAAAAAGAAAGGTCAGTGCAGCCCGCTGTATGATCCCCCGCCCGCCTCGTGATAGGCGGGAAGCCAGCGGCATAGCGGCTTGCGCCCTTCCCCGCCACCCCTGCCTATTCCTGTCCTAAGGGAGCGCAGCTTTCGAGCCGGGTTGATCGCGTGTGCCTGTTGCATGCGCGAGCCGGCGTGGAGAGCCCATTCCCACCCACCTGATCGATCCGATCCCTGGGTCCAGCTGGAGATCCGATTCTCACCCAATCCACCCGATCGATCCGATCCCTGCCCAACTATGGAGATCAACTCTGTTATTCCCAACTGAAGGCTGAGTAGAAACATAAATGTAGACTCTGCCATGTATCCTGAGTTTTGGAGCGGTTGGACTTTATTGTTTGAGGCACGTTATACAATTTGGCCGCGAGTTCAAGCGAGACGAGCGCGGGTCAATTTGAATTTGCGTGCGTGGCGTGCGACGTGTCCGGCCAGCGTGCGTACACCGTTTTTTTATTCGAAAGCAAAGTGTCGTCGTAAATTGTAACTTCTTTTTCTTTCCCGTCTGCAGGCAAGATTCAGCCGGCGTTGGTCTGGTCAGAGGAAGCAGGTGAAGGACGAGAAGCGTCTTCGAGGTTGGCGGGCGGGGAAGGGGTCCGGAGCCTCGATTTCATTAATTGTAACTTCAAACATTTAAAAAAAACATTTTCAGCGCTCGGTCAAAAGGGAACGTTTAGTTAATGTGCTTACATGTTTTCTTTTGGAGCGGTATTGTTTGAGGCCCGTACAATTCGGCCGCGAGTTCAAGCGGGGCGCGGGTCAATTTGAATTATTTGATGCGTGCGTGGCGTGCGACGTGTCCGGCCAGCGTGCGTACACCGTTTTTTTATTCGAAGCAAAGTGTCGTCGTAAATTGTAACTTCTTTTTCTTTCCCGTCTGCAGGCAAGATTCAGCCGGCGTTGGTCTGGTCAGAGGAAGCAGCTGAAGGACGAGAAGCGTCTTCTGAGGTTGGCGGGCGGGGAAGGGGTCCGGAGCCTCGATTTCATTGTCTTTTCAAACATTTAAATAAAACATTTTCAGCGCTCGGTCAAAAGAGAACGTTTAATATCTATCTAAGCTGCTTTGCATACAGCAATGTGCTAAATGGCATGTTTTCTTTTGGAGCGGTTGGACCTTATTGTTTGGTTTCCGGAGCTTCCAGGGCTTTGCAAATAAGGCAAAGTTTGCAGGCTGGAGCGTCTTCCCGCCAAGGAGCAGGAAGGGTTTCACCCGGTGGGTGGGGCGGGCTGCTTGGAGCGGGCTGCGTGTGGCTCGGGGCGAGGCGCGAGCACCCGCGAGTTAAAAGTTGCTGGGAAGTTGCTCTAGTGCTGGGAGCAGGCCTTTAAAGTGCCACCCGAGCAAAGTTTAAGCAGCCCACCTGCCATGGGGTTTACTTTCATTCTTTATGTAATAGCTGATAACTTTATTATAGGTATCGTCCAACTTGGAGCAATGGCACAGGCAAAATTTTCGTACGCTTACGTGCGTTTCAGAGACGACAACGTCCAAGCCATTGTTCCAACCACCCATATTGTGAAGTTCGATGCAACTACACATCATGAATGCAAAATGTACCTCGTGCGGTGGCCATTGCCAGACATTGAGGGTGGAACAGCGATGGACCTAGATACATATGAGGAAACAGAGACGTATCGGGCTCAAATATTGCTGCTTGCAAGTGGGTATTGTGTACTATCAAAGCAAACATGTGGATTTTAATGTCTGAATGATTGATTGTATTTGTTGACGTAGAAAATAGTAATAGAAACCAGCAGTGGTCTGTAGAACTATTAGTATGACTTATGGTTGTAATTGCCTGATGCCTTTTATGGTTTAATAGCCATTATAACCGCGGAAAACTGTTTATGCTAATGGAACTAGAAACTTCATTGTTGTCAAGTCATTTATTTATAACATTCGAAGATCCATGCCACAACTGGGGCAAAATATATACTATATAGGCAATGTTAGATTTCAGTCTCAGAGGGAGCAGACCGAGAATAAAAAATGTCGGGAAATGGCAGTTTTGTTGGTCTATTCTCGTACTAATACTACAATATAAATGGTATCAGAAATGTATTAGAAATTAGAAATGTTAGCTACAATGTAACATTGATTGTGAGACACTGAGGAAATGAGTAATATTTCATGCATACTCTCATCATAAAAATGTGAAAAAAAAGGTGGCTTCAAAAGTTTTTGCTTGCCCGAATCGGGCAGACATTTTTTAGTCATTGTTCCAAAACACTTGCCTGACTTTGATTTTAACTTTATACCCTGAGCAATCAGGCAAGTGCTTATGTAGCACCTTGTATGCAGCTTTTTCTGTCACGATAATACGTACTGTTTTAAAATATTTCGATTCTTCTAGACTAACTTACAATACGTATAGAGATCTAGACCTGTATGCCCCTTCAATTCCTCCTTTCTAGTACAAAAAAAAAAAAAATACCATTAGAAGCTATAATCAACAAATCCATCATTGGGATCAATGCTCAATTTTTTTCCAAATCTTTTGTTGTCTAGAAACAAAGGAGGAGATAGAAACGAAGCTGGCAAGTGGATCGCGGATGAGAATCCCAAAAATCTTGGACTCAACTGTCGAAGACACGGATGATGACATTGGTGATGGCCACAATCCCAACAGCCTAGATCACCAACTCAGCAATGTGAACAATTCGTCATCGGCGACGATTGTTGCCCGCAAGAAGAAGAAGCGGGAAGATGCTACACAACAGGTAGAATGTCAACATGTGCCAGTGTATACAGTTACGTTCCCCCATCCTAAATAAAAAAAAATGGGCTGTCAACTAATCAAATTCCATTGTGGTATTCAATTTTTGTTCTACATCTTATGATCAGATGCAGTTGGATAACTAGACCAAACCTTACACAAAGTATTATATCTTTAAGAAAGAATATTTCTAGTATGAGTTCTATAATGTATTTTATATACATGCTTAAACACAAAGCAGTTGAAAAGTGGTCACTTGGTAACAAGAATGATTAAGAAATTGAAACAAGATTTATGTGATCTCACATTGCTTGAAAAAAAAATGTTTTGACAGACTTCTACACAAACACGTCTGTATATCAGTGTGAAAAATGTGTAAAACCTGAGTGACCTTTTTTGTTTACACATCCTGTTCTTATGTTTGTGTCAAACAGGAGAATGAACAAGCTGCAAAGGTTAGCACTTTAAAGAGAATCATGCAGCAAAAAACCGAAGCCAAGGTGACTCAGTCCACACCAAGTATACCGGCATCATCCGCAAAGGGCCCAGCAGTCCACAAGCCCTTGATGCCAAAACCAAGGCAGCCAGTATCAGCAGTGGCTGCTTCACCTCCTCATGCAGACCCTTGCCATTCGACTCCAGACCATCCACATGTTCAAGCAGGGTCTTCAAAGCGGCCAGATAGAGTTCACAACTCTAATGAACTTCAACAGCTGAAAAATGAAAATGCCTCACTACGGCAGCAACTGGAGGAGGAGCGAAATCTCAACAGAAAGCTCCAAACCCGTACCCTCAAGCTCCAAACCCGTATCCTCGAGAAGTTTGTTGGATGTAAGTGACCATATGTCATTGATGACAAAATATGTTGAAATATTGCAAATGAGGTAATAACAAATATAACCATATTTGATTTCATACCCATCCTAGTGATGATTGTTGTTGTTGGAAATGTGTTTATTTCAATATGGTGCATGAACATTTGCCTTAATGCTCCCTCAACTCCAATCTCCAATGACACCTTTTATCTCGTTAATGTCAGTTTCGAATCAAAATCTGATCAATAAATCTTACCATCCAATAAAGTTGCCTGCTCCCATCATCATGCTTCTTTCAATGTATTTCATGAATTCTATGCAATAATAACAGCTATGACTTTTTGAAATACTAAAGCATAATTTTCATGGTTAATTTTCCAATGGAAGTGTGCTCTCATGCTTTCAATTGCTCTCGTAATTTTTAAGTGCGAGGGAATTCATACTCATATTCATGATCATACTGAAAGTAATTGCAAGGTATCATATCTTATCATTTCATAACACATCTCAGTGGAAGAGAAAATTGAAAGGCTGAGTGCAACCCCCAGTGCTCCTACCCCAGCCAGCACCTCTTCAGACAAGGCCCAGGAAGACGAAGAAGGTTCCAAACAACTGTACATCCCTGTGGATGGACAGGCAAGTACCACCTATTTTCACTATCTCATAACTGTTAAAACTCGAATGGTGGCAACGCAATGTAATTTCCCTAACAGTGTATCAACAATGCTGTGCCTATGCACTGTGCAAGCTCTGCTTAAGTGTACACACACACACACACACAAGAAAAAAAACATGGAACACTTCAGTATCATATGTATCTCCAATCAATGGTAGATTTTGGTAGATTTTCTCTGCGATGTTTACCATGGAAAAGTGCATTTATATTTTGAATGGCCATTGCTTTGATTACCATTAAAAGGAAAAAATTAGATGTGATTACCGCATACATTCTCTGCCTGTGCCCGCTGTGCATAGTACTTGTAACTGTATCATTGGAAGTGCACAAGTCAGGGCTGAAAGTGTGACCCACTTTGACCTGCACATGTTTGTGCGAGATCATCTCATTCAGCACAAGGCCAGCATAGGGACCCGGCCACTAGAGACAAAAATGTTTACACTGATGAGATAGGGAGTATTCTGGGTCACCCCCCCTCCTCTCTCTCTATCTCTCTCTCTCAAAAAGAAACTCCAAGTACTCTTTTCATGTTGTTTCTATCCCCTGTGTATATAATAAAGTCTGCATGTATGTTCTTGTCCAAAAGGACAATCTGAGCTCTTTGCCTTGGAAATGATTATGGAAGTTAATTAAACTGGGTTTAAATGCATGCATTAGGCACAATGATTATGTAGGGAAAAATTTAGCCAAGTTCAATCCTGAATACTTGATAAAGCCCAACTTTTGCCATCCAAATGAACTTACTGCAAGGAATGTATATATAACCTCTCAACAGTTATGATGTTTTACCATCAAATTTTCAAACATGTAAGAGGTGTCATATTGCACTGTCAAGATGTAAGGTAAGTATTGGAAAAATAATGTGATAAAGTGGAATCATACCAGTCACCATAGCAACATTTCAATTTTTTATTTTCATCCAATATCCTGTAGGTTAACATTTAAAAGTCAGTTGGGACATGATGATTTATTTCACTTCCTCAAAAACACATTTTGTCATTTTATATGAATTTGCTATTACAGGAGTTCTCTGTATGCATAATGTTTGACAAGAATATGTTTAGTAATCATGACAGAGATGTACAATCGGTTAACAATGAGCAATAAAATGATGTTTTGAATGTCTGGTGAACTTGCACACGGCAAGTTAAGGTTTAATCTTCTTGTTCTGACGCTTCCCTCAAGCAATCATTACATGTAGTGAGGTGAACAGTATTGTTGCTTCATTCACTCAATTCTATCCAGTAGATTATTTTTTTTTCTTCTCTGATCTTTTGTAGGTCTACCTTGGACATGACATATCGCTGCCAAGCGCACAGTTTGATATGGTGTCGAGTCAAACAAAACATTCTTTGTTTGTGAAGAAATTAGCGGTATGCATCTGGGGATCCGACAACTTGCGACAGCGGTCAGTCACCGGAAAGGCAAGCAACAGATTTAAAGACCGAGCAGTTGGCGAACAACTAGAGCCCGCAAAACTTCAGGCAATTCGTGGTAAGACTGCGATATATTTATTTAGTTCAGTGTGTCTTTTGATTTAATAAAAGACATTTCAGTGTTTGTCATCACAATGAAGAAGGATTCTGACACATGCTTAATGCTGACACATGCTTCTGAGCTTCTCAGACAATGTGATTTTTTCCACATGAAGTGTTTGTATAACTTGTGGGGTGGGGGGATACAATGTAACAATAGTTTCGGTTTACATCTGGAAAGCATTTCACTGTCATTTTTGTTTTTCCAAACGTAACATGAGCCGTAAACAGTATTTCATTCACAATGCAGCCTTGTTACATGAATTTCTTGATATTCGATTAGAGAAGTTTTTTTTTTTGTGATGAGTATGTCAATACATAGTCTCTGTCAAAGTGATACTAACAGTGCTCTTGTTTTCTCTTATGTGTGTTTGTGTACCAGATTGCTTCCTACACCGGCTGACCCAGCTGAAAACTCCCGATGAGGAAAAAAAGAAAGAGCTCGGGAAGGTGAACGCATACATTAGTGAAAAAATAATGGATTTGAGGAGGAAAGTAAAGGCAACCTAAGGTTATGAAGAGTTTATACACTTACACAATACAATTAGTTCATGTTTATGACCATTATGGACTAGAGTTTTCGACTTGTGCGACGTTGACTTAGTGAGGTTGAATGTATTATCGTGCACACTGTGCTTCCTGGGATGTAGGCAGCAACAAAGTTCTTTCACTCCACATCCCCATGTCATGTTTTCATTTCCACCTGTATTGTGCAGTGCCAGGTGGTCTTAGGTCATCCTGTATACCTTCTACCTCCATTTGTCAAGTGTTGGGATGCAATTGTTCTCTCAGGACACAGCCAATTCAATTCTAGCAATTTTTTTGTTTTTGTTTTTTATATCATATTATTCATACTGTGATCCATGATGCCAGCAAACAGCATGGTTTATTGTACACCCACATACCATAAATATTTATTTCTTGCCAAACACCATTGCCATATATTATTTCAAACAAGTTTCTTCTGTGCCATCAATTTCTGTTATTACTCTTCATCTATGATTACAGCAGCTGCCTCCATTTTGATGAACATTTATATAATGTATACGAGTAGAACAATCATGTAATCTGTAGCACAAAGAAATGAGACATGGAAATTGTTTGGAAATTCAAACTTATTTTCCCACTATGTCAAACTGGGGATGTTGTCCATAGTCAGGGTATTAGTCAAGTAGTTGAGTGCACTATAAGCACCAAAAGCAGTCACCTAAAATGTAAATAGAGTGTATGCATGAGCATTTGATAGTTCAAATGTCTACTGTATTCATGGCGTCATGATGTTCTTTGTTTTTAATGTTACCAGTATCTTCTTTTTCATGTCTTTCAGAGTATTATACATGTTTCTTGCCACATGATCATTCTCAGTCTAAACCAAATAATGGCAATTGTTTTAACACTACCTCATAGATTATCTCTTCAATTTATTTCCCCATGATGTCGAGAAAAAACTGTTTACTTGGTATGTTGTCGATAGGGAAAGTAGTTGAGTGCACTATGTATTATAAAACCAGTCACCTAAAATGTAGATAGAGTATTCATGACCATTTGATAATTCAAATGTGGACTGTATTTATGGCATCATGGTGTTCTTTGTTTTTACTGTTACCTAGCTTTTTCTTATGTCTTTCTATGTACACTGTATTATACATGTATATTTCTTGCCATGTCATCTCTCTCATTGTAAACCAAAGAATTATTTGATTGTTTTAATGCTACCTCACAG
This sequence comes from Hydrophis major, assembly GCA_033807585.1. Classification (NCBI taxonomy): domain Eukaryota; kingdom Metazoa; phylum Chordata; class Lepidosauria; order Squamata; family Elapidae; genus Hydrophis; species Hydrophis major. The sequence goes on from CM066329.1 coordinate 48,988,906, forward strand.
ATTATCACTTGCCAAACAACACAAAGAGTGTATATTGGTATTTACTATGTCATAGAACGTAGAAAAATTATTTGCTATGGATGTAAAGTAAGAATTTTGAACTGGCAAAGATGCACCCCGTTAACGCTGCATACATATTGGTCTGCTCACTGAAGTAATATTCTTCGTGGTGCCAAGCAACGGAGTTGATTTATGATCCACCTACTGTATCTGTATTAAAAGTTCATCATTTGAAGTCACAGATATTGAACATGTAAAAAATAAATCTTTTCGTAATTTATATAGCATGAGTTTGTGTGATTTTTTTTGGAACGTGTTGTTGTACGTAAGCCTCCAATGGTTTTTTCAGATATATTTATGTCTCATTCGACCAAGACTTGGTTGGTACACCTGCTGGACTTCTTAGCATCATTCCAAATCTACTTTTCCTATATACAATGTCCTGCCGATGTGCACTAACAGTCTAGTGATGGAAGCATCCAAATACTCTGAAACTGCTCTTTACTGGAACTCTTCTACTCCTCCTGGTTTCTACTGGTTTGTACTGGTTCCAGTGTGAGTAGCTACTGCATGGTTATTGTAAAAATTCCAACTGGTTTCTACTGGTTTGTACTGGTTCCAGTGTGAGTAGCTTACTGGTCTTCTACTGGTATTATCCCATTGTCCATAATAAAACCAGTAGAGAATTGGACCAGTAGAAACCAATAAGACTCTTCTGGTTTTAGCTTCTAATGGTTTCTATAGGAATTTTCCACCTGGGGGGGTTCTTCTTGGGGAAAAATGTCCAGCTGAAGATCTTCAGATCAGCTGTTAAATCACCATTTTCGTTCAAGTACAGTTTTATGTCAGAAATATTGCAAAACTCATTCTTCTCCAGGAAGTGATGGAACTAGAAAGGGAATTTTAAAAACAGTATTCCTGAAGAAGGAGGGGGTTGAGCTAGATGGTCTAAGAGACTGCTTCAGATTTATGAAGATAAAATTCTAAGATGCTAGTCATGCATGCACACACATAGGAATTTATTTAATAATACATATATCCTATTTAGATTTAGCCATGCTCAAACTTTATCCAGCATAATTCCCATTCTTTGGAATATTACAATATTCCAAAACAATATGAATGATTGTTTTGGCCAAATCTTTTGGCCTCTTGTAGCACAAGAAGGTTGAGATGGCACCCTCCTTCTCCTTTGCATTCCTTCTCAAAATACATTAAATTGGATGGCTACTTGTCAGAACCTCATACCTGCCATGGCTCCAGCCTTGGAGCCCCCAGTGTCTTTTCATCTTCCTTCCTTCTCCTCCTGGATCTAGAAGAATATGCTGCATTCAAGGCATAGGCCAGAATCTTAATGACACTGTAAAAATGGTGGATGTTACGGTTCCTAATCGTGTTTCTTTTCTGTCTGGTCTTTAGTGGTATTTTCTCAATACATCTTCTCTGGCCTTTGACAGAAACACCCTTTTTTGAAAAAGAACAGAGAAATGACTGTGGGTACACAAAGAAATTGGGTTCATAGAAATCCTTTATTCTAAATTTCTTTGTCTCAAAACCAAAAGTAAAGGCAGTTTTCACATATTTGAGAAGTCGCTTTTTCAATGGACTTAACCCAATGACTGTTGTGATCCAGACTTTCCCTTCAAGGGTCCTGGCAGACGCATAAATATTAACTGGAAAGTAAGAAGTCTGTCCCAAATGGCCCGATATTCTATGAAGTGAACAAAGACATTGACTTGTCTCCACTTAGAGAGGGCTGCCCGGAGGGGAGCTAATTTCCAGTCCTTGAGAATCGTTGTGATATAACAGCACAGATGCCATTCCTGACAAGCATAGGAGTCAAAATCCTCATGAAATTCTCTCCATTCTCTGTGTCTGAAGCAAAGAGACCAATCAAAGTCCATCTGAAATGCAGGAGCACTTGGACAATTTCTGGGTAGAAGAAGCCTTTTTTGGGGAAGAGGGAGTGGTAAAATGGCAAATTACTTTTATCATGCAGTGATTCTGAAAATAATTCAAAATTCATCTGAAAAAGCAATGAAGAATATTGGAGTCAGATCACCTCCAAGCTTTAAAGAAATCCAATTTGATTCTTATAAACATATTTCAATAGTTTATTGTTAATTAAGCTATCAAGATAGAGAATTTAAAAAATATATAACATTAACAAGTTTGTATATAACAATAATATAAAAGAAAATAAGTTTAAAAAACAATAAGAATAAAGAATGCAAATCATATTTCTGTATCAGCCCTACTATATAATTTACTTGGACTTCAGTAAGGCGTTTCATAAAGTAGACCATAATCTACTACTAGATAAAGTAGAAAAATGTGAGTCAGACAGCATCACCATCAGGTGGATTCGTAACTGGCTGACCAATCACAATCAATGTGTAGTCCTCAATGGAATTGCATCTACATGGAGGGAAGTATGCAGTACCCCAAATTCAATGGTGAAAAAAGTAAGGTTCTACATTTAGGCAAGAAAAATCAAATGCACAGGTACAGTATATGTGGTACCTTCAATAGTAGTAACTGTGAGAGGGATCTTGGAGTCCTAGTGGACAACTATTTAAATATGAGCCAGCAGTGTGCATCAGCTGCCAAAAAAGCCAATACATTTCTAGGCTCCATAAACAGAGCGATAGAATCAAGATCACATGACGTGTTAATACCACTTTATAATGCTTTGGTAAGGCCACACTTGGAATACTGCATCCAGTTTTGGTCACCATAATGTAAAAAAGATGTTGAGATTCTAGAAAGAGTGCAGAGAAGCGCAATCAAGATGATTAGGGGACTGGAGGCTAAAACATGTCAGAGCGTTTTCAGCATGACTATTATTATGAGACAACCCAGGAGCAAAACACAGTGCTCAGAGACATTTAACAGTGGTTTATATACAACAGTTATATACAGACATGTTGTGGCTCTGAGGCTTGAGCCTGCATTGTTAGAGGAAGAAGACTCGGATGATGGGGAAGAGAAGGAATTGGGAATCCCAGGACCTTCCTATTTGGCAATGCCTTCCTCCCTGATTGTGCCTCAGGTGTCGGCAGATAACCGAGAGGGAAAGCCTGAGGCTAATCAGGAGAAGGAGGAGGGCATATCGGAGCAGCCTCTGACAGAGAATCAAGGAGACGAATGCTGGCTTGATGCTAGACAACATCGCAGGAAAAAGTGTGAGCTGCAATGAAGAAAGCGGGGACGAATCAGAGACTGAGCTGAGTGAGTGACACACCCCACAGGGAATAAAAGGGAGTGTGTTTTCTCTGAGAGCTCTGTATGGGACAAAGTGTGAGTTTTCTTGTGGAGCTTCGGTGTTTCCTGTTTATTGAAAGCCTTCGTGATTTATGTTCCTGTTATCTTGTCGGACTTGGCAGGCAGCGTGTGTGCTACTGCCAAGAATCCTGCCTGCTTCAAAGAATTAACTCTATAATTCCTGAATCTTTTTGCCTGCCTGTATTTTGTCAGAGTTGTGGACTTTCCATCCTCATTGGAAAGGTGAGACATAACACAGACAAATATATGGTAGGCAAAATACCTTACAAGCAATCTTTCCTCTTCTTAATTCTACATGGAGAACTCTGCAATGAATACCGGACACAAGGAGAGAGAACATGCCCTGTAATGACTGCCTTTATAAAACACCTCTTAAAGGGATAAAACCCACCCCCAATCTTAAACCCACCCCCAATCTCATGCTATGCTGATTCATTCCTGTTGCAACTTGGAACATAAGGAGAAATTTCCTGACAGTTAGAACAATTAATCTGTGGAACAACTTGCCTAATAGAAGTTGTGAATGCTCCAACACTGGAAGTTTTAAAGAAGATGGTGGATAACCGTTTGTCTTGAAGTGGTGTAGCATTTCCTGCCTAGGCAGTGGGTTGGACTGGAAGACCTCCAAGGTCCCTTCCAACTCTGTAAAGGTCTATTTGGACTATTAACCAAAATTCCTCATGGTAAAAAAGAAAAAAAATCTCAGTAAAATTTATATTGAATAAAAATATTTCAAGTATGCACCATTGTGTTATTCCTTAGTAAGTATTGTTCTGACTTCTTACGGCTCCGTTGAGCCCAAATATCCATCTCAAACATGTGCATGTAGATCATAGTCAAAATTCTTTCTTAAGGGCAATCAATTTCTTCATAATATTTGTCCCTTTCCTCTGTCAAATGCTGCACTAAGATCTACAAAGTCAGAGAACTGCTATTTCCAATGACTGATATGTTTTGTAAATAAATGGTTTGAGACAAATCTAATGTCAATAGAAGATCTACTTGGCCAAAGTTTGCCTGTTACTCTGCAAGGGTGCACTTGTCATTTACTAAACTCTCAACTCAAAGAAGAACCTAGCGTGTATTTTATAGTTGTAGGATGAATAGGCCTGTAATTGCTAGGGTCCTCTTTATTCCCTTTTTAATACATGAAGCTAATATTAATACCAGCCAATAGTCGCATTCACCAGCAGGGATATTTTTTTTAAATAATTCAGCTGGTAAAAAGTCTTCTCCAGGAGCTCTATTGCTCTTCCAGCCTTTTATGAGGAACATCATGAACATTTTGGGGTTAAGAAGAATTGACATGTTGCTTGTATGCTTGTAATATAACTTCAGTGAAATGATTTATTGATAGAGTGGTCCCTACAAGGTCATTCGGATTCTTTCCATGAATCTGGGATTTGTTTGCCATTGAAAATATCACTTTTTGTAAAGATTAGGTACAAAAGATGAGCTTCCCATCTCTGCTGCATCTTTCATTTGTACAGAAGACTATTAGGCTGGACACAGAGCATCTCCTCACCTTCCTAGGAATGCAGCAGAAGACCCAATATTACTGCTTTTGATATTCTCCCTCTCAACACTATGGATCTCAATCATTAACCATGATGTCTACAATGGCCCTGGTAAAAAGCAGCTCTTCCTATAGAAGATACGGTTGGATCTATCCCACACCCACCCATCACTCTAGTCAATTTACCTATTGAAAAAAATGCATATAAACCTGAGGGACTTTGAAGGTGCCTCCTAATGTTGACATCTGGATGGAGATGTCATCAGCAGCTCCATCAACAAGAGCCAAAATGTTGTCCTTCCTTCCACAGCTGTAATTAGGAACATTGGCTTCTCCAGTAGACAGAATGTCCAGTAAGGCCTCTGAAGTGCCAAGTGTGTTCAAATAATTGTCATGGATGTTGTAGCCAAGTGTGAAATTTTGTGGAAGCCAGGGTGTCTTGTTAGCCACTTGAATATTAAAAATGTAGCGTACTGTTCCTTCCACATTAAGGGGTAAACTAATGTAAAAAAAAAGTGCTCATGTTATCTACATCATCTAACAACACTAACAAAATACTTACACAATGCAACCCTCTTTGTCTCCACAACCCTTCTGAGTCTTAAGGTAATCGTGATCCAAAATCAGATGCAAAAGACACTTACCCACCACCCTTTAATTTTAATGAACGTAGGAAAGATGGGATTTAGATACAGTAGGTCCTTCTAAGTATAAGAATCACAAACACACTGTCATTTGTAGCAGTATTAATTTTCATCTGCCCAAGAACCAGGATTCAAAATCACTCAATCATTAAAGTAGGACCATCACAATAAGAAGAGATGGTTCGTAAGTGACTCACAAAAGCAATTCTAAAATCAAGTCATCCTCTCTTCCTATAAGAATCAGCTATTAAATATGAATGAACAATTATAAAATATATGGAAATTAGGTGAGGCAAAGGAAACTACAATAATCATTACTTTAAAAAAAGTCAGTATTCAATTGACAAATTCAGGATTGGATTGGGAAAAGTATATAATCTGGACTTTTTTTCACGGTCCGTTCCCCCCTCCCCCCGCATATTTGGATTTGAGATTTTCCCACCAAATAAAAGAAAAGAAAGATGCCATGAAAATCAAAATGATTCAAGAAATTAGACTTGCTTGACCTGTAACACAAGCATAAGTTAAATAAGAAGAAAAGAAGGTGAGTGTTAGAACTGCAAAAGGAGGGAATGCAACTCCATCACACTGGACAACTTACGCGCGAGATTGACAAGAAGGAGCCTTATTGAAAGGCAATGCTGCTGTGAGAAACATTTTCGTTGCAGTGGTGATCATAGTAATGAGATGGTCTCCTGGCCTGTAATAGCTCCATGGTCTTTTCCCATCCTCCAATCGGCATTTCGTTCTAAGCTTCTCAGAGGCTGACTGGGGCACCAGCAGTATTAGAAGCAGAATCAGGAGGTCCATTATTCATAGGGCTGAATGAATCCCCTTTGCGTTTCTCAGCTAGAAGAACAAGAAGAGGTAGAAGAATCCAAAGCATTCTCACTGTGGGAGTGCCAGTGTCTTTCCTGATTGAGACGACAAACTGAGCTTCAGATGGAAAGGAGAGAAAGAGACATTCAAAAGCACAGTCCCTGCTTGTCCCTTAACTTGTGCTGCACAGAGTGTGACCTGAGTCATTTATCCCTTTTTGATGCAAGATCTCTTCCACATTTCTTCAGTCCGATGTTTACATCAAAAGCAGGTACTAGCAGAAGAGATCTCAAAGACCAGAACTGTCAAAATTACAGAGAGAAGCAACTCTTCCTCTGGGGATCTTTAATTTCTTTCTGCAAAGGGATAAAGGCACTTAAGTGAAAAGTCACTGATATTTTATATCACTGGGGCACTCTTCTGTAGCCCTTGTGGTTCTTCCTGTCAGGTCCTGCCCAGAAAATTATGCAAACGATCTATTGGCATCCCTATAGTAAAACAACTCATTCCCTGCATAATAACAATTCAAAATTGCATATAATTCATTGCTTTATTTGAACAAAACAGTTCAGTTGAGTTATTCATAGGGTGGTCTGAATATGATAAATTGGAGAAAAAGAAATATCATTTGCATTCTTTATTCCTAGCTGTTTCTTAATATGTTTCTTTATTTGATTTTTATATAAAATCTTGTTTTATATTTGGTATCTTGATATGGGCTAAGGGATAATCAACAACAAACAATATATTTGCATGAGAACCAAGATAGATTTATCAAAAGCTCATATTTTGGACTTGATTTGACCCCAAATATAACAGCATTTTCATTGCTTTTTCAAATCTGTTATAAAATTATTTCAGAGGCTCTGAGTGATAAGATTCAGTTCCCTTTTTTCCACCAAATGCTGCCCAAAGAAGGCTTTCACTATCCAAGGATTGTCCAAGTGCTCCTCCATTTCAGATGGATCTTGATTGGTCTCTTTGCTTCAGACACAGAGAATGGAGAGGATTTCATGAGGACTTTTACTCCTTTGGTTGCCAGGAATGGAATTTGTGTTGTTATATCAGAACAATTCTCAACAAATAGACCTACAGCAACATTTAGGGACACAATCTCTAAGTGGAAACAAGTCAGTATCGTTCACTTCATGGACTTTGATAACCTTGTGGACAGAATTCTTCCTTTCCATTTAACGCTTAATATGTTGACAGGATCAATTGAAGGGAAAGTCTGGATCACAACAACTTTGGGAATGTATTCCATTAAAAAGAACAAAGTTTTCAAATATATCCATAGTGTTTGGTTCTTTTCTTTAGAAGCAAAGAAAAGAGCAAAAGAGAATGCATAGGAATCAATTCTCTTTGTGAAACCTCAGTTTCAAGATCAGTCTTTTCACTGTTCTTTTTCAAAGCATGTCTTTTCTGCCAAAGGGTGTGGAAGGTGCACCCAGAAAGCACCATTGGGACTCAAAAGAAAAGGAACAGGATCCAGATCACAAATAATCAACAATAACCAAATAACAAAGGAAAAAAAACAGACCCAGGAAACGATAGACCAATCAGCTTAACATCAATACCCGGGAAGATACTGGAAAAAATAATAAAAAAATCTGCCAACATCTAGAAACAAGTAAAGTAATAACAAGCAGTCAGCACAGGTTTGTTAAAAACAGATCATGCCAAACCAATCTTATTTCATTCTTCAACACAGTGCCTAAATTAGTAGAGCAGCAAAATACTGTGAACATAATACCCTGGTCAAAAAAATAAAGGGAACAATACAATGTAACTCCAAGTCAATCACACTTCTGTGAAATCAAACTGTCCACTTACGTAGCAACACTGATTGACAATCAATTTCACATGCTGTTGTGCAAATGGGATAGACAACAGGTGGAAAGCATAGGTGTTGTGTATGCACTATAGTTAATAAAGTATGAGGTTGAGGTAAAGTGCAGGGTTCTGGCCCTGCACTTCTGATTGGCTGTTAGGCGGCCAGACCGGATTGACTAGTTCTGAAGAATCCAATTGGCCCTTAACAGAGTTCTTATTGGTTGCAAGAGCTAGCGTTCCTAGCTCGTTATTGGATAAATCTTACAAGGGTTGCCTATATAAGGCAGAGTTCACTGTTGTTAAGTTGACAAGTCACTATGTAAATAAAGAGCTGAAGTTCACTGTTCAGAGGCTGTCTCCTTTTATTCCAACCCATGCTCAATACTTAACACTGGCGACGAGGATGGGATGCGGAGACATCTGAACCGAAAAAGCCAGGAAGCAACACCGAGCACGTGACAGACGACACCAACAACGGAACCATGTCCGGCGGCATCATACCACCCGCTCCGTTCGATCCAAACCAAGAGGATTGGGAATCCTACATGGATCATTTCCAAATGTTTCTTCAGACGAACGACTTAAAAGACGTCACGCCAGCAAAGAAAAGGGCGTTGTTCCTAACACATTGCGGCCTAGCCGTATTTAAGATGGCTAAACCACTCGCCAAACCTCGAGAAGTGAAGGCCATGAGCTGGGACGACCTCAAACCCATCCTGAGAGGCCATTACATGCCAATCGTGCCTACGCTCGTGAGACGCCACGAGTTTTATCAGAGGAACCAACAAAAAGGGGAAAGCATGGCCGATTTCGTGGCGGACCTCCAAAATTTAGGGGGCCTCTGCAGGTTTGCCAATTTAGAAGAGGCACTGAGAGATCGAATAGTTCTGGGACTAGATGCACTGGGTCTGTAAAGCAAGCTGATGGCAAAAGGCGACATCAGCCTTGCTGACACCATTGCCGAAGCCACAGCAGCAAGGCGACCAAGAAGTCGGCTGCACAACTACGGCGAAGCCGCACTCCGGTACCACCACCGGCCAGCGAAATATCACCTAGTTCAGAAGGACAGCTGGTGACAACACACTACGAGGACCTCTCTTCGTTGTCAGACAGCGACGAAGAAGAGGTCCATCGACTGTGGTCCGACCGGGACCCTCGTCCGAAGCCTTTATGCCCTTGTGCTGGCTGTGGAGCCAACCATGCCAGGTCCGAATGCAAATTCCACGACGCACTCTGCCATGAGTGCGGAAAACGAGGCCACATCGGGCGGGTCTGCCGCAGCTTGCCAGGACTCAGCCAGGCCTCAAAAGGGGATAACTATCGCCAATTGACAGGAAGCCGTCCTGTAAGGCGAATGCCAGTAAACCACTCCTACAGAAATCCAGCCGTGCAGAGAGAAGAGGCTCACCCTACTATCACTATCGGTCACACCTCAACCTTGGACACTAAGAAAATTTGAGTCATGGTAGCCATTGAGAACCAGCCGTGCCACATGGAGGTCGACTCGGGATCGTCCCTCTCGATGGTGTCTTGGAAGACACTCAAGCAACTCATCCCCACAATTCAACACCAAGATCTCCAATTTCAATGCCTCATCCTCAAAGACTACCAGGGGAATCGAATCCCCGTAGTCAGGTCCTGCCGAGTCCGAGTCTCCTTCAAGAAGCACACAGCATACTTACCTCTAACGGTCATCAATGGAGACAGGCCTAGCCTACTCAGCATTGAAGTGGCCGGCGTGAACCGCGTCGGTGGTTGTGATTGGGAGGAAGACCTTATCTCTGAGTTCAGTGACGTCTTCGTGCCTCTTCTCATCTCGTTGAAGCAGCAGGTGCTCAATTTCTGTAGTCGTGGTTGTTCCATTGGTGGTTCAGGTGGTCCCGATTTACAGGTGGTTTGCCTGTATCCTGGCAGAGATTATTCACCCTCCGGCTTGGACTGGACCCTCGCTTGCTTCTGCAGACCTTTGCGATGTGGCCTCTTTTCCCACAGGAACAGCAGAGTGCGTCGAGGAATTTGCGGTCTGATTGCTGGTGGTTTGCCCCGCATCCAGTACATTGGCATGGAAGTCTCTGATTCCTTTTATCTCGTTCTGAGCGGAGCCGGTTGACCTCCTTTTCCTCATTGTCTGAGGATGATTCGAGGTCTTCATGATGGGTGGTAATAGTGTGCCTCTCAGAGGAAGGCGTACTATCACTAGCGAGTTGGCGGTGCGGTACATTCGCTCGGCGCATTCGAGTGGCTGACTTCCTGGTTGCTTCTGTGGCAGTCGCGTCGGTGATCACATCTTTGAGGCTGATGTCTCCTTTTGCCATGATCTTGCTCTGCACAGTGTGGTCATCTAATCCCAGAACTATTCAGTCTCTCATGGCTTCCTCGAGGTTAGCAAAACCACAGAGTCCTCCAGGTTCCGGAGGTCGGCTACGAAGTCTCCAACGCTCTCGTTCTTCCATTGGTCCCTCTGGTAAAACTCATGTCTTCATATCAGCGTAGGTTCTGTGGGTGCGTAATGGGCCTGGAGGATCGGTGTGAGGTTATCCCAATCCATGGTCTTTACTTCCGCTGGTTTAGCAAGTGCCTTAGCCATTTTAAAAACGGCGGGGCCGCAATGGGTCAGGAACACCGCTCGTTTCTTGCCAGGTATAGCATCTTTCAGATTGTTGGTCTCCAGGAACATCTGGAAGCGGTCCATATACGAGTCCCAGTCTTCGTTTGCCAGGTCAAATGGAGCAGGTGGTATGGCGCCGCTGGTTATCCTGCCGTTTGTTGCATGCGCTCTCAGCCACGTGCTCTGTCTTCTTCGATGAGTGTTTAGTCAGCTCTATCGTCTCTGCATCCCACCTTCGTTGCCAGTGTTAAGTCCTGAGCATGGGCGCAAGGAACGGAGACGAGTCATCGAACTTTGACTTCAACTCTTTATTAGTGACTTCAGAACAGAGCAAAATACTTGGGCAGCAGCAGCTCTTTTATAGAGCTGGCTGCTTCACAACAACCAATGATTTGAGTTTACCGCTCTAACAAGCATCCAATCAGAGTGACCCGCTGTCAGCCAATCAGATCAGCCAGAAACAACCAATCACGACTCGCTATTCGCGGGCCAATGAGAAGTGCAGGATTACGAGCCTGCTGTTAAAGTAAAGCTATTAGGGTTGTTACTGATGCCTTGGCTTAGTCCATAACAGAAGTCATTATTCTGATGTCAGCTGGACTTCAGAAGATGTACAAAAAAAACAAGGTGAACACAACACTTATATACTGTTGTGTATTTGCATTCTTGTAACCCTGCATTCTGATTGGCTAGGATGCACAGCATTCAGATTGGCTGAGTGTATAGCAATGATTGGCCGTCATGGATCGACCGCGATTGGCCCAGCCGATCGTGGGAGATTTGAACGGCTGCCATTGGCCGCAGCACAGGGCACAAGTTCTATATAAGCCACTGCCGATCCGATGCAAGCAAAGCCGATCTACCAACTAATAAAAAGAGCTTGAAAGTCACTGGTCTCATGTCTCTCCTTGGGACTGATCCAGCAACATAACACTAGTGATGAAGGTGGGATCGTGAGGCAAAGACCCACCACGCATGTGGCACCACGGTACAAGCAACCAACAAGATGGCCAGCAGCACCGCGCCACCTGCTCCCTTCAACCAGGCTGCAGAGGACTGGGAATCCTACATCGATAGATTCCTCATGTTCCTGGAAAGCAGCAACCTTAAGGACGCGAATAGACAGAAAAAAAGGGCCGTGTTCCTGACAGAACTATTAATGGGGAGGAAATTAAGGTCCCCACTAGACAGGCTGCACCCCACGTACAACCCAGAACCCCCCCCCCCCCGATTCATCTAGCAAGCACCAAACATTCGCACCGGGCGACACAGTATACACAAGGAACCTCACAGAGGACCCACTCTGGGTACCAGCAATGATAACCCAGAAAACAGGTCCCCGCTCGTACTGGCTACAAACAACCGACGGACGAGCATGGAAGCAACACATCGATCAGATAAGATCGAGAGCTAACACAGGAAATACAACCAACAAGCAGACACATAGAAACAAAGAACCCGAAGAGGGAAGGGGAAACCCAAACAGCAGCCCAGAAAGAGAGGGAAACCCCACAACACCAAACAAACAAACCCAACAAGAAAGAAACCAACAATACTCACTAGCAGAGCCACCAACGGACGACCAGCTTGAAGTCTTGTCTGGAAGGAGCAGCCAAGCAAGTTCAACCAGCCCGGAAAGACCAGGCAGGAACATCAAAGCCAGCAGCTCGACCAACCCGAGTAGACCGGGAGGGAGCTACGACGAAAGGCCTGACTCACCCTTCCAGGCGGTTCCATCGATGAGGCAGGGAGCAACACAGAACCCAACCGAACTGGTCGGAGATCAAGCGACAATTAACCTGCGCAGGTCCACTCAACAAGTACGGAGCCCCGCCTAGTTATGGGACTACGTCACATAGGACCATACCAAGAGGGGAGGGGTGTTCTGTATTTGCATTCTTGTAATCCTGCATTCTGATTGGCTAGGACGCACAGCATTCAGATTGGCTAAGTGTACAGCAATGATTGGCCGTTACGGATCGACCTCAATTGGCCCAGCCGATCGCGGGAGATTTGAATGGCTGCCATTGGCTGTGGCGCTGGGCACAAGTTCTATATAAGCCACCGCCGATCCGATGCAAAGCCGATCTACCAACTAATAAAAAGAGCTTGAAAGTCACTGGTCTCGCGTCTCTCCTTGGGACCGATCCACCAACATAACACATACCATTTCAGAAAAGTGGCTGTCCAGACTCCTCTTAAAAACTTCAAGAGGAATTTGGACTCCTGCAGGGGGTTGGACTAGATGACCTCCAGCTCTTTTCTGATTAATTTAATTTGGGTGGTGAACTACTTCCTCCAGCATCAACTGTCTGCATTAGACCTGACAGGAAAGGACCACAACCATTACAGAACAATGCCTCAAGGGATGGATTTGTGATTTATTTATTTATTTATTTTCAGTAACATACTTTTCTCCAGCTACTCCTTTGCAAATGTAGCCCTAAGAAGTTTAGGATTCGCAGAGGAGAATTTGCTTCTCACTGTAATTTTCACAATTCTTGGCTTTGAGGCTTCTTCTGGTACTTCTCTAGTGACTCTCTTTGAGGTAAATATCACCCTGAAGCATCACCTTGCATCCTGATCTTGCATCAGTGACTCTCTTTGAGGTAAACATCACCCTTGAAGCACCATCTTGCATCCTGATCTTGCATCAGAAAATTGATAAATGCTTCAAGCCCTGCTCCTTGTGGTACAAGTTAAAGGATAGGCAGAGATTTAATTCTTGTGTGTACTTTTCTCTCTGGATAAAGCTCAGTTTGCCTTTGTCTGAATCATGAAAGCCGCTAGAATTTCCATATTGTGAAGGTGCTTTGAATTCAACTAATTCTTCTTGCTGTTCTTTTATTCGAAACAGGAAGGGGATTGATTCAGCTCTATGAATTATGGACCTCCTACTTCTGATGTTGCTGGTGTCCCAGATAGTCTCTGGGAAGCTGAGAATAAAGTGCTCCCTGATTTTCGAGCACCAGGATGGAAAAAAACAATGGAGCTATTACAAGCCGGGAGACCATCTCATTAGTATGATCACCACTGGAACTAAAATATCACGTATGCCAACGTTGCCTTTCAACATGGCTCCTTCTAGTCAGGCTGAATTGTAAGTAATTCAAACTGATGGATTACATTGCCTCCCTTCATGGTTCTGAACACTCTTTCTTTTCTTATTCTAATTATGCCTTCATTGCAGGACCTGTCTAATTTTTTGAATTGTTTTGATTCCCATTGCATCTCTCCTTTTTTTTATTTCGTAGGAAAAAAAAAGTCAAATCCATCCATATATGCTATTCTCCATCCAGTCCTGACCTATCACTTGAATTCCAACTGAGTTATTGAATGAGTTATAGTTGCCACTGCCTAGGCCATCTCCATATTTATAATTGCTTGTTCAGTGGCTGATCCTATAAGGAACAGAATCTGATTTTATATTAGAATTGCTTTTCTGGGTTACTGATGAAATGGCCTCTTGCCATTTCAGCAATAGCAATAGCAATAGCATTTAGCTTGTATACTTTTCCATAGAGTTTTAACAGTTCCCTCTAAGTAGTTTACAAGTAGAAGCATTAATTGCATATTGCCCTCAACAATTTGAGACCTCAGTTTACCAACCTCAGAAAGATGCAAGGCATGCCAACATGGAACTCTTGGTTGAGGGCAGAGTTTGCTTTGCAATACTGCAGTTTAATTACTGGAGCATAAGGGCTCAATGTTTCTACTTTAAGGATGGAATGGTTTTGAATTCTGGTTACTTTGGCAGATGAGAATTAGTACTGCTGCAAAGAATTATTTATTTGTGATTTTTAATCCTAATGGGAAACCATCCCATCTCATCCCATCTCCCCTAAACACTGATTGAAATGAAATAGTGCTGGGTAACTGTCATTTGCCTCTGGTATTGGCTTAAGACTAAAGGCTTATGGAGACAAGGAAAATTAAATTGAAAAAAAGGATTTTGTTGTTTCCATTGATGATAATAACATGAACATTTTTTACATTAGTTTCCCTTTTGATAAGTTAAGAATACTACGCTACATTTTTAATATTCAAGTGGTCAACAAGACTCCCCAGCTTCTACAAAATCTCACATTTGGTTACAACATCCATGACAACTATTTGAACATACTTGGTACATCAGAAGCGTTGCTAGACATGCTCTCTACTGGAGAAGCCAACGTTCCCAACTATAGCTGTGGAAGAAAGGACAACATTTTGACTCTTGTTGATGCAGCTCCTGAAGACATCTCCATTCAGATGTCAACATTAGGAGGCACCTACAAAATCCCTCAGGTTTGTATGTGTACTTTTCTGTAGGTAAATTGAGTGGGGTGATGGATTGTTATGTGATACCTTCACTTCAGAACTGAGGAACTGCTTCTTACCATGGCCATTGTAGGTGTCATGGTTAGGGATTGGGATCCACAGTGTTTAGGAGGCAAGGATCAAAGCAGTGATATCCTCTCACAACATCATCGTCATTGCTTTGGATCTCACACTTGAGAAGGTGAGAAGGGGCTCTGTGTTTAATCAAAGGCTCTTCTGGACAAAAGGAAGATGAAGCAGAGATGGCGAGCTCATATTTTGTACATAATCTTAATAAAAATACAGACATATTCAATGGTAAGCAAATCCCAGATTCATTAGAAGAATCCACCAGATGGATTTTCTTACCCATAGTTGATAAGCACATATGTTTTATGAACTTGAAAGAAACACTATGATGAATTAACCACTTTATTTTTTAAAAAAATATATGCATATTACCCAGTATGTCAACAAATTTTGCCCTAAAATGTTCATGATGAAGTTCATTGTGAAAAGTTTGAAGAAAAATACAGCCCCCCCCCCCCCCCCGAGGGCTTTTTAGTAGCTAAACTTTAAAAAAAATATCCCCAATGGTGCTTTCCTCTATTGGTAGGTTCATTTAGCCATATCAATAATTCTTATCATATCCAGGTGGGTTGAAGGTGGCAATAGTACTTTTCCATATATTAAAAATGGAAGAGAAGGACCCTAGCAATTATGGGTCCATTGTCTAATAGATGTTGCGGTTAAAATATATGCTCAGATCCTCTTGAGTAGAGTTGAGAGTGGGTAGATGAAGAAATAATTTCTTGCTGAAGAACAAGCAGAATTTTGGCTGTCCAAGAGCACTCCAAATTTGGTCTTCAGTGGAACTACATTTAGATTGCGGAAAGCTTGCAGTATAGTACCTCAAAATTCTGGCTCAAAGTGTAGTACCTCAAAACCCAATGCCCAATTATCGGTGTTACATTAAATCTATGGAAACTGACAGACTCCCAAAATTCCATCTTTTAGAAGAGACAAAATTTCCATTAATGACTTCTTGACTAGTATAGTTGAAAAATAATATTAAGAATTGTGGCTTTCCTGTGCAACTGGAGAACAAACTAAAAACTTGCTGCACAAAAGAATCAGATATTGAAGCAGAGAAAGATACAGACATCTTCAATAACAATGGCACATTAAAATGGATGAGCTGCTATAAATGTATTTCAAAATTGTCAAATTTTTCAAAACAGCCATGCCAAAACATCTTAAGATGGTATTTACTCAAGCAAGGTCTGAGAAGCTGGAGAGAAGGTTTAAATATGAAAGATTTAATCAAAACTTTTATAGTGAACAGACTTGTATTTACGTAACTCCAGAGATAGATAAAACACATTTATTATTTGATGATCAATTGTACAAGAAAGAGATCAGTATCTTCAACTGCAGTTTAGATGAACAACCTATTGGGATCCTTATATTAAAACAGCATATTTCCTGTTTGCTGAAAATTCAAAAAATACATATAATATCGCTTTTTATTAGAACAACACATTTAAGTTGAGATTTGCAGATCTAATTGCCATAGGGGTGTTACAAAAATATGATTTGCATTCTTTATTCTTATTCTTTTTAGCTTATTTTATAAGAGTCATAGTGGCACAGTGGTTAGAATACAGTTCTGCAGGCTAATTATGCTGACTGCCAACTGCCAGTTGTTTGACAGTTCGATTCTCACCAGTTTAAGGTTGACTCAGCCTTCCATCCTTCCAACATCAGTGAAATGAGGACCCAGGTTGTTGGAGGCAATATGGTGACTTTGTAAACTGCTTAGTGAGGGATATAAAGCTCTGTGAAGCATTATATAAGTCTAAGCACTAGTACTATTTTCTTTTATCTATTATTATAGATAGTATTGTTTAATGTTTCACTCACAAATCCTTCCAATCCAGATACACCCTCAGGCTAGACTTTGTCGGTACATCTGACACGAATATGGACAAAATGATGGAATGACAATAAACTACTCAGATAGGTTTTTGAAAACAAAATTGGATTTCTGTAAAGCTGATATTTTGGAATGGGATCTAATTCCAAATATAACACAGCATTCTTTGTTGCTTTTTCAGATCAGTTTTGATTTATTTTCAGAGTTGCTGCATGATAAAAGTCAATTGCCCTTTTACCACCGGCTTTTCCCAAAAAAAGGGTTCCTCTACCCAGAAATTGTCCAAGTGCTCCTCCACTTCAGATGGATCTTGGTTGGTCTCTTTGCTTCCGACACGGAGAACAGAGAGAATTTCATGAGGAGTTTTATTCCTTTTTTTGTCAAGAATGGAATTTGTGTTGTTATGTCACAACGATTATCGACAATTCAACTCACAGTACCCCTCAGGGATGCCCTCTCTAAGTGGAGGCAAGTCAACATCTTTGTTCACTACATAGAATATGGTGCTGTTTTGGATAGAATTCTTCCTTTCCATTTTACACTTATGCGTTTGCCAAGCCCCATTGAAGGGAAAGTCTGGATCACAACACTCATCGGACTATATCCATTGAAAGAGAACAGAGCTCTCAAATATGTGAATAGTATCTGGACTGTTGACTTTGAGAGAAAAGAAAGGCGACCAAATGATGGCTACGAGCCTGATTTCTTTCTGGATCCACCCTTTAGAGACCAGACATTTCACTGTTCTTTTTCAAAGCACGTCTTTTCTGCCAAAGACCGGAAAAGATGCACAGAGAAAGCACCACTGGAGACCCAAGCAAAAAGAACCATGATGATGTGGGTCAATAACTTCCATCATTTTCATAGTGTCATTCAGACTCTGGCCCATGTCTTGAATGCTGCGTATTCCTCCAGATCCAGGAGGAGAAGGAAGGAGAGTGAAGACAGGTTGGGGGCTCCAAGGCTGCAGCCATGGCAGGTATGAACTCCCAACAAGGATCCATTCAGCTTAGATCCTTATGAGAAGGAATCCAAAGAGAAGCAAGGGAACTATATCAATCTACTTGAGTTACAGGAGGCCAATAAGTTTGGCCAATCTAATCAGTTCAATGATGATTTTCAGGCACTGTGAGAGATATAGTTCGATGTTAAATAGTGCTAATTTTTAAAAAGGATGCGTACATTTTAAAATACATTCCTGTAATTATGAGTTTATGATGACTAATTTTAGAATTTTACCTTCATAAATTTGAAGGAGCCCATTCAACCACCTAGCTCAATCTCTCCTTTCTTCAGGAATCCCAGTTAAACCTTTTCTGGCTTGTCAGTCATAGCATTAAGACTATCAATGGAAGGGAAACCATACATCTCTGTTTTACTTTCTCAACTCTAAAGCTACTTCTCTTTTAGGATGTTTTTCCTCTCCTTCAGCCGTAATCTCCTGGCTGAGTTTATGATCTTATGTTGCATCACAATCTGCAATATCAGGAAACAGAATTTAAGCTTTTGTGTATCATCTTTTAAATCGCACCCCCCGCACCCTTCAACCCCGCCACCGAGGACTGGGAATCGTACTCCGACCGATTCCACATGTTCCTTGAGTGCAGCGACCTGAAGGACGCCACCGGTCCCATGAAGCGCGCCGTCTTCCTGACCCACTGCGGGACTGAGGTATTCAAGATGGCCAAGGCGCTTGCCAAACCTGCCGATGTGACCGCGATGGACTGGGACGTCCTCTTGCCAATACTTCGGCAGCACTACGCTCCAGAGGTACCCATCCTGATCCGATTTTATTTTGAATCCGATTTTGAAAATAACCTTTGGCACTGCTAGGAATTTGTGACTGACCCGATCAACAAATGAATTTCGTCATTCAGTGGATATTTGAACTTGGATCTGGGAATTCATTTCTCAAAGGAATCATGATTAATGTAAGAGCTTATTGGACCATTGTGGCATTTTTGCTTTGTAACATAAACTGTATTTTTTTTCTCATTTCTGCAACCATTTTATGCACAATTAAAGATACCCTTTTATTTGAATCTTATAGACAAAGAGGATGGCAATAAGAACACTCTGGACAACTGAGGATAACAAGCAACACTGAATAGCAAAGCAAGTCAGTCCAGAAATCAAATATTTTCCATTTCCTTCACCTTCCTCAGTAGGTAAGAGAGAAATGAAAGAAAATCAAGAAGAAGTGTGAAATTCAAGCAAACATTACATGAAAGGTCAAGGCATTTTTTCAATCAGCAAAAGAGGGAAATATCTTGAAGTTATTGGGGAGGAAAAGGACAACTGGAAAGCCACGTAGAGCAGACAGTGTTGCAGGCCTAGGTCTGGGAGGAAGGAAATCACCACTAAATCAGAGCAGAGGACTCACACAGGAGGCAAACCCTTTAAATGTCCTGGTTGTTGTAAAAGTTTCAGTCAGAATTCCAACCTTGTGACACACCAGAGGACTTACATCAGGAAGAAAATGTATGAATGTCCGAAGTGTGGGAAATGTTTCAGTCAGAATTCCAAGCTGGGGAAACACCAAAGGACTCACACAGGAGAGAAACCATTTGAATGTCCTGACTGTGGGAAAAGTTTCAGTACCAATTCCAGATTGGTTGAACACCAGAGGACACACACAGGAGAGAAACCCTTTGAATGTCCTGACTGTGGGAAAAGTTTCAGTACCAATTCCGGCTTGGTTCAACACCAGAGGACTCACACAGGAGAGAAACCCTTTCAGTGTCTTGACTGTGGGAAAAGTTTCAGTGATAATTCCAACTTGGTTAAACACCAGCGAATCCACACAGGAGAGAAACCCTTTGATTGTCCTGATTGTGGGAAAAGTTTTAATCAGAATTCCTATCTGGTTAAACACCAGCGAATCCACACAGGAGAGAAACCCTTTGAATGTCCTGATTGTGGGAAAAGTTTTAATCAGAATTCCTATCTGATGAAACATCAGAGGACTCACACAGGAGAGAAACCCTTTCAGTGTCCTGACTGTGGGAAAAGTTTCAGTACCAATTGCAGCTTGGTTCAACATCAGAGGACTCACACAGACGCGGAACCCTTTGAATGTTCTGGTTTTGGTATAAGTTTCAGTCAGAATTCCAACCTGGTGAAACCCCAGAGGACTCACACAGGAGAGAAACCCTTTCAATGTCCTGACTGTGGGAAACAATTCAGTCGGAATTCTCACCTAGTGAGCCATCAGCGGACTCACACAGGAGAGAAACCCTTTGAATGCCCTGACTGTGGGAAAAGTTTCAGTCACAATTCCACCTTGGTTCAACACCAGAGGACTCACACAGGAGAGAAACCCTTTGAGTGTCCTGACTGTGGGAAAAGTTTCAGTACCAATTCCAGCCTTGTTAAACACCAGAGGACTCACACAGGAGAGAAACCCTTTAACTGTTCTAACTGTGGGAAAAGTTTCAGTAACAATTCCAGCTTGGTTCAACACCTGAGGACTCACACAGGAGAGAAACCCTTTCAGTGTCCTGACTGTGGGAAAAGTTTCAGTGATAATTCCAATTTGGTTCAACACCAGCGACTCCACACAGGACAGAAACCCTTTAAATGTCCTGATTGTGGGAAAAGTTTCAGTCATAATTCCAACTTGGTGAAACACCAGCGACTCCACACAGGAGAGAAACCCTTTGAGTGTCCTGACTGTGGGAAAAGTTTCAATCAGAATTCCTGTTTGGTGAAACACCAGAGGACTCACACAGGAGAGAAACCTTTTCAGTGTCCTGACTGTGGGAAAAGTTTCAGTCAAAATTCCAGCCTGGTTCAACACCAGAGGACTCACAGAGGAGAGAAACCCTTTCAGTGTCCTGTCTGTGGGAAAAGTTTCAGTCATCATTCCAACTTGGTTCAACACCAGCGAATCCACACAGGAGAAAAATCCTTGAAATGTTCTGACTGTGGGAAACGTTTCAGTCATAATTCCAACTTGGTTCAACACCAGCGAATCCACACAGGAGAGAAACCCTTTAAATGTCCTGAGTGTGGGAAATGTTTCAGTCAAAATTCTACCTTGGTTCAACACCACAGGACTCACACAGGAGAGAAACCCTTTGAGTGTCCTGACTGTGGGAAAAGTTTCAGTCGCAATTCCAGCTTGGTTCAACACCAGAGGACTCACACAGGAGAGAAACCCTTTGACTGTCCTGACTGTGGGAAAAGTTTCAGTCACAATTCCAGCTTGGTTCAACACCAGAGGACTCACACAGGAGAATAACCCTTTGAATGTCCTGACTGTGGGAAATATCTCAGTATTGGAATGATCCTTAGGAATCATGTCCTTATGCACACAGGGGAGAAACCATTTAAGTGCCCTGAGTGTGGACGGTGCTTCAGGCAACATTCCACCCTTATCGCACACAGGAAAATCCACATGAGGCCTCAAGTGGGAAGTATAGAGAAGGCTTGAATTTCATTTCTAATGTCGCATTGTAAGTCCAGCTGAGAAATTGACTCTTTAATTGATTACAAATAATTTGTAATGGTATAAGATGGGGAAGAGGAAAAAAAAAATTGGAACATATTACTTTGATAATGGCTATCTGGCTTTCAGCCTAAGAAGTTGCTGGATATTTATCTTTGTAGCAATTGGACAACTATGGGAAAATCTTTTTGGGAGTGTTCTTTGCATTTTTTCAATGGTAGATGATAGAAATGCTATGTGCCATGAGTCTCAGCTATTTTTTCCCTGGGCGCCCCAATGATTTTCAGCCCCAGAATTCTCCAGCCAGCATCGCTTTTGGTTAGGAGCAATCAGACTACAGTTAGAGATTGTGGCACCTCATATAAAGAGAAAGCGAGAGAAGAGAAGTAGACGGTTTCAGGAACTCAGTGCACCAAGCATGCCTGTTCAGATTATGTCAAGAATAAGGCATGCAAGTGGAAGAAGCCTTATGAATAGCAAATATATTGGGAAAAGTTGGGGCAGTGACAAAAGCAGTGTAAAATTTCAGATGGAAAATCTGTTCTGCCCTGCAGGGGACCTTCATGGTTCAAAAGCTATAAGAAGCAATTAGATTGATACATTTTAGTTGCTAAACTCAAAAGTCTGACTCACAGACAAACACTATACAGAAGCCTGATGATGGCAGATGAGATTCTGCTGAAACGTTGCTACAACTTTAAAAGCACCACTACTATGACGTGGGAAAATACCCGAACAAAGCTGAATGCCAGACATGTAAATACCCGCGAAAACTTAAGAATATATATATATATATATATATATATATATATATATATATATATATCTTTATAAACTATATATATATCTTTATAAACTATACATTCCTTATTTATTTGATTGCTTGCTTGTTTGTTTTTTTAACAAAAACTTTATTAAACATTAAAAAGATAACTACATAATGCAAATTTTTTTTGTTAAAAATAAAAAACACTGTACATTACAAATTAATTAGACGTGCTTATATATCAAACATTATTCTGATACTTATTTCATATTTCTGGTTATTACTCATACTTTATACTATTCCTTATTTATTTACTCACTGGTTTCTATTGTTTATCCATTTGTACCAGTTTTCCCAGACTGTATAGTACTTTTGTTTGCCCACCTTGGCGCAATCATAGACTTTTACAATTTTGAAGCTCTCTGTTGGCATAAGGTTTACTTTCCAACGTTGTGAAGGTGCTAGTCTTGCTGCAGTAATTATATGCAAAATTAAATATTTTATCTCTTTTGCATATTCACCTTTTATTATCCCCAGTAGAAAGATTTTTGTTCAATATTTCTTACTTTTCAGGCAAAGCCACCATACGTGGAAGAAGGTGCCCCTTGTTTGTTTGCATTTCCAGCAAAGTGGGCTTGTTGTGAGACATATTGGCTAATTTTGAATGAATCAGATACCACTGATAACACATTTTATATTGATTCTTTTTATATACCATCAATTTCATTATTTTGTATTTTTTTTTTCCAAATTCTTTCCCAATCCTCCAAATTAATGTTATGTCCTACATTTCTTGCCCATACTATCATCGGGCCCTTCACCAATTCCTCTGTTATTTCAACCATCGGCGGTATCAGTTTTCTCATCCCTCTCGGTGCTCTGCTCTGCTGCTGTCCCCACCCCCATGGCCCTGGCCATCGCTGCCCAGGGAAAGCACAGAAAAAGCGAGCAGAAACATAGCTTTCGCTGGGGCGAAAGAGTAGAGGGTGAGGAAGGCACAGGAAAAAGAAAGCAAGCAAAAACATAGTTCTCATTGGGGCGAAAGAGGGAGATCGAAGAAGACAGGCAAGAGAAGACGGAAGCTGCTGCCTTTGGAAAGTGCTGCTTTCTATTGCCTTCTTTGATCTCTGCTCTTTCGCCCCAGTGAGAATTATGTTTCTGTTGCTCGCTTTTTTTTCCTGTGTGTGTGGGGGCAGCAGAGACATCAGGGCTGCTCTCCCCCCTCAGCAAGCCAGGCCTGGAGGAATGTGAAGAATTGCGGGCGAGCACTGGAGAAATGCGTGTTGGAAATGTGGGAAGGGAGATAGGGGGAAGGGTAGGAGAGAAAGAGAAGCTTGGCTGCCTTTCCTTTGGCATGGAGTGCAGGGCGGGGGGAGACCAAATGCCTGGACCAAAAGACTACCGAGGAAGATGGACTCCTAATAACCAGCCTGTTTGTGCAGGCAAGAGCTCAGGCTTTTCTAGGCTCAACATCCTCTCCATCGACCTCCACACGAGGGACCCTTCTCTGCTTGGAAGCGGAGGGAGAAACCTGGAGCTTAGCCTGGGACGGGGGGGTGAGTATTCTTGTGTGGAGGCCGAAGGGGTGAGTGTTGCCTGGTTATTCGATGCCCGCTTCCAGCCCGGCCCTCCTTCCTTCCCCCAACTCCAGGCAGCCACACCTGGCACCTTTGTGGGTGAGGTTTCCTCTGACTTTGGGGAGATATGAAAGGACAGGAGACCAGATGGGCGGGGGAGCTAGGCTTTTCTTCTGTTTGAGGGGGAGCCAGTTCCTTCCCATCCAGATCTTCCCAGCCTCCAGGCCCCTCTTCCCAAAGGATGAGAGAGGCCCATCCTTTCCCTTCGCTCTGCCTCACAGTTATGATTAAGCATTTACAATTTTGTTATAATTAAATAAGTATAATATATACATATGCATATATGTTTTCTTAAGTTTTCATGGGTATTTATATGTATGGTATTCAGCTTTGTTGAGGTATTTTTCCACATTATAGTTGTGCTTTTAAAGTTGTAGTGACATTTTGGCAGAAACGGCTGTGAAAGTTTGACTCACAGATGAACATTATACAGAAGCCTGATGATGGCAGATGAGATTCTGCCAAAACGTCACTACAACTTTAAAAGCACAACTATAATGACATGGGAAAATATCCAAACAAAGCTGAATACCATAAATATATACCGTGTTTCTCACAAAATAAGGCCAGGCCTTATTTTTTCTTGACCCCCGAAAAAACGGCTAGGCCGTCTTTTCGGGGGTGACTTAATTCCCCCCCCCTTGCATCTTCGGGCGGGCAGGCGGCAACAGCTTGGATGTTGACCTCGGCGTTGGTGGGGCACTTCGTATCGGGACACCTTCCGTCACTGTTGCTTTCCCTTCTCCCTTGCTGCCGTGACATTTAGAGCAATGCCGCGGTGTTCAGCGCAGCCATGTGTGGCCAGCCAGGGCTCCTCCCTGCAACCAGGGCCCGGCGGAGACACTCGGCTTCAGGTGCTCCTGTCGCCACCTTCCCTTTGCCTTTGAAGGTAAAGCCAATTATTTTAAAAATGATGCCCAAGATGCTCTCAATCTTACATGGGAAAAGACCCAAACACTCCAAGACCTGCATACCTGCACCCGTGAAAATCTACAAAAACATATATATTATATAATATAATATATATTATATAATATATATTATATATTATATATCATTTATTATATATTATATATTATATCTTGGCGTATTCGAGTCTTTTCCTGTGTAAGACTGAGTATCTTGGCAACGTTTCAACAAGGTCCCACTCACCATCTTCAGGCTGGTGCTTTCAGCTTCGTGCTTGTGCGAGCAAAGCACGATCGGAGCTGCCGTCTCCCTATATATACTGGTAGGGAGATTGGCTGTGTTGTCATTTCTTGATTGGTTGAAGGAGTTGATGTTTGCAGATTGGCTGGCTTTTTCGTAAGAACATGTGTGGCTGAGGTATTGGCTGTGTGTCTGTCAGCCTCCTGGGTCGTAATGATCTGGGTCATGGGCTGTATGATGACCTTCTGAGTTCTATAGTTGTGATATCCTGGGTCTTGTGTTGTAATCTCCTGGGTCATTGGCTGTGTTGCAACATCCTGAGTTTTTATGGTATAACCTCATTTCCGTGATGTGATATCCTGAGCGGGTGGCTGTGATGTGACGTTACAGGTTTTGGTTTGGCTCTGAGTTTGAGGCCTGGATATGTCTTCATGGCGTGTGTCTGTTTGCTTGGTTTGGGGGTCGGGGTGTGTGGCAGCTGGTGATGCAGCCATGGTCTGGTTTCTGGACGGTGGTTGTCTTTCGTCTATGGGGTGAGTTGGGTTTGAGTCTGGTGAGGGAGAATGGTGGTGGTGTCATGTGTTGTTTTCGGTCTGGTGTTGGTTTTCATGGCTGGGACTTGTTTGTTGATAAGGGCTAGTTTCCAGATGTCTGGTAGGTGGGGGGCATCGTCCCATTCATTCATGTTATGGGGGTGTTTATTTCGATGGCTTCCCTGTTTATTCTTTTGTTGAAGTGTTCAGTATTGGAGATTAATTTGGTTCCCTCAAAATTAATTTCATGTCCTGTGGCTTTAAGGTACTAGAAAAGGGAGGAAGTATTTTCTTCTTTTCTGACTGCGTTCTTGTGTTCTGCGGTGTGCATTTATTCTCCTGTTGGTTTGTCCAATGTATGTGGCTGGGCAATTGTTGCATGGTATTTCATAAACTCCTTGGTGTTCTAGTTGGATCTTGTCTTTGGGGTTTCTTAGGATGTTGGCTTTTTTTTGGTCAGTGCCGAAAGCTGTCCTGATATTGTGTTTGTGGAGAATTTTGCTGATTTTATCTGTGGTGCCTTTGATGTGGGGGAGGAGGACGATACTGTTGTCCTGTTCTGTGTCTCGGTTTCTGGGGGGTGTCTCCCTTAGGATCAGGTTGGTAATGGTGCTTCTTTGGAATCCATTGGAAATTAATATGTTAGTAAGGGTGTGTAATTCTGTTCTTAGGTGGTCTTTCTCAGCTAGGCATTTGGTTCTGGAGATGAGGGTCTACACTACGGAGTTGATCTGTGCAGGGGGGTGATGGGATTGTGCATTTAAGTAGCGGTTGGTGTGTGTTTTCTTCTGGTGGATGGTGTGTCCTAGGGAGCCATTGGGTTTTTTGTAAATTAGGACGTCCAGGAAGGGAAGTTGGTTGTTGGCTTCTGTTTCCAGGGTGAATCGTATTTTGGGGTGTAGGCTGTTGAGGTGTGTGAGGAAGGTGTCCAGTTTTTCTTTCCCATGTCACGAAAGTGTCATCTACATATCTAAGCCAGAGTTTGGGTTTGTGTTCAGATTTATCTAGAGCATTGGTTTCAAAGTGTTCTATGTATAGGTTAGAGATGACGGGTGAGAGGGGTGATCCCAAAGGTGCTCCTTCTATCTGTTTGTATCTTTGTCCATTGTAGGTGAAGTATGTGTTGGTTAGGCAGTGGTTGGTCAGATCTAGGATGTGCTTAGGGAGTTGTATTTGTTTTGGATGGCTGTCAAGGCTTCTTTAATTGGTACTTGGGTGAAGAGGGATATGACATCAAAGCTCTTGAGTAGGTCGCCAGGTTGTAGGTTTGGAAGAGTGGTAGCAGTGAACGAGAAATAAGAGGAAAATATAAGGTAAAAAAAAAACCTGGAAATAAAAGAATTATATGTAATTAGAGACTAAATTTGGAATAACATACAGAATTGGACATTAATCAGGCATTAGATAAAATGCTGGACTTATTTGGAATTGATGAAATTTAATATTAATACTAAGGAAAAGTGAATAAAAAATAAAAATTCTAAGAAGAAAGTGATATAGAGCATCCCTAAGGGTCAAAGATTTCCTTCTTTTATATTTCTATGGAAAATTACTGGTTGTATAAATATTTGAAAGAGAAGAAATTGAATAAAAGATTATTAATATAACAAGATCCACAGAAGCTTTATAAAAAATAGAGGGGGAGATAACAGTAAAATATAAAGGAATGCAATACTTTGGGACTGTTGGAGGTTGACTGCGACAAGAAAACAGAAAAAAGAGAAAGTGAGATAAATGGGGACTTTTGACAAGGAGTATAACAGAAAAACTTGACCTTTAATAAAATAAAGAATAACTTAATAGACCAAAGAAATGGAAGAAATAAGCAAAGAATTTAAGTCGGAGTTCCAAACTGTGAGAGAGATGTTTAAAAAAAGAATGAGACTGGTGGAGATAATGGTGAGTATAAAGTAATGGTGTCACAGCTTGCAGAAGAACAAAGGAAGCTCAGAGGACAAATTAAAAGAGGAAAATAACAGCCTTGATGAGTATAAAGAACAAGGATCATTGCCAAAGGACATAAAAGGATTTAAAACAGAGACATTGACAACAGAGACAACAAATAAAAGAGATAAGACACCCAAGACGAAGAAGAAGAAGAGAATATGTAAGAAGAAACTCCAAAAAAGATAATTAAAAAGTGGGGGAAACATGGCCGACAAGCAGAGGGAAATAAAAATAAAGCTAGAAGGAAAAGAAGAAGAAAGACTGGGGAAACTTAGAAAAGGGAAACCTAGCCAAAATTAAAAGAAATGATAAAGTTACGAGATTTAGAGATAAGGGTTATGGATTGTATAAGGGGGATACCACATGGGAATGCATATTGGTATTTAGTTTAAAACTTGCTGGAAATTATTTTAGGATTATATAACTATATATACACTGCTCAAAAAAAATAAAGGGAACACTTAAACAAAACAATGTAACTCCAAATCAATCACACTTCTGTGAAATCAAACTGTCCACTTCGGTAGCAACACTGATAGACAATCAATTTCACATGCTGTTGTGCAAATAGAATAGACAACAGGTGGAAAGCATAGGCAGTTTGCAAGACATCCCCAATTAAGGAGTGGTTCTGCAGGTGGTGACCATAGATCACTTCTCAGTTCCTATGCTTTCTGGCTGATGGTTTGGTCACTTTTGAATGCTGGTGCTGCTTTCACTCTAGTGGTAGCATGAGACGGAGTCTACAACCCACACAAGTGGCTCAGGTAGTGCAGCTCATCCAGGATGGCACATCAATGTGAGCTGTGGTAAGAAGGTTTGCTGTGTCTGTCAGCGTTGTGTCCAGAGCATGGAGGCGCTACCAGGAGACAGGACAGTACATCAGCAGATGTGGAGGAGGCCATAGGAGGGCAACCTCCCAGCAATAGGACCGCTACCTCTGCCTTTGTGCAAGGAGGGACAGGAGGAGCACTTCCAGAGCCCTGCAAAATGACCTCCAGCGGGCCACAAATGTGCATGTGGCTGCTCAAACAGTCAGAAACAGACTCCATGAGGGCGGTATGAGGGCCTGACGTTCACAGGTGGGAGTTGTGCTTACAGCCCAACACCATGCAGGATGTTTGGCATTTGCCAGAGAACACCAAGATTCGCAAATTTGCCACTGGCGCCCTGTGCTCTTCACAGATGAAAGCAGGGTCACACTGAGCGCATGTGACAGACGTGACGGGGTCTGGAGACGCCGTGGAGAACGTTCTGCTGCCTGCAACATCCTCCAGAATGACCGGTTTGGCAGTGGGTCAGTAATGGTGTGGAGTGGCATTTCTTTAGGGGGCCGCACAGCCCTCCATGTGCTTGCCAGAGGTAGCCTGACTGCCATTAGGTACCGAGATGAGATCCTCAGACCCCTTGTGAGACCATATGCTGGTGCGGTTGGCCCTGGGTTCCTCCTAATGCAAGACAATGCTAGACCTCTTGTGGCTGGAGTGTGTCAGCAGTTCCTGCAAGACAAAGGTATTGATGCTATGGACTGGCCCGCCCATTCCCCAGACCTGAATCCAATTGAGCACATCTGGGACATCATGTCTCCCTCCATCCACCAACGCCACATTGCACTACAGACTGTCCAGGAGTTGGGGGAATGCTTTAGTCCAGGTGTGGGAGGAGATCACTCAGGAGATCATCCGCCACCTCATCAGGAGCATGCCCAGGCATTGTAGGGAGGTCATACAGGCATGTGGAGGCCACACATACTACTGAGCCTCATTTTGACTTGTTTTAAGGACATTACATCAAAGTTGGATCAGCCTGTAGTGTTTCTTTCCAGTTTAATTTTGAGTGTAACTCCAAATCCAGACTTCCATGGGTTGCTAAATTTGACTTCCATTGATAATTTTTGTGTGATTTTGTTGTCAGCACATTCACCTATGTAATGAACAAAGTATTTAATAAGAATATTTCATTCATTCAGATCTAGGATGTGTTATTTTTGTGTTCCCTTTATTTTTTTGAGCAGTATATATATAACTGTATATGAATTATGCTGTTATGAACCCTTACATTGGAGGATTAAAACAGGGGAATGGAAATGTATTAAAATATATAAATTTTGGATAAGTAGAAAAGAAGGAAAAATATGTTTATTAATGATTATATGTTTTGATACATTTCACTTTTCTTATAAATTTTGGATAAGTAGAAAGGGGAAAATATGATTATTAATGATTAAAAGAAAAGTGAAGATGAAATGAGACATATTAAGAAGTAATTTTAGCAATTTCAGGGGGGATACCTTAAAATATATATGTTTTAAAATATACAGTTGATTATTTAATGTTAATATGTTTAAAGTGGGGGAATTAATTCTTAAATTAGATAGATTGAGGGGATATACCATGTGGATCCTAAATATATTGGTTTTGTCTTATTTTTACTTTTTTTAGATTGTTTATTATATAATTGGTCTAGGAAAAATTAAGGATAATAATGATGTGTAATGTTAAATAAAATAGGTGGTAAGCTGAAAACGGAAATAGGGGATGGAGAACTGGGAATCTATATATGGATGAAATGATATTGATATTGAATTAATGAATTGAAATATGAAATGGAAAATTATTTAAAGATGAGTAAAATAGATAATATCTATTTTAATATGGGATGATATTATATAAGATTGGTGGAAATGAAAGTATGATTATGTACAAGTTTTATAATCTGGAATCACTTTGCCCATGTAAAGAGATGTGTAAAATTTAAAAAATAAAAAACTTTTTGGAAAAAAAAAATCCTTTCCAACATTGTGTGAGTGCTAATATTGCTGCTGTTATGATATGCAGGATTAGATATTTTATTTCTTTCGTATAATTCTCTTTGATAATTCTCAGGAGAAATATTTCTGCTTTAAATTCTCTTTGGACTTTTGTAATTTCCTTCAACCATTTTTGTATTTTGGTCCAACATTTCTTAATTTTTTGACTTAGCCACCATACATGAAAGAAGGTATCCTGTGATTGCTTACATTTCTAACAATTTGGGCTTAAAAAATTAGGATACATTTTAGCCAATCTCGAAGGGGCTAGATACCACCGGTAGCACACTTTATGTTGGTTTTCCTTATATGCTGCTGATTTTGTTATCATATAATTTTTTTCCAGATCTTTTCCCAGTCCTCCAGCTCTATGTTATGTCCCAAATTCCTGGCCCACACTATCATCGGTCCTTTCACTATTTCTTCTGCCAAATCATATTCTAATAAATAGTTATATATTCTTGATATCAGTTTTTCTTCTGGACCTACCATTAATTTATCTAGTTGGTTTGGTTCTACCACAATTCCAAATTTCTCTTGGTCTTTTTTATATTTTGATTTTAATTGGAGGTACAGCCACCAGTCTATATTTAGTCCCAGATCTCTTAATTCCTGGTTGGTCTTTAATGCTCCTTGGGGATCTAAAATTTCATAATATTTGGCCATTCCTCCTAGTTCTAATGTATTGGGGTTTATCATTGCCTCCATAGTGGATACCATCCCGGGATTTTTATGTAATGTTTATTTTTAATTTCTTCCCATATTCATATTAGCGAGTCCCTTAGTATATGTCTGTGGAAATATATATGGGCCTTACATCTGGGACTCAACATGAAGGCAGGCCACCCTGCTTAGCCATGATGCTGTAACCTTTTTAGAGAGAAGAGACTTTCCTCTGGCAATCTTTTCAAACTGTTAGGCCTTTTTCTAATTGCACTGACATGAATCTTAACATTTAACCAGCTAACTGAAGCCTGGAGAGTCTAACACTGTGATGGCGAACCTATGGCACGCATGCCACAGGTGACACGCAGAGCCATTTGTGCCAGCACGCAAGCTGCAAGCAAACTTACCTCACTGGGCATGTGTGCACCTCACAGCTGATTTTCGGCTGGTTTGAAGCCTTTTTCGACCTTTGCAGGCTGAAAACTAGCCCTGTTTTGTCACTTCCAGTTTTTCCAAAAAGTTTTTGACTAGTTTTCAGCCTGCAAAGCTTGCAGAAGCCTTCCTCAAGCCTTTGGGAGGCTGAAAAAGGCCACAAACTGGACAAAAATCAGCTGTGAGGTGCAGTGTAGGGAAGTTGGCGGGTGTGTGTGTGATGCAGATTACATGTAGATACATAGGGGGCATGGTGGGGTGTGCATTGCCTTATGGGTGCTGGCATGCGACTGTGAGCCTGCAAGCGCGCACACAATTTTTGGCACAGGAGCCCAAAAAGTTTAGCCACCACTGGTTTAACATGCAAACTGAAGGCTATAGAGACTTAACACTTTGTTTTTTATCAATTTCTCTGGCCATTGCATTGTCTGATCTTTGGGCGAATTTTCTTAGATGTCCACTCCTGGGGGTCTGGAATGTTACCCACTTGTGAATAATCTTCCTCATTGTGGAATGATGGATTTCAAATTGTTTGAAAATGGCCTTTTAAACCTTCCCATATTGATGGGTAGCAACAATTTCTTCTCGAAGATCATTGCTGATATCTTTACTCTTTGGCATTGTATTAACACACAGCTCAATGCCGGAGACCTGAAAACTCCTCCAAGTTCAGCTTTTGTAGATTGATCAAGGGCATTTTATTAGCAGTACTTGGCTGCTACTTCGCCTCTTTATACTATGGAAGCAGTGAGAAATTTCCTAATGGTGAGAACTGTTAGGGATAACATTGGTTTACCCTAACTGGTTTAGGTAAATAATAATATGTAATCATAGTTTGTAATGTTAAAGTGTCTGCAACTTTAACTGTGGGATAGTAATTAAGGGAGTGGTTGTGAAAGCACTTTAAAAGAAGCAAGGCTGCAGCTTGCTCACTCTCTGGCTTTGATGATCCCTGATTACTGCAAGGAAACAAGTCTGCATTGCTCGAACGGGAGAGAAAACAAAGGACTGACTTGTAAGTGAATTGACATAGGATATTCTAAACGAACTTTGCTAACTGAATATCCCTGAATGGACTGACTAAATGATACATGACTATTGGACTGTTATTTTGACTATGCTATGAACTCATAATGGAATAAACTGTATTTATGATAGTACAAGCGTATCTGTTATTTTTACTGTATGTTAATAAACATACAAGCTTAGCTCACTCATTTATCTGTGTGCCTATCTGGCTAAGCTGCACATTCTGTTTAGCTTGTCTCCCTAACCCTGGTTGGGGAAACCAGGCTTAACACTGGTTATGGGCCCAGAGGCTGCAAAGTCAGTTTAACTAGGATAAAACAGATTTATGTAAAAGTGAGAGTTTGTGTTGTTATACATTACAGTAAACAGACAGCTGTGTTTTATTAATTATAGTTTTATATCCATATAAGAAAACATGGCACAAGTCAATTTACAAAGTTTGTCCCTTATATCCAAGTTGGATGGAACAAACTGTGTATCATGGTCTATGAAATGTAGTATGCTTCTACGAAGAGAAGGTTTGTGGAACATAATTGAAAATCCACCAAACGTAGAAGAATGGGATCCAGAGGATAAGGAAGATAAATTAAAGATAGAAGAATTTATGCATAAAAATCAACAAGCTATTTGCATTATTGCTTTAACCTTATCTGATATGCAACTTGTTTATATCCATGGAGAGAAATTAGCTGTTGGGTGTTGGCAGAAGCTGAAGAGGATTTATGTTCGAGATAATGTTGGTGCTCACATAAATCTAACACGGAAACTTTTCAGTACACATCTCCAAACAAATGGTGATATGCTGAGTCATTTGAAAACTATGAAAAGCATTTTTCAAGAACTGCACGAGAAAGAGCTTATTTTCTCTGAACAACACCAAGTCTACATAATTCTATCTTCCCTTGATGAAAGTTATGATAACTACCTAACTTCCCTTGAAATTTTGCCAAAGGAAAGCTTAACTTTAACTGATATAACTGGCAGATTGATTGAAGAGGCCAGAAGAAGTCTTGAAAGAGATGAGTTAAGGAGGCAGCAACCTCAAAAAGAAGATAATGAAACTCCTACTGCATACGCAATTAAAAAGTGTTTTAATTGTGGAGGAAGAGGACATTTGGCAAGATTTTGTAAAAAAGCAAAACGCCAGAACGCTGGCCAGAATACTAAAAGTCATCAAAAGATAAATAAAAATTTAGAGTTAGCCATGTATACTAACGGAGCTGTAAAAAATAATTTATGGGTGGTTGACAGTGGAGCATCCCAATGTATAACAAATGATAACAAAAATTTTATTAAAATATCCAAGAGTACACAGCAGATATCGTTAGCCAATGGCTGGAAACTGAAAGCTAAAGGTCAAGGTATAGCATATTGTTCTTTTATAAAAGAGAATGTAAAAATGTTATATGTACCACAACTTAAGTTTAATTTAATTTCAGTTAGAATTTTGGTTAAACTAGGATATGTAGTTACTTTTAAAGGAGATAACTGCATAATTGAAAAAGAAGATAAGAAAATTACTGCATCTTTAAGAGGTGAATTATATGTGTTAAATGATGATGGTTTAAAGGTGGCTAACACAGTTTATGAAAATAAGAAACCTCATGATGAATGTATTCACTTGTTACATCGAAGGCTAGGGCATTTAAATTTTAAAATGCTTAAGAAAACTGTTGAATTATCTAAGGGAATAAGTTTGAAACCTTGTAATAAGTATTTGCAATGTAATATTTGTAATCAAAGTAAGAGCAGGGTCACACCGGCTAATAGAGTTGATGGATTTACTACCAAAGAACCTTTAGAGGTAGTATTTGCTGATTTAATAGGTCCGAAAAAACAAAGTGTAGGAGGAGCTCGTTACATACTAAGTATAATGGACCACTATTCTAGATATGGGTTTTGCTATTTAATGAAGAGCAAAACTGAAACGTATCAAAATCTCTTTAATTGGATAAAATTTGCTGAAAGGAAAACTAAAAAGAAATTAGTAACTCTTATAACAGATAATGGTACGGAATTTACAAATAATAAATTCCAGAACAGACTAAGAATGTTAGGTATTCAACATAAAATGTCTGCACCATATAGGCCACAACATAATGCCTTCATAGAGAGAAGAGGCCAAACATTACAATCAATGGCACAAACTATGATGTCTGATTCAGGATTACCTGACAATTTGTGGGGAGAAGCAATAATGTGTGGTAATCATATATTAAATAATGTTGTTAATTCAACAACAGGTGAATTACCATTCACACTGTGGCATGGTACAAAACCTGATTTAAGTTACATGCACACATTTGGAGCACCAGCATGGGTGCATATCCCTACACAACTTAGACACAAAGGACAGCATAGAGCTAAAAGATTATATTTTGTAGGATATACATCTAATCATAGATCTTATAGATTCTGGGAACCAGGTACATCTAGAGTTTACACCAGTGCCAGTGCTAAATTCCTAGAACATGTAGGATGAAATAGATTAGAGCAAGATTTAAATAATGAAGTAATTATTGAACCCTACAAAAGGCAAAAAGATCAGACTAGTTATAAAAAGAGTCCAATTAAAGAAGAAGTCCACGAAGAGCAAATAGGACCAGAACAAGAGGAAACAGTTGATCAGGAAGAGTTAGATAATCAAGAACAGTTAATAAATGAAAGTCCACCTGTAAGTCCTGTAATACCTAGACGTACTACACGTGTAACTAGACCACCTGATAGGTATCAAGCAAATATAGTTTGCCAAGTAACTAAAGTTCCAACTAGTGTAGATGAACTTAAGATGTATCCTGCTAAGGATCAGGAGAATTGGCAAAAGGCAATGGAAAAAGAACTAAATTCATTAAAGATAATGAAAGTTTATGAAGATGCTAAATTACCTCCAGGAGAAAAATCCATTGGGTGCAAATGGATATTTAAAGTAAAAACTGGAAATGATGGGACTGTTACCCATAAGGCTAGGTTAGTAGCTCAAGGATTTAATCAAACTGCATCTGATTACGATGAAGTTTTTGCACCAAGTCTTCAAGCAACATCTTTAAGAGCAGCATTAGTGTGGGCAGCTAAGAAAAACTATGTCATTAACCATTTAGATGTAGAAACTGCTTATCTGCATGCACCATTGCAGCACACTATATATTTAAGAAAACCAGTAGGTATAAAAGACAATAAAGTAAATAGTAATGATTGTTGGAAACTCAAAAAGAGTCTTTACGGATTGAAACATTCTGGGTTTAAGTGGAACCAATATATTGTGAAAGAGTTAAACAATATAGGTTTTAAATCTGGTTTAGCAGATCCATGTGTGTTTAAAAGAGAAAATAATGGAACGGTGTCATTATTGTTATTATTTACAGATGATATTGCTTTGATAACTAAGACTAATAATGAAGCTAATGAGATTATATCATTATTAGCCAAAAAGATAAAATTAAAGCATTTAGGTGAAATTAAAAGGTATCTAGGATTGACAATTAACAAAACAAAAAATGGATTTAAGATATCTCAAGAAAATAAAATTTGCCAATTAATTAAAACGTTTAAAATGGAACTTTGTAAACCGGCAAAGACTCCAATGAGTCAGGAAGTTTGCCAAACTGATGATCAAAGTCCCAAATTTGATAAGTCAATATATCAATCTTTGATTGGTAGCTTATCATATATAAGCAATTGGTCTAGGCCAGATATAGCTTATAGTGTTAATCAGCTGGCACGTTTTAATTCAGATCCACATCAATGTCATTGGCAATCATTAAAGAGAATTTTAAGATATCTTAAAGGAACAATGAGCCATGCATTGTATATAGAACCAAAGGGTGATTTGAGTCTTAGTGCCTATGCAGATGCAAGTTTTGCAACTGATATAAACACTAAAAAATCAACATCTGGGATGGCTATATTATTTGGTAAGACACTAATAGGGTGGAGGTCAATCAGACAACAGCATATCAGCTTGTCCACGATGGAAGCGGAATTTTCATGTCTGTCATTACTATGCACTGACTTGATTTTGTACAAACAGTTATTATTAGACATGGGTATAACTGTAAAAGATTCCATTATTGTGTACGAGGATAACCAAGCAGCTATAAAGTTAGCTACTAGTATTGCTGTGAAAACTAGATCAAAGCATACTGATTTAAGATACTTAAATGTTAGAGAATCTGTAAAGAATGGGCTAATTAAATTGGAATACTGCATGACAGAAGAAAACATTGCAGACCAATTTACAAAAGCTCAAGGAGTAACTAAGTTTCAAGAAAGTTGTAACAAATATGATTTAAAGATATAAATATTTATATTATTATTTCCTAAAAGGGGAGAATGTTAGGGATAACATTGGTTTACCCTAACTGGTTTAGGTAAATAATAATATGTAATCATAGTTTGTAATGTTAAAGTGTCTGCAACTTTAACTGTGGGATAGTAATTAAGGGAGTGGTTGTGAAAGCACTTTAAAAGAAGCAAGGCTGCAGCTTGCTCACTCTCTGGCTTTGATGATCCCTGATTACTGCAAGGAAACAAGTCTGCATTGCTCGAACGGGAGAGAAAACAAAGGACTGACTTGTAAGTGAATTGACATAGGATATTCTAAACGAACTTTGCTAACTGAATATCCCTGAATGGACTGACTAAATGATACATGACTATTGGACTGTTATTTTGACTATGCTATGAACTCATAATGGAATAAACTATATTTATGATAGCACAAGCGTATCTGTTATTTTTACTGTATGTTAATAAACATACAAGCTTAGCTCACTCATTTATCTGTGTGCCTATCTGACTAAGCTGCACATTCTGTTTAGCTTGTCTCCCTAACCCTAGTTGGGGAAACCAGGCTTAACAAGAACAATGAACCAGCAGAACGGTTTTCCTTCAGAAGTTGTGATGCTCCATCACTGGAGGCTTTTCAGAAGAGACGAGAGTGCCACTTGTGTAAAATGGTGTAGAATCTCCTGCTTGAGCAGAGACTGGATTAGAAGACCTGCAAGTTCCCTTCCAATTATGTTACTCTCTTCTGTTCTGTTGCAAAGATATTTATGATACCCTGAAAAGTAAAACCATAGAAATCAGAGAGGATGTACTTTCTTTTTCACTTGACTGTATTTGAAAAGAACCCTTTGCAGTGCTAGGAATTTGTGACTGACCCAGGCAACAAATGAATTTAGTCATTCAGTGGATATTTGAACTTGGATCTGGGAATTTTTCCACTTCTCAAATGAATCATGATTAATGTAAGAGCTTATTGGAGCATTGAGGCATTTTTGCTTTGTCATTATAACATAAACCTTTATCTTTTTTTCTCATCTTCTGCAAACATTTTATGCACAATTAAAGATATCCTTTTATTTGAATCTTATAGACAAAGAGGATGGCAATAAGAGCACTCTGGACAACTGAGGATAACAAGCAACCTAGCAAAGCAAGTCAGTCCAGAAATCAAAATATTTTCCATTTCCTTCACCTTCTTCAGCAGGAGAGAGAGAAACAAGAGAAAATCAAAAAGAGATTTCTACCAGGGACAACTAGAGTGTGAAATTCAAGCAAACATTACAGGCAAAGTCAAAGGAGGTTATTTTTTCATTCCGCAAAAGAGAGAAATATCTTGAAGTTATTGGGGAGGAAAAAGTCAATTGGAAAGCCACATAGAGCAGACAGTGTTTCAGGCCTAGGTATGGAAGGAAGGAAATCACCACTAAATCAGAGCAGAGGACTCACACAGGAGGCAAACCCTTTAAATGTCCTGATTGTGGAAAGTTTCAGTCAGAATTCCAACCTTGTGACTCACCAGAGGACTTACATCAGGAGTAAATGTTTGAATATCATAAGTATGGGAAATGTTTCTGTGATAATTCCAACCTACACCAAATGACTCACACAGGAGAGAAGCCCTTTGAATGTCCTGAGTGTGGGAAAAGTTTCAGTAACAATTCCAGCTTGGTTCAACACCAGAGGACTCACACAGCAGAGAAACCCTTTCAGTGTCCTGACTGTGGGAAAAGTTTCAGTCATAATTCCAACTTGGTTCAACACCAGCGAATCCACACAGGACAGAAACCCTTTGAATGTCCTGACTGTGGGAAAAGTTTCAGTCACAATTCTAGCTTGGTTCAACACCAGAGGACTCACACAGGAGAGAAACCCTTTGAATGTCCTGTTTGTGGGAAAGATCTCAGTATTAGGATGAGCCTTATGAATCATGTCCTTATACACACAGGGAGAAACCATTTAAGTGCCCCGAGTGTGGACGGTGCTTCAGGCAACATTCCACCCTTATAGCACACAGGAAAATCCACATAAGGTCTCAAGTGAGAAGTGTAGAGTCGGCTTGAATTTAATTTTAATGTCCCATTGTAAATCCAGCTGAGAAATTGACTGTTTAATTTGACTACACAGAATTTGTAATGATATAAGATGGGGAAGAGGAAAGAAAAGAGTGGAACATATTACTTTGATAAGGGCTATCTGGCCTTCAGTGTAAGAAGTTGCTGGATATTTATCTTTGTAAAAATTGGGCAATTGTTTAAAAATCTTTTGGGGAGTGTTCTTTGCATTTTTGTGATGGTAGATGATAGAAATGCTACATGCCATGAGTCCCAGCCATTTTTCCCCTGGGTGCCCCAAAGATTTTCAACCCCAGAATTCTCCAGGCAGCATCGCTTGGGGATAGGAGCACTCAGTCTATAGTTAGAGATTGTGGCACCTCTTGTTCAGATTATGTCAAGAATGAGGCACGCAAGTGTAAGAAACCATATGAATAGCAAATATATTGGGGAAGGTTGGGGCAGTGACAAAAGCAGTGTAAAATTTCAGATGGAAAATCTGTTCTGCCCTGCAGGGGACCTTCATGGTTCAAAAGCTATAAGAAGCAATTAGATTGAAACATTTCAGTTGCTACATATTCCTTCACTCCCCAGATTTGATTCCATTGGTGGTGCATCCTTTAAAGCTGGTTCTCCTTCATAGTAGGGTTGATATGTTGTGATTTTATGGAAATGTTCTTTTTCTTGGAAACAATATGAACTCTTATGCCACTGCTGTCTTCTGTGAGAGTTTTTTCTAAACTTCTGTATCTAAAAAACAAACATAGGATTTCCCTGTGGTTCACCATCCATTTATGGAAGAATCCTTAACCTAGGATTTTTTTTAAATAATAGCTATTGTGCATCCTTTGGTATGTTCAGTTTTACAGATAGCTCTCGCATACTGCTTATTACTCAGCCTTCAAAACACCATATGTCAACCCTGGAGCCATTTTGGAGCATCTTCTGAGCTGCCACAGAAAGGCTGGTTGGAGCTGTGGGAATGGGATGGGTGAATAGAGATTGCTGGGGATCTGTAGTCCAAATAAAGTTCTTTCTCCTGGGAACCAAGGACATTTTCACCAGGTGCTGTGGGGGGCATGGAATGATACCAACTGGAATTGGGACTGTGACCTGGTTGGACCATGTGATGGACATATGGACTGGGAGAAGGAACTTTGATTTTTAACTTGGGTGGGGAAAATTCGGGACCTTCAGAGTCGGGTTTTCACTAGTGCTGCCAAAATGACATTGGCTAATAAATTTGGATTTTGAGGAACACCTTGGCCTTGGAGTTTTGATTGCATTGGGCCTGTTACTTGGAACCCTGACACCATATTTAGGACGGTTGCAGTGTCCCGGAGTCATGGGATCCCCTTTTGTGACCTTCAGCAAAATCAACAGGGAAGCCAGATTAGCTTAACAACCATGTGACATTGCAATCATTCACTTAACAATGGTGGCAACAAAAGTTGTAACATGGCGCAAGACTCACTTAACAGATGTCTCACTTAACAACAGTAAAATTTTGGGCGCAATTGTGGTTGTTAGTAGAGGACTACCTATATTTACACAAAGCATCAGAGTTGGAAGGAACCTTGGAGGTCTTCTAGTCCAACCCCTGTGATCAATGCAGGAGACCCTATTCCATTTCAGACAAGAAACTGTCCAGTTTCTTCTTAAAAGCCTTCAGTCGACTTCCATGGGGAAACCTGGTCCTTTAAATCTTGCTGAGGTGCTTGAGATCATTTCATCAATTAACATCCCCCCTTGCTCTAAAGTTCGATCAAAAGGTGTGAGTGTACTGTAAGTAGTAATCACAAACATTCCCCATCCCCCCAGATAATGAAATATTTTTGGGAATATTAAAAGGCAGAATATTATATTTCCCCAAAGGAGAAATGGAGAGAAAAAAATCTTAACAAAGGAAGAAAGCAGCCCAACAGCTTCCAACAGATGCCTGAAGTCTTTAGAGATGGATCTTTTGTGACCATTAGGAAATCCAGGCCAGCCTATTCATAAACAACCTTCAGCTCCAGTTGATGGGATTAAAATGTGCATTGCCCCACCCAAATTCTAAGAACAGGAGGGTGACCTTTTAGGACATAATAGGATTAACTCACCACCATTGAAAAAGCAAAAGACACAAAAGCCCCTTTCATTGCACAATCCTGAGAACAGTTCATACTTCAAACTCACAGAAATCTATAAAGACCCATCTACACATTCAGCCATTTTGTCAGCTTTCCCAGAACTTCATGCTGTTGCTGGTTCTGCTCATCAATAAACGGAATCCTTTTCAGTCAGCCTCCATTTTATTTCCATCGTCCTTCTCCCAGCTTCCATTTTATTTCCCACATATATGTGTACATGTATACTTTCTCTCCAGGACTTACAGATATCTTTGATGATACATAATTCTACCAGTAAAAAAAGGGAAAAGGCTTGTTTTTTGGGTGCAACAATATGTTGAAAAATGGAAACCCTTTAAAATGGGAGAAGTAAGTTGTCAACCTTGAAGCTGATCTGGCTGTGGGTTTGTTTTTTCCCCTTTCCGTTTCCTTTTCTGTAGTTTTCTACAGGGATTCCTTCAGGTAGTTTCAGGCTTGTCAAAGCTTGGAGCCTTAAGAGGGTTGTAATTAAAATAAACTAGTGGGTCAAGGACATTCCAACTGTTGGCTGGCTGGAGGAGGAGGAAGGAGTTGCTAGGTAACCAGCAGGAGCCTGGATTGGACAATGTGATCATTGTTTTGAAGGAAAGTGAAACTGTTGGGTTTATTGAGGTGGAAAGCCCTGGAAAATTTAGAGTTGGCTTTCCACCAGCTGATACCAAGATGATGTCTCCTAAATAAAACCTGTTCTTTGGGAATCTGCCTCAGAGTTCTGGTTTGAAATGGGGTCAATGCTTGGAGGGCTGACAAAAGCTGGGAAGGATCCTCCTACTCAGAACAAGGCATTCCGCATAGGAATGGCCATTCCCTGTGGAAGAAGGCATTGCAGACTTAAGAAATTTTGTGAAAAGGCTTGCAAGACATGCGCCTTTTAATACAGTGGATTAGAAAAGGCTCTGCTAAACTCCTCCTAACATACTGTATAAGGTTAGATATTGACGAAAAGGCATCCTCTCCAGCCAGGAATTGCATGGGGGCGAAGGATGGTGAGCCTTGTAATCCAATGACATCTGCAGGTCTGCCTCGCCCCTCTTCAATATCAATGCATTCCTAATTTGCACCTATTGTAGCTTATTGTGGATTAGCAAAGTCAAGTTTCTTTTACTAGTGCAATGATTTTCAATCTATATTTTTAAAAAATCTGGGTGCTTGCTTTTTCATCCCTTGATTTTTCTTGTGGGTGATATGGATGAGCCTTTCTGATGGGACTTGGCAGGAGGATACTGGCATTGTCTGGTGGCACCCCAGGCGTCCCTCTCCCTTCAGCAGTTTCAGCAAAGGGGTTAAAGTTTTCCTCTTGTGACTAGAGACGAGGCAGGAAAAGGGAAAATGGGGCTGGGAGCCCAGTTTCCGGCCCCTCCCATTACTTTTCCAGGTTACGCCAGGTTATGCTGTGGAGATCCTCTCGCGGGGAGAGGCAAACAAAGTTATAAAAAGTAGCCAACATGGGTTCATCAAAAACAGGTCACACCAAACAAGCTTTATTTCATTCTTTGACAAAGTGATTAAATTAGTGGACCAGAGAAATGCTATGGACATTGTATACTTAGATTTCAATAAAGCATTTGATAAAGTGGATCACAACCTACTTCTGGGCAAGCTGGATAAATGGGCAGACAGCAACACCACATGATGGATTCCTAACTGGCTGCAAATCATACTCAACAAGTAGTCCTCAATTGAACTGCACCCACATGGAGGGAAATAAGCAATGGGGTACCTTCAGGTTGCATTTTAGACCCAGAACTCATCAAAATCTTCATAAACAATCTAGATGAGGGGATAGAAGGGGAACTTATCAAATTTTCAGATGACACTAAGCTGGAAGGAATTGCCAATGCCCCAGAAGACATGGTCAAGATCAAAAATGACAGACTTGAAGAGTGGGCCCTATCCAACAAAATGATATTCAACACCGATAAAATTAAAGTTTTATACTTAGCCAAGAAAAAACAATTGTATAGGTATGTTGGAAGAATTATCCTTCTGGATTCAGTTTCAAGTGGGGAAGAAAAACACTGGAAACATGGTGACTGCTTGGAAAGATAGTTTAATGGTGGACAGGATCACCTGCCTTGGGTGAAGAAAGAAGGAAAAGGGCTGATATTCTGAGACTGTAATTGTTTATACCCTCTCTTGGGATTTGAATTTGAGCTTGTATTCTGATTGGTTGTCAGACTCCCATGGGGCAACTCTGTAGGCTGTCCTGAGTCCTATTCCTATTATAGCTCTACCTGGAGATCTTTGTTATGTAAAATAGACTGGCCTAGGTCAGAGTAATGTTCCATTAGCAAAGGTAGGGGTGAGCTGCTTCTGAGGTGAATTTCTGCTTCTGAGTTTCTACTCTTTTTAGGGGAAATATTCTGCCTTTTTAATATTTCCCAGGATATTTCATTTCTCTTTTTTAAAAAAAACTTTATTAATTTTACAATTAAAACACATACATAAATGTGAAAGAGAAAAAAGAAATAAAGAAGAAAAAGTGAAAAGGAAAATACAGAAAACAATTACTCATTTTTCTAGAAGAGGGGTGGGTGCTAACTTACTACAGGTACAAGCTAGGATTAATGCCACTAACTGTGAGAGTGATTTTGGCATCCTAGTGGGCAATCACTTAAATACATTTTGTGAGGAAGAAGAGCCACTTTGGTGTAATGGTGAAGGTACAGGTTAGAGACAGAGAAATGCTCAGTTCCAGTCCCACTTGAAGGGCAAAAACCATCTGTTCAATTTTGGCCAATCCTTTCAGGCCTATAGGAAGCAGGAAGGTGGGGGGGAACCCTTCCAAAAACCCTTGCCAAGGAAACTGCGAGGCCAGGCATCAAGACTGACCTAAAGGCACTAAAAACGAAGATGTAGCATCACTTTTCACTATTTCACGGGGCTCAGTTGCAAAGCTCAGTTGCTAGGAGTCGAAAAGGACCTGCTGCCATATAAAAGTGAAAACATCTTCCAAATGCCATGGTGGACCCTGGAAAAGCGCGTTTTTCCACCTCCTGTTGCTAGATGGCGGTAAGGCAACATCTGTACCTAGAAAGGTATCAATTCAGTAGTGCCATCCGAGCTTAAAAAAGGAGGACTTGAAAAGCATTGTGTACGTTATTGCTTGAAAGGATGGGAGAGGAGGAGGAGAAGCGCAGAGGAACTTCCTCTTCCGGATTGCTCATGGGAGGAAGGTGGTGTGCAGAGCGGCTTCTGTGCCCTTCCCAGGATGGAAGGAGCAGCTGGAAGGTGAGTTGGGGGCAACAGGTGGGAGGAGAGTCCGGGAGCAAGTCGGGCTGTTCGGTTCCCTCCACGGCCTGGAAGCAGAGAAGCAACTGGGCTGAAGCATGTCAGCTGCAGGTTCCTTCCCTCCCCAGATCGAAGCCCGCTGGGGCTGCACGCTGTGAAACCGTTGGCTGCAATTTTCTGCTGGGGGGAAGATCTCAAAAGCCTCTTTCAAGTGACGGTGGATCCTTTGGGAATGGCTCCCCTCCAGAGGTTGTGGGGGCTCCGTCATTAGAGGGTCTTCAGAGGAGATTGGACAGCCGTTTGTTCGGAATGGAATAGGGTCTCCTGCCTGAACAGGGGATGGACTAGAAGACCTCTAAGGTTCGCCCAACTCAATCTGTAGTGGACCTGATGTTTTCTGGGCAAGAAAACCGGACTGAGGTGCCTCTTCTGGGTCTTTTCTCGGTTATTTTCCTTCCATTTCTAGTTTACAAGCACCGTGTTTTCCTATTGGTTCCCCCATCTGTGTATTCACCAGGTTCAACTCTGTTTAACCCACCAGTTTTTTAAAAA
Source organism: Hydrophis major (assembly GCA_033807585.1). NCBI lineage: Eukaryota > Metazoa > Chordata > Lepidosauria > Squamata > Elapidae > Hydrophis > Hydrophis major. The sequence goes on from CM066329.1 coordinate 49,033,532, forward strand.
TTGAACATTTTGAACGTTTTGGTTATTCAGTTGTATTTATTTGTAAAATTTATTGGCCACCTACCTTACCATGACATAACTGTGCGTGGCTTTGAGAAATAAAAGATACATACACATTAAAACACCTTAAAGTAACAAATGTAACTTGGTTCTATCATGTGACTTCATGCTTCATGATTGGGCCGCTTAGTGACACAGATATCAGTCCCAATTGCAGTCAGTAAATGAGGATTACTTCAATTGGGATGAAACCAAAAGGATTGTGGAAAGTATTTCTGCCCTTACTTGGAGCTCATGGCTTCCATGGGCAAAACTGGTGCTTCAGATCTTGTTTTAGGCATCATTTCATCAGTTAAAGCTCCCACATCTGTAAAGCTAATGTCATGCAGACTGACAGGTGTGGCTCAGTGAAATAAAAGACTGAGTCCAGATGTGTTGATAAGCCAATGCATTTATCCATCTGAATAAAGAGGGGTCCCTCCTAAGAAGGAAAGAACCCTGAGTGTAGTGAAAGGCAGATATTTATACATTTATTTGCTTTTTTTCATTACATAAGAGGGAGCTGGCACACAACAGATAAGGTACAGAAATATGGAAATTATAAAAATAGCCAAAAATGCCTTCTGTGGTTTTGGTTACATGCCTAACCTGGAGGCTAGTGGTTTCCTGTGAAAGTTTTCATGGCCTCAGAAGTTTGTTGAGGCCTTGCCATCTCAACAGATGAGCAATCATCAAATTCCTGATGAACATTAGTGCAGAAGGTTTAACTGTAATCATATTCTTCAGGAAAAACATGGATTATCTCCATATTGTAGGTGTGTGTATTTCTCTCTCTCTCTGAATGTATATATCTGCAAACATAATCTCTCCCCAGGACTTCCAGATATATAGGTATGTGAAAAAGAAAGTACAATATCCTTGACTTCTATGATTTTATATAGCAGGACATAGTAAAAATCATTTGGTCCTTAGAAGTTCTTTAAAGAATAGAATAGAATTCTTTATTGGCCAAGTGTAATTGGACACACAAAGAATTTGTCTTGGTGCAAATGCTGTCAGTGTACATAAAAAAAATACATCAAGAGTCAAAAATCATAAGGTACAACGCTTAATAATAATCATACTATTCATACAAATCATACTAGGAAACAGTCAATAAAAATCATTAGGATACAAGCAACAAAGTTACAATCATAGAGTCACAAGTGGGAGGGGATGGGTGATAAGGAGTGGTGAGAAGATTAATAGTAATAGTAGTGCAAACTTTGTAAATAGTTGGACAGTGTTGAGGGAAAATAGGTAAATACAACCACAGATGAACAACACATGACATATTACATCCGATCATCATTTATTTTTATAAAAAGAAAACCAAAACGAAAAAGCCAAATTCTTTTCTGTGTGACTTTATCAGTTTCTTGCAGTGTTGTGGAGGAATTTTGGCTCACTCTTTTTTACAATATTGCTTTTGTTCATTGAGGTTTGTGGGTGTTTTTATGCACAACTCTCTTGACATCCCACCACTCGGGTTGAAGTCTGGACTTTGCCATTGGAACACCTTGGTTCTTTTCTTTTTCAGCCATTCTGTTGTAGATTTGCTGATCTGTTGTGCGACCATTGTCCTGTTGTATAATCCCATGTCAGTCTAGCTTTAGCTATTGGACAGATGGCCTCACTTTTGACTCTAGAATACTTTGGTATGCAGAGGGGTTCATGGTCGACTCAAAGACTGCAAGGTGTCCAGGTCCTGGGTTTTCTTGGATGTCCACTTCTGGGAAGATTGGCAACTGCCAGCAGTGTTTCCCACTTGTGAATAATATTCCTCACTATAGAATTAAGGATTTTAAATTTTTTGGAAATGGTCTTTTAAACCTTTCCAAATTGATGGGCAGCAACAATTGCTTCTCTAAGTTCATTGCTGATTCTTTACTCTTTGGCATTATGTTAACACTCAGCTCAATGCCAGAGACCAGGATACTCCAGCTTTGAGTTTTGGTTTTTGTAGATGTACTCATACTTTCTGATGATCAAGGGCATTTTGCTAATGGTAAGAACAAGTAACCAGCAGAACAGCTTGCCTTCAGAAGTTGTGGTGCTCCATCACTGGGGGCTTTTCAGAAGAGACGAGACAGTCACTTCTGTGACATGGTATAGGGTGTCCTGATTGATCAGAGGCTGGATTAGAAGATCTGCAAAGTCCCTTCCAATTTTGTTATTCTCTGTTGCAATGATATTTATAATACCCTGATAAGTAAAACCAAAGATCAAAGAGGGTGTTCTTTCTTTTTCACTTGCCTGTATTTGACAACAACCCTTTGCTCTGCTAAGAACTTGTGACTGACCCAGTCAACAAGTGAGTTTCATCATTGAATGGATATTCGAATTTGGATCTGGGTAGTTTTCCATGTGTCAAATGAATCATGATTTATGTAAGAGCTTATTGGAGTGTTGTGGCATGTTAGCTTCGTCATTGGAATGTAAGTGTTTTCTTTTTTTCTCATCTTCTGCAACCATTTTATGCACAACTAAAGATACCCTTTTATTTGAATCTTATAGGCAAAGAGAATGGCAATAAGAGCACTCTGCACAACTGAGGATAACCAGCAACATTGAATAGGAAAGCAAGTCAGTCCAGAAATCAAAATATTTTCCATTTCTTTCAGGGAGCCACACAATTCTTCACTTTCTTCAACAGATCAGAGAGAAGCAACAAAAAATCAAGAAGAGATTTCTAGGTAGGAAAAGTAGAGTTTGAAGTTCAAGCACACATTGCATGAAAAGTCAAAGATTATTTTTCCATTCAGCAAAAGAGGGGAATATCTGGAAGTTACAGGCAAGAAAAAGATCACTTGGAAAGCCATGTAGTGCAGACAGTGTTGCAGGCCTTGCTCTGGGAGGAAGAAAATCGCCACTGCTACTAAAGAGGGGATTAACCCATATTTTGGACATCCTCTGGAATATTAGTTGTGGAAGAGCTTCATAGATGTGCCTGTTGTGGGAAAGATACAACTTGCAAATCACAGCTGATTATGCCTGAGAGGATCCTGACTGGAGAAAAGCCATACAGTGCTCTAAATGTGGCAAAATCCCTGATCAGAACAACTTTGTTGTGATCAATGGAAGGACTCACACAGGAGAGAAGCCCTGCAAATGCTTCCAATGTGGTAAATGCTTTCGTGAACATGGCAACATGGACTCACACAGGAGAGAAACCATTTGAATGTCCTGACTGTGGGAAAAGTTTCAGTAAGAATTCCAGACTCATGAGACACCAGAGGACTCACATAGGAGAAAAACCCTTTGGATGTCTTGATTGTGGAAAAAGTTTTAGTCAGCATTCCACCCTGGTGACACATCAGAGGACGCACACAGGAGAGAAACCGTTTGAGTGTCCTGATTGTGGGAAAAGTTTCAGTCACAATTCCAGCCTAGTGAAACACCAGAGAACTCACACAGGAGAGAAACCCTTTAAATGTCCTGACTGTGGGAAAAGTTTCAGTCAGAATTCCAGCCTTATTGGCCACCAGAGGGTTCACACAGGAGAGAAACCCTTTAAATGTTCTGATTGTGATAAGAGTTTCAGCAAGAATTCCAACCTGGTTCAACACCAGAGGACTCACACAGGAGAGAAACCCTTTAAATGTCCTGATTGTGGTAAAGGTTTCAGTCAGAATTCCAACCTTGTGACACACCAGAGGACTTACATCAGGAAGAAAATGTTTGAATGTACTGAGTGTGGGAAATGTTTCTGTGATAATTCCAACCTGGTTATACACCAAAGGACTCACACAGGAGAGAAACCATTTGAATGTCCTGACTGTGGAAAAAGTTTCAGTACCAATTCTGGCCTGGTTAGACACCAGAGGATTCACACAGGAGAGAAGCCATTCGAATGTCCTGATTGTGGTAAATGTTTCAGTATCAATTCCAGCCTGGTGACACACCAGAGAATTCACACAGGAGAGAAACCCTTTGAATGTCCTGATTGTGAGAAATGTTTTGGTGATAATTCCAGCCTGGTTAGACACCAGAGGATTCACACAGGAGAGAAACCCTTTGAATGTCCTGTTTGTGGGAAAAGTTTCAGTAACAATTCCACCCTTGTGACACACCAGAGGACACACACAGGAGAGAAACCCTTTAAATGTCCTGACTGTGGAAAAAGTTTCAGTCACAATTCCTACCTCATTGGCCACCAGAGAATTCACGCAGGAGAGAAACCATTTGAATGTCCTGTTTGTGGGAAAAGTTTCAGTCAGAATTCCCACCTTGTGGAACACCAGAGGACTCATACAGGAGAGAAACCCTTTAAATGTCCTAACTGTGGAAAAAGTTTCAGTCAGAATTCCACGCTTATTCAACACATGAGAATTCACACAGGAGAGAAACCCTTTGAATGTCCTGACTGTGGGAAAAGTTTCAGGCAGAATTCCACCCTGGTTCAACATCAGAGGATTCATACAGGAGAGAAACCCTTTAAATGTCCTGACTGTGGGAAAAGTTTCAGTCAGAATTCCAACCTCATGGGCCACCAGAGGATTCACACAGGAGAGAAACCCTTTAAATGTCCTGATTGTGGTAAAAGTTTCAGCAAAAATTCTAATCTGGTGACACACCAGAGGACTCACATATGTCCCGATAATGGAAAAGTTTCTCTCAGAGATCCCAGCTCATGCACCAGAGGACTCACAAAGGGGAAAAACTGTATGAGTGTCCCTTTTGTGGAAAAAGTTTCAGTAGCAATTTCAACCTGGTGAGACACCAGATAACTCACACAGGAGAGAAACCATATGAGTGTCCAGACTGTGGGAAAGATTTTAGTATTAGGACTAGTCTTCTAAATCATATGCTTATACTCACAGGGGAGATACCATTGAGTGCCGAAGAGTGCTTCAGGAAAAATTCCTCCCTTATTGTACACAAAAAATCTACATAAGACCCTAAGTAATAAATGTAGAGAAGGTTTGAACTTCATTTCTAATGTCCCATTGTAAGTCCAGCTGAGAAATTGACTATTAAATTTGACTGTAAAGAATTTGCCTAATTTTTATAGGCAATATGTAATGGTATTAGATGGGAAGGAATAAAGAAAATATTGCAACATATTAGTTTGATAACACCTATGTGACCATCAGCAACCTCTGAATCTCACAGGGCCAGAGGTGGGTTGCTGCTGGTTTAAACCGGTTCAAGGGAACAGGCAGTTAAAATTCTGTGCAATTTGGCAAACTGGCAAACCCCATCATTGGCTGGCTCTGGTCCTGCCTGTTTTGGGGCCCGTTTTTTGCCTGGTTTTGGGCCTGAAAAATGGGCTGAAAATGGCCCAAAATACAAAGTGAAAAACAGGCGGGAGCGGAGCCAGCCAGTGGTGGGATTAGCCGCAACTGGATGAATCCTACCTCTGCGTTTGAGGCGAGTGGCTGGGAGGTGAGGCTGGGTGTGATGAGTAACATCACCCACCCAGTGACATGACCAACCGGCCACACTTACCCAACCAGAGAACCAGTTATGTTATTCCAATCCCACCACTTCACAGAGCTATATAGCAATATCAAGCAAAATTAAATAAAGCCAACCTAAGAGTCATAGGTTATGGTCTACTCTACAGGGTGAGGTGAAAAGCCATAAGTCCCCACTCAGAAGAACAGTCCATTTCCTCAGAATCAATCTTTGAAGTTCAGATTAAAAGGTGGAAAGTATGCGTTGTTTGGAAGATACTGGATCTTGAAAGCTGCAGTCTTTAATTTGGGGCTGGAGTAGCAGGAACAGCTGAATGGATGGATGTTGTGAGGAGGAGGAAGGCCCAGTTGAGTGGTCACCAGCCTAGAGCCTGAATTCCAATCCTGCTTTAGGCACAAAGCCATCTCAGAGACGTTGGCTTGGTTTGTCCTCTCAGGCGATGGAAAGGGGAAATCTGCTTTCAAAAAACCTTGGCAAGGAAACTGCAGGGAGTGGGAGTGCAGGATACCTCCCCAAAACCTACTTTTGCAACTGAGTAAACCTTGGAGAGTGAAGCATGAGCAGTGTTGTGCCATAAAACATTTATGAAGTTCTTGTTTGTGTGCAAAATCACTAAATCAGTGTTGGCAAATCTTTTGGGCACCAAGTGCCAAAATGGGAGCACACGCAAATCTTTTCGGTATCAAGTGCCAGAATGGGTGTGCGTGCACGTGCATGAGCGTGCCGAAAACCAGATCTTCTGGTTTTCAGCTCGCACATGCGCTCTAACCACCTGGTTTGCTGGTTTCTGATGTGCAGCTGCTCCCATTTCGGCAAGCCATGTGGGCAGTTCGCCTCCCCACCTGCAGATCCTCCAGCGTCCCGCCTGGAAGCGGCAGTGCAACAGCCACCCCTGCTGCCATGGGCGAAGGGGCAGCGGAGGCGTGGACGGGCAAGCCAGGACTTCTCTCCCTCCTCCCCCGAGTGAGCTTCTTGTGCGGCCCCAACTCTCCAGCCCATGGCACCGACTTGCATCTGTGGTCTGGTGTGCCTTACCGGCTCAGGCGCACAGGACAGCATTTCCTGGTTGGGTGGATGGTTGCCCCATGCCCGAGCTGGCCAGTGTGCAGGAATTCAGAAGAGCAAGGGGAGCAGAGTTGTTGGCCAGGATAGCTGGGGCCATACAAGAAGGGAGGGAAGCCCTGGCTTTCCTATCCTCACCCCTGCTGTGGCGGCTGGTGCTGCTACTCTTCTGGGAAGTGCAGGAGCTGAGCTAGGTGGGAGGAACACTGGGTCAGAAGTGGTCGTGCCTCCTTGGCAAAAGTGATGGGTGGGTGGGGGGCTGTGTCGGGGTCGGCCAGCTCTTCTGCGGAGCTCAAGCCAGCCAGGTGCTCCAGAGCAGTGGTTACCAACCAGTGGGCCGTGGCCCACCAGAAAATTTTGGTGGGCCACAGAGAAATCTCATCCCCAGAGCACCCCGCCCAAAGCAATCAATCCAGGCTATGCAGAAACACACCCATTCATTCCTTACCCAGCAAACTTGCCTGCTAAATTACTATTTTTCCTTTTTCCAACCATCAGCTGTTCTGCTATGCCAGGAGATTTAGATTAGCTAGAAAGCAGGTTGGATTTCTTGCTTTCTAGCTAGCCTTTAGATCTTCACCTCTGCTTTTAAGCACAGCCAAACCTCACTTAGGACTGAAGGTTCTATTATTCAGTGCAGACACACAGCAAGCAAATTTTATGTGACAGTATGAGCTAGCTGATGGCAGATAGATAGATCACTGAATGATACTGTGAGCAACTTTGCCTGCTTTGCCTGATTTTGGGTAAAAATTGCTCTTTTTTATTAAAAAATCAATATTTATATACATGGTGTGTTCTGAGTTAATTTTATGAGTTTGCAAGCAAATTTTATGTGACAGACTCAGGTAGCCAATGGAAGATAGATCTGTGAGTGAATCTGATTCTATGAGCAACTCAAATCTGCCTGCCTGCTTTGGCTGATTTTGGGTAAAAGTTGCTCTTTTTTAAATAAAAAAATTCAATATTTACATAAATATTTATAATCTTTACATACAAGCCATGCCCAGTCACATGACCACCAAGCCACACCCACAAATTGGGCCAATGCCCACAGAACCAGTTAGTGGTATCTGGGATTTAAAATTATGAGTTTGGTGGTCCCTGAGGTCCAAAAGGTTGGTGACCCCTGTTCCAGAGCATGTATATTTGAGTGGCTGCCATAAAATAGAGGGGGTCAAGTCAAAGCGCCAGAAGGCAGGACAAGGAACAATGGATGGAAACTAATGAAGGAGAGAAGCAACTTAAAGCTTCCTGCTTGAGCAGGGGGTTGGACTCAAGACTTCTAAGGTCCCTTCCAGATCTATTCAGATTAATTGATTGATTGGGTGATCCTGAAAGCTTGAATTTGCTGTTGGGAGTTTGGTGTAGTGGTGAAGGCAGCAGGTTAGAAACAGTTCCAGTCCCACCTGAAGGACAAGAGCATCTGTTCAACTTTGGCCAGTCCTCTTAAGCTTAGGAAGCAGGAAGGTGGGAAACCCCTTCCAAAAACCTTTGCCAAGGAAACTGCAAGGTCAGGCATCAAGACTGACCCAAGGGCACCAAAAACGAAGCGAAGTAGCATCAGGTTTCACTATTTCACGGGGCTCAGTTACAAAGGCGCCTGGAAAAGCGTGTTTTTCCACTTCCTGTCGCTAGATGGCGGTCACGCATAATCTGTTGCACAGAAAGTCATCCACGCCTTAGTGCCATCCGTGCTTGAGTTTCAAAACCATTGAGTGCTTTATTGCTAGAAAGGATGGGAGGAAAGGAGAAGCGCAGGGGAACTTCCTCTTCCGGATGATTCATGGGAGGAAGGTGGTGTGCAGAGCGGCATCTGGTCTCTTCCCAGGATGGAAGCAGCAGCTGGCAGGTGAGTTGGGGCAGCAGGTGGTAGGAGAGTCCGGGAGCAAGTCGGGCTGTTCGGTTCCCTCCACGGCCTGGAAGCAGAGAAGCAACTGGGCTGAAGCGTGTCAGGTGCTGCTGCTGTTGCAGGTTCCTTCCCTCCCCAGATCGGAGCCCGCTGGGGCTGCACGCTGTGAAACTGGTGGCTCCAATTTTCTGCTGGGGGGAAGATTTAAAAAGCCTCTTTCAAGTGACAGTGCATTCTTTAGGGATGAATTCCCTCCAGAGGTTGTGGGGGCTCCGTCACTGGAGGGTCTTCAGAGGAGATTGTCATAATTGAGATGATTATGGTTTACAGCTCATGAAAACCCCAAATCCACAATCTCAGAAAATTAGAATATTACATGCAATCAATAAAACAAGGTTTGTACATAGAACAATATCGGACCTCTGAAAAGTATAAGCATGCATACCTACTCAGTATTTGATTTGGGCCCATTTTGCAGCAATTACTGCCTCGATGCGGCGTGGCATGGAAGCTATCAGCCTGTGGCACTGCTGAGGTGTTATGGAAGACCAGGATGCTTCAATAGTGGCCTTCAGCTCTTCTGCATTGTTCGGTCTCATGTCTTTCATCTTTCTATTGGCAGTGCCCCATAGATTCTCTATGGGGTTCAGGTCAGGTGAGTTTGCCGGCCAATCAAACACAGTAATCCCACGGTCATTGAACCAGGTTATGGTGCTTTTGGCAGTGTGGGAAGGTGCCAAGTCCTTCTGGAAAATGAAATTAGCATCCCCATAAAGCTCATCTGCGGAAGGAAGCATGAAGTGGAACAAAATCTCCTCGTAGTTGGCTGCATTGACCCTGGACTTAATGAAGCACAGTAGACCAACACCAGTGGATGACATGGCTCCCCAAATCAACACAGGCTGTGGAAACTTCACACTGGACTTCAAGCATCTTGCAGTGTGTGCCTCTCCATTCTTCCTCCAGACTCTGGGTTTCCAAATGAGATGCAAAAGTTGCTCTCATCAGAAAAGAGGACTTTGGACCACTGAGCAACAGACCAGTTCTGTTTTTCTTTAGCCCAGGTAAGACGCTTCTAACATTTGTTGTTCAGGAGTGGCTTGACAAGAGGAATACATTTGAAGCCCATGTCCAGGATCCATCTGTATGTGGTGGCTCTTGATGCACTGACTCCAGCCTCAGTCCACTCCTTGTGAAAGTCCCCAACACTTTTGAATGGCCAATCCTCTCCAGGCTGCGGTCATCCCTGCTGCTTGTGCACCTTTTTCTTCCACACTTTTCCCTTCCACATAACTTTCTATTAATGTGCTTTGATACAGCACTTTGGGAACATCCAATTTCTTTTGCAATTACCTTTTGAGGCTTTCTCTCCTTATGGAGGGTGTCAATTATGGTTTTCTGCACAACTGTCAGGTCAGCTGTCTTTCCCATGATTGTGCTTCCTACTGAACCAGACTGAGAGACCATTTAAAGGCTCAGGAACCCTTTGCAGGTGTTATGGCTTAATTAGCTGATTAGAGTGGGACACTTTGAACCTTTGCACAATATTCTAATTTTCTGAGATTGTGGATTTGGGGTTTTCATGAGCTTTAAACATAATCAAGACAAATCATGGCTTGAACTATCTTGCTTTGCATGTAATGAGTCTATCTCATATATTAGTTTCACCTTTTAAGTTGCATTACTGAAATAAATGAACTTTTGCACGATATTCTAATTTTTTGGGTTTCACCTGTATGTAATAATTGTAATATAATAGGAAATTAAATATAAGAATATGATTAAGAAATGTAAATGATATATTCAATGTTGATATAACTATTTTTTCAATGTTTTTAGATTGTGTAAAAATTGAATAAAGTTTATTTTTAAAAAAGCAACAAATGTAATTTGGTTCTGTCATGTGACTTCATCCTTCATGATTGGGCTGCTTAGTGACACAGATGCCAGTCCAAATTGCAGTCAGTAAGTGAGGACTATTTCAATTGGGATGTCACCAAGGGAGTAACGGAAGGTATTTTTTGCCTTTACTTGGAGCTCATGGCTTCTATGGACATAAGTGATGCTTCAAATGTTGCTTTAGGCATCATTTCATCAGTTAAAGCCCCCATATCTGTAAAGCTAGTGTCATGCAGACTGACAGGTGTGGCTCAGGGAAATAAAAGACAGAGTCCAAGCGTGTGTGTTGATAAGCCAATGCATTTATTCATCTGAATACAGACTGGTCCCTCTTTTGGTATGAGAGTGATATATGCTTCCATCCATGAATTTAGTACTTTCGCTTCTAGCAATACTTCATTGAACATTTTCAGCATTGGTATACTTAGAATATTTTGCAAGTCTAACAGAGTTCTGCTGGTAGACCATCTGGGCTTGATGTTTTGCCATTCTTTTGTTTCTTAATTGTTTCTGTTAACTCCAATGTTATTTGTTCATCTGACATAGATTTCACTGTTTCAGATATTTTAGGTAATTCCGCTTTTTCTAAGTATTATTTTATCTTCTGAAACTGTCTCTTGATAATATAATTTTTCATAGTAATTTTGGATCACTTTATCATCATTTTGATGGTGAAGGTTTCCTTCCTCATCCATTAATTGATGTATCAGTTTTCTTTCTCCTTTTTCAATTTGTATGCCAGCCATCTTCCTGGTTTATTTGCATTTTCAAAGAAATTTTGTTCAGCGTTTTTAATTTTTTGTGCTAATTCTTCTTTATCTGTTAAATTCAACTTAGGTTTTATTATTCAATTTGTTTTTTTTAGATTCTTTTTTTGTGGTTCCTTTTGTAATTCCATCTCTAGCCTCTTATATTCTTCTAATATCTTTTGGTTTTGTTTCTTCTTACTTTTCTTTCCCATTCAAGTTATAGCTAAATCTCTAATATATGCCTTAGCTGTATCTCATACATTTTGTAATGATGTTTCTTCTATTCTTTTTAAAGAAAAAGTCTAGTTCTTTTTCCATGAATTGAATTAATTCTTTATCTTTTAATATTGATTGGTTCAACATCCATCTTAATTTTCTTTTTTGTCCTTTCCATTTAACTTTTATTGGATCTGCCCAATTACATGTTTCTATCTTTCTTTCTTGTACATTAGATTTTAGTTCAGCTGACATCCGTATCATATCTATTTTTGACCAAGACATATGCCTATTTGAATAGAATGAATATTGATTTTCCTTAGGATATATCTCTCGCCATACATCTTGAATGCCTAGTTCTTCCGCTATTTTAAAGAAACCTTTTGAAAACATTCTCCTAGTTTTTTTATTAACTGTCCTGGTTTTTATAATACAGTTCCATATTTACAATTGCATTAAAGTCTCTTACTGCACATATATTTTCATACTCCAATTCTATTAATTTCTTTTTTTTTTAATTACTAATTTGAGTGTGCCTCCCCTTTATTTTTTTTGAAACAAATTTTATTAATTTTACAAAAACAATACACAAATAATCCAGGCATAACAACTTGAAAAATCTTTTCTAAAAGAAAAAAAAAATAATTAAAGAGGAAAGCCAATAGAACATATAAAATAATTCCAAATTGTAATATCACTATTTACGTTATTTAACTTCATATCCCGACTTCTCCTTTTCATTCTAGTTACCCAAATTATATTTCTTGCTTATTAAAATTTTATTGCCTTTCATAAACATACAAAACACAGAACATAAAAAAAAAAAAACCTAAAACATTTTTTCTGAAGGCTGCTTGATCCCGGGTTGAAACTCTTCACACAGACACAAATTCAAACATCATATTCACTTTATATATCCTTCCATATCTTATTATCATTTTCAATATCATTCTTTGTCTGTTCTATTTCCAACTATCCATTCATCTTCTTTCTTTTAATATACTTCTCCTATACACTGATTGGAGTGACTCCTTTAACTCATTGTCCTAACTTAAAATTACTTCATATAACACTTAATTTATCTTGGGATTCTGTTTAGTACATTCTAAAATTACACAATAAATTTTATAAAGAAGGTAAAAACCCAGCAATAACTAAATAAAATCCTATATAAGCATTATCCATATCATTAAAAAAAAACTAATTGCATATATTAATACTCATTTATATCTTAAGCATTTTACTCTAAATACACATATAAAGACACAATCTTATGTACCTTCCAGAATCCCCCCTTTTTTTTCAATTAGATTCACCCACTGTCTCTAAATAAGCTTTTTTTCTTTAAATCTTGCTTCCCACCATTAAGGCTTCTCCTCCCCCCCTTTCTCTCTTGCTTATTCTTCTCCTTGCCCTTTTTACCCCTTTGTCTCTCCCCCTCCCTTTTCTTACTCCCTTTCCGTTGTTTTCTAGTCTTGCATCCACCTTTCATCTCATTTTTCTCTTTTTTGGTTGTTTTTTCAAACCTTAAAATCCCCTTTTTCTTACCCTATTTCTCCTCCTCCCCAGAAAAAACCCATTGTTCATCGAAGATGGCTTCTTCTTCCTCTTCTTCTTTGTCCCAGTCGTTCTGCTGCGTAGTCAACTTTTCATAAGTGCATAACGCCATTTCTAAAAATTGAAATAAAATGCCCAAAGTATCTTTTCCATCTTGTTCTTCCTTTTTATATTTTTGATATTCAGTTTTTAATTCATCCACAAGCGATGTCATCATAAAAAGAGAAACTTTTCCCAAAACAACCACCCAAGTATTTTTAATCAAGAATAATTCAAAAAAGATTCCAAAAGTTGATACTTTTTTTTCCTTCTTCTACTTCTCTTTCTGGGGTTACTGTTTAATCAAAGAGGTCCAATAACCATATATCTTTCTTTAGAATTCTAGGCAATCTCCTCCTTTTCCAACTTTTGCTCCAATTTTTTTCTTCTCCCTTCCCCCTTACAACAACAATTTTTAAATGATCAGAAATCCATACCTCCAATAAGGGTTTTCCGATTTCTTAAATTATTAAGTCCAATGTCCAAAATGTCTTTTGTCCCTTGGCTTTAACTTTCAAAATAATTCACCTTCAGTGTCCAAATAAATTTCAAATCTTCATCTGCTGTTTCTGTAGGGTGGGAGAGTGAAGAAAAAAAAAAAGTTTCCCTTTAACAGCTTTCTCCGCCGCTTTCCGATCTTCTTAGGGATACAATATATCCTCCAGCAATTCAAACAATTCAGTTCCAGAGAGTTTAAGAGATGTTGATTGACCCAGCTCAGTCAGCACTTTCACTTTTCCTGCTTCCTCCAGCACAATCTTACCCGGTTGCAGGCTTCTTCGTGGCGGCCATTACTGACCGCCGCTCCACCACCTCAAGAAAAAGGGGTTTTTCCGGACGAGGAGGAGGTCTCCGACACCCCCAACCCCCTGTCTGGCTCCCCTCTCTCTTCGGCTGCCTCCACAGGGCAGCCATATCCCCTGGATCCATTTGGATCGGGGGCACCTCGGCGGCAAGCGCAGCAAGAATCGCGAACGGTCGCGAATTCCTGCTGCCACCGAAGCCACGCGGAACCAGAAAAACCTCCAATTCTATTAATTTCTTATGAAGTTTACCATAAAAGTTCTCTTGATTGCTGTTTGGTGCAATTTCACAAGACTCAGAAGAGCCTGCTATTTTCCAGCCGTTTGCGCCGCAACATCAACTGGAAGTCTGTGGGGAGTCCTTTCTTGTCACATATCTGGTGTAGACTCTAAGTATTTCGTCCATCTCATTGAGATGGATGAAATAGTTAGAGTCTACACCAGATATGTGACAAGAAACGACTCCCCAGAGCACCTTTTCTTTGATCATCTCTAAAGCATTTGCCAGCAGCTCTGCCATTATCTTCACCAAGTTTTCTCTCTTCTCTTTCTCAATATTCTGAAATTGCAAGTAATAATCAGCTGTATCCATATCAAGTGATATTGTTTTCTCGTGACTTTTATCTGCCAAAGTAAGTCTGTAACCAACCTCTTCCACTCTTTTCTCTGTTCAGCTTTCTCTTCTACTTTCTGAATTCCATTATTTGTTGAAGATTTTTTATTTTGTCCTCTACTTTTCCTATTCTTTCCTTAATGTCTTCATGCATGATTTGAATCATAACTTTCATCTCTGACTGCATCGTATTCATTTCTCTTGCTGCAACATATCAAATGACTTTCAACCTGTGGACTAGATGTTGCTGAGGATGGCGCAGATGTACTTTTCTTCATTTTGAGATGCTTTAATAATTTTAAACCAATTATTGAAAATTATAACTACGATACCCCAACAGCCCCAGTATTGACTGCCAACTTCACTATCTCCTTCCAATTTCCACTTTTACAAAGCTATTCAGAACATTCAAAGTTACAGTATCCTTTTTTCCTTCTTCCTTATTATCTTCAATCTCCAATCTCCAAAAAATGTCAGTTTTTTTAAAAATTGTAATCCCAGAAGAGCATAATTACAATCTACAAAAAAAAAGTGAAACTTAATTATAATCCAAGAGGAAAGCAAAAATACAAATTGTAATGCAAGTTATTAGACTGTTAGCCCCTTCATTCTTCAAAAAGTATTCTTTTCTTGTCTTATTAAGTTTGTAATCCACATAGGCCCACCAAGCCCCAGAATTCAACCATCAACTGTCTCATATCTTCAGAGAGAGAATTCACAGAGCAAAAAGGAAAAGAAAAGAAAAATATTTTGCTCTTCTCAGTTTCTATTCATTTTATATGTTTATTTTCTGTATGACTTTATCAGTCTCTTGCAGCATTGTGAAGGAATTTGGGCCCACTCTTTCCCAGGGTTGTAGAGAAGGGGGTCACCAACCTTTTGGACCTCAGGGACCACCAAACTCAATTTTAAATCCTGTAGACTAGAGACCCTGGGAAAATCCCAAAAAAAGTCTGCAGGAAAATTCCCCACCCCGTTTTCCTACCAACTGATCATTCTTTATTTGGGATTGCGGGATAACATCTCCAGCTCCATTCTCAGGGGGAGAAAGACTTTTGGTTTAATGCAAGGAAAGCAGCAGAACCAGCAAAAGTCTTTCTCTCCCCCAAATTCCTCTAGAAATGAGTCTTTATGAAACCTTGTTGCGCCGGTGCAGCCTCTTGGAGCAGGATGCCTTGCACGGTCCCTAAGAGTCATTTCCGGTGGAGTTTGGGGGATAGAAAGACTTTTGCTGCTTTCCTTGCATGCAGCCAAAAGCAGAAGAAGAAAGAAGCAGAAAGAAGCAGCCAGGTGGCCAGGTACGCATAGGGCAAGTTCTTCCCCTCTACCCTTTCCCCCGTCCCCTCATTACCTCATGTTGTTTGCAATGTAAGCAACACAAGTTTGTGTTCCCGCAGGCCACATGGGTGGCGCAGCCTTGTGTTCCCATGTAGCCTGGATTAATTGCTTTGGGGGATGCTTTGAGGGTGACATTTCTCTGTATATCACCACAATTTTCTCAAGGACCACCAGTCATCCCGGCCCACTGGTTAGCATCCACTGTTGTAGAGCATCTTTTCCTTCATCAGTAGATGGCGGTCTCAGCTTAGGTTTCAGCGTTGTCTTAGTTCTAACAGCTATTAAATCCAATTTAAATTCAATTTATAAGAGCAAAGTCAATTATTAAAGTAGATAGATCCAGCATTATGAAATGTCTTTCCAAAATAACACCTACCCAATTTAGCCATCCAATTTTTTGTGCTTTGAAATCTTTAATTTTTCCTCTCAGTTCTTTTCTTTCGGGTCTGTAGGTTTTTCTCTTCGTGATTCTTCGCCACCTTAATATATAGTTAAGAGTCTCTTTTGGATTTTTCCCTCTTTTCCTTTAAAGGTTAGGTTTTGAGTAAAAAAGGAATCATCTCAGCCAGATCTGGGTAGTCTTCCATGTGTCAAATGAATCATGATTAATGTAAGAGCTTATTGGAGCATTGTGGGATGTTTGCTTTTTCATTGTATTGTAAACACTTTTGTTTTTTTCTCATTTTCTGCAACCATTTTATGTACAATTAAAGATATACTTATTTGAATCTTATTATGGACAAAGAGGATGGCAATAAGAGCATTCTGGACAACTGAGGATGACAAGCAACACTGAATAACAAAGCAAGTCAATCCAGAAGTCAAAAGATTATCCATTTCCCTCAGAAAGCCACACAATTCTTCCATGGCAGGTGAGAGAGAAACAAGAGAAAATCAAGAAGAGATTTCTAGCTGTGAAAAGTAGAGTTTGAAATTCAAGCATGCATTACATGAAAAGTCAAGGGAGATTATTTTTCCATTCAGCAAAAGAGGGAAATATCTGGAAGTTACTAGGGAGGTAAAGGTCATTTGGAAAGCCATGTAGAGCAGACAGTGTTGCAGGCCTCACTCTGGGAGGAAGAAAATCACCAGTAAATCAAAGCACAACTAAACCAAGGGATCATCCATATTTCTGACCTCCTCGCAAATATTAGTTATGGAAAAGCTTCATAGATGTGCCTGTTGTGGGAAAGATACAACTTGCAAAACAGCTGATAATGCATCAGAGGACCCTGACAGGAGAAAAGCCGTACAAATATTCTGAATGTGGCAAAACCTTTGGTCAGAACAACTCAGTTGTGGTTCATGGAAGGACCCACAAAGGAAAGAAGCCCTACAAATGCTCCCAATGCGGTAAATGCTTTAGCGAGCATGGCAATGTGGACTCATACCAAGGAAAAACCGTTTCAATGTCCTGATTGTGGGAAACGCTTCAGTAACAATTCTAACTTAGTTCAACACCAGAGGACTCACACAGGAGAGAGACCCTTTGAATGTCCTGATTGTGGGAGAAGTTTCGGTCAAAATTTTCATCTGGTTTCACACCAGAAGACTCACATAAGAGATAAACCCTTTGAATGTCCTGACTGTGGGAAAACTTTCAGTCACAATTCCAGTCTGGTGAAACACCAGAGGACTCACACAAGAGAGAAACCCTTTGAATGTTCTGACTGTGGGAAAGATCTCAGTATTAGGGTGAGCCTTATGAGTCATGTCCTTATACACACGGGGAGAAACCATTCAATGGAGTATGGACAGTGCTCCAGGCAACATTCCACCCTTATCACACACAGGAAAATCCACATGAGGCCTCAAGTGAGAAGTGTAGAGAATGCTTGAATTTCATTTCTAATGTCCCATTCTAAGTCCAGCTGAGAAATTGACTCTTTAATTTGATTACAAAGAATTTTTAATGGTATTAGATGGGGAAGAGGAAAGAAAAAATTAGGACATATTACTTTGATAATGGTTATCTAGCCTTTAGCCTAAGAAGTTGCTGGATATTTGGGCAATTATGTAAAAATGTTTTTGGGAGTGTTGTTTGTATTTTTGTGATGGTAGATGATAGGACTTGTAGATTAAGGGACAGCTTTGTCCATCAGGCTGTCAGGCAGTTAAATTCCCTGCCAGTTCTCCCCCCTAGTCTGTTTCCGTTGTCTTCGCATTAATACTATATACATACATGAACATTCATTGTGTTTTAATTGCTGCTTTTCCCATGCACTTTAGCACTCACAGTACTTTTAATGTTTTAACTTTTATCCTGCATTTCTATTGCCCTCGAATCCGCTGCACTAGGGTTACTGTTAGTGTTTTATTGTATTTTATTGTTCATTGTATTTTTTTATTGTTTTTATTGTTTTTATTGTTCTACTGTATTTTATTGTATTGTTGTTACTTTTTTTACTGTACTGTGGGAGAGTGGGAACGTAATTTCATTCCTATATATGATTTGCTTGTCATGTATGGAGTGACAATAAAGGAACCTTGACCTTGACCTTGACCTTGAGAAACGCTACGTGCCATGAGTTCCAGCCTTTTTCTCCATGTGTGCCCCAAGATTTTCAGCCTTAGAATTCTCCAGCCAGAATCTTTTAGGGATTGGAGCATTGGGGCTATAGTTAAGAGATTGAGAAAGCAAGAGGAAAAGAGACATGGGGCTGAGGTGGATGGTTTTCAATGTTCTTCTTTTCCTAACAGTCCCAGAAATTCAGTGCACCCAGCATGTTTGTTCAGATTGTGTCAAGAATGAGGCACGCAAGTGGAAGAAATCATATGAATTGCAAATATATTGGGGGAAGTTGGGGCAGTGACAAAACCAGTGTAAAATGTCAGATGTAAAAGCTGTTCTGCCCTGCAGGTGCCTTTCATGCTTCAAAAGCTATAACAAGCAATTAGATTGAAACATGTCAGTTGAGCAATCATCAAATTCATCAATTTCCTGATTAACAATAGCACAGGACTGACTGTAACCATATTTTTCATGCTTGAAAGACATGGATTATCTCCATACTGTAGGTGCGTATTTTTATCTCTCTCTGAATGTATATACCTGCAAATGTATAATCTCTCCCAGGACTTCCAGATAAGCAGTCAAGTGAAAAAGAAAATACACTCCCCTTGACTTCTATGATTTTATATATTGGGATGTAGTAAAAATCATTTGGCCTGTGCCATTCTTCAGTTTCCTCCACAACCTCTGGAGCCACACTTACACTCCCTGTCAGCTGTTCCTCCTCTCCCTTGGAATCAGACTCCAACAGGGGCATGACAGAGGAAGCCAGAGCTGGGCCGCACAAGAACTTGCTGGCAAAGGCTGGCAAGCAAGCGAGGGAGCCAGGCACGAGTGGCCAAAGAAGATGAGGCGAGAAGAGTGGGTATATCTATAAGGTGGGGCGGGGTCAGCCAGGAGTGGGATTTGGGGGCTCACTGAGCTGCACAGAGTCTTACCTAGGGGATCACTCAAGCCCCCAGCAGCCCACCCCTGCTTCTCAGCCTCAAACATACATACAGAGCAAACGCAAACTCATCCCATGGTATTGGGACCTTCTGCGAGGAGGCGGTGCATGGAATATTCCCTTTGGAGCTGTGAGACGTGTAAATGTGTGCTCTGTAAGATTGGATGAAAAAAGAGGTGGCTGTTGGGAAAGAAGTGGGGACAGTGAGTCAAGGCCTCTGAAGGAGGGGAAATGGGACTGTCAGACGGTGCTCCATTCAAAATCCAAGAAAGAAATACTTAGATCCTTTTAATTAGAGAAAAGATATCTTTTACTGGAAATGAAGTGGTAGCAACAAGAGAATTCTGAATCGGAGGGAATAGACGCGTAAATCACATATGCAAAGTGATGGAAATGTTCCCACCCCCAATAGTTCAAATGGTTCTTCCAATTAAAAGTTGTGAATATCATCATGTGGACATCTTCAGGTGGTGATGAAGTTTCTGTCCATTGACCTTGGCATACTTTGATAAAGGTTTGCAGCTGCGCAGAGAAGAGAAAGCTAAGCAAGAAATAGAAACCTAAGCAAGAATGCACTCTCCCCCTCCTCTTTTTATATCATAGAGGGAGTTCTTTCTTTTTCACTTGCCTGTATTTGAAAACAACCCTTTGCTCTGCTAAGAATTTGTGATTGACCCAGTCAACAAATGAATTTCTTCATTGAATTTGAATTTGAACCTGGATCTGGGTAGCCTTCCCTGTATCAAATGAATCATGATTAATGTAAGAGCGTATTGGAGCATTGAGGCATGTTTGCTTTGTCATTGTAATGTAAACATTTTCTTTTTTTCTCATCTTCTGCAACTATTTTATGCCCAATTAAAGATACCCTTTTATTTGAATCTTATAGACAAAGAGGATGAGAACTCTGGACAATTGAGGATAACAAGCGACACTGAAAAGCACACCAAGTGAGTCCAGAAATCAAACTATTTTCCATTTCCTTCGGAGAGCTACACAATTCTTCACCTTCCTCATCAGGTGAGAGAGAAACTAGAGAAAATCAGAACAACTCCAGCTCATGATATACCTGAGAACTCATATAGAAACATTTGAACGTGTTTTTTGTGGGAAAAATTTCAGTATCAATTCTAACCTCATTAGCCACCAGATGATTCACACAGGCGAGAAACTCTGTAAATGTCTTGAATGTGGGAATAGTTTCAGTCAGAATTCTCATCTCCTTGCACACCTGAGAACTCACACAGGAGATAAACTGTTTGAATGTCCTGATTGTGGGAAACTTTTGAGTCAGAATTCCCACATTAGTCACCAGAGGATTCATACACGAGAGAAATTCTTTGAATGTCCAGATTGTAGGAGAAGTTTCAGTACCAATTCCAGCCTGGTGAAACACCAGAGGACTCACACAGGAGAGAAACTGTTTAAATGTCCTAATTGTAAGAAAAGTTTCAGTCACAATTCCAGCCTGGTGATACATCAGAGATCTCACACAGGAGAGAAACCCTTTGAATGTCCTGATTGTGGGAAAAGTTTCAGTCAAAATTCCAGCTTGGTGATACACCAGAGATCTCACACAGGAGAGAAACCCTTTGAATGTCCTGATTGTAGGAAAAGTTTTAGTAACAATTCCAACCTTATTAACCACCAGAAGATTCACACAGGAGAGAAACCCTTTGAATGTCCTGACTGTGGAAAAAGTTTCAGTACCAATTCCAGCCTTGTGATACATCAGAGGACTCATACAGGAGAGAAACCCTTTGAATGTCCTAATTGTGGGAAAAGTTTCAGTCAGAATTCCAGCCTGGTGATACACCAGAGAACTCACACAGGAGAGAAACCCTTTGAATGTCATGATTGTGAGAAAAGATTTAGTACCAATTCCCACCTTATTAGCCACCAGAGGACTCATACAGGAGAGAAACCCTTTGAATGTCCTAATTGTGGGAAAAGTTTCAGTCAGAATTCCAGTCTGGTGAAACACCAGAGGACTCACACAGGAGAGAAACCCTTTGAATGTTCTGATTGTGGAAAAAGTTTCTCTCAGAATTCCCAGCTCGTGATTCACCAGAGGACTCACACAGGAGTGAAACCTTTTAAATGTCCTGATTGTGGGAGAAGTTTCAGTCACAATTCCAGCCTGGTGAGACACCAGAGAACTCACACAGGGGAGAAACCTTATGAGTGTCCAGACTGTGGGAAAGATCTCAGTACTAGGGTTAACCTTCTAAATCATATGCTTATTCACACAGGGGAGAAACCATTTAAGTGCCCCAAGTGTGGACGGTCCTTCAGGAAACATTCTGCCCTTATTGCACACAAGAAAATCCACCTGAGACCCAAAGTGATGAGTATAGAGAAGGCATGAATTTTCATTTCTTTTTTTAATACAGTTTATTGATTTTACAATTAAAATAGACCAGCAACACACACATAAATGTAAGAGAAAAAAAGAAAAAAGAAAGAATACAGAAAACAATTAAAAACATTTCCATCTTCAACAGTTTGTGAGACCTCCTTTTTATCCTTATTTTATGCCATATACACAATCCTTACATATATATGTATATTATTATTATGATTCTATCATATTCTTTTGCCTTTTAGTGTGAAATCTATTTTTGGTCTATCCATTTGTACCAGCAATTCTAGCTGTCGTAATATATTGAAGTGTCTTTATCTTTTTATGCCAAGGTTAATTTGTCCATTTCTGCACAACTTGAAATTTTTTGAATAATCATTTCCTCTGATGGAATATGAGTCTGTTTCCAACATTGTGCAAAAAGCAATCTGGCCACTGTCAAAATATGTATTATTATATATTTTACTTTTTTGGGTACTTTTTTTTTTAATCAAAGATCCCTAATAGAAAGGACTCTGGTTTAAATTTGATCTGTTTTCTTGTCATTTCCTCCAGCCAATTTCAAATTTTCTGCCAATATTTTTGAGCTTCTGTACAAGACCACCACATATGGAAGAAAGTTCCCTCTCTTTTTTTTGCATTTCCAGCAGTTCGGACTCATATTGGGATGCATCTTCGCTAATCTTGAAGGAGAAAGGTGCTACCTGTAAAACATTTTGTAGGCAGTTTCTTTGTATGCTACCAATTTTGTGATTTTATTATTTCTACCCCAGACCTTTTCCAATTCTGTTAAGGTGATACTACGTCCTATATTCCTACTCCAGGCTATCATGTTCCCTTTAACAATTTCTTCCTCTAATTCTACCTCTAATAAATAATTATAAAATTTTGTTTTATTTTTTTGCCTGATCCTAATAAAATTTTATCTGATTGCTGGAGTTTATTATTAATTCCAAATTCCTTCTGGTCCTGTTTGTATCTGCTTTGAATTTGAAGATATACCCACCGATCAATTTTTAATCCCTGATCTTGAAGGTCTTGCCACAATTTCAGATTTCCTTGTGTATCCAATAGATCCTTATATTTAATCATTTTGGTAATATCCAGATTATTTGGGTGGATCATCGCCTCCATTGTTGAGATCCAGATTTGTATCTTTAAATAGTGTTTTTTCCGTATTTTCTTCCAATTGGTCAGTAATTAATCTCTGATTAGGTGTCTGTGAAAATATTTCTGGCTAGTTTTCCCAATATCCCATAAAAAAAGCATGCCACCCCCTCTGTAAGTCATGGTCTTCTAAGAGTAATATTCTCTTATTGGTTAAATTCACCCATTCCTTCAACCATACTAAAGAGGCCGCACTATAATACAACTCCCAATTTGAGAGTGCCAGTCCTCCCCTGCTCTTCATATCTTGCATTGCCTTTAAGTTTATTCTTGGTTTTTTCCCTTGCCAGATGAATTTTGCAGTTATCTTCTTGTGTTCTTCAAAAAACTTTTTGTGTACTTTAATTGGAATCATCTGAAATATATAGAGGAGTTTTGGAAAAATATTCATTTTAATAGCAGCAATCCTGCCTAATAGTGAAAGTTGCAGTTTGCCCCATGTTTCTAAATCCTTCTTTACCTGTTGCATTAATTTGTCATAATTGTTTTCCTTTTGTGTCTTACAATGTGCTGTCAACCATATTCCTAAATATTTAACTTTCTTTATCACTTGTAGTCCCATAACTTCTTCTAGTTCTAATTTCTGTTTTCCTGTTAAATTTTTAGTCATTAATTTCATTTTCTTCCTATTAATTTTTAGTCCTGCTACTCCTCCAAATTATTCTAATTCATTCATCAATTTTTGTCCTCTTTCTGTTGGTTCTTCAATGAAAAAAATCATATCATCCACAAATGCTTGCAACTTATATTCTTCTTTCTTAACCTTTAATCCTTTTATGTCTGGGTTCTGTCCAATTCACGTTAATAATGCTTCTAGCAATAATATGAAGAGCAGGGGTGAGAGTGGGCAGCCCTGTCTGACTCCTTTTTCTATTTTTATTTTCTATTTCTAATTTCATTTCTAAAGTCCCATTATAAGTCCAGCTGAGAAACTGACTTATTTAATTTGACTGCAAAGAATTTGCCTGATTTTTTTGTAGGCAAATATGTAAGAGGGAAGTGGTGGCTCAGTGGCTAAGACACTGAGCTTGTCAATCAAAAAGGTCAGCAATTCAGTGGTTTGAATCCCTAGCACCACATAATGGAATGAGTTCCCGTTACTTCTCTGCCAACCTAGCAGTTCAAAAGCATGTAAAAATGCAAGTAAAAAAATAGGGACCACTTTGGTGCGAAGGTAAAAACATTCTGTACACCTTCTGTGTTTAGTCATGCTTGCCACATGACCATGGAGATGTCTTTGGACAGTGCTGGCTCTTAACGAGATGAGCACTGCCCCCTAGAACCGGAAACGACTAGCACGTATGTACAAGTGAAACCTTTACCTTTATTTAATGATATTAGATGGGAAGGAGAAAAGAAGAAATTGCAACGTATTAGTTTGATAATGGCTATTTGGCCATCAGCAGCAGAACTTGCTGGATATTTATTTTTGCAGAAATTGTGCAATTACATAAAAATATTTTGGAGTGTTCTTTGCATTTTTATCATGGTAAATGATAGAAATACCACATACAGAGTCCCAGCCTTTTTCTTCCTTGCCTGCCCCAAGATTTTCAGTCCCAGAATTCTCCAGCCAGCATCTCTTGGGGACAGGAGCACTCAGACTATAGTTAGAGATTGTGGCTCCTCATTTAATGAGAAAGCGAAAGAAGAAGCCGAAGGATTTCAAAGTTTATCTTTTCCAAACAGTTTCAAGATTTCAGTGCACCAAGCATGTCTGTTCAGATTGTGTCAGGAATGAGGTACACCAGTGGAAGTTACCATATGAATAGCAAGTATATTGGGGGAGTTTGGGGCAGTGGCAAAACCAGGGTAAAATTTCAGATGGCAAAGCTGTTGTGCCTTGCAGGTGGTCTTCATTGGAGAAGAGCTGTAGGAATATTGAGTTGAGAAAAGGGATTGTGGTTTTGATCACAGGATCTCCAGCTTTATTCACAACTACTGTGATCTTCGCTTGCAAGTGATTTAGAATTGAAACATTTAAACATATGCAAAATTTCTAAAATTTAAAATAGTATGTGTTTATGTATGTATGTTGCGGGGTGGTGTTGGGACAACAGAATGGAGCTGAGTGTTTACTGGCTGGATGCCCTTCCTGTTGCCAATGCGGAGTTTGCAGCATATATATTCTCATTGTGACCAGAGAGAGAAATATTTGCCTCTTAACTAGGATTGAAGTCACACCTCTTGCTTGTGAAGTGAGAGCTCCACTTCTAGTTCACTGCACCACACTAAAATAGTAAAATATATATTTAATCAACTTTTGTTCTTTCCTTGGTGTGACATTTTAGTGCACCATCTTTATCATGTCTCATTGCAGTTAGGAATTGGAAATGCTTGCAATGATCCCAAAGCCTCTGAATCTCTTACAAGGCTATATAACAATATCAAGCAAAATTAAATAAAGCCAACCGAAGAGTTGTAGGGGATGGTCTACAGCAGGGGTCACCAACCTTTTGGACTTCAGGGACCACCAAACTCATAATTTTAAATCCTGCAGACCACTAATAGGAATTTTGATTGACGGTGGCTTGCTGACATTAGTGGGAGAGAGATCTGATCTAAACCCTCGCTCCCTCCCTCCCTCCCCCCCCTCTCTCTCACACACACAAACACACAGAGGCATGGGTGGGATTCAAATTTAACCGGTTCTGTGGATGTGGCCTAATTTGTGGGTGTGGATTGGTGGTCATGTGACTGGCTGGGCATGGCTTGTATGTAAATATTATAAATATTGATGTAAATATTGATATTTTTTATTAAAAAAGAGCAACTTGTACCCCAAATCAGGCAAAGCAGGCAGGCAGATTGAGTTGCTCACACAATCACAGATTCATTCAGAGATCTACCTTTCTGCCATCGGCTACCTGAGTCTGCACTGAATTATAGAAGCTTCCGTCCTAAGGAGGGTTTTAAGCAGAGCCAAAGATCTAAAGATTAGCTAGAAAGCAAGAAATCCAATGGTTTCCTGCTTTCTAGCTAATCTAAACCTCCGGGCACAGCGGAATAGCTGATGGTTGGAGGGAAAAAAGAAAAAATAGCAACTTAGGCAAGTTTGCCAGGTAAGGAGTAAGTGGGCAGGGAGGGTTCCTGCACGCCATGTGGGCAGCGCAGCCTTGTGTTCCCATGCAGCTTGGATTAATTGCTTTGGAGGGTTCTCTGGGGGTGACATTTCTCTGCGGCCCACCAAAATTTTCTCCCGGACCACCAATGGGCTGCTGCCCAGCAGTTGGCGACCACTGGTTTAAAACATATGTGACAATGGTTCTGAAATCACATTTACTAGTTCCTTCAGAACTGGGATGCAGTCATCCCAACCTAGAGATTTGAATTGGTCTAGAAAAGACAGTCCCCAGTGATAATAGAATAGAATAGAATAGAATAGAATAGAATAGAATAGAATAGAATAGAATAGAATAGAATATTTTATTGGCCAAGTGTGATTGGACACACAAGGAATTTGTCTTGGTGTAAATACTCTCAATATACATAAAGAAAAGGTACATTTGTTAATCAAGAATCATAATGTCATACGGTACAATCAACAATCAAATCATACTAGGAAACAGTCAATATAAATCGTAAGGATACAAACAACAAAGTTACAGTCCTACAATCAAAAGTGGGAGGGGATGGGTGATAAGGAGTGATAAGAAGATTAACAGTAATAGTAGTGCAGACTTTGTAAATAGTTGAACAGTGTTGAGGGAATTATTTGTATAGCAGAGTGGTGGCTTTCAGGAAAAAAACTTTTTGTGTCTAGTTGTTCTGGTATGCAGTGCTCTATAGCGTCGTTTTGAGGGAAGGAGTTGAAACTGTTTATGTCCGTGAAGGGTCTGTTAATATTTTCACAGCCCTCTTTTTTGACTCGTGCAGTATACAGGTCCTCAATTGAAGGCAGGTGAGTAGTAATTTTTTCTGCAGTGCTAATTATCCTCTGAAGTCTGTGTCTCTTCTGTTGGGTCATTATCCACACAGACCACTGAGTTACATTCAGTAGCAATCGTCTGAGACGCTTCAGCACCCCAATAGTTGTATAGAGTAGATGGCTTAAAGTCTTGTTGAAAGTAAACACTGAGAACAAGCTGAATTGGGCCTGAGTGGGCACAGGAGGAAGAATCAGAGAGGAATTTCTGGTCCAGAGGGTCAAGGTGGTTTACATTCCCTGACCATGTCTCACAGAACGCATAGTTGCCATGCTGACCTTGTAGTTTCCCAAATGGGATTATCAAAAATATTCCATTAATCCTTAAGAGCCACAAGAAATTTATACAGTACATCATCTTTGTACAAACTAGTGCCTTTCAAGTCTTTTGCCCAAAATGTTTGGGAATAATAAATCTAACTCCTGTGGAGAATGGAAAGGCTGCACAGAGCGATTCTTACCTCTAGTGAGATTTAGGCTCTGCAAGGATGCAGACAGAGAGAATCTCTCCTACCTAGATGTGGTTTGGAAGCAAGGAGAGAGGATCCAGTTGTTCTTCTATGTTTCATTATTCCATTGATAGGATGAAGCTGGAAATCATTTAACGGCTGTGTACACAAACAAGAACTTCATAAATATTTAAGCCACAACATCTCCCTAATCTTGAGAAGCTAAACAGGTCAGGCTTCACTCTTCAACATTTTCTCAGTTGCAAAAGTAGGTTTTTGGGGAGTTATCCTGCACACCTATTCCCTGCAGTTTCTTTGGCAAGGTTTTTTGAAAGCAGATTTCCCTTTTCCATCGCCTGAGAGGACAGGACAAGCCAAAGTATCTGAGATGGCTTTGTGCAGGACTCAAAATGAATGTCTCTCAGGCTCTAGGCTGGTGATACCCAACTGGGCCTTCTTCTTCCCCCAAAAATCTATCCATTCAGCTGTTCCTGCTGCTCCAGCCCCAAATTCAAGGTTGCAGCATTCAAGATCCGGTATCTTCTAAATAACACATACTTTACACCTTTCAATCTGACTGTCAAATTTTGATTCTGAGGAAATGGGCTGATTCCTCCGAGTGGGGACATACGGCTTTTTACTCCGCCCTGTAGACCATTGGTCACCAACCGGTTGGCTGGGGAACACAGGTGGTCTGTGAGAAAATTTTGATGGACCGCAGATGTCTCCCCCATAGCACTCCCGCCAAAGCAATTAATCCAGGCTATGAGGAAACATAAGGCTACACCTCCCACATGGCCCGCCCACTTGCTGGCCCCCACCCTTCGGCCAAGTGCAAACCTTACGTTGAGTAGAGCCACACAAGCTGCAACTGGAAGGTAAAGCAATGGCGGGGGAGGGAAATCTGCCCCGGTTTGGCTTACTGACCTTGGTGGGAAAGTTGGTCCCATATTCCAGAGCTGCAGTATTCACACTACTTTGGCCTTTTGGTCATCCCAGAGCAGCTCCTTCAGTCCATGGCAGGCCGATGCACCTGGATGGAGGAGCAGCTACTCTGGGATAGCCAAAAAGCCAGTCTTGTGACTACTGCAGCTTTGGAATATGGGACCGACTTTCCCACCAACGTCAGCCAGCCACCGTCAGATATTGTAGGGAGGAAGAAAATTCAGTTTGGTGTAGTGATGAAGAAACCAGGTTAGATACAGAGAAACACTCAGTTTCAGTCCCACCTGAAGGGCAAAACCACCTGTTCAACTTTGCCCAGGCCTAGGAAGTAAGAAAAGGCGGGGGCGGGGGGAGGGGGGGCACTTCCAAAAATCATTGCCAAGGAAAGTGCAAGGCTAGGCATCAAGACTGACCCAAAGGCACCAAAACCGGAGCTAAGTAGCGCCAAAATTCTCTATTTCACTCGGCTCGGTTGGAAAAGTCAGTTGCTAGGAGGCGAACACGATCTGCTGCCACGTAATCAGTGAAAACATCTTCCCAAAGGCCTTGGTGGAGCCTTGATAAAGCGTGTTTTTCCATCTCCTGTCGCTAGATGGCGGTCAGGGAACATCTGTGCCAAGAAAGACATCAATCCAGTACTGCCATCCGTGCTTGAGCTTAAACCAGTTCTAAATTATATAGTTTGGAATGCTAGAAAGGAGGGGAGGAGAGGAAAAGCGTAGGGGAACTTCCTCTTCCGGATGATTCATGGGAGGAAGGTGGTAAGCAGAGCGGCTTCTGTTCTCTTCCCAGGATGGAAGCAGCAGCTGGCAGGTGAGTTGGGGACAGCAGGTGGGGGAGGAGAGTCCGGGAGCAAGTCGGGCTGTTCGGTTCCCTCCACGGCCTGGAAGCAGAGAAGCAACTGGGCTGAAGCGTGTCAGCTGCAGGTTCCTTCCCTCCCCAGATCGGAGCCCGCTGGAGCTGCACGCTGTGAAACTGGTGGCTGCAATTCTCTGCTGAAAGCCTCTTTCAAGCGAAGGTGGATCCTTTGGGAATGGCTCCCCTCCAGAGATTGTGGGGGCTCCGTCACTGGAAGGTCTTCGGAGGAGATTGGACAGCCGTTTGTTCGGAATGGAATAGGGTCTCTTGCCTGAACAGGGGATGAACTAGAAGACCTCCAAGGCCCCCCCAACTCAATTATTCTGTAGTGGACCCTATGTTTTCTGGGCAAGAAAACCGGACTGCGGTGCTTCTAGTCTTTTTTAGGTTGTTGACAAAATGGGGTTGGGATAGCTGGTCCTTTATACATTGCTTGGGGTTTTCTGTTTGAACTGCTGAAAGTGTTTTGTTTGTGAATAGTTTTTCATAATGGGCACAAAATCTCCACCTCTAAGAAGTTCAGGCATCTGCTGGAGGCAGTTGGGGCAGTTTCCTGCCTTTCTTAAAGTTTTTCCCCCCTCCATTTTTCCTTGGGGAAATATAATATTCTGCCTCTTTTAACATTCACCAGAATATTTCATTCTTCTGGGGCTTCCCACAAAATTAATGCCAAAAATTAAAATCAAGGACACATGGGGAAGACAGGGGCTGAGTGGGGGAGGGAGGTGGGATCTACTACTCAATCAAGGACAACCTGAGGTAGTCCTCACCTATCATTGGTTCACTGAGCCTTCAAAGTTACAATGGTACTGGAGAAGCAGACCTAGTTATGAAGGTGCAAGAAAAGGAGTTGCACCAATTCGGATTCTGGCATCTGGTGCACTTTTATATCATGGTTTCAGCATCCCACACTCATAATCCCGATTTGTGACTTACCCAGCTGGCTTCTGACAAACAAACTCAGTGGGGATGCGGCAGGAAGTTGCAAGCCATGGCCATGTGAAATTGCCTTTAACAACCCACAGTGATTTGTTTAAGAACTGCAGAGGAACAAATGTAAGTTGACACAGTCATTTGAAATCAGGCTTTATGATTGGGCTGCTTAGTGACACAGATGCTAGTCCCATTTGCAGTCAGTAAGTAAGACTACTTCAATTGGGATGTCACCAAAGGGGTTGTGGAAAGTATTTTCTGCCCTTACTTGGAGCTCAGGACTTCCATGGGAGGGGGTGAAGGAGGGTCACCTGAAGGGCGATCGTTTCTCAGCCAGCCCGAATTTCCAAAAAGAAGAAATAAAAAGAGTGGCGAACAGCCCCAAGGAGAGCTTGTGGATTTTGCCCACCCACGGCCCTCTCAGAGACAGAGACAGACGGGTGGGAGAGAACAAGCCATAGAGAGACACAGAGAGAGGGGAAGAGAGAGAGAGAGGGGCAGGGATATACAGAAAAGGGGGGAGAGAGAGACAGAGAAGGGTTTTGTGGCTGGGTAGGCATGGCTAGGAGGTCATGTGACTAGGTGGAGTGACTGACTTCGAGTTGGCCATGCCCACCCAGGTTTTGTGGCTCCTGATCCCCACCCCACCCCATGGGAAACTGGTCCAAATGGCTCTTTTAGTGTTTAAGCTTGCAGACCCCTGGGCTAGTAGTTTCCTGTGAAAGTTTTCATGGTCTCAGAAGCTTGTTGAGGCCTGAACTTCAGCCTTGCCCTCTCAATAGACGAGCAATCATCAAATTAATCAGATTCCTGATTAACTTTAGCACAGAAGGTTTGACTGTAACCACTCTGAGGTTTTTTTCAGGCTGGAAAGACACAGATTTTCTCCATATTGTGTGTGTGTTATTTCTCTCTGAAATGTGTGTGTGTGTGTGTATCATATATCGTATATACCTCCAAATGTATACTCTCTCCCCAGGACTTCCAGATAAACAGTCATGTGAAAAAGAAACTATACTCTCCTTGACTTCTATGATATTATATATCAGGACGTAGTAAATATCATTTGGTCCTTAGAAGTTCTTAAAACTAGATAAATACAACCACAGATGAACAACGGTACATGTCATATTACATCAGATCATCATTTATTTTATAAAAAGAAAGCCAAAACAAAGAAATCGTGTGTGGAAAATGTGTGATTCAATAATTTGTAGAACCAGCAACAACTAGAAGTAATTATTTTCTGTGTGACTTTATGAGTCACTTGCAGCATTGTAGAGGAATTTTGGCTCACTCTTTTTTACAATGTTGCTTCAGTCCATTGAAGTTTTTTATGCACAACTCTCTTGTGCTCCCGCCAATCAGATTGAGGTCTGGACTCTGACTGCCATTGCAACACCTTGATCCTTTTCTTTTTTCAGCCATTCTGCTGTAGATTTCCTGATGTGTTTGCAACCATTGTCCTCTTGCATAATCCCATGTCAGCCTAGCTTTAGCTACTGGACAGATGGCCTCACTTTTGACTCTAGAATACTTTGGTATACAAAGGAATTCATGGACGACTCAAAGAGTGCAAGGTGTCCAGGTCCTGCAGCTGCAAAACAAGCCCAAATCATTACCCCTTCACTTCCGTTGTTGACCGTTTGTATGAAGTGCCTTGTGCTGATGTGCTGTGTTTGGTTTTCATCAAATGTATCACTGTGCATTATGGGCAAATATCTCCACTTTGGTCTGGTCTGTGCAAAGGACAAGTGTTCCAGAAGTCCTGTGATTTGTTCAGATGCAACTTTGCAAACCTCAGCCATGCTGCTATGACCTTTTTAGAGAGAAGAGACTTTCCCTTGTGTAGACCTTCCAAACGAAGCATTCTTGTTCAGTATTTTTCTAATTGCAATGTCATGAGTCTTAACAATTGATAAAGTAACTGAAGCCTGTAGAGTCTGAGATATAACTCTTTGTTTCTTAATAATTGATCAAGGGCACTTTATTAGCAGTAGTTGACTGGTACTTCACCTCATTAAGCTATGGAAGCACTGAGAAATTTCCTACTAGTGAGACAATTAACCAGCAGAATGGCTTGCCTTCAGTAATTGTGATAACAGATAATCAGAGTTGGAAGGAAACTTGTAAGTCATCTAGTCCAACCCCCTGCCCAAGCGGGAGACCCTACACCATTTCTGACAGTGCAATCTCTTCTTGAAAGTGTCAAGCGATGGCACTCACACAATTTCTGAGGGTAAGCTGTTCCATTGGTTGATTGTTCTCACTGTCAGAAAGTTTCTCCTTATTTCCAGGTTGAATCTCTCCTTGTTCAGTTTCCATCCATTATTCTTTGTCTGGCCTACAGGCACTTTAGAAAATAGCTTGACCCCCTTCCTCTCTGTGGTAGCCCCTCAAATCTTGGAAGACTGCTATCATGTCTCCCCTGGTCCTTGTCTTCACCAGACTAGCCAAGCCCAGTTCCTGCAACCGTTCATTGTATGTTTAAGCCTCCAGTCCCCTAATCATTCTGATTGCTCTTCTCTGTACTTTTTCTAGAGTCTCAACATCTTTTTTATAATGTGGTGAACAAAACTGGATGCAGTACTCTGGGTGTGGTCTTACTAAGGCTTTATAGAGTGGTGTTACTCCTTCCCTTGATCTTGATTGTATCCCTCTGTTAATATAATTTAGGATTGCATTAGCTCTTTTGGCTGCTGCTGCACACTGCTGGCTCATATTTAGCTGGTTGTCGACTAAGACTCCAAGATCTCTCTCACAGTTACTGCTATTGAGCCTGGTTACACCCAGTCTATATGTATATTTTTGGTTTTTCTTGTCTAAGGGTAGGACTTTACTTTTCTCTACACTGAATTTCATTTTGTTACATACGGCCCAGTGTTCTAGTCTGTCAAGATCCATCTGGATCTTGAGTCTATCTTCTTGGGTATTAGCTATTCCTGCCAGCTTAGGATTATCTGCAAATTTGGTAAGTTCCCCTTCTATTCCCTCATCTAAGTCATTAATGAAGATATTGAAGAGTACTGGGTCTAAGATGGAACCTTGTGGCAACCCCACTGCTTACTTCCCTCCATGTAGATTTAGACCCATTAAGGACTGCTCCATCAGTGGAAGCTTTTCAGAAGAGGTGAGACAACCACTTATCTGAAATGTTGTAGGATCTCCTCATGATGGGCTGCAAATTTTTTAACAACCAGTTCCCTGCCCTAATGACTGTCTGGGTGGACATGGCTGGGTGGGCATGGTCAACTCGACGTCACTCAATACAGTTGGCCCCTCCTCCCGGCCTCAACCAGATATGATATTTATTTATTACTACTGAACATCACTTAACGATGGCAAAGAAAATCCCAAAATGGAGCAAAACTCGCTTAAATCTTACTTAGCAATGGAAATTTTGGCTCAGTTGTGGCCATAAATCAAGGACTACCCCTAATGAGAATGTAGAATAAGAAGCCTACTTTGCTCACTCCTTTGGGGTGACTTTCAAGAAACATTTCAAGATGAAAGATTTTGAGCACAGATGGTGGTGGTATCGCTGAAGTTGGTGGGGCCGCCATGCTCGGCTGAGGGCTGCCAGAGGGAGGCAGGGAATCTGAACATGGCCAGTGGTCCCAGTGAAAAGGCCCTTTGGTAGCTTCTCACACGAGGAGGCGGGTGCTACCTGGCTGCCTTGGGGAATAAAAAGGCCTCCCAGCAGGCCAGGTTCACTCACTGGCTTGCTTTGCTGTCCTGTCTCTGCTCTTGCAAGCTGCCTTTTCTCTTCCTGGCTCCCCTTGTCCCAAAAGCACTCTCCTCTCTGCTAGCAACCACCCCTTCTCCAGAATGGTTTCGACAGGATCCATATATGGGATGTATTCAGCTCTGTTAGGCTATAGACTGAATTGAAAAAACTGAAGACTGTAGCCCTTTGGGCTACCAATTCCAGGTCTTCTATTCAGTCTCGGCTGATATAGACAGCTGCTCAATAGCTCCTGTGCTTTTTTTTTGCAAATAGAGAGACGCTGGCAGCTTAAAAATTACTTGATTTTTTTTTTATTTTGGAATAATCCACACAACCGTCCTAAAGGGACTACAAGCATGACAAGCAAATTGCCTTCGTGCTTCATTCGACTGAAAGAACAGCTACAGTCTCAGCAAGCTGCCTGCCTGTTCTACAACGGAGCCTCCTATAGCGCCCGATCACATTTTCTTCCAACTCGTTCCCAAAATCTAGAAAAAGGAATTGGGAGCGTTGAAGATTCATCTGCCTGCAAGGAAGGCTGCCCGCATTAAGAGAGCACTACCTATTCAGCACACGGAGATTGAGGTATTGAGCCAAGAACAGTTAGCGCATAACAGCTGACTGGCGGAGACCCATTCAGCGCTTTACTCAAGGATCACATTAAGACGAAGGTATTGAGGGGCTCCTGAATTGAAAAGCCTGATAGGCAGCCTGCCCAAATAAGGGAGCGCTGCCTAAGCAGAGCTGCGGATCAATTGGCACGCAATTCCAGGTGCGGTAATTCCGGCACTGTAGAGGTTAGATTTGGCGAGAACGCCACTTTGAAATAGACGGCCATTTTCCAAATCAAGCCTGGTGTGCCTTTCAACTGATCCTTTCTGCCGTTGCACAGCCAAACAGCCTGGTGTTCCTTTTTCTGCTGATCTGCCAAGCAGTCTGGTGATCATTTTCTACTGTTTTTTTTCCTACTGTTACCAAGTCAGCCTGGAGGTTTTTTTCTGCTGATCTAACAAAAGTGGGCTTTAGACATTGATTAACATATGGCTAGCTCCCTCATTTAAATATTTAAGGAACTAATCCATCTTAGCTGGCATATTGTTGCCTATAGAATAGACTTAGGAGTTTTCAATCTCCTTTGAAGGCATACTGTCAGATGGTGCTCCATTCCAAATCCAAGAAAGAAAACTTAGACTCCATTAATTAGAGAAAAGATATTTTTTACTGGAAGTCAAGTGGTAGCAACAAAAGAATTCTGAATCTGAGAAAAATGAGCACGTAAATCACATACACAAAGTGATGGCAACATTCCCACCACTAATAGTTCAATTGGCTCATCCAATTAAAAGTTGTGTACAGCATCATGTGGGCATCTCCAGGTGGTGATGAGGCCTCTGTCCATTGACCTTGACATATTTTGATAAAGAGCTGCGGCTGCGCATAGTATAGGAAAGAAACATAAGCAAGAACCTTCCCACCCCAACTTATACAGTTCTGTTTTGTAACACCTCCAGCTTGCTTCCCATAACCATATGTCCCCTCCTCCCCCCATTACTTATGACAGCTGAAAGATGCAAAGCAAAGGAAGAAAATCTTAAAGGCTGACATTCGGCCCTCCTGCAAAAGAGGCATTAGTCCTATAAAAGATAAAAATAGAAGATAGGTGTGGTCTATAACTGCTACGTCACTCGCATCGGCTTGGATTACAAAAGGAGCATCCATGTCCGGGTGCTTGAGTATTGGTTCAGCAGCAAACAGTCGTTTCAGCTTCTCAAAAGCAGCTTGGCACTCCATGGACCACTCCAGTGGTTTACTAGGCATTGTTTCACTTCCCTTTGGTTTTTAGGAGATTTGTCATAGGCATTGCAATATTCGCAAAAGCGGGGATAAATTGATGGTAAAAATTAGCAAATCCCAAGAAATTTTGAAGTTGTTACCTGGTGCGGGGAGGGGCCATTCCAAAACGGCACGAACTTTCCCTGGATCCATTTCTATGCCATCATGTGATATGCGATAGCCTAAATAGTCAATTTTTTCCTTGTGGAATTCACACTTGGACTACTTTGCGTACAGTTCAGCAGCTCGAAGTTTTTCCAGAACTGACTGCACTAGTTTCACATGTTTATCACGAGTCTCCGTGTAGATAAGAATATCATCAAGATAAATAACACCCCTTTGTATAAATGTTCATGCAACACCTGATTTATCATTTGCATGAATACTGCAGAGGCCCCCTGTAGGCCAAACGGAAGAATGTTGAATTGGAAACAGCCCATTGGGAAGTTAAAAGCAGTTTTCCATTCATCCCCTTCCTTAATTCGAACTCGGTAGTTTGCTTCTCTCAGGTCAAGTTTCGTAAAAAATTTTCCCTTTGGCCAAGTGCGCCAACATATCCTTCATCAAGGGGAGGGGGTACATGTTCTCCACGGAAATGGCATTAAGGTTTCTATAGTCAACATATAAACGCAGAGCGCCATCTTTCTTCTCACAGAACAATACTGGGGCCGCTACTTGGGGCCTAGCAGGTTGGATGAAACAAACGTTCCAAATTTTTATCAATAAATGACCACAGCTGTTCTAGCTCCCACGGTGTCATCGAGTACAGTTTCAGTTTTGGGAGTTTCACTCCTGGCAAAATTTCAATACTGCAATCTGTTGAGTGATGGGGGGGGGAGTTTGTCCAAGGCCTTTTCACTGAATACCTCCTTTAAGTCCCAATATTCCTCTGGAATTTTCTCCTCCCCCCTCAGATTCTCGATGCCAGTGGAGGCCAGCTCTGTGGGATTCTTCGGTTTCGGTTGAGATTGCCCCTCCCCTTCTGGAGGTTGGTCAGTACATATGCACAATAATCCCCTCCTCCAGTCGACGTGGGGGTTCCATTTCCGGAGCCAGGGAAAACCCAGTATTAGTGGGCACTCCATCCCAGGAGCCACAATAAAACACAGTCTATCTATGCTTCCCCATCGTCATTTCTACTGGTTCCTTTATGAAATGTGCAGGGCTGCCCCCAGCTACCGATCCATCCAGTTGGCAAAAGGCTATGGGCGTTTTTAAAGTCTTTAGCCTTAAGTCCATTTTCTCTACTACCTCTGAGCTGATTACGTACCTTGTGCACCCAGAGTCTAACAAGGCCAACATTTCCCCTTTGGCTCCCAACGTGGGTACCCTTAATCTCACTAGAATGGTCATAGGGCCCTTGTTTGGACTTACCAGTGAGTCGTCTTCCGATTCGGATTCACTCTCTTCAGAAGAGGTTGGCGTTCCCAGCTCCTCTCCTTTTGGAGGGGTGATCTCTACAACCTCCTCTGCTTTAAGTGCCATTTCGCGAGGCTTTGCTGGTTTTTTTTCAGGTTTTCTTCCTCCTCCTGGTGCCCCCTTTGGCTCTAGCTTGGCACGGCAGTCTGCAGCCCGGTGACCTTCTTTCCCACATTGGAAGCATGCAATGGTCTTGGGTTTTGTCGCCATCCTTCCCTTTTGAGGTTTTAAGGTTTCTCGAGGGCTGGTGGTGGAGGACTTGCTCCAACCAAGCCCCCCCGGCATCTGTTTCAGGTCAGGTCAATTTCTACCTCTGCTGCCAGCACGTACCATAGCTGCAGCTCACTGGGGTCTCTTCTGGCAATACAGCTTTGATAAATATTTTTATTCAACCCATCTTTAAAAATTTCTATCAGGGCTCCCTGGGACCAGCCTCGAATATGACACGCCAGCTCTCTATATTCCTGGGTGTGGTCGGCCACTGATCTCTGCCCCGATTTATGGTCTTCATCCTAATTCGGGCCTACCGTCAGCAAGTGGTTCTTCAAACCTGGCCCGCAGCGCAGTCATAAACAGGTCATAATTCATCAGCTGGGGGGCATTATCATTATGCAAAGTCACGATCCACTTTGCAGCTGTTCCCTCAAGAGCCCTGGTAACACATCTAACTTTGGCTGCTTCTGAGGAAAAATCCTCTCCATATTCCTCCATATGGCTCCAGACTTGTGCCAGGAAGAACTCCTTGGGATCCCCCCCCCCCATATTTTACTTCCAATGGAGGCACCTTTGGAGTTCTATGCCTTCTGGCAATTACTCCCCCCTCCAGGGGCCCCTGGGCTGCTGCTGCCTGTTGTGCCAGCCCAGGTTGATTTATGGGGGTGGCTGCTCTGATTCTTCTGGCTGGGGCTGCCTCCCCCTCTTCTCCCTCATACCTTTGATCAGTCTGAGGTTCTCCGAAAGCCTCATTTAGAAGATGCAGGGCTTGAGTTAGTAAAAAATTCTTTCCTTCTCTTGCCATGGCTCTTCTCTTCCATGCCGACAGGTAGTGGTCACTCCTGGAGGAGGCTTTACCTCAGGATCCTTCAGGCCGACTCTTAGGGACCATTTGAGTTTTACAGCTGGTTTTTCGCCAAGACTTAATTCTGCTAACAAGTCGGCTTCCCCTGCTGCCTCTAATAGCAGGGAATCTGGTCCTCCAGTCGCTCCCAGGTCTTCTTGGTCGCTGGCTGGATTAGACATTGTGTTGGAAGAAAATTTATTAATTCTCTAGGTGGGCTGGTAAAGTCAGATTCAGAATAATGTCAGATGGTGCTCCTTCCAAATCCAAGAAAGAAATACTTAGACTCCGTTAATTAGAGAAAAGATATTTTTTACTGGAAGTCAAGTGGTAGCAACAAAAGAATTCTGAATCTGAGAAAATGAGCACGTAAATCACATATACAAAGTGATGGCAACGTTCCCATCCCCAATAGTTCAATTGGCTCATCCAATTAAAAGTTGTGTACAGCATCATGTGGGCATCTCCAGGTGAGGCCTCTGTCCATTGACCTTGATATATTTTGATAAAGAGTTGCGGCTGCGCATAGCATAGGATAGAAGCCTAAGCAAGAACCTTCCCCCCGCAACTTATTCAGTTTTGTTTCATAACACCTCCATCTCGCTTCCCATAATCATGTCCCCCCTCCCCCCGTTACTTATGACAGCCGAAAGATGCAAAGCAAAGGAAGAAAATCTTGAAGGATGACACATACTTACCATTAGCAGTTATCAGAAGTGGTGTAGGGTCTCCCGCTTGGGCGAGGGATTGGACTAGATGATCTATAAGGTCCCTTCCAACTCTGATTATCTGTTATCTGTTATCCCATTGGAGTTAACTATTTACATTAGAGGGATCTCATTATAACTAGATAGAGTATTTTTACCACATCCCGTAAAATAATGGATGAGTCTTCCAGCACACTCCACATCAGACTGCTGACACCCAGCAGAAAGGAAGGAGTAAACAAACCTGGAAAACCAGAAGTTCTGTTCAGGAGGCAGCAGAAAACCAAGACAGACAAACAAGCTGAGCGTCGGCTCCATAACACCCTTGTAAGGCAGATAGAAAAGAACTCCAAGAAAAGCTAACACAGTCCTCCCAGGGAGGATCAGATAAGTCAGCCAGTCCAATCCCAAGAAGGTTTAAACATAGAAATTCTGGGGCAGACAGTTAAAAACACCCAGGCTGCAGAAGTTCCAGATTGCTCTCATTAGAATGGCCCAAACTCATTGGCTCCTTCTTTTCCAAAGCCGGTGCAACTGCAACAGGCTGGGACAGGAGTGCAGTTAATGCCAATGAAGGTACAACAATGGTTCACCCAGTTAATAAGCCAGGGACTGACTGGGGGAACTCAGCAGAGACAACCTGTTCAGTTAGGTTCTAGCATAGGCTTCTCTCACCATACCAAAGATCACCATCCCCTGAAACGATCTGCACTGCTACAGCCTTACTCTCCAGTCTCAATCAGATTATTTCATTGAGGAAGGAGATTTTGAGACACTATGTGAAGAGGAGATTGAACTAGAAAAATCTGGGTTCAAAGGACTCTTTAGGCCTCATTTATTTAAACCATTGTTGGCCAAAGCCAAGAGCGTGACTGGGTTAGAGTTTAATAGAGGTACCAATTATCTCACATAATGAAGCCTTTTTCACAGACCCAAAAGAGGAAACAGAAGTTATTCCTTCTTTCAAAATCTTTTTTAACATAATCCAAAGACAATTAGATCTCCCTGGTTCATGTCCTAGTGTGACTGCTTTCGACAATCGCTTTTACAATGTAGATACACCATTAGCAGCAGCTCTACAGCTTCCTGAAGTCGATGATCTGGTATTAGTGCTCGCATCTTCTTCAGCCACACTTTATGATGAAGATGACGTCCTTAAAGGCGAGGACAAAAAGGCAATCTTAATGTGGCGGAAGACACACCAGGCAGCAACATGGGCAGTCAAAACGGCCACAGCGGCATCCTTTTTCACCAGAGCATCACTGATTTGGCTACAGCAAATGCAACAGGTACCAACTAGCAACATCAGAGCCCACCTAGATTTCAACTAAGTGATTGCTTCATCAGAATACATGGCAGATACAATACTGAACTCCGTGAAGTTCACATTTTGCGCCCTGTCTTTGGCGGTGGCTGCTCGCCGGTTACTGTGGCTCAGATATTGGCAGGCGGACACCAAAAGAAAATGGAAACTTGCATCAGCATCATATAAAGGTGGCAAACTTTTTGGTGCCCCCAAAAGATCCTGTTCTCATTGAGTCAAGGGACAAATGTAAGATCTTGTCATCAGTCTTGAAGAAGGGAGAAACGAGGTTCTCACCCTATTACAGACGTTCCTTTCATGCACCTTTCTACAGGGCAACTAATCAAAGGAATCAAGGAAACTTCAGCCAGCGGCAAGACTCCCAACCTGCGCAAGAGGGCTGTTACAAGGCAAGATTGCAACCATAGGCCAAATGGCTATTTTGAGGGTCCTCCAACAGGTCCTTTCGCAAATACAAATAAGCAATCCATGGCTCCTGTTGGCGGAAGACTTCAGTTTTTCGCAGACCAATGGGAGCAAACTACCACAGATGCTTGGGTTAGACAGACAACAAGGCTGAGTCTAACCCTTGAATTCCAATCCTGTCCCCCGAGATTTTTTATCTGTTGCCTGGTGTTAACAAACACCTCTAGACGAAGACTGATGAAGGAGGCAATTCAGCATCCTAATAATCCAAGCTGTGGAAGTAGTCCCGAAGGAAGAACAGGACCACTGATTCTATTCAATGTTATTTATGGTTCCCAAAGCATCGGGGGCTGGAGGGCCATTTTGAACCTCAAAAGACTAAACTCTTTTATTATTTATTGCAGGTTCAAGATGCACATGCTTCAATCTATTTTGAAGAGCATGAGACAATTTAACTTCAATTGACCTTAC
Source organism: Hydrophis major (assembly GCA_033807585.1). Lineage (NCBI taxonomy): Eukaryota > Metazoa > Chordata > Lepidosauria > Squamata > Elapidae > Hydrophis > Hydrophis major. The sequence continues at coordinate 49,074,160 of CM066329.1, forward strand.
GGAGGTGTACTTACATATCCCTATCCTCCCTGGCCGCTGTCAGTATTTGAGATTTTGTTTGAGACAACTTCCTGCGAAACAAGTATAGAGCCCTCCCGTTTGATTTAGCATTGGCCTGTAGGACATTTACCAAGGTTCTGGCTGCTCTAACAGCTCACCTTAGAACCGCACCAATTAGGATATTAACCTACTTGGACGATATCTTAATTCAGTCAGTCTCTCAGGTCCAAGCTACTAGTGACTTGAGGACCACCCTACAGACTTTAGAATCTAATGGGTTCCTGGTTAACCGGGAAAAGAGCCATTTTGATCCCTCTACCAGACTATTGCACCTAGGTGCGATAATAGACACTAAGGCTGAATTAGTTTTTCTCTCCCAACAATGAAGGGAGGACATTCAAGTGTTAGCTGGTCATTTCCATTCCACCGGGATGGCTTCCCCTGCCCAAATGTCTGAACTACCAAACAAAATGATATTGTGCCTTGACATTGTACCATGGGCACATATGCACTCTCGTGAATTGCAGTGGTTCTGACTCCCATTTCAGAGAACAAAGAAGGGGACCTTGACCATCCGAGTGAGATTGCCATCCACAGTATTAACATCCTTGCTTTGGTGGACCTTGTTGTCCTTAGACAAGGGGTGCTCTTTTAAAGACAAAGACCATATAACTATAACTACCGATGCTAGTCTTTCAGGATGGGGGGCCCATTGTCGGGACAAGGTGGCGCAGGGCGCTTGGATCGATAATGACTTAAATCACAATATCAATTGGCTAGAGCTAAGAGCAGCCCACCTTGCTCTCAGGGAATTTGAGTCACAAATTGTAGGACAGGATGAGCTCCTTCTAACAGACAATGTAGCCATTAAGGTGCACATCAATTGTCAGGGAGGGACACAATCAAGAATCTTACAGAAAGTGGCCTCTTGTCTCTGCACCTGGGTGGAAAAGAACTTACTTTCAATCAAAGCTGAGCATATTTCAGGGGTGCTGGATGTCAGGGCAGATTGACGGAACAGATCCACAATAGATCATGCAGAATGGGCCTTGCATCCTCTTCTCTTCCAGGAGATTTCTCACAGATTTGGACACCCAGTAGTATATCCCTTTGCATCTGAAATGAATCATCAACTGCCTCATTTCTTCTCTAAGTTCCCGACCTGGGGGGTGGAGGGAGTCAATGCCCTTCACTGTCAGTGGCCAGGGGACTCCTTTATGCCTTCCCTCCATTGCCGCTCATCTCGGCAGTCATCAAGAAGACCCGGCAGTAGAAGGTGGAGATTCTCCACCTTCTGGGCCATACTGGCCCAGGAGACCGTGGTTCATGGACTTGGTCAATCTGTCAGTATCACGCCCGTGGAGGATTTCCCCCAACAGGATCTCTCTCAGCCAGGGGCCAATCCAACAGCCAGAGCCTCAGTGGCTCCAATTGGCCACCTGGCACTTGAGAGGTGATTGCTGAGGGGGGCTGATCTTTCATCTCAAGTTATTAACACCATACAGGTAGACAGAAGGCAATCCACTATCCGACTTTACAAAGCCACTTGGAGGGCCTTCTGTGCCTGGAGCAGGGAAAGGAATTTCAACTCCACTGAGGCTTCGATCCCCCAGGTGTTAGAGTTTTTGCAGCAGGGATTGGACAGGGACCTTGCTCCAGCAACACTGCATAGACAAGTGGCAGCACTTTCATTGGTGCAAGCATGTACAAGTCTAGACTCATTAACACGGAACCCTTTAATTTGCCATTTTCTCAAAGGAGCATCAAATTTACAACTGGTGGTCATACATAGATTTCCCACCTGGGATCTCACCAAAGTGCTGCAAGCCCTTACGGTTCCACCTTTTGGGCCCTTGAGAACTGTCAACGTACAATACCTATCTTATAAAGTAATTTTCTTGGTGGCCATCACATCGGCCAGGAGGATATCGGAGCTGGCAGCTCTGTCAGTAAGAGCTGATATTCCATCCCAATTGAATAGTCTTGCGATTTGATCCAACCTTTATCCCTAAGGTTAATTCTTATTTTCATAGGGCGCAAGAACGTGTTTTGCCAAATTTTTGCCCAAACCCATCTTACCCAAGAGAAAGACTTTGGCACATCCTAGATGTAAGAAGAGCCCTTCACATATACATTAAAAGAACAGCTTCCTTTCAAAAATACATAGGCTATATTTATCTCCTTTCATCAGAACTCAGAAGGTTTTCTCTTCTTCCATAGGCAGATGGATTAGAGCAACCATTGTTAAGGTTACACAGCACAAGGCTTACCTGCTCTGTCACATATCACAGCTCACTCTACACATAGCGCGGCCACTACAGCGGTTTGGACTACTCAGGCTACAGTGGAAGAGATATGTCAGGCAGCGACATCCACTCCTTCACTGTTCATTAGACACTATAGACTTGACTCGTTTGCTTCCGTGGAGGCAACCTTTGGACAAAGAATCTTGCAAAGGGTCCTACCAAAAGGACATCCTCAATAGTGGCCAGAATCCCACCCATCGGATATTTGCTTTGGTATGTCCCATACATGGATCCTGTTGAAACCATTCTGGAGAAGGGGCTTTGGTAGACTTACCTGAGAATCCACCTTCTCAGATGGTGTAGACAGGATCCAGACCCACCCGTTTTTATCTCGCTGTTATGGTCAGGACTGTATAAGAGACTACTGACTATAATTATTATATAAAGATGGGACCCATGCAGCAACTACAGGAAAACCTCGACTTCATTAAGAACTGGATGTCTTCATTTTTTTCTATTCAGTCTATAGCCGAACAGAGCTGAATACATCCCATACATGGATCCTGTCTACACCATCTGAGAAGGTGTGTTCTCAGGTAAGTCTACCAACGCTCCTTCTTCTCCCTCCTCGCTGCTGGGCAATCCCATGTGATGAAGGTCTCCACGGCAGCAATTTTTTAAAAGATCTTTTAATAAAACCTCCAATGCGGCAGCCAAAGTCCAATCCTGAGCCAAAAAAAAAACAGCTCTCCCCTCCCCACCCGGCATGTCTGCTTCATCTCGCTAAATCAGGCCAAGAGCCTGAGGAAGGGTGAGAAATTCAATGGGCAGGGGGGGAAGGACAGAAAGGCAACAGAGCAAGATCGATGAAAGTAAACTCAGGCGGTGACGGCAGGGAATACAAAGGCCAACTGGAGCATTGGTGCAGCATTTGGTCATGTAGGCTTCAAAGAAAAGTTACTTCAGGGAAAGGGGCGCAACCTGCTGTCTAAACCAGAAGATCCTGCTAAGGTCCAGATCCTACAAAACAAGCCGTGGTCTTCAGTCTGTGCGTCCAGCTCCTGCTGTTCTAAGCCTCCCCCTGCCTCACTTGCTTCCACCAGACTCGCTTCCCTCATTCTTCATCCAAATGTACACAGAGCAAACATGCACACATCTCACAGCGCCAGAGGAACTCCCACACACACTGTCTCCTCACAGAAGATCCCAACACCATGACATATATGTCTTTCTAAACCTCTTCTCCCCCCCCCCCCCCCGGCCACTTGCTTCCACTGTGAACTCACCAGCTCGGCTCACTTACTTACCTCCATCCCATGTCCCCTCCTTCAGAGGCCCCTTATTCAATCTCCCCACTTCTTCCCCAACAATTGCCTCTTTGTCCAAATTTACACACAGAGCAAACATACACACATCTCATGGCAAACAGGTGTGAACCAGCAGTAACCCACCTCTGGGTCTCCTGGTAGAGCAGGGACTGGATTAGAAGATCTTTAAGATCCTTTCAAATTCTATTATTTTTTTCTGTTGTGATGATATTTTTATGTCCTGGTAAGTAAAACCAAAGATATCAAAGAAGGTGTTCTTTCTTTTCTACTTGCCTGTATTTGAAAACAACCCTTTGCTCTTCTAAGAATTTGTGACTGATCCAGTCAACAAATGAATTTCTTTATTGAATGGATATTTGAACTTGGATCTGAGAAGCCTTCCATGTATCAAATGAATCATGATTAATGTAAGAGCTTATTGGAGCATTGTGGCATGTTTGCTTTGTCATTGTAATGTAATTTTTTTCCTTTTTTCTCAGCTTCTGCAACCATTTTATGCACAATTAAAGATACCCTTTTATTTGAATCTTATATAGACAAAGAGGATGGCAATAAGAGCACTCTGGACAACTGAGAATAGCAAGCAACACCGAATAGCAAAGCAAGTCAGTAGAGAAGTCAAATTATTTCCATTTCCTTCAGAGAGCTACACAATTATTTACCTTCCTCAACAGGTGATAGAGAAACGTGATATATATTCGTGAAACGTGATAATATATTCAAGCATATATTACATGAAAAGATTATTTTTCCATTCAGCAAATGGGAAGTTACTGGGGAGGTCAATTGGAAAGCCACGTAGAGCAGACGGTGTTGCAGGCCTCGCTCTGGGAGGAAGAAAACGGCTTGAATCAAAGCACTACTAAAGAAGGGATCATCTATCTTTTTTACCTCCTCAACAATATAAGTTGTGGAAAACCTCCATAAATGTGCCTCTTGTGGGAAAGATTCAACTTGTAAATCACACCAGACTATGCCTGAGAGGATCCAAACTGGGGAAAAACCTTACATATACTTTGAATGTGGCAAAACCTCTGATCAGAACAGATCGTGATGAACCAGAGAATTCACACAGGAGAGAAACCGTTTGAATCTCCTGATGGTGGGAAAAGTTTCAGTACCAATTCCAACCATATTAGCCACCAGATGACTCACACAGGTGAGAAATTCTGTAAATGTCTTGAATGTGGGAATAGTTTCACTCAGAATTCTCACCTCGTTGCACATCTGAGAACTCACACAGGAGAGAAACCCTTTGAGTGTCCTGACTGTGGGAAAAGTTTCACTAAACATTCCAGCTTGGTTCAACACCAAAGGACTCACACAGGAGAGAAACCCTTTGAGTGTCCAGATTGTGGTAAAAGTTTCAGTCAGAATTCCAGCTTGGTTCGACACCAGAGAACTCACACGGGAGAGAAACCTTTTCAGTGTTCTTACTGTGGGAAAGGTTTCAGTATCAATTCCAACCTTATTATCCACCAGATGATTCACACAGGTGAGAAACTCTGTACATGTTGTGAATGTGGGATTAGTTTTAGTCGAAATTCTCACCTTGTTGCACACCTGAGAACTCACACAGGAGAGAAACCCTTTGAGTGTCCTGATTGTGGTAAAAGTTTCAGTCAGAATTCCAGCTTGGTTCAACACCAAAGGACTCACACAGGGGAGAAGCCTTTTGAGTGTTCTTTCTGTGGGAAAGATTTCAGGACCAATTCCAACCTTATTAGTCACCAGAGGCTTCATACAGGAGAGAAACCCTTTAAATGTCCTGATTGTGGGAGATGTTTTAGTACCAATTCCATCCTGGTGATACACCAGAGAATTCACACAGGAGAGAAACCCTTTGAATGTCCTGATTGTGGGAGAAGTTTCAGTCGGAATTCCAGCTTGGTTCAACACCAAAGGATTCACACAGGAAAGAAACCTTTTCAGTGTTCTCACTGTGGGAAAGGTTTCAGTACCAATTCCAACCTTATTAGCCACCAGAGACTTCACACAGGAGAGAAACCCTTTAAATGTCCTGATTGTGAGAGAAGTTTCAGTCACAACTCCAGCCTGGTAATACACCAAAGGACTCACACACCAGAGAAACAGTTTGAATGTCTTGATTCTGGAAAATATTTCAGTCTGAATTCCCATCTTATTAATCACCAGAGGATTCACGCAGGAGAGAAACCCTTTGAATGTCCTGATTGTGGGAAAACTTTCAGTAAGAGTTCCCACCTCATTAGCCACAAGAGGACTCACACAGGAGAGAAACCGTTTGAATGTCCTGATTGTGAGAAAAGTTTCAGTACCAATTCCAGTCTATTGATGCATCTGAGAACTCATACAGGAGAGAAACCCTTTGAGTGTCCTGACTGTGGGAAACGTTTCACTAAAAATTCCAACTTGCTTCAACATCAGAGGACTCACACAGGCGACAAACCCTTTGAATGTCCTGATTGTGGGAAAAGTTTCAGTCAGAATTCCCGCCTGGTGATACACCAGAGGACTCACACAGGGGAGAAACCCTTTGAATGTCCTGATTGTGGGAAATGTTTCAGTCATAATTCCCACCTTATTAATCACCAGAGGATTCATACAGGAGAGAAACCCTTTGAATGTCCTGATTGTGGGAAAAGTTTCAGTTTCAATTCCAGCCTGGTGGTACACCAGAGAACTCACACAGGCGAGAAACCCTTTGAATGTCCTGATTGTGAGAAAAGTTTCAGTTTCAATTCCAGCCTGGTGGTACACCAGAGAACTCACACAGGCGAGAAACCCTTTGAATGTCCTGATTGTGAGAAAAGTTTCAGTACCAATTCCAACCTGGTGATGCACCTTAGAACTCACACAGGAGAGAAACCCTTTGGGTGTCCTGACTGTGGAAAATGTTTCACTAAAAATTCCAACTTGGTTCAACATCAGAGGACTCACACAGGAGAGAAACCCTTTGAATGTCCTGATTGTGGGAACAGTTTTAGTAAGAAGTCCCACCTTATTAATCACCAGAGAACTCACACAGGAGAGAAACCCTTTGAATGTCCTGATTATGAGAAATGTTTCAGTAATAATTCCAGCTCGTGATGCACCAGGGAAGTCACACAGGAGAGAAACCATTTAAAACCATTGTGATTGTGGGAGAATTTTCAGTCACAATTCCAGCCTAGTGAGACACCAGAGGACACACACAGGAGCGAAACATTATGAGTGCCCAGAATGTGGGAAAGATCTCAGTAGTAGGATTAATCTTCTAAATCATATGCTTATACACACAGGGGAGAAACCATTTAAGTGCCTCAAGTGTAGAACATCCTTCAGGAAACATTCTGCCCTGATTGCACACAAGAAAATCCACCTGAGGCCCTCAGTGATGAGTGTAGGGAAGATTTGAATTTCTTTTATAGTCCCATTGTAAGTACAATTGAGAAATTTAATTTGACTGTAAAGAATTTGCCTGATATTCGTAGACAAATATCTAATGATATTAGATGGGAAGGAGAAAAGAAGAAATCACAACATATTAGTTTGATAATGGCTATTTGGCCATCAGCAGCAGAAGTTGCTGGATATTTCTTTTTGCAGAAATTGTGCAATTACGTAAAAATATTTTGGGAGTGTTCTTTGCATTTTTATCATGGTAGATGATAGAAATGCCACATATACAGTCCCAGCCTTTTTCTTCCTTGCCTGCCCCATGATTTTTAGCCACAGAATTCTACAGCCAGCATTTCTTGGGGATATGAGCACTCATACTATAGTTAGAGATTGTGGCTCCTCCTATAATGAGAAAGCGAGAGAAGCAGCAGAAGGATTTCAAAGTTCATCTTTTCCAAACAGTTTCAAGAATTCAGTGCACCAAGCACGTCTGTTCAGATTGTGTCAAGAATGAGGCACACCAGTGGAAGTTACCATATGAGTAACAAATGTATTAGGGGAGTTTTGGGGAGTGACAAAACCAGGGTAAAATTTCAGATGTACAGACTGTTGTGCCTGTATGAAGAAGAGCTGTAGGAATGTTGAGTTGAGGAGAAAAGGAATTGTAGTTTTGACCACAGGATCTCCATCTATAATCGCAACTCCTGCTGTGATCTCCTTCGCTTGCAAGTGATTTCGAATTTAAACATTTAAACTTATGCAAAATTTCTAAAATTTAAAATAGTATGTGTGTGTGCGTATGCATTGTGAGATGGTGTTGGGATAATTGAATGGAGCTGAAGGTTTACTGGCCAGATGCCCTTCCTGTCGCCAATGTGGAGTTCGCAGCATATATATTCTCATTATGCCTAGAGAGAGGAACATCTACCTCTACCTAAGATCAAACTCACAACCTCCTCATTGTGAAGCAAGAGCTCCACTTCTAGTTCACCGAACAACACAAAAATAGTAAAAATATATTTAATCATTTTTCCTTCCTTTCTTTCCTTGGTGTCACATTTTAATGCACCATGTTTATCATGTCTCATCTCATTGTAGTTAGGTGTTGGAAATGTTTGCAATGATCCCAAAGCCTCTGAATCTCTTACAGGGCTATGTAACAATATCAAGGAAAATTAAGTAAAGCCAACCTAGGAGTCAGAGGGGATGGGCCACAGGACTGGGTAAAAAGCCATAAGTCCCCACTCAGAAAACAGTCCATTTCCTCAGAATGAAAATTTGAAACTCAGATTGAAAGGTGTAAAGTATGTGTTGTTTGGAGGATACTGAATCTTGAAAGCTGCAGCCTTTAATTTGGGGCTGGAATAGCAGGAACAGCTAAATGGATAGATTTTGTGGGGAGGAAGAAGGCCCAGTTTGGTGGTCACAAGCCTAGAGCCTGAGAGACTTATTTCCAGTCCTACTTTAGGCACAAAGCCGTCTCAGAGACCTTGGCCTGTCCTGTCCTCTCAGGCCTTGGAAAGGGGAAATATGCTTTCAAAAAATCTTGCCAGGAAACTGCAGGGAAGTGGGAATACAGGATAACACCCCAAAACCTACTTTTGCAAATGACAAACCTTGAAGAGTGAAGCCTTCTCAAGATTAGGGAGATGTTGTGCCATAAATATTTATGAAGTTCTTGTTTGTGTGCAGAGCCGCTAAATGATTTCCAGCTTCATCCTATCAATAAAACAATGAAACATGGAAGAACAACTGGAAACATCTACTCTCCTTGTTTCCAAAATACATCTAGGTAAGAGAGATTCTGTCTATCTGCATCCTTGCAGAGCCTAAATCTCACTAGAGGGAAGAATTGCTCTCTTCCTTATCTCCACAGAAATTAGGTTTATTATTGCCAAACATTTTGGGGAAAAGATTTGGAGGGCACTAGTTTGTAGAAAGATGATGTATACATTTCTTGTGGCTCTTAATGTAATGTAAACCACTTTCACCCACTGGACCAGAAATTCATCTCTGATTCTTCCTCCTGTGCCCACTCAGGCCCAATTCAGCTTATTCTCAGTGTTTACTCACAGCAAGACTTTAAGCCGTCTACTCTATACAACTATTGGGGTGCAGAAGCGTCTCAGACGATTGCTACTGAATATAACTCAGTGGTCTGTGTGGATGATCCCTGGGGACTGTCTCCTCTAGACCAATTCAAATCACTAGGTTAGGATGACTGCATCCCAGAGTTCTGAAGGAACCAGCAAAGGTGATTTCAGAACCATATGAAGATCATTTCAAAGAGCTTGGAGAACGGGCGAACTAGAGGTAGTCCTTGACTTACAACATTTCATTTAGTGACTGAAGTTACGACACTGAAAAAAGTGACTTATGACCATTTATCACACTTACGAACGTTGTAGCACCTCCATGGTCATGTGAGCTCCATTCAGATACTTAGCAACTGACTCAGATTTATGACGGGTACAGTGTCCTGGGGTCTTTGATCCCCATTTTTCACCTGCTGACAACCAAACTTAATGGGGGGAAAAGATTCACTTAATGACCATGTTATAACCGTGTTACTAATTTAACAACTGCAGTGATTCACTTAACAAATGTGGCAAGAAAAGTTGTAAAATGGGGCAAAACTCAACAGGTTTTGGACTCAATTGTGGTAAGTTCAGGACTACCTGTAAAATGAGGAATGGAAAAGGAAAAAACAAAAAACAAGTCCAGGAAATTGCAAACAAATCTTCCTGACTTTAATACCTGGTAATAACCCTTCTTACTCATTGCTACCATTGCATCATCATTACAACATTACAATATTGCAACATTACAGCAGCTGGTCAGCTATTTAATCATCATTACCCTGACAGTTCAGGACTATGTATAGGTCAGGACTGAAAAAGAGCTGATGATGTTCCCATCTTCAAAACAGGTAAAAAAAAATTATCCAGGAATTTACAGACAAATCTTCCTGACGTTAATAACTGGTAACATCCTGGAAAACAAATCTGTGAACACCTGGAAGCAAACAAAATAATAACCAATAGCCAACATGGGTTGAACAAGAACAGATCCTGCCAAATCTTTTCATTCTTTAACAAATTGATTAAATTAGTGGACCAGTGAAATGCTGTGGACATAGTATACTTAGATTTCAGTAAAGCATTTGATAAAGTAGATCACAACCTACTTCTGGGAAAGCTAGAAAAATGTGGAAGACACAGCACCACCACAAGATGGATTCCTAAATGGCTGACAAATTGTACTCAACACGTAGTCAGTCCTCAATGGAACTACACCCACATGGAGGGAAGTAAGCAGTGGGGTATCCCCAGATTTAATTTTAGACCCAGCACTGACCAAAATCTTCATAAACTAATCTAGACAAGGGAATAGAAGGGGAACTCATCAAATTTGCAAATGACACTAAACTGGCAGGAATTGCCAACATCCCAGAAGACAAGCTCAAAATCCAAAAAAGACTTGACACACTTGAACAGCGGTCCCTATCTAACAATATGATATTACACAAAGCAAAGTTTTACACTTAGACAAGAAAAGCCAACTGCATAGGTATAAATTAGGTGAAACCTGGCTTAATGCCAGTAACTGTGAAAGGGATCTTGGAGTCCTAGTGGACAATCACTTAAATGTAATCCAACAGTGAGTGATAGCAGCCAGAATAACCAATACAATCCTAAACTGCATTAATAGAGACACAATTAACATCATGTGAAGTTATAGTACTGCTTTACAAAACCTTAGTAAGACCATACTTGGAATACTGCATCCAATTCTAGTCCCTCCAGAGGGACTAGACTAGATATTCTGGAAAGTGTGCAGAGAAGAGCAACAAAGATGAATAGGGGGCTGGAGACTAAAGCACACAAAGAATGGTTACAGGAACTGGGTATGTCTAATCTAATGAAAAGAAGGACAAGGGAAGATATGATAGCAGTATTCCAATATTTGAGTGGAAGCCATAAAGAAGAGGGGGTCAAGTTGTCTTCTAAATAATGCACCAGTAGACAGGACAAGGAACAATGGCTGGAAACTAATGAAGGAGAGAAGCAACTTAGGGTCTCCTGTTTGATCAGGGGTTGGACTCAAGACCTGCAAAGTCCCTTTGTGTTGTATATAAGTCTTCAGGAGAAGCGCAACAGCTGATTGGCTGCCATGTCTTACAGCGCGCTATAAAAGGAGCACAGTCAGACTGGCTCAGCTGTCACCTGTCACATTTGTTAGTGTGTGGTTTGACTTTGGAAACCCTGTTAGCTTATAATAAAAGGGTTATCCTTAACACCTGGTTGTCTCAGTTATTTCCCACATTAAATTTAACACTTCCAGATCTCTTCAAATTAATTGATGGATCTTGAAAGCTCCAGCCTTGAATTTGCTGTTGGAGCAGCAGGAACAGGTCAATGGGCAAATATTGTGGGTAGGAAGAAGATCCAGTTTTGTGTAGTGGTGAAGGCATCAGGTTAGAGACAGAAACGCTTAGTTCCAGTCCCACCTGAAGGGCAAAACCAGCTGTTCAACTTTGGCCAGTGCTCCCAGGCCTAGCAGGAAGGTGGGAGGAATGACTTGCAAAAATTGTTGCCAAGGAAGCTGCAAGGCCAAACATCAAGACTGACCCAAAGGCATCAAAAACAGAGCTAAGTAGTGTCAAATCTCGTTGTTTCACTTGGCTCTGTTGCAAAAGTCAGTTGCTAGGAGGCGAAAAAGATCTGCTGCCATTTAATCAGTGAAAATATCTTCCAAATGCCATGCTGGAGCCTGGACAAAGCATGTTTTTACACCTCCTGTCGCTAGATGGCGGTCAGGGAACATCTGTACCTAGAAAGACATCAACACATTGTGCTATTCCTGCTTGAGGTTAAAAAAAAGTTCTAAATTATATAGCTTGAAATGCTAGAAAGAATTTGAGGAAAGGAGAAAGGAAGGGGAACTTCCTCTTCCGGATGACTCATGGGAGGAAGGTGGTGTGCAGAGCGGCTTCTGTGCTCTTCCAGGGATGGAAGCAGCAGCTGGCAGGTGAGTTGGGGGCAGCAGGTGGGAGGAGAGTCCGGGAGGAAGTCGGGCTGTTCGGTTCCCTCCACGGCCTGGAAGCAGAGAAGCAACTGGGCTGAAGCATGTCAGCTGCAGGTTCCTTCCCTCCCCAGATCGGAGCCTGCTGGGGCTGCACGCTGTGAAACTGGTGGCTGCAATTTTCTGCTGGGGGGAAGATCTAAAAATCCTCTTTCAAGTGACGGTGGATCCTTTGGGAATGGCTCCCCTCCAGAGGTTGTGGGGGCACCGTGAATGGTTTTAAGAGGAGATTGTATAGCCATTTGTTCAGAATGGAATAGGGCCTCCTGCATCAACAAGGGATGGACTAGAAGACCTCCAAGATCCCCCCTAACTCAGTTATTCCATAGTGGACCTGATGTATTCTGGGCAACAAGTTCGGACTGTGGTGCCTCTGGTCTTTTTTAGGTTGTTGACCAAATGGGGTTGGGATAGTTGGTCCTTTATACATTGCTTGGGGTTTCGGGTTTGAACTGCTCCCAGAGGTTATGCAATGCAGCCTTTTGTTCTTCTAAAGGTCCTGGGTTGACCCTACGATTCCATGAAAGTCCTGGCCTTCTTAATCCCACCAACTGGAGCTGAAGGTGTTTTGTTTGTGAATGCTCTTTCTAAATGGACACAAAATCTCCACCTCTAAGAAGTTCAGGCATCTGCTGGGGGCAATTAGGGCTGTTTCCTGCCTTTGTTTAGGTTTTTTTCCTTCCATTTTTCCTTGGGGAAATATAATATTCTGCCTCTTTTAACATTCCCCAAAATATTTCATTCTTCTGGGGCTTCCCACAAAATTAATACCAAAGATTAAAATCAAGGACACATGGGGAAGACAGGGGCTGAGTGGGGGAAGGAGGTGGGATCTACTACTCAATCAAGGACAACCTGAGGTAGTCCTCACCTACCATTGGTTCACTGAGCCTTCCAAGTTACAATGGCACAGAGAAGCAGATGTAGTTATGAAGGTGCAGGAAAAGGAGTTGCACCAATTTGGATTCTGGTATCTGGTGCACTTTTATATCATGGTTTCAGCATCCCACACTTATAATCCCGATTTGTGACTTTCCCAGCTGGCTTCTGACAAGTAAACTCAGTGGGGATGCTGGCAGGAAGTTGCAAGCCATGGCCATGTGAAATTGCCTTTAACAACCCACAATGATTTTTTTAAGAACTGCAGAGGAACAGATGTATGTTGACACAGTCATTTGAAATCAGGCCGCTTAGTGACACAGATGCTAGTCCCAATTGCAGTCAGTTAGTGAGGACTACTTCAATTGGAATGTCACCAAAGGGGTTGTGGAAAGTATTTTCTGCCCTTACTTGGAGCTCAGGACTTCCATGGGCAAAACTGGTGCTTGAAATCTTGCAGAGGCTTTAGGCATAATTTCATCAGTTAAAAAAGCCCCACATCTGTAAAGTTAGTGTCATGCAGATTGACAGGTGGGGCTCAATAAAATAAAAGACAAGAGTCCAAGTGTGTGTGTGTGTGTGTCTGTGTTGATAAGCCCATGCATTTATTGTCTGAATAAAGATGGGTCCCCCCTAAGAAGGAAGGAACCCAGAACATAGTGCAAGGTAGATATTTATAATTTTTTTGCTTTCACTTCATTATATACAGTCAGAGCCAGCTCTCACATGACAGATAAGATATAGAAATTTAAAAAAAATATAAAAGTTACAAAAATAGTCAAGCATGCCTTCTATGGTTTTGAAGACATGCCTAACCCACAGGCTAGTGTGGGTGTTGGCAAACTGTGGCTCCAGAGCTGCATGTGGATCTTTGGACCCTCTACTGTGGCTCCCTGTCCCATGACTGGCTGACTCTGCCCCTCGCCCTCCTCTCCTTCACCTAGCCTGAGAAGGTCATGAGGTCTGGCAGGATGGGAATGGAATCCAGGTGAATGGGGCATTGGAAAGGGGGATGGGCCTGCAGCGCTCAGCCACAGCTTTGAGAGGTTCAGGGCAGTGGGAAAAGGGAGCTGGCCCTGTGGAACCTTACATGCCCACACTGGGACAGGCTCGGAGAAAGCCCTCACCAAAGACCCTTGCCCATCACCCCGTTTCCCCCTCTCTATGTCTCTCTCTCTCCCCCTGTGTATCTCTCTTGTGCACGCTGTCTCTCTCTCTCTGTTTGTGTGTGTATCGTGTATATCATATATACCTGCAAATGTATACTGTCTCCCCAGGACTTCCAGATAAACAGTCATGTGAAAAAGAAACTACACTCTCCTTGACTTCTATGATTTTATATATCAGGACGTAGTAAATATCATTTGGTCCTTGGAAGTTCTTAAAAGTAGACAAATACAAGCACAGATGAACAACAACACATTACATATTACATCAGATCATCATTTATTTTATAAAAAGAAAGCCAAAACAGAGAAATCGTGTGTGGAAAATGTGTGATTCAATAATTTGTAGAACCAGCAACAACTAGAAGGAATTATTTTCTGTGTGACTTTATGAGTCACTTGCAGCATTGTAGAGGAATTTTGGCTCACTCTTTTTTACAATGTTGCTTCAGTCCATTGAAGTTTTTTATGCACAACTCTCTTGTGCTCCCACCAATTGGGTTGAGGTCTGGACTTTGACTGCCATTGCAACCCCTTGATCCTTTTCTTTTTTAGCCATTCTGTTGTAGATTTCCTGATGTGTTTGCAACCATTGTCCTCTTGCATAATCCCATGTCAGCCAAGCTTTAGCTACTGGACAGATGGCCTCACTTTTGACCTTAGAATAGTTTGGTATACAGAGGAGTTCATGGTCGACTCAAAGAGTGCAAGGTGTCCAGGTCCTACGACTGCAAAACAAGCTCAAATCATTACCCTTCCACCTCTATTGTTGACGGTTTGTGTGAGATGCTTGTCCTGATATGTTTGGTTTGCATCAAATGTATCATTCTGCATTATGGGCAAATATCTCCACTTTGGTCTGATCTGTGCAAAGGACAAATGTTCCAGAAGTCATGTGATTTGTTCAGATACAACTTTGCAAACCTCAGCCATGCTGCTATGACCTTTTTAGAGAGAAGAGATTTTTCCCAGGCAATCCTTCCAAGCAAACCATACTTGTTCAGTCTTTTTCTAATTGGACTGTCATGAATTTGAACATTTAACATGGTATCTGAAGCCTGTAAAGTCTGAGGTATAACTCTTTGTTTCTTAGCAATTGATCAAGGGCACCTTTTCAGCAGTACTTGACTGGTACTTCGCCTCATTATGCTGTGGAGGCATTGAGAAATTTCCTACTGGTGAGAACAATTAACCAGCAGAATGGCTTGCCTTCAGAAGTTGTGGTGCTCCATCACTGGAGGCTTTTCAGTAGACAGCCACTTATCTGAATGTTGTAGGGTCTCCTCAGTGGTGGGTTGCAAATTTTTTAACAACTGGTTCCCTGCCTTAATGACTGTCTGCGTGGACATGGCTGGGTGATCATGTGAGTGCCTGGGCGTGGCCAACTTGACGTCACTCACCATGACTGGCCCCGCCTCCCAGCCTCAACAAGATACAATATTTATTTATTACTACTAAACATCACTTAACAGTGGCAAGGAAAATCACAAAACAGAGCAAAACTCACTTAAATCTTACTTAGCAATGGGAATTTTGGCTCCGTTGTGGGCATAAAGCGAAGAATATTCCTAATCAAGACGTAGGATAAGAAGCCTACTTTGCTCACTCCTTTGGGGTCACTTTCAAGAAACTATTGCAAGATTACAGATTTTGAGCACAGAGGGTGGTGGTATCGCTGAAGTTGGTGGGGCCACCATGCTCGGCTGAGGGCTGCCAGAGGGAGGCGGGAAATCTGAACAGTGGCAGAGGTCCCAGCAAGAAGGCCCTTTGGTAGCTTCTCACACGAGGAGGTCGGTGCTACCTGGCTGCCTTGGGAGCGAGGGGGAATAAAGAGGCCCACCGGCAGGCCAAATTTTCGCTCATTCCCTTGCTTTGCTGTTCTGCTTCTGCTCTTACAAGCTGCCTTTTCTCTTCCTGGCTCCCCTAGTCCCAAAAGCACGCTCCTCTCTGGTAGCAAACACCCCCTTCTCCCTCTCCCTGCTTGCTGCCAGGCGATCTGCGAAGAAGGGCTCCATGGTGGCACTTTTTATAAATATCTTTCAATAAAACCTCCAATGTGGCAGCCAAGATCCAACCACGAGCCAAAAACCCCACCTCTCCCCTCCCCACCTGCTAAATCGTGCCTAGAGCCTGAGGAAGGATGAGAAATTTAATGGGCGGGTGGGGGGGAGGATGGAAAGGCAACAGAGCAAGGTCAATGAAGTAAACTGAAGTTTCTTAGCTTGGATAAAAGTTGGTGAGGGCAGGGAATACAAAGGTCAACTGGAGTGACGGCGCAGCGTTCATCCGTGCAGGCTTCAAAGAAAAGTTTACTTCAGGGAAAGGGACACAACCTGCTTTCTAAAACAGAAGATCCTGCTAAGGTCCAGATCCTACCAAACAAACCATGGTGTTCAATCCGTTCGTCCAGTTCCTGCCATTCTATGCCTCCCCCCAGCTCCCCTCATTCTTCATCCAAATGGATACACAGAGCAAACATGCACACATCTCACATAACCACCTCTGGGTCTCCTGGTTGAGCAGGAGCTGAATTAGAAGATCTCCAAGATCCTTTCAAATTCTATTATTTTTTGTTTTGATGATATTTTTATGTACTGATAAGTAAAGCCAAAGATATCAAAGAGGCGGTTCTTTCTTTTCACTTGCCTGTATTTGAAAACAACCCTTTGCTCTGCTAAGAATTTGTGATTGACCCAGTGAACAAATTAATTTCATAATTGAATTGATATTTGAACTTGGATCTTGGTAGTCTTCCATGTGTCAAATGAATCATGATGAATGTAAGAGCTTATTGGAGCATTGTGGCATGTTTGCTTTGTCATTGTAATGTAAATGTTTTCTTTTTTTTCTCATCTTCTGCAACTATTTTATGTACACTTAAAGATACCCTTTTATTTGAATATTATAGACAAAGAGGATGGCAATAAGAGCACCCTGGACAACTGCGGTTAACGAGCAACATTGAATAGCAAAGCAAATCAGTCGAGAAATCAAAATATCTTCCAATTCCTTCAAAGAGCCACACAATTCTTCATCTCCCTCAGCAAGTAAGAGAGAAACGAGAGAAAATCAAAAAGAGATTTCTAGCTGGGAAAAGTAATGTGTGAAATTCAAGCATATATTATATGAAAAGTTAAGGGAGATTATTTTTCTATTCAGCAAAAGAGAAAATATTTTGAAAGAAAGGGGAGGAAAAGGTGAATTGGAAAGCCATGTAGAGCAGACAGTGTTGCAGGCCTCGCTCTGGGAGGAAGAAAACGGCTTGAATCAAAGCACTACTAAAAAAGGGATCATCTATCTTTTTTACCTCCTCAACAATATAAGTTGTGGAAAACCTCCATAAATGTGCCTCTTGTGGGAAAGATTCAACTTGTAAATCACACCAGACTATGCCTGAGAGGATCCAAACTGGGGAAAAACCTTACATATACTTTGAATGTGGCAAAACCTCTGATCAGAACAGCTTGTGATGAACCAGAGAATTCACACAAGAGAGAAACCGTTTGAATCTCCTGATGGTGGGAAAAGTTTCAGTACCAATTTCAACCATATTAGCCACCAGATGACTCACACAGGTGAGAAATTCTGTAAATGTCTTGAATGTGGGAATAGTTTCACTCAGAATTCTCACCTCGTTGCACACCTGAGAACTCACACAGGAGAGAAACCCTTTGAGTGTCCTGACTGTGGGAAAAGTTTCACTAAACATTCCAGCTTGGTTCAACACCAGAGGACTCACACAGGAGAGAAACCCTTTGAGTGTCCAGATTGTGGTAAAAGTTTCAGTCAGAATTCCAGCTTGGTTCGACACCAGAGGACTCACACGGGAGAGAAACCTTTTGAGTGTTCTTATTGTGGGAAAGGTTTTAGTACCAATTCCAACCTTATTAGCCACCAGAGGCTTCATACAGGAGAGAAACCCTTTAAATGTCCTGATTGTGGGATTAGTTTCAGTCGGAATTCTCACCTCGTTGCACACCTGAGAACTCACACAGGAGAGAAACCCTTTGAGTGTCCTGATTGTGGTAAAAGTTTCAGTCAGAATTCCAGCTTGGTTCAACACCAAAGAACTCACACAGGAGAGAAACCTTTTGAGTGTTTTTACTGTGGGAAAGTTTTCAGTAACAATTCCAACCTTATTAGCCATCAGAAGATTCACACAGGAGAGAAATTGCTTGAATGTCCTGACTGTGGCAAAGATTTCACTAAAAATTCCAGCTTGGTTCAACATCAGAGGACTCACACAGGAGAGAAACCCTTTGAGTGTCCTGATTGTGGTAAAAGTTTCAATCAGAATTCCAGCTTGGTTCAACACCAAAGGACTCACACAGGAGAGAAACCTTTTGAGTGTTCTTATTGTGGGAAAGGTTTCAGTACCAATTCCAACCTTATTAGCCACCAGAGGCTTCATACAGGAGAGAAACCCTTTAAATGTCCTGATTGTGGGAGAAGTTTCAGTCACCATTGCAGCTTCGTGAGACACCAGAGAACTCACACAGGAGAGAAACCCTTTGAATGTCCTGATTGTGGGAAACGTTTCAGTCTGAATTTCCTCCTAATTAATCACCAGAGGATTCATACAGGAGAGAAACCGTTTGAATGTCTTGTTTGTGAGAAATGTTTCAGTCAGAATTCCCACCTCATTAGCCACCAGAGGATTCATACAGGAGAGAAACCCTTTGAATGTCCAGACTGTGGGAGAAGTTTCAGTACCAATTCCAGCCTATTGAAACACCAAAGGACTCACACAGGGGAGAAACACTTTGGGTGTCCTGATTGTGGGAAATGTTTCACTAAAAATTCCTACTTGGTGAAACACCACAGGATTCACACAGGAGAGAAACCCTTTAACTGTTCTGACTGTTGGAAAAGTTTCAGTCAGCATTCCCACCTTATTAACCACCAGAGGATTCATACAGGAGAGAGACCCTTTGAATGTCCAGACTGTGGAAGAAGTTTCAGTCACAATTCCAGCCTGGTGAGACACCAGAGGACTCACACAGGAGAGAAACCTTATGAATGTCCAGATTGTGGGAATGATCTCAATAGTAGGATTAACCTTTGAAATCATATGCTTATACACACAGGGGAGAAACCATTTAAGTGCCCCAAGTGTAGACCGTCCTTCAGGAAACATTCTGCCCTTATTGCACACAAGAAAATCCACCTGAGGCCCTTAGTGATGAGTAGAGAAGGCATGAATTTCATTTCATAGTCCCATTGTAAGTACAGCTGAGAAACTGACTATTTAATTTGGCTACAAAGAATTTGTGTGATTTTATGTAAGTAAATATGTAATGATATTAGATGGGAAGGAGAAACGAAGAAATCGCAACATATTAGTTTGATAATGGGTATTTGGCCAACAGCAGAAGAAGTGTTGGGTATTTATTTTTGCAGAAATTCTGCAATTATATAAAAATATTTTGGGAGTGTTCTTTGCATTTTTTTCATGGTAGATGATAAAAATGCCATGTACAGAGTCCAAGCCTTTTTCTTCCTTGCCTGCCCGATGATTTTCAACCCCAGAATTTACAGCCAGCATCTCTTGGGGATAGGAGCACTCAGACTATAGTTAGAGATTCTGGCTCCTCATATAATGAGAAAGCGAGAGAAGAAGCAGAAGAGTTTCAAAGTTTATTTTTTCTAAACAATTCCAGGAATTCAGCACACCAAGCATGTCTATTCAGATTGTGTCAAGAATGAGGTACCCAAGTAGAAGACACCATATGAGTAGCAAATATATTGGGGGAGTTTTCGGCAGTGACAAAACCAGGGTAAAATTTCAGATGTAAAGGTTGTTGTGCCTTGCAGGAGGCCTTCATGGAGAAGAGCTATAGGAATATTGAGTTGAGGAGACAAGGGATTGTAGTTTTGACCACAGGATCTCCATCTATAATCGCAGCTCCTGCTGTGATCTCCTTTCCTTGCCTCCTTGTTAGCATTTGATGGCTGGGGGGTTGAGAGGAGGATTAAGGGACTGATGCTTTTGTGATCCCCTCCCTTGGTGGGGAGACGTGTCAGGGGGGGAAATTGTAAAGTAGATAATGTTTAATTTCTAAAACAGCATTGTAGCTTTGGAGAAATAAAAAAAAAGTCAGCATTTGTATAAACATTGGAGCAAGGTGATACAAAATTCTCTTCCCAACACATGGGAGGTGTTTCCTGTTCCCTCCCAGGGCTCCTTAATTTTTTTCAAAACCGTTTCCTTCAAATATGCAGATGGATTATCCTGATTTCCCAAAGAATTCCAAGATTGTTTATTTCACCAACACCATTCAACAGGACAGGTTACAATCTTTTTCGGTATGTCACAATGATGTGATACCTTTCAAGGACACCCAACAACCAAGACTAGCCCGGGTGTGTGGAGAAACCAAGGGGCTCCTGGCTAATCTTAATTCCAAGTGATTTAGAATTTAAATATGTGCAAAATTTCTTAATTTTAAAATAGTATGTGTGTGTATGTATGCGTTGCGGAGTGGTGTTGGGACAACTAAATGGAGTTGAGTGTTTACTGGCCGGATGCCATTCCTGTCACCAATGCACAATTCACAGCAGATATATTCTCTTTATGCCCAGAGAGAGGAATAGCTGCCTCCACCTAGGATTGAACTCACAGAAGCTAGAACTCCACCTTATTGTAGTTTGGAGTGGGAAATGCTTTCAATGATCCCAAAGCCTCTGAATCTCTTACAGGGCTATATAGCAATATCAGGCAAAATTAAATGAAGCCAACCTTAGAGTCAGAGGGGATGGTCTACAGAGCAGGTGAAAAGCCATAAATCCCCACTCAGAAGAACAGTCCATTTCCTCAGAATCAAGCTTTGAAGTTCAGGTTGAAAGGTGTAATGTATGTGTTGTTTGGAGGATACTGGATCTTGAATACTGAAACCTTGAATTTGGGGTTGGAGTAGCAGGAACAGCTGAATGGCTAGATTTTGGGGGGAAGAAGAAGGCCCAGTTTGGTGGTCACAAGCCTTGAGCCTGAGACACTCATTTCCAGTCCTGCTGTAGGCACAAAACCATCTCAGAGACCTTGGCCTGGCCTGGCCTGTCCTCTCAGGCCTCGGAAAGGGAAAATGTTTTCAAAAAACTTTGCCAAGGAAACTGGAGGGAAGTATGAATACAGGAGAACTCTTCAAAACCTACCTTTGCAATTGAGCAAACCTTGAAGAGTGAAGCTTAACCTGCTTAGCTTCTCTTTAAAAAAAAAAAAAAAAAAATTATTGGTTTTTAAAAACAAACATAAACAAACAAAACATAAAAATATCAAACTTTCTTCCATAGGTATACAAACAGTGTGCCGGTTGGTTTACAAATTATTTTGTGCGTCCATTTCGTAGTCTTCAATTACAGTTACATTACATAAAAGCTCATATCATCAATCAAAAATTAAATACCCTAGTATCATTATTAATCAATCATTTGACTATAGTTTTATTCATTCATATTTTACGAGATAACCATAATTTACTTAAATTATTTTATAACCATTCATATTATCCTCCCAAATCTATCCTAAATACATTTTGTAGATATAATAAAAAAAGAAGTACATCTTTATATATTTATTATTTTGTAAAAAATCTACATATTTCATTACTGTATTTTATTATCTAACCATTGATAGAAAAGGTCCCAAATTTTATAAAATTGTTTATCCTCTTGTTCTCTAATTTCAAATGTCAACCTACTCATTTCAGCACATTCCAATATTTTCTTAATGATTTCCTCCTGCGATGGTATTTTCTCATTTTTCCAGTTTTTAGCAAATACAATCCTAGCCGCTGTTAATACATTTACAATCAGGTATTTCAAGTTTTTGCTATATGTTTCAGGTAAAATTCCCAATAAAAATATCTCTGGTTTCAAGTCTATATGTCTTTTTGTCATTTTTTCCAACCATATGTGGATTTTAGTCCAGTATTTTTTAGTGTCCGCACAAGTCCACCACATATGGTAATATGAGCCAGGTGTCTGATGACATTCCCAACATTTTTCGGATTTATTCTTGAACATTTTTGCTATTTTTGTCAGGGGAAAATGCCACCTGTAAAACATCTTATACAAATTCTCTTTATAAGCTGTTGACATTGTCATTTTATAATTTTGAGACCACAATTTTTGCCATTTCTCTAAATCAATCCCATATCCAAAGTTCTTCCCCCCAAGCAATCATAATTTCTTTAACTTGTTCTTCTAGTTTGATTTCTAATAAATATCCATACAATTTTTTAATCACCTTTTCATCAGTACCTGTCAAGATCTTATCTAGATCAGTCAATTTATCATAGAAACCTTCTGTTTTAAAATCTTTATACCTTGTATGTATTTGCACATATGAAAACCAATTCATCTTTATAACTTGTTCCTCTAGTTTTTGCATAGATTAAATTCACCCTTTTCATTCAATATTTCACCATATCTAACTGTTTGTTCCTTTTTATATATTATAGGATAAGAAAATGCTTCAATAGTCGATAGCCAGACTGGAATTTTCAAATAACATTGTTTTTTAATCTTCTCCCAATTTAACCACAAAGACTCCCATATATAATGTCTTCTAAAATACCCCCATTTTTAATTCTCTTGTACCATAAAAAAGCGTGCCACCTACCTGCTTAGCTTCTCAAGATTAGTTGTGCCTTAAATTTTTATGAAGTTCTTGTTTGTATGCACAGCCGCCAAATGATTTCCAGCTCCATCCTATCAATGGAATAATGAAACATAGAAGAACAACTGGAAACATCCTCTTTCCTTGCTTCCAAACCACATCTAGGTAGGAGAGATTCTGTCTATGTGCATCCTTGCAGAGCCTAAATCTCACTAGAGGGAAGAATCGCTCTACGCAGCCTTTCCAATCTCCACAGGAGTTAGATTTATTATTCCCAAACATTTTGGATAAAAGACTTGAAAGGCACTAGCTTGTAGAAAGATGATGTACTGTATAAATTTCTTGTGGCTCTTAAGGATTAATGGAATATTTTTGATAATCCCATTTGGGAAACTACAAGGTCAGCATGGCAACTATGCATTCTGTGAGACATGGTCAGGGAATGTAAACCACCTTGACCCTCTGGACCAGAAATTCCTCTCTGATTCTTCCTCCTGTGCCCGCTTAGGCCCAATTCAGCTTGTTCTCAGTGTTTACTTACAACAAGACTTTAAGCCGTCTACTCTATACAACTATTGGGCTGGAGGAGGATCTCAGAGGTTTGCTAGTGAATGTAACTAAGTGGTCTGTGTGGACAATTACTGGGGATTGTCTCCTCTAGACCAGTGGTTCCCAAACTTTTTCAGTCCACCGCCCCCTTGGTGCTACAAATTCATCTTTGGTGCCCCCCACCCAGGGGTAGGATTCAAATTTCTGTGGGTGTGGCCTAATTTGAGGGCGTGGCTTGTTGGTCATGTGGCTTGGTGGGTGTGGCTTGCTGATCACGTGACTGGCTGGCGTGGCTTGCTGGTCACATGACCGGGTAGGTGTGATTTGGTGGTCATGTGACTGGGTGGGCGTGACTGGCAAACCAAATACAAGTGGTCCTCACTTAATGGCCGGTTGTTTAAGAAGTGTTCTAATTTATGACTGGCCTCCCCAGAGATATTTGACCTGTTTTTGGAGTTTTGACAGCCATGCACACACATACACACATATTCCCTTCTAAACCTGCTGGAGCAGGTCATTGCACTAGAATCGGCAAAGCATCTCTGATTAGATTCTAGTAGTGAATAAAATCTAATCAGAGATGCTTTGCCGATTCTTGTTGATTTGTTTTATTTGTATCTCTTTATTTTATGTTGCTGAATTTCATTGACGTGTGTCGCTTCTTGTGCACAACCCAGAAGATTTTGTGATTCTTTGCAGCAAAAATTACTGACCTCTGGCTTTGCTCTACTTTTCAAACATGCTGACACTCCACACCATTGACCTGCCCACAGGTCCACACCATTGAGCCCATTGAACTGGAGGACCTGCCCAAACAAGGTCAATGGGATGAGCCTGAGAGAGGGAAAGAGAGAGAAAGGAGAGAGAGAGAGAGAAGGAAGAAAAGA
Source organism: Hydrophis major (assembly GCA_033807585.1). NCBI lineage: Eukaryota > Metazoa > Chordata > Lepidosauria > Squamata > Elapidae > Hydrophis > Hydrophis major. The sequence goes on from CM066329.1 coordinate 49,098,277, forward strand.
AAGAGAAAAGGGAAAGAAAGAAAAAGGGACAAAGAAAGGGGTGGTGGTGGAAGGAAGGGACAGAAAGAAAAAGAAATAAAGGAGGGAGGGAGAGAGGAGAAAGAAAATGAGATATCTATTCTAGTCCAATCACCTGCTCCAGCAGGGTTAGAAGTGTGTGTGTGTGTTTGTGTGTTCTCCTTGTAATTTACCAGTACATTTTGGTTTTGCTTTCTTCAGAATTGGCACTATAATACATTGGGGAAAAGTAATTTTTAGGGTGGAGATCTGGTCCAATGGATCCTGTTTAAAACCTCAACAAAATGTGAGAGCTTCCTGATAGTCTTGGCCATGTTTTATCCACAAAACCTTTAATTATAGAAGCCAAAGATGTTTCAATATGCTCACAAAGATGTTTCAATGTGGAAAAGGGCCTCAGTATAAACTAGGCCTCATTTCAATCTGATGCATCAGGTCTCTCTCTCTCTCTCTCCCTCCCTCCCTCCCAGACTGGCTTTGCTCTACTTTCCCAATGTGCCTGCGGGGCTGGTGCTTCGAACATGGATGGATGGATAGAGATAGACAGAGAGAGACGGTAGATAAGTCGTTAGGTAGACAGAAAGACAGGTAGGCAGGCAGGTAGGTAGGCAGGAAGGCAGGCAGGCAGACAGACAGACATTTTGGATGGATGGATGGACCGATCGATCAATGGATGGATGGATGGATCGATCGATCGATCTATCGATCTATATAGGTAGGTACGTAGGTAGACAGAAAGATAGGTAGGCAGGTAAGTAGGTAGGCAGGAAGGCAGACAGGCAGGCAGACATTTTGGATGTATGTATGGATAGATTAGATAGATAGATAGATAGATAGATAGATAGATAGATAGATAGATAGATAGATAGATATTGGTAGGTAGGTAGGTAGGTAGACAGAAAGGCAGGCAGGCAGACAGGCAGACCTTTTGGATGGATGGACGGATGGACGGACGGACAGAAAGAAAGAATGCGACAGTAGTGGCACTTTGAGAAAGTAGAGCAAAACCAGAGTGGGAATTGAAGTCCACACAAGTTGACAAGGTTGAGAAACACGGGCTGAATTTTTCAACCCAGCCATTCTGATTTAGAGTTTACCATGCTGTTTGATTCCGGCTTGGTCAATGAATAAACCATGGCCAAGATCTTCCTGCTCCTTAATGCAGCTGCCCCTCTGCCCCTTCTCCAGCCCCCTTTGGCATCCAATTTTGCAATGCCAACGTCCCTGGGGCAGTGATGCAGACAACCTCACCCTCTTTGCTTCAACCCAAGATCCATTTCCATTGGGCCAAGCAAGGGGAAGTACTCTGCACACGCTCAGAGACTCCCAACTTCAGTGAAGCGTTCTGCCCATCTTTATGCTCCGCCCGGGAGAAGGAAGGTGTGTGGAAGCAGCCCAGACTGGCGGAGGTGGAGGGAATGATCGCTTGGAAACTAAGCAAGCAAACAAGCACAGGGCTCGGTCGGAAGAACCAGACTGCAGAGGGAGGCTAGGTTCTAGGACTGGGAGGGCCACATAGAGCCAAACCGAACCGAGCCACGCGTCTTGGAGAGCCGCAGCTGTATCCATCCGCATCCTGCATGCAAGCCCAGCTGGCTGGAGAGGCGGAGGCCAGAGGGGCGCTGCGCGCTCCCTTGTTCTCCGGGGAAGGGGTCTCTAACGCTGGACCATCCACCCTTTCCACTGCACGCCTTGGGAGGGTTTTGCTTTCGTGCCTTCTGGCGCACCTCTGCTGCTTCCACCGGAGAGGGCAGCCTGCAAGGTAAGGTGCCCTCTTTCTGCCATCTCCCACCTCTCCTGTCCCCCCGGCTTGGCAAGGCCCACTGCACCAGGTTCTGCATTCGAGGGGCCAGCTATGAAGCGATGAAACAGTGAAAGGGTGTGTGGCCAGCAGTCAGTGAGCCTATGGGGCCGGCGACTCGAACGCCCCCCTGCCACCTCTTAGCCCCTCCCCACCAGCCCCTTTGCCTCTTACCGCCCCCTTAAGGCATCCCACCGCCCCCCCAGGGGGCGGTACCACCCACTTTGAGAACCACTGCTCTAGACCAATTCAAATCACTAAGTTGGGATGACTGCATCCCAGTGTTCTGAAGGAACTAATTGTCAGGGCTCCAACAAATCCACTCTCATTCAAAGCAAAAGTCTCTAGCGGCATCTCAGAAGAAGTAAGTTGGTTTATTAGAAATTGCCATGTTGGCGCATGGCTTGGTGCAGCCGATACTAAATTACATCATACATTTCCCCCTTGACCCTGGTCTTTCCCCCACCCCTCCTGGATGTGACTTCTCCAATGGGACACATCAGTCCATCAGTCCATCATGCTCTCCAATAATCTTCTTATGCTCCGGCTTCCGGTTTGCAAGCTTTCGGCGGTGGCAGGGATTTGCGACCGCGCAATCCCTGCTGAGTTCGCCACCAAGGTTCCCTCGATCCATCTGGATTTGGGGGATATAGCTGCCCCGTAGAGGCAGCTGAAGACAGGGGGGATCCGGCAAGGGGTTTGGGGGTGTCGCAACCCCCCTCCCCAGCTGGCTAAACCCCCTTTTCCCGAGGCGGAGGAACGGCGGTCAGCAATGGCCGCCACGAAGAAAGCTGCAGCCGGGTAAGCAGGTGCAGGAGGGAGAAAGCTAGAAGAAAAGTGAAAGCTGCTTCTAACTGGGACAAGACGGGAGAAAGTGACTTGGAACCTGGAAGGCTGCTTAGTATATATTGTTCCTTGTGAGAGTTATAAGCTGCGAATACTCTAAAAGGGAAAGTTTTTTCCTTGTTCTACTCTCCTTCCTAAAGTGACAGCGGGGAAAAAAAGAAAGAAAGAAAAAACCTTTTGGCTGTGAGTGGGAAGGGAGAGTGAAAAAAATAAGAGCCAAATTTGAAAATAAGGAGAAGATTGCCTAGAATTGCAAAGAGTTTAAAAACTTCCAAAAAATATATTTGAAAAGGATTTGTGACTACTTTAACCCCAGAAAGAGAAAGTGAAGAAGAAGATATCTAAAAGAAACAATCTGTTTGGATTGTTTGGTGATGTTGGAACCTTTGGAAATTACTTCTGATTAAATCATCTGGGTGGTTGTTTGGGAAAACTTTTTCTCTACACAATGGCATCATCTATGGATGAATTGAAACTTATATATCAAAAATATGAAAGAGAAAAACGAGGGGAAGATGGTCTTGGCACTATTTTTCAATACTTAGAAATGGCGGTTTATATTTATGTGAGAAGCAGAATGAGGATGATGAGGACAAAGAAGAAGAAGGAGCCATCTTTGATGAACAAATGACTGACTGGAGAAGGGAAAAAGCAAGAGAAAAAGGAAAAAAGGTCTTTGAGATCTGGAAAAACAGCCCAAAAAGAGAAGAATAAGGTGAAAAGGGGACATTGTGTTAAGAAACAACAGAAAGGGGGAAAGCAGAACAAAAGGGAAGTGGAGAGACAAGGGGTTAAAGAGGACAAGGAGAAGAAGAAGCAAGGGAGAAGGAAGGGATGAGAAGTCCTAATTGTGGGGAACAAGATGTTAAGAAGCAAAAGTTCTTTAGAGATAATGGATAAATTTTATTGTTAAAGGGATTCTAGAAAGGTACATAAGACTGCATTCTTATACTTGTATTTAGAAGTAATCATGGAAAATTAGAAATAATATGTAACTTAAAATGTGATAAAATATTTAACATAAATTAGTGAAATTTTTGGTTAAGAAAAGGGAGCATTGTAATGAAACATGATTTAAGATTGTGATGTGGGGGGGGGGGGTGTAATAATCTTTGGAAAGCATAAGTGTTCCCACAAAGGCATGATATCTTATTGAAATGGATAAAATGTTCAAGATATAAATGATTGTTAATATTAATGATTAGCAAAATCTTCGTGAAATGAGATTTGAAGTAGAAGAAGGAGGAACATTTTAATGAAATATAGCTATAATATGTAATGTGGGGGGGGGATAATTATGGAAAATAGGACTCCCATAAGAGTATGTGATTTAATTGAAAAGCAATGAGTTAAATGTTTAAGATATGAATGAATATCAATACTAATGAATAGATTTGTATTATTTTTGATAATATAGTATAACTTTAAAATGTACCAGATGGAATCCCAATGTATATTTGTGTTTTATATTAAGTATTATAAATATAGGGGAAAGAGATAAAGGCATCATGCTCCATATAGTGTACAGGAGAAATACTTCTTTTTTAAAGAAGAAAAATAAATGGTTAGCTGGAATAGAACAGACAAAGAATAATAAATATTATGATATGAATTGAGAGGAGATAAATAAAATAAAATAAAATTGAGAAAATTTAAAGGAGAGAAGAAGTTATATAGAAAATTGAAAATGTTAATAAGATATGAAATGGTATGTAAAATGAATATGAATTTGAATTTGTGTCTGTATCAAGAGTTTTAACCCGGGACTAAGCAACTTTCAGAAAAGAGATTTTTTATGCTTTTATGTTTTGTGTTTATGTCTATTTATGTATTGTTTGTTTTGAAAATAAAACTTGTTAAAAAAAAAATCTTCTTATGCTCCAACAACTTTGAGCTGCCGAGTTGATTATCTAGGCATTTCAAGAATACCTTGTTTTCTGGCAGTTAAAAAGACCAAAGCAGTATCTTTTTAGTTGACACTAATCGCAATAGCACTTAGATTTATATACCGCTTTATAGTGCTTTACCGCCCTCTCAAAGTGGTTTACCAAGTCAGCATATTGCCCCCAATAGTTTGGGTCCTCATTTTACCCACCTCGGAAAGGTGGAAGGCTGAGTCAACCTTGAGCCTGGTAAGATTTGATCTTCCAAATTGCAGTGGAGTAGCTTGCAGTACTGCACTCTAACCTCTGCACCACCGAGGCTCCCTAGTAAACATGATTTCAGAACTATTGTCACATATGTTTCAAAGAGCTTGGAGTATGGGGGAACTAGACACAGTCCTCAACTTACAATAGTTAATTTAGTGGCGGAAATTACAATGACACTAAAAAAGTGATTTATGACCATTTATCACACTTATGACCGTTGTAGCACCCTCATGGTCATGTGCTTTACATTCAGATGCTCAACAACTGACTCAGATTTAAGATGGTTGCAGTGTCCCAGAGTCATGTCATCCTCTTTTGTGACCTGCTGACAAGGGAAGTTAATGGGGAAACCAGATTCATTAACGACAATGTCATAACCATGTTGCTAATTTAAAAACTGCAACAATTCACTTAAATGTGGCAAGAAAAGTTGTAAAATGGGGCAAAACTCACTTAACAAGTTTCTCACTTAACTACATATATTTTGGACTCAATTGTGGCAAGTTCAGGACTATCTGCCTGACATTAATAACTGATAATAACCCTTCTTACTCATTGCTACCATTGCATTATCATTACAACATTACAATATTGCAACATTACAGCAGCTGGTCAGCTATTTAATCATCATTACCCTGACAGTTCAGGACTGTATAGGTGAGGACTGAAAAAGAGCTGATGACGTTCCCATCTTCAAAACAGGTAAAAAAAAAATATCCAGAGATTTACTGACAAATCTGCTGACTTTAATAACTGGTAACATCTTGGAAAACAAATCTGTGAACACCTGGAAGCAAACAAAATAATAACCAATAGCCAACATGGGTTGAACAAGAACAGATCCTGCCAAACAAACCTTATTTCATTCTTTGACAAATTGACTACATTAGTGGACCAGCGAAATGCTGTGGACATACTATAGTATACTTAGATTTCAGTAAAGCATTTGATAAAGTAGATCACAAGCCACTTCTGGGAAAGCTAGAAAAATGTGGGATAGACAGCACCACCACAAGATGGATTCCTAAATGGCTGACAAATTGTACTCAACATGTAGTCAGTTCTCAATGGAACTACAGCCATATGGAGGGAAGTAAGCAGTGGGGTATCCCCAGATTTAATTTTAGACCCAGCACTGACCAAAATCTTCATAAACTAATCTAGACAAGGGAATAGAAGGGGAACTCATCACATTTGCAAATGACACTAAACTGGCAGGAATTGCCAACATCCCAGAAGACAAGCTCAAGATCCAAAGAAGACTTGACACACTTGAACAGCGGTCCCTATCTAACAATATGATATTACACAAAGCAAAGTTTTACACTTAGACAAGAAAAGCCAACTGCATAGGTATAAATGCCAGTAACTGTGAAAGGGATCTTAGAGTCCTAGAGGACAATCACTTAAATGTAATCCAACAGTGAGTGATAGCAGCCAAAATAACCAATACAATCCTAAACTGCATTAATAGAGACACAATTAACATCATGTGAAGTTATAGTACTGCTTTACAAAACCTTAGTAAGATCATACTTGGAATACTGCATCCAATTCTAATCCCTCCAGAGGGACTAGATTAGATATTCTGGAAAGTGTGCAGAGAAGAGCAATAAAGATGATTAGGGGGCTGGAGACTAAAACTCATGAAGAATGGTTACAGGAATTGGGTATGTCTAGTCTAATGAAAAGAAGGACAAAGGGAGATATGATAGCAGTATTCCAATATTTGAGTGGCTGCCATAAAGAAGAGGGAGTCAAGTTGTCTTCCAAATAAAGCACCAATAGGCAGGACGAGGAACAATGGATGGAAACTAATGGAGAGAAGCAACTTAGGGTCTCCTGCTTGATCAGGAGGTTGGACTCGAAGACCTCCAAAGTGCCTTCCTGTTGTATATAAGTCTTCAGCCCGCAAAAATAGCGGGGAGCAGCATGACAGCTGATTGGCTGTCATATCTTACACACACTATAAAAGGTGCAGTGTCAGATGGGCTCAGCTTTGGCCTGTCAGCCGCATTTGTTAGTGTGCGATTTGACTTTGGAAACCCTGTTAGCTTATAATAAAAAGGTTATCCTTAACGCCTGGTTGTCTCGGTTATTTCCCACATTACATTTTAACACTTCCAGATCTATTCAGATTAATTTATTGATTGATCTTGAAAGCTGCATCCTTGAATTTGCTGTTGGGAGTTTGGTGTAGTGGTGAAGCAGCAGGTTCGAGACAGAGTTCCAGTCCCACCTGAAGGGCAAAACCATCTGTTAGACTTCGGCCAATCCTTTCACGCCTAGGAAGCAGGAAGGTGGGGGGGAACCCCTTCCAAAAACCCTTGCCAAGGAAACTGCAAGGCCAGGCATCAAGACTGGCCCAAAGGCACCAAAAACGAAGCAAGATAGCGTCAGGTTTCACAATGTCACGGGGCTCAGTTACAAAGGAGTCAAAAACGATCTGCTGCCATATAATCAATGAAAATATCTTCCAAATGCTTGGTGGAGGCTGGACAAAGCGTGTTTTTCCACCTCCAGTCGCTAGATGGCGGTCAGGCAACATCTTTGCTTAGAAAGACATCAACACATTCGTGCTTGAGCTTAAAAAAGCAGATCTGAACAACAGTATATATTATTGCAATGCTAGAAAGGAGGAGAGGAAAGGAGAAAGGAAGGGGAACTTCCTCTTACGGATGACTCATGGGAGGAAGATGGTGCGCAGAGCGGCTTCTGTTCTCTTCCCAGGATGGAAGCAGCAGCTGGAAGGTGAGTTGGAGGCATCAGGTGGAAGGAGAGTCCGGGTCGGGCTGTTCGGTTCCCTCCACGGCCGGGAAGCAGAGAAGCAACTGGGCTGAAGCGTGTCAGCTGCAGGTTCCTTCCCTCCCCAGATCGGAGCCCGCTGGGGCTGCACGCTGTGAAACTGGTGGCTGCGATTCTCTGCTGGGGAGAAGATCTCAAAAGCCTCTTTCAAGTGACGGTGGATCCTTTGGGAATGGCTCCTCTCCAGAGGTTATGGGGGCTCCGTCACTGGAGGGTCTTCAGAGGAGATTGGAATAGGGTCCCCTGCCTGAACAGACTAGAAGATCTCCAAGGTCCCCCCCAACTCAATTATTCTGTAGTGGACCCTGTTTTCTGGGGAAGAAAACCGAATTGCAGTGCTTCTTCTGGGTCTTTTCTGAATAAATGGGTTGGGATAGCTTAGCCCAATACATTGCTTGGGGTTTGGGATTTGAAATCCTCCCTGGGGGTTGTGCAATGTAGACTTTTGCTCTTCTAAAATTCCTGGGTTAACCCTATTATGCCCTTAACGTCCTGCCCTTCTTAATCCCACCAACTGGAGCTGAAGGTGTTTTGTTTGTGAATGCTCTTTCTAAATGGACACAAAATCTCCACCTCTAAGAAGTTCAGGCATCTGCTGGGCGCAGTTGGGGCTGTTTCCTGCCTTTGTTAAGGTTTTTTCCCTTCCACTTTTCCTTGGGGAAATATAATAATCTGCCTCTTTTAACATTCCCCAAAATATTTCATTCTTCTGGGGCTTCCCACAAAATTAATACCAAAGATTAAAATCAAGGACACATGGGGAAGACAGGGGTGGAGTAGGGGAGGGAGGTGGGATCTACTACTCAATCAAGGACAACCTTAGATAGTCCTCACCTACCATTGGTTCACTGAGCCTTCCAAGTTACAATGGCACTGGAGAAGCAGAGGTAGTTATGAAGGTGCAGGAAAAGGCACCAATTCGGATTCTGGCATCTGGTGCACTTTTATATCATGGTTTCAGCATCCCACACTCATAATCCCAATTTGTGACTTTCCCAGCTGGCTTCTGACAAGTAAACTCAGTGGGGATGCAGGCAGGAAGTTGCAAGCCATGGCCATGTGAAATTGCCTTTAACAACCCACAATGATTTTTTTAAGAACTGCAGAGGAACAGATGTTAGTTGACAAAGTCATTTGAAATCAGGCTTTACGATTGGGCTGCTTAGTGACACAGATGCTAGTCCCAATTGCAGTCAGTTAGTGAGGACTACTTCAATTGGGATGTCACCAAAGGGGTTGTGGAAAGTATTTTCTGCCCTTACTTGGAGCTCAGGACTTCCATGGGCAAAACTGGTGCTTGAAATCTTGCAGAGGCTTTAGGCATAATTTCTTCAGTTAAAAGCCCCACATCTGTAAAGCTAGTGTCATGCAGATTGACAGGTGGGGCTCAATAAAATAAAAGAAAGTCTCTCTCTCTCTCTCTCTCTCTCTCTGTGTCTGTTGATAAGCCCATGCATTTATTGTCTGAATAAAGATGGGTCCCCCCTAAGAAGGAAGGAACCCAGAACGTAGTGCAAGGTAGATATTTATAATTTTTTTGCTTTCACTTCATTACATACAGTCAGAGCCAGCTCTCACACGACAGATAAGATATAGAAATTTAAAAAAAATATAAAAGTTACAAAAATAGTCAAGCATGCCTTCTATGGTTTTGAAGACATGCCTAACCCACAGGCTGCTATGGGTGATGGCAAACTGTGGCTCCAGAGCAGCATGTGGATCTTTGGACCCTCTACTGTGGCTCCCTGTCCCATGACTGGCTGGCTCTGCCCCTCGCCCTCCCCTCCTTCACTTAGCCTGAGGAGGTCATGAGGTCTGGCAGGATGGGAATGGGATCCAGGTGAATGGGGCATTGGAAAGGGGGACGGGCCTGCAGCATCCAGCCATGGTTCCAAGAGGTTCAGAGTCGTGGGAAAAGGGAGCTGGCCCCACAGAACCTTACATGCCCACACTGTGGGACAGGCTCGGAGAAATCCCTCACCAAAGACCCTTGCCCATCACTCCGTTTCCCCCTCTCTATGTCTCTTTCTCTCTCCCCCTTGGGGCTCTTTGCTACTCCTTTTATTTCTTCTTTTTAGAAATCCGGACGGGCTTATAAACAAGTGCCACCCGGGGCAGAGGATTCCCTTTGGGCACCAACCCTTCTCCTCTTACAACCCCTTGGCCAGCTGTGGTAGGGTGGGGAGACCCTCAAATGAGCAGCCTCCTGCCCCATGCATGCCTTTGCTGCGCTTTGGCGCTCGCTTAAGGAATATCTCCTGGTCCCTCCACAGCCGACCAGGCAGTCGCGAGAGGAGAAGGAGGGTGGAGGAAGGTCGCCTGAAGGGCAGGCTCCACCATGGCTGGCGATCGTTCCTCAGCCAGCCCAAATTTCCAAACAGAAGAAATAAAAGGAGTTGGCGAAGAGCCCCAAGGAGAGCTAGCTGGCTTGGCCCAGCAACGACTTTCCAAGAGAGAGACAGAGACTGGGGGAGTGGAGGGAGAGAGAGAGCCATCGAGAGACACAGGGAGAGAGATACACAGAGAGAGGGGAAGATAGAGGGAGGACGAGAGGCAGAGATATACAGAAAGGTGGAGAGAGAGACATAGAGAAGTGTTTTGTGGCTGGGTAGGCATGGCTAGGGGGTCATGTGACTGGGTGGAATGAGTGACATCGAGTTGGCCATGCCCACCCAAGTTTTGTGGCTCCTAGTTGTTTTTTTTAATCTGTGGGAAATGGGTCTAAATGGCTCTTTGAGTGTTTAACCTTGCAGGCCCCTGGGCTAGTGGTTTCCTGTGAAAGTTTCCATGGCCTCAGAAGCCTGTTGACGCCTGAACTTCAGCCTTGCCATCTCAACAGATGAGCAATCATCATATTGATCAGATTTCTGATTAACTTTAGCGCAGAAGGTTTGACTGTAACCATTTCGAGATTTTTTTCAGACTGGAAAGACATGGATTTTCTCCATATTGTGTGTGTGTTATTTCTCTCCGAAATATATATGTCTCTGTATGTGTGTGTGTGTGGGGGGGTTTATATCGTGTATATCTCCAAATGTATAATCTCTCCCCAGGACTTCAAGATAAACAGTCATGTGAAAAAGAAATTACACTCTCCTTGACTTCTATGATTTTATATATCAGGACGTAGTAAATATCATTTGGTCCTTAGAAGTTCTTAAAACTAGATAAATACAACCACAGATGAACAACGGTACATGTCATATTACATCAGATCATTTATTTTATAAAAAGAAAGCCAAAACAAAGAAGTCATGTGTGGAAAATGTGTGATTCAATAATTTGTAGAACCAGCAACGAGAAGTAATTCTTTTCTGTGTGACTTTCTCAGTCTCTTGAAGCGTTGTGGAGGAATTTTGGCCCATCTTTTTTACAACGTTGTTTCAGTCCATTGAAGTTTTTTATGCACAACTCTCTTGAGGTCCCATCAATCGGGTTGAGGTCTGGACTCTGACTGCCATTGCAACCCCTTGATCCTTTTCTGTTTTTAGCCATTCTGTTGTAGATTTCCTGATGTGTTTGCAACCATTGTCCTCTTGCATAATCCCATGTCAGCCTATTGGACAGATGGCCTCACTTTTGACTCTAGAATACTTTTGTGTACAGTTCATGGTCAACTCAATGACTGCAAGGTGTCCAGGTCCTGCAGCTGCAAAACAAGCCCAAATCATCAGTTTGTATGAGATGCCTTGTGCTGATATCCTGTGTTTGGTTTTTGTCAAACGTATCACTGTGCATTATGGGCAAATATATTCACTTTGGTCTAGTCCAGGGGTGGGCAAACTTTTTGGCTCGGGGGCCACATTGACTTTTAAAATTTGACAGACGGGCCGGGTCAGCACAAGATTTTTTGGGAATCGCCCCCCCCCTTCTCCTCTGAGTCAGGAGTTGCTACCACCGGCGCGGCTCTGCGCAGCTCCAGTCCCGCATTGCCTCGGGAAGGGAAAGGCAAAAAGGAAGAGCTGCGGCAGTGCTTTGCAATGGCAGCAGCGGCACTGGAGGCTCAGGCTCAGCGGCTCCTGGTTTTGCCTTTTCCTTCCCAAGGCAACGCGGGACTGGAGCCGCGTGGAGCTGCGCCGGCGGTAGCAACTCCTAATAGCCCCAGCCGGACACCTGAGCGGAGCCCGGGCAGAACTGCCTGTTGCTGCCGGAGCACCGCCGGGTCACCTCCTCCAAGAAGCCCACCCGCCCGCCAGGCTTCCCCTCTGCCACGCAGCTCGGGGCCAGGTGCAAGCGCCCGCGAGTTAAAAGGAAGCTGAAAGTTGCTGCGAAGTTGCTCAGGTTTCCGGGGCTTCCAGAGCTTTGCAAATGCAAAGTTTGCAGGCTGGAGCGTCTTCCCGCCGAGGAGTGGGAAGGGTTCCGCCCGGCAGGTGGGGCGGGCTGCTTGGAGCGGGCTGCCATGTGGCTCGGGGCGAGGCGCGAGCGCCTGCGAGTTAAAAGTTGCCGGGAAGTTGCTCTGGTTCTGGGAGCAGGCACCCGAGCAAAGTTTAAGCAGCCCGCCCAACCGTTGGGCGGAACCCTTCCCGCTCCTCAGCGGGAAGACGCTCCAGTCTGCAAACTTTGCCTTTGCAAAGTTTAAGCCTGGAAGCCCCGGAAATCCGAGCAACTTCCCGCTTCGTTTTAACTCGCGGACGCTTGCGCCTGGCAGAGGGGAAGCCCAGAGCCTCCTCCAAGCAGCCTGCCCACCCGCCCGCCAGGCTTCCCTTCCGCTGTGCGGATTGGGGCCAGGCACGAGCGCCCGCGAGTTAAAAGGAAGCCGAAAATTGCTGGGAAGTTGCTCGGGTGCTGGGAGCAGGTTTTAAAGTGCCACCCGAGCAAAGCTTAAGCAGCCCGCCCACCGGGCGGAACCCTTCCCGCTCCTCAGTGGGAAGACGCTCCAGCTTGCAAACTTTGCCTTTGCTAAGTTTAAGCCTGGAAGCCCCGGAAACCCGAGCAACTTCCCAGCAACTTTCAGCTTCCTTTTAACTCGTGGGTGCTCGCGCCTGGCCCCAAGCCACGTGGCGAAGGGGAAGCCCAGCAGGCGGGCGGGCTGCTTGGAGGAGGTGACCTGGCGGCGCTCCGGGCTTCCCCTCCGCCATGCGGCTCGGGTGAGGTGTGAGCGCCCGCAAGTTAAAACAAAGCCGAAAGTTGCTGGGAAGTTGCTCGGTTTTCCGGGGCTTCCAGGGCTTTGCAAAGGCAAAGTTTGCAGGCTGGAGCGTCTTCCCGCCAAGGAGCAGGAAGGGTTCCGCCCCGTGGGTGGGTGGGCTGCTTAAACTTTGCTCGGGTGGCACTTTAAAAGCCTGCTCCCAGCACCCAAGCAACTTCCCAGCAACTTTCGGCTTCCTTTTAACTCGTGGGCATTTGCGCCTGGCCCTGAGTTGCGTGGTGGAAGGAAAGCCCGGCGAGTGGGCGGGCAGGCGGGCAGGCTGCTTGGTGGCGGCTCCAGGCTTCCCCTCTGCTAGGCGCGAGCGCCCATGAGTTAAAACAAAGCCGAAAGTTGCTGGGAAGTTGCTCGGGTGCTGGGAGCAGGCTTTTAAAGTGCCGCCCGAGCAAGACCACTGAGCCGGGAAACAGGGCACCAAGGCAGGGTAAGGCTCCACCAGCAGCGGCCTAGCTTTAGGTGGCTCCAAGCAGTCCGCCCCGCCCGCTGGGTGGAACCCTTCCCGCTCCTCGGCGGGAAGATGCTCCAGCCTGCAAGCTTTGCCTTTGCAAAGTTTAAGCCTGGAAGCCCCAGAAAAAAAAGGGGGATCGGCGGGGACTCACCTTTGGAGAGGTCGCACTCGAAGGTGATTTTGAACTCCCAGCCAAGGCCTTTGCAAATTTCTTTTCTTTCCTACCCTTAGATCGCTCCGCACTGTTTTGCAGCTTTGGGGGCCACGTGGCACAGGGCAATACGCCATGCCCAGAAATTTTTTTTCAGGGGAAGGCCAGATTGGACAGACCAACGGGCCGGATGTGGCCCGCGGGCCGTAGTTTGCCCACCCCTGGTCTAGTCTGTGACAAGGACAAGTGTTCCAGAATCATGTGATTTGTTCAGGTGCAACTTTGCAAACTTCAGCCATGCTGCTATGACCTTTTTAGAGAGAAGAGATTTTCCCTTGTGTAGCCCTTCCAAACGAAGCATACTTGTTCAGTCTTTTTCTAATTGCAATTTCATGAACCTTAAAATTTAGCATGGTAACTTAAGCCTGTAGAATCTGAGATATAACTCTTTGTTTCTTAACAATTGAAAGAGCACTTTATTAGCAGTAGTTGACTGGTACATCGCCTCATTATACTATGGAAGCACTTAGAAATTTCCTACTGGTGAGACAATTAATCAGCAGAACAGCTTGCCTTCAGTAATTGTGGTGCTCCATCACTTGGGGCTTTTCAGAAGAGGTGAGACAACCACTTATCTGAAATGTTATAGGGTCTCCTCAGAGGTGGGCTGCAAAGTTTTTAACAACTGGTTCCTTGCCCTAATGACTGTCTGCGTGGGCATGGCTGGGTGATCATGTGAGTGTCTGGGCGTGGCCAACTCGATGTCACTCACTACAACTGGCCCCGCCTCCAGCCTCAACCAGATACAATATTTATTTAGTACTACTGAACATCAGTTAACAGTGGCAAGGAAAATCACAAAACGGAGCAAAACTCACTTAAATCTTACTTAGCAATGGAAATTTTGGCTCAGTTGTGGGCATAAATCGAGGACTACCCCTAATCAGAATGTAGGATAAGAAGCCTACTTTGCTCACCCCTTTGGGGCCACTTTCAAGAAACATTTCAAGATGAAATATTTTAGGTGCAGGTAGTGGTGGTGTTGCCGAAGCTGGTGTCGGTTTGTGGGGCATCCGTGCTCGGCCAAGGGCTGCCAGAAGGAGGTGGAGAATCTGAACAAGGCAGCATTCCTGGCAAGAAGGTCCTTTGGTAGCTTCTCACACGAGGAGGCGGGTTCTACCCGGCTGTCTTGGGAGTGAGGGGGAATAAAGAGACCCATTGGCGGGTGAGGTTTGCTCACTCGCTTGCTTTGCCGTCCTGCCTCTGCTCTTGCAAGCTACCTTTTCTCTTCCTGGCTCCTCTCGTTCCAAAAGCACTCTCCTCTCTGCTAGCAGCCATCCCCTTCTCCCTCTCCCTCCTCGCTGCCAGGCGATCCTGTGTGAAGAAGGGCTCCACGGCAGCATTTTTTATAAAGATCTTTTAATGAAACCTCCAATGCGGCAGCCAAGATCCAATCCCAGGCCAAAAACCCCACCTCTCCCTTCCTGCTAAATCGGGCCTAGAGTCTCAGGAAAGATGAGAAATTTAATGGGGGGGCAGGGAGGATGAAAATGCAACAGAGCGAGATCTATGAAAGTAAACTCAAGTTTCTTAGCTTGGACTAGCAAAAGGCGGTGACGGCAGCAGAGAATACAAAGGCCAACTGGAGTGATGATGTAGCGTTCGCCCATGCAGGCTTCAAAGAAAAATTTGCTTCAGCGAAAGGGATGCAACCTGCTGTCTAAAACAGAAGATCCTGCTAAGGTCAAGATCCTACAAAACAAGCCGTGGTGTTCAGTCTGTGCGTCCAGCTCCTGCCATTCTCAGCCTCCCCCCCACTTCGCTTGCTTCCACCACAGACTCGCTTTCCTCATTCTTCATCCAAATGTACAGACAGAGCGAACATGCACACATCTCACAGCGCCAGAGGGACTCCCCCACACGCTATCTACTCACAGAAGGTCCCAATGCCATGATGTGTACATTTGTAAACTTCCCCACTGTCCCACATGCTTCCACTGCAAACTCGCCAGCTCGGTTCGCTAACCTACCTCCATCCCTTACTCCCTCCCTACTTCTTCCCCAGCAACTGCCTCTTTCTTTATCCAAACATACACACAGAGGAAACACACCCACATCTCATGGCAAACAGGCATGAATTGGTAGCAGCCCACCTCTGAGTTTCCTGGTTGAGGAGGGGCTGGATTAGAATATCTCCAAGATCTTTTCAAATTCTATGACTCTTTTCTGTTGCAATGATATTTTTATGTCCTGATAAGTAAAAGCCAACATATCTTTCCTTTTCACTTGCCTGTATTTGAAAATAACCCTTTGCTCTGCTTAGAATTTGTGATTGACCCAGTCAACAAATGAATTTCTTCATTGAATGGATCTTAACTTGGATCTGGGTAGTCTTCCATGTATCAAATGAATCCTGATTAATGTAAGAGCTTATTGGAGCATTGTGGCATGTTTGCTTTGCATTTCATTGTAATGTAAATGTTTTTTTTTTTCATCTTCCACAACCATTTTATGCCCAATTAAAGATACCCTTTTATTTGAATCTTATAGACAGAGAGGATGGATATAAGAGCACTCTGGACAACTGCGGAGAACAAGCATCACTGAATAGCGGAGCAAGTCAGTCCAGAAATCAAACTATTTTCCATTTCCTTCGAAGAGCTACACAATTTTTCACCTTCCTCAGTAGGTGATAGAGAAATGAGAGAAAGACAAGAAGAGATTTCTAGCTGGGAAAAGTAGTGTGTGATATTCAAGCATATATTACATGAAAAGTCAAGGAATATTTTTTTTTCCATTCAGCAAAAGAGGGAAATGTTTAGAAGTTACTGGGGACCAAAAAGTCAAATGGAAAGCCACGTAGAGCAGACAGTGTTGAAGGTCTCACTGTGAGAGGAAGAAAACAGCTTGAATCAAAGCACAACTAAGAAGTGACGATCAATATTTTTCCCTCCTCAAGACTATAAGTTGTGGAAAACCTCCATACGCGTGCCTCTTGTGGGAAAGATTGAATTTGAAATCACAGCTGATTATGCCTAAGAGGATCCAAACTGGAGAAAAACCTTACATATACTCTGAATGTGGCAAAACCTCTGATCAGAACAGCTCGTGATATACCAGATAACTCATGCAGAAAGAAACCATATGAATGTTCTGTTTGTGGGAAAAGCTTCACTACTTGTTCCAACAATATTAGCCACCAGATGATTCACACAAGCGAGAATTTCTCTAAAAGTCTTGAACATGGGAATAGTTTCACTCGGAAT
This sequence comes from Hydrophis major, assembly GCA_033807585.1. NCBI lineage: Eukaryota > Metazoa > Chordata > Lepidosauria > Squamata > Elapidae > Hydrophis > Hydrophis major. Next base: position 49,114,905 of record CM066329.1, read on the forward strand.
TCTCACCTCGTTGCACACCTGAAAACTCACACAGGAGAGAAACCCTTTGAGTGTCCTGACTGTGGGAAAAGTTTCACTAAAAATTCCAGCTTGGTTCAACACCAGAGAACTCATACAGGAGAGAAACCTTTTGAATGTCCTGATTGTGGTAAAAGTTTCAGTCAGAATTCTCACCTCGTTGCACATGTGAGAACTCACACAGGAGAGAAACCCTTTGAGTGTCCTGATTGTAGTAAAAGTTTCAGTCAGAATTCCAGCTTGGTTGAACACCAAAGGACTCACACAGGAGAGAAACCTTTTGAGTGTTTTTACTGTGGGAAAGTTTTCAGTAACAATTCCAACCTTATTAGCCACCAGAAGATTCACACAGGAGAGAAATTGTTTGAATGTCCTGACTGTGGCAAAGGTTTCACTAAAAATTCCAGCTTGGTTCAACACCAGAGGACTCACACAGGAGAGAAACCCTTTAAGTGTCCTGATTGTGGTAAAAGTTTCAGTCAGAATTACAGCTTGGTTCAACACCAGAGGACTCACACAGGAGAGAAACCTTTTGAGTGTTCTTACTGTGGGAAAGGTTTCAGTACCAATTCCAACCTTATTAGCCACCAGAAGCTTCATACAGGAGAGAAACCCTTTAAATGTCCTGATTGTGGAAGAAGATTCAGTCACAATTGCAGCCTGGTGAGACACCAGAGAACTCATACAGGAGAGAAACCCTTCGAATGTCCTGATTGTGGAAAATGTTTCAGTCTGAATTCCCACCTTATTAATCACCAGAGGATTCATACAGGAGAGAAACCCTTCGAGTGTCCTGACTGTGGGAAACGTTTCACTAAAAATTCCAATTTGATTGAACATCAGAGGATTCACACAGGTGAGAAACCCTTTGAATGTCCTGATTGTGGGAAAAGTTTCAGTCATAATTCCCACCTGATTAATCACCAGAGGATTCACACAGGAGAGAAACCCTTTGAATGTCCTGATTGTGAGAAAAGTTTCAGTACCAATTCTGGCCTAGTTCAACACCAGAAGACACACACAGGAGATAAACCTTTTGAATGTCCTAATTGTGGGAAAAGTTTCAGTCTGAATTCCCACCTTATTATCCACCAGAAAAATCACACAGGATAGAACCCGTTTTAATGTCCTGATTGTGAAAAAGATTCAGTACCAATTTCCACCTTATTAATCACCAGAGGATTCATACAGGAGAGAAACCCTTTCAGTGTCCTGACTGTGGGAAACATTTCACTAAAAATTCCAAATGGGAAAAGTTTCAGTCAGAATTCCACCCTGGTTCAACACCAGAGGACAAACACAGATGAGAAACCATTTGGATGCCCTGATTGTGAGAAAAGATTCAGTGCCAATTCCCACCTTATTAGCCACCAGAGGTTTCATACAGGAGAGAAACCCTTTAAATGTCCTGATTGTGGGAGTAGTTTCTTTCAGAATTTCAGCCTAGTGAGACACCAGAGGATTCAAACAGGAGTGAAACATTATGAGTGTCCAGAATGTGGGGAAGATCTCAGTAGTAGGATTAACCTTCTAAATCATATGCTTATACACACAGGGGAGAAACCATTTAAGTGCCCCAAATGTGGATGATTCTTCTGGAAACATTCTGTCCTTATTGCATACAAGAAAATCCACCTGAGGCCCTAAGTGATGAGTGTAGAGAAGGTTTGAATTTCTTTTATAGTCCCATTGTAAGTACAGTTCAGAAAGTGACTATTTAATTTGACTGTAAAGAATTTGCCTGATATTCGTAGGCAAATATCTCATGATATTAGATGGGAAGGAGAAAAGAAGAAATCTGTTCAGATTGTGTCAAGAATGAGGCATACCAGTGGAAGTTACCATATGAGTAGCAAATATATTGGGGGAGCTTGGGGCAGTGAAAAAAAAAGGGTAAAATTTCAGGTGTAAAGGCTGTTGTGCCTTGCATGTGACCTTCATGGAGAAGAGCTGTAGGAATATTGATTTTGAAGAGAAAAGGGATTGTGGTTTTGACCACAGGATCTCCATCTTTAATTGCAACTCCTGCTGTGATCTTCGCTTGCAAGTGATTTCAAATTTAAACATTTAAACTTATGCAAAATTTCTAAAATTTAAAATAGTGTGTGTATGCATTGCGAGGTGGTGTTGGGATAACTGAATGGAGCTGAATGTTTATTGGCCAGATGCCCTTCCTGTCACCAATGCGGAGTTCATAGCATATATATTCTCATTGTGCCCAGAGAGAGGAACATCTACCTCTACCTAGGATCGAACTCACAACCTGCTGATTGTGAAGCAAGAGCTCCACTTCTAGTTCACTGCACCACACTAAAATAGTAAAAATATATTTAATCAATTTTCCTTCTTTTCTTTCCTTAGTGTCACATTTTAATGCACCATCTTTATCATGTCTCATCTTATTGTAATTAGGTGTTGGAAATGTTTGCAATGATCCCAAAGCCTCTGAATCTCTTACAAGGCTATGTAACAATATCAAGGAAAATTAAATAAAGCCAACCTAAGAGTCAGAGGGGATGGTCCATAGGACTGGGTAAAAAGCCATAAGTCCCCACTCAGAAGAACAGTCCATTTCCTCAGAATGAAAATTTGAAACTCAGATTTAAAGATGTAAAGTATGTGTTGTTTGGAAGATACTGAATCTTGAAAGCTGCAGCCTTTAATTTGGGGTTGGAGTAGCAGGAACAGCTGAATGGATAGATTTTGTGGGCAGGAAGAAGGCCCAGTTTGGTGGTCACAAGCCTTGAGCCTGAGAGAGATTCATTTCCAGTCCTGCTCTAGGCACAAAGCCATCTCAGAGACCTTGGCCTGTCCTCTCAGGCCTTGGAAAGGGGAAATGTTTTCAAAAAACCTTGCCAAGGAAACTGGTGGGAAGTAGGAATAAAGGTTAACACCCCAAAACCTACTTTTGCAACTGAGCAAACATTGAAGAGTGAACCCTGACCTGTTTAACTTCTCAAGATTAGAGAGGTGTTATGCTTTAATTTTTGATGAAGTTCTTGTTTCTGTGCACAGCCACTAAATTATTTCAAGCTTCATTCTATCAATAGAATAATGAAACATGGAAGAATAACTGGAAACATCCACTCTCCTTGGTTCCAAACCACAACTAGGTAGGAGAGATTCTGTCTGTCTGCATCCTTGTAGAGCCAAATCTCGCTAGAGGGAAGAATCTCTCTGCGCAGCTTTCCAATCTCCACAGGAGTTAGATTTATTATTCCCAAACATTTTGGATAAAAGACTTGGAAGGCACTAGCTTGTAGAATGGGCATTGGTAGAAGTTACCGTGAACGCCATTTCTATCTATGCTGCAAGAGAGCCCAGGATGTGTTGACTGCTTCCTATGACGTCATAACTGAGTCTGTACTAAGATATAAAAGCCAGCTCCCGGGAGAGACCCCAGCTTTGGCAAAGATACTTGACAGACCGAAAGGTGTCTCTGAAAGCCCAAAATAAATACAGAAATATGTCTTACCCTCTCCGGACGAATCAAGGGAGGGCTGGGCTCTCTTGCAGCATAGATAGAAAGGGTGTTCATGGTAACTTCTACCAACGCCCATTCTCCTCCATGCTGCATTGAGAGCCCAGGATGGGACATACCAAAGCTTGCATGTCCACGGGCGGGTCCTCGTCTGGCTCATCACACCAACTGTGGAACCACTCATTGAAGCACCCATCTGCCGAAGGCTGCAGTCGCCAAGGCAAAAGCATCCAGACGGTAGTGTCTGATGAAAGGAGACGGGGATGTCCATGTGGACGCACGACAAATCTCCTCCAAGGATGCTTGGGTCGCCCAGGCAGCAGAAGTGGCCGGGCTTCTGGTAGAGTGCGCCGTCAGACCTTGAGGAACTGGAAGGGCCGCAGCTTTGTAGGCCTGCTCAATGCAAGACCTGACCCACCTGCTAATAGTAGTAGAAGAGGCCTTGTGCCCCAAGTGAGAAGGGAAAAAGGAAACAAACATGGCTTCCGACTTCCTGAAAGAGGAAGTGCGCTTAATGTATATTCTAAGAGCCCTTCTTACATCTAGTGTGTACCACTGCTGCTCTAAGTCATGGTGCGGGAGAGGATAGAAGTCAGGCAAAACAATGTCCTGGGACCTGTGAAACCAGGTGTTAACCTTCGGAATAAATGAGGGGTCCAGATGAAGAACAACCCTATCATCATGAAAGGAACAAAGGTCCTCTCTGATGGAAAGAGCAGCAAGCTCAGAAACCCTCCTGGCAGAAGTGATGGCAACAAAGAACACTACCTTCAGAGTCAGGTAGTGGAGAGACACTGTTCTAAGGGGTTCAAAGGGGGGGGGGGGTTTGTAAGGGAATTCAGGACCAAATGAAGGTCCCAGGAAGGATACCTGTGAACCACCAGAGGGTGCAGGTTGGAAGCCCCTTTCAAAAACCTCCTGACTGAAGTGTGATGGGATAAGGAAGGAAGCGAACTCCATGAAAGGACTGAGGAGAGGGCCACAACCTGCCTGCGTAAGGTGTTGGGGGCCAAGCCTTTCTTGAGCCCATGCTGAAGGAAGCTAAGAATTTCTGCCAACTGGGCTGAAGCAGGAGAAAGACCCTCCCTGAGGCACCATCGGGAAAAAGCCTTCCAGGTGGCATCATAGATGCACCTTGTAGAAGGTTTGCGAGAAGCCAGGATAGTGAGGATGACCCTTTCTGGAAGATCAGTCTCCTCTAGCCGCTGCCGCTCAAGTGCCACATGGTCAGCTTAAACCACTGGGGCTCTTGGTGGAACAGGGCCCCCTGGTGAAGGGAGATTAGATGGGCAGGGATCCTCCAAGGAGAAGCCACCGATAGGTTGACCAGGTCCGCAAACCAGGGCCTCCTTGGCCAAAAGGGTACCAGGAGGAGGATCTCTGCACGTTCCTCCAACATCTTCCGAATTACTGCTGGAATGATGGGAAGCGGGGGAAAGGTATAGAGGAGACCCTTGGGCCATCTGCACCGAAGAGCATTGTTCCCCACTGCTCCCTGGCAAGGAAACCTGGTGAAGAATCTGGTGACTTGGGTGTTTTGAGGAGTGGAGAAAAGATCCACCTCTGGTGTTCTGAATCTGAGGGAAAGATCCCTGAATAGAGATGGAGGAATGGACCATTCTGCCTGGTCGACTAGGCTCCTGCTGAGCCAGTCGGCCTGGGAGTTGTCGACCCTGGAGATGTGGTCTGCCGAGATCAATAACAGGTGTTTCTCTGCCCATAACCCCAGCCGTAGAGCCTCTCTCATGAGGGCTTTGGACCTTGTCCCCCCTTGCTGGTTGACATGAGCCTTTGCGGCCATGTTGTTTGTAAGGACTAAAACATGAGAGCCAATCACTGATTGCCTGAAATGCTTGAGAGCCAGAAAAATGGCTCTGAGCTCTAGCCAATTTATGGGAAGGATCTATTCCGATCTGGACCAAATGCCCTGAGCTATCTGGCCCTGCATATGGGAACCCCAACCCAGGAGGCTGGCATCGGTGGTTATCACTAGCCTGTCTGGGTCCCTGAACAAGTCCCCTGCAGATAGATTGGAATGCCACCAATTGAGAGATCTCCAGATTTGTGGCGGGAGTGGGACCTTGGCTAGAGGGATTTCCTTGTGGCTCGGGAGCCACTTCCTCTGGCGACAGCTTGGCAGTGACCAAGGCCTTGCTGAGTAATGGTCTGAAGAGAATAGGTTTGAAGACCAATGCAGAGGATGTCTGCTCTGGGCGAGAATCCTCTTCCTCTGAAAGATTTTGGTCAAAAATCTCACCCTCTTCACACTCTGAGAGGAGTAACTGTGTTCAGATGGTGAAGGCCTTCCTTGCTTATCAACCTCCTCCCATTCTGGTAGAGAAGAATGGACCCTGAGGTCCTGAGGCCTGTGTAAATAAGGATAATGAGGCAAGGAACTTATAGATTGAGAAGGGAGAAGGGCCTGAACCCTTTCCAGAGGTTGAAGAATTTGCTTGAAGCCTACAGCCAATCCCTGCCTAATGGCTGATGAGACTACATCTTGGATATCCCTTGGTCTATGCTCAAAGGTAGAGGCCGAAGGCCCGCTGCTGTGGGAGTGAAGGTAGCTTCAGGCCTAGATTGAGGAGAGGTTCGAGGCCTGGAGGGAGGGGGAGGAGCATAGGGCACAGAAGCCTGTTGGAAATAAGGCCCAGATCTGCTTAAATCCTGAGGATCTGACTGTACAGCAAGAGCCTCAGGAGACCAGGATGGAGGATGGAAAGGCTCATAGATAACTTCTCCTCCCCTCGGAGGGCTTGGTTGGGGCCCACGAGTATCACCTGAAACATGCTGTAGTTGCACTTCCTTCTGTTGAATAGTTCTGTTGAACTGCCTCTCTAGAGCTGCATGTCTGCGCTTCTCTGCCCTCAATTCAGCCTGAGTTGCCTTCTTTGGAGCTAGAGCCTTAGCTTTGATTTTAGCAGCCAACTCCCTCTGGACTGATTGGGTGCATTACCTATGTCTTTTTCTCCTATTGGGATTAAGAGACTGTTCCACTGGGGGGGGGGGAGCTCTGCCAGAGCCTTATCTTGCTCCATTTGTAAAATAAAGGTTCTTGCGTTGGAAAGAAGCTGTTTAGAAATTTTGCTATTAAGCCCCTTAGGGTATAAACAGCCCCCGGGCTTACAAAATGGCCACTCACCTCGTGGTGGAAGGCTTGAATGCAAGATAGCCGCTGATTACAGGAAAACAGGCTCCAAGATTGAAGAATCGCTCCTTAGGCTATATAGAGCCCCGAGCAAAGTCAGCAAGGGAAAAACACAGTAACCAGCTACACGATCAGCTGGCTTGAGCTCTTATCAGTTTGCTGATCGTGTTTACGTTTCCTCCAAACTGCGTGGGGGAGGTCTGCAGATGCTGCCCAGCTTGCCTGCACAGAGCTCTGTAAAGCTGCTCCCAACGCTGCAGGAGAGAGAGAGAGAGAGCGAGCCCTGCTCTCCTGGAAGAGCAACTGCCCAGATCCCTGGGAGCTACTTGAAGAGAGGAAAAAAGTACTGAAGATCGCTGGTGATTACTTGTTAGGAATAACATTGGTTACCTAACTTAGTTTGGGTAAAAACAATATATATAAACTATGTTAGTGAGTTTAAGTGTGTGTATCACTTTAACTGTTAAAACATGTATTTTGGGTGCGGTTGTAAAATCACCATAAGAGGGAGCAAGAGAGCTCACTGCTGGCTTTTACTGGATTGCTGACAATGATGGATTGATGGTGATAACTGCGTGTTTTTCCCTGCTATTGCTGAGAGAAGAAAAGAGGTTTGATTTTCTTCATATCTCTAACTGCAAAAGAGATATATTACTGGACTGATTATTTGTAAGTTTACTGACCTCTTTTTCGACACTGGACTTTGCAACTGATTAATCCCCAGATGGACTGAACTAGTGTATGACATATGGACTGTTTGACTATGCTATAACTCTTGCTGGAATAAAAAACTATTTAACTGGCACAGTGTATCTTTTTACTGAGTGTAAGCTACAACAACATTTATCTCACATATTTGCTTGCCTGCTAGACTGCCGTTGCATGTTCTGCTAGGGTGTGTATCCCTAACATTGCTATCTAACAGAACGTTTTCAGAGACACAGCTACTGACTGAAAGGAGCTGAGTCAAAAGCTGGGGTCTCTCCCGGAAGCTGGCTTTTATATCTTAGTACAGACTCAGCTATGATGTCATAGGAAGGAGTCAACCCATCCTGGGCTCTCGATGCAGCATGGAGGAGAAAGATGATGTACTGTATAAATTTCTTGTGGCTCTTCAGGATTAATGGAATATTTTTGATAATCCCATTTGGGAAACTACAAGGTCAGCATGGCAACTATGCGTTCTGTGAGACATGGTCAGGGAATGTAAACCACCTTGACCCTCTGGACCAGAAATTCCTCTCTGATTCTTCCTCCTGTGCCCACTCAGGCCCAATTCAGTTTGTTCTCAGTGTTTACTTACAACAAGAGTTTAAGCCGTCTATTCTATACAACTATTGGGGTGCAGAAGCGTCTCAGACGTTTGATACTGAATCCAGGAAATTGCAGACAAATCTTCCTGACATTAATACCTGGTAATAACACTTCTTACTCATTGTTACCATTGCATCATCATTACAACATTACAATATTGCAACATTACAGCAGCTGGGCAGCTATTTAATCATCATTACCCTGACAGTTCAGGACTATGTATAGTTGAGGACTGAAAAAGAGCTGATGATGTTCCCATCTTCAAAACAGGTAAATAATAATAATCCAGGAATTTACTGACAAATCTGCTGATTTTAATAGCTGGTAACATCCTGGAAAACAAATCTGTGAACACCTAGAAGCAAACAAAATAATAACCAGTAGCCAACATGGGTTGAACAAGAACAGATCCTGCCAAACAAACTTTTATTTCATTCTTTAACAAATTGACTAAATTAGTGGACCAGCGAAATGCTGTGGACATACTGTAGTATACTTAGATTTCAGTAAAACATTTGATAAAGTAGATCACAACCTACTTCAGAGAAAGCTAGAAAAATGTGGGATAGACAGCACCACCACAAGATGGATTCCTAAATGGCTGACAAATTGTACTCAACATGTAGTCCTCAATGGAAGTACACCCACATGGAGGGAAGTATTCTCAGATTTAATTTTAGACCCAGCACTGACCAAAATCTTCATAAACTAATCTAGACAAGGGAATAGAAGGGGAACTCATCACGTTTGCAAATGACACTAAACTGGCAGGAATTGCCAACATCCCAGAAGACAAGGTCAAGATCCAAAAAAAGACTTGACAGACTTGAACAGCGTTCCCTATCTAACAATATGATATTATATAGATAAAAGTAACATTTTACTTTACTTAGACAAGACAAACCAACTGCATAGGTATAAACCAGGTGAAACCTGGCTTAATGCCAGTAACTGTGAAAGGGATCTTGGAGTCCTAGTGGACAATCACTTAAATGTAATCCAACAGTGATAGCAGCCAAAATAATCAATACAATCCTAAACTGCATTAATAGAGACACAATTAAGATCATGTGAAGTTATAGTACTGCTTTACAAAACCTTAATAAAACCACACTTGGAATACTGCATCCAATCCAGAGTGACTAGACTAGATACTTTGGAGAGTGTGCAGAGAAGAGCAACAAAGATGAATAGGGGCTGGAGGCTAAAACAGGAAGAATGGTTACAGGAACTGGGTATGTCTAGTCTAATGAAAAGAAGGACAAGGGAAGGTATGATAGCAGTATTCCAATATTTGAGTGGATGCCATAAAGAAGAGGGGGTCAAGTTGTCTTCCAAACAGCACCAGTAGACAGGACGAGGAACAATGGATGGAAACTAATGAAGGAGAGAAGCAACTTAGGGTCTCCTGCTTGATCAGGAGGTTGGACTCAAGATCACCAAGTCCCTTCCTGTTGTATATAAGTCTTCAGAAGCAGCGTGACAACTTGTTATATGTACAGAATAATCCTCGAGTAACAAGGATATGCACATGGAAAAGTTTATGAGAGTAGTTATGAATAATTATTCAGTCACACACAAATACAATAAATTGAAAATTTTCAATTTTTGAAATTTCTTTAAATTTTAAAGTTTACTTTAAGAAATAGCACAGTCCATTTCTTCCGGAGCTGTCCCAGCTTCAGCAGCCTAATGGCTGCCTCTCCGCTGTTGGCAGAAGGGCTTCTTCTGGATCGACAGTCCCTGGAATCTACAGAACGCGCCCCTTACTGTCCCCGTCACTATGAGACGGTTTAGGTCCGTTAGGACCGACCAGGGGCGAAGATATCAGCTGTGATCTCGGAGCCCCGAGATCGCAGCTGTATCGCGGTGATGGAGCTCCGCATTCTCCAATAAACGGTCCAGGTCATATACGTTTAACAGTCCAAATAATATCCAAGTACAAAGTCTTCTTACCGGTTGCCTTTATCATTTACAATAAACCAAGATATCAAAGTATAAGCACAACAGAGAACCTTAGATAGCAAAGAATGTCAGAGAGACAGAATGTCAGAGAGAGCAAGCCATGATCTCTAGCTCCCTCTTATGGCAATTCGCAATACAATCAACCAATTGGAATCAATACAGTGATTTTATTTCTTAAAGCCACAAAGATACATTGTTGGTTTATATATTGCCAACCCAACTAATTGGTGGACAGATTCCTAACACAGCTGATTGGCTGCCATGTCTTACAGTGCACTATAAAAGGAGCACTGTCAGACGGGCTCAGCTGTTGCCTGTCAGCCACATTTGTTAGCCTGCTATTTGACTTTGGAAACCCTGTTAGCTTATAATAAAAGGGTTATCCTTAACACCTGGTTGTCTCGGTTATTTCCCACATTACATTTAACACTTCTAGATCTTTTCAGATTAATTGATTGGTTCATCTTGAAAGCTGGATCCTTGAATTTGCTGTTGACTATAGCGTAGTGGTGAAGGCAGCAGGTTAGAGACAGAGAAACGCCCAGTTCCAGTCCCACTTGAAGGGCAAAAGCATCTGTTCAACTTTGGCCAGTCCTCTCAGGTCTAGGAAGCAGGAAAATGGGGTGGGGGAACCACTTCCAAAAACCGTTGCCAAGGAAACTGAAAGGCCCGTCATCAAGATTGACACAAAGGCACCTAAAACGGAGCTAGGTAGCGTCACCTTTCACGAAAAGGACCTGTTGTCATGAAAATTACTGAAAACATCTTCCAAATGCCAGAGTGGAGCCTGAACAAGCGTGTTTTTCCACTTCAGGTCGCTAGATGGCTGTCAGGCAACATCTTTGCTGAGGAAGTCATCCACACTTTAGTGCTTGAGCTTAAAAAAGGAGCTTTTCAACCATAGAGTATTGCAGTGAAGCACAGGGGAACTTCCTCTTCCGGATGCGTCATGAGAGGAAGGTGGAATGCAGAGCGGCTTCTGTGCTCTTCCCAGGATGGAAGCAGCAGCTGGCGGGTGAGTTGGGGGCAGCAGGTGGGAGGAGAGTCCGGGAGCAATTCGGGCTGTTCGGTTCCCTCCACGGCCTGGAAGCAGAGAAGCAACTGGGCTGAAGCGTGTCAGCTGCAGGTTCCTTCCCTCCCCAGATCGGAGCCCGCTGGGGCTGCACGCTGTGAAACTGGTGGCTGCAATTCTCTGCTGGGGAGAAGATCTCAAAAGCCTCTTTCAAGTGACGGTGGATCCTTTGGGAATGGCTCCCCTCCAGAGGTTGTGGGGGCTCCGTCACTGGAGGGTCTTCGGAGGAGATTGGACAGCCGTTTGTTCGGAATGGAATAGGGTCTCTTGCCTCAACAGGGGATGGACTAGAAGACCTCCAAGGTCCCCCCAAACTCAATTATTCTGTAGTGAACTTGATGTTTTCCGGGCAACGAGATCGGATTGAGCTGCTTCTGGATCTTTTCTGAATAAATGGGGTTGGGATAGCTTAGCCCAATACATTGCTTGGGGTTTGGGGTTTGAAATCCTCCCCCGGTGTGTGCAATGTAGCCTTTTGTTCTTCTAAAGGTCCTGGGTTAACCCTATTATGCCATAAAAGTCTTGTCCTTCTTAATCCCACCAACTGCAGCTGAAGGTGTTTGTGAATAGTCTTTCTCAATGGGCACAAAATCACCACCTCTAAGAAGTTCAGGCATCTGCTGGGGACAGTTGGGGCTGTTTCCTGCCTTTGTTAAGGTTTTTTCCTTCCATTTTTCCTTGGGGAAATATAATAATCTGCCTCTTTTAACATTCCCCAGAATATTTCATTCTTCTGAGGCTTCCCACAAAATTAATACCAAAGATTAAAATCAAGGACGCATGGGGAAGGCTCTCTCTCCCTCCCTCCCTCCCTCTCTCTCTCTTTCTCTCTCTTTCTTTCTTTCTTTCTCAGAAAGCCATGGCTGGGCCAAGATAATTGCAATTTCATGAATCTTAACATTTGACAAAGTAACTGAAGCCTGTAGAGGCTGAGATATAACTCTTTGTTTCTTAACAATTGATCAAGGGCACTTTATTAGCAGTAGTTGACTGGTACTTCACCTTATTAAGTTTTGGAAGCACTGAGAAATTTCCTACTGGTGAGACAATTAACCAGTAGTTGTGGTGCTCCATCACTGGAGGCTTTTCAGAAGAGGCAAGACAGCCATTTTATCTGAAATGTTGTAGGGTCTCCTCAGTGGTGGGCTGCAAAGTTTTTAACAACTGGTTCCTTGCCCTAATGACTGTCTGCGTGGGCATGGCTCGGTGATCATGTGAGTGTCTGGGCGTGGCCAACTCAACGTCACTCACCATGACTGGCCCCTTCTCCAGCCTCAACAAGATACAATATTTACTTAGTACTACTGAACATCACTTAACAGTGGCAAGAAAAATCACAAAACGGAGCAAAACTCACTTAAATCTTGCTTAGCAATGGAAATTTTGGCTCAGTTGTGGACATAAATCGAGGACTACCCCTAATGAGAATGTAGGATAAGAAGCCTACTTTGCCCCTTTGGGGTCACTTTCAAGAAATATTTCAAGATGAAAGATTTTGGGTGCAGGTAATGGTGGTGTTGCCGAAGCTGGTGTCGGTTTGTGGGGCAGCTGTGCTCGGCCGAGGGCTGCCAGAAGGAGGTGGAGAATCTGAACAACAGCAGCGCTCCTGGCGAGAAGGTCCTTTGGTAGCTTCTCACACGAGGAGGCGGGTTCTATCCGGCTGCCTTGGGAGTGAGGGGAAATAAAGAGGCCCACCAGCAGGCCAAATTTTCGTTCATTCACTTGCTTTGCTGTGCTGGCTCTTCTTTTGCAAGCTGCCTTTTTTTCTCTTCCCAGCATCCCTCATCCCAGAAGCACTCTCCTCTCTGCTCGCAGCAACCCCCTTCTTCCTCTCCCTCCCCACTGCTCCATGGCCGCACTTTTTATAAAGGACTTTTAATGAAACTCCAATGTAGTGGCCAAGATGCAATCCTGAGCCAAAAATCCTCAGCTCTCCCCTCCGCACCTGGCACGTCGTCTTCATCTCACTAAATCGGGCTAAGAGCCTGAGGGAGGATGAGAAATTTAACGGGCAGGAGGGTGGGGGGAATGACAGAAAAGTAACAGAGTGAGGTCCGTGAAGCAAACTCAATTTCCTTAACTTGGACTAGCAAAAGGTGGCGGAGGCAGCAGAGAATACAAAGGCCAACTGGAGCAATGATGCAGCCTTGGCCATCCATGCTTCAAATGAAAAGTTTGCTTCAGGGAAAGGGGTGCAACTTGCTTTCTAAACCAGAACATCCTGCTAAGCTCCAGATCCTACAAAACAAGCCATAGTGTTCAGTCCGTGCGTCCAGCTCCTGCCATTCTCAGCCTCCCCCGTGCCTTGCTTGCTTCCACCATGGATTCGCTCCTAAACAACCAGCTCTTTCTTCATCCAAATGTACAAACAGAGCAAACACACACATATCGCACGGTGCTGGAGGGGCTCCCCCACACATTGTCTCCTCACAGAAGATGCCAGTGCCATGACGTGTGCCTTTCTAAACCTCCCCCCCTATCGCCCCACTTGCTTCCACCACAAACTCATCAGCTCGTCTCACTTACTTACCTCCATCCAATTTCCCTTCCTTCAGAGGTACTCACTCTCCATGCTTCTTTCTCAACAACTGCCCCTTTCTTTGTCCAAACGTACACGCAGAGGAAACATGCCCACATCTCATGGCAAACAGGTGTGAATCGGTAGCAGCCCACCTCTGGGTCTCCTGGTTGAGCAGGGTTTAGTTTAGAAGATCTCCAAGATCCTTTCACATTCTATGACTCTCTTCTATTGTGATGATATTTTTACGTCCTGATAAGTAAAACCAAAGATATCAAAGAGGGAGTTCTTTCTTTTTCACTTCCCTGTATTTGAAAACAACCCTTTGCTTTTCTAATAATTTGTGATTGACCCAGTCAACAAATGAATTTCTTCATTGAATGGATATTCGAACCTGGATCTGGGTAGCCTTGCATGTGTCAAATGAATCATGATTAATGTAAGAAAAAAATCATGATTATTGGAGCATTGTGGCATGTTTGCTTTGTCATTGGAATGTAAACATTTTCTTTTTTTCTCATCTTCTGCAACCATTTTGTGCACAATTAAAGATACCCTTTTATTTGAGTGTTATAGGCAAAGAGAATGGCAATAAGAACACTCTGCACAACTGAGGATAACCAGCAACATTGAATAGGAAAGCAAGTCAGTCCAGAAATCAAACTATTTTTCATTTCTTTCAGGGAGCCACACAATTCTTCACCTTCCACAGTAGGTGATAGAGAAACGAGAGAAAACCAAGAAGAGATTTTTAGCTGGGAAAAATATTGTGTAAAATTCAATCATATATCACATGAAAAGTCAAGGGAGATTATTTATCCATTCAGCAAAAAAAGGCAATATATTTGGAAGTTACTGGAAGGAAAAGCCATGTAGAGCATAGCTATGCCTGTTCTGGGAAATATTCAACTTCCAAATTATATCAGGTTATGCCTGAGAGCATCCAAACTGGAGAAGAACCTTACATATACTCTGAATATGGTAAAATCTCTGATCAGAACAGCTTGTGATACACCAGAGAATTCACACAGGAGAGAAACCATATGAATGTCCTGTTTGTGGGAAAAGTTTCAGTACCAATTCTAACCATATTAGCCACCAGATGATTCACACAGGAGAAAAATCCTTTGAATGTCCAACTGTGGGAGAAGTTTCAGTCAAAATTCCAGCCTGGTAAGACACCAGAGGACTCACACAGGAGATAAACCGTTTGAATGTTCTGAAAAGTTTCACTAAATGTTCTGAAAAGTTTCACTAAAAATTCCAGCTTGGTTCAACACCAGAGAACACACACAGGAGAGAAACCCTTTGAGTGTCCTGACTGAGAAAAGTTTCAGTCAGAATTCCAGCTTGATTCAACACCAGAGGATTCACACAGGAGAGAAACCCTTTAAGTGTCCTGACTGTGGGAAAGGTTTCAGTAACAATTCCAGCCTGGTTAGTCACCAGAGAACTCACACAGGAGAGAAACCCTTTGAATGTCCTGATTGTGGGAAACATTTCAGTCAGAATTGTCACCTTATTAATCACCAGAGGATTCATACAGGAGAGCAACCCTTTGAATGTCCTGATTGTGGGAGAAGATTCAGTCACTATTCCAGCCTGGTGATACACCAGAGATCTCACACAGACGAGAAACCCTTTGAATGTCCTGATTGTGAGAAATATTTCAGTGATAATTCCAGCCTGGTCAGACACCAGAGGACTCACACAGGAGAGAAACCCTTTGAATGCCCCGTTTGTGGGAAAAGTTTCAGTCAGAATTCCAACCTGGTGATGCACCAGGGAACTCACACAGGCGAGAAACCTTTTGAATGTCCTGATTGTCAGAAAAGATTCAGTACCAATTCCCACCTTATTAGCCACCAGAGGACTCACACAGGAGAGAAACCCTTTAAATGTCCTGATTGTGGGAGAAGTTTCAGTCACAATTCCAGCCTGGTGAGACATCAGAGGACACACACAGGAGAGAAACATTATGATTGTCCAGACTGTGGGAAGGAGTAGGGTTAACCTTGGAAATCATATGCTTATACACACGGGAGAAACCATTTAAGTACCCCAAGTGCCGATTGTCCTTTAGGAAACATTCTGCTTTTATTACACACAAGAGCCCTAAGTGATGAGTGTAGAGAAGGTTTGAATTTCTTTCATAGTCCCATTGTAAGTACAGTTGAGAAACTGACTATTTAATTTGGCTACAAAGAATTTGTGTGATTTTTTTGTTTGTAATGATATTAGATGGGAAGGAGAAAAGAACAAATTAAAACATATTAATTTGATAATGGCTATTTGGCCATCAGCAGCAGAAGTTTCTGGATATTTATTTTTACAGAAATTTTGCAATTATGTAAAAATATTTTGGGAGTGTTCTTTACATTTTTATCTGGTAGATATTAGAAATGCCACGTACAGAGTCCCAGCCTTTTTCATCCTTGCCTGCTCCATGATTTTCAGCCTCAGAATTCTCCAGCCAGCATCTCTGTGGGATATGAGCACTCAGACTATAGTTAGAGATTGTGGCTCCTCATATAATGAAAAAGCAAGAGAAGAAGTAGACGGTTTCAAAATTCATCTCTTCTTAACAGTCCCAGGAATTCAGCGCACCAACATGTCTGATCAGATTGTGTCAAGAATGAGGTTCCCAAGTAGAAGACACCATATGAGTAGCAAATATATTGGGGGAGTTTTCGGCAGTGACAAAACCAGGGTAAAATTTCAAATGTAAAGGCTGTTGTGCCTTGCAGGTGACCTTCATGGAGAAGAGCTGTAGGAATTGAAAAGAGAAGGGATTGTGGTTTTGGCCACAGGATCTCCAGCTTTATTTGCAACTTCTGCTGTGATCTCCTTTGCTTGCCTCCTTCTTTGCCTTTGATGGCTGGGGGTTGAGAGGAGCACCAAGGGACTGATGCTGTTGTGGTCCCCTACCTTGGTGGGGAGACGTAGGGAGGGGGATTGCATAGTAAATAATGTTTAATTTCTAAAACAACATTGTGTAAGAATCATGAATAGCTTTCGAGAAAGAAAAATAAAGGAAAGTGTCACCAATTCTGTAAACATTGGGACAAGACATTTTCCTGTTGTTTCACTTCTCTCCAAGGGCTCCTTAATTTTTTCCAAAACTGTTTCCTTCAAATATGCAGAGGGATTATCTTGATTTTGCTGGGATTAGAAGACTCCAAAGAATTCCAAGATTGTTTATTTCACCAACACCATTCAAAAAGACAGGTTACAATCTTGTTTAGTATATCGCAATCATGTGATATCTTTCAAGGACACCCAACAACCACGACCAGGACAGGCATGTGGAGAAACCAAGAGGCTCTTGGCTAAAGCCTTAATTTAGAATAGAACAGAATAGAATTTTTAATTGGCCAAGTGTGATTGGACACACAAGGAATTTGTTTTGGTGCATATGCTCTTAAGTGTTCATAAAAAGAAAAGATACATTTGTCAAGAATCATAGGTATAACACTTAATAGTTGTCATAGGGTACAAATAAGCAATCATACTAGGAAACATAATAAGCGATCAAATCATACTAGTAAACAGACAATAAAAAATAAAGGATACAAGCAACAAAGTTACATTCATACAGTCATAAGTGGGAAGAGATGGGTGAAAGAAAGAATTTATATCATTATAAATTAATAATTATATAATTCTATATAATATAATTACATGTAATTCCAAGTGATGTAATTCCAAGTGATTTAGAATTTAAACATGTGAAAATTTTAAATTTTGAAAAAGTATGTGTGTGTATGTATGCCTTGGGGGGGGGGGTGTTGGGACAGCTGAATGGAGCTGAGTGTTTATTGGGTGGGTGGGTGCCCTTCCTGTCACCAGTGTAAAGCCTGTTGAGGCCTAAACTTAAAACTTGCCATCTGAACAGACGAGCAATCATCAAATTCATCAGATTCCTGATTAACATTAGTCTTTGACTGTTACCGTTTTGAGATGTTTTTCAGGCTTGAAAGACATGGATTTTTTCTTTATTGTAGGTGTATGTATTTTTATTTCTCGAAAAAAAAAATTACACTCTTCTTGACTTCTATGATTTTATATATCAGGACGTAGTAAAAATCAATTGGTCCTTAGAAGTTCTTTAAAGTAGATAAATACAACCACAGATGAAGAACAATACATGACATATTACATCAGGTTATAATTTTTTTATAAAAAGAAAGCCAAAATGAAGAGGTCGTGTGTGAAAAAACATGATTCAATAATTTGTAGAACCACCTTTAACAGAAACAACGAGAAGTAATTCTTTTCTGTGTGACTTTATCAGTCTCTTGCAGTGTTGTGGAGGAATTCTGGCCCATCTTTTTTACAACGTTGCTTTAGTCCATTGAGGTTTTTTTATGCACAACTCTCTTGAGGTCCCGCCAATCGGGTTGAGGTCTGGACTTTGACTGCCATTGCAACAGCTTTTACCTTTTCTTTTTCAGCCATTGTGAAAAAGATGATGTGTTTTACGACCATTGTCTTGTTTCATAATCCCATGTCAGTCAAGCTTTAACTATTGGATAGATCAGGGGTCTCCAACCTTTTGGACCTCAGGGACTACCAAATTCATAATTTTAAATCCTGCGGACCACTAATATGAATCCATCATGCCATTCGCTGAAGCGCCTGGACTCCCATTGACAGGATGGGGTCCTTCAGGCACTTAGCTTGGATGCCTGTTTCTGCAACCTTAAATACACAAAGAGTCATTTGGATCCGTTTCCCACAGAAAACAAAACACTGGGATCTCTCATTTCTCTCTCTCATTTCTCTCTCTCTCTCTTTCCCTCCCCCCTCTCTCCCTTTCTCCCTCTCTCTGTGTGTCTTGTCTCTCTCTTTCTCTCTCTTGTGTATGTGTGTGTCTTGTCTCTTTCCCTCTCCATCTCTGTCTTGTCTCTTTCCCTCTCTCCCTCCCTCTCTTTTTCCCTCTTTCTGTCTCTCTCTCTCTCTCTCTGTGAGTGTGTGTGTCTTGTCTCTCTCTTCCCCCCCCTCTCTGTCCCTGGGGGTGGGGGAAAGGAACCTCTGAACTGGTGCTGCTTGGTGGGAATCTGATGTCTGGAGGCCGATGAGCCACGTGCTGAAGACCAGATGGCTGGTGGGGTGGTGGGGCAATCTTGCAGTCTCCCTAGCAAACCCGTGTCATGGCTGCTGCCTCCTGCCTTCGTGCATCGAGGAGGCTGAACAGCAGTGGGAAGAGCGTGGACCTCTTGAACTGCAGGAAGTGGCTGCCAGCGATGCCCTCAGGTGAAGATGTTGCGAGGGGGAGGCTCAACCCCTCCCCTCAGGAGCCACAAACCGCTCACTGTTCCTCTGGCACCCACCAAGCCTCCTTCCCGCTGGGTGTGTGAGCGCTTCTGGCAAGGAGGAAGAGAAGCACGGTGGGAGGAGGCTTGGCGGCTACCAGAGGGGCGGTAAGCACTTTGCAACTCCTGAGGGGAAGGGCATGGGAGATTGCGCCCTCCCCTTGCAGGCCAGGGAACACCCAGGAAGAGCTCTGATGCTGCTCCCGCGTGCTACCCTCCCCGCGCTCATCAGTCCATCCGCTGCCAATATCACCCCTGTTGCAAACATGGGTGCACTGCGGATCACCAAAATTTTCTCACGGACCCCCTGTGGTCCGTGGACCACTGGTTAGTGACCTCTGGGATAGATGGCCTCACATTTGACTTTAGAATACTTTGGTATACAGAGGAGTTCATCGTCGACTCAATGACTGCAAGGTGTCCAGGTCCTGAAGTTGCAAAACAAGCCCAAAGCATCACTGCTCCACCATTGTGCTTTACAGTTTGTATGAGATGCTTGTGCTAATACGCTGTGTTTGGTTTTCATCAAATGTTGTGTTAACTTATAAAACATTTCTATGCCCGTTTTATAATTGCCAACAGAAATGGGGGAGGAGTTTGAAAGAGCAGTGCAGCAGTTTGGAATCGAAAGTGCATTCCATTCATAACTTGCAGATTGTAACTAGGCGACTGGAATTTCTGCCACAAAAATCTCTAATTGGAGAACATGATTGATGACTCTTGGCTATGGACATGTTTTGTTGGAGAATATAAATTATGATGCACCCAAAGGGGTGGGGGGAAACTAGGGTCAAGGGTGACAAGGGAATTATGTGTCTCAGAATCGGCTTCAAACAGGTCCTGCTGACATGTTCACTCCTAATAAATTCATTATAGGTTTTGAAGTTTGGCTTGAGGCTAATGATTTAACTAGGGCAACTGCTGGAATCTTGTCAGCAAGCTGATTCCTATAATTAATCACCATTACCGGGGTACCTGACGCCTGGCCTCTCCCATTGTTCCCTGACATCTAGGGTGTATGGAGAGATACTCAGCCATGGCAGAGGGAGTTCCTGCAGTCTATTGGATTGTCCCAGGGCCTTAGCTCGGCCTTTCATCTGAACACCAATGGGCGGAGGTTGAATGCCATGGTAGAGCAGTACTTGAGGTACTACATGTATTATCAGCAGTCCAATTGGGTGGACCTCCTATCTTTCACGGAGGTCACGTACAATAATGCTGTTCACAGCATGAGACTAACCTACCTCAAGGTAGTGAGTGATCAGGACTTCGTTCCAATACCTGAGTATCCAAGGGATCCCCCTCCTCAGTCAGCCTGACTGATTGGATGTCAATGCTGAAAGCAACTTGGGAGAATGTCAAAAAAAGTGCAGAAACTCCGTTCAGCTAGTTATAATCTCTGCAAGTTATAAATGGAATGCACTTTCGATTCCAAACTGTTGCATTGCTCTTTCAAACTGCTTCCGCTCTCCCCCTGCTTTCTGTTGGCAACTGTAAAACGGGCATGGAAATGTTTTAT
This sequence comes from Hydrophis major, assembly GCA_033807585.1. Classification (NCBI taxonomy): domain Eukaryota; kingdom Metazoa; phylum Chordata; class Lepidosauria; order Squamata; family Elapidae; genus Hydrophis; species Hydrophis major. The sequence continues at coordinate 49,135,255 of CM066329.1, forward strand.
GAATTGACATTCAGCTCTCCTCACTTCTTGAAAGTGACCTGTACAACATAAAGAAACCACAAATTGATTACAGGTATAGAACTTAGGGTTGGAAAATCCCACCCACCCCATCGCTTGGTTGGATTTTCTGCATGGAACCTTGCTACAAGGCAATCAGCTTGGACTTTCCTACTCTTTACCCAAGATAGCTCTGATAAGGGATATTTCTTTCACTTGATTAAATGTGATTGACCCAGTCAACAAGTGAATTTCAAAATTTTTCATTGTAATATAAATGTTTTTCTTTTTTTCTCATCTTCCACAATCATTAAAGATACCGTTTTATTTGAATCTTATAGATAAAGAGGATGGCAATAAGAACACTCTGGACAACTGAGAAGAACAAGCAACACTGAATAGCAAAGCAAGTCAGTCCAGAAATCAAACTATTTTCCATTTCTTTCAGGGAGCCACACAATTCTTTACCTTCCTCAGCAACTAAGAGAGAAACTAGAGAAAATCAAGAAGAGATTTCTAGCTGGAAAAAGTATAATTCAAGCATATGTTACATGAAAAGTGAACGGAGATTATTTTTCCATTTAGCAACAGAGGGAAATGAAAAAGTTAGTGGGGAGGAAAAGATCAAGTGGAAAGCCACGTAGAGCAGACAGTGTCGCAGGCCTCACTCTGGGAGCAAGAAAATCACCAGTAAATCAAAGCATCACTAAAGGGATCATCCATATTTTTGACTTCAAGAATATGAGTTGTGGAAGAGATCCATAGACATGCCAATGTAATAATATGTGAATCACAGCTGATTATGAATGAGAGGATCCAGACTGGAGAAAAGCCTTACCTATACACTGATTGTGGCAAAACCTTCGATCAGAACAACTCCATTTTGTTTCATGAAAGGACCCACATAGGAGAGGAGCCATACAAGTGCTCCCAATGTGGTAAATGCTTTAGCAAGAATGGCAATGTGGACTCACAGGAAGGAGAAACTGTTTGAGTGTCCTGATTGTGGGAAATGTTTCTCTCATAATTCCAACCTAGTGAGACACCAGAAGACTCACACAAGAGAGAAACCCTTTGAATGTCCTGATTGTGGGAAAAGTTTTAGTAACAATTCCAGCATGGCTCAACACCAGAGGATTCACACAGGACAGAAACCCTTTGAATGTCCTGATTGTGGGAAAAGTTTTAGTAACAATTCCAGCTTGGCTCAACACCAGAGGATTCATACAGGAGAGAAACCCTTTGAATGTCCTGTTTGTGGTAAAAGTTTCAGTGACAATTCCAGCCTGGTGAAACACCAGAGGATTCACACAGGAGAGAAACCCTTTGAATGTCCTGTTTGTGGGAAAAGTTTCAGTCAGAATTCCAGCCTTATTGGCCACCAGAGGATTCACACAGGAGAGAAACCATTTGAATGTCCTGTTTGTGGGAAAAGTTTCAGACAGAATTCCCATCTCATGAGACACCAGAGGATTCACACAGGAGAAAAACCCTTTGAATGTCCTGATTGTGGTAAAAGTTTCAATCAGAATTCCACCCTTGTTCAACACCAGAGGATTCACACAGGAGAAAAACCCTTTGAATGTCCTGATTGTGGTAAAAGTTTCAATCAGAATTCTACCCTGGTTCAACACCAGAGGATTCACACAGGAGAAAAACCCTTTGAATGTTCCCATTGTGGTAAAAGTTTCAGTGACAATTCCAACCTGGTGAAACACCAGAGGACTCACACAGAAGAGAAACCCTTAAAATGTTCTGCCTGTGGGAAATTTTTCAGTCAGAATTCCACCCTGGTTCAACACCAGAGGACTCACATAGGAGAGAAACTCTTTGAATGTTCTGATTGTGGAAAAGTTTCTCTCAGGGATCACAGCTCGTGGTGCATCAGATGACTCAACCAGGAGAGAAGCCCTATAAGTGCTCCCAATGCAGTAAATGCTTTAGCGAGCATGGCAATGTGGACTCACACCAAGGAGAAATCGTTTGAATGTCCTAATTGTGGAAATTGTTTCTGTGATAATTCCAGCCTGGTGACACACCAGAGGACCCACACAGGAGAGAAATTATACGAGTGTCCAGACTGTGGGAAAGATTTCAGTATTAGGAGTAGCCTTCTGAATCATATGCTTATACGCACAAGGGAGAAACCATTTACGTGCCCTGAGTGTGATCAATACTTCAGGAAACCTTCCAATCTTATCGCACACAAGAAAATCCACATGAGGCCCAAAGTGATAAGTGTAGAGAAGGCTTGAATTTCATTTCTAACTTTTTATTGTAAGTCCAGTTGAGAAATTGATGACTTTGTTTGCAAAGAATTTGCCTTATTCTTTGTAGGCAAACATGTCATGGTATTAGATGGGAAGGAGGAAAGAAAAAAAATGGAACGTATTAGTTTGATAATAACTATCTGGCTATCAGCAGCAGAAGTTGCTGGATATTCATTTTTGCAGAAATTGGGAATTATGTGAAAAAAATTTTTGGGAATGTTCTTTGCATCTCTATCAATGTAGATGATAGAAATACCACATACAGAGTGCCAGCCTTTTTCTCCCTGCCTCTCTCTCAGAATTCTCCAGCCAGCATCTCATGGGGAGGGATAGGAGCACTCAGGCTATATTTAGAGATTGTGGTTCCTCATATAACGAGAAAGCGAGAGGAGAAGAGAAGTAGAGAGTTTCAAAGTTCATCTTTTCTTACCAGTTCCAGGAATTTAGTGCATGTCTGTTCAGATTGTATCAAGAATGAGACACGCAAGTGGAAGATACCATATGTGTAGCAAATATATTGGGGGAGTTTGTGGCAATGACAAAACCAGGGTAAAATTTCAGATGTAAAAGCTGTTCTGCCTTGCAGGTGACCTTCATGGAGAAGACTTGAGCAGAAAAAGGATTGTAGTATTGGGCACAGGATCTCCTGGTTTATTCAGAACTCCTGCTGTGATCTCCTTTGTTTTGAGGGCCTCCACATTAGCCTTTGACAGCTGGGTATGAGAGCATCCATAAAGGACTGATACTTTAGTGGTCCCCTCCCCCCCTTGGTAGAGAGATGTGAGAAAAAAATTGCACTGTAGATAATGCTTCATTTCTAAAACAGAATTGGGAAAGAAGCATTAATAGCTTTTTGAGAAAGACAAAGGAAAGTGTTGGCATTTCTATAAATATTGGGACAGGGTAATGCAAAGCTCTCTTCCCAAACATGTGGGAGACATTTTCTGTTCTTCCACTTCTCTCCCAGGGCTCCTTAATGTTTTTTTTCAAAATCCATTTTAAATAAAGAGAGGAACATTATTTGTAGCAGCAAAAGTGACATTTTAGCTATGCAGACGAATAATCCTGATTTTGCTGGGATTGGAGGACACCAAAGAATTCCAAGATGGTTGATTTCACTACCACCGTTCAAAATTACAGGTTACAATCTTGTTTAGTAGGTCTCATTGCACGTGAGGACACTCGGTGATCAGGAGCAGATCAGGACCGGCATCTGGAGGAACCAAGGGGTTCTTTTGGCCTCAGTCTCTAGCTCCAAATTACTTGGAATTTAAACATGTGCAAAATTTCTAAACTTTAAAATAGTAAATGTATCTTCCGTTAGTTTTCTTTTCTCACTATCCTTGGTGTCATATGTTAGTGCATACGTTTATCATGTCTCATCTTCTTATGGTTAGGAGTTAGAAACCCTTGCAAAGCTTCAGGATATTTGTATAGGGTCCCATAAAGATATCAAGCAAAATTTAAGAAAGCCAATCTAAGAGTCAGATTTTATTCCATTGGTGGTACTACATGCTTTAAAACCGGTTCTCCTTCATAGTGGGGTTGTCTTTATGGACGTTTCTTTTCTTAGAAACAATATGGAACTGATAATGCCAGTACTTCCTCCTGTGATTTTTTTTAACTTCCATACCTAGCAAACAAACAGGATTTCCTAGTGATGCACCATCCATTTATTATCCTGACATAACTGTGTTTAACCTAGGATTTTTTAAATGCTGTATTTTTCAGAATGTAAGATACACTTTTTCCACCCCCAAAAGTGTGTGAAAATGTCTGTGCATCTTATACAATGAATGTGGCTGAAGCCCTGCCCATCCACTAGTCCCACTCTTTGGCCTCTGCTTCCCAGCAATTTGCCTCCTTGCAGTAAACAGCAAACAGCCTAATTAGCTCCAGCACATCCTGATAGCACAAGCAGCTGATTGTCAGTTGGATCTGCCTTACCACGATCAGCTGTTTCAGGCTGCAGGTATTGCCATTGCCTATTTCTGCCCGTTCTGATCCCCACTGCCTAGAACGGGCCAAAATCGGGCACACGGAGGCTAAAAATGGGGCATGAGGAGGCTGAAAATGGGATGTAGAGGCCGAAAATGGGGCGCGCTTGGGCAGCAATTGGCTATGGCAATACCTGCAGCCTGAAACAGTGATCGTTCAGAGGCCGATCCAACAATTAGCACAATTGCTTGTGCTAATCAGGCTGTGCTGAAGATGACCAAGCTGTTTGCTGCAAGCAGGCAAATTGCTGGGAGGCAGAGGCAGGGTTTTTTTTTGTTTTCCTCCCCAAAAGTTAGGTTTGTCTTATACTTCGGAGCTTCTTAAATGAACACCCTTTGGGATGTTCAGTCTTACAGACAGTCCTCACTTATCACTTACATTGGTGCTGAAAAAGTAGACTTACAAGTGTTCCTCAACATTGTGGCCATCAGAGTTATTTGGGGTTGGCACTGGCTTGCAATTATGATAATTGTGGTGTCCCACAATCATGGAATCACCATTTGGAACCTTCACAATTGGCTTCCAACAAACAAAATTGACAAGAAGTTGCAAGTCACAGTCATGGTACATGTGATGACCCGAGGCGTGGCACAAAGGCAACACAGTCAGATAAGCAACAAGAGTCCCTTTATTACCTCCAACTTTGCCCCCAATGTCCAGGTTACCTGGAGAAAAACTCTCCCAGGAACAGCCTTTGACTGCAGAAAATTCAGTCCAAAACAAGGTACGCACAAACTGTAACTTCAGTCCAAACAAGCCAAACTGAAGTAATTAGTTTGAGAGGGCAGGAGTAAGAATTGGAGACTTGAAAGCATGGCAAAACTCGCACAGTTGGGAAAATGCCAGGAACACAGATAAGCCATGACAATACAAGATAAAGTCACGTTTGCTCCCAGCAGCCTGCTGCACGCAGCTTGCCTCTTTTACACACTGTGTTCCCAGCTGCAGCTAATAAAGGGAATCAGGGCCCTTTTCTCCCCCATAAGCCACACAACCTACATTCCTCTCTTCTCCGTTCCTCCCTGCATGCCCTAGGATGAAGAGGGAGTGGGCCCTCTGAATTCCCTCTCTCTTGTTCTACATTTTCCCTGCTCTGCCCAGTTGGACTTTGCCCTTCCTCAGTTTCCTCCACAGCCAATGGAGCCACACTCCCACTCCCTGTCAGCTGTTTGGCTTCCTTCTCAGATTCAGACTCCAACAGGGGCATGACACTACGTTGCACTAAACAGAACATGGTGGTTCACATAATGACCACAGAACAGATATTGTAAGGTGGCATGGTTAAGTGAGGACATTTAATGACCATATCAGTTAGGAATAGATTGCGGATCCTAATGGCTGTCATTAAGAGAGGACTATGTTAATCAGTGTGGTTGTACACAGTATTTCTTGCCTTTTTTCTTACAGATAGTCCTCGACTTACAACAATTCATTTAGTAACCACTCAACAGCAGTGAAAAAAGTGACAATTGTTTTTCACATGACCATTGCAGCTATCCCCAAAGTCACATGATCAGAATTCAGATGCTTGCCAAAACACCCATATTTATGACAGTTGCAGTGTCCCAGAGTCATGTGATTTAGTGAAGCCCAATTCACTGAACAATTGTGTGACTAACAACAGCAATGATTCACTTAGCTGTCACAGAAACAGATGTCTCCCTTAGCAACAGTGAAATTTTGGCCTCAACTGGGGTTGCAAGTTGTAAGGACTAGCTGTATTTACATAAACAGATTTGGTAGGGGCTTTAGAGGTCTTCTACTCCAACCCCTGTGATCAAGACAGGAAACCCTATTATGTTTCAGACAAGAGACTGTCCAGTTTCTTCTTAAAAGCCTTCAGTTGACTTCCGTGGGGAAACTTGGTCCTTTATATCTTGCTGAGGTGCTTGAGATCATTTCATCAATTAACATCCCCCCTTGCTCCAAAGTTAGATCAAAAGGTGTGAGTGTACTATAAGTAGTAATCACAAACATTCCCCATCCCCCCAGATAATGAAATATTTTTGGGAATATTGAAAGACAGAATATTATATTTCCCCAAAGGAGAAATGGAGAGAAAAAAATCTTAACAAAGGAAGAAAGCAGCCCAACAGCTTCCAACAGATGCCTGTAGTCTTTAGAGATGGATCTTTTGTGACCATTAGGAAATCCAGGCCAGCCTATTCATAAACAACCTTCAGCTCCAGTTGATGGGATTAAAATGTGCATTGCCCCACCCAAATTCTAAGAACAGGAGGGTGACCTTTTAGGACATAATAGGATTAACTCACCACCATTGAAAAAGCAAAAGACACAAAAGCCCCTTTCATTGCACAATCCTGAGAACAGTTCATACTTCAAAGTCACAGAAATCTATAAAGACCCATCTACACATTCAGCCATTTTGTCAGCTTTCCCAGAACTTCATGCTGTTGGTTCTGCTCATCAATAAACGGAATCCTTCTTTTCAATCAGTTGCAAAGGTTATTTGCTAGGAGTCGAAAACGACCTGCTGCCATGTAATCAGTGAAAACATCTTCCAAAGACTTTGGTGTCGCCGGGAAAAGCATGTTTTTCTACTTCCTGTCGCTAGATGGCAGTGATGCAAGATCTGTGCCCTAGAAAGCCACCCACTGTAGGGCCATCCGTGTTTGAGCTTAAAAAAAAATAAAATTCTAAACCATTGAGTACTTTATTGCTAGAAAGGATGGGAGGAGAGGAAAAGTGCCGAGGAACTTCCTCTTCCGGATCGTTCATGGGAGGAAGACCGTGCGCAGAGCGGCTTCTGTGCTCTTCCCAGGATGGAAGCAGCAATTGGCAGGTGAGGTGGGGGAGCAGGTGGGAGGAGAGTCCGAGAACAAGTCGGGCTGTTCAGTTCCCTCCACGGCCTGGAAGCAGAGAAGCAACTGGGCTGAAGCGTGTCAGCTGCAGGTTCCTTCCCTCCCCAGATCGGAGCCCGTTGGGGCTGCAGGCTGTGAAACTGGTGGCTGCGATTGTCTGCTGGGGGGAGGGGGGGAGGAGGAGGAGGAGGAGATTTAAAAAGCCTCTTTCAAGTGACGGTGGATCCTTTGGGAATGGCTCCCCTCCAGAAGTTGTGGGGCCTCCGTCACTGGAGGGTCTTCAGAGGAGATTGGATAGCCGTTTGTTCGATATGAAATAAGGTCTCCTGCCTGAACAGGGGATGGACTAGAAGACCTCCAAGGTCCCCCCAAACTCAATTATTCTGTAGTGGACCTGATGTTTTCCGGGCAACAAGATCGGATTGATGTGCCTCTTCTGGGTCTTTTCTGGCTTGTTTTACTTTCATCTCTACCTTAGTCCCCCCTTCCGTTTATTCACCAGGTTCAACTGCTTAACCAAACACTTTTTAAACAATTGCTATTGAATGTTTTGATTGATCAGTTGTATTTCTTTATAAAATTTATTGGCAGCCAACCTTATCATGACACAACTGTGGGCAACTTAGAGGCAAAAAATATATGCACATTAAAAGCTAGGTGACACAGATGCCTGTCCCAATTACAGTCAGTAAGTGAGGACTACTACAATTGGGATGTCACCAAAGGGGTTGTGGAAGGCATTTTCTGTCCTAACTTGGAGCACAGGATATTGATGCATTTCTTTGCTTTTGCTTCATTACATATAGTAAGAGGCAGCTGGCACATGACAGGAATGTAGAAATTATAAAAATTACAAAAATAATCAAGCATGCCTTCTGTGATTTTCGTTACTTGACTAACCCACAGGTTAGTGCGGGTGTTGGCAACTTGCGGCTCTGGAGCTGCATGCATCTCTTTGGGCCTCTACTGTGACTCCTTATTCCATCACCGGCTGGCCCCGTCCCTCGCCCTCCCCTCCCTTGCCTGGCCTGAGAAGGTATCAAAAAAGAGAGAGAAAGAGAGAAGGGGGAGGAAAGAGACGGGGTGGGAAAGACAGAGGGGCAGAGAGATACAGAGTGAGGGGGAGAGAGAGACATAGAGAAGGTTTTTGTGGCTGGGGAGGCATGGCTAGGGGGGTTGTGACTGGGTGGAATGAGTGACATCGAGTTGGCCATGCCCACCCGGGTTTTGTGGCTCCCAGTGCTTTATTTTTCTGTGGGAAAAGGGTCCAAATGGCTCTTTTGAATGTTTAAGGTTGCAAACCCCTGGGCTAGTGGTTTCCTGTGAAAGTTTCCATGGTCTCAGAAACCTGTTGAGGCCTGAACCATCTCAACATACGAGCAATCATCAAATTGATCAAATTCCTGATTAAGAGCAGAAGGTTTGACTGTAACCATTTTGAGATTTTTTTCAGGCTTGAAAGACATTGATTGACATTATCATCTCATGTATATCTCCAAATGTATAATCTCTCCCCAGGTTTCCAGGTAAACAGTCGTGTAAAAAAGAAAGTACATTCTCCTTGACTTCTATGATTTTACATATCAGGACATAGTAAAAAAAATCAGTTGGTCCTTAGAAGTTCTTAAAAGTCGGAAAAATACAATCACAGATACATGGCATATTACATCAGATCATCATTTTTTTTAAAAAAAAAAAGCCAAAACGGAGAAGTTGTGTGTGAAAAATAGATGATTCAAAAATATATACAAGCATCTTTAGCAGCAACAACTAGAAGTAATTCTTTTCTGTGTGACTTTATCAGTCTCTTATAGCATTGTGGAGGAATTTTGGCTCACTCTTCTTTACAGCATTGTTTCAGTTCATCCAGGTTTGTGGGTGTTTTTTTATGCACAACTCTCTTAAGGTCCTGCCAATCGGGTTGAGGTTTGGACCAGAGGTGGTATTCAGCAGGTTCTGACCAGTTCTGGAGAACCGGTAGCAGAAATTTTGAGTAGTTCGGAGAACTGGCAAAACCCACCTCTGACTGGATCTTTCCCTGCCATGCCCACCAAGTTACACCCACAGAACCAGTAGTAGAAAAATTTGAATCCCACTACTGGCTTGGACTTTGACTGCCATTGGAACACCTTGGTTTTTTTCTTTTCCAGCTATTCTGTTGTAGATTTGCTGATGTGTTTCGAGATCATTCTCCTGTTGCATAATCCTATGTCAGCGTAAGTTTAGCTGTTGGACAGATGGCCTCATTTTGATTCTAGAATACATTGGGGTTTTTTATTTGATTTTTTTATTTGATTTATTTGATATTTTTATTTGATTTTTATTTCATTTGATTTTTATTATACATTTCTTCTATCCACCTTTTTATGTTTAACCAATATATTTTTGCCATTGGACAGGTCCACCACATATGGTAATACGATCCCGGTATTTATTTGCATTTCCAGCACTCTGGCGAGATGTTTTGGAACATTTTTGCCATTCTTGCTGGTGGCAAATGCCATCTATAGAACATTTTGTACAATTTATATGCTGTTGACATCATCAATTCATAATTTCTTTCTCACAGTTTTTGCCAATAGTCTAGTACTATGCTATATCCAACATTTTTGGCCCATACTATCATGTTTCTTTTACGTATTCTTCCATTTTAACATTCAATAAGTAATTATAACTTTTCTTTATTAATTTATCATCCATCCATAACAATATCTGATCCAATTCTTGGTGTTCTTTATAAAATCCATATGTTTCTGTATCTTTCTTATTTCTCATTTGTATTTGAATACGTGGTTACCAGGCCAGGTCAATTCCCTGATTTTTTAGTTCATATTTTGATTTTAGGTCCCCTTGTTCATTTAGAATATTTTTGTACCTTACCATTTTATCCAGTTCTAAAGCATTGGGCTTTATTAATGCTTCCATTGTGGATAGCCAGATCGGTATTTTCATATAGTGATTTTGTTTAATTTTTTCCCATACTGACAACAGAACATTCCTGACATAGTGCCTTTGGAAGTATCTGTATAGTTTACTTTTCCCGTACCATACAAATGCATGCCACCTCAATTATAAATCATGCCCTTCTAATGTCAATCTTCTTTTGTTCTTCAAATTTTTCCACTCCTTCATCTACGTGAGCACTAAGGTAATACAGCTCCCAATCTGGGAGTCTCTCTCCCCCCCCCCCCCCATTTTTAATGTCCTGCAGCATTTTCAATTTGATTCTTGGTTTCTTTCCTTGCCAGATGAACTTTGAAATTAATTTATTTAAGTCCTCAAAAAAGATTTTTCCTAGTTTTATTGAGATTACTTGGACTAGAAATAGCAATTTTGGTAAGATATTCATTTTTTTATTGTGACTATCCTTCCTACCAGCGACAGCTGTAAACTTTTCAATTTTTCCAAATATATCTTTATTTGATGTATTAATTTAGTGTAGTTGTTTTCTTTCATGGATGTGCATCTTGCTGTTAGCCAGATTCCCAGGTACTTAACTTTTTTAGTTGTCTACACTTCCTCTTTTCTGTCAGTTCGTTTTTCTGTTTATTTGTAAGATTCTTTATTAATATCTTGATTTTTTCCTTGTTTATATTAAGTGCTGCCACCAACCAAATTCTTCTATTTTCTTTATTAATTTGGGTCCCTCATGTTATTTTTCAATTGTCTTTTAGGTAGGAAACCATTCTGGTCAGGATGTATAAATTTGTTTAAGACTCTTTTTAATCTTTCTGAAATATAGAGGCTTGCATTTTATAATCTACATTTAATAATGATATTGGTCTGTAATTTTTTATCTGTTGAGGATCGGTGTCTTCCTTTGGTATTAACGTAATGTATGCTTCTGTCCAACTTTTGGGGAGCTTGGCCTTTGATAGCCCTTAGTTGTAGAACTCCAGCATTGACAGCCCTAGTGCCTCTTATAGGTTCTTACAGTTCTGCCAGAAAGCTGTCTGGTCCAGGTGTTTTATTGTTCTTTTGTCATTTAATTGCTTCCGTTATTTCCATTGTTATTCTTTCATTTAACATAGTTTTCACTGTGTCTGGTATTTGGGGTAGACCAGCCTTTTCCAAATATTGTTTCATTGTATCTTCTGACATTTTTTTTTTGACTTGCGGAATTTCCTAAAGAATTTCTGAGTTATTTTTTTTTCATTTTCATTCTGGTGATGGAGGATCCCCTTTTCATTTATCAGTTGGTGTATCATTTTCTTCTCTTTCCCTTTTTTCAATTTGTACGCTAGCCATCTACCTGGCTTATTTGCATGTTCAAAAAAGTGTTTTTCCATTTTAATTTTTTGTGCCATTTCATTTGCACTATTAGATTCAGTTTATGTTTTATTACATTGATTTTTTTTGCGGGTCATTTTGTAGTTCTATCTCTAGTCTTTAAAGCTCTTTTTGTAGTACATTTTACTGTTGATTTCTTTTTCTTATTTCTTCTTGCTATGTATGTTATTGCTAACCCTTGAATGTTTGCTTTTGCCATATCCCAGATATTTTTGCAGTGATGTTTCTTCTTTTCGATTTTCTTTAAAGAAAAAAATAATTTATTTTTCCATCATTTGTATAAATTCCTTGTCTTTTAAAGTAGTTTGATTAATTGTCCATCTCGGTTTCTTCTTTTGTCCCCTCCATGTAGCTTTTATGGGGTTGTGGTCTGCCCATATGTTCGTTTTTATGTCTATCTCTTGGACAATAGTTCTCATTTCTGGCATCATCTACACCATGTCTATTCTCGACCATGATTGGTGTCGGTTCAAGTACAATGTATATTGATTTGTTTTGGGGTTTACCTCTCGCCATATATCCTGTAAGCCTATTTCTTGTGTCATTTCAAAAACGGTTTTTGGAAGTATTCTTATTTTTTTAATTTCTTTGTTGCGTCTATATTTTATTTAGTGTCCATGATTGCGTTGAAGTCCCCTATTATACATATGTTTTCATACTCCGTGTTAGTTATCTTTTAATAAAGTATTTTCTAGAACTCTTCCTGCTTATTGTTTGGCATGCATATTGCAGTCAGAAGGATTTATTTCTGGTTTATCAATACTTCCACCATTATTATTCTCCTTTCTTTATCTGCATATATTTGTTTAGTTTTTAACGATTCTCTAACATATAGTGCCACTCTCTTTTGGTGTGTTAGTGATGAGTACAATTTCCCAATTTTGGGGTAATCCAGTAGGTTGCTATGTTGTTTTTTGATATGCACTTCTTGAAGAAAATTTATACCCAATTTTAATCTTTGTAGTTTTGTGAAGGTTTTTTTCCTTTTTATGGGGAGTTCAGTCCATTTATATTAACAGGTAGCATCTTTACTTCCTCTTTCATCTTTTCATTTATATATAGGTCTTACTCTTCTAATTGTTCTTATTGCTCTCTGTCCTTTTGTTCTTGTACCTTCTCCTTCTACCTGCTCATTTTCCACCCTCACTCTTTCTTCTTGATCTAAGACTTTTTCTTCTATTTGGATTTCATCTTGACTTTTGCTTTCTATCTCCTCTCTGCTTCTTGTTCTTCATTTGCAGTAAAGTGATGTTCAAAGATTTTCTGTGCTTTTTATAGGGTATCCATCCTGGATACCAGGTAACCAGAATTCCTTCAATCATCTGACGGTCACGTTTTATTTGATCAGTTGTGATGTCAAGAATTGGTACTGTCTCCTCTGCTCTCTAACTCTCCTGGGTATCTGTTTTAAGGTCACAATTTATCTCCCTTTATACTTCATGGGCTCATCTCCAGTTCTTTTATACATTTCGTCTCTCAGCATCTTTTTGGTAAACCTCAAGTGCACCTCTTTTGGTAATTTATGCCATCTTCCATAATTCATGTGAATTCTAAATATTTCATCTATTTCTCTTTATATATCATCTTTATTTTTCTGTAATACTCCAGCTAGCAGCTCTGTCATCATGTCAGCATGGTCTTCCTCTTTCTCTTCCACAATATTCTGAAATCTCAGATAATAGGCCACCTTTTCCATCTTGAGAAAGATTACTGTCTCTTCTAATTCTCTGTTTCTTGGTCTGTTTCTTCCATTTTTGGTCTGTTCGCTCAGCCCTTATTTCTATTTTCTGTATTTTTTGTTCATTCTTCGCTATCTTTTGATGGAAGTTCCCTATCTTTTCATCCATCTTACATTTATACTCCTTCATCTCCCCCATTTCATTTTTGATCTCGTCATGGTTCCTTGACATAGCTTCCTGGCTTTTGGTCATGGTTTCTTGGATCAATAGTAGCATCGCTTGCATACTCTGAATGGAACTTGACTTCTCTAGGCCTAGCATGCTATCGATTTTTGATTGGATGGGCTTGATGCTGCTGTTGATGTTGCTGATGAGGGTGTAGATGAGGCTTTCTTTCCTATCTTCGATATGTTCAATTTACTTATCACCTCTAATACTCAAAAGGGGTTTATCATGTGAGTGCCTGGGTGTGGCCAACTCAATATCACTCACTGCACCTGGCCTCGCCTCCTGGCCTCAACAAGATACGATATTTACTACTACTGAACATCTTTTAACAGTGACAAGGAAAATCACAAAACGGAACAAACCTCACTGAAATCTTGCTTCGCAATGGAAATTTTGGCTCAGTTGTGGCTATAAATCGAGGACTACTCCTAACGAGAATGTAAGATTAGAAGCCTACTTTGCTCACTTCTTTGGGGTGACTTTCAAGAAACATTTCAAGAAATTTTCAAGAAAGATTTTGGATGCAGATGGTGGTGGTATCACTGAAGTTGGTTGGAAGCCATGCTCAGACGAGGGCTGCCAGAGCGAGGCGGGGAATCTGAACAAGGGCAGTGCTCACAGCAAGAAGGGCCTTCGGTAGCTTCTCACACAAGAAGGCAGGTGCTATCCAGCTGCCTTGGGAGCGAGGGGGAATAAAGAGGCCCCCCAGCAGCCCAGGTTCACTCACTCACTTGCTTTGCTGTCCTGGCTCTTGAAAGTACCCTTTTCTCTTCCTGGCTCCCATCATCCCAAAAGCACTGTCCTCTCTGCTAGCAGCCACTGCCTTCTCCCTCTCTCCCCTCGCTGCTCCACGGACACACTTTTTATAAAAGACTTTCAATAAAACCTCCAATGCAGCAGCCAAGATCCAATCCCAAGCAAAAAAAAACCCCCAGCTCTTCCCTCCACACCCAGCGCATCAGCTTCATCTCGCTAAATTGGGCCTACGAGCCTGAGGAAGGATGAGAAATTTAATGGGGGGGGGAGGATAAAAAGGGAACAGAGCGAGGTCCATGAACTCGAGTTTCTTAGTTTGGACTAGCAAAAGACGGCAGTGGCAAGGAATACAAAGGCCCACTGGAGAAATGGCGCAGCTCTTGGCCATCCAGGCTTCAAAGAAAAGTTTGCTTCAGGGAAAAGGGCGCAACCTTCTTTCTAAAACAAGATCCTGCTAAGCTCCAGTTCCTACAAAACAAGCTGCATTGTTCAGTCCGTGCGTCCAGCTCCTGCCTTTCTAAACCTTCCACTCCCTTCCTTGCTTCCAACATGGACTCACTAGCTCAGCTCACTTACCTCCATCCCATTTCTCCTCCTTCAGAGGCCCCTTGCTCACTGTCCCCGCTTCTTCCCCAACAACTGCCTCTTCGTCCAAACATACACACAACAAACACACACACATCTCACGGTGCTGGAGAGACTCCCCCATACCTCGACTCACAGAAGATCCCAGCACCATGAGATGTGTGCGTGTTTGCTCTGTGGGTCTGTTTGAAGCTGAGAAGGAGGAGAGGACTTGGTTGAACTTTTCTGCCTCCCTTCGCAGTGGAGCGGCTGGGAAAGGCGGCAGCTGCGGCTTGGAAGACAGCTGATGCAGCCTGTCCCTTTATGGTTCCCACGTGCGGAGTGACTGGGACCGGGAGAGTCAAACCTTTTTCCTTTGGTGGTGGTAGTCCCACTTGGCTGCCTTTGCACAAGGCCAGACAGTGGGCAGTATCAAAGTACCTTAAAGGGACAGGCTGGAGCGGCTGCCTTCTGAGTAGCTCAGCTGCCAAGGGAGGCAGAAAAGTTCAGTTAAACCTTTCCCACCTTCTCCTACTTGGTTTCAAACATAAACACAGAGCAAACAGGCACACATCTCATCCTGCTGGGATTTTCTGTGAGAAGACAGCGCATGGGGAATCCCTCTGGCACCATGAGATGTGTTCGTGTTCTCTGTGTACGTTGGGACGAAGAAAGAGGTGGTTGTTGAAGAAGTGGGGACAGTGAGTAAGGGCCTCTGAAGGAGGGGAAATGGGATGGAGGTAAGCGAGCCGAACTGGCGAGTTCACAGTGGAAGCAAGTGGAGTGATGGGTGGGGTGGGGTGGGGCGAAGTTTGGAAAGGCATACATCTCACGGCGCCCACTCCCCTCTCTTGATTCTTGGGCAGGTTTTGGATTTCACTGTCTCAGCAGGCCATAAAAACATCAGACAAATAGTTCCATGAACCCACTCACTTGTAAACCTCTTCCCTTGTCGGTGCCCTCCTCGGTCAACTGCGGAGAGGTCATGTCTTCCAGGAGCAAGGAAGTCAGAACTCTGGCAGACTTGAGAACCGCTGAGAGGGAGCAGGGCAATCAATAGCATTCGAAAAATTCTATGCACCCCAGGGCGGCCCTACAGCCAAGTGCCTTATCTTCGCGGGCAGCTGTGAGCGGGCCACATGGGCCGCATGGCAGGCCATGGTGAAAGCAGGCAAGCAGGGGAGGCATGGAGATCAGCTGGGGCGCGTGGACAGTGTGGAGTGAGCGAAGGAGCCAGAGAGCAGCTGGGGCACAGGACTTACTCTAGCCACCGGACAAGGCAGGCAGGGTAAGCTAAGGAGCGACTGGGAAGGGCGAGATAGAGAGGCTGGGGCCATCTAGGGGTGGCATTTGCCAATTTGCTGAACTTTGCATAATCTTAACTACTGGTAACTGGTGTGAGCCAGTAGAAGCCCATTTTGGGGTCTCCTGGTTGAGCAGCGGTTGGATTAGAAGATCTCCAAGATCCTTTCAAATTCTATGACTCTTTTCTGTTGCAATGATATTTTTATGTCCTGATAAGTAAAACCAAAGATATCAAAGAGGGAGTTCTTTCTTTTTCACTTCCCTGTATTTGAAAACAACCCTTTGCTTTTCTAATAATTTGTGATTGACCCAGTCAACAAATGAATTTCTTCATTGAATGGATATTCAAACTTGGATCTGGGTAGCCTTCCATGTGTCAAATGAATCATGATGAATGTAAGAGCTTATTGGAGCATTGTGGCATGTTTGCTTTGTCATTGTAATGTAAACATTTTCTTTTTTTCTCATCTTTTGCAACCATTTTATGCCCAATTAAAGATGCCCTTTTATTTGAATCTTATAGACAAAGAGGATGTCAAGAAGAGAACTCTGGACAACTGAGGATAACAAGCGACACTGAAAAGCAAACCAAGTGAGTTCAGAAATCAAACTATTTTCCATTTCCTTCAGAGAGCTACACAATTCTTCATCTTCCTCAGTAGGTGAGAGAGAAACTAGAGAAAATCAAGAAGAGATTTCGAGCTGGGAAAAGTAGCGTGTGAAATTCAAGCATATATTACATGAAAAGTCAAGGGAGATTATTTTTCCATTCAGCAAAAGAGAGAAATATCTTGAAGTTACTGGGGAGAAAAAGGTCAACTGGAAAGCCACACAGAGCAGACAGTGTTTGTTACAGGCCTTACTTTGGGAGGAAGAAACCGGCTTGAATCAAAGCACAGCTAAACAAAGGATCATCCATATTTTTTCCTCTTCAAGAATATTAGTCATGGAAGAGCTCCATAGACATGCCTGTTGTGGGAAAGATACAACTTGAAAATCACAGCTGATTATGCCTGAGAGGATCCAGACTGAAGAAAAACCTTACATATATTCTGAATGTGGCAAACCTTTGATCAGAACAACTCCAGCTTGTCATACACCTGAGAACTCGCACAGGAGAGAAACCATTTGAATGTCTTGTTTGTGGGGAAAGATTCAGTACCAATTCCAACCAAATTAGTCACCAGATGATTCACACAGGAGAGAAACCCTTTGAATGTCCTGATTGTGGGAAAAGTTACAGTACCAATTCCAGCCTTGTGATACACCAGAGAACTCACACAGGAGAGAAACCCTTTGAATGTCCTCTTTGTGGGAAAAGTTTCAGTAAGAATTCCAGCCTGGTGATACACCAGAGAATTCACACAGGAGAGAAACCCTTTGAATGTCCTGATTGTGGGAAACGTTTCTGTCAGAATTCCCAACTTATTAGCCACCACAGGCTTCATACAGGAGATAAACCCTTTAAATGTCATGATTGTGGGAGGAGTTTCACTCACAATTCCAGCCTGGTGATACATCAGAGAACTCACACAGGCGAGAAACCCTTTGAATGTCCTGATTGTGGGAAACGTTTCAGTCAGAATTCCCACCTTATTAATCACCAGAGGATTCATACTGGAGAGAAACCCTTTGAATGTCCTCTTTGTGGGAAAAGTTTCAGTAAGAATTCCAGCCTGGTGATACACCAGAGAATTCACACAGGAGAGAAACCCTTTGAATGTCCTGATTGTGGGAAACATTTCTGTCAGAATTCCCAACTTATTAGCCACCACAAGCTTCATACAGGAGATAAACCCTTTAAATGTCATGATTGTGGGATGAGTTTCAGTCACAATTCCAACCTGGTGAAACACCAGAGCACTCACAAAGAAGATAAACCCTTTGAATGTCAAGATTGTGGGAAAAGTTTTAGTACCAGTTCCAACCTGGTGATACACCAGAGGACTCACACAGGAGAGAAACCCTTTGAATGTCCTCATTGTGAGAAAAGTTTCAGTCACAGTTCCAGACTGGTGATACATCAGAGATCTCACACAGGTGAGAAACCCTTTGAATGTCCTGATTGTGGGAAAAGTTTTAGTACCAATTCCAGCCTGGTGAACCACCAGAGGACTCACACAGGAGAGAAACCCTTTGAATGTCCTGATTGTGGGAAAAATTTCAGTCAGAATTCCCACCTTATTAGCCACCAGAGGATTCACACAGGAGAGAGACCCTTTGAATGTCCAGACTGTGGGAGAAGTTTCAGTCAAAATTCCAGCCTGGTGAGACACCAGAGGACTCACACAGGGGAGAAACCCTATGAGTGTCCAGACTGTGGGAAAGATCTCAGTAGCAGGGTTAACCTTCGAAATCATATGCTTATACACACAGGGGAGAAACCATTTAAGTGCCCCAAGTGTGGACGTTCCTTCAGGAAACATTCTGTCCTTATTGCACACAAGAAAATCCACCTGAGGCCCTAAGTGATGAGTGTAGAGAAGGCTTGAATATCATTTCATAGTCCCATTGTAAGTCCAGCTATTTAATTTTACTCCAAAGAATTTGCCTGATTTTTTGTAAACAAATGTGTAATGACAGGGGATGCGGTGGCACAGAGGCTAAGAAGCTGAGCTTGTTGATCAGAAAGGTCAGCAGTTCAGCGGTTCAAATCCCTAGCACCATGTAACGGAGTGAGCTCCCATTACTTGCCCCAGCTTCTGCCAATCTAGCAGTTCGAAAGCATGTAAAAATGCAAGGAGAAAAAGAGGGACCACTTTTGGGCAGGAAGGTAGCAGCGTTTTGTACGCCTTCTGTGTTTGGTTGTGCCGGCCACATGACCACAGAGACGTCTTTGGACAGCACTGGCTCTTAACAAGAGGAACATCTCCCCCTAGAGCCAGAAACGACTAGCACATATCTGCAAGGGGAACCTTTACCTTTATGTAATGATATAAGAAGGGAAGGAGAAAAGAAGAAGTTGCAACATTTTAGTTTGATAATGGCTTTTGGGCCATCAGCAGCAGCAGTTGCTGGATATTTATTTTTGCAGAAATTGTGAAATTATGTAAAATATTTTGGGAGTGTTCTTTGCATTTTTACCATGGTAGATTATAGAAATGCCACGTACAAAGTCCCAGTGTTTTTCTTCCTTGCCTGCCCCATGATTTTCAGCCCCAGAATTCTCCAGCCGGCATCTTTTGGGATAGGAGCACTAGACTTTAGTTAGAGATTGTGGCTCCTGATATAATGAGAAAGCAAGAGAAGAAGCAGAAGGGTTTCAAAGTTTATCTTTTCCAAACAGTTCCAGGAATTCAGCGCACCAAGCACGTCTGTTCAGATTGTGTCAAGAATGAGGTACCCAAGTAGAAGACACCATATGAGTAGCAAATATATTGGAGGAGTTGGGGGCAATGACAAAACCAGGGTAAAATTTCAAATGTGAAGGCTGTTGTCCTGGTGGCCTTCATGGAGAAGAGCTGTAGGAATATTGAGTTGAAGATAAAAGGGATTGTGATTTTGAGCATAGGATCTCCAGCTTTTATTCGCAGCTCCTGCTGTGATCTCCTTTCCTTGCCTCCTTGTTAGCCTTTGATGCCTGGGGGTGAGAGGAGGATGAAGGGGCTGATGCTTTTGTGGGTCTCCTGCCTTGTTGGGGAGACCGGGGGGGGGGGGGAATTGTATAACAGATAATGTTTAATTTCTAAAACAGCATTGTTTAAGAATCATGAATAGCTTTGGAGAAAGAAAAATAAAGTGTCAATATTTGTATAAACATTGGGACAAGGTGATACAAAGCTCTTTTCCCAACATAAGAGAGGCATTTCCTGTTCTCTCCCAGGGCTCCTTGTTTTTTTTTTCAAACCCGTTTCTTTTAAATATGCAGGATTATCCTGATTTTGCTGGGATTAGAAGACTCCAAAGAATTCCAAGATGGTTTATTTCACCAACGCCATTCAAAAAGCCAGGTTACAATCTTTTTCAGGATGTCACAATCATGTGATCCCTTTCAAGCACACCCAACAACCAGGATCAGGAGAAACCAAGAGGCTCTTGTCCAGAGTCATAATTTAGAATAGAATTCTTTATTGGCCAAGTGTGATTGGATACACAAGGAATTTGTTTTGATGCATATGCTCTTAGTGTTCATACAAAGAAAAGATACATTTGTCAAGAATCATAGGGATAATAATTGTCATAGGGTACAAATAAGCAATCAATCATACTAGAAAACACAAAAAATCATAAGTATACAAGCAACAAAGTTACATTCATATAGTCATAAGTAGAAGGAGATGGGAAAAATGAAGAATGTATATAATTATACATTACAATTATATATAATACAATTCCAAGTGATTTAGAATTTAAATGTGCAAAATTTCTACAATTTAAAATGTGTGTGTATGTATGCCTTGTGGAGTGGTGTTGGGACAACTGAATGGGGATGAGTGTTTACTAGCCAGATGCCTTTCCTGTCGCCAATGCGGAGTTCGCAGCAGATATATTCTCATTGTGCCCAGAGAGAAATATCTACCTCTACCTAGGATCAAACTGATTTTGAAGCGTGAGCTCCATGATCTAGTTCACTGCACCACACTAAAATAGTAAAAATATATTTAATCCATTTTCTTTCCTTGGTGTCACATTTTAATGTACCATCTTTATCATGTCTCGTCTTGTTATAGTTAGGAGTTGGAAATGCTTACAATGATCCAAAGCCTCTGAATTTCTTACAGAGGAAATGGTCTACAGGGAAAAGCCATAAGTGCTCACTCAGAGGAACAGTCCCATTGCCTCAGAATCAAAATTTGAAGCTCAGATGGAAAGGTGTAAAGTATGTGTTGTTTGGAGGATATTGGATTTTGAAAGCTGCAGCCTTGAATTTGGGGCTGGAGTAGCAGGAACAGCTTCTCAAGATTAGGGAGGTGGTATGGAGAGATTCTGTCTATCTGCATCCTTGTAGAGCCTGAAACTCACTGGAGGGAAGAATCTCTGCGCAGGAGTTAGATTTATTATTCCCAAACATTTTGGATAAAAGACTTGAAAGGCACTAGTTTGTAGAAAGAAGATATACTGTATACATTTCTTGTGGCTCTTAAGGATAAATGGAATTTTTTTTTTTTGAAACAAATTTTGTTAATTTTTTAAAAAAACAACCCATTAAACATTGAACACATAAAACCTCTTTCCATTATAAATTTTTACAAGACAGATAAAACATTATTTTATTTTATACAACATAATTCTAATATATCCCATTTCCACTTAAATATCTTTTGGCAGATTTCTCATTATTTCTCTTTACTCTTATTCAATTATGTTTCTTTTCTATATCCATTTTATAATCATATTCATATTTCCCTCTGTTTTGTTTATAATTATCCTCATCTAGCTTTCCTCCAAGGTTTTATTAAATCTCAAACAAACATAAACACACAAAACACAAAAACATAAAACTTCTTTTTAGAAAGTAGCTTGGCCCCGGATTACCTGTCTTTATATGGACTTCAATTAAATTTATGCTCATCTTATCTTCCATTTCCTATCTTATTTACCATTCTATATCTTCATTATAACTTCTCCCCGGTTTCCACTCTTCTTAATTATATTTTGTTTATTTCATCCTAATTTACACCATTATACTTGTATCTTTTGTCCATTCTTTTGCAATTACCCATTTATCTCATTCCCTATAGTAGAAAAAAAGTATTTCTCCTGAAATCGCTAATCGAAGTTTGATGCCTTTCCATCGCTCCCCTAAATTAACATTAAAGGTAACACCTGTTTCCCCTAGGGGGAAGAATTTTGGATATGGGATTGATTTAGAGAAATGGCAGAAATTGTGGTCTCAAAATTATAAAATGACAATGTCAACAGCATATAAAGAAAATTTGTATAAGATGTTTTACAGGTGGCACTTTCCTCCGACAAGAATAGCAAGAACGTTCAAGAATAAATCTGAAAAATGCTGGAAATGTCATCAGATACCCGGCTCGTATTACCATATGTGGTGGACTTGTGAGGATGCTAGAAAATATTGGACTATAATTCGCATGTGGTTGGAAAAAATGACAAAGAAACATATAGACTTGAAACCAGAGATCTTCTTATTGGGAATTTTACCTGATATATATAGTAAAGATTTGAAATACCTGATTGTAAATGTATTAACAGCGGCCAGAATTGTATTTGCTAAAAATTGAAAGAATGAGAAAATACCATTACAGGAAGAAATTATTAAGAAAATATTGGAATGTGCTGAGATGAGTAGATTGACATTTGAAATCAGAGAGCAAGAGGATAAACAATTTTATGAAATTTGGGATCTTTTTTATAAATGGCTAGATGATAAAATACGATAATAGAATATTTTAGATAGTAAGAAATATCTTTATCTTGCTATTTTGCTATTATTTTGTTATTTGATATTATATCTATAAAGGTGTTTTTTTTTTAGGATTGATTTGGTATGATTATATGATTTGTTGAATAATTTGGTTAAAGTATTGTTAGCTCATAAAGCATGAATGATTAATAGTATAGTCAAAAATTTCTTTTTTTTGTTTAGTGATTATAGGATATATAAGTTTGGATTGATAATATGAGTTGTTATGTAACATAATTATAACTGGGACTACAGAATGAATGCACAAAAATGATGAACCAACTGACACACTGGATGTAAATATGAGAATTGAATGTTTTAATGTTTTGTTTGTCTTGTCTGTTTGTAGAAAATTAATAATTTTTTCTTTAAAAAAAAAAAAGGTAACACCTGTTTCCCCATCTGATTCTGCTTAGTACATTCTACCTACTAATTTTTAAAAGAAAAAGAAAATAGTAAATCTATAAAGTAATAAAATGCATAATTAAACATTAAATCTTATAACATTCCAATTATCTATTTCAAAGTCAAATGCTGCCATAATAAATTTATACTAACATAGTCAATTAAACACTATACTTAAACTAAGTATTTTAAACATTCCTTTTAATAATTTATTAAATCTTAAAATCTATCATTATTAAACATTTAATATTTTAATCTTTGCTCAATTCTTATAAAATTCTAATTTTCTATTTCTAATACAAATACTACAATATTATCTTATGTACCTTGCAGAATCCTTTTAAGAAAAATTTTACATTACCTTTATCCCTAAAAAAAAAAAATTCTTTTTCCCATCTTGTTTCATACCTTTGTGGCTTTTTTCCCCCTTTTCCCTTCCTTTTTTATCCCACCTGGTCTTTTTACCCCCCTCTTCTCCAAACCTCCACCTTTTTAGCTTCCCTTCTCTGTTGTATTTCTCTTTTCTTTTGCTTTCTAACATTGTATTGATTTTGCATCTTATTTTTCTCTTTCTTGGATATTTTTTTAAGTTTTAAGTCCTTTTTCCTTCCTCTCTTTCTCTTTCCTTTCTTAATCAACTTTTTGGATTCATTAAAAATGGCTTCTCCTTCTTCTTCCTTCTTCCTCTGCTTCCTCCTTTAATTGTTGTATTTGCTGGTAAGTAGCAAGCGCCATTTCTAAAAAGCGAATAGTTTCTCTCCAAGTGTCGTTGCCTTCTTTCTTTATTTTTCCATATTCCTCTCTTAGTTCATCAACAGATAAAGCCATTATGAACCTTTTCTTCTTTTCTCTTCTTCTTCTTAAGACAACCAAGATATTTCAAAGCTTAGAACAATTCCCCAAAATCCCAAAGTCATCAAACAGTCCAAACAGAGCACAAGATTCATCCCTTCGCACTTTTTCTTCCTGGGGTAATATCAATTGGAAAGGGTAGAAAAAACCCACTGTA
Organism: Hydrophis major; assembly: GCA_033807585.1. NCBI lineage: Eukaryota > Metazoa > Chordata > Lepidosauria > Squamata > Elapidae > Hydrophis > Hydrophis major. The sequence goes on from CM066329.1 coordinate 49,158,948, forward strand.
TTTAAAAGTCTTATTGCAATTAACTTCCAATCTCAAGGTCTTCCAGGCATCTCCTCCAACAAAATCTTAATATAAATTTCTCCTTTGTCCTCTCCATCCCCACTTGTCACAAAGAGCTTTAAATTTTTACCTTCTATAAAAAAGTAGGCTTTTCAATGTCCATTTGTTGATTCCATAGGGAAGGAGAGTAAACTTTCTCTTTCAGCACTTTCATTTGCTGCTTATAAATCTCTTCTGGAAACAAAGTATCATTCAACAATCAAGGTTTTCAGGATATTAAATGCATCTTATGCTCCCGGTTCAACCAAAAAACTTTCGCTTCAAAACTTTCTCCTTCCTCCTCCAGCACAATCTTGTCCAGCTGCCGGCTTCTTTGTGGCGGCCATTGCTGACCGCCGCTCCACCGTCTTGAGAAAAGGGGGTTATGCCGGGTGGGGAGGGGGTCTGCGAAACCCCCAAACCCCTGTCCAGATCCCCCCTATCTTCGGCTGCCTCTACGGGGCAGCCTTATCCTCCAGACCTGTCAGGATTGGAGGCACCAAGACGGCTAGCGCAACAGGGATCGCGCAGGATCGCGAAACCCCGCCACCGCCGAAGCCTGGCAAACCGGAAGTCTCAGGATTAATGGAATATTTTTGATAATCCCATTTGGGAAACTACAAGGTCAGCATGGCAACTATGCGCTCTGTGAGATATGGTCAGGGAATGTAAACCACCTTGACCCACTGGACCAGAAATTCCTCTCTGATTCTCCCTCCTGTGCCCGCTTAGGTCCAATTCAGCTTTTTGTCAGTGTTTACTTACAACAAGACTTTAGACTACTGGGGTGCAGGGCAGTGGTGGGATTCAAATATTTTTACCACTGGTTCGGTAGGCATGGCTTGGTAGGTGTGCTTTGCGCAGTTGCAAAGGCGTAACTTGCCTCCTGCAAGCTTGCACTATCCCGGTCATTTCAGCAGCTGCTGCACGGCACTCCTGTGCCACGCAATGCAGCTGTGCTTCAAATTCAGAGGATAAAGGTGAGTATGGTAGCCAGATCGGGTGGGCTCAACAGCAGAGCCGCAGAGAGAACCAGTCTCTGCTGCTCATCGCTGCTACCAGCGCGGCAGAACCAGGCCAAACTGGTAGAATGCCACCACTGGTGCAGTCAGCTATTTAATCATCATTACCCTGACAGTTCAGGATTATCTATAGCTGAGGACTGGAAAAGAGCTGAGGATGTTCCCATCTTCAAAACAGGTAAAAAAAAATCATCCAGGAATTTACAGACAAATCTGCCTGACATTAATAACTGGTAACTTCTTGGAAAACAAGTCTGTGAACACCTAGAAGCAAACACAATAATAACCAGTAGCCAACATGGGTTGAACAAGAACAGATCCTGCCAAACAAACCTTATTTCATTCTTTGACAAAATGACTAAATTAGTGGACCAGCGAAATGCTGTGGACATTGTATACTTAGATTTCAGTAAAACATTTGATAAAGTAGATCACAACCTACTTCGGGGAAAGCTAGAAAAATGTGGGAGACACAGCACCACCACAAGATGGATTCCTAAGTGGCTGACAAATTGTACTCAACATGTAATCCTCAATGGAACTACACCCACATGGAGGGAAGTAAGCAGTGGGGTATCCCTAGATTTAATTTTAGACCCAGCACTGACCAAAATCTTCATAAACTATCTAGATGAGGGAATAAAAGGGGAACTCATCAAATTTGCAAATGACACTAAACTGGCAGGAATTGCCAATACCCCAGAAGACAAGCTCAAGATCCAAAAAAGACTTGACAGTGATCCCCATCTAACAATATATTACACACATAAAATTTTACACTTCGACAAGACAAACGAACTGTATAAATTAGGTGAAACCTGGCTTAGTGCCAGTAACTGTGAAAGGGATCTTGGAGCCCTAGGGGACAATCACTTAAATGTGATCCAACAGTGAGTGACAGCAGCCAAAATAACCAATACAACCCTAAGCTGCATTAATAGATAAAATTAAGAACACATGAAGTTATAGTACTGCTTTACAAAGTATAAGGGCACACTTGGAATACTGCATCCTTCTTGTCACCACAATATAAAAAAATATTGACTCTGGAAAGTGCAGAGAAGAGCAACAAAGATGAATAGGGGGCTGGAGGCTAAAACAGGAATAATGGTTACAGGAATTGGGTATCTCTAGTCTAATGAAAAGAAGGACAAGGGGAGACATGATAGAAGAATTCCAATATTTGAGTGGCTGCCATAAAGAAAAGGGGGTCAACTTATTTTCCAAAGCACCAGAAGGCAAGACAAGGAACAATGGCTGGAAACTAATGAAGGAGAAAAGCAACTTAGAGTCTTCTGCTTGACCGGGATTGGACTCAAGACTTCCAAGGTCCCTTCCAGATCTATTCAGATTGATTGATTGATCTTGAAAGCTGCATCCTTGAATTTGCTGTTGAATTTGGTGTAGTGGTGATGGTAGCAGGTAAGAAGCAGAGAAACGCTCAGTTCCAGTCCCACCTTGAAGGGCAAACCCATCTGTTCAACTTTGGTCAGTTCTCTCAAGTTTGGGAAGCAGGAAAGAGGAGAAAACCTTTCCAAAAACCCTTGCCAAGGAAATTGCAAGGCCACACATCAAGACTGACCTAAAGGCACCAAAAACAAAGCTAAGTAGCATAACTTTTCGCTATTTCATGGGTCTCAGTTGCTATGAGTGAAAAATAATCTGCCATATCAACAACAAGCTGGATACTCTTGCTTCGCTACAAAACTATCTGACTGGGCATATTTTACTGAGGACAATGTTGAGAGGATCGTTAACCCTCCAAAAACAACACCTGGCCTTTTTTGAATTAATATCTCTCCTGCCACCTTAAGTTCGAAAGTGGTTCCATAGGTGGAAGGCATAGAAAATTTGTTGAGGTAGCAAATTGCCACCGGATTTTTAGGCTGGAACGTCATTCTTGTTTTCGATGGCGCCGTGGAAGCAAGAGTACAATTCCAATCCTAAAAGGCCATCAGAAGTGACCACCAGACTCACACCAAGATTGAACCTCATGCTTTGCATGCTTTGCTTTGTTAGGTGCTTTCATTAATGTTGACTGTTTCCCTTAGTTATATAGTTATATGCTATTCAGTTAGTATTACTGTCTACTGCTTATCTTAGTTTGTAGTTAATTTTTTTTCTTCTTTTCTTTTAATAGTGGAATTTACAATTCCGGGCGGGGAGTGTGCGGTATCTGCCATCCCGCATCTGATGGGTGGCTCATGATAGGGAGCGAAGGGAAGAGAAACGACAGGAAGCGAGGTTTCCTCTTGATGAGCGCGCCCCGAATGTCTTGGCACACGCTCTTTTATTGTGCTTTTTTACAAGAAAATGATTTAATCAAAGCTCAAGTCAAACATGATAATCTCATCAGGATGTGCATGTTTACAAAGCTGCATACCGGACAGATCATTTACAGTGTGGATAAGCTTATTAACAACCGTCTAGCTCCTTGTCCCTTGTACGTGCCTTGCAAAGGTCACTGAAGAGACAGAAGTTAATGATTACACGTGAATGATACAATGTTGCAAACACATGAATGATACATAGTTGCAATGATACATAGTTACAACATCTCCTCTGTTTTTATTATTTATGACGAGTCTTCTTCCTCGTCCGAGAAGACAGGAACCATTTTTCTGAAATGTTCGCCGTCCCCGTCATCTAGGCAAGAGTGCGACCTGTCAGCGTCAGGGTTGTCCAAGGAGCGGTAACTCAGCAATGACATTTTTTCGTCCGGTGTTGAGGATATAACATGAGTTTGCAATAGCACATTAACATCAGCAGTTATGGAGGATAATTAATTTTTTTAAAAAAATTGCAATATTCTATTAAAACAACAAGGTCCTATAATACATATCAATATAATGATTATTAATGATCCTGCCAATGCAGTTAAAAAGGTTGTAAACCATGGCGAAATAGAAAACAACCCCCCCCCCGCTATCAGCATAAAGACAACATTCTTCTTTAAGCGCAGCACACAGTCCCCCTTGTTTTAAAAAATAACAGATCTAAGCCTCTACGATTTTGCAAGAGGGGGTATTCCATGGGTACCTGTAGGGATATAAAATCATCAGAGTTATACACACAAGCCATACTTGAATGCAAAATGATTTGGATTTAACAATTTCATCCCCGTGGACACATGCCGTGAGACCGGTGGAACAAGTCCAAACAAAATTATTGCCAGGGATAAAATACATTCCTTTCAGGCGTGATGTTAAAGTTCCTCCTGAAGTGGTGTAGATTGCAGGATATCCCCTGGTTGTGTGGGTGCGTCTGCCAAATCGAATTGAAGTGGTGGGTAGAAGTCTTCTATGCGAGAAAAATTGGTTGTAGAACTTAAACGAACTCCTTGAAAGTCAGTTATAGTCCAAGCAATATTATATCTTCTATGAGGCTTCTGCAGATCGTCATGGACAGTTCTTTTGAAGCGTCGTTTGTTGACAGGATCAGAGTTCGGGTATATAAAGGCATGACAAGTAGGAGAGAGGGCTATGAACAAGTTAGTTGTAGAACATTTACGAGATGAGGAGGGAATTCAATTAGTAGAAAAAGGATAATAATTACAATAATGACAATAAAGATTAATTTGGTAATTCATCAAGGATGTTAGTTGGGGTGGGAAAACCCATAATACAATAGAAGGACATCTAGGTCCCCCTAAATTTAGATTGAATAGAGGAAAAGATTTTAAGGTTCCTTTCCATAGGAAGAGTAAAGAAGGAACAAAAGAGCGAGTGGTAGAGTGTTCTTTAAACAAAACAGAAGTGACAGAGTGAAAACTATGGGTAGCATTTTCATGACGTACCCACATGGAACAAGTATAATAGCCTTCTGTTAATGAAATGGTTTTAACACGAATAGTCTTTTGACAGGAAGCATAGGTTTTGTTGAAGTAAGGTAGAAATTGCAAAGAAGATATAGGCAAGAATATCAGGAAGAGTTTTAAGATACAGATGTAGCGGAGGAATTCCCATGATAGGGTCTAACCGCCCTACCAGGGATCCAGCAAGTGGTTTTGTCTGGCAGTAAGATTGCAGCGTAGCCTCGTCCCCAAGTGAGAAGCTCAGCGGGACCCTGCCAGGCAGGATCTGGCAATCTGCGATAATATACCAGAGGTCTGTTAGGCGGGGGTGAGGGGGAGGAAAAATGACGCGAAGCAGCAGAAGTGGGAGGAATGCCAGTCAGATTGAGAAAGTTTAAAGTGTAAAGACAAATGTTAAGAGAATTTTGCAATGCTGGGAGGTTCGGGGTTTTTTCCCGCAACGAATATCGATCAAGAGCATGTTTCAGAGATAAGTTCGCTCGTTCCACAATAGCCTGCCCCTGGCTGTTGTAGGGAATCCCAAACTTGTGGGTTACATCCCATCTGTTACAGAAGTCCTGGAAAGCAGAACTTGTATAGGCAGGTCCATTGTCAGTTTTGATTTCTTTTGGACGTCCCAGCGAGGCAAAGGTACGAATTGAATGATTGATGACATGTTTTACAGTTTCTCCCCTTTGAGGGGTGGCCAGAATAAACCCTGAATATGTATCGATGGAAACGTGCAAATATTTCCAAGGGGCAAAAGGTGGATACTGAGTTACATCCATTTGCCAAATTTCACAAGCTTTTAATCCTCTAGGATTTACTCCTATGGGAATGGAATGTCCTTGCTTACTACATGTGGGGCATTGTTGAATAATGGCAGCAGCTTCTGCCTGAGTTAGAGAAAATTGTTTTTGTAATGTTTTTTTATTTTGGTGAAAATAATCATGGCTTTCGGCTGCTGTCAGATTACAAATTGATTTACCGGATGCAGCTGCTGCAGCTGCGTCTGCCACCTTGTTTCCCTCCTGTAATATACCAGGAAGAGGTTGATGGCTCCTGATATGTGCTACACGAATACGAATACGAATACGAATACCTTTATTGTCACTATCCACGTGTACAACTTGCATCATACGCATACACAGTGAGATTAAGCGACTCGTCGTTCAGTACAACCATACATGTTAAAAAGAGAATGTGCATAAAAATATCTAAAAATATCTAAAACAACAAAGAAGAATAAAATGAGTAAAATTACCAGCTTATTGCACTTAATTTGTGCCTATTCACAGTAGGAGTTATTGCACTTGTCAGCCAGCACAGTAATAGTCATGATATATTGCACAAAAATTTCCCAATTGTCCCAAAGTATTATTTACAATATGTTTGACAGGACTTAAAGTCAGTGCATATGTAAGTTCAGGGTAGTTATAGCTTTGGGAAAAAAACTGTTTTGAAGACGATTTGTCCTTGACCTGATGCACCTATAGCGCCTCCCCGAGGGCAACAGGTCAAACAGTCCGTTACCAGGATGGAAACTGTCTTTTATGATGTTCACAGCTCTACTAAGACAGCGTGAGGAATAGATGTCTGACAGGGAGGAAAGAGGGCAGCCAATGATCTTCTGAGCTGTTTTGACTATCCTCTGTAGTCTCTCCCTGTCTGCCATAGTACAATGACCATACCACACTGTAATGCAGTATGTCAACAGGCTTTCAATGGACGCACGATAGAAGGTAATCAGCAGGCTGGAGGCCAGATTGTGCTTCCTGAGCACTCGCAGGAAGTGGAGTCTCTGCTGAGCCTTCTTAATAACTGCCGTGGTGTTTTCCGTCCAGGAGATCTTATCAACAATAGTAACACCCAAAAACCGGAAAGTATGGACCCTCTCCACCTGCTCTCCATTAATGTAAAGGGGAGCCAGGTCAGTGTTGTGCCTCCTAAAGTCCACAATGAGTTCCTTAGTTTTCTTGGTGTTCAGAGCTAAATTATTGTCCGAACACCAAGCAGCCAACATCAGGACCTCCTTCCTATAAGCTGCCTCATCTCCCCTCGAAATGAGTCCAACCACCGTGGTGTCATCAGCAAACTTCACAATGAGGTTGCTATCATGGTGTGGACTACAGTCGTGGGTATAGAGGCAGTACAGGAGTGGGCTCAGCACACAGCCCTGTGGGGAGCCAGTGCTCAGCGTACGTGTGGAAGAAAGGTGGGGACCAAGCCTCACAATCTGGGGCCGATCACTCAGGAAGTTCTTTATCCAGGCACAAGTAAGGGGGGGCAAACCCAATGTATCCAGTTTTTTGATTAAAATTCCTGGGATGATTGTATTAAAGGCAGAGCTGTAGTCCACGAAAAGCATCCGGACATAGCTCTGCCGTTGCTCCAGATGGTTCAGCGTAGCGTGCAGAGCTATGGCTATGGCATCCTCCGTAGACCGATTAGTGCGGTAAGCGAACTGATAAGGATCAAAATCCAAAGGGAGATGATTCATGATGTGCCGGAGCACCAGCCTCTCAAAACATTTCATGATTACAGGAGTAAGCGCCACTGGGCGGTAATCATTGAGGCTGGAGATGGGAGATTTCTTCGGCACAGGGATGATTATGGCAGATTTCAGACAGGATGGTATAACTGCCTGGGCCAGGGAGAGGTTGAAAATATCTCTGAAGATGGAGGCAAGCTGGGGGGCACATGCCCTAAGCACCTTGCCAGGGACTCCATCTGGGCCAGCTGCCTTTCTGGGGTTCGCTGCTCGGAACACCCGTCTGACGTCATCCTCCGTCACAGAAAAAATACTGGGTGGGGTAGCAGAACTGAATGTAATTGGAGGAGGGAGTAGGGCTGGTGCAGCTGTACGCTGTTGTGAAACTTCAAAGCGAGCAAAGAAGTTATTCAGCTCCTCTGCTAGCGCTGCACTCAGATGTTCTGTTGTTCCGTGACAACCCCTATAATTAGTGATGTCATGTATGCCCTTCCACACCTCCCGTGTGTTATGGCTAGACAAGTGGGACTCAATACTCCTCCTGTGATCCATCTTGGCTTTCTTAATCCCCCTCCTCAGGTCAGCTCGGGCGACTGTATACAAAGCTCTATCGCCTGACCTGAAGGCTACGTCACGGGCTTTAAGAAGTCCACGGACTTGAGTAGTCATCCAGGGTTTCTGATTTGGGAAGACCCGGATGTTTCTGTCTACAGTCACATTTCCGATGCAGAACTTGATATGGATGCGTGAAAGAATGGATGCGTGCAGCTGTTGATACATTGCTGTAGAGGAAGCAACAACTTTAACAAAGAAACAGATATGCTAGGAGATAAATAGGCTTGATATATATTTTTCAAAATCTGAGAAACGTATAAGGAATCTACTATTAAATTAAAAGGAGTTTTTTGAAACTGTTGAAACGCAATAAGAGATGCAGCAAGTTCTGCCTGTTGAGCAGAAGATTGTGGAGGGGTAATTTTAGTTTTCCACTCTCCCTCCTGGTACCATGCACAAGCACCATACATTTTTTCCCCCATCTGCATAAAGCGTAGGTGCATCTACTAATGGAGATATTGAGAGGGGGGAATGCCATTCAAAAGGGAGAGTTTTAAGAAAAGTAAACCGTGGGTCAGCTGGTAAATGGCAAGAAATTTGCCCTGGCCACTCTTCTAAAGCGTATTGTAGTTCTTCTGAATTACACCATAGCATTTCCCACATGGTCAATGAACAAGGAGTGAATATTAAAACAGGCTCACATCCCATGAGTTGTTTACATCTTTGTCAACCTTTAAAGATCAACTGGGAATATGCAGAGGCTTTACTAGTGATTGTGGTCCGTGGGGTGTGAGACAAATGCAGCCATTCTAAAATCAGAACCTGTGTCTGATGAGATTGCATAATGACAGCTGTGGGTCTCTGAACAGTATTTAGTAAAGCAATTGATAAAGGACAATTTTCTATAGCTTGATCCACCCATCGAGTAGCCAGTAAATGGGAAATGTCTTTTAATGCCTGCAACTGCTCTTTATTTAGAATGATAACATCGGATGGGGCTTTACCTTGTGTGAGAGCATTAAAGAGAGGAGCTAATGTAGCTGTAGTCAAACCCAAATAAGGATGTGCCCAATTTAAGGTTCCCAGGAACTGTTGTAAGATCACGAGTGTTGGTTTTGGGGGAAGTGTTGGGAGGGGAAGGGAAGGAACAGCAGCTGAAGCAAGTAACTTGTGACCTAAATAGGAAAAGGGAGGTTTGGATTGTATTTTTTCTGGGGCTATAATGAGCCCTGCTTTACCTAAAATGGAGGTCAGGCACGGCAGAGTTTTTAATACCGTGCCCTTTGGGCCAGGTGCAGATACCAATATATCATCCATGTAATGATAGATTAAAAAATGAGGATATTTGTCCCTGTATGGTTGCAAGGCTAAATCCACAAAAAATTGACACATAGTTGGACTGTTTAACATGCCTTGTGGTAAGACTTTCCATTGATATCGTTTGGTAGGTCTTTGATTATTTAAAGTTGGTACTGTAAAAGCGAATAATTTTCTATCTGACTTGTGTAATGGAATGGAGAAAAAGCAGTCTTTTAAATCGATAATGACAAGGTCATACTCTTGAGGAATTATGTTAGGATTTGGAAGACTACATTGCAGGGGTCCCATTGGAAGGAGGACCGAATTCACAGCCCTTAAATCCTGAAGGAGGCGCCAAGCGCCGTTTTTCTTTTTGATAACAAAAACTGGGGTATTATATGGACTCAATGAGGATTCTAGATGACCTCTATCTAATTGTTCTTGAACAAGAGAATGTAAGGCTTCAAGCTTTATAGAAGGGAGAGGCCACTGATCAATCCACACAGGGTTATTGTTAGTCAAATATAAGCGAAGCATGGTTAATGGAGGGTGAGTTGCGCATTAAACTGTGACATAAGGTCTCTTCCCCACAAATTAGTATACAGAGGAATTACAGCTGGTTTAATATAAGCAACACATTGAGACTCAGGGGAATGGGCTTTTACCCAGTTTCTGCTAATGCGAGTCTCCTGGAGTCCCCCCACTCCTCTCATCGCTGGTGCCACATCTGCAGGCCAGGTGTCTGGCCACTCAGCGGTTCGGATGACGGAAATATCCGCTCCAGTATCTAAAAGACCAAGAAATGATCGACCATTCAATAAGAATGTTACCGTAGGTTTCGGTTGACTAATTGGTCTTTCAATTGCATAGAGTTGCTCTTGTTGTTGGTCTAAGAGCACAATCATTTTTGCCACAACATCCCCCTCATTTATAGTAACTTCTGTATTAGCTAGTACAGACAGACAGACATCAGACAATACAGAGGGGTCATGCAGAAAAGGAGAGGCAAGAATACCTTGTTCAGCTAAATCCCTTACAGGAAAGACTAGCACTGGAATATCGGGGGGCATATGAAAAGGCTGAACAGGGTGCACAAAGAGAAAGTCAGCGATACCAGGGAGATAAGTAACAGTTTCATTAGCAACAAGATCGTAAGCGAAAGAAGAAAAATTGCAAGTTTCAGCAGCCTTTGTTGTGGGGCTAGCTGCCTGCCCCGTTTCTAGTTTCCCTGATTCAAAAAAGGTTTTTGAATGATTGTAGGGTTATTCTGCTGTTCATTCTTTTGGACTCTGCACTGACTAGCCCAGTGATAGCCCCTTTTACATCGAGGGCATGGCGTTTTTGGGTGAGCTACCTGGTTTCTTGACATATTTGCTCCCCCACCCGGGGCTCTGCATTGGCTCTTAAAGTGACCTGGCTTGCCACAATTAAAACAATTACCCATTTTACGAGTATTTTGTTGGGAAATAGGAAGAAGAGAGCCCATGTTCTGCTGCATGCCTTCCGTAATGGCTGTAGCCAGAGTAGACATGGAATGGGATGTGGTTCCTATGATTCGGCAGGCTGCAAGATAATCTGCCAAGGTAACATTTTTCTTATTAATTAATGGTTGCAAAACTTTCTGACAATCAGCGTTTGCGTTTTCATAGGCAAGTTTTAAACTTAATTCATTACAAGCCTCCTCATTATCAATTTGTCTCTCCAAAGCTTCTGTGAGACGGTTTAAAAAGGCTCAGAAGGTCCTTGAATAATCTTAGAGAAAGATTTGGGCACGCATCCCGCATTATCAATTTTTCGAGCCGCGGCCAAAGCACAATCCTGTAATATAGGGAAAGCAGCTGCGTCTGTGGCAGTCTGCTGGGCAATGGTAAGCATGGTGCCGGTACCGTTAAGCATATCTAAAGTGACATTTGCCGGCAAGCCTCTAGCGGCTGCGGCTGCGGTAGGTTTATGAAATTCTGACTCCCAGACCAAAAATTGTGAAGGCGTGAGGATCATGGTAAATAATGTACGCCAATCAGCATTTATCAAGTCAGCGCCTGGTTGGGTTATTGACCCTAAAAGACCCTGTACATAGCGAGATTGAATACCATTTTCCTTGCAGGCTGCTTTCAAATCCTTAATTATTTTGTATGGCATTGGGGTATACTGAGGAGCTGGGGGATTGCCGGCTTGTATGACAGGATAAAGGGAGGCAGCTGCAAGGGTGTCCTCATCCATTTCCCCTTCATAAAAGGCTTGTTGAATGGCTTTTACAACACCCCCCCCACCTCGGGAGGGTGGTGGAGGACACAGGGGCTCTACATTTATGGAAGTGGATTGAATGGAGGGAGGCTCCCATAATGACTTATGACCATCGGGAGCGGAGGGTTGAAGAACAGAAAAGTTATCATAACTTGGCGGGGGAGATTCAAACATACTCCCTGCTTCTATTTTATAATGGACTTTTAAAGCCTCCATAATTTTCCTCCAAGTGACCCAAATGCCAATAGGTGCACGAGGAGGACTATGGAGATGTTCACCAATTTTTTGCCAAGTGGAAATTTTTAAGGACCCTTCCTCTGAATAATTGGGACAATGTTGCCACACATAAGCCAATAATGTAGCAATAGGTTTCATTTTTACAGGCGAGCCCTTTAAATTAGCAGAATATTTAGAAGAAGAAGCGACTAACTCCCTCAATTCCTTCAGATGCTGCGTCTGTTGTTGAGAAAAGTTTCCACCCATACTTACGAAAGTCGAGACCGTGTTTCAGATCCGATGATGTGCAATTCGCTTCAGGCCTGGCGATGCACAGCTCCCATCGAGCTGATAAGATATGGGCACGTCGCAACGTATCCCCCTTAGGGAATCACGTCGGGGTCACCAGAATGCGGTATCTGCCATCCCGCATCTGATGGGCGGCTCATGATAGGGAGCGAAGGGAAGAGAAACGACAGGAAGCGAGGTTTCCTCTTGATGAGCGCGCCCCGAATGTCTTGGCACACGCTCTTTTATTGTGCTTTTTTACAAGAAAATGATTTAATCAAAGCTCAAGTCAAACATGATAATCTCATCAGGATGTGCATGTTTACAAAGCTGCATACCGGACAGATCATTTACAGTGTGGATAAGCTTATTAACAACCGTCTAGCTCCTTGTCCCTTGTACGTGCCTTGCAAAGGTCACTGAAGAGACAGAAGTTAATGATTACACGTGAATGATACAATGTTGCAAACACATGAATGATACATAGTTGCAATGATACATAGTTACAACAGGAGTGTGCTGTTCCAGCCAGTGTATGGGAATTGGATAGTTAGGTAGCAATTGTGAGCTGTCCCCTTAAGGCAGGGGTGGGCAAACCATGGCCCGCGGGCCACATCCGGCCCGTTGGTAATTTTAATACGGCCCGCCTCTGAAAAAAAAAAATTCCCCTCTGAAAAAAAAATTGGGGCCAGCCAAAAGAGACCCTGCGCCGCGCGCCAAAAAAATCACACACACAACATGGAGCTGGGAAGCCGTTTCCCTGGTAGCGGGGCCAAGGCCGCCGCCCAGGGAACGCCTACTTCTTTCCCTCGCCAGGGCTGGGTGGTGGCGTGTTGTCCTGCACTGCGTGGCCCCTGCCTGGCAGCGCACTTCTCGGTTGGTCTCCTCCTCGGCCATACAGAACAAACAGGCAGAGAAGGAGGAGACCAGCCAGCTGGTTGGGGGAAGCTTTCTGCACTGAAAGAGGCAGCTACTAATCTCCGGCTTTGCTCCGCTTCTCCAATGGTCCAGCACCACCCTGTTCTATGCGCCGGCTACTCGGACTTGCTGGGCCTGACACATAGAACAGGGCAGCGCTGGATGTTGGAGAAGCAGAGCGGAGCCGGAGATCATTAGCCGCCTCTTTCGCAGCACAAGAAGCCTCCCCCAACTGGCCAGCTGCTCTCCTCCTTCTCTGCCTGTTTGGTCTGTATGGCCGAGGAGTGGGAGACCAGCCGGCTGGTTGGGATAAGCTTTCTGCGCTGTAAGAGGCAGCTACTAATCTCCGGCTTTGCTCCGCTTCTCCAATGGTCCGGCACCACCCTTTCCTTCTTATGCTGCGAAAGAGGCAGTTAATGATCTCTGGCTCAGCTCTGCTTCTCCAACATCCAGCGCCACCCTGTTCTATGTCAGGCCCGGCAAGTCCGAGCAGCCGGAGTACAGAACAGGGCGGCGCCGGATGTTGGAGAAGCAGAGCGGAGCCGGAGATCATTAGCCGCCTCTTTTACAGCACAAGAAGCCTCCCCCAACCGGCCAGGTGCTCTCCTCCTTCTCTGACTCCTTCTCTGCCTCTCCCCTCTCGCTCCTCACAGTTGCCCTGAGCTGGTGCGGTTCTTTACTTCAGCAGCCAGACGCACGCAGCAGCACCCACAGCAGCAACAGGCAGTTCCGCCCGGGCTCCGCTCAGGTGTCCGGCTGGGGCTGTCAGGAGTTGCTACCACCGGTGCAGCTCCACACAGCTCCAGTCCCGCATTGCCTTGGGAAGGGAAAGACAAAACCAGGAGCCTCTGAGCCTTAGCCTTCGATGCCGCCGCTGCCTTTGCAAAGCACCACCGCGGCTCTTCCTTTTTGCCTTTCCCTTCCCGAGGCAATGCGGGACTGGAGCTGTGTGGAGCCGCGCCGGTGGTAGCAACTCCTGACTCAGGGGGCCTCCGAGGGGAGGGGAAGGAGGAGGAGAAGGGGTGGAAAGGAGGGGGCGATTCCCAAAAAATCTTGTGCTGACCCAGCCCATCTGTCAAATTTTAAAAGTCAATGCGGCCCCCGAGCCAAAAAGTTTGTCCACCCCTGCCTTAAGGGAATGCATCTTGGTAAAAATTTAGTCAAAGGTAATCCTGGGAAATGTAGTACATGTCACGTGGCCACATCTGTAATCCTGATTGGTCATTGAATTGGTGGGTTGGGGGAGGTTTTCCTCACTCTTGCCTGAACTCTAACTCTTGGCAGCTTCTTTCTATCACTAGGAGATGGGTTAGGAGATAACCATCTTTTAGTACAAGGCAGATATACAAAGGATTGGTCATTAAAGAAGAACTTCATTACAAATGTGAGTTATGAGGATACCTGAACTAATAAATGTACTTTGTTATGGATGTCTTGTTGAGTTATCTATCTGCATCTGTACAGCTTCAAATCCACCTCTGTGCAGAAGGCAGAAAAGTAAAAGATTACTGTAACATAATGTAAGGAGCCCCAGACTGCTCCTGAGTGAAGGAGTGGAATGTCTGCCTGTTTGAACTGAGGTAACGGAATGTGAGGCAACTGGCAGTTGGAGCAGAGTTCTTTACTTCCACTCCCAGAATCCCCCAGCCAGGATGCTTTAAGAGGGGAGGACTTCAACTCCTAGAATCCTCCATCCAGCAGGAGGGATGAATTTCTTGCTGGCTGGGGGGATACTGGGAGTTCAATTTCATCCCTCTTAAAGCATGCTGGCTGGGGGGATTTGGGGAGAAACCATCTTAGTGAGTTAATTGTGAGTGGAGAGTTAATTGTGGAAACCTGGCTTGTTTACTGCTGAGATTCCTTGGACAGAGGTTCTGGCAACTTTCTGAGGATATCAGCTAGGAATTAATCCTAGGTTAGGAGGATCCAAGCATCTTTTTAGAATGCTCCTAAATCCAGCAGATTAAAAAGATTGTGCTTGGTAATATGAGCAGAGGGTTGACTGAATGACCTCTGAGGTTCCTTCCAGCTCTATGATTCTATTGTATTCGGTTCCCTTTTATGTTCTGTTCTAATCCCTATTCTATTTTCTATTTTATGCAGTTCTGTTTTCTATTCTGGCCTATTTTCTATTCAGAAGCAGTTCCATGCGTGGAACTGAGATAATGGAATGTGAGGCAACTGGCAGTTGGAACAGAGTTCTTTTCTGGTGTGTGTGGGGGGGGAGTAGAACTCCTGAGCCGGGGGTTGGACTCAAGACCTCCAAGGTCCCTTCCAGGTCTCTTCAGATTAATTGATTGGTTCATCTTGAAAGCTGCAGCCTTGAATCTGCTCTTGGGAGTTTGGTGTAGTGGTGAAGGCAGCAGGTTAGAGACAAAGAAACGCTCAGGTCCAGTCCCACCTGAAGGGCAAAACCAGCTGTTCAAGTTTGGACAGTCCCCTCAGGCCAAGGAAGCAGGAAGGGGGGGGGGGAACCCCTTCCAAAAACTACTGCCAAGGAAACTGCAAGGCCAGGCATCATGGCTGACCCAAAGGCCCCAAAACGAAGCAAGGAAGCGGCGGGTTTCACTATTTCACGGGGCTCAGTTACAAAGGTCATTTGCCAGGAGTCGAAAACGATCTGCTGCCATATAATCAATGAAAATATCTTCCAAATTCTTCCTGGAGGCTGGACAAAGCGCGGTTTTCCACTTCAGATCGATAGATGGAGACCAGACTCTATCTGTGCCGAGAAAGCTATCAACAGATTAGTGCCATTCGTGCTTGAGCTTAAAAAAGTTTTAAACCATTGAGTACTGCATTGCTAGAAAGGATGGGAAGAGTGAAGAAGCTCAGAGCAATTTCCTCTTCCGGATGGCTCATGGGAGGAAATTGGTAGGCAGAACGGCTTCTGTGCTCTTCCCAGGATGGAAGCAGCAGGTGACAGGTGAGTTGGGGGCAGCAGGTGGGAGGCGAGTCCGGGAGCAAGTCGGGCTGTTCGGTTCCCTCCACGGCCTGGAAGTAGAGAAGCAACTGTGCTGAAGCGTGTCAGCTGCAGGTTCCTTCCCTCCCCAGATCGGAGCCCGTTGGGGCTGCAGACTGAAACTGGTGGCTGCAATTCTCTGCTGGGGGGAAGATTTAAAAAGCCTCTTTCAAGTGACGGTGGATCCTTTGGGAATGGCTCCCCTCCAGAGGTTGTGGGGGCTCCGTGACTGGAGGGTCTTCAGAGGAGATTGGACAGCCGTTTGTTCGGAATGGAATAGGGTCTCCTGCCTGAACAAGGGATGGACTAGAAGACCTCCAAGGTCACCCCAAACTCAGTTATTCTGTAGTGGACCTGATGTTTTCCGGGGAACAAGTTCGGACTGAGGTGCTTCTTCTGGGTCTTTTCTGAATAAATGGGGTTGGGATAGCTTAGCCCAATACATTGTTTGGGGTTTGTAAACCTCCCCGGGGGTTGTGCAATGTAGCCATTTGTTCTTCTAAAGGTCCTGGGTTAACCTTATTATGCCCTAAACGTCCTGCCCTTCTTAATCCCACCAACTGCAGCTGAAGATGTTTTGTTTGTGAATGCTCTTTCTAAATGGACACAAAATCTCCACCTCTAAGAAGTTCAGGCATCTGCTGGGGGCAGTTGGGGCTGTTTCCTGCCTTTGTTAAGGTTTTTTTCCTTCCACTTTTCCTTGGGGAAATATAATAATCTGCCTCTTTTAACATTCCCCAAAATATTTCATTCTTCTGGGGCTTCCCACAAAATTAATACCAAAGATTAAAATCAAGGACACTTGAGCAAGGCTTTATCTCTCTCTCCCCCCCCTCCCCCTTGGGCCGCTTTGCTACTCCTTTTATTTCTTCTTTTTAGAAATCCGGACTGGCTTATAAACGAGTGCCACCCGGTGCCCCTTTGGGCACCACCCCTTCTCCTCTTACAACCCCTTGGCCAGCTGTGGTGGGGTGGGGAGACCCTCAAATGAGCAGCCGCCTGCCCCATGCATGCCTTTGTGCGCTTTGGTGCTCGCTTAAGGAATATCTCCTGGTCCCTCCACAGCCGACCAGGCGGTCGCGAGAGGAGGAGGGGGTGAAGGAAGGTCGCCTGAAGGGCAGGCTCCACCATGGCTGGTGATCGTTCCTCAGCCAGCCTGAATTTCCAAACAGAAGGAATAAAAGGAGTTGGCGAAGAGCCCCAAGGAGAGCTAGCTGGCTTGGCCCAGCAATGACTTTCAGAGAGGGAGAGAGAGATATACAGAGGGGAAGATGGAGGGAGGGAGAGAGACAGAGATATACAGAAAGGGGGAGAGAGAGAGAGACATAGAGAAGGGTTTTGTAGCTGGGTAGGCATGGCTAGGGGGTCATGTGACTGGGTGGAGTGAGTGATATCGAGGTTTTTTGTTTTTTTTTTCCCAGTGGGAAACGGTTCCATATGGCTCTTTAAGTGATTAACCTTGCAGACCCCTGGGCTAGTGGTTTCCTGTGAAAGTTTCCATGGCCTCAGAAGCCTGTTGACGCCTGAACTTCAGCCTTGCCATCTCAACAGATGAGCAATCATCAAATTGATCAGATTCCTGATTAACTTGAGCGCAGAAGGTTTGACTGTAACCACTCTGAGGTTTTTTTCAGGCTGGAAAGACATGGATTTTCTCCATATTGTGTGTGTGTTATTTCTCTCTGAAATCTCTCTCTCTCTCTCTCTGTATTGATGAACAACAATACATGATATATTACATCAGGTCATCATTTATTTTATAAAATGAAAGCCAAAAACGGAGAAGTCGTGTGTGGAAAATGTATGATTCAATAATTTGTAGAACCAGCAACAAGAAGTAATTCTTTTCTATGTGACTTTCTCAGTCTCTTGCAGCATTGTGGAGGAATTTTGGCTCACTCTTCTTTACAGCATTGTTTCAGTTCATCCAGGTTTGTGGGTGTTTTTTATGCACAACTCTCTTAAGGTCCTGCTAATAGGGTTGAGGTTTGGACCAGAAGTGGTATTCAGCAGGTTCTGACCAGTTCTGGAGAACCAGTAGCAGAAATTTTGAGTAGTTCGGAGAACCGGCAAATACCACCTCTGACTGGAGAACCGGCAAATATCACGTCTGACCGGATCTTTCCCTGCCACGCCCACCAAGTTACACCCACAGAACTGGTAGTAGAAAAATTTGAATCCGACTACTGGCTTGGACTTTGACTGTCATTGGAACACCTTGGTTTTTTTTCTTTTCCAGCTATTCTGTTGTAGATTTGCTGATGTGTTTTGCGACCATTCTCCTGTTGCATAATCCTATGTCAGCGTAGGTTTAGCTGTTGGACAGATGGCCTCACTTTTGACTCTAGAATACATTGGGGTTTTTTATTTGATTTTTTTTTATTTGATTATTTTTATTTGATTTTTATTTGATTTGATTTTTATTATACATTTCTTCTATCCACCTTTTTATGTTTAACCAATATATATTTGCCATTGGATAGGTCCATCAAATATGGTAATAGGATCCTGGTATCTATTTGCCTTTCCAGCACTCTGGGAAGATGTTTTGGAACATTTTTGCCATTCTTGCTGATGGTAAATGCCATCTATAGAACATTTTGTACAATTTATATGCTGTTGACGTGATCAATTTGTAATTTCTTTCTCACAGTTTTTGCCAATAGTCTAGTACTATGCTATATCCAACATTTTTGGCCCATACTATCATGTTTCTTTGACGTATTCTTCCATTTTAACATTCAATAAGTAATTATAACTTTTCTTTATTAATTTATCATCCATCCCAACAATATCTGATCCAATTCTTGGTGTTCTTTATAAAATCCATATGTTTCTGTATCTTTCTTATTTCTCATTTGTATTTGAATATGTGGTGACCAGGCCAGGTCAATTCCCTGACTTTTTAGTTCATGTTTTGATTTTAGGTCCCCTTGTTTGTTCAGAATATTTTTGTACCTTACCATTTTATCCAGTTCTAAAGCATTGGGCTTTATTAATGCTTCCATTGTGGATAGCGAGATCGGTATTTTCATATAGTGATTTTGTTTAATTTTTTCCCATACTGACAACAGAACATTCCTGATATAGTGCCTTTGGAAGTATCTGTATAGTTTATTTTTCCCGCACCATACAAATGCATGCCACCTCAATTATAAATCATGCCCTTCTAATGTCAATCTTCTTTTGTTCTTCAAATTTATCCATTCCTTAATCTATGTGAGCACTGAGGTAATACAGCTCCCAATCTGGGAGTCTCCCCCCCCCCATTTTTAATGTCCTGTTGCATTTTTAATTTGATTCCTGGTTTCTTTCCTTGCCAGACAAACTTTGAAAATAATTTATTTAAGTCCTCAAAAAAGTGTTTTCCTAGTTTTATTGAGATTACTTGGACTAGAAATAGCAATTTTAGTAAGATATTCATTTTTTTATTGTGACTATCCTTCCTACCAGTGACAGCTGAAAACTTTTCAATTTTTCTAAATATATCTTTATTTGATGTATTAATTTAGTGTAGTTGTTTTCTTTAATGGATGTGCATCTTGTTGTTAGCCAGATTCCCAGGTACTTAACTTTTTTAGTTGTCTACATGTCCATCTTTTCTGTCAGTTCATTTTTCTGTTTATTTGTAAGATTCTTTGTTAATATCTTGATTTTTTTCCTTGTTTATTTTAAGTGCTGCCACCACACCAAATTCTTCTATTTTCTTTATTAATTTGGGTCCCTCATGTTATTTTTCAATTGTATTTTAGGTAGGAAACCATTCTGATCAGGAAATATAAATTTGTTTAAGACTCTTTTTAATCTTTCTGAAATATAGAGGCTTGCATTTTATAATCTACATTTAATAATGATATTGGTCTGTAATTTTTTATCTGTTGAGGATCGGTGTCTTCCTTTGGTATTAACGTAATGTATGCTTCTGTCCAACTTTTGGGGAGATTGGCCTTTGATAGCGCTTAGTTGTAGAACTCCAGCATTGACAGCCCTAGTGCCACTTAAAGGCTTTGATACAGTGCTGCCAGAAAGCTGTCTGGTCCAGGTGTTTTATTGTTCTTTTGTCATTTAATTGCTTCCGTTATTTCCATTGTTATTCTTTCATTTAACATTGTTTTCACTGTGTCTGGTATTTGGGGTAGACCAGCTTTTTCCAAATATTGTTTTATTGTATCTTCTGACATTTTGACTTGCGGAATTTCCTAAAGAATTTCTGAGTTATTTTCTTTTCATTTTCATTCTGGTGATGGAGGATCCCCTTTTCATTTATCAGTTGGTGTATCATTTTCTTTTTCTCTTTTTTCAACTTGTACGCTAGCCATCTACCTGGCTTATTTGCGTGTTCAAAAAAGTGTTGTTTTGCCATTTTAATTTTTTGTGCCATTTCATCTTGCACTATTAGATTCAGCTTATGTTTTATTACATTGATTTTTTTGCGGGTCATTTTGCAGTTCTATCTCTAGTCTTTAAAGCTCTTTTTGTAGTACATTTTACTGTTGTTTTCTTTTTCTTATTTCCTCTTGCTATGTATGTTATTGCTAACCCTTGAATGTATGCTTTTGCCATATCCCAGATATTTTGCAGTGATGTTTCTTCTTTCCGATTTTCTTTAAAGAAAAAAATAATTTATTTTTCCATCATTTGTATAAATTCCTTGTCTTTTAAAGTAGTTTGATTAATTGTCGATCTCGGTTTCTTCTTTTGTCCCTTCCATGTAACTTTTATGGGGTAGTGGTCTGCCCATATGTTCGTTCTTATGTCTATCTCTTGGACATTAGTTCTCATTTCTGGCATCATCTACACCATGTCTGTTCTCGACCATGATTGGTGTCCGTTCAAGTAGAATGTATATTGATTTGTTTTTGGGTTTACCTCTTTCCATTTATCCTGTAAGCCTATTTCTTGTGTCATTTCAAAAACGGTTTTTGGAAGTATTCTTATTTTTTTAATTTCTTTGTTGCGTCTATATTTTATTTAGTGTCCATGATTGCTTTGAAGTCCCCTATTATACATATGTTTTTATACTCTGTGTCAGTTATCTTTTAATAAAGTATTTTCTAGAACTCTTCCTGCTTATTGTTTGGCATGCATATTGCAGTCAGAAGGATTTATTTCTGGTTTATCAATACTTCCACCATTATTATTCTCCTTTCTTCATCTGCATTTATTTGTTTGGTTTTTAACGATTTTCTAACATATAGTGCCACCCTCTTTTGGTGTGTTAGTGATGAGTACAATTTCCCAATTTTGGGGTATTCCAGTAGGTTGCTATGTTGTTTTTTGATATGCACTTCTTGAAGACAATGTTAGGGATACACCTTAGCAGAATCTGCACGGCAGGCAGGCAGGCAGGCAAAATATTTGAGATAAACGTTTTTATAGCTTACACTCAGTAAAAAAGATACACTGTGCTCATTAAATAGTTTATTCCAGTAAGAGTTTTAGCATAGTCAAACAGTCCATATATCATTCACTAGTTCAGTCCATCTGGGGATTATTCAGTTGCAAAGTCCAGTGTTGAAAAAGAGGTCAGTAAACTTACAAATATCAGTCCAATAATAAATCTTCTCACAGTAGAGATATGAAGAAGTTCAAACCTCCTTTCTCTCTTCAGCAAAAGCAGCAGCAGCAGCAGGGAACCATCAATCCATCATTGTCAGCAAGCAATTCAGTAAGCCAGAAATACAGTAAGCTCTCTTGCTCCCTCTTTTGGCGGTTTTACAGCCGCACCCAAAATTACGTGCTTTGCTGTTTAAAATGACACACACTTACTTACAATCATAGTTTATATATATTATTTTACCCAAACTACGTTAGGTAATCTTGTTATTCCAAACAATATCCAATTTTAATCTTTGTAGTTTTGTGAAGCTTTTTTTCCTTTTTATGGGGAGTTCAGTCCATTTATATTAACAGATAGCATCTTTACTTCCTCTTTCATCTTTTCATTTATATATAGGTCTTACTCTTCTAATTGTTCTTATTGCTCTCTGTCCTTTTGTTCTTGTACCTTCTCGTTCTGCCTGCTCATTGTCCACCCTCACTCTTTCTTCTTGATCTAAGACTTTTTCTTCTATTTGGATTTCATCTTGACTTTTACTTTCTATCTCCTCTCTGCTTCTTGTTCTTCATTTGCAGTAAAGTGATGTTCAAAGATTTTCTGTGCTTTTTATAGGGTATCCATCCTGAATATCTTGCCAGGTAACCAGAATTCCTTCAATCATCTGACGGTCACGTTTTATTTGATCAGTTGTGCTGTCAAGAATTGGTACTGTCTCCTCTGTTCTCTAACTCTCCTGGGTATTTGTTTTAAGGTCACAATTTATCTCCCTTTATACTTCATGGGCTCATCTCTAGCTCTTTTATACATTTCATCTCTCAGCATCTTTTTGGTAAACCTCAAGTGCACCTCTTTTGGTAATTTATGCCATCTTCCATAATTCATGTGAATTCTAAATATTTCATCTATTTCTCTTTATATATCATCTTTATTTTTCTGTAATACTCCAGCTAGCAGCTCTGTCATCATGTCAGCATGGTCTTCCTCTTTCTCTTCCACAATATTCTGAAATCTCAGATAATAGGCCACCTTTTCCATCTTGAGAAAGATTACTGTCTCTTCTAATTCTCTGTTTCTTGGTCCGTTTCTTCCATTTTTGGTCTGTTTGCTTAGCCCTTATTTCTATTTTCTGTATTTTTTGTTCATTCTTCGCTATCTTTTGATGGAAGTTCCCTATCTTTTCATCCATCTTACATTTATACTCCTTCATCTCCCCCATTTCATTTTTGATCTCGTCATGGTTCTTTGACATAGCTTCCTGGCTTTTGGTCATGGTTTCTTGGATCAATAGTAGCATCGCTTGCATATTCTGAATGGAACTTGACTTCTCTAGGCCTAGCATGCTATCGATTTTTGATTGGATGGGCTTGATGCTGCTGCTGATGGTGTAGATGAGGCTTTCTTTCCTGTCTTCGATATGTTCAATGTACTTATCATCTCTAATACTCAAAAGGGGTTTATCAAAAATGGGAAACAAAATAATTATTTTTACATAGCTAGTAACTATTTCCCACACCCCCTGGTGTGCCTCCTTCAACTCTCTGGTATTATATCAGTAAAGATATACCCACACTCACAAATTTCCAATCCCCCTCATTTAACAAACAGTATATCTTTTGGTCTACAAAGTTGATATCTCTATCAGGTCTATTTGTTACTCATAGGTCCCTTAAAGGTAGATGCTTCTTCAATTTCTTCTTCCTCCAATGATCAAATTTATAATCCATGTAGGTCTGTCCACACTGTTAATTATTATAATCCTTTTTAAAGATCCTTTTATGAGTTAAAATTTGTAATCTACCACAGCCCCAAAACCCATCAGGACACTAAGCTTTCATTTCAAAACAGTACCTAGATAAAAGCACAATTTCCAAGTTCATCAAGAATATTTCTCCTCCTTTTTTCACTTTTCCACTATTCAAACTGGTTAATGTCCTCACAAATTGTTGCTGGATATCACAAGAGTCTTTATTGAGTTTTTATAAATAGTGCATCAGTCACTTCCTTTTTGTTGACACTCTTCTAGTCAGTAGATAGCGCCCTTACTCTTTTTTGTAATGCTGAAAAAGCTATTTCTTAGGTGTTCTAAAACCAACGTCATTCCCCAAAATAGTAATAAATAGTCTTCAAATATTTAAATTCAATGCCTGAGACCAGGAAACTCCTACAACTTCAGTTATTATAGATATACTCATACTTGCTGAGGATCAATTGATGAAGAGCATTTTATTAGCAGTACTTGACTGGTACTTTGCCTCATTATACTGTGGAAGCACTGAGAAATTTCCTAATGATGAGGACAATTAACCAGCAGAACAGTTTGGCTTCAGTAGTTGTGGTGCTCCATAACTGGAGGCTTTTCAGAAGAGGCGAGACAACCACTTAATCTGTAACGTTGAAGGGTCTCCTTGGTGGGCTACAACATTTTAAACAACCGGTTTTCTGCCCTAATGACTGACTAGGTGAGCATGGCTGGGTGCTCATGTGAGTGCCTGGGTGTGGCCAACTCAATATCACTCACTACACCTGGCCTCGCCTTCTGGCCTCAACAAGATACAATATTTACTACTAGTGAACATCATTTAGCAGTGGCAAGGAAAATCACAAAATGGAAAAACTTCACTGAAATCTTGCTTTGCAATGGAAATTTTGGCTCAGTTGTGGCTATAAATCGAGGACTACTCCTAACGAGAATGTAAGATTAGAAACCTACTTTGCTCACTCCTTTGGGGTGACTTTCAAGAAACATTTCAAGAAACTTTCAAGAAAGATTTTGGGTGCAGATGGTGGTGGTATGACCGAAGTTGGTTGAAAGCCATGCTCAGACGAGGGCTGCCAGAGGGAGGTGGGGAATCTGAACAAGGGCAGTGCTCACAGCGAGAGGGCCCTTCGGTAGCTTCTCACACAAGAAGGCAGGTGCTATCCAGCTGCCTTGGGAGCGAGGGGGAATAAAGAGCCCCCCCCCAGCAGGCCAGGTTCACTCACTCACTTGCTTTGCTGTCCTGGCTCTTGAAAGTACCCTTTTCTCTTCCTGGCTCCCATCATCCCAAAAGCACTCTCCTCTCTGCTAGCAGCCACTGCCTTCTCCCTCTCTCCCCTCGCTGCTCCACGGCCACACTTTTTATAAAAGACTTTCAATAAAACCTCCAATGCAGCAGCCAAGATCCAATCCCAAGCAAAAAAAAACCCCCAGCTCTTCCCTCCACACCCAGCGCATCAGCTTCATCTCGCTAAATTGGGCCTACGAGCCTGAGGAAGGATGAGAAATTTAATGGGTCCATGAACTCGAGTTTCTTAGTTTGGACTAGCAAAAGACGGCAGTGGCAAGGAATACAAAGGCCCACTGGAGAAATGGTGCAGCTCTTGGCCATCCAGGCTTCAAAGAAAAGTTTGCTTCAAAGAAAAGGGCGCAACCTGCTTTCTAAAACAAGATCCTGCTAAGCTCCAGTTCCTACAAAACAAGCTGCATTGTTCAGTCTGTGCGTCCAGCTCCTGCCTTTCTAAACCTTCCACTCCCTTGCTTGCTTCCAACATGGACTCACTAGCTCAGCTCACTTACCTCCATCCCATTTCTCCTCCTTCAGAGGCCCCTTGCTCACTGTCCCCGCTTCTTCCCCAACAACCGCCTCTTCGTCCAAACATACACACAACAAACACACACACATCTCACGGTGCTGGAGAGACTCCTCCATACTTCGACTCACAGAAGATCCCAGCGCCATGAGATGTGTGCGTGTTTGCTCTGTGTGTCTGTTTGAAGCTGAGAAGGAGGAGAGGACTTGGTTGAACTTTTCTGCCTCCCTTCGCAGTGGAGCGGCTGGGAAAGGCGGCAGCTGCGGCTTGGAAGACAGCTGATGCAGCCTGTCCCTTTATAGTTCCCACGTGCGGAGTGACTGGGACCGGGAGAGTCAAACCTTTTTTCTTTGGTGGTGGTAGTCGCACTTGGCTGCCTTTGCACAAGGCCAGACAGTGGGCAGTATCAAAGTACCTTAAAGGGACAGGCTGGAGTTGCTGCCTTCTGAGTAGCTCAGCTGCCAAGGGAGGCAGAAAAGTTCAGTTAAACCTTTCCCACCTTCTCCTACTTGGTCTCAAACATAAACACAGAGCAAACAGGCACACATCTCATCCTGCTGGGATTTTCTGTGAGAAGACAGCGCATGGGGAATCCCTCTGGCACCATGAGATGTGTTCGTGTTCTCTGTGTACGTTGGGACGAAGAAAGAGGCGGTTGTTGAAGAAGTGGGGACAGTGAGTAAGGGGCCTCTGAAGGAGGGGAAATGGGATGGAGGTAAGTGAGCCGAACTGGCGAGTTCGCGGTGGAAGCAAGCGGGGTGATGGGTGGGGGAGGCGAAGTTTGGAAAGGCATACATCTCACGGCGCCCACTCGCCTCTCTTGATTCTTGGACAGGTTTTGGATTTCACTGTTTCAGCAGGCCATAAAAACCTCAGACAAATAGTTCCATGATCCCACTCACTTGTAAACCTCTTCCCTTGTTGGTGCCCTCCTTGGTCAACTGCGGAGAGGTCATGTCTTCCGGGAGCAAGGAAATCAGAGCTCTGGCAGACTTGAGAACCGCTGAGGAGCAGGGCAATCAATAGCATTCGAAAAATTCTATGTACCCCAGGGCGGCCCTACAGCCAAGTGCCTTATCTTCGCGGGTAGCTGTGAGCGGGCCACATGGGCCGCATGGCAGGCCATGGTGAAAGCAGGCAAGCAGGGGAGGCATGGAGATCAGCTGGGGCGCGTGGACAGCGTGGAGTGAGCGAAGGAGCCAGAGAGCAGCTGGGGCACAGGACTTACTCTAGCCACCGGACAAGGCAGGCAGGGTAAGCTAAGGAGCGACTGGGAAGGGCGAGATAGAGAGGCTGCGGCCATCTAGGGGTGGCATTTGCCAATTTGCTGAACTGTGCATAATCTTAACTACTGGTAACTGGTGTGAGCCAGTAGAAGCCCATTTTGGGGTCTCCTGGTTGAGCAGCGGTTGGATTAGAAGATCTCCAAGATCCTTTCAAATTCTATGACTCTTTTCTGTTGCAATGATATTTTTATGTCCTGATAAGTAAAACCAAAGATATCAAAGAGGGAGTTCTTTCTTTTTCACTTCCCTGTATTTGAAAACAACCCTTTGCTTTTCTAAGAATTTGTGATTGACCCAGTCAACAAATGAATTTCTTCATTGAATGGATATTCAAACTTGGATCTGGGTAGCCTTCCATGTGTCAAATGAATCATGATGAATGTAAGAGCTTATTGGAGCATTGTGGCATGTTTGCTTTGTCATTGTAATGTAAACATTTTCTTTTTTTCTCATCTTTTGCAACCATTTTATGCCCAATTAAAGATGCCCTTTTATTTGAATCTTATAGACAAAGAGGATGTCAAGAAGAGAACTCTGGACAACTGAGGATAACAAGCGACACTGAAAAGCAAACCAAGTGAGTTCAGAAATCAAACTATTTTCCATTTCCTTCAGAGAGCTGCACAATTCTTCACCTTCCTCATTAGTTGAGAGAGAAACTAGAGAAAAGAAGAGATTTCTAGCTGGGAAAAGTAGTGTGTGAAATTCAAGCATATATTACATGAAAAGTCAAGGGAGATTATTTTTCCATTCAGCAAAAGAGAGAAATATCTTGAAGTTACTGGGGAGAAAAAGGTCAACTGGAAAGCCACCCAGAGCAGACAGTGTTACAGGCCTCACTCTGGGAGGAAGAAACCGGCTTGAATCAAAGCACAACTAAACAAAGGATCATCCATATTTTTTCCTCTTCAAGAATATTAGTCATGGAAGAGCTCCATAGACATGCCTGTTGTGGGAAAGATACAACTTGAAAATCACAGCTGATTATGCCTGAGAGGATCCAGACTGAAGAAAAACCTTACATATATTCTGAATGTGGCAAACCTTTGATCAGAACAACTCCAGCTTGTCATACACCTGAGAACTCACACAGGAGAGAAACCATTTGAATGTCTTGTTTGTGGGGAAAGATTCAGTACCAATTCCAACCAAATTAGTCACCAGATGATTCACACAGGAGAGAAACCCTTTGAATGTCCTGATTGTGGGAAAAGTTACAGTACCAATTCCAGCCTTGTGATACACCAGAGGACTCACACAGGAGAGAAACCCTTTGAATGTCCTGTTTGTGGGAAAAGTTTCAGTAAGAATTCTAGCCTGGTGATACACCAGAGAATTCACACAGGCGAGAAACCCTTTGAATGTCCTGATTGTGGGAAACGTTTCTGTCAGAATTCCCAACTTATTAGCCACCACAGGCTTCATACAGGAGATAAACCCTTTAAATGTCATGATTGTGGGAGGAGTTTCAGTCACAATTCCAGCCTGGTGATACATCAGAGAACTCACACAGGCGAGAAACCCTTTGAATGTCCTGATTGTGGGAAACGTTTCAGTCAGAATTCCCACCTTATTAATCACCAGAGGATTCATACTGGAGAGAAACCCTTTGAATGTCCTGATTGTGGGAGAAGTTTCAGTCACAATTCCAGCCTGGTGAAACACCAGAGCACTCACACAGGAGAGAAACCGTTTGAATGTCCTGATTGTGAGAAAACTTTCAGTACTAATTCCAGCCTGGTGATGCACCAGAGAACTCACACAGGAGAGAAACCATTTGAATGTCCTCATTGTGAGAAAAGTTTCAGTCACAGTTCCAGCCTGGTGATACATCAGAGATCTCACACAGGTGAGAAACCCTTTGAATGTCCTGATTGTGGGAAAAATTTCAGTACCAATTCCAGCCTGGTGATACATCAGAGATCTCACACAGGTGAGAAACCCTTTGAATGTCCTGATTGTGGAAACAGTTTCAGTAAGAATTCGCACCTTATTAACCACCAGAAGATTCACACAGGAGAGAAACCCTTTGAATGTCCAGATTGTGAAAAATGTTTCAGTGATAATTCTAGCCTGGTTAGACACCAGAGGACTCACACAGGAGAGAAACCCTTTGAATGTCCTGATTGTGGGAAAAGTTTCAGTCAGAATTCCAGCCTGGTGATACACCAGGGAACTCACACAGGAGAGAAACCCTTTGAATGTCCTGATTGTGAGAAAAAATTCAGCACCAATTCCAACCTTATTAGCCACCAGAGGATTCACACAGGAGAGAGACCCTTTGAATGTCCAGACTGTGGGAGAAGTTTCAGTCACAATTCCAGCCTGGTGAGACACCAGAGGACTCACACAGGAGAGAAACCATATGAGTGTCCAGACTGTGGGAAAGATCTCAGTAGCAGGGTTAACCTTCGAAATCATATGCTTATACACACAGGGGAAAAACCATTTAAATGCCCCAAGTGTGGACGTTCCTTCAGGAAACATTCCACCCTTATTGCACACAAGAAAATCCACCTGAGGCCCTAAGTGATGAGTGTAGAGAAGGCTTGAATATCATTTCATAGTCCCATTGTAAGTCCAGCTGACTATTTAATTTGACTCCAAAATATTTGCCTGATTTTTTGTAAACAAATATGTAATGACGGGACGCGGTAGCACAGAGGCTAAGAAGCTGAGCTTGTCGATCAGAAAGGGCAGCAGTTCAGCGGTTCAAATCCCTAGCACCATGTAACGGAGTGAGTTCCCATTACTTGCCCCAGCTTCTACCAATCTAGCAGTTCGAAAGCATGTAAAAATGCAAGGAGAAAAAGAGGGACCACTTTTGGGCAGGAAGGTAGCAGCGTTTTGTACGCCTTCTGTGTTTGGTTGTGCCGGCCACATGACCACAGAGACGTCTTTGGACAGCACTGGCTCTTAACAAGAGGAACATCTCCCCCTAGAGCCAGAAACGACTAGCACATATCTGCAAGGGGAACCTTTACCTTTATGTAATGATATAAGAAGGGAAGGAGAAAAAAAGAAGTTGCAACATATTAGTTTGATAATGGCTTTTGGGCCATCAGCAGCAGCAGTTGCTGGATATTTATTTTTGCAGAAATTGTGAAATTATGTAAAATATTTTGGGAGTGTTCTTTGCATTTTTACCATGGTAGATTATAGAAATGCCACGTACAAAGTCCCAGTGTTTTTCTTCCTTGCCTGCCCCATGATTTTCAGCCCCAGAATTTTCCAGCCAGCATCTCTTGGGGATAGGAGCACTCAGACTATAGTTAGATTCTGGCTCCTCATATAATGAGAAAGCGAGAGTAGAAGCAGAAGGGTTTCAAAGTTTATCTTTTCCAAACAGTTCCAGGAATTCAGCGCACCAAGCAGGTCTGTTCAGATTGTGTCAAGAATGAGGTACCCAAGTAGAAGACACCATATGAGTAGCAAATATATTGGAGGAGTTGGGGGCAATGACAAAACCAGGGTAAAATTTCAAATGTAAAGGCTGTTGTCCTGGTGGCCTTCATGGAGAAGAGCTGTAGGAATATTGAGTTGAAGATAAAAGGGATTGTGATTTTGAGCATAGGATCTCCAGCTTTTATTCGCAGCTCCTGCTGTGATCTCCTTTCCTTGCCTCCTTGTTAGCCTTTGATGCCTGGGGGTGAGAGGAGGATGAAGGGGCTGATGCTTTTGTGGGTCTCCTGCCTTGTTGGGGAGACCGGGGTGGGGTGGGGGGAATTGTATAATAGATAATGTTTAATTTCTAAAACAGCATTGTTTAAGAATCATGAATAGCTTTGGAGAAAGAAAAATAAAGTGTCAATATTTGTATAAACATTGGGACAAGGTGATACAAAGCTCTTTTCCCAACATAAGAGAGGCATTTCCTGTTCTCTCCCAGGGCTCCTTGTTTTTTTTTTCAAAACCGTTTCTTTTAAATATGCAGGATTATCCTGATTTTGCTGGGATTAGAAGACTCCAAAGAATTCCAAGATGGTTTATTTCACCAACGCCATTCAAAAAGCCAGGTTACAATCTTTTTCAGGATGTCACAATCATGTGATCCCTTTCAAGAACACCCAACAACTAGGATCAGGAGAAACCAAGAGGCTCTTGTCCAAAGTCATAATTTAGAATAGAATTCTTTATTGGCCAAGTGTGATTGGATACACAAGGAATTTGTTTTGATGCATATGCTCTTAGTGTTCATACAAAGAAAAGATACATTTGTCAAGAATCATAGGAATAACAATTGTTGTCATAGGGTACAAATAAGCAATCAATCATACTAGGAAACAGACAAAAAATCATAAGTATACAAGCAACAAAGTTACATTCATATAGTCATAAGTAGAAGGAGATGGGAAAAATGAAGAATGTATATAATTATACATTACAATTATATATAATATAATTCCAAGTGATTTAGAATTTAAATGTGCAAAATTTCTACAATTTAAAATAGTGTGTGTGTGTATGTATGCCTTGTGGAGTGGTGTTGGGACAACTGAATGGGGCTAAGTGTTTATTAGCCAGATGCTTTTCCTGTCGCCAATGCGGAGTTCGCAGCAGATATATTCTCATTGTTATAGTCTCATTGTTCACTGCACTACACTAAAATAGTAAAAATTTATTTAATCCATTTTCTTTCCTTGGTGTCACATTTTAGAGCACCATCTTTATCATGTCCCGTCTTATTATAGTTAGGAGTTGGAAATGCTTACAATGATCCAAAGCCTCTGAATCTCTTACACAGGAAATGGTCTACAGGGAAAAGCCATAAGTGCTCACTCAGAGGAACAGTCCCATTGCCTCAGAATCAAAATTTGAAGCTCAGATGGAAAGGTGTAAAGTATGTGTTGTTTGGAGGAGATTGGATTTTGAAAGCTGCAGCCTTGAATTTGGGGCTGGAATAGCAGGAACAGCTTCTCAAGATTAGGGAGGTGGTATGGCTTAAATATTTATGAAGTTCTTGTTTTTGTGCACAGCTGCTAAATGATTTCCAGCTTCATCCTATCAATAGAATAACAAAACATGGAAGAATAACTGGAAACATCCTCTTTCCTTGCTTCCAAACAACATCTAGGTAGGAGAGATTCTGTCTATGTGCATCCTTGCAGAGCCTAAATCTCACTAGAGGGAAGAATCTCTGTGCAGCTTTTCCAATCTCCACAGGAGTTAGATTTATTATTCCCAAACATTTTGGATAAAAGACTTGAAAGGCACTAGTTTGTAGAAAGATAATGTACTGTATAAATTTCTTGCGGCTCTTAAGGATTAATGGAATATTTTTGATAATCCCATTTGAGAAACTACAAGGTCAGCATGGCAACTATGCGCTTTGTGAGACATGGTCAGGGAATGTAAACCACCTTGACCCTCTGGACCAGAAATTCCTCTCTGATTCTTCCTCCTTTGCCCGCTTAGGCCCAATTCAGCTTCTTGTCAGTGTTTACTTACAACAAGACTTTAAACTACTGGGGTGCAGGGCAGTGGTGGGATTCAAATATTTTTACCACCATAGGCATGGCTTGGTAGGTGCGCTTTGTGCAGATGCAGAGGCGTAACTTGCCTCCTGCAAGCCTGCACAATCCCGGTCACTTCAGCAGCTGCTGCACGGCACTCTTCTGTGCCACGCAATGTAGCTGCGCTTCAAATTCAGAGGATAAAGGTGAGTATGGGAGACAGATCAGATGGGCTCAACAGCAGAGCCACAGAGAGAACCAGTTCAGTCTCCGCTGCTTATCACTGCTATCAGCGCGGCAGAACCGGGCCAAACAGGTAGAATGCCACCACTGGTGCAGTCAGCTATTTAATCATTACCCTGACAGTTCAGGATTATCTATAGCTGAGGACTGGAAAAGAGCTGAGGATGTTCCCATCTTCAAAACAGGTAAAAAAAAATCATCCAGGAATTTACAGACAAATCTGCTTGACATTAATAACTGGTAACTTCTTGGAAAGCAAGTCTGTGAACACCTAGAAGCAAACAAAATAATAACCAGTAGCCAACATGGGTTGAACAAGAACAGATCCTGCCAAACAAACCTTATTTAATTCTTTGACAAAACGACTAAATTAGTGGACCAGCGAAATGCTGTGGACATACTGTAGTATACTTAGATTTAGGAAAGCATTTGATAAAGTAGATCACAACCTACTTCGGGGAAAGCTAGAAAAATGTGGGATAGACAGTACCACCACAAGATGGGTTCCTAAGTGGCTGACAAACTGTAGTCAATATGTAGTCCTCAATGGAACTACACCCACATGGAGGGAAGTAAGCAGTGGGGTATCCCCAGATTTAATTTTAGACCCAGCACTGACCAAAATCTTCATAAACTAGATGAGGGAATAGAAGGGGAACTCATCAAATTTGCAAATGACACTAAACTGGCAGGAATTGCCAATACCCCAGAAGACAAGCTCAAGATCCAAAATAGACTTGACAGTGATCCCCATCTAACAATATATTACACAGATAAAATTTTACACTTCGAGAAGACAAACGAACTGTATAGGTATAAATTAGGTGAAACTTGGCTTAATGCCAGTAACTGTGAAAGGGATCTTGGAGTCCTAGGGGACAATCACTTAAATGTGATCCAACAGTGAGTGACAGCAGCCAAAATAACCAATACAATCCTAAGCTGCATTAATAGATAAAATTAAGAACACGTGAAGTTATAGTACTGCTTTGCAAAGTGTAAGGGCACACTTGGAATACTGCATCCTTCTTGTCACCACAATATAAAAAGATATTGACTCTGGAAAGAGTGCTGAGAACATCAACAAAGATGAATAGGGGCTGGAGGCTAAAACACACAAAGAATGGTTACAGGAATTGGGTATCTCTAGTCTAATGAAAAGAAGGACAAGGGGAGACATGATAGCAGTATTCCAATATTTGAGTGGCTGCCATAAAGAAAAGGGGGTCAACTTATTTTCCAAAGCACCAGAAGGCAAGACAAGGAATAATGGATGGAAACTAATCAACCCTAAAAGGCCACCAGAAGCGACCACCACACTCGCACCAAGAGGCCGAACTTGAAGATTTAACCTCATGCTTTGCATGCTTTGCTTTGTTAGGTGGTTTTTTTGGTGTTGACTGTTTCTCTTAGTTATATAGTTATATGCTATTCAATTAGTATTACTGCCTACTGCTTATCTTAGTTTATAGTTAATTTTTTTTTCTTTTCATAGAGGAATTTACAATTCCAGGCAGGGAGTGTGCTGTTCCAGCCAGTGTATGGGAATTGGATAGTTCGGTAGCAATTGTGAGCTGTCCCCTTAAGGGACTGCATCTTGGTAAAAATTTAGTTAAAGGTAATCCTGGGAAATGTAGTCCATGTCACATGGCCACATCTGTAATCCTGATTGGTCACTGAATTGGTGGGTTGGGGGAGGTTTTCCTCACTCTTGCCTGAACTCTAACTCCTGGCAGCTTCTTTCTATCACTAGGAGATGGGTTAGGAGATAACCATCTTTTAGTACAAGGCAGATATACAGAGGATTGGTCATTAAAGAAGAACTTCATCACAAATGTGAGTTATGAGGATACCTGAACTAATAAATGTACTTTGTTATGGATGTCTCGTTGAGTTATCTATCTGCATCTGTACAGCTTCAAATCCACCTCTGTGCAGAAGGCAGAAAAGTAAAAGATTACTGTAACATAATGTAAGGAACCCCAGACTGCTCTTGAGTGAAGGAGTGGAATGTCTGCCTGTTTGAACTGAGGTAACGGAATGTGAGGCAACTGGCAGTTGGAACAGAGTTCTTTTTTTTTTTAAACAAATTTTATTAATTTTTGAAATTAATACACAAACAAAACATAAAATATAACAACATAAGAGATCTTTTCTGGAAAAACAAATAAGGCATCTTATTTAAAAACAAAATAATTCCAAATTATATTTCCATACAAACACAATTTAATATGTATATTTATCTTATCTTCAACTTCATATCTTTTCCCAACTTCTCTTTATTTCTCCCTTTCCTTCTATTCAATTATATTTCTTTTACCTTGAATTATATATATTCATTGTATCTATCTGCCTTATTTACAATTTCATTATTCTCTTCCAACATTCTTCTAAGGTTTTAATTCAAACATAGACAGACATAACACAAAACATAAATACATAAAACTTCTTTTTGGAAAGCGGCTTACCCCGGGTTACATCTTTTTGTACAGACAAATCAAATTCATGCTCACAAATATACTATTTATATCTTATTTAACATTCTATATTTTCTATATGTTTTCTCTCTTCTATTCACTCTCTTAATTCTATTTTGTTTATTTCACCTCAGTTTAAATAATTTTACTTTCATCTTTTGTCCGTTCACTTTCAATTATCTATTTATCTTTTCTTTCTAATACAGTATTTTCCTGTGGTCACTGGTTGAAGTATGACAACTTTTTATCTTTCCCCTAAATTGAACACTTAGAATAATACATACTTTCCGTGCTGATTCTGCTCAGTACATTCTAAATACTACATTTTGAAATAATCAAACAAAATAAAGGAGTATTAAAGTTTATAATATAGTAAAAACGATATTTCTTAAGAAATTCAACTCTATTGTTAAAACATTTTTACAAATTCCCTTTATTGCATTATTAGCTCATGTAATATTTTAATTTTCTAACTCAGTATCAAATACTAATATCTACAATACAGTCTTATGTACTTTCGCAGAATCATTTTTTAAGTTATATTTTACTCTTTATCTCTGAAAAAAACTTTGTTTTAACATCTTGTTTCAAACCTTTATGACTTCTCTTCCCTTTTTCCCTTTCTTTCTTATCAATTCTAGCCTTTTTGCCCCCCCATCTTTCAAACTCCACTCTCTTAATCTTCCCCCTTTGTTGTATTTCTCTTTTCTGTTGCTTTCTGACATTATCTCGATTTTTCTTATTTTTCCCTTTTTTGGTTGCTTTTTTAAGTTCTGAATTCTCCATTCTCTTTCCCCCCCTTCTGTTTTCTTCTTCCACTAAGATTATTTGTCCATTAAAGATGGCTTCTTCCCAACCTTCTTCTTCATCCTGTAGTATTTCTTGATAAGTAGAAATCGCCATTTCTAAAAAGTGGAAAATAGATCCAGAAGAGCCCTTGCCTTCTTGTTCTTCTTTCAGCTTTTGAAATTCCATTTGTAGTTCTTCAACCGATGCCATTTTTTTAAAAAAAAAAGACAACCCAAATGTTTTTGATCTTTCAAGAAATAGTTCCCAAAAATCCCAAAGTCACAAAGCAAATCCAAATCAGAACAAATTGTTTCATTTAGCACTTTCTTCTTTTTATATTTTCTCTTCCTGGGGTAGAATTCAGTTACACAGATCCAAAATAATTTTCTAGAAGTTTTATCACCATTTATTTCTAGTCTTATAAAGTCCAAGCAGTCTCTTCAATACAATCCTAAAGTAAATTCTTTACCTCTTCCCTCCCACTTACAGCAAAAAAAAAGGATTAAGAAGTTTTTTAGTTTTTAATTCCAATATCCAATATTCAAAGATTGTTGTGCGCAAGCAGGTTTTCCAGATTCCCTCTGTTATTTCAGTAGGGAGGGAGAGTGAAAGAAAATAACTTTCCCTTTTGCTTTTCTTCTGCTGCTTCTTTGGGAAACAATGTATCTTTCAAGCGGTTTAATTTCCAGGGTATTTAAGAGTTCCTTGTCCCGATTCAACCAAAAAAACCCCTTTCACTTTCTCCAGCTACCTCCTGCACAAATCTTACCCCGCTGCAGGCTTCTTTGCGGCGGCCATTGCTGACCGCTGCTCCACCGCCTTGGGAAGGAGTTTTGCCGGCTGGGGAGGGGGTTTGCGATACCCCCGAGCCCCTATCCGGATCTTCTCTGTCTTCCGTTACCTCTCCGGGGTAACGACAACCCCCACATCCAATTGGATCCGGGGTACTTCAGCGGTGAGCACAGCAGGGACTTGCAGAGTCGCGGATTCCTGCCGCCGCCGAAGCCTTGCAACTGGAAGTTGGAACAGAGTTCTTTACTTCAACTCCCAGAATCCCCCAACCAGGATGCTTTAAGAGGGGAGGACTTCAACTCCCAGAATCCCCCAGCCAGGATGCTTTAAGAGGGGAGGACTTCAACTCCCAGAATCCTCCATCCAGCAGGAGGGATGAATTTCTTGCTGGCTGGGGGATACTGGGAGTTCAATTTCATCCCTCTAAAAGCATGCTGGCTGGGGGGATTTGGGGAGAAACCATCTTAGTGAGTTAATTGTGAGTGGAGAGTTAATTGTGGAAACCTGGTTTGTTAACTGTGCTGAGGACAGAGGTTCTGGCAACTTTCTGAGGATATCAGCTAGGAATTAATCCTAGGTTAGGAGGATCCTAGCATCTTCTTAGGATGCTCCTAAATCCAGCAGATTAAAAAGATTGTGCTGGTAATATGAGCAGGGGGTTGGATTGGATGACCTCTGAGGTCCCTTACAGCTCCATGATTCTATTGTATTCTGTTCCCTTTTATGTTCTGTTCTGTTCTATTCCCTATTCTATTTTCTATTTTATGCAGTTCTGTTTTCTATTCTGCCCTATTTTCCATTCAGAAGCAGTTCCATGGGTGGAACTGAGATAATGGAATGTGAGGCAACTGGCAGTTGGAACAGAGTTCTTTTCTGGTGGGGAGGGGGAGTAGAACTCCTGAGCCGGGGGTTGGACTCAAGACCTCCAAGGTCCCTTCCAGGTCTCTTCAGATTAATTGATTGGTTCATCTTGAAAGCTGCAGCCTTGAATTTTCTCTTGGGAGTTTGGTGTAGTGGTGAAGGCAGCAGGTTAGAGACAAAGAAACGCTCAGGTCCAGTCCCACCTGAAGGGCAAAACCAGCTGTTCAAGTTTGGACAGTCCCCTCAGGCCAAGGAAGCAGGAAGGTGGGGGGAACCCCTTCCAAAAATTACTGCCAAGGAAACTGCAAGGCCAGGCATCATGGCTGACCCAAAGGCCCCAAAACGAAGCAAGGAAGCGGCGGGTTTCACTATTTCACGGGGCTGTTCCAAAGGTCATTTGCTAGGAGTCGAAAACGATCTGCTGCCATATAATCAATGAAAATATCTTCCAAATTCTTCCTGGAGGCTGGACAAAGCGCGGTTTTCCACTTCAGATCGATAGATGGAGACCAGACTCTATCTGTGCCGAGAAAGCCATCAACAGATTAGTGCCATTCGTGCTTGAGCTTAAAAAAGTTTTAAACCATTGAGTACTGCATTGCTAGAAAGGATGGGAAGAGTGAAGAAGCTCAGAGCAATTTCCTCTTCCGGATGGCTCATGGGAGGAAATTGGTAGGCAGAACGGCTTCTGTGCTCTTCCCAGGATGGAAGCAGCAGGTGACAGGTGAGTTGGGGGCAGCAGGTGGGAGGCGAGTCCGGGAGCAAGTCGGTTCCCTCCACGGCCTGGAAGC
Source organism: Hydrophis major (assembly GCA_033807585.1). Classification (NCBI taxonomy): domain Eukaryota; kingdom Metazoa; phylum Chordata; class Lepidosauria; order Squamata; family Elapidae; genus Hydrophis; species Hydrophis major. The sequence goes on from CM066329.1 coordinate 49,196,597, forward strand.
AGAGAAGCAACTGTGCTGAAGCGTGTCAGCTGCAGGTTCCTTCCCTCCCCAGATCGGAGCCCGTTGGGGCTGCAGACTGAAACTGGTGGCTGCAATTCTCTGCTGGGGGGAAGATTTAAAAAGCCTCTTTCAAGTGACGGTGGATCCTTTGGGAATGGCTCCCCTCCAGAGGTTGTGGGGGCTCCGTGACTGGAGGGTCTTCAGAGGAGATTGGACAGCCGTTTGTTCGGAATGGAATAGGGTCTCTTGCCTGAACGGGATGGACTAGAAAACTTCCAAGGTCCCCCCAAACTTAGTTATTCTGTAGTGGACCTGATGTATTCCGGGGAACAAGTTCGGACTGAGGTGCTTCTTCTGGGTCTTTTCTGAATAAATGGGTTGGGATAGCTTAGCCCAATACATTGTTTGGGGTTTGTAAACCTCCCCGGGGGTTGTGCAATGTAGCCTTTTGCTCTTCTAAAATTCCTGGGTTAACCCTATTATGCCCTAAACGTCCTGCCCTTCTTAATCCCACTAACTGGAGCTGAAGGTGTTTTGTTTGTGAATGCTCTTTCTTAATGGGCACAAAATCTCCACCTCTAAGAAGTTCAGGCATCTGCTGGGGGCAGTTGGGGCTGTTTCCTGCCTTTGTTAAGGTTTTTTTCCTTCCACTTTTCCTTGGGGAAATATAATAATCTGCCTCTTTTAACATTCCCCAAAATATTTCATTCTTCTGGGGCTTCCCACAAAATTAATACCAAAGATTAAAATCAAGGACACATGGGGAAGGCAGGGGCTGAGTGGGGGAGGGAGGTGGGATCTACTACTCAATCAAGGACAACCTTAGATAGTCCTCACCTACCATTGGTTCACTGAGCCTTCCAAGTTACAATGGCACAGAGAAGCAGATATAATTATGAAGGTGCAGGAAAAGGAGTTGCACCAATTTGGATTCTGGCATCTGGTGCACTTTTATATCATGATTTCAGCATCCCACACTCAATCCCGATTTGTGACTTTCCCAGCTGGCTTCTGACAAGTAAACTCAGTGGGGATGCCGGCAGGGAGTTGCAAGCTATGGCCATGTGAAATTGCCTTTAACAACCCACAATGATTTATTTAAGAACTGCAGAGGAACAGATGTAAGTTGACACATCATTTGAAATCAGGCTTTATGATCAGTCCTCTTAGTGACACAGTTGCTAGTCCCAATTGCAGTCAGTAAGTGAGGACTACTCCAATTGGGATGTCACCAATGGGGTTGTGGAAAGTATTTTCTGCCCTTACTTGGAGCTCAGGACTTCCATGGGGAAAACTGGTGCTTCAAATCTTGCAGAGGCTTTAGGCATAATTTCATCAGTTAAAAAAGCCCCACATCTGTAAAGCTAGTGTCATGCAGATAGACAGGTGGGGCTTGATCAAATAAAAGACAGAGTCCAAGTGTGTGTGTGCCAATGCATTTATTGTCTGAATAAAGATGGGTCCCTCCTAAGAAGGAAGGAACCCAGAACGTAGTGCAAGGCAGATATTTATACATTTCTTTGCTTTCAATTCATTACATACAGTTAGAGGTAGCTGGCACATGACAGATAAGATATAGAAATATAGAAATTATAGAAATTATAGAAATTATAAAAATAGTCAAGCATGCCTTCTGTGTTTTTGGTCACATGCCTAACCCACAGGCTAGTGGGGATGTTGGCAAATTGCAGCTCTGGAGCCTCATGTGGCTCTTTGAACCTGCTTCTGTGGCTCACTGTCCCATCAAGGGCTGGCCCCTCCCCTCCCCTCCCTCACCCGGCCTGAGAAGGTAAGGGCGACAGCGGGGAATGTAGAAGTGGCCAGAATTGTTTCTTCCAGAATTGTTTCTCCGGTGCCTCACTCTTGCTAAAGCTTCTTCCAGCCCTTGTTGGTGCTGGGTGTGCCTTGATTGATTGGGGAGACATGCAACTTGCTCTCCGCCCTGAGACACTGAGCTGGGCTGGCCGTGACTTATGCTGGCCTTACTAACATGCAGGCTGGTGGGATGGGAATGGGATCCGGGAGGATGGGGCTTCGGAAAGGGGACGGACCTGCAGCGCCCAGCCACAGCTTTAAGAGGTTCAGGACAACGGGAAAAGGGAGCTGGACCCACCGAACCTTGCATTCCCACCTTGTGGGACAGGCTTGGAGAAAGCCCTCGCCAAGGTTTCAGCTGGTTTCCCTCCCCCTCTCTCTATGTCTGTCTGTCTGTCTCTCTGTGTGTGTGTATCTCCTATGCGCTCTTTGCCTCTGCATCTCCTCTCTCTCTGTCTCTCTCTCTGTCTCTCTCTGTCTCTGTCTCTCTCTCTCTCTAGGCTGGCTGAGGAATGAGTGCTTCCCTTCGGGCAACCCTCCTTCTCCCCCTCCTTCTGTCATGACCCCCTGGCCGGCTGTGGTGAGGTAGGGAGACCCTCAAGCGAGTGGCCACCTGCCCCACATATGCCTTTGCTTTGGCGCTCGCTTGAGGAGCATCTTCCCATATGTGGCACCCTCCTGGCCCCTCCACAGGGAGGAGTAGGGAGAGGGGGAAGAGAGATAGATACAGAGGGGGAGAGAGAGAGACACACACTCACACAGAGATATACATAAAGAGTGGGAGAGAGAGATGCAGAGAGAGGGGCAGAGATGTACAGAAAGGGGGAGAAAGAAGAGTTTTGTGGCTGGGTAGCCGTGGCTAGGGGGAGCATGTGACCGGGTGGAGTGAGTGAGATCGAGTTGGCCACATCCATCCAGGTTTTGTGGCTCTTTTTTTTTTTTCTTGTGGGAAACTGGTCCAAAAGGCTCTTTGAGTGTTTAAGGTTGCAGACCCGTAGGCTAGTGGTTTCCTATGAGTTTCCATGGCCTCAGAAGCCTGTTCAGGGCTGAATTTCAGCCTTGCCATCTCAACAGACGAGCAATCATCAAATTCATCAGATTCCTGATTAACTTTATCACAGAAGATTTGACTGTAACCATTTTAAGATATTTTTCAAGCTTGAAAGATGTTGATTATCTCCATATTGTTGTGTGTGTTATTTCTCTCTGAATATAGATGACATATGAAAGTACACTCTTCTTGACTTTTATGGTTTTACATATCAGGATGTAGTCAAAATCAATTGGTCCTTAGAAGTTCTTAAAAGTCGTAAATACAACACAGATGAACAACAACACATGACATATTACATCATTTATTTTATAAAAAGAAAGCCAAAATGGAGAAGTCATGTGTGAAAAAATGTATGATTCAGTAATTTGTAGAACTACCTTTAGCACCAAGAATTAGAAGTAATTGTTTTCTTTAAAAAAAAAAATTGAACAAAATAATTAAAAACATTGAACGTAGTGAAGTCGGTTTGACATAACTTTGGGTCAGTATCTCATAGATATATATTTTCCAATATGCAATTATTCCAATATATACATTTGTTTGCTCATATATTATACTGTATTTTCCAACATCATTGGTTCTATTTTCATCTCATACATTCATTTATCCTCTCAGCAACTCCTTTCCCAACTTAAGATCTTCCTTTCTGCTCCCACCAGTGATAGAATCTATTCCAAATTGTGTAATACGCCAACTTGTTTTTATTTTTCATCTCTAAAGTTAGCTTGTCCATTTCAGCGCATATCAAGAATTTGTTTATTACTTCATCTTCACTCAGTATGTCTGTTTATTTCTAGTTCTGAGCAAATGCTATCCTTGCCGCAGTAGTAATATGTATAATCAAATATAGCTCATTATGTTTTTTGACATGATACCTAATAGAAAGTATTCTGGTACACGATCTAATTTAAAACCCAAATTTCCTCCAACCGCTTCCCTGTCCTGAGCTCTTGTGCTTTTTTTGCAGTTCCACCAGGCATGATATTTGCAGCTCCACCATTCCATTGAGCATTTCCAACAATTTGGGGATTGGCTTTTATATATCTTAGCCAATCTGGCTGGTGGAAGATGCCATTGACAAAACATTTTAAGCAAATTTTCCTTATATGCATGGTAATCTTTTTATTCCTTTCCCATATTGTTTGCCATTGATCCAATTTAATACTATACCTGAAATCTCTAGCCCGGTGATTGCCAATCAGTGGGCTATGGCCCACTGGTGGACCGTGAGAAAAATTTTGGTGGGCTGCAGAGAAATATCCCCCCCAAAAGCAATTAATCCAGACTGCATGGGAACACAAGGCTCCGCCACCCACATGGCCCACCCACCTGCTGGCCCCCACTCTTCGGCCAAGTGCAAACCTGCAAAAAACTGTAGCCCTCACCAGCCAGGATGAGGTAATGGTGCTATTACAGCAAGAGGGGGCTGGCGGCACAGGCAGGCTGAAGCGGCAATGGAGATGGCCGAAAGGTGCAGGAGTGTTGTGCTACTTGCATTTGCACGGCACTCCCACACCTTCCAGCTCACCTGTAGGGACGGCCTGGGGCAGAAAAAGTACCAGGTGGTGGTGGTGGGAGGGGGTGGAATGAGCAAGTCTGCACTCACCCTCCAGTTCAGAGGTCCAGAATGGGGTGGCCTGGGTGGCGTCAGTTTTCTCATCCCTATTGGTGCTGTACTTTGCTGCCCCTCCCCCATGGCCCCAGCCATCGCTGCCCGGAGAAAGCACAGGATTTCCGCTCTTTCGCCCCAGCAAGAGCTATGTTTCTGCTTGCTTTCTTTTCCTGTGGGGGTGGGAAGCAGAGATGTAAGGCCTGCTCTCCCTCCTCAGCAAGCCAGGCCTGGAGGAATGCGAAGAATTGCAGACAAGCATCAAAGAAATGCGTGTTGGAAATGCCAACACACATTTCCAGTGCTCTCTCCTCTGTCCCGAACTAGGATTGAATGGGGGGAAGGGTAGGAGGGAATGGCTTTTTTTTGGCATGGGGTGGGGGAGGGGGAGACCAAATGCCAGACCAAAAGACCGCTGAGGAAGACTGGTTCCTAATAACCAGTCTGTTTGTGCAGGTGAGAGAGCTCCAGCATTTCTAGGCTCGACATCCCCCCCTCTTCGGCCTCCATATAGGGAAGGATCCTTCTCTGCGGTGGGAGAATCCTGGAGCTTAGCCTCGGGGAGTCCTCTTCTTATGTGGAGGCCGAAGGGAGGGGGGTGTTGCCTGGTTATTAGGAACCATCTACCTTGACGCTCCAGCTTGGCCCTCCTTCCCTCTCCCAACTCCAGGCAGTCACACCTGGCTTGGGGGAGAAATGAGATGACAGGAGACCAGATTTTGGGGGGGTGGGGTGGGGTGGAGGTTGGAATCTGCTTTTCTTCCATGAGAGAGTTTTTCTTCCGGGAGAGCCGGTTCTTCCCCGTCCAGATCTTCCCAGCCTCCAGGCACCATATGGCTCCTTTTGAATCCCAGCAGTATTAAATTCTCTCCCCCACCCCAAGGATGAGAGAGGCCCCTCCTTTCCCTTCACTCTGCCCCACAGTTATGGTTAAGCATTTACAATTTTGTTATAATTAAATAAGCATTTATATAATATATATATATTTTAATATTAAATTTATATTTGATATATATGTCATATATGTCAATAATAGCTTTAGCTATTTGGCCCAATTGCATTATGGCCAAACCTCTCCATTTTGGTCTGGTTTGTGCAAAGGACGGTGTTCCAGAAGTCCTGTGATTTGTTCAAATGCAACTTTGCAAACCTCAGCCATGCTGCTATGACCATTTTAGAGAGAAGAGATTTTTCCTAGGCAATCCTTCCAAGCAAACCATACTTGTTCAGTCTTTTTCTAATTGCACTGTCATGAATCTGAACATTTAACATGCTAACTGAAGCCTATAGAGTCTGAGATATAACTTTGTTTTTTTTTACTAATTTCCCTGGCCATTGCATCATCTGGCCTTGGGGTTAATTTTATTAATACTAACTTATATATAAATATAAATTAATTTTTATATATAAATATACTAGCTGGATATCCATGCTTTGCTATGAATCTATGTGATCGGGCATATTTTACTGATGACAATACTGTTGAGAGGATCAATAAACCTCCAAAAACAACACTGCTGACCTTTTTTGAGCTAATATCTCTCCAGCTGCCTTAAGTCCGGAAGCGCTTCCATAGATGGAAGGCATAAACATTTTAATGTATAGTCTGTTATCAAGCCTCTAACATATGCCTTCATTATATCCCATACATTCTGAATTGATGTATCTTCTTTTTTGTTTTCTCTAAAGAAAAAAGCCAATTCTTTCTCCATCCATTGTGTGAAGTCTTTTTCCTTTAAAATAGTATTATTTAAGGTCCATCTAGATCTTCTTTTTTGTCCTTTCCATTTAATTATCATTGGATTGTGATTTGCCCAAGTACTTGTTTCAATATTTATTTCTTGAATATTAGTTATTAATTCTGTTGACATCCATATCATATCTATTCTGGACCATGATAAGTGTCTATTTGAATAGAAGGTGTATTGTTTAGTTTTAGCATTTCTTTCTCTCCATGTATCTTTTAAGTTTATTTCATCTACCATTTTAAAAAAAGATTTAGGGAGAGTCTTTCTGTTTTGCTTTATTGTTTTCTGTGCTGTACAGTCCAATTTATTGTCTACAATTCCATTAAAATCTCCCATCATAACTATATTAGCATAGTCCAGTTCAAATATTTTCATATGTAATTTTTTGTAGAATTCTTCTTGTTTGTCATTCGGGGGATAGATTGCAATCAGGAGTGTTTTCGTATTATTGTCCATTATTTCCACCATTAGTATTCTTCCGTCATCATCAATTTAAATCAATTTCGCTGGGATAGTCTCTTAAAGCATGCTGGCGGAATAGGTGGAACTGAGGTAACGGAATCTGAGGCCACTGGCAGTTGGAACAGAGTTCTTTTCAGGTGGGGAGGGGGAGTAGAACTCCTTAGCATCAGAGCATGTTAATTAATTTCTGTATAAGAAATACTAATTATCCGATGGTCCTTTTGAAAAATCCTTTCTTAGCAAGCACATAAAAGCCAAGAGGAACATACATGCCAAATCAGAAATTTCCCTAGGCTTGTAAATATATGTTTTATTTTCCACTCAGCAGTAGGTGGCACCCTCAGCTTAGGTTTCAACGTTGTCTCAATTCTAACTGGTATTTTATCCAATTTTAATTCAATTTATAGAAAGTTATTTAAGTAAAAAGTTCTAGCATTTTAGAATGCCTTTCCAAAACAGCACCTGCCCAGCTTAGAGCTCCAATTTTCTATATTTTATTTTATTTTTTAAAAAATTGCTTTTCTACTCTTGGTTCCTTTCTTTTGGATCTAAAATTTTTCTCTGAACAATTGTTCGCTGCTTTAATAAATAGTTCTAGGAGTCTCTTTCTTGGATATTTTTTCCTTTTAGGGTTAAATTTTACATAGCAAAAGAATAATTTCACCCAGTTTCAGTTTCTGTTCATTTATACCACTCTAGTACTTTCTTTGTTGCCTTGGCTATCCCAACTTCATGGCAGCCATGATGGCTGCCTGTCCTCATTGAGAGTGAGAGCAAAGAATCCTGGATCAGGCAGGAGAGTTGCAACTCCACCGTGACCTGCATGGCACCTCTTTTTTCTTCACCATCCCTATAGAGTGGCTTCAGCTCCTTTTGGAGCCCTCCAAGGGTGAAAACTTGTTGCAGGAGCTCAGAGATCTGCACCTTGTGTCTGATCTTACTGCGTGTCAGCCAAATGTCCATTACTGGGAAGATTGGCAAATGTCTCGAATGTTTTCTACTTGTGAATAATCTTCCTCTTTGTAGAATGATTTTAAATTGTTTGGAAATGGCGTTTTAAACCTTCTGAAATTGATGGGCAGGAACAATTGCTTCTCTAAGATAATTGCTGATGCCTTTACGTTTGGCATTGTGTTAACACACACCACAATGCCAGAGACCAGGAAACTCCTACAACTTTGATTTTTATAGATATAGTCATACTTCCTGATGATCAATTGATCAAGGGCACTTTATTACAAGTATTTGGCTGCTACTTCACCTCTTTATACTATGTAAGCAGTGAGAAATTTGCTAATGGTAAGAATAAGTAACCAGCAGAACAGCTTGCCTTCACAAGTTGTGGTGCTCCATCTCTGGAGGCTTTTCAGAAGAGACAAGACAGCCACTTCTCTGAAATGGTGTAGGGTGTCCTGCTTGATCAGAGGCTGGATTAGAAGATCTGCAAGGTTCCTTCCAATTCTGTTATTCTCCTCTATTCTGTTGTGGTGATATTTATGATACCCAGATAAGTAAAACCATAGAAATCAAAGAGGATGTACTTTCTATTTCATTTGACTGTATTTGCACTGCTAAGAATTTGTGATTGACCCAGTCAACAAGTGATTTCATCATTCTTCATTGTAATGTAAATGCTTTTCTTTTTTTCTCCTCGTCTGCAACCATTAAAGATACCCTTTTATTTGAATCTTATAGACAAAGAGGATGGCAATAAGAACATTCTGCACAACCCAGAATAACAAGCAACATTGAATAGCAAAGCAAGTCAGTCCAGGAATCAAAATATCTTCAGTTTTCTTCAAAGAGCCACACAATTCTTCACCTTCTTCAGCAAGTAAAATCAAGAAGAAATTTCTAACACGGAAAAGTAGAAAGTGAGAGTAAAGCTTATGTTTCATGAAAAGTCAAGGGAAATTATTTTTCCATTCAGCAAAAGAGGGAAATGAAAAAATCATTGGGGAGAAAAAGGTCAACTGGAAAGGCACGTAGAGCAGACAGTGTTGTAGGCTTTATTCTGGAAGGAAGAAAATCACCAGTAAATCAAAGCATCACTAAAGGGAGCATCCATATTTTTGACCACAAGAGTATGAGTAGTGGAAGAGATCCATAGATATGCCAGTTGTGGGAAAGATACAACTTGCAAATCACAGCTGATTATGCCTGAGAGGATCCCAACTGGAGAAAAGTCATACAAATACTCTGAATGTGGCAAAACCTTTGATTAGAACAACTCAGTTGTGGCTCTTGGAAGAATCCATACAGAAGAGAAGCACTACAAGTGCTCCCAATGCAGTAAATGCTTTAGTGAGCATGGCAACGTGGACTCCCACCAAGGAGAAACCTTTTGAATGTTCTGATTGTGGAAAATGTTTCTGTGATAATTCCAGCCTGGTGATACACCAAAGGACACACACAGGAGAGAAACCCTTTGAATGTCCTGACTGTGGAAAAAATTTCAGTCACAATTCCAGCCTGGTTCAACACCAGAGGATTCACACAGGGGAGAAACCATTTGAATGTCCTGTTTGTGGGAAAAGTTTCAGTCAGAATGCCCACCTCATGAGACACCAGAGGATTCACACAGGAGAAAAACCCTTTGAATGTCCTGACTGTGGGAAAAGTTTCAGTCAGAATTCCACCCTTGTTCAACACCAGAGGATTCACACAGGAGATAAACCCTTTAAATGTCCTGACTGTGGGAGAAGTTTCAGTCAGAATTCCACCCTTGTTCAACACCAGAGGACTCACACTAAGCAGAAAGTCTTTGAATGTCCTGTTCGTGGAAAAGATTCTCTCAGTGATTATAGCTTGTGGTGCTCCAGAGGACTCACACAGGAAAAAAGCCCTGCAAGTGCTCCCAATGTGGAAAATACTTTAGTGAATATGGCAATGTGGACTGGCACCAAGGAGAAACTGTTTCAATGTGCTGATTGTGGAAAAAGTTTCAGTCACAATTCCATCCTGGTAAACCACCAGAGGATTCACACAGGTGAGAAACCCTTTGAATGTCCTGATTGTGGTAAAAGTTTCAGTCAGAATTCCACTCTGGTTCAACACCAGAGGATTCACACAGGAGAAAAACCCTTTGAATGTCCTGATTGTGGTAAAAGTTTCAGTGGCAATTCCAGCCTGGTGAAACACCAGAGGATTCACACAGGAGAGAAACCCTTTCAGTGTCCTGACTGTGGGAAAAGTTTCAGTCAGAATTCCAGCCTTATTGGCCACCAGAGAATTCACACAGGAGAAAAACCGTTTGAATGTCCTGTTTGTGGGAAAAATTTCAGTCAGAATTCTCACCTCCTGAGACACCAGAGGATTCACACAGGAGAAAAACCCTTTGAATGTCCTGACTGTGGGAAAAGTTTCAGTCAGAATTCCACCCTTGTTCAACACCAGAGGATTCACACAGGAGAGAAACCCTTTAAATGTCCTGACTGTGATAAAAGTTTCCATCGGAATTCCACCCTGGTTCAACACCAGAGGACTCACATAGGAGAAAAACTTTTTGAATGTCCTGTTTGTGGAAAGATTTCTTTCAGAAATCACAGCTTGTGGTGCACCAGAGGACTCACACATGAGAGAATCCCTACAAGTGCTCCCAATACGGTAAATGCTTTAGCGAGCATGGCAACGTGGATTCACACTAACGAGAAACTGTTTGAATGTCCTGATAGTGAGAAATGTTTCTGTGATCATTCCAACCTGATGATACACCAGAGGACTCACACAGGTGAAGAACCCTTTAAATGTCCTGACTATGGAAATAGTTTCAATCAAAATTCTCACCTCCTTTCTTACCAGACCATTCACATAGCAGAGAAACACTTTGAATGCCATTATTGTGGTAAAAGCTTTAGTAAGAATTCCAGCCTGGTGAAACACCAGAGGATTCACACAGGAGAAAAACCCTTTGAATGCTCTGATTGTGGGAAAAGTTTCAGTGACAATTCTAGCCTGGTGAAACACCAGAGAATTCACACAGGAGAAAAACCCTTTGAATGTCCTGATTGTGGGAAAAGTTTCAGTCACAATTCCAGCCTGGTTCAACACCAGAGGATTCACACAGGAGAAAAACCCTTTGAATGTCCTGATTGTGGTAAAAGTTTCAGTCACAATTCCAGCCTGGTGAACCACCAGAGGACTCACACAGGAGAGAAACCCTTTAAATGTCCTTACTGTGGTAAAAGTTTCAGTCACAATTACAGCTTGGTTCAACACCAGAGGATTCACACAGGAGAAAAACCCTTTGAATGTCCTGATTGTGGTAAAAGTTTCAGTCACAATTCCAGCCTGATTCAACATCAGAGAATTCACACAGGAGAGAAACCGTTTGAATGTCCTGTTTGTGGGAAAAGTTTCAATCAGAATTCTCACCTTGTGGAACACCAGAGAACTCACACAGGAGAGAAACCCTTTACATGTCCTTACTGTGGTAAAAGTTTCGGGAAGAATTCCAACCTGGTGATACATCAGAGGACTCACATAAGAGAGAAACTCTTTGAATGTCCTGTTAGTGAAAAATTTCTCACAGAGATCCCAGCTCTTGCACCAGAGGCCTCACACAGGAGAGAAGCCCTTCAAGTATTCCCAATGTGGTAAATGCTTTATAGCGAGCATGGCAATGTGGACTCACACTAAGGAGAAACCATTTAAATGTCCTGACTGGGAAAAGTTTCAGTCACAATTCCACCCTGGTTCAACACCAGAGGATTCACAGGAGAAACCCTTTCAATGGCCTGATTGTGGTAAAAGTTTCAGCAAGAATTCCAGCCTGGTGAACCACCAGAGGATTCACATGGGAGAGAAACCGTTTGAATGTCCTGTTTATGGGAAAACTTTCAGTCAGAATTGCAACCAGAGGACTCACCAGGAGAGAAAACATACAAGAGTCTAGACTGTGGGAAAGATTTCAGTATTAGGACTAACCTTCTAAATCATATGCTTATACACACAGGGGAGAAACCATTTGAGTGCCCTGAGTTTGGATAGTGCTTCAGGAAACATTCCAGCCTTATTGCACACAAAAATATCCACCTGATGCTCCAAGCGATGAGGGAAGAGAAGCCTTGAATTTCATTTCTAATGTCCCATTGTAAGTCCAGCTGATATATTGATTGTTAAATCTGTCTACAATGAATTTGCCCATTTTTTTGGTAGGCAAATATGTTATGCTTTTAGACAGGAAGGAGGAAGGAAAAAATGGCAACATACTAGTTTGATAATGCTTATCTGGCCATCAGGAGCAGAAGTTGCTGGATACGGGTAGTCCTCAGGTTACGAAAGTAATGAATGCTGCCCATTTCATCTGTAACTCGAGAATTTGTGGGAGTGAATCTCATACATTGAACGACATTACTTCCTGCTTCCGCTCTTGCATTCGCTGCTTTCTTGTCCCAGATTAGCCTGATGAGGTCTCCAGCACCAAGAAAGCAACCCTGAGAAGCTGTACATGGCCTCTCGAGGCTATTTTCTTGTTGGCAAAGTGCTCGAGGATTGTGTTCCTGTAGGCTTTGGCAGCTCTTTGCAAAAAGCCTTTGCCTGTAGAATAGGAACAGGGCTTCAGAGGGATGCACCCCCTCCTCCCAAGCTCTGCTGGTGCCAACAAAGGCTTTTTGCAAAGGGCTGCTGAAGCCTACAGGAACGCAATCTCCCTGCAGACTTCGGCAAGGAATTGGCAAACAGAGGAAAGGCCTGAAGGACTGAAGCCTTCCTTCCATTTGCAAATGTCCAGGTCTCAATTTGCAGAGAATAGAGGTCTTAAGTGTGAGATTACAGAAGATCTTGCAGTACATTAGGCCTTTGTTGCCTGCAAATGCGTGCAAAGAAACGGCAACAGAGAGGAAGTCTTTGCAAGATAAGTGACTCTGCACAGTGTCTGTGAAGACCCAGTGCGGGTGGTGGAATAGGCGGGGTGAATGTTGCAGAGCCTCTGCGGTTATTTATAAGGGTGAACAACTGCTGTGGTGCTCCAATATCCATGATGTTGGCATTTGTTGGAAAACATTAAGGGGTGCTTATTGCATAACGAATGTTCATTATGGGAACAATTGTACCCCTGGGGATTACCTGTATTTATTTTTGTAGAAATTGTGCAATGATGTAATAATCTTTTTGGGATTATTCTTTGCATTTTTATCATGGTAGATGATAGAAATGCCACGTACTGAATCCCAGCCTTTTTCTCCCTGGGTTCCCCCAAGATTTTCAGCCCCAGAATTCTCCAGCCAGCATTCCCTGGGGAGCACTCAGACTATAGTTAGAGGTTGTGGCTCCTCGTATAAGAAGAAAGCAAGAGGAAAGACAAATGGAAGGGATTTAAAGTTTATCTTTTTCAAACAGTTCCAGGAATTCAGTGCATGTCTGTTCAGATTGTGTCAAGTATGAGGCACGCAAGTGGAAGAAACCATATGAATAGCAAATATATTTGGGGGAGTTTGGGGCAGTGACAAAACTAGTGTAAAAGTTGTGCCTTGCAAGTGGCCTTCATGGAGAAAAGCTGTAGGAATATTGAGTTGAGGAGAAAAGGGATTGTGGTTTTGAATACAGGATTATTTGCAACTCCTGCTATGATCTCCTTTGTTTTAGGGGTCTCCTTATTTGCCTCTGATAGCTGGTGAGTGAGACTAGCACCAAGGGACTAATACTTTTGTGGTTTCCCCCCCTTGGTGGGTAGATATGAGGGAAAAATTGTACAGTAGATAATGTTTAATTTCTAAAACAGCATTGTGCAAGAATCTTGTATAGTTTTTGAGAAAGACAAATAAAGGAAAGTATCAGTATTTCTGTAAACAGAACACGTTTCCAGTTCTTTCACTTGTCTCTCAGGGTTCCTTAATGTTATTTTCAAAAAATTACCCTTCAAATATGGGGAGGAACATTATTTGTAGCAGCAAAAGTGACATTTTAGCTAGGCAGATGAATGATCCTGGTTTTTCTGGGATTGGAAGTCACTAAATAATTCCAAGATTGTTCATTTCATTTGACAACTTTTGGTAGCTCTCATTACATGAAGGACATGCAACAACCGGGACCACTTCAACCGTGGAGATAATGTGTGTGGAAAAACCAAGAGGCTCTTGACCTGAGTTTTAAGTGCAAGTGATTTAAAATTTAAAAGCAATGTCAAGTTGGCCACACCCACCCAGTCACATGCCCACCCAGCCAGTCATTAGGGCAGAGAGCCCCATGCTAACAAATTTGAAGCCCATCCCTATCTACAGAGCGAGATCGAAAGACATAAGTCCCCACTCAGACGAACAGTCCATTTCCTCAGAATCAAAATTTGAAGCTCAGGTTGAAAGGTGTAAAGTATGTGTTGTTTGGAGGATATTGGATTTTGAAAGCTGCAGCCTTGAATTTGGGGCTGGAGTAGCAGGAACAGCTGAATGGATAGATTTTGTGGGGAGGAAGAAGGCCCAGTTTGGTGGTCACCAGCCTAGAACCTGAGAGACTCTCATTTTCGGTCCTGCTTTAGGCACAAAGCCATCTCCGACACCTTGGCCTGTCCTGTCCTCTCAAGCCCTGGAAAGGTGAAATCTGCTTTCAAAAAACCTTGGAAGGAAACTGCAGGGAAAGTGCATGATAACTCCCCGAAACCTACTTTTGCAACTGAGTGAACCTTGAAGGGTGAAGATTGACCTACTTAGCTTCTCAAGATTAAGGGAGGTGTTGCGCCTTAAATATTTGTGAAGTTTGTGTGCGCAGTCCTAAATGATTTCCAGTTATTGATATCCTATCAATAAAATAGCAATAGCACTTGGACTTATATACCACTTTATGGTGCTTTATATCCCTTTCTAAGCAGTTTTACAGAGTCAGCATATTGCCCCCAATTTTGAAATTTGCTTTCAAAAAATCTTGCCAAGGAAACATCAGGGACCTGGAGGCCTTTTGTTTTTTAGATAGGCTGACCCAGTCTTAATGTGCATCAAATATCTGCTGGGGGCAGGGAGCTGCTCTTTGTCTTCAAAAACCTGTTTCTTCTTTTTTTTCATCCAGAGAAATATAACATTCTGCCTTTTTAATAATTTTCTAAAATATTTCATTCTTCTAGGAAGGGTGGGTGCTAACTTTCTTCAATCCCCCCTTTTTGCCATAATAGGCGGGTGGTACACCCATCTTATTGGCAAAAGATTAAAAACAATTGATCAGATCAGGGATACTTGATGGATGCTTTTAATTTTTCTGATGCAAAGGGGAAGGAATTGTGAGAGGCAGTGGAGAAGGATTTCTTCAGTGGCTCCCAAAAGGAGAGCTTTCAACCCGTGAAGGTCTAGCAGCCAGGGCAAAAGTTCTGGAAAGAAATTTACAATATCCAATTTTCTAGGCCAATTATTTTCAGAGGTTTGATGCTACTTTCTGTGAGCTTACAGTCAGGTTTCAAGCAAGCACAAGTCCCAAAATTCTTTACAGCCATAATTTTTCTTTAAATAACTACAGGTTGCCTGTTTCCAAGGGTCGTTTCTTGAACCTGCCCTAGCTTTTTTTTTTTTTTTTTTGCATCCAGGTTTTTGAGGCCAAATTGAAGTTAAGCCATTGTGCAATGCAGGCTTTTTATTTTTTTTTCAAATTGGGCACGATGAGCCCTGGGACTTCTACCAATGAGACTGCCAGTGCAATATATCCTGCTTTACTGGGTAACTGGGCAGCATCATTTATGAGTCACAATCAGGGCTTGGGTTTTGGAGATCTCTTTTCTGCTACTTCAGTGAGGGAATTACCTGAAGGGGATGCCCCCTTCCCAATGGAATTAGCAGGGAGATATGACTGCTTGGGCTCTTAGTTCCTACAGAGCGAAAACTACAATACTGGCAATGCGAACATGATGGACACATTTTCCTCCCACCAGACAGAAGTCCAAGGTGTTCAGAACTTGCTGTGCCAACCATTCCCAAATGCAATCCCTCCAAAAATCCGTTTAACTGATTACAACATAAATGAGACAAGAAAGAAAACCTTACAATGTATTTCCAGCCTCTCCCATAGTCTTTCCAGCTGTCTTGTGGGGATTGAAAGGAGTCTTTGAGTCTTGTCCATCTCAGGATCCTTTCTTTCATGTTTGCTGGGTGGCATTAGGCTTGGCTTGGTGATAAGGCTGGAGGCTTTGGAAGATCCCCCCCCCCCCTCTGGTTGCTGTGGTGACTTTCTTGTGGAGGGCTGGAGCCAAACCCAATTCTTGGCTCAATGAATGGAAGGTCTCTTCTGGAAGCAGCAACTGGATCAGTGTTATCTGTTATCACAGGTTGCAGAGTCATTTGTGCAGGGCTGAAAGACCTGAGAACAAGACCCTCTCCCCTCTTTGTGTGTAATCCTCCCAGGAAAGGCACTGTAAGAGAATTAGAGATGGGGAGGTGGAGGTGGCAGGCAGAGTTTGAGGGGGGATGGAAATCAGTACTGCAGTTATTTAACAAATAGACCAGTTATATCAAAATGAAGACATCACAGATGAGAAAAAAAGAAGCTGGATTGGACAGATGAAACCATGGACAGATGAAACCAATTAAACACAGTAAATGCAAGAACAAAACTTTTCTGCAAATGTTCTGTAATTTAAAACATTCCCTCATAACCTTGGGCTGTTCTTACAAGTACAGAGAGAAAAATGAATTCAGATTTCTTTACCCTGTTTTGTGGGCCAGACAAAACTGGGTGAAGACATTTTCTTTTAGTGCTTTTAACTCTTTTCTAACAATTTAAAATTCATATCTAGGGATCAGAGACATTTAGCAATTGCAATTACCTTGAGAGCACACAAAGGCATACACAAAAACAAGGAGAAAAAAGAAGTACCTTTGTTTAACCAAATTGGTTTTCCACCTTCGTCCCTGAGCAAAGTCCACTCTTTACACAACCTTTTTTCTTTTTCATGCCCACCTGGACAATCAACTGCCTCTTTTTGTCTTAGGTGTCTTAGTCTTTCACAGGAGAGCCTATCCTGACCCTTGAGCTACAGCATCCCACGTTTCCCTTTCTAATGTAGGAATTAAATTCGGCTCTTCCGGGTCCTGGGAAAAAATTAGTCTCCTAGTGAGACTCCCACCCACCATCAGTTTGCAGACCCAAAAGGGGTCCGGGAGGACTGCACTGCTCCCCACAGTGAGTACGGGCACCTCCTTCCACCGGCTTTACTGCGCCATCAGTTTTTGGACTCACTAGAGTCCGGGAGGACCTCTGCTTCCAGAGGTACAGCCCCCTCCAAACCCAAGGCTTTGCTCAGTGACTTCCCAGCTGGTTGCCCAAGTTTAACTCATTCACTTTTCCATTCCATTTTCACACTCTCTCTCCTTTCTCTAACAGAAGGTTCTGTGCTCTGGCCTCCTATACCAGTGGTGGTTAACCTTTTCGGCACTGAGTGCCGAAAAGGGAGCACACCCACGCCAAAAAGGCACCGAGTGTCAAAACGTGCACATGCACTGCAAACTGCATGCACGCCAGCCACCTGGTTTTCTGGTTTCTAACATGCATGTGTGTGCAAAGACCAACTAGCCAGTGCAGGTGGGCACACTGGGGGCGTTGCTCTTCTGGGTTCTGGTGCTCTTGCGCGTGCGAAGATCAGCTGTCCAGTGTGCATGTGTACGTTGGAACCCAGAAGAGCACCAGGAGACAGCTGGCGTGCCCAGAGAGATGGCTCTGCATGCTACTTCCAACACATGTGGCATAGGTTCACCATCACAGTCTTATACATTCCAGGCTCTCTTGGTAGAACAGGAAGATCCAGCTGTGATTGGGAGAAGGATCCTCTCACTCACACACACAGGCATACACACATTTCCCATGCTTTTCTGGCTATCAAATTAAGAGGTACTCATCCTTCCTTCCAAGAAGCCTTTGAGCTCAAAACTCAAAACCCTTTTTTAAAACCCTATTCCAAATGGCCAAGGTCCAAGAAAAATCCACCCACAGACTCAATGAGGTCTGTGCTGGCAAGAGAGACTTATCTGGGCCAGGTCCATTGGTCAGGTTAGCTTGGAGTCCCATCTTGGAAGGTTGTGTCTTGTAGTGAGCTAGAAAATCCTATTACGTTCTGGAGGGTCATGTCTAAATCCCATCACCCTGGAGCTGGAGGCCTTTTGTTTTGTAGATAGGCTGGCCCAGTCTTAATGTGTGTCAAATATCTGCTGGGGGCAGGGAGCTGCTCTTTGACTTTAGAAACCTGTTTCTCCTTTCTCATCCAGGGAAATATAATACTGCCTTTTTAATATTTCCTAAAATATTTCATTCTAAGAAGGGTGGGTCCTAACTTCCTTCACTTCCGAGCACACCCATGCTAAATGCCTTGTGCTTCTGAAACTTTGCATACACAAGTCTCCATTGGGTCAAAGCGAAGAAGTCACATACCCAGCAGGGCTAGCCTTCCCAATCTCTACAGGAGTTAGATTTATTATTTGCCAAACAGTTTGGGCAAAAGACTTGGAGGGCACTAGTTTGCAGAAAGCTGATATATAGATTCTTAGGGGTGACTCAGTGGAGATCAAAACCTCTCTACATACCAATACTTTATGACTGATTTCCTATGGCTCCCAAGGATTTGGACCCAGGAGGTTCAATGGGTCAGAGCCTAAAAAGGAGCCAGGTTCTTTTGTGCTGCCCAGAGATGCTTCCAAGCACACCCATGCTAAATGCCTTGTGCTTCTGTAACTTGGCATACATAGAAGTCTCCATTGGGTCAAAGCAAAAAAGTCACAGACCCAGCTGGGTTAGAAAAGGGGGGCTTGGGAAGAGGAGATGACTGACTATACGGTGAGAGAAATGTTTCCAAAAGACATTTCAAAGGGTTGGGGAAAATGTTGGTAATACAGATGTGCAGTCAAAAATCTATCAAAGTTGCCTCATTCTTTGTTTGATACACATTCCTTTTCTTAATTTGGAATTTTTAATCTTATAAAATGTACAAAATAAGGAATAACAAAGAATGAAAACAGAAAAGCAGGAAAGGAATCGAAAAACAGAAAAATAATATGATTGTACCTTCCTCCCTTTTCTCTTGACAAATGGTCATCATGCATTCTTACCGTTATTGGGGACAAAATACATATGGGTTTCTGTCTTGGTGAGGGGTGTACCTAGGTAAATCTTCTGACACTCCTAAATCCAGCAGATTAAAAAGATTGTAGTTGGTAATATGAGCAGGGGGTTGGACTGGATGACCTCTGAAGTCCTTCGAGCTTTATGTTTCTATTGTATTCTATTGTATTCTCTTTTTTATTCTCTTCCCTTTTATGTTCTGTTCTAATCCCTATTCTATTTTCTATTTTATGCAGTTCTGTTTTCTATTCTGTCCTGTTTTCTATTCAGAAGAGGCAACTGGCAGTTGGAACAGAGTTCTTTTCTGGTGGGGAGGGGAAGTAGAACTCCTTAGCATCAAAAAATCCTTTCTCAGCAAGCACCTAGAAGCCAAGAGGAACATACGTGCCAAATTTCAAGTTTGTAGGCTTTATGGGGTTCTGGACATTTTGTGATGACGCATGAGTGGTTTTTCGTTTTTATAATATACATAGATGAAAACATCTCCCAAATGCTTGGTTGAGCCTGGACAAAGCGTATTTTTCCACCTCCTGTCGCTAGATGGCGGCAAACCAATATCGGTGCCGAGAAAGACATCAATTCAACAGTGCCATCTTCGCTTGAGCTTAAGAAAACCGTTTTAAACCATTGAGTTCTGCATTGCTAGAAAATATGGGTGAACAAAGCAACTTCCTCTTCCGGTTGGCTCATGGGAGGAACGTTGTGCACAGAGTGGCTTCTGTGCTCTTGCACGGATCGAAGCAGCAGCTGGTAGGTGAGTTGGAGGCAGCAGGTGGGAGGAGAGTCCGGGAGCAAGTCGGGCTGTTCGGTTCCCTCCAAGGCCTGGAAGCAGAGAAGCAACTGGGCTGAAGCGTGTCAGCTGCAGGTTCCTTCCCTCCCCAGATCGGAGCCCGCTGGGGCTGCACGCTGTGAAACTGGTGGCTGCAATTCTCTGCTGGGGGGGGGGGGGGGGGGGAGAGGAGGAGATTTTAAAATCCTCTTTTAAGCGGAGGCTGGTGGATCCTTTGGGAATGGCTCCCCTCCAGAGGTTGTGGGGGCTCCGTCACTGGAGGGTCTTCAGAGGAGATTGGGCAGCCGTTTGTTCGGAATGGAATAGGGTCTCCTGCCTGAACAGGGGATGGACTAGAAGACCTCCAAGGTCCCCCCAACTCAATTATTCTGTAGTGGACCCGATGTTTTCTGGGCAACAAGATCGGGCTGATGTGCCTCTTGGTCTTTTTTGGGTTGTTCTTGTTTCGTTTTACTTCCATTTCAAGCTAACGAGTAGGTGCCCAATCCGTGTATTCAGCAGGTTCAACTGTGCTTAAATGCAGCACTTTTTAAAAAAACAGCTATTGATCAGACAGCTTAGTGACACAGATGCCCACCTTAATTGCAGTCAGTAAGTGAGGACTACTTCAATTGAGATGTCACCAAAGGGATTGTGGAAAATATTTTCTGCCCTAACTTGGAGTTCAGGGCTTCCATGGGCAAAACTGGTGCTTCAAATCTTGCAGAGGCTTGAGGTGTCATTTCATCAGTTAAAGCCCCACATCTTTAAAGTTAGTGTGATGCAGACTGAGAGGTGTGGCTTGATGAAATAAAAGACAGAATCCAAGTGTGTGTATGTTTATAAACCAATGCATTTATTCATCTGAATAAAGATGGGTTCCTCCAAAGGAGGAAGGAACCCAGGACATAGTGCAAGGCAGATATTGATACATTTCTTTGCTTTTGCTTCATTACATAAGAGGGAGCTGGCATTTGACAGATAAGATATAGAAATATAGCAATTATAAAAATTGCAAAAATAGTCAAGCATGCCTTCTGTGGTTTTGGTCACATGTCTAACCCACAGGCTAATGCAGGAGTTGACAACCCGCGCCTCTGGAGCTGCATGCATCCCTTTGGGCCCTCCGCTGTGATTCCCTATCCCATCACCGGCTGGCCTCGCCCCTTGCCCTCCACTCCCTCACCTGGCCTGAGAAGATATCAAAAGAGAGGGGGGAAAAAGTGTGTGAGAGAGACATAGAGAACGTTTTTGTGGCTGGGTAGTGTGGATAGGTGGTCATGTGACTCGGTGGAGCGAGTGATATCGAGTTGGCCATGCCCACCCAAGTTTTGTGGTTCCTGGTGTTTTGTTTTTCTGTGGGAAATGGGTCCAAATGGCTCTTTGAGTGTTTAAGGTTGCAGACACTGGGCTAGTAGTTTCCTGTGAAAGTTTCCATGGTCTCAGAAGCCTGTTCAGGGCTGAACTTCAGCATTGCAATCTCAACAGACAAGCAATCATCCAATTCATCAGATTCCTGATTAACGTTAGCACAGAAGTTTTGAGTAACCATTTTGAGATGTTTTTCAGGCTTGAAAGATTGGGTTTTTTTCCATATTGTATGTGTGTGCATTTTTATTTCTCCCTGAATTATATATCGGCAAATGTATAATCTCTTCCCAGGTCTTCCAGATATACAGTCATGTGAAAAAGAAAATACGTTCTCCTTGACTTTTATGATTTTACATTTCAGTTGGTCCACAATCAATTGGTCTTTAAAAAGTTCTTAAAAGTAGGTAAATGCAATCACAGATGAACAACAATACATGGCATATTGTACCAAATCATCATTTATTTTATAAAAAGAAAGTCCAAAGGGACAAGTCGTGTGTCAAAAATGTAGGATTCAATAATTTGTAGAACCACCTTTAGCAGCAACAACTAGAAATAATTCTTTTCTGTGTGTCTTTTTCAATCTCTTGCAGCATTGTGGAGGAATTTTGACTCGCTCTTCTTTACAACATTGCTTCAGTTCATTGAGGATTGTGGGTGTTCTTTTATGCACAACTCTTGAGGTCCCTCTAATCGGGTTAAGATCTGGATTTTGACTGCCATTGGAACATCTTGGTTGTCTTCTTTTTCAGCCATCCTCTTGTAGATTTCCTGAGGTGTTTTGTGACCATTGTCCTGTTGCATAATCCCATGTCAGCCTAGCTTTAGCTATTGGACAGATGGCCTCACTTTTTTTTTTTTATAACAAATTTTATTAATTTTACAAAAACAATACACAATCCAGGCATAACAACTTGATAAATCTTTTCTAAAAAAAAAAAAAAAAAATTAAAGAAGAGAGCCAATAGAATGTACAAAATAATTCCAAATTGTAATATCAATATTTACATTATCTATTTAACTTCATATCTTATCCAGACTTCTCCTTTTATCCAAATTATATTTCTTGCTTATTAAAATTTTATTGCCTTTCATAAACATACAAAACACAGAACATAGGAAAAAAAAACCAAACTAAAACATCTTTTCTGAAGGCTGCCTGATCCCGGGTTGAAACTCTTCTCACAGACACAAATTCAAACATCATATTCACTTTGTGTATCCTTCCATATCTTATTATCATTTTGCTTTTTTTTTTAATAAACCAATTTTATTAATTTTACAAAAACAGTGCACAAACAATCAAGGCATACCAGCTTATAAATTCTTTTCTAAAAAAAAATAGTGATAATTAAAGAAGAAAACCAATAGAACAAAATGATTCCCAATTGTAATATCAATATTTACTTTATCTATTTAACTTCATATCTTATCCCAACTTCTCCTTTTCATCCAAATTATTTGTTAATTAAAATTTTATTGCCTTTTATCAACATACAAAACCCAAAAAAACATAACAAAACCTTTATATATCCTTCCATATCTTATTACCATTTTCAATAACATTCTTTGTCTGTTCTATTTCCAACTATCCATTCATTTTTTTTCTTTTACTATACTTCTCCTGTACACTAATTGGAGTGACGTCTTTAACTCATTACCCTAACTTAAAAATACTTCATATAACACTTAATTTATCTTGGGATTCTGTTTAGTAGATTCTAAAATTACACAATGAATTTTATACTCTAAATACACATATAAAAACACAATCTTATGTACCTTCCAGAATCCCCCTTTTATCCTTAATTAGATTCACCCATTGTCTCTAAATAAACTTTTTTTCTTTAGATCTTGCTTCCCACCATTGAGGCTTCTCCTCCCCCCCTTTCTCGCTTGCTTATTTTTCTCCTTGCCCTTTTTATCCCTTTGTCTCTCCTCCTCCCTTTTTTTACTCCCTTTCCGTTGTTTTCTAACCTTGCATCCACCTTTCCTCTCATTTTTCTCTTTTTTGGTTGTTTTTTCAAACCTTAAAATCCCCTTTTTCTTATCCTCTTTCTCCTCCTTCCTGGAAAAAATCCATTGTTCATTGAAGATGGCTTCTTGTTCCTCTTCTTCTTTATCCCAGTCATTCTGCTGCGTAATCAACTTTTCATAAGTACATAATGCCATTTCTAAAAATTGAAATAAAGTGCCCAAAGTATCTTTTCCATCTTGTTCTTCCTTTTTATATTTTTGATATTCAGTCTTTAGTTCATCCACAAGCGATGCCATCCTGAAAAGAGAAACTTTCCCCAAAACAACCAACCAAGTATTTTTAATCAAAAATAATTCAAAAAAAGTTCCAAAAGTTAATACTTTACTTCCTTCTTCTATTTCTCTTTCAGGGGTTACTGTTTAATCAAAGAGGTCCAATTACCATATATCTTTGAGATTCTAGGCAATCTCCTCCTTTTTCCACTTCTGCTCCAATTTTTTTCCACTCCCTTCCCACTTGCAACATCAATTTTTAAATGATCAGAAATCCATACCTCTAATAAGAATTTTCCAATTTCTTAAATTTTTAAGTCCAATGTCCAAGAACTCTTTTGTCCCTTAACTTCAACTTTCAGAATAGTTCACCTTCAGTGCCCAAACAAATTTCAAATCTTCATCTGCTGTTTCCATGGGGTGGGAGAGTGAAGAAAAAAAAAGTTCCCTTTTACAGCTTCTCCACCGCTTTCGATCTTCTTAGGGATACAATGTATCCTCCAGAAATTCAGACAGCTCAGTTCCAGCGAATTTAAAAGATGTTGATTAACCCGGCTCAGCCAGCACTTTCACTTTTCTTGCTTCCTCCAGCACAATCTTACCTGGTTGCAGGCTTCTTCGTGGCGGCCATTGCTGACCGCTGCTCCACCACCTTGGAAAAAAGGGGGTTTTCCGGACGAAGGGGTCTGCGACACCCCCAACCCCCTGTCCGGCTCCCCTCTCCCTTCGGCTGTCCCTACAGGGCAGCCATATCCCCCTGACCCATTTGGATTGGGGGTACCTTGGCGGCAAGCGCAGCAGGAATCGCGAACGGTCACAAATTCCTGCTGCCACCGAAGCCACACGGAACCGGAAACCTACAGATGGCCTCACTTTTGACTCTAGAACACTTTGGTATACAGAAGAGTTCATGGTTGACTCAAAGATTGCAAGGTGTCCAGGTCCTGCGGCTGCAAAACAAGCCCAAATCTTCACCCCTTCACCTCCGTTGTTGATGGTTTGTATAACATGCTTGTGCTGATATGCTGTGTTTGGTTTTCATTAAATGTGTCATTGTGCATTTTGGCCAAACATCTCCACTTTGATCTTGTCTGTGTAAAGGACAAGTGTTTCAGAAGTCCTGTGATTTGTTCAGATGCAACTTTGCATACCTCAGCCATGCAGCTATGACTTTTTTAGAGAGAAGAGACTTTCCCCTGGTAACCCTTCCAAACAAAGCATACTTGCTCAGTCTTTTTCTACTTACACTGTCATGAATCTTAACATTTAAAATGCTAATTGAAGCTTGTAAACTCGGAAATAGAATTCTTTGGTATTTCTGCAATTTCTCTGGCCATTGCAATGTCTGGCCTTAGGGAGAATTTTCTTGGATGTCACTCCTGAGATGATTGGTAACTGCCTTGAATGTTTCTCATTTGTGAGTAATCTTCCACACTGTAGAATGATGGATTTTAAATTGTTTGGAATTGACCTTTTAAACCTTCCCAAATAGATGGGCAGCAACAGGTCCTTTTCTAAGATTCTTTATTCTTTGCCACTGTGTTAACACACACCTCAATGCCAGAGATCAGCAGACTCCTACAATTTCAGCTTTTATAGATGAAGTTATACTTGCTGATGATCAATTTATCAATGGCACTGTGTTAGCAGTACTTGGCTGCTATTTCACCTCAAAATACTATGGAAGCAGTGAGAAATTTCCTCATGGGGAGAATAATTAACCAGCAGAAAGGATGGCATTTAGAGTTTGGTGCTCCATCACTTGAGGCTTTTCATAAATGTTTTATTTGTAATTTTTTTTAACAACCATACGTATTTTGTATGACAGCATATTGACTGGGTCAATATACTTTTTAGACAATGTTAACAACAATAATAAGGGAGGTGGTGGCTCAGTGGTTAAGATACTGATCTGGTAGATCACAAAAGTCAGCAATTCAGCACTTTAAATCCCTCGCATCTGAGTCTAATCTTTCTCCATGTATCCAGTAGCTGCTTTCTTAATGTTTGGAGATTATTTTTTGAAATTGTTTTACTTGGGTTAGATCTTTAGAATAAAAGTTGGAAGTTATCTCAAATGATTATCTTACATGATTATATTATGGTAATTTTTAATATGAGTTAAAGGGAAGTAAACTGAATGATGTATAAGACAAAAGGGTGGTGCATTCAAATGGGCTATTAAGGGGGAAATGTTTGGAATTATTAAAACTAAAATGGAATATATTTAATAATGAAATAAGAGTAGGTGATGAAATTGCAAATATGACCGATAAAAGTATAATGTATGTAAATTAAGAATATAAGAATTTTATGATATTATATAAAGAAGATATGAGTATAATTAAAGAAAAATGAAATAAGAAAATGAACAAAATAAGCGTGAAAAATATAAAAATATTTGTGAAAATTTACAGAAAATGGAAAAAGTAATGATGATAAGAAACTGAATATGAAAGATAAATATGTAATTATGGTCATGTTTGTATGGAAATGTAAAAACCTGGAACCACATTGTTCATCAAAAGAGATATTTGTAAAACATAAAAATAAAAAACTTTTTTCAAAAAAAAAAGACCTAATAAGGAAATTGTGGTTTCCTCATGATCGTTGAATCATCTCTGCTTTGTTCATCATCTTTCCAGGGCGGCTTTCAGTCTATAGGGCAGGGGTCCTCAAACTTGGCAACTTGAAGACTTATGGACATCAACTCCCATAGCCGGCTGGAGAATTCTGGGAGTTGAATTCCACAAGTCTTCAAGTTGCAAAGTTTGGAGACCTCTGCTTTAGGGTCTCCCAGCAGATACCGGCTGGTTTTCACAGAGCTCAGCGGAGCTCCACTATTTTTCAGCCATTCCCCCTGCACCACCAACCAGTCTCCCCATTTGAGGCTTTACAGAAGGGATGAGACAGCCACTAGTCTGACATAGTATAGGGCCTCCTGCTTGAGCAAGGGGTGGATTAGAAGATTTCCAAGGTCCCTTCCAATTCTATTCTGTTCTTTTTTATTATTATTATTTTAAATTTTTTATTTTATTTTACAATAATCCCATTTCATTTCAACTGTGTGTCAACTAGGTATATATATATTGTGCTTACAATTATAATTAATACTTTTCTTACCAATATAACAATAATCACATTTTCTTATAGCCATTATTTAATATATCTATTACTATTTTTAACAATCTTAACTTATTGCTCTACCATCTAGTCCATTTTAATTTATTTTATTTCCCAGTCATTGATATAATAAATCCTATAGCACATAATATTCATTTCTTATTTTTCTTTAATTACCAATGTTAACCTATTCATCTCTGCATATTCAAATATTTTCTCAATTACTTTTCCTTCTATTGGTATCTTATCACTTTTCCAATTCTGAGCAAATATAATTGTGGCTGCTGTTATATATATATATACATGTATAATTAAATATGTTTTTTCTTTACTGTAACCTTCGGGTACTATTCCTAATAATAATATTTCAGGTTTCAAATCTTTGTGTGTTTTATCATTTTTTCCAACCATATGCGTATTTTTGTCCAGTATCTTAGCTTCTATACAAGACTTCTACATATGGTAATATGTTCCAGGTGTCTGGTGGCACTTCCAGCATTTACCTGATTTATCTTTGAACATCTTAGCTAATTTTGCTGGCGCAAAATGCCATCTATAAAACATCTTAGCATTCTTTGTATGCTGTTGATATTGTTAATTTATAATTCCTATCCCGTCTGCCATTTATCTAATTCTATAGCATATCCAAACATTTTTGCCCATGCTCTCATTGTTTTTTTTAACTTGTTCTTCTTCTAGTTTAACACCTAGTAAATATCAATATAATATTTTAATCTTCCAACTTATCTTCCATTCCTATTAGTATTTTATCCAACGCTTGTCAACTCCCTATGAATCCCTTCAGTTTTAATCTCTTTTTCATATCTTGATTGTATTTGCATATATGAATACCAATGTATTTACAACCCTTGTTCATTCAATTCTTGTTTAGTTTTGAGCTCACCCTTTTCATTTCGGATATCTTTATATCTAGTTCCTGTTTTACAAACATTTGGGTGTATGAGTGTTTCCATTGTTGATAGCCAGACTGGAATCTTCATGTTATGTTGTTCTCTAGTTTTTTCTCATACTAATAACAATGCATTCCTGACCATATGTTTTTGAAAATACCTATATATTTTCGTTCTCCCATACCATAGAAATGCATGCCAGCCCAGTTGTAAATCGTGTCCCTCTAGCGTTAACAACCTTCTATTTCTCAGTGTTATCCATTCTTTCATCCAGCTTAATACTGTGGCCTGATAATATATTTCCCAAGTAGGTAACCCAAACCCTTCTCTGGTTCTCACATCCTAAAACAATAGAAATGAAAGAGTGAATTTTCTTTTTCAGTTGACTATATTTGAAAAAAATCATTTGCATTGCTAAGAATTTGTGATTGACCCAGTCAACAACTGAATGTCATAATTTTTCATTGTAATGTAAATGTAATAGTTGTTTTTCCTCATGTTCTGCAACCGTTAAAGATACCCTTTTATTTCAATCTCATAGACAAAGAGGATGGCGATAAGAGCACTCTGGACAACTGAGGATAACAAGCAACATTGAATAACAAAGCAAGTCAGTCCAGAAATCAAAATATTTTACATTTCCTTCAGAGTGCCACACAATTCTTCACCTTCCTCGAGAGAAGATGAAGAAGAGATTTCTATCTGGGAAGAGTAATGTGTGAAATTCAAGCATACGTTACATGAGAAGTCAAGGGAGATTATTTTTCCATTCAGCAAAAGAGGGAAGTGAAAAAGTCATTGGGGAGAAAAATATCAACTGGAAAGCCACGTAGAGCACACAGTGTTGCAGGCCTCATTCTTGAAGGAAGAAAATGACCGGTAAATCAAAACATATTTAAACAAAGGACAGTGTATATCTTTGATCTCCTCAAGAATATTAGTTGTGTAAAAGCTCCATAGATTCTCCAGTTGTGGGAAAGATACAACTTGCAAATCACAGTTGATTATGCATGAGAGGATCCAGACTGGAGAAAAGCCTTACATATAATCTGAATGTGGCAAAACCTTTGATCAGAACAACTTGGTTGTGGTTCTTCGAAAGATCCATCCAAGAAAAACCTTACAAGTGCTCCTAATGTGGTAAATTCTTTAGCGAACATGGCCACGTGGACTAATACCAAGGAGAAACAGTTTGAATGTCCTGATTGCAGGAAACGGTTCCGTCAGAATTCCAGGCTGGTGACACACCAAAGGACTCACACAGGAGAGAAACCCTTTAAATGTCTTGATTGTGGGAAAAGTTTCAGACAGAGTTCCCACCTGGTGAAACACCAGAGGACTCACACAGGAGAGAAACCCTTTAAATGTCCCGATTGTGAGAAAAGTTTCAGTCAGACTTCCGACCTAGTGACACACCAGAGGACCCACACAGGAGTGAAACCCTTTGAATGTCCTGATTGTGGGAAAAGTTTCCATAATGGTTCCAACCTGGTGACACACCAGAGGACTCACACAGGAGAGAAACCCTTTGAATGTCCTGACTGTGGTAAAAGTTTCAGTTGGAATTCCAGCCTGGTGATACACCAAAGGACTCACACAGGAGAGAAACCTGTAGAATGTCCTGATTGTGGGAAAAGTTTCTGTAATAATTCCAGCCTGGTGATTCACCAGAGGACTCACACAGGAGAAAAGCCCTTTGAATGTCCTGATTGTGGGAAAAGTTTCCGTCAGAATTCCAATCTGGTGACACACCGGAGAAGTCACACAGGAGAGAAGCCCTTTGAGTGTCCTGATTGTGGGAAAAGTTTCCATAACAGTTCCAACCTGGTGACACACCAGAGGACTCACACAGGAGAGAAACCCTTTGAATGTCCTGATTGTGGGAAAAGATTCAGTTGGAATTCCAGCCTGATTCAACATCAGAGGACTCACACAGGAGAGAAACCCGTAGAATGTCCTGATTGTGGGAAAAGTTTCTGTAATAATTCCAGCCTGGTGATACACCAGAGGACTCACACAGGAGAAAAGCCCTTTGAATGTCCTGATTGCGGGAAAAGTTTCCGTCAGAGTTCCAATCTGGTGACACACCGGAGGAGTCACACAGGTGAGAAACTCTTTGAATGTCCTGATTGTGGGAAAAGTTTCTGTAATAATTTCAGCCTGGTGATACACCAGAGGACCCACACAGGAGAAAAGCCCTTTAAATGTCCTGATTGCAGGAAAAGTTTCCATCACAGTTCCAATCTGGTGACACACCAGAGGAGTCACACAGGAAAGAAACCCTTTGAATGTCCTGATTGTGGTAAAAGTTTCAGTTGGAATTCCAGCCTGGTGATACACCAAAGGACTCACACAGGAGAGAAGCCCTTTGAATGTCCTGATTGTGGAAAAAATTTCTGTAATAATTTCAGTCTGATGATACACCAGAGGACCCACACAGGAGAAAAGCCCTTTGAATGTCCTGATTGCGGGAAAAGTTTCCATCACAGTTCCAATATGGTGACACACCAGAGGACTCACACAGGAAAGAAACTCTTTGAATGTCCTGATTGTGGTAAAAGTTTCAGCGGGAATTCCAGCCTGGTGATACATCAAAGGACTCACACAAGAGATAAACCCTTTGAATGTCCTGATTGTGGGAAAAGTTTTAGTCAGAATTCCAACCTGGTTAGACATCAGAGGACTCACAAAGGAGAGAAGCCCTTTGAATGTCCTGATTGCGGGAAAACTTTCAGTGATAATTCCAACCTGGTCAGACACCAGAGGACTCACAGAGGAGAGAAACCCTTTGAAATGTTCTGATTGTGGGAAAAGTTTTAGTCAGAATTCCAGCCTGGTTAGACACCAGAGGACTCATGCAGGAGAAAGACCTTTGAATGTCCTGCTTGTAGGAAAAGTTTCTTGATAATTCCAACCTGGTGATAATATCAGAGGACTCACATAGGAGAGAAATCCTATAAGTGTTTCCAATGTGGTAAATGCTTTATAGTGAGCATGGCAATGTGGACTCACACTAAGGAGAAACCCTTTCAATGGCCTGACTGGTAAAAGTTTCTGCAAGAATTCCAGCCTGGTGAACCACCAGAGGATTCACATGGGAGAGAAACCGTTTGAATGTCCTGTTTTTGAGAAAACTTTCAGTCAGAATTGCAACCTATACACCAGAGGACTCACACAGGAGAGAAACCATACAAGAATCCAGACTGTGGGAAAGATTTCAGTATTTGGACTAGCCTTCTAAATCATATGCTTTTACACACAGGGGAGAAACCATTTGAGTGCCCTGAGTTTGGATGGTGCTTCAGGAAACATTCCAGCCTTATTGCACACACAAAAATCAGCACTCAGACTATAGTTAGAGGTTGTGGCTCCTCGTATAAGGAGAAAGCAAGAGGAAAGACAAATGGAAGGGTTTTAAATTTTATCTTTTTCAAACAGTTCCAGAAATTCAGTGCATATCTGTTCAGATTGTGTCAAGAATGAGGCACGCAAGTGGAAGAAACCATATGAATAGCAAATATATTTGGGGGAGTTTGGGGCTGTGACAAAACTAGTGTAAAAGTTGTATCTTGATGTGGCCTTCATGGAGAAAAGCTGTAGGAATATTGAGTTGAGGAGAAAAGGGATTGTGGTTTTGAACACAGGATTATTTGCAACTCCTGCTATGATCTCCTTTGTTTTAGGGGTCTCCTTGTTTGCCTCTGATAGCTGGTGAGTGAGACTAGCACCAAGGGACTAATACTTTTGTGGTTTCCACCCCTTGGTGGGTAGATATGAGGGAAAAATTGTACAGTAGATAATGTTTAATTTCTAAAACAGCATTGCGTAAGAGTCTTGCATAGCTTTTGAGAAAGACAAATAAAGGAAAGTATCAGTATTTCTGTAAATAGAACATGTTTCCTGTTCTTTCACTTGTCTCTCAGGGTTCCTTAATGTTATTTTCAAAAAATTGCCCTTCAAATATGCGGAGGAACATTATTTGTAGAAACAAAAGTGACATTTTAGCTAGGCAGATGAATGATCCTGGGATTGGAAGTCACTAAATAATTCCAAGATTGTTCATTTCATTTCACAATTTTTAGTAGCTCTCATTACATGAAGGACACTCAACAACCAGGACCAGTTCAACCGTGGAGATAATGTGTGTAGAAAAACCAAGAGGCTCTTGGCCTGAGTCTTAAGTTCAAGTGATTTAAAATTTAAACATATGCAAAATTTCAAAAATTTAAAATAGAAAAAATATATTTAATCAATTTCCCTCTCCCCCCTTGGTGTAACATTTTAGTGCACCATCTTTATTTTGTCTCACACCTCATAAAAGTGTTGCAACCTAGATAAACAATCCACTCAGCGCTTTTGAGGGAGAGCCATCAAGAAAATCAGATAACATATCCACTAGTCTCCAAGGGGATTAATTCCCAAATAATAAGATTCATGTAACTCACCGGAAACTCCACTAAGACTCCAAGATCTCTCTCACAGTCACTGCTATTAAAGCTAGTTTCACCCAGTCTTATTTAAGTATTAAGTGCATGAAATAATAAACAACTTTTTGGTATATACCTTTTTTTTGGTAATAGGGCAAAAAAGCAATGTCAAGTTGGCCACACCCAGCCAGTCACATGACCACCCAGCCAGTCATTAGGGCAGAGAGCCCCATGCTAACAAATTTGAAGCCCACCCCTATCTACAGAGCGAGATCAAAAGACATAAGTACCCACTCAGACAAATAGTCCATTTCCTCAGAATCAAAATTTGAAGCTCAGGTTGAAAGGTGTAAAGTATGTGTTGTTTGGAGGATACTGGATTTTGAAAGCTGCAGCCTTGAATTTGGGACTGAAGTAGCAGGAACAACTGAATGAATAGATTTTGTGGGGAGGAAGAAGGCCCAGTTTGGTGGTCACCAGCCTAGAGCCTGAGAGACTCTCATTTCCGGTCCTGCTTTAGGCACAAAGCCATCTCCGACACCTTGGCCTGTCCTGTCCTCTCAAGCCCTGGAAAGGTGAAATCTGCTTTCAAAAAACCTTGGAAGGAAACTGCAGGGAAAGTGCATGATAACTCCCCGAAACCTACTTTTGCAACTGAGCGAACCTTGAAGGGTGAAGATTGACCTACTTAGCTTCTCAAGATTAGGGAGGTGTTGCGCTTTAAATATTTATGAAGTTTGTGTGCGCAGTCCTAAATGATTTCCAGTTATTGATATCCTATCAATAAAATAGCAATAGCACTTGGACTTATATACCACTTTATGGTGCTTTATATCCCTTTCTAAGCAGTTTTACAGAGTCAGCATATTGCCCCCAATTTTGAAATTTGCTTTCAAAAAATCTTGCCAAGGAAACATCAGGGACCTGGAGGCCTTTTGTTTTTTAGATAGGCTGACCCAGTCTTAATGTGCATCAAATATCTGCTGGGGGCAGGGAGCTGCTCTTTGTCTTCAAAAACCTGTTTCTCCTTTTTTTTCATCCAGAGAAATATAACATTCTGCCTTTTTAATAATTTTCTGAAATATTTCGTTCTTCTAGGAAGGGTGGGTGCTAACTTTCTTCAATCCCCCCTTTTTGCCATAATAGACGGGTGGTACACCCATCTTATTGGCAAAAGATTAAAAACAATTGATCAGATCAGGGATACTTGATGGATGCTTTTAATTTTTCTGATGCAAAGGGGAAGGAATTGTGAGAGGCAGTGGAGAAGGATTTCTTCAGTGGCTCCCAAAAGGAGAGCTTTCAACCCATGAAGGTCTAGCAGCCAGGGCAAAAGTTCTGGAAAGAAATTTACAATATCCAATTTTCTAGGCCAATTATTTTCAGAGGTTTGATGCTACTTTCTGTGAGCTTACAGTCAGGTTTCAAGCAAGCACAAGTCCCAAAATTCTTTACAGCCATAATTTTTCTTTAAATAACTACAGGTTGCCTGTTTCCAAGGGTCGTTTCTTGAACCTGCCCTAGCTTTTTTTTTTTTTTTTTGCATCCAGGTTTTTGAGGCCAAATTGAAGTTAGCCATTGTGCAATGCAGGCTGTTTAGGTAAAATAATAACTATGTAATCATGGTTTATAAGTTAAAGTGTCTGCAACTTTAAATATGGGAATGTAATTAGGGGAGTGGTTGTGAAAGCACTTTAAAAGAAGCAAGGTACTCCAGCTTGCTCGCTCTCTGGCTTTGATGATCCCTAATTACTGCATGGACTCAAGACTGCATTACTCGAACGGGAGATAAACAAAGGACTGATTTGTAAGTGAATTGACATTCGATATTCTACACAGACTTTGCTAACTGAATATCCTTGAATGGACTGACTAAAACGATACATGGCTAATGTATTAATGTATAAAATACTAATGTATTTTGACTATGCTATAAACTCTCAATGGAATAAACTATCTTTTGATAGCACAAGCGTATTTGTTATTTTTACTGTATGTTAACAAACATACAAACTTATCTCACACATTTATCTGTATGCCTATCTGACTAACGCTGCACATTCTGTTTAGCTTGTCTCCTTAACCCTGGTTGGGGAACACAGGCTTAACACAGGCTATTTAGTATTTTTTTCAAATTGGGCACGATGAGCCCTGGGACTTCTACCAATGAGACTACCAGTGCAATATATCCTGCTTTACTGGGTAACTGGGCAGCATCATGTATGAGTCACAATCAGGGCTTGGGTTTTGGAGATCTCTTTTCTGCTACTTCAGTGAGGGAATTACCTGAAGGGGATGCCCCCTTCCCAATGGAATTAGCAGGGAGATATGACTGCTTGGGCTCTTAGTTCCCACAGAGCGAAAACTACAATACTGGCAATGCGAACATGATGGACACATTTTCCTCCCACCAGACAGAAGTCCAAGGTGTTCAGAACTTGCTGTGCCAACCATTCCCAAATGCAATCCCTCCAAAAATCCGTTTAACTGATTACAACATAAATGAGACAAGAAAGAAAACTTTACAATGTATTTCCAGCCTCTCCCATAGTCTTTCCAGCTGTCTTCTGGGGATTGAAAGGAGTCTTTGAGTCTTGTCCATCTCAGGATCCTTTCTTTCATGTTTGCTGGGTGGCATTAGGCTTGGCTTGGTGATAAGGCTGGAGGCTTTGGAAGATCTCCCCCCCCCCCTCTGGTTGCTGTGGTGACTTTCTTGTGGAGGGCTGGAGCCAAACCCAATTCTTGGCTCAATGAATGGAAGGTCTCTTCTGGAAGCAGCAACTGGATCAGTGTTATCTGTTATCACAGGTTGCAGAGTCATTTGTCCAGGGCTGAAAAATATGGGTGTTCTATATTAACATACTTGTAATCCTGCAATATGATTGGTCCACCAATACAGCTTACTGATTGGTCCATTTACTCTCTTCTGATTGGGCCATATTACTAACCCGTGATTGGCCCGTCTGGACGGCGGGAGATTCAAGGAGCCGTCATTGGCCGCGAACTGCGAAGCAGCCAGCATAAAAGAGGCTTCTGCGGCTCCGCTGTTAGAACAGATTTTAAGAACTAAATAAAGAGCTGAAAGTCACACTGGTCTCGAGTCTCTTTTTCCTGCGATCTAACACTGGCGACAAAGGTGGGATACTGAGACAAAGGAGACCAGTCGAGCACGTGGCAACGAGGACTGACCAACCGATGAGATGGCCAGCAGAAACTCGCCACCCGCACCATTCGGCCCAACAGCAGAGGACTGGGAATCATACATTGACCGATTCCTCATGTTCCTCTAGAGCAACGAACTGCAGGGGATCATTGATCAACGAAAGAGAGCTGTGTTCCTGACACACTGTGGGCCCACAGTATTCAAAATGGCCAAGGCGTTGGCCAAACCGCAGGACGTTAAGCAGATGGCGTGGCCGGATTTGAACCGGCTACTGAGAAACCATTACATGCCTGCCATCTGCAATCTTATCCGGAGACATGAATTCTATAAAAGAGACCAGAAAGAAGGTGAGAGCGTCAGATATTTCGTAGTGGCTCTGAGGGACATCGGAGGAGCATGCAAGTTCCTCAACATGGATGAAGCCATGAAATATCGCATGGTCCTCGGACTGAGGGACCTCATATTATAGAGCTGACTGCTGACCTGACCAAACATCATGGTCACTGAGGCCATTGCTGAGGCCACGGCAGCTGAAGCCACAAAAAAATCAGCAGCCCCCATGCGGCACCATGCAGCGACCCAACAGACACTGGCAGAGACAAGCCAAACCCCAGAAAAGAAAACAGAGGGCACCCAAAAGACCACTACCACGCACCACGAGGACGTCAAGTCCTTATCCGAGACCAACGACAAGGAGGAAGAAATACACAGACTCCAGTCAGAACGGAACAGACGGGAGAGGAGAGAACGTAAGTCGGGTTTCCAATTCGCCAGGTGCGGAGGAGACCATCCCCATTCTGAGTGCCATTTTCTAGACTCTGTTTGCCGGCACTGCGAGAAATGGGGACACATCGCTAGGGTCTGCCAAAATAAAAAGAGCTATAGCCCTAGGTGAAGAGACAGTACCCCGCCCCCAGGAACTGAGACAGACAGACTTGGAGCTGAGACAACAGAAGCAAACAGATCAACGAGACCTACCGGAAGGAAGAGACCCACCATTGGGCATGTAAGCGTGACCGATGCCTGAAAGGTACTTGTGCAGGTCAACATCGAAGGCCAACAATGCAAAATGGAGGTGGACTCCAGCTCATACCTGTCTATGGTATCCTGGGACACAATCAAGTGCCTGATACCCAGCATACGTAGAAAAGAACTAGAAAACCAAAGACTGACCTTAAAGGACTACCAAGGGAACAGAATCCCAGTAGTCTGAGTCGGACACTTTCAAGTAACATTCAAAAAACACTCCGAAATCCTACCATTGACAATCGTGGACAGGGATCGCCCAAGCCTGCTGGGGCTAGAATGGTTTGCGCCTCTGGGGATAGAAGTAACTGGCATAAACAGCATCACTGAGACAGACTGGGAGGAAAGCCTAATGAGGGACTTCCAAGACATGTTTGACAGGAAACTAGGCAAGTACCGAGGGTCCCCTATTTCATTTAATTTAAACCCAAACATAGCCCCAATCCGTTTAAAGGCAAGGTGAGTCCTCTTTGCAATCAAACCAAAGATCAATGAGCAATTGGATAAGCTCACCACACAAGGGGTATTGGAACCAATAGACCACACATGGTGGGAAACCCCAATTGTGACTCTGATTAAGCCAGATGGGTCTGTGCGCATCTGCGGAGACTATAAGGCCACCCTCAACCACGCGCTGCAACAAAGCACATACCCCATTCTAGTGGTGCAACATCTGTTACACTTGGGGGGAGGAAAAGTCTTCACAAAGCTCGATTTCGCTCAGGCATACCAGCAATTGCCCGTTGATTCCGAAAAAGCGGAGGCACAAACCATTGTGACTCACAGGGGGGCATTTAAATGTAAAAGGTTGCAATTCAGAGTCAGTGTGGCCCCAGGGGTGTTCCAAAGCTTGATGGAGCGCTATTACAGGGAATTAAAGGGGTGGTGCCCTACTTCGATGATGTGCTGGTATCCGCTTAGGATAAAAACCAAAGCCGCCTCAGGGGAGTCCTGCAAAGATTTAAAGAGGTGGGACTCAAAGTAAAAAAAGAAAAATGCCAGCTAGCCACCGAGAAAGTTGAATTCCTGGGGTACCTAATTGATAAGGAATCCACCCCACTGAAAAGAAAATAAAAGCTATTAAAGAAGCCCCCAGACCACAGAACAAAAGAGACCTGCAAGCATTTCTGGGACTCATTAACTTTTATAATGTTTTTTTGCTGTAGAAGGCAACAACGGCGGAACCACTGCATAGACCAGGGGTCCCCAACCACCGGTCCGCGGACCGGTACCAGTCCGTGGAACAAATCCTACCGGGCCGCTGGTTTGCTGGGCTCCGCCATCTTGTTTTGATGAAAAAGTGCTTCCGGTGAGCTTTTCCGGGTAGAAGGCTCACCGGAAGCACTTTTTCATCAAAACAAGATGGCGGCACCTAGTGCTTCCGGTGAGCTTTTCTGGGTAGAAAGCCATTTCTACCTGGAAAAGCTCACTGGAAGCGCTGGGCACCGCCATCTTGTTTTGATGAAAAAGTGCTTCTGGTGAGCTCACCGGAAGCACTTTTTCATCATAACAAGATGGCGGTGCCCAGCTGATGCCGGTACTGGGCCGCGGCTTACCAGCTGATGCCGGTACCGGGCCGTGGCATAAAAAAGGTTGGGGACCACTGGCATAGACTATTAGATAAGATAGCTACCTGGACATGGGGCCGACAGGAGGAAGCTGTGTTCCAAGGAATAAAAGATTTACTGACATCTGAATCAGTACTCATTCAATACAGTGAAACCCTACCACTGACCATGACCTGCGACGCATCACCATTCGGCATCGGGGCCGTACTCAGCCACACACTACCAGATGGGAGAGAAGCACCAATCGCATTCTACTCCAAGACGTTGTCCAAGGCAGAAAGAAACTACACCCAACTGGACCAGGAGGCATTAGCAGCGATCACCGGAATAAAACGATTCCATGAATATCTCTATGGAAGGACTTTCACACTCATACAGACCACAAACCACTCTTGGGGATACTCGCAGGGAACAAGGCCATCCCAAACATATTATCACCATGGATGACAAGGTGGTCCAAGTTCCTTGCCACGTATAACTACCAATTAATCCACCAGCCCAGGAAAAGCATACCACACACTGACGCCCTGAGCCGTTCCCCCCTACCTGAACTAGAAGATGACCCAGCACCAACCATATCCACACTACAAATCGAGACTCTACCCAACCTACCCATAACTGTGTCGGACATTGCAAAAGAAACCGCAAGAGACAGACAGCTGGCACGGATTTTAAACTGGGTAGGTAAAGGGTGGCCGGAAACTGATAACAGCGAGATGTTTAAACCATTCCGTAACCGGCAAACTGAGCTCTCGATTTTGAAGGGGTTTGTACTATGGAGGGATCGGGTTGTCATATCAGAAAGATTATAGAAAGCGGTGCTGGATATGTTGCATGATGGATACCCGTGTATAGTAAGGATGAAATCCCTGGCCAGGAGTTACGTATGGTGGCCAGGGATGGGCAAGAATATAGCAACATGGGTGGGAACGTGCAACCAATGCCAAAAAAACAGGCCTACACCCCCTGCCGCGCCGGTGCTCGACTCGGAACACTGAGGGGACCCTGGTCGAGAATCCATATCGATTTTGCAGGGCCGACAAAGGGACACACATTTTTAATAACAATAGATGCTTACTCAAATTGGTTGGAAGTAAGCATCATGAACTCCACAACCACAGAAGCTGTCATCAGACAGCTGAGGAAGCTGTTCGCTACACACAGGTTGCCAGACTTACTGGTTTCAGACAACGGCCTGCAATTCATGGCATTAACATTTGAAAAATTCCTTGCAGAACTGGGCATAAGGCATGTCCTGACAGCTCTGGGTTGGCCGGCTACGAACAGGCGGCCAGAACACATGGTTCGGTACACGAAAGAGACCCTAGAGAAACTAGACATGGGGGACATCCAAGAAAAAATCTGCAAAATGCTAGCCATACAACATATCACACCCGACACCACCACGAATAAAAGGCCTGCTGAACTGTTAATGGGCAGGAAATTACTATCACACTTAGATAGACTTCACCCCACATACAGGCCGGAAAAACCAACAGACTCCTCCAGCAAACACTGCACATTCGGAACAGGGGACCTAGTCTATGCAAAAAATCTCACGGGAGACCCACTGTGGATACCCGCCAAAATAACACAGGTAACGGGTCCCCGATCATATAGACCAGAAACAGAGGACAGAAGAAGCTGGAGGAGACACATAGATCAGCTAAGATCACCAATACTAGAAAGAAACACATAAAACCAGGTGCAAAGGAGAACACACACATACACCAGAACCTCGCCAAACATAAAAAAATAATAATAACCAAACCAGAGAGGGGGGAGACCCCTCAAGCACAAATAAAAGGGGAGGGGGAGACCCTCCACTAACACAAGAAACAACACAACAAATTCCAACAATAAACTGCCAACCAACATCACCCAAAACCCCAGTAAGAAACCATAACTACTTACCTGAAGACGACTTCGGTAGAAAGGAGCAGGCAGCGGAAAACCAACAAGAAGCCACTCTGGAGGGGAACAGCCGAGCTGACTCTACCAGCCTGGACAAGCCAGGAGGGAGCGGCATGGCCGACTCGACTAGCCCGGGAGCGGCAGGGCTGACGCACCCTTCCAGGAGGTTCCACAGAGGAGGACAGGAGCAACAGAGATCCCATCTGAACCAGCCGAAGACAACAACGCAACTAAACTGCGCAGGTCAAGTAGACACCCTAAAAGCCCCGCCTACTTACATGACTACATAACGTAGGATGGACTAAACCAAGAGGGGAGGGGTGTTCTATATTAACATACTTGTAATCCTGCAATATGATTGGTCCACCAATACAGCTTACTGATTGGCCCATTTACCTTTTTCTGATTGGGCCACATTACTAACCCGTGATTGGCCCATCTGGACAGTGGGAGATTCAAGGAGCCGTTATTGGCTGCGAGCCGCAAAGCAACCGGCATAAAAGAGACTGCTGCGGTTCCGCTGTTAGAACAGATTTTAAGAACTAAATAAAGAGCTGAAAGTCACACTGGTCTCGAGTCTCTTTTTCCCGCGATCTAACATTGAGAACAAGATCCTCTCCCTTCTTTGTGTGTAATCCGCCCAGGAAAGGCACTGTAAGAGGATTAGAGATGGGGAGGTGGAGTGGGGATGGATAGATAGGTGGCAGGCAGAGTTTGAGGGGGGATGGAAATCAGTACTGCAGTTATTAAACAAATAGACCAGTTATATCAAAATGAAGACATCACAGATGAGAAAAAAAGAAGCTGGATTGGACAGATGAAACCATGGACAGATGAAACCAATTAAATATATTAAATGCAAGAACAAAAGTTTTCTATAAATGTTCCGTAACTTAAAACATTCCCTCATAACCTTGAGCTGTTCTTACAAGTACAGAGAGGAAAGAAAAATGAATTCAGTTTTCTTCACCCTGTTTTGTGGCCAGACAAAACTGGGTGAAGACATTTTCTTTTAGTGCTTTAACTCTTTTCTAAAAATTTAAAATTCATATCTAGGGATCAGAGACATTTAGCAATTGCAATTACCTCGAGAGCACACAAAGACATACATAAAAACAAGGAGAAAAAAGAAGTACCTTTGTATAACCAAATTGGTTTTCCAGCTTCATCCCTGAGCAAAGTCCACTCTACACAACCTTACACAATATTTCATTCGAAGAAGGGTGTGTACTACCTTCCTTCACTTCCAAGCACACCCATGCTAAATGCCTTGTGCTTCTGTAACTTTGCATACACAAAAGTCTCCATTGGGTCAAAGCGAAGAAGTCACAGACCCAGCAGGGCTAGAAAAGGGGGGCTTGGGAAGAGGAGATGACTGACTATACGGTGAGAGAAATGTTTCCAAAAGGCATTTCAAAGGGTTGGGGAAAATGTTGGTAATACAGATGTGCAGTCAAAAATCTATCAAAGTTGCCTCACTCTTTGTTTGATACACATTCCTTTTTTTAATTTGGAATTTTTAATCTTATAAAATGTACAAAACAAGGAATAACAAAGAATGAAAACAGAAAAGCAGGAAAGGAATCGAAAAACAAAAAAACAATATGATTGCACCTTCCTTTTCTCTTGACAAATGGTCATCACACATTCTTACCGTTATTGGGGACAAAATACATTTGGGTTTCTGTCTTGGTGAGGGGTGTACCTAGGTAAATCTTCTGACACTCCTAAATCCAGCAGATTAAAAAGATTGTAGTTGGTAATATGAGCAGGGGGTTGGACTGGATGACCTCTGAGGTCCTTCGAGCTTTATGTTTCTATTGTATTCTCCTTTTTATTCTCTTCCCTTTTATGTTCTGTTCTAATCCCTATTCTATTTTCTATTTTATGCAGTTCTGTTTTCTATTCTGTCCTATTTTCTATTCGGAAAAGGCAACTGGCAGTTGGAACAGAGTTCTTTTCTGGTGGGGAGGGGGAGTAGAACTCCTTAGCATCAAAAAAATCCTTTCTTAGCAAGCATCTAGAAGCCAAGAGGAACATACGTGCCAAATTTCAAGTTTGTAGGCTTTCTGGGGTTCTGGACATTTTGTGATGACGCATGAGTGGTTTTTCGTTTTTATAATACACATAGATGAAAACATCTCCCAAATGCTTGGCGGAGCCTGGAAAAAGCGTGTTTTTCCACCTCCTGTCGCTAGATGGCGGCAAACCAATATCGGTGCCGAGAAAGGCAGTGATGCCATCCGCATTTGAGCTTAAAAGCGCAGTTTTATATCATTGAGTTCTGCATTGCTAGAAAATATGGGAGAACAAAGCAACTTCCTCTTCCGGTTGGCTCATGGGAGGAAGGTGGTGTGCAGAGCGGCTTCTGTGCTCTTGTACGGATCGAAGCAGCAGCTGGTAAGTGAGTTGGGGACCTCAGATGTGGGGAGAGTCCGAGAGCAAATTCGGTTCCCTCCACGGCCTGGAAGCAGAGAAGCAACTGGGCTGAAGCGTGTCAGTTGCTGCTGCTTCTGCAGGTTCCTTCCCTTCCCAGATCGGAGCCCGCTGGGGCTGCACGCTGTGAAACTTGATGGCTGCGATTCTCTGCTGGGGGGGAAGATCTCAAAAGCCTCTTTCAGGTGACGGTGGATCCTTTGGGAATGGCTCCCCTCCAGAGGTTGTGGGCGCTCCGTCACTGGAAGGTCTTCGGAGGAGATTGGACAGCCGTTTGTTCGGAATTGGGTCTCCTGCCTGAACGGGATGGACTAGAAGACCTCCAACGTCCCCTCAAATCAATTATTCTGCAGTGGACCTGATGTTTTCCGGTCAACAAAATCGGACTTAGATGCCTTTTGGTCTTTTCTGGGTTGTTCTTGTTTTGTTTTCCTTCCATTTCAAGCTAACAAGTACAGTGCCCCCATCCGTGTATTAACTAGGTTCAACTGTGCTTAATGCAGCACTTTTTTAAAAAAAATAGCTATTGATCAGACTGGTTAGTGACACAGATGCCAATCCTAATTGCAGTCACTAAGTGAGGACTACTTCAATTGAGATGTCACCAAAGGGATTGTTGAAGGTATTTTCTGCCCTTACTTGGAGCTCATGGCTTCCATGGGCAAAACTGGTGCTTCAAATCTTGTTTTAGGCATTATTTCATCAGTTAAAGCCCCCACATCTGTAAAGCTAGTGTCATGCAGATTGACAGGTGTGGCTTGGTAAAACAAAAAATTAAGTCCAAGTGTGTGAATAAATGCATTTATTCATCTGAATAAAGATGGGTCCCTTCTAAGGAGGAAGGAAACCTGAGTGTAGTGCAAGGCAGATATTTATACATTTCTTTGCTTTTGCTTCATTACATAAGAGGCAGTTGGCACAGGACTGATAAGATATAGAAATTATTTAAAAAAATAGTAGAAATAGTCAAGCATGCCTTTTGTACTTTCAGTCACATGCCTAACCTACAGTGAAAGCTTGAAAGACATGGGTTTTTTCCTTATTGTAGGTGTGTGTATTTTTTCTCTCTCTCAATGTATATATCTACAAATGTATAATCTCTCCCCAGGACTTCCAGATAAGCAGTCATGTGAAAAAGAAAATACACTCTCCTTGACTTCTATGATTTTATATATCTGGACACGGTAAAAATCATTTGGTCCTTAAAATGTTCTTAAAATTAGGTCAATACAACCACAGATGAACAACAACACATTACATATTACATCAGGTCATCATTTATTTTATAAAAAGAAAGCCAAAACACAGAAGTCATGTGTGAAAAATGTATGTTTCAATAATTTGTAGAACCACCTTTAGCAGCAACAACTAGAAGTAATCATTCTCTATGTGACTTTATCAATCTGTTACAGCATTTTTGAGGAATTTTGGCTCACTCTTTTTTACAACATTGTTTCAGTTCATTGAGGTTTGTGGGTGTTATTTATGCACAACTCTCTTGAAGTCCCGCCAATTGGGATGAGCTCAGGACTTTGACTGCCATTGGAACATCTTGGTTCTTTTCTTTTTCTGCCATTCTGTTGTAGATTTGCAGATGTGATTTTGTGAGAATTGTCCTGTTGCATAATCCGATGTCAGCCTAGATTTAGTTATTGGACAGATGGCCTCTGGCCAATTGCATTATCTCCATTTTGGTCTGGTCTGTGTGCAAAGGACAAGTGTTCCAGAAGTCATGTGATTTGTTCAGATGCAACTTTGCAAACCTCAGCCATGCTGCTATGACCTTTTTAGAGAGAAGAGACTTTCCTCTGGCAACCCTTCCAAGCAAACCATACTTGTTCAGTCTTTTTCTAATTGCACTGTCATGAATCTGAACATTTAACATGCTAACTGAAGCCTGTAAAGTCTGAAATATAACTCTTTTGTTTTTTAGCAATTTCCCAGCGTGGCATCTGGGTGTCATTCATTTTGATACAAATAATAATTGTAATATTTATCACATTAATCAAGCTTATATAATTTTAATATTAATATGCATGTTTGTATTAAGATGTAATCCTTCATTATTTAGTTGTTTACTGTTTCTATGTGCCATTCTAATACCTCTTCCAATCTCCAATCTTCCCATTAGTTATTATTTTTATTCTATTATATAAAAATTTGTATACTAATATTCCCTCTATCTCTTATTTCTACCTCAATTCTAACTTTTAGACGGGCCTCAGTCAGTCCACCATTATATTAAAAGACCTTTCTTTTCTATCCATCATTTCTTGCTTGTTTTAATGCTCCAATTCTTATTCGCATTTTGGGTTGCCTCCCATACTTCTCTTTTGGATCTTTGTCTCTATCGACCTCTATATCTTTACTATTCAATCTATATATTTCTCCCATCTCTCCTATCTTATATTGCCAGGACTCTGGAATGTCTGTCCAAACTCCTATGTCTCCTGTCTCCCTTTCGAAAGTATCATCCTGTTTATCCCAATCCATTTTTAAATCTCTTAAAATACTTTTTCCTTGCTTTATTTCATCAGTCATTTTTATCTTTACTATCTTCTTCTTATCTTCTTGCTTTATTTGCTAATTTGTCTCTTCTATCTTTTCCTCCATTCTTTCTGTTATCTCCTCCCTTTCCTGGACATTGTGATCTTTATTCACATTTCCCTTGTTGAATGTTTTCTATTTTCCCATCTGTGCCATGCATTAGGCTCTTTATCTCTCTAGCGTTCTTTGTCATAGTGTCCTTAATGTTTTGAAACATCAATGCCATTTCTTCCAAAAATCCCTCATTTCCCCTGATGGAGCAATTTGTCTTGTTTTACTAAGTCCCACTCTTGCTCAGTAGTCCAAAAAACATATATTCAGGCTTCACATTAGCAGAGCTCAGCTATTTTCCAGCCATTCCTGCCGCAATGCTAACCAGTCTCCCCATTTGAGGTTTTTCAGAGGAGATGAGCCAGCCACTTGAAATGGTATAGGGTCTCCTGCTTGAGTAGGGGCTGGATTAGAAGATCTCCAAGGTCCCTTCCAATTCTGTTATTTTGTTCTGTTCTGTTGCGATATTTTTTATGTCCTGATAAGTAAAACAATAGAAATGAAAGGTAGTGTACTTTCTTTTTCACTTGACTGTATTTGAAAACAACCTTTTGCACTGCTAAGAATTTGTGATTGACCCAGTCAAC
Organism: Hydrophis major; assembly: GCA_033807585.1. Classification (NCBI taxonomy): domain Eukaryota; kingdom Metazoa; phylum Chordata; class Lepidosauria; order Squamata; family Elapidae; genus Hydrophis; species Hydrophis major. The sequence goes on from CM066329.1 coordinate 49,241,452, forward strand.
AACTGAATTTCATCATTTTTCATTGTAATGTAAATGTTTTTTTCTTTTTTTCTCATCTTCTGCAACTATTAAAGATAACCTTTTATTTCAATCTTATAGACAAAGAGGATGGCAATAAAAACACTGCACAATTGAGGATAACAAGCAACACTGACTAGCAAAGCAAGTCAGTCCAGAAATCAAAATATTTTACATTTCCTTCAGAGCGCCACACAATTCTTCACCTTCCTCAAGAGGTAAGAGAGAAACGAGAGAAGAGGAAGAAGAGATTTCTATCTGGGAAAAATAGTGTGTGAAATTCAAGCATACGTTACATGAGAAGTCAATAGAGACTATTTTTCCATTCAGCAAAAGAAATGAAAAAGTCATTGGGGAGAAAAAGGTCAACTGGAAAGCCACGTAGAGCACACAGTGTTGCAGACCTCATTCTGGAAGGAAGAAAATGACCGGTAAATCAAAACATATCTAAACAAGGAATAGTCCATATTTTTGATCTCCTCAAGAATATTAGTTGTGGAAAAGCTCCATAGATGATCCAGTTGTGGGAAAGATACAACTTGCAAATCACAGTTGATTATGCATGACAGGATCCAGATTGAAGAAAAGCCGTACATATACACTGAATGTGGCAAAACCTTTGATCAGAACAACTCTGTTGTGCTTCTTGGGAGGATCCATACAGGAGAGAAGCCTACAAGTGCTCCCAGTGCAGTAAATGCTTTAGCGAGCATGGCAACATGGACTCACACCAAGGAGAAACCGTTTAAATGTCCTGATTGTGGGAAATGTTACTATGATAACTCCAGGCTGGTGACACACCAGAGGACTCACACAGGAGAGAAACCATACGAGTGTCCTGATTGTGGGAAAAGTTTCAGTTGGAATTCCAGCCTGGTGAGACACCAGAGGACTCACACAGGAGAAAAACCCTTTGAATGTCCTGATTGTGGGAAAGGTTTCAGTCGGAATTCCAACCTGGTGATACACCAGAGGATTCACACAGGAGAGAAGCCCTTTGAATGTCCTGATTGTAGGAAAAGTTTCAGTCAGAGTTCCAGTCTGGTGACACACCAGAGAACTCACACAGGAGAGAAACCATACGAGTGTCCAGACTGTGGGAAAGACTTCAGTATTAAAACTAGCCTTCTAAATCATATGCTAATACACACAGGGGAGAAACCATTTGAGTGTCCCGAATGTGGATGGTGCTTTAGGAAACATTCCAGTCTTATTGCACACAAGAAAATCCACATGACGCTCCAAGTGATGAGTGTAGAGAAGGTTTGAATTTCATTTCTAATGTCCCATTGCAACTCCAGCTGATATATTGACTATTAAATTTGTCTGCAAAGAATTTGCCCATTTTTTTGGTAGGCAAACATGTAATGGTACTAAACGGGAAGGTGGAAGGAAAAGATGGCAATATACTAGTTTGATAATGCTTATCTGGCTATCAGGAGCAGAAGTTGCTGGAAATGGATAGTCCTCGGGGTTCGAATGCAATGCAGCCTGCCCATTCCATCTGTAACTCGAGAATTTGTGGGAGTGAATCTCATATATTGAACGACATCACTTCCTGCTTCCACTCTTGCATTTACTGCTTTCTCACTGCAGATCAGCCTGAAAAGGCCTCTGGCACTGAAAAAGCAATCTTGAGAATCTGCATGCGGCTGCTTTGTTGTCGGCAAACCGCTTGGGGATTGTGTTCCTGTAGGCTTTGACAGCCTTTTGCAAATAGCCTTTGCCTGTAAGATAGGATCAGGGCTTCAGAGGAGTGTGTCTGCTCCTCCCAGGCTCCACTGGTGCCAACAAAGGCTTTTTGCAACAGGCTGCTGAAGACTACAGGAACACAATCTCACTGGAGGCTTTGGCAATGAATTGGCAAATCGAGGGAAGGACTGAAGGATCAAAGCCTTTCATCAGTTTGCAAACGTCCAGGTCTCAATTTGCAGAGAATAGAGGTCTAAAGTGTGAGATTGCACAAGATTTCGGGCAACTGATGTTGCATGATCTTGTGATACATTAGGCCTCTGTTCTCTGCAAATGCAGACAAAGAGAGATCTTTGGGAAGTAAGTGATTCTCCACAGGGAAAGTGGGTGGGAGTAGAGGGTGGGGGGCGGAATAGGCGGGATGAATGTTTCAGAGCCTCTGGTCATTCGTAAGAGTGAACAACTGCCGTGGTGCTGTAATATTCATAATTTCGGGATTTGTTTGTAAATTTTAGGGGACGTTTATCACATAACTTTGAACGTTCGGTAACAGAACGCTCATAATCTGGGGATTATCTGTATATATTTTTGGAGAAATTGTGAAAAATCTTTTTTTGAATGTTCATTGCATTTTTATAATGGTTACATGATAGATTCTGTCATGTACAGAGTCCCAGCCTTTTTCTCCCTAGGTGCCCCCAAGATTTCAGCCACAGAATTTCCCAGCCAGCATCTCTTGGGGATAGGAGCTCTAAGGCTATTGTTACAGATTGAGGCTTCTCATATAAGGAGAAAATGAGAGGAGAAGAAAAGCAGAAGGGTTTCAAAGTTCATCTTTTCCAAACAGTTCCAGGAATTCAGAAAACCAACCATGTCTGTTTAGATTGTGTCAAGAATGAGGCACGCAAGTGGAAGAAACTACTGTATATGAATAGCAAGTATATTTGGGGGAGTTTGGGGCAGTGACAAAAGCAGTGTAAAATTTCAGATGTAAAGGCTGTTCTGCTCTGTAGGTGGCCTTAATGGAGAAGACCTATAGGAAGATTGAGCTGAGGAGAAAAGGGATTGTGGTTTTAACCACAGGATTTCCAGGTTTATTTGAAATTCCTGCTGTGATCTTGTTTGCTTGGAATTGCCTCCTTGTTGCCCTTTGAGATCTGGGGCCGGTGAGCAGCATCACTGGACTGATAATTTTGTGCCCCCCCCCCCTTGGTGGGGAGATGTGTGAAAATAATTGTATAGTAGGTAATGTTTAAACAACATTGTGTAAGAATCTTGAATAGCTTTTGAGAAAGAGAAATAAAGGGAAGTGTTTCTGTAATTCTGAATTTCTGTAAACAGAATATGTTTCCTGTTCCTTCACTTGTCCCTCAGGGCTCCTTAATATTTTTTCCAAAAATGTATCCTTCAAATATAGGAAGGAACATTATTTGTAGCAGCGAAAGTTACATTTTAGCAAGGCAGATGAATTTTCCTGATTTTTCTGAGATCGGAAGACACCAAAGAATTCCAAGATTTATTTCCCCAACACCATTCAGAAAGACAGGTTATAATTTTTTTAGTAGCTCTCATTACATGAAGGATACCCAACAACCAGGACCGGGCCAGGTGTGTGGAGAAACCAAGAGGCTCTTGGCCTGAGTCTTAAGTCCAATTGCTTTCGAATTTAAACATGTGCAAAATTTATAAAGTTTAAAATAGTAAAGATATATTTCATCCGTTTTCCCTTTTTTCTTGATGTCACATTTTAGTACACCATCTTTATCATGTCTCATTACATTTAGGAGTTGGAAATGCTTGCAATGATCCCAAAGCCTCACAGGGCTATATAAAGATATCAAGCAATATTAAATAAAGGCAACTGTTGGAAGAAATATCCAGGTCCAGTTCCAAGCCGGGTGAAAGGCACTGGAGACAAAATGGAGGCTTGAGGTCGATTGAAAGGAAGATCCATTTATTGATGGACCAAACCACATGGGTTCTGGATAGCTGACCACATGGAGTTGGTTTGGAGTCTTATGGCTAGGAGTCAGAAATCCTTTCAATGTTCCCAAAGCCAACCTAAGAGTCAGAGGGGATGGTCTACAGGATGGGGTGAAAAGCCATAAGTCCCCACTCAGACGAACAGTCCATTTCCTCAGAATCAGACTTTGAAACTCAGATAGAAAGGTGTAAAGTATGAGTTGTTTGGAAGATCCTGGATCTTGAAAGCTGCAGCCTTGAATTTGGGGCTGGAGCAGCAGGAACAGCTGAATGGACAGATTTTGTGGGGAGGAAGAAAGCCCAGTTTGGTGGCCACCAGCCTAGAGCCTGAGATACGCTCATTTCGTCCTGCTTTAGGCACAAAACCATCTCTGAGACCTTGGCCTGTCCTGTCCTCTCAAGCCCTGGAAAGGGGAAATCTGCTTTCAAAAAACCTTGGAAGGAAACTGCAGGGAAGTGGCAGTCCATGATACATCCCCAAAACCTACTTTTGCAACTGAGTGAACCTTGAAGGGTTAAGATTCACATACTTACCTTCTCAAGATTAGGGAGGTGGTGTGCCATAAACATTTATGAAGTTCTTGTTTGTGTGCTCAGCCGCTAAATGATTTCTAGCTTCATCCTATCAATAGAATAGCAATAGCTATATCACTTAGACTTATATATCACTTTATGGTGCTTTACAGACCTCTCTAAGCAGTTTTTCAGAGTCAGCATGTTACCCCCAACAATTTGACTCCTTTTACCCACCTCGGAAGGAAGAAAGGCTGAGTCAACCTTGAGCCTGGTGAGAGTCTATCTGCCAAATTGCAGGCAGCTGGCTGCAGCAGAAGTTGTTTGCAGTACTGCACTCTAACCACTGCACCACTGAGGCTCTTAGAATAATGAAACATGGAAGAATAACTGGAAACATTCACTCTCCTTGCTTCCAAACCACCTCTCGATAGTATTCTTCCTTATCTGCATCCTTCCAGGGCCTAAATCTCACTGGAGGAAGAGTTCCTCTGAGCAGCCTTCCCAATCTCTACAGGAGTTAGATTTATTATGCCCAGTTTGGGCATAAGACTTGGAGGGCACGAGTTTGCAGAAAGCCGATGTATAGATTCTTAAAAGTGACTCAGTGGAATCAAAACCTCTCTACATACCAATATTTTATGACTGATTTCCTGTGGCTCCCAAGGATTTGGACCCAGGAGGTTCAATGGGTCAGAGCCTCAAAAGGAGCCAGCTTCATTTGTGCTGCCCAGAGATGCTTCCAAGCACACCTATGCTAAACGCCTTCTGCCTGTGTAACTTTGCATACACAGAAATCTCCATTGGGTCAAAGTGAAAGTCACAGACCCAGCAGGGCTAGAAAAGTGGGGCTTGGGAAGAGGAGATGGCTGTCTGTATATGGTGAGAGAAATGTTTCCAAAAGGCATTTCAAAGATTGGGAAAAAAGGTTGGTAATACAGATGTGCGTGCAAAAATGTATCAAAGTCGCCCCACTCTTTGTTTGATATACATCCCTTTTTTTTAGTTCAAAAATTTAATAAAATATACAAAACCACAAAAACAAGTGATTGAAAAGCAGAAAAGGAATAAAAAAAAAAAGAAGAATAACATAATTGAACCTTCCTCCCTTTTCTCTGTTGAGAAATTGTTGCCGTATATGGAAATTACCTCTGCTCAGTTGACCATAATAAAAACATCCTTGGAAACGGATCTTGGCCTGAATCCCATTCCTCAGAGAAATTCAGTCCAACATTTCCCTTCCACGTTACTCATCTGTGCAGAGGAACAGGGAGATTTTCTCAGTGTACAAATGGGAAGCAGTAACCAGACCCTCATGATAGACTCCCACTTAAGGACTCCTTAGTCCAGGTGGGATCCCAGGGAATGAGAGCACACCAACAAGCCATGTTTTTCACTGCTTGCTGTCAGAGTGGATAAAAATAAAATCTTTTTAAAAAATTAAAGCAATCAGATTTTTTAAAATTTAAATCAGATTTTTTAAATAAAATGCTTTTGGAGTACAAATCTAAATATAATTTTCTATTTAAGATACTTTAATAATTTAGTTTTGTAAGGTCTGCAGTATGCTTAAGCCAAAAATGAACCAAAACAAAGACTTAAACGGAAGCTTGCAAATCAAAGAAAGCAGTCTTTTATTCTTTGATCAAAATTAAAGTTCTGGGAAGAAGTTCCCAGCACATCACAAGAGACATGGGAGGAAAATTCTACAAAATACAGAAAGATGCCCTGTCCTTATACCTTTAAGATTCTTAGAAGTCGAGTAACTGCATTGTAAAATTCTCTAACTTAGATTTACATCTTTCCTGGAAAAGACAAATCTCTCTCAGGCATTGTTTACCTTTCATATCTAATTGATCACAATTGACCACTTAAGGAGGCTATTAGCAGCATACTTCAAAGGTGTGGATTCCTCAGAATGGAGGTAGTTACATTCCCAGAGAGGTACATTTCGTTCCCAGGGGTTGATGCTGGGGTGAAATGTATCAATCCAGGAAAACAGATGGATTCAGATTGATTTAGATGGGACAATCGTGTCTTAATAGGAGAAGAATGTAACTGATTGTGTTTATAACTGTTTTACAACAAGTGAAAGGTGAAGAATGATGCTGGACTATTTTTGATAATCTCATTTGGGGAACTACAAGATCAGCATGGCAACTATGCGCTCTGTGAGATATTGTCAGGGAATGTAAACACCTTGACTCAACACACTGTTTCAGAAATTCCTGTCCGATTCTTCCTCCTGTAGCCACTCGGGTCCAATTCAGCTAGTTGTCACTGTTTACTTAAAAGACTTTAAGGCATCTATACAACTCTTGGGGTGCAAGGGCATCTCAGAAGTTTGCTAGTGAATGGTCTGTGTGGATAATCACTGGTGACTTTCCATGACTGAGTGGAGAACACAACATGTACCTCCATGTAAACAAAGCCCAGCACTACATCTACCCTACCCTATACCCTCCCTATGCTCAGACTGAACAAACTGTCAACTCGTAAAGCATCCCTGACCTGCTCTCGTATTGGCATAGGCAAAGGGGATGGGAAAACGAACTTTGCAGCTGCATCAAGGAGTAGGTGTCTCAGTCAAATCAAGGCACATCCCAACCAATACGCTGAAGTCCGTGCCGCCATGAAGTTCCTAATAACTGGATCATGTGAAGTTATAGTACTGCTTTACAAAGTGTTAGTAAGACCACACTTAGAATACTGCATGTAATTCTAGTCCCTCCAGAGTGACTAGAGACTCTGGAAAGAGTGTAGAGAAGAGCAACAAAGATGATTAGGGGGTTGGAGGCTAAAACACACGAATAATGGTTACAGGAATTGGGTATCTTTAGTCTAATGAAAAGAAGGACAAGGGGAGACATGATAGCAAAAGTCCAATATTTGAGTGGCTGCCCTAAAGAAAAGGGGTCAACTTATTTTCCAAAGCACCAGAAGGCAAGACAAGGAACAATGGATGGAAACTAATGAAGGAGAGAAGCAAGTTTGGTTCTCCTGCTTGATCGGGTTGGACTCAAGACCTCCAAAGTCCCTTCCAGGTCTATTCAGATTGATTGATTGGTTGGTTGATCTTGAAAGATGCAGCCTTGAATTTGCTGTTGGGAGTTTGGTGTAGTGGTGAAGACAGCAGGTTAGAGATAGAGAAATGCTTAGTTCCAGTCCCACCTGAAGGGCAAAAGCATCTGTTCAACTTTGGTCAGTCCTCTTCAGCTTACAAAGTAGGAAAGGCGGGAAACCCCTGCCAAAAAACCCCTGCCAAGGAAACTGTAAGGCCAGGCATTAAGATTGACCCAAAGGCACCAAAAACAAAGCTAAATAGGGTCAGGTTTCACTATTTCAAGGGGCTCAGTTCTTTACTTCAGCTCCCAGAATCCTCCATCCAGCATGCTTTAAGAGGGATAGACTTCAACTCCCAGAATCCCATGGCCAAGATGCTTTAAGAGGGGAGGATTTCAACTCCCAGAATTCTGGAGCAGGTATACTTTAGGAGGGATGGATTTCTTGCTGGCTGGGGGATTCTGGGAGAAACCATCTTAGTGAGTTAATTGTGAGCAGAGAGCAAATTGTGGAAACCTGGTTTGTTAACTGTGCTGACATTTCTTGGAGAGAAGTCCTGGCAACTTTTTTTAAAATAAATTTTTAATTTTTATATTTTAAGAACATCTCTTTTAGTGAACAATGTGGTTCCAGGTTTTTACATTTCAATATAAACATGACCTTAGTTACATATTCATCTTTCATATTCTATTTCATATCATATCATTACTTTTCCCATTTTCCTTTAGATATCCTCAAATATTCTTATATTCGTCACACTTATTTTATCAATTTCCAATTCATATCATAACTTATTTCATTTTTCTTTAAATACTCTCATGTCTTATTTTACAATGTTATCTAAAATTCATATTTCATTTCTATATTCATTTATCTGTCACATTCCTCAAACAAGGAATCTTTCTTTCTCCTTTTCGGGGTTATCTTCATCTAACGTTTATATCTAGCTCTCCTAACTGTAATTGCTTTTCATTTTTGTTTACTTTCTACATCCCCTCATTTTCTGGTCCTTTCTCTTCATCCCCCTTTTTTCCTTTATAATTTCCCTCCATTTCTTACTCCAATTTATCCTAGGTTAGGTGGATTCTAGCATCTTCTTAGGATGCTCCTAAATCCAGCAGATTAAGAAGGTTGTGCTTGGCAATATGCGCAGGGGGTTGCATTGGATGACCTCTGAGGTCCTTCCAGCTTTATTGTATTCGGTTCCCTTTTATGTTGTTCTAATCCCTATTCTATTTTCTATTTTCTGCAGTTCTAATTTCTATTCTCCTATTTTCTATTCAGAAGCGGTTCCATGGGTGGAACTGAGGTAACGGAATGTGAGCAACTGGCAGTTGGAACAGAGTTCTTTTCTGGTGGGGAGGGGGAGTAGAACTCCTTAGCATCAAAAAATCCTTTCTTAGCAAGCACCTAGAAGCCAATATAGGCCAATTTCAAGTTTGTAGGCTTTATGGGGTTCTGGACATTTTGTGATGACGCATGAGTGGTATTTCGTTTTTATATATACTTAGATGAAAACATCTCCCAAATGCTTGTTCGAGCCTGGACAAAGCGTGTTTTTCCACTTCCTGTCGTTAGACGGCGGTAAGGCAACAATCGATGCCTAGAAAGGCATCAATTCAGTAGTGCCATCTGCGCTTGAGCTTAAAAAAGGCGTTTTAAACCATTGGGTACTGCATTGCTAGAAAGGATGGTAAGAGTGAAGACTCTCAGGGGTACTTCCTCTTCCGGATGCCTCGTTGGAAGAAAGGTGGTGTGCAGAGCGGCTTCTGTGCTCTTTCACGAATCGAAGCAGGAGGTAGGAGGCGAGTTCGGGAGCAAGTCGGGCTGTTCGGTTCCCTCCACGGCCGGGAAGCAGAGAAGCAACTGGGCTGAAGCGTGTCAGCTGCAGGTTCCTTCCCACCCCAGATCGGAGCCCGCTGGGGCTGCACGCTGTGAAACGGGTGGCTGCGATTTTCTGCTGGGGGGAAGATCTAAAAAGCCTCTTTCAAGCGAAGGTGGATCCTTTGGGAATGGCTCCCCTCCAGAGGTTGTGGGGGCTCCTTGAGGAGATTGGACAGCCATTTGTTCGGAATGGAATTGGGTCTCCTGCCTGAACAGGGAATGGGCTAGAAGATCTCCAAGGTCCCCACAAACTCAATTATTCTGTAGTGGACCCGATGTTTTCTGGGCAACAAGACCGGGCTGATGTGCCTCTTGGTCTTTTCTGGGTTGTTCTTGTTTTGTTTTACTTCCATTTCAAGCTAACGAGTAGGTGCTCCCATCCGTGTATTCAGCAGGTTCAACTGTGCTTAAATGCAGCACTTTTTAAAAAAATAGCTATTGATCAGACTGCTTAGTGACACAGATAGCCATCTTAATTGCAATCAGTAAGTGAGGACTACTTTAATTGAGATGTCACCAAAGGGATTGTGGAAAATATTTTCTGCCCTTACTTGGAGTTCAGGGCTTCCATGGGCAAAACTGGTGCTTCAAATCTTGCAGAGGCTTGAGGCATCATTTCATCAGTTAAAGCCCCACATCTTTAAAGTTAGTGTGATGCAGACTGAGAGGTGTGGCTTGATGAAATAAAAGACAGAATCCAAGTGTGTGTATGTTTATAAACCAATGCATTTATTCATCTGAATAAAGATGGGTTCCTCCTAAGGAGGAAGGAACCCAGGACATAGTGCAAGGCAGATATTGATACATTTCTTTGCTTTTGCTTCATTACATAAGAGGGAGCTGGCACTTGTCAGATAAGACCTAGAAATATAGAAATTATAAAAAGACAACCCGCAGCTCTGGAGCCGCATGCATCCCTTTGGGCCCTCCGTTGTGATTCCCTATCCCATCACTGTCTGGCCCCGCCCTTGCCCTCCACTCCCTCACCTGGCCTGAGAAGATATCAAAAGAGGGGGGAGAAGGGGGAAAAAGTGTGAGAGAAAGTTTTTTGAGGCTGGGTAGCATGGATAGGTGGTCGTGTGACTGGGTGGAGCGAGTGGTATTGAGTTGGCCATGCCCACCCAAGTTTTGTGGCTCCTGGTGTTTTGTTTTTCTGTGGGAAACTGGTCCAAAGGTTCTTTGAGTGTTTAAGGTTGCAGACACTGGGCTAGTAGTTTCCTGTGAAAGTTTCCATGGCCCCAGAAGCCTGTTCAGGGCTGAACTTCAGCATTGCAATCTCAACAGACAAGCAATCATCCAATTCATCAGATTCCTGATTAACTTTAGCACAGAAGTTTTGAGTAACCATTTTGAGATGTTTTTCAGGCTTGCAAGATTGGATTTTTTTTCCATATTGTATGTGTGTGTATTTTTATTTCTCTCTGAATGTATATATTGGCAAATGTATAATCTCTTCCCAGGTCTTCCAGATATAGTCATGTGAAAAAGAAAATATGTTCTCCTTGACTTTTATGATTTTACATTTCAGTTAGTCCACAATCAATTGGTCTTTTAAAAAGTTCTTAAAAGTAGGTAAATACAATCACAGATGAAGAACAATACATGGCATATTATACCAAATCATCATTTATTTTATATAAAAAAAAAAAGCCAAAAGGGACGAGTTGTGTGTGAAAAATGTAGGATTCAATAATTCGTAGAAGCAGCAACAACTAGAAGTAATTCTTTTCTGTGTGACTTTATCAGTCTCTTGCAGAGTTGTGGAAGAATTTTGACTCGCTCTTCATTGCAACATTGCTTCAGTTCATCGAGGATTGTGGGTGTTCTTTTATGCACAACTCTTGAGGTCCCTCCGATTGGGTTGAGGTCTGGACTTTGCCATGGGAATTCTTTGGTGTTTTTGCAATTTTTCTGGCCATTGCATCATCTGGCCTTAGGGAGAATTTTCTTGGATGTCACTCCTGGAAAGATTGGCAACTGTCTTTAATGTTTCCCACTTGTGAATAATCTTCCTCACTGTAGAATGATGGATTTGAAATTGTTCGGAATTGGCTTGTTAAATCTTCCCAAATCGATGGGCGGCAATAGTTCCTTTTCTAAGATAATTGCTGATTCTTTATTCTTTGTCACTGTGTTAACACACACCTCAATGCCAGTGGTCAGCAAATTCCTACAATTTCAGCTTTTATAGATGTAGTTATACTTGCTGATGATCAATTTATCAATGGTAGCAGTACTTGGCTGCTATTTCACCTAAAAATACTATGGAAGCAGTGAGAAATTTCCTCATGGGGAGAATAATTTACCAGCAGAAAGGATGGCCTTTAGAGTTTGGTGCTCCATCACTTGAGGCTTTTCATATGTGTTTTATTTCTATTTTTTTTAATAACCACACATATTTTGTATGACAGTGTCAACATACTTTTTTACCCAATGCTAACAACAATAATAGGGGGCGCGGTGGCTCAATTGTTAAGATGCTGATCTTGTTGATCAGAAAAGTCAGCAATTCAGCAGTTTAAATCCTTCGCATCTGAGTCTTTAATCTTTCTCCATGTATCCAATAGCTGCTTTCTTAATGTTTGGAGATTATTTTTTGAAATTGTTTTACTTGGGTTAGATCTTTAGAATAAAAGTTGGAAGTTATCTCAAATGATTATCTTACATGATTATATTATGGTAATTTTTAATATGACTTAAACAGGAGTAAACTGAATGATGTATAAGACAAAAGGGTGGTGCACTCAAATGGGCTATTAAGGGGGAAATGTTTGGAATTATTAAAACTAAGATGGAATATATTTAATAATGAAATAAGAGTATGTGATGAAATTGTAAATATGACCAATAAAAGTAAAGAAGTATAATGTACGTAAATTAAGAATATAAGAATTTTATGATATTATGTGAAGAAGATATGATTATAATTAAAAATGGAATAAGAAAGGAATTGAAAATGAACAAAGCGTGAAAAATATAAGAATATTTGTGAAAATTTACAGAAAATGGAAAAAGTAATGATATGATAAGAAACTGAATATGAAAGATAAATATGTAATTATGGTCATGTTTGTATGGAAATGTAAAAACCTGGAACCACATTGTTCATCAAAAGAGATATTTGTAAAACATAAAAATAAAAAACTTTTTACAAAAAAAAAAGACCTAATAAGGAAATTGTGGTTTCCTCATGATCATCTCTGCTTTGTTCATCATCTCTCCAGGGCGGCTTTCAGTCTATAGGGCAGGGGTCCTCAAACTTAGCAACTTGAAGACTTATGGACATCAACTCCCATAGCTGGCTGGAGAATTCTGGGAGTTGAATTCCACAAGTCTTCAAGTTGCAAAGTTTGGAGACCTCTGCTTTAGGGTCTCCCAGCAGATACCGGCTGGTTTTCACAGAGCTCAGCGGAGCTCCACTATTTTTCAGCCATTCCCCCTGCACCACCAACCAGTCTCCCCATTTGAGGCTTTACAGAAGGGATGAGACAGCCACTTGTCTGACATAGTATAGAGCCTCCTGCTTGAGCAAGGGCTGGATTAGAAGATTTCCAAGGTCCCTTCCAATTCTATTCTGTTCATTTTTATTATTATTGTTTAAAAAAATATTTTATATTTTTCAATAATCCCATTTCATTTCAACTGTGTGTCAACTAGGTATATATATCTTATGCTTACAATTATAATTAATACTTTTCTTTCCATTATAACAAGAATCACATTTTCTTATAGCTATTATTTAATATATCTATTACTATTTTTAACAATCTTAACTTATTGCTCTATATATTCATCTGGTCCATTTTAATCTATTTTATTTTCTAACCATTCATAAAATAAATTCCATATAATAAAATAAATTCCATATAAATACCATATAATATTCCATTTCTTCTTTTTCTTTAATTACTAATGTTAACCTATTCATCTTTGCACATTCAAATATTTTCTCAATTACTTTTCCCTCTATTGTATCTTATCACTTTTCCAATTCTGAGAAAATACAATTCTGGCTACTGTTAATACAGTACATGTACCGCATAATTAAATATGTTTTTTCTTTACTGTAACCTTCAGGTACTATTCCTAATAAAAAATATTTCAGGTTTCAAATCTGTGTGTTTTACCAGTTTTTCCAACCATATGCATATTTTTGTCCAGTATCATTTAGCTTCTATACAAGACCACCATGTATGGCAATATGTTCCAGGTGTCTGGTGGCACTTCCAGCATTTACCTGATTTATCTTTGAACATCTCAGCTAATTTTGATGGTGCAAAATGCCATATATAAAAAATCTTAGCATTCTTTGTATTCTGTTGATATTGTTAATTTATAATTCCTATCCCATAGCTTCTGCCATTTATCTAATTCTATAGCATATCCAAACATTTTTGCCTAGGCTATCATTTTTTTTAACTTGTTCTTCTTCTAGTTTAACACCTAGTAAATATCAATATAATATTTTAATCTTCCAACTTATCTTCCATTCCTGTTTGTATTTTATTCAAATCTGTCAACTCCTAATGAATCCCTTCAGCTTTAATCTCTTTTTCATATCTTGACTATATTTGCATATATAAATACCAATGCATTTACAACCCTTGTTCATTCAATTCTTGTTTAGTTTTGAGCTCACCCTTTTCATTTCAGATATCTTTATATCTAGCAATAGTTCCCATTTTACAAACATTTGGGTGTATGAGTCCTTCCACTGTTGATAGCCAGAATAGAATCTTCATATAATGTTGTTCTCTAGTTTTTTCTCATACTAATAACAATGCATTCCTGACCATATGTCTTTGAAAATACCTATATATTTTCCTTCTCCCATACCATAGAAATGCATGCCAGACCAGTTGTAAATCATGTCCCTCTAGCGTTAACAACCTTCTATTTCTCAGTGTTATCCATTCTTTCATCCAGGTTAATACCGTGGCCTGATAATACCTGTATATTTCCCAAGTAGGTAACCCAAATCCTCCTCTGGTTCTCACATCCTAAAACAATAGAAATGAAAGAGAGTGAATTTTCTTTTTCACTTGACTGTATTTGAAAAAAAATCATTTGCATTGCTAAGAATTTGTGATTGATCCAGTCAACTGAATTTCATAATTTTTCATTGTAATGTAAATGTAATAGTTTTTTTTCTCATGTTCTGCCACTATTAAAGATACCCTTTTATTTCAATCTTCCAGACAAAGAGGATGGCGATAAGAGCACTCTGGACAACTGAGGATAACAAGCAACATTGAATAACAAAGCAAGTCAGTCCAGAAATCAAAATATTTTACATTTCCTTCAGAGCACCCCACAATTCTTCACCTTCCTCAAGAGGTAAGAGAGAAACGAGAGAAGAGGAAGAAGAGATTTCTCCCTGGAAAAAGTAGTGTGTGAAATTTAAGCATACGTTACATGAGAAGTCAATAGAGACTATTTTTCCATTCAGCAAAAGAAGTGAAAAAGTCATTGGGGAGAAAAAGGTCACCTGGAAAGCCATGTAGAGCAAAGAGTGTTGCAGGCCTCATTCTGGGAGGAAGAAAATGACCAGCAAATCAAAACATATCTAAACAAGGAATAGTCCATATTTTTGATTTCCTCAAGAATATTAGTTGTGGAAAAGCTCCATAGATGTGCCAGTTGTGGGAAAGATACAACTTGCAAATCACAGTTGATTATGCATGAGAGGATTCAGTCTGGAGAAAAGCCTTTCATATACACTGAATGTGGCAAAACCTTTGATCAGAACAACTCGGTTGTGGTTTTTCAAAAGATCCATCCAAGAAAAACCCTATAAGTGCTCCAAATGCGGTAAATTTTTAGCGAGCATGGCCACTAGGACTCATACCAAAGAGAAACGGTTTGAATGTCCTGATTGTGGGAAAAGTTTCCGTCAGAATTCCATGCTGGTGACACACCAGAGGACTCACACAGGAGAGAAACCGTTTGAATGTCTTGATTGTGGGAAAAGTTTCAGACAGAGTTCCAATCTGGTGAAACACCAGAGGACTCACACTGGAGAGAAACCCTTTAAATGTCCTGATTGTGGGAAAAGTTTCAGTCAGACTTCCGACCTAGTGACACATCAGAGGACTCACACAGGTGTGAAACCCTTTGAATGTCCTGATTGTGGTAAAAGTTTCTGTCAAAATTCCGGTCTGGTGATACACCAGAGGACTCACACAGGAGAGAAACCCTTTGAATGTCCTGATTGTGGGAAAAGTTTCCATCAGAGTTCCAACCTGGTGACACACCAGAGGACTCACACAGGAGAGAAACCGTTTGAATGTTCTGCTTGTGGGAAATGTTTCTGTCATAATTTCAGCCTGGTGAGACACCAGAGGACTCATACGGGAGAGAAACCCTTTGAATGTCCTGATTGTGGGAAAAGTTTCTGTAATAATTCCAGCCTGGTGATACACCAGGGGACTCACACAGGAAAGAAACCTTTTGAATGTCCTGATTGTGGGAAAAGCTTCAGTTGGCATTCCGGCCTGGTGATACACCAAAGGACTCACACAGGAGAGAAACCCTTTGAGTGTCCTGATTGCGGGAAAAGTTTCAGGCAAAGTTCCCACCTGGTGACACACCAAAGGAATCACACAGGAGAGAAACCCATAGAATGTCCTGATTGTGGGAAAAATTTCTGTGATAATTCTAGCCTGGTGATCCACCAAAGGACTCATACAGGAGAGAAGCCTTTTGAATGTCCTGATTGCGGGAAAAGTTTCCGTAACAGTTCCAACCTGGTGACACACCAGAGGAGTCACACAGGAGAGAAACCCTTTGAATGTCCTGATTGTGTGAAAAGTTTCAGTTTTCATTCCAGCCTGGTGATACACCAGAGGACTCACACAGGAGAGAAACCCTTTGAATGTCCTGATTGCGGGAAAAGTTTCAGTCACAGTTCCAGCCTAGTGACACACCAGAGGACTCACTCAGGAGAGAAACCCTTTGAATGTCCTGATTGCGGGAAAAGTTTCCGTCAGAGTTCCAACCTGGTGACACACCAGAGGACTCACACAGGAGAGAAACCCTTTGAATGTCCTGATTGTGGGAAAAGTTTCAGTTTTCATTCCAGCCTGTTGAAACACCAGGGGACTCACACAGGAAAGAAACCTTTTGGGTGTCCTGATTGTGGGAAAAGTTTCTGTGATAATTCCAGCCTGGTGGTACACCAGAGGACTCACACAGGAGAGAAGCCCTTTGAATGTCCTGATTGTGGGAAAAGTTTCCGTCACAGTTCCAACCTGGTGACACACCAGAGGAGTCACACAGGAGAGAAACCCTTTGAATGTCCTGATTGTGGGAAATGTTTTTGTGATAATTCCAGTCTGGTGAGACACCAGAGAACTCACACAGGAGAGAAGCCCTTTCAATGTCCTGATTGCGGGAAAAGTTTCAGTTTACATTCCAACCTGGTGAGACACCAGAGGACTCACACAGGAGAGAAACTCTTTGAATGTCCTGATTGCGGGAAAACTTTCAGTGATAATTCCAACCTGGTGACACACCAGAGGACTCACACAGGAAAGAAACCCTGAATGCCCTGATTGTGGTAAATGGAGAAGATCTATAGGAAGATTGAGTTGAAGAGAAAAGGGATTGTAGTTTTGGATTTCCAGGTTTATTTGTAATTCCTGCTGTGATCTTTTTTGCTTGGAGTTGCCCCCTTGTTGCCCTTTGAGAGCTGGGGCCTGAGAGCAGCATCAATGGACTGATAATTGTGTGGTTTCCCCCCCCCCCCCCGCCTTGGTAGGGAGATGTGAGGGGAAAAATTTTATGGTAGATAAAGTTTAATTTCTAAAACAGCATTGCGTAAGAATCTTGAATAGCTTTTGAGAAAGAGAAATAAAGGAAAGTGTTTCTGTAATGAATATCTGTAAACAGAACATGTTTGCTGTTCTTTCACTTGTCCCTCAGGGCTCCTTAATGTTATTTTCAAAAAATTACCCTTCAAATATAGGGAGGAACATTTTTTGTAGCAGCGAAAGTGACATTTTAGTTAGCTAGATGAATGATCCTGATTTTTCTGAGATTGGAAGACACCAAGGAATTCCAATATTTATTTCCATAACACCATTCAGAAAGACAGGTTATAATTTTTTTAGTAGCTCTCATTACATGAAGGACACCCAACAACCAGGACCAGGCCTGGTGTGTAGAGAAACCAAGAGGCTCTTGGCCTGAGTCTTAAGTCCAACTTCTTTCGAATTTAAACATGTGCGAGCTTCCGGTTTTGCGTGGCTTCGGTGGCAGCAGGAATTCGCGACCGTCCGCGATTTCTGCTGCACTTGCCGCCAAGGTGCCCCCGATCCAGATGGGTCAGGGGGATATGGCTGCCCTGTAGGGGCAGTCGAAGAGAGAGGGGAACCGAACAGGGGGTTGGGGGTGTCGCAGACCCCTTCCTCGTCCGGATAAACCCTTTTTTCCCAAGGGGGTGGAGCAGCGGTCAGTAATGGCCGCCATGAAGAAGCCTGCAGCCGGGTAAGATTGTGCTGGAGGAAGCAGGGAAGTGAAAGTGCTGGCTGAGCCGGATCAATCAACAAACTCTGAATAGCATGGATTTGAACTGTTTGAATTGCTGAAGGATACATTGTATTTCTAAGAAGATCGGAAAGCGGCAGTGAAAGCTGTTAAAGGGAAGATTTTTTTTTTCTTCACTCTCCCACCCCATAGAAACAGCAGATGAAGATTTGAAACCTATTTGGGCACTGAAGATAAATTATGTTGAAAGTTAAAGCTAAGGGACAAAGGATTTTTGAATAATTTAAGAAATCAGAAAACCCTTATTGGAGGCATGGATTTCTGAACATTTAAAAGAAAATTGTTGTTGTAAGTGGGAAGGGAGAGGTAAAAAAAAAAATTGTAGCAGAAGTTGAAAAAGGAGAAGATTGCCTAGAACTTTAAAGAAAGATATATTATAATTGGACCTCCTTGATTAAACAATAACCCCAGAAAGAGAAGTAGAAGAAGGAAAAAAAAAGTATAAACTTTGGATTTCTTGGAACTATTCTTTGGAAATATACTTGGGTGGTTGTTTTGGAAAAAGCTTTTCTCTTCATGATGGCATTGCTTGTGGATTACCTAAAAACTGAATATCAAAAATATAAAAAAGAAGAGCAAGATGGAAAAGATACCTTGGGCACTCTATTTCAATTTCTAGAAATGGCGGTATGCACTTATGAAAAGTTGATTACGCAGCAGGATGACTGGGACAAAGACAAGGAAGAAGAAGAAGCCATCTTTGATGAACAATGGGTTCTTTTGGGGGAGGAGGGAAAAGAGGAAAAGATTTAAAGGTCTGAAAAAAACAACCCAAAAAGAGAAAAATGAGATGAAAGGTGGATGCAAGTTTAGAAAACAACAGAAAGGGGTAAGAAAAGGGAAGAGGAGAGGCAAAGGGGTAGAAAGGGCAAGGAGAAGAATAAGCAAGAGAGAAAAGGGGGGGGGGATGAGAAGCCTTAATGGTGGGAAGCAAGATTTAAAGAAACAAAGCTTATTTAGAGATAATGGGTAAACCTAATTGCAAAAAAAAAGGGATTCTGGAAGATACATAAGACTATGTTTTTTTTAATATGTATATTTAGAGTAGAATGCTTAAGATATATATGAGTATTAATATATATGATTAGTTTTTCTTTTTAATGATATATATGGTTTTATTTAGTTATTGTTGTGTTTTTATCTTTCTTAAAAAATTCATTGTGTGATTTTAGAATGTACTAAACAGAATCCCAATATAAATTAGGTGCTATATCAAGTAATTTTAAGTTAGGGCAATGAGTTAAAGGCATCACTCCAATCAGTGTACAGGAGAAGTATATTAAAAGAGAAAAGATGAATGAATAACTGGAAATAGAACAGACAAAGAATGATAAGTATTATGAACTGAATTGAGATAAGATAAATAAAATAAAATTAAGAGAGATAAAAAAGGGAAGAAGCTATCTAGAAAATTGAAAATAGTAATAAGATATGGAATGATATATAAAATGAATATGATTTTTGAATTTGTGTCTGTGCGAAGAGTTTTAACCCGGGATCAAACAGCCTTCTGAAAAGATGTTTTAGGTTTGGTTTTTTTTAATTATGTTCTATGTTTTGTATGTTTGTATATAAAAGGCAAAAAAAATTTAATTAGCAAGAAATATAATTTGGATAATTAGAATGGAAAGGAGAAATTGGGATAAGATACGAAGTTAAACAGATAACGAAAATATCTATATTACAATTTGGACTTATTTTGTATGTTTTATTGGCTTATTATTAGAAAAGAGTTTTTTCCTTATTATGCCTTGATCTTTTGTGTATTGTTTTTTGTAAAACTAATAAAATTTGTTTAAAAAAAATAAAACATGTGCAAAATTTGTAAAATTTAAAATAGTAAAAATATATTTAATCCATTTTGCCTTTTTCCTTGATGTCACATTTTAGTGTACCATCTTTATCATATCTCATCTTATTACATTTAGTAGTTGGAAATGCTTGCAATGATCCCAAAGCCTCTGAATCTCTCAAAGGGCTATATAAAGATATCAAGCAACATTAAATAAAGGCAACTATTGGAAGAAATATACAAGTCCAGTTCCAAGCCGGGAGAAAGGCACTGGAGGCAAAATGGAGGCTGGAGACTGATTGAAGAGAAGGTCCATTTATTGATGAACCGAATCACATGGGTTCTGGACAGCTGACCACTTGGAATTGGTTAGGAGTCTTATGGTTAGGAGTCAGAAACCCTTTCCCAAAGCCAACTTAAGAGTCAGAGGGGATGGTCTAAAGGGAAGAGTGAAAAGCCATATGTTCCCACTCAGAACAGTCCATTTCCTCAGAATCAAACTTTGAAGCACAGATTGAAAGGTAAAGTATGTGTTGTTTGGAGGATACTGGATCTTGAAAGCTGCAACCTTGAATTTGGGGCTGGAGTAGCAGGAACAGCTGAACTGATAGATTTTGTGGACAGGAAGAAGGCCCAGTTTGGTGGCCACCAGCCTAGAGCCTGAGAAACGCTCATTTCTGGTCCTGCTTTAGGCACAAAGCCAAGAGACCTTGGCCTGTCCTGTCCTCTCAGGCCTCGGAAAGGGGAAATCTGCTTTCAAAAAACCTTGGCAAGGAAACTGCAGGGAAGTGGGAATGGAAGATAACTCCCCAAAGTCTATTTTTGCTACTGAGCAAACTTCTCAAGTTTAGGAAGAGCCCTAAATGATTTCCAGCTTCATCCAATCAATAGAATAGCAATATCACTTCAACTTATATACTGATTTATAGTACTTTACAGACCTCTCTAAGCAGTTGTTCAGAGTCAGCATATTGCCCCCAACAGTTTGGCACCTCATTTTACCCACCTTGGAAGGATGAGTCAACCTTGAGCCTGGTGAGATTCAATCTGCCAAATTGCAGGAAGCAAGCTGCAGCAGAAGTCGTTTAACAGTACTGCACTCTAACCACTGCGCCAGAGACTCTTAAAATAATGAAACATGGAAAAATTAGTGGAAACATTCACTCTCCTTGCTTCCAAACCACGTCTTGATAGTATTCTTTCTTATCTGCATCCTTCCAGGGCCTAAATCTCACTAGAGGGAAGAGTTCCTCTGAGCAGCCTTCCCAATCTCTGTAGGAGTTAGATTTATTATGCCCATTTTGGGCATAAGACTTGGAGGGCACTAGTTTGCAGAAAGCCGATGTATAGATTCTTAAAAGTGACTCAGTGGAATCAAAACCTCTCTACATACCAATATTTTATGACTGATTTCCTGTGGCTCCCAAGGATTTAGGACCCAGGAAGTTCAATGGGTCAGAGCTTCAAAAGGAGCCAGCTTCATTTGTGCTGCCCAGAGATGCTTCCAAGCACACCCATGCTAAATGCCTTGTGCTTCTGTAACTTGGCATACATAGAAGTCTCCATTGGCTCAAAGCAAAAAAGTCACAGACCCAGCAGGGCTAGAAAAGGGGGGCTTGGTAAGAGGAGATGACTGTCTGTATATGGTGAGAGAAATGTTTCCAAAAGGCATTTCAAAGGTTGGGAAAAAAGGTTGGTAATACAGATGCGCATTCAAAAATCTATCAAAGTTGCCTCACTCTTTGATACACATTCTTTTTCTTAATTTGGAATTTTTAATCGTATAAAATATACAAAAAAAAAAGAATAACAAAGAATGAAAACAGAAAAGCAGGAAAGGAATCAAAAAACAGAAAAATAATATGATTGCACCTTCCGCCCTTTTCTCTTGACAAATGGTCATCACACATTCTTGCCATATATGGAAATTACCTCTGCTCAGTTGACCATAATAAAAACTTCCTTGGAAACGGATCCTGGCCTGAATCCCATTCCTCAGAGAAATCCAGTCCAACATTTTCCTTCCACGTTACTCATATCTGTGCAGAGGAACAGGGAGATTTTCTCAATGCACAGATGGGAAGCAGTAACCAGACCCTCATGATAGACTATTTAAGGGCTCCTTGGGCCAGGTGGGATCCCAGGCAGTGGTGGGATTCAAATTTTTTTACTACCAGTTCTATGGGTGTGGCTTATTGGGTGGGCGTGGCTTGGTGGTCATATGACTGGGTGAGTGTGGCCAACTCAATGTCACTCTTCTCAAGGGGTGCCTCACCTGGCCTCTCCCAGCCATTCCTTGTCACACCCAGCCTCAACTTAACTATAGTCCTGTAAAAATATTGTTCAACATTTTTGACTTTATTATCTACATATTATAGATGTACTTTCATGGACCACTGAAAGGAGGAAATGGCTCACATGCTTTGCCCAAGAGGGTAATAAGCAACAGACTTAAGGGGCTGCCAGAAAGAAGGGGAGAGCAATGTATTTTCCAAAGCACCAGAAGGCAAACGAGAAGCAATGTGTCAACTAAAAAATACTTCTTTGTTTTTTTTTAGTTGCCAGTAGAAAGGAAGTGGGGGAAAGCAGTGCATTCCTGAAATGCTTCAGATAGTTGCTAGGCAGCCTAAAACTGTCGGCATGCAAGGATATTACTAGAGAGCATGATCGATGACTCTTGGCTGTGGATGTGTCCCATTGGAGAATCCAGGGGGTGAGGGGAAGACCAGGGTCAAGGGGGAAATGAATGATGTATTTTAGTGTCGGCTGCACCTAGCTAACGCCAACATGGTCACTCCTAATAAATCAATTTTTTTACTCAGAGAGACGCGGCTAGAGACTTATAATTTGAACAGGGGTGGATTTGTTGGAGCCCTGACACAATGGATGGAAACTGAACAAACAAAGAAGCAACATAAAACTAAGGAGGAACTTCCTGACAGTGAGAACAATTAACCAGTGGAATTCTTTATCTCCAAAAGTTCTGGGTGCTTGATCACTGGAAGTTTTAAAGAAAACACTGGACAGCCATTTCTCTGAAATGGTATAGGGTTCCCCCCAGGGTTCTTTCTAAGTGTTATTTTGTTATGCTGATACTTTTCCCAGGACCTCGACTCGGTTTGGCATCCCCAGTTTTCCTGCCTGAGCAGGGGGTTGGACTAGAAGATTTCCAAAGTCCCTTTCAACTCTGTTAAACACACATGTATTTATGCTCTGGACTATAGACATTGAATGCATGTATTCTAACCCTGAAAAATACCTGGGCAAAAGAAAGGCAGTAAAATCACTCTAGGTGTCGGGACAGTATAAAATAATATATGATAAACAATGGAACAATTAAAAATAATAGCACATAATTTTCTCTCTCTCCCTCCCTCTCTCCCTTCCTATTTCTTTTTCTTTCTCTTTGTTTCTCTCTCTCTCCCCCCCTTTCTTTCTTGCTCTTTCTTTGTTTGCTCATTTTTTCTTTGTTTCTTTTTCTTTCTTTTTCTTTCTTCCTCTCCCTACCTCTTTCTTGCTCTTTCTTTTCTTGTCTCTCTCTCTTTCACACACACACACACACACACACACACACACACACACACACGCACCCTCATGACACACTCACTGGTCTTGAACCAACTGATTCGGCAAGCTCCAGAGAAGCAGGCGGCAGGAGAAAGAAAGTTCACCAAAGTACTCCGGCGGCAGGCAGTGGGTGGTGGGGCTACAGGAAGCAGCCCCGAGAGTTCCTGCCCTCCCTTTCAGGGTGCCGCCACTGCCGCTTGCTCCACCACCCATATTTGCACCCAAAACACTTTGCCCGTAGCAACAAACACTGCACCCACCACACACCCCTTGCAGCTCCCCAGGCCCCCAATGCTCATCCTGCAGCTGCACCTCCCAGCTCACTCCTCGCCCCAACACAGTCGTGGTGCAATGCTTCTCCTGGCCCTGCTCCCTCATACCCAGGTCAGTTGGACCAAGCCACACCAGCCACGACCAGCAATAGACCGCCTCCTCCTTCACCTCCCTTGAAGTCCTTGCCTCGCGCTGCCCCACACCTTTGCCACTCATTGGGGAGAAACCGGAGTGCAAAGCCTTTGTCCACATCACCCCTTTGACCTCGCACTCTGCCACCAATTAACTGCTGCCCCTCCCCCCCAAATTTCTCAATTCCCCGCAATTAATGTCTAGAAAAATCTGCATTCTTTTCATAATGCCATCCAGCCGCAAAGGCCCCCACCAGAGCCCAATCTCCAAATCTTGGGGGGGAGGTTGGGAGGGCTGCTGAATCCCTCGGAGGAGCCTTTTTCAGGGAAGGGGCTGCTCTGGAAAAGGGATGGTAGCTTCATCTGCCCAGATGATGGTATTGGAGAGGACCAGGAAGCACCCACCCCCTTTAACTTGGGGAGATGGGAAGAGACCCTCAGGTGGGGGTGGGGTCCCACAAGTCTCCTGGCCCTGTCCTGTTCCCATTTTTCCCAGTGATGGGGAGCGGCTTCCTCTCCATCTGCACCCTTGCAGCCTCCGGGCACTGGGGGATTGTCTGGATGGCCTCGCCTGACCAACTGGTCCTGCCCTCTGCTCTCACCCAACGGCTTCACCATGTGCCAGTATGAATGAAAAAAAGCAGCAACAGACCCTGCCCCAGAAGAGCAGCAGCAGCAGCAGCCACAACAGGGTGAGAAACAGGAGAAAGGACTGTGAGAGGTGGCAGAAGTGCAAGAAACCTACTCGGGCGGGGAGGAAGGAAAGTCCCAGCCCACCCGTTCTAGCTGGCAGTTCTGCTCCCCTTGCTCTTCCAGGTTCCAGCATGCCAGCCAGATTGAACATGGGGTAATTGACCACCCCGCCAGCAAACACTGGCTTGCCCACTGCTCCTGCTGTCACCGGGGGCGAAAAAGCGGCAGCAATTCTTGCTCCTGTCTCTTGCCCTGTGCCTTCCACTGCTGCTCTTTGGGGAGACAGGGCGGCACATATGAACCACTGCCAGCCTCTCATTACTATTACTATTAATCTTCTCATCATTCCTTATCACCCCTCCACTCCCACTTGTGACTGTATGACTGTAACCTTGTTGCTTGTATCCTTATGATTTATATTGACCGTCTCCTAGTATGGTGTGATTGCTTATTGTACTCTATGACTTTATTAAGTGTTGTACTTTATGATTCTTGACGAATGTATCTTTTCTTTTATGTACACTGTTAAGCCTGGGTTCCCCAACCAGGGTTAAGGAGACAAGCTAAACAGAATGTGCAGCGTTAGTCAGATAGGCACACAGATAAATGAGTGAGATAAGTTTGTATGTTTATTAACATACAGTAAAAATAACAAATACGCTTGTGCTATCAAAAATATAGTTTATTCCATTTATAGCATAGTCAAAATAACAGTCCATTAGTCATGTATCATTTAGTCAGTCCATTCAAGGATATTCAGTTAGCAAAGTTCGTGTAGAATATCCAATGTCAGTTCACTTACAAATCAGTCCTTTGTTTATCTCTCCCGTTCAAGTAACGCAGTCTTGAGTCCATGCAATAATTAGGGATCATCAAAGCCAGAGAGAGAGCAAGCTGTCGTCTTGCTTCTTTTAAAGTGCTTTCACAACCACTCCCTTAATTACAGTCCTACAGTTAAAGTTGCAGACACTTTAACAAACTATGATTACATATTTATTATTTTACCTAAACCAGTTAGGGTAAACAATGTTATCCTTAACATACACTGAGAATATATGCACCAAAACAAATTCCTTGTGTGTCCAACCACACTTGGCCAATAAAGAATTCTAACTATGTGCTTTGTGAGATATGGTCAGGGAATGCAAACACCTTGACTCACTGGTCCAGAAATCCCTGCCTGATTCTTCCCCCTGTGACCACTCTGGTCTAATTCAGCTTGATCTCAGAAGTTTGCTAGTGAATGTAACTCAATGGTCTATGTGGATATTCATTGGGGACATTCCATGACTGAGCGGAGAACACAAAGTGTACCTCCGTACTCCTAGCCCAGCATTATATCCATCCTATCCTATAACCTCCCTATGCTCAGACTGAAGAAATTGGTTGTCAACTCACAAAGCATCCCTGACTTCTCGTGTTGCCATAGGCAAGGGGGATGGGAAAGCGAACTTCGCAAGTACATCAAGGAGCTGGCATCTTGGTCAAATCAAGGCACATTCCAACCGGTACACTGAGGTCACCTCCACAGAAACCCACAGTAGCTGGAGGGATTGACTTTTACAACCCACAAATTTGCTTCCTTGGGGAATGTGACTGAAGACACATATTGGGGGAGGGGGAAACAGGGTCAGAGGCAAAGCCCAAATTAACTGAGGTCAGAGTTGGTTCCACCTAGTTTGTGCCACCATGAAGCTTCTAATAAATAACTGGACTTTTTTTGAAGCTTGGTTTGAGGCTCATTATTTAATTAGGGCATCTTTTGGAACCCTGACACTGGCCTTGGGAGATATGCAAACTCCATGACTAAAGAGGTGAGGGGAAAATGTCTCTCAAGTCTGCAGCATGTGGATCCTAGGAGACTCAGACAACTGCTGCTAATTCACAGGAGTATAAGAAGGGGGGAGGAGGTACAAAGTAGATACTTTACAAATGTTTTCATCCCAAAAGAAAGCATGACACAATTTACCAAAAACAGAACCATAAGTGCCAGGTTAGGAATGCAAATTAGAATTTGGAAAAATAAGGTAAGAGAATACCTGTCTCCTCTAGACCAATTCAAATAACTGGATCTGGGCGGACTGCATCCCAGAGTTCTGAAGGAACAGAATATGAAATTAAAATATGAAACAGGACAGACAAAAGTATAAATATGATGACTAGAAAGGTACTGAAACTTAGAAATATATATATATATATATATATATATATATATATATATATATATATATATATATATATATATATATAATTGAATTTAGAAAGGAATTAGATAATTAAAATTAAGATTGAGAAAACTAAGGGAAGGGAAAATTATTATTATTTTTTTAAATAACAAATTTTATTAATTTTACAAAAACAATACACAAATAATCCAGGCATAACAATTTGAAAATTCTTTTCTGAAAAAAAAAAATAATAATTAAAGAAGAAAGCCAATAGAACATACAAAATAATTCCAAATTGTAATATCAATATTTACATTATCTATTTAACTTCATATCTTATCCCGACTTCTCCTTTTCATTCTAGTTATCCAAATTATATTTCTTGCTTATTAAAATTTTATTGCCTTTCATAAACATTGCCTTTTATAAACATACAAAACACAGAACATGGAAAGAAAAAAAAAAAACCTAAAACATCTTTTCTGAAGGCTGCTTGATCCTGGGTTGAAACTCTTCACACAGACATAAATTCAAACATCATATTCACTTTATATATCCTTCCATATCTTATTATCATTTTCAATATCATTCTTTGTCCTATTTCCAGCTATTCATTCATCTTTTTTCTGTTAACATACTTCTCCTATACACTGATTGGAGTGACGCCTTTAACTCATTGTCCTAACTTAAAATTATTTCATATAACACTTAATTTATCTTGGGATTCTGTTCAGTACATTCTAAAATCACACAATAAATTTTATAAAAAAGGTAAAGACCCAGCAATAACTAAATAAAATCCTATATAAGCACTATCCATATCATTAAAAAAAAAACTAATCGTATATATTAATACTCATTTATATCTTAAGCATTTTACTCTAAATACACATATAAAGACACAATCTTATGTACCTTCCAGAATCCCCTCTTTTTTTTTCAGTTAGATTCACCCATTGTCTCTAAATAAACTTTTTTTCTTTAAATCTTGCTTCCCACCATTAAGGCTTCTCCTCCCCCCCTTTCTCTCTTGCTTATTTTTCTCCTTGCCCTTTTTACCCCTTTGTCTCTCCTCCTCCCTTTTCTTACTCCCTTTCCGTTGTTTTCTAACCTTGCATCCACCTTTCATCTCATTTTTCTCTTTTTTGGTTGTTTTTTCAAACCTTAAAATCCCCTTTTTCTTATCCTCTTTCTCCTCCTCCCCAGAAAAAAACCATTGTTCATCGAAGATGGCTTCTTCTCCCTCTTCTTTGTCCCAGTCGTTCTGCTGCGTAGTCAACTTTTCATAAGTGCTTAACGCCATTTCTAAAAATTGAAATAAAGTGCCCAAAGTATCTTTTCCATCTTGTTCTTCCTTTTTATATTTTTGATATTCAGTTTTTAATTCATCCACAAGCGATGCCATCATAAAAAGAGAAACTTTTCCCAAAACAACCACCCAAGTATTTTTAATCAAGAATAATTCAAAAAAGATTCCAAAAGTTAATGCTTTTTTTCCCTTCTTCTACTTCTCTTTCTGGGGTTACTGTTTAATCAAAGAGGTCCAATTACCATATATCTTTCTTTAGAATTCTAGGCAATCTCCTCCTTTTTCAACTTCTGCTCCAATTTTTTCCTCTCCCTTCCCACTTGCAACAACAATTTTTAAATGATCAGAAATCCATACCTCTGATAAGGGTTTTCCAATTTCTTAAATTATTAAGTCCAATGTCCAAAAAGTCTTTTGTCCCTTGGCTTTAACTTTCAAAATAATTCACCTTCAATGCCCAAATAAATTTCAAATCTTCATCTGCTGTTTCTATGGGGTGGGAGAGTGAAGAAAAAAAAAAGCTTCCCTTTAACAGCTTTCTCCTTTCCAATCTTCTTAGGGATACAATGTATCCTCCAGCAATTCAAACAATTCAGTTCCAGAGATTCTGAGAGATGTTGATTAACCCAGCTCAGCCAGCACTTTCACTTTTCCTGCTTCCTCCAGCACAATCTTACCCGGTTGTAGGCTTCTTCGTGGTGGCCATTACTGACCGCTGCTCCACCACCTCAGGAAAAAGGGGTTTTTCCGGATGAGGAGGGGGTCTGCAACACCCCCAACCCACTGTCCGGCTCCCCTCTCTCTTCGGCTGCCTCTACAGGGCAGCCATATCTCCCGGAACCATTTGGATCGGGGGCACCTTGGCGGCAAGCACAGCAGGAATCATGGACGGTCGCAAATTCCTGCTGCCCCGAAGCCACGCGGAACTGGAAACCGGAAGGGAAAATTATTGAGAAAATGTTAAAATAGCAATAAGATATGGAATGGAACACAAAGATGAATATGAAATTGAATTTGTGTCTGTATGGAGAAGTGATAACCCAGGACCATACTATTCTCAAAAAAAGAAAATTTACTTATGTTTTGTGAAAACCCAAATAATTTTTTTATTTTAAAAAAAGTCAAACAAAAAGAATATATCAGTTCCAATCTCTTCCATTTTAAAATCTGAATTTTTATATATCACAACACATTACCTTGCAGAAACCCCTTCCTGTTCTTCATCTAATCATTATCTCTAGCTCTCCTTACTGTGTAATTTCTTTTCATTTTGTTTGCTTTCTACATCCCCTCATTTTCTGGTCCTTTCTCTTAATCCCCCCCTCTTTCCTTTATTATTTCCCTCCATTTCTTACTCCAATTTATCCTAGGTTAGGAGGATTCTAGCATCTTCTTAGGATGCTCCTAAATCCAGCAGATAAAAAAAGTTGTGCTTGGTAATATGAGCAGGGGGTTGGACTGGATGACCTCTGAGGTGCCTTCCAGCTCTATGGTTCTATTGTATTCGGTTCCCTTTTATGTACTGTTCTAATCCCTATTCTATTTTCTATTTTATGCAGTTCTGTTTTCTATTGTCCTATTTTCTAATAGGAAGCAGTTCCATGGTGGAACTGAGGTAAGGGAATGTGAGGCAACTGCAGTTGGAACAGAATTCTTTTCAGGTGGGGAGGGTGAGTAGAACTCCTTAGCACCAAAACTTGTTAAATAATTTCTGTACAAGAAATACTAATGATCCGATGGTCATTTCAAAAAATGCTCTTAGCAAGCACCTAGAAGCCAATAGGAACATACGTGCCATATTTCAAGTTTGTAGGCTTTATGGGGTTCTAGAGATGTTGTGATGACGCATGAGTGGTTTTTCGTTTTTATATGTAGAGATGAAAACATCTCCCAAATGCTTGGTAGAGGCTGAACAAAGCGTGTTTTTCCACCTCCTATCGCTAGATGACGGAGATGTCACATCTGTGCCTAGAAAGGCATCAATTCAGTCGTGCCATCTGCGCTTGAGCTTAAAAAAGCCGTTTTAAACCATTGAGTACTGCATTGCTAAAAGGATGGGAGGAGTGGAGAAGTTCAGGGAACTTCCTCTTCCGGGTGCCTCATGGGAGGAAGGTGGTGCGCAGAGAGGCTTCTGTACTTTTCCACGGATCGAAGCAGCAGCTGGCAGGTGAGTTGGGGGCAGCAGGTGGGAGGAGAGTCCGAGAACAAGTCGGGCTATTTGGTTCCCTCCACGGCCTGGAAGCAGAGAAGCAACTGGGTTGAAGCGTGTTAGCTGCAGGTTCCTTCCCTCCCCAGATCGGAGCCCGCTGGGGCTGCACGCTGTGAAACTGGTGGCTGCGATTCTCTGCTAGGGGGGAGATCTCAAAAGCCTCTTTCAAGTGACGGTGGATCCTTTGGGAATGGCTCCCCTCCAGAGGTTGTGGGGGCTCCGTCACTGGAAGGTCTTCAGAGGAGATTGGACAGCCGTTTGTTCGGAATGGAATAGGGTGTCCTGCCTGAACAGGGGATGGACTAGAAGACCTCCAAGGTCCCCCCTAACTCAGTTATTCTCTAGTGGAACAGATGTTTTCCGTGGAACAAGATTGAACGGATCTGTCTCTTGGTCTTTCCTGGATTGTTTTATTTCCATTTCTAGCTTACAAGCACCGTGTTGCCATATTGGTTCGCCCAATATTATTAACTAGGTTCAACTGTGCTTATTGCAGCACTTTTTTAAAAAATAGCTATTGCTTAGTGACACAGATGCGAGTCCGAATTGCAGTCAATAAGTGAACTGGTCCGTCAGCTGAGATGTCACCAAAGGGATTGTGGAAAGTATTTTCTGCCCTTACTTGGAGTTCATGGCTTCCACAAGCAAAACTGGTGAGTCAAATCTTGCAGAGACTTCAGGCATCATTTCATCCGTTAAAGCCCCACATCTGTAAAGTTAGTGTCATGCAGACTGAGAGGTGTGGCTTGGTAAAAAAGAAAAAAAAAGACAGAGTCCAAGTGTGGCTGTGTTGATAAGCCCACACATTTATTCATCTGAATAAAGATGGGTCCCTCCGAAGGAGGAAGGAACCCAGAACTGGGGATGGGATTCTAGCAGTTTGTTCACCTCTTAAAACCAGTAGTTCTGAAGAGCAGCAGACAGAGCATACATGGTTCTATGTCTGCTGCTGTGTTGGCCTGCCCACCCACCTGCCTGGGCTCCTACCTGACCTTTATTTCCTGCTTTTTCAACCGTTGCTGCTTTGTGCGACACAGCTGTGGTTGAAAAAGCAGGAAAAAGGGGCTTTTCCAACCGCTGCACACTTGCATGCAGCGCTGCTCAGCTGTCTGGGCAGCTCAGCAGGTCATAAATTGCACTTGCGCGATGCAGAGCAACAGAACCGGTAACTACCGATCGGATCCCATCCCTGCCCAAAATTTAGTACAAGGCAGATATTGATAGATTTCTTTGCTTTTGCTTCATTACATAAGAGGCAGCTGGCACTTGACAGATAAGATATAGAAATATAGAAATTATAAAAACACCTTGGTTCTTTTCTTTTTCAGGCCATCCTGTTGTAGATTTCCTGATGTGTTTTGTGACCATTGTCCTGTTGCATAATCCCATGTCAGCCTAGCTTTAGCTATTGGTCTCATTTGTGCAAAGGACAAGTGTTTCAGAAGTCATGTGATTTGTTCAGATGCAACTTTGCAAACCTCAGCCATGCAGCTATGACCTTTTTAGAGAGAAGAGACTTTCCTCTACTAACCCTTCCAAACAAACCATACTTGCTCAGTCTTTTTCTACTTGCACTGTCATGAATCTTAACATTTAACATGGTAACTGAAGCCTGTAATGTCGGAAATAGAATTCCTTGGGCGTTTTTGCAATTTCTCTGGCCATTGCATCATCTGGCCTTAGGGAGAATTTTCTTGAAAGTCCACTCGTGGGAAGATTGGCAACTGTTTTGAATGTTTCCCACTTGTGAATAATCTTCCTCACTGTAGAATGATGGATTATAAATTGTTCGGAATTGGCTTGTTAAAACTTCCCAAATCGATGGGCGGCAATAGTTCCTTTTCTAAGATAATTGCTGATTCTTTATTCTTTGCCACTGTGTTAACACACACCTCAATGCCAGAGATCAGCAAACTCCTACAATTTCAGCTTTTATAGATGTAGTTATACTTGCTGATGATACAACTGATCAACGACACTGTATTAGCAGTATTTGGCTGCTATTTCACCTCATAATACTATGGAAGCAGTGAGAAATTTCCTCATGGGGAGGACAATTAACCAGAAGAAAAGCTGGCTTTGAGAGTTTTGTTGCTCCATCACTTGAGGCTTTTCATATATGCTTTATTTGTAATTTTCCTTTAACAACCATACATATTTTGTAGACAATGCTAACAACAATAATAAGGGAGGCGGTGGCTCAGTGGTTAAGATGCTGATCTTGTCAATCAGAAAAGTCAGCAATTCAGCAGTTTGAATCCCTCGCATCTGAGTCTTTAATCTTTCTCCATGTATCCAGTAGCTGCTTTCTTAAATGTTTGGAGATTATTTTTTGAAATTGTTTTACTTGGGTTAGATCTTTAGAATAAAAGTTGGAAGTTATCTCAAATGATTATTTTACATGATTATATTATGGTAATTTTTAATATGAGTTAAAGGGAAGTAAACTGAATGATGTATAAGACAAAAGGGTGGTGCACTCAAATGGGCTATTAAGTGGGAAACGTTTGGAATTATTAAAACTAAGATGGAATATATTTAATAATGAAATAAGAGTATGTGATGAAATTGTAGATATGACCGATAAAAGTATAATGTACATAAATTAAGAATATAAGAATTTTATATTATAAAAAAAAAAAATGAGTATAATTAAAGAAAAATGGGATAAGTTAAGAAAGGAATTGAAAATGAACAAAATAAGCGTGAAAATTTACAGAAAATGGAAAATGTAATGATATATTAAAAAACTGAATATGAAAGATAAAAATGTAATTATGGTCATGTTTGTATGGAAATGTAAAATCCTGGAACCACATTGTTCACCAAAAGAGATATTTGTAAAAGATAAAAATAAAAAACTTTTTACAAAAAAAGAAAGACCTAACAAGGAAATTGTGGTTTCCTCATGATCATTGAATCACCTCTCCTTCCTTCATCACCTCTCCAGGGCGGCTTTCACTCTATAGGGCAGAGGTCCCCAAACTTGGCAACTTGAAGACTTATGGACATTAGCTCCCATAGCTAGCTGGAGAATTCTGGGAATTGAAGTCCACAAGTCTTCAATTTGTCAAGTTTGGAGACCTCTGCTTTAGGGTCTCCCAGCAGATACCGGCTGGTTTTCACAGAGCTCGGCAGAGCTCCACTGTTTTTCAGCCATTCCTGCTGTGCCACCAACCAGTCTCCCCATTTGAGGCTTTTCAAAAAGGATGAGACAGCCACTTGTCTGACATAGTATAGGACCTCCTGCTTGAGCAAGGGGTGGATTAGAAGATTTCCAAGGTCCCTTCCAATTCTATTCTGTTCTTTTTTATTATTATTTTAAATTTTTTTTTGTATTTTACAATAATCCCATTTCATTTCAACTGTGTGTCAACTAGGTATATATATATTGTGCTTACAATTATAATTAATACTTTTCTTACCAATATAACAATAATCACATTTTCTTATAGCCATTATTTAATATAGCTATTATTATTTTTAACAAACTTAACTTATTGCTCTATATATTCATCTGGTCCATTTTAATTTATTTTATTTTCTAACCATTCATAAAATAAATCCCATACCATATAATATTCCATTTCTTCTTTTTCTTTAATTACCAACGTTAACCTATTCATCTCTGTGCCTTCAAATATTTTCTCAATTTCTTTTCCCTCTATTGGTATCTTATCACTTTTCCAATTCTGAGCAAATACAATTCTGGCTGCTGTTAATACATATATAATTAAATATGTTTATTTTTACTATAACCTTCAGGTACTATTCCTGATAAAAATATTTCAGGTTTCAAATCTGTGTGTTTTATCATTTTTACCAACCATATGTGTATTTTTGCCCAGTGTCTTTTAGCTTCTATACAAGACCACCATATATGGTAATATGTTCCAGGTATCTGGTGGCACTTCCAGCATTTACCTGATTTATCTTTGAACATCTTAGCTAATTTTGCTGGTGCAAAGTGCCATCTATAAAACATCTTAGCATTCTTTGTATGCTGTTGATATTGTTAATTTATAATTCCTATCCCATAGCTTCTATCATTTATCTAATGCTATAGCATATCCAAATATTTTTGTCCATGCTATCATTGTTTCTTTAACTTGTTCTTCTAGTTTAACACTTATATAATACATTATAGCTATATAATATTTTAATCTTCCAACTTATCTTCCATTTCTATTTGTATTTTATCTAATTCTGTCAACTCCTTATGAATCCCTTCAGCTTTAATCTCTTTTTCATATCTTGATTGTATTTGCATATATGAATACCAATGTTTTTACAACCCTTGTTTATTAAATTCTTGTTTAGTTTTGAGCTCACCCTTTTCATTTCAGATATCTTTATATCTAGCAATAGTTTTCATTTTACAAACATTTGGGTGTATGAGTCCTTCCATTGTTGATAGCCAGACTGGAATCTTCATATAATGTTGTTCTGCAGTTTTTTTTTCTCATACTAATAACAATGCATTCTTGACCATATGTCTTTGAAAATACCTATATATTTTCCTTCATCCATATCATAGAAATGCATGCCAGCTCAGTTGTAAATCATGTCCCTCAAGCATTAACAACCTTCTATTTCTCAGTGTTATCCATTCTTTCATCCAGGTTAATACCGTGGCCTGATACTATATTTCCCAAGTAGGTAACACAAATCCTCCTCTGGTTCTCGCATCCTAAAACAATAGAAATGAAAGAGCGTGATCTTACTTTTTCACTTGACTGTATTTGAAAAAAAATCATTTGCATTGCTAAGAATTTGTGATTGACCTAGTCAACAACTGAATTTCATAATTTTTCATTGTAATGTAAATGTAATAGTTTTTTTTCTCATGTTCTGCCACTATTAAAGATACCCTTTTATTTCAATCTCATAGACGAAGAGGATGGCGATAAGAGCACTCTGGACAACTGAGGATAACAAGCAACATTGAATAACAAAGCAAGTCAGTCTAGAAAGCAAAATATTTTACATTTCCTTCAGAGCGCCAGACAATTCTTCACTTTACTCAAGAGATAAGAGAGAAATGAGAGAAGAGGAAGAAGAGATTTCTACCTGGGAAAAATAGTGTGTGAAATTCAGGCATACGTTACATGAGAAGTCAATAGAGATTATTTTTCCATTCAGCAAAAGAGGGAAGTGAAAAAGTCATTCAGGAGGAAAACGTCAACTGGAAAGCCACGTAGATCATACAGTGTTACAGGCCTCATTCTGGAAGGAAGAAAATGACTGGTAAAACAAAACACATCTTAACAAAGGATAGTCCATACTTTTGACCTCCTCAAGAATATTAGTTGTGGAAAAGCTCCATAGATGTGCCAGTTGTGGGAAAGATACAACTTGCAAATCACAGTTGATTATGCATGAGAGGATCCAGACTGGAGAAAAGCCTTACATATACACTGAATATGGCAAAATCTTTCATCAGAACAGCTCTGTTGTGGTTTTTTGAACAATCCATCCAAGAAAAACCCTACAAGTGCTCCTAATGCGGTAAATGCTTTAACGAGCATGGCCACGTGGACTCACACCAAGGGGAAACGGTTTGAATGTCCTGATTGTGGGAAAAGTTTCCGTCAGAATTCCAGGCTGGTGACACACCAAAGGACTCACACAGGAGAGAAACCCTTTGAATGTCTTGATTGTGGGAAAAGTTTCAGTCAGAGTTCCAATCTGGTGAAACATCAGAGGACTCATACAGGAGAGAAACCCTTTAAATGTCCTGATTGTGGGAAAAGTTTCAGTTGGAATTTCAGCCTGGTGACACACCGGAGGACTCACACAGGAGAGAAACCCTTTGAATGTCCTGATTGTGGGAAAAGTTACTGTGATAATTTCAGCCTGGTGAGACACCAGAGGACTCACACAGGAGAGAAACCATTTCAATGTCCTGATGGCAGGGAAAGTTTCTGTGATAATTCCAGCCTTGTGACACACCAGACGACTTACACAGAAGAGAACCCCTTTGAATGTCCTGATTGTGGGAAAAGTTTCAGTTGCAATTCCAGCCTGGTGATACACCAGAGGACTCACACAGGAGAGAAACCCTTTGAATGTCCTGATTGCGGGAAAAGTTTCAGTCAGAGTTCCAGCTTGGTAACACACCAGAGGACTCATACAGGAGAGAAGCCCTTTGAATGTCCTGATTGTGGGAAAAGTTTCAGTCAGAGTTCCAATCTGGTGAAACACCAGATGACTCACACAGGAAAGAAACCCTTTGAATGTCCTGATTGTGAGAAAAGTTTCAGCTGGAATTTTAGCCTGGTGACACACAGGAGGACTCACACAGGAGAGAAACCCTTTGAATGTCCTGATTGTGGGAAAAGTTTCTGTGATAATTTCAGTCTTGTGAGACACCAGAGAACTCACACAGGAGAGAAGCCCTTTCAATGTCCTGATTGCGGGAAACGTTTCTATGATAATTTCAGCCTGGTGAAACACCAGAGGACTCACACAGGAGAGAAACCCTTTGAATGTCCTGATTGTCGGAAAAGTTTCAGTTGGAATTCCAGCCTGGTGATACACCAAAGGACTCACACAGGAGAGAAACCCTTTGAGTGTCCTGATTGCAGGAAAAGTTTCAGTCAGAGTTCCAACCTAGTGACACACCAGAGGACTCACACAGGAGAGAAACCCTTTGAATGTCCTGATTGTGGTAAAAGTTTCTGTGATAATTCCAGCCTGGTGACACACCAGAGGACTCACACAGGAGAGAAGCCCTTTGAATGTCCTGATTGCAGGAAAAGTTTCTGTGATAATTCGAACCTGGTGACACACCAGAGGACTCATACAGGAGAGAAACCCTTTGAATGTCCTGACTGCGGGAAGAGTTTCTGTGATAATTCGAACCTGGTGACACACCAGAGGACTCACACAGGAGAGAAACCCTTTGAATGTCCTGATTGTGGGAAAAGTTTCAGTCAGAGCTCCAGCCTGGTTAGACACCAGAGGACTCACAGAGGAGATAAACCCTTTGAATGTCTTGATTGCAGGAAAAGTTTCTATCAGAGTTCCAACCTGGTGACACACCAGAAAACTCACACAGGAGAGAAACCCTTTGAATGTCCTGCTTGTGGGAAAAGTTTCTGTGATAACTCCAGCCTTGTGACACACCAGAGGACTCACACAGGAGAGAAACCCTTTGAATGTCCTGATTGTGGGAAAAATTTCTGTGATAATTCGAGCCTGGTGAAACACCAGAGGACTCACACAGGAAAGAAACCCTTTGAATGTCCTGATTGTGGTAAATGTTTCAGTTGGAATTCCAGTCTGGTGATCCACCAAAGGACTCACACAGGAGAGAAACCCTTTGAATGTCCTGATTGTGGGAAAAGTTTCAGTCAGAGTTCCAACCTGGTGACACACCAGCGGACTCATACAGGATGGAAACCCTTAGAATGTCCTGATTGTGGGAAAAGTTTCTGTGATAATTCTAGCCTGGTGATACACCAGAGGACTCACACAGGAGAAAAGCCCTTTGAATGTCCTGATTGCGGGAAAAGTTTCCGTCAGAGTTCCAACCTGGTGACACACCAGAGGAGTCACACAGGAGAGAAACCCTTTGAATGTCCTGATTGTGGGAAAAGTTTCTGTGATAATTCCAGCCTGTTGATACACCAGAGGACTCACACAGGAGAGAAACCCTTTGAATGTCCTGATTGTGGGAAAAGTTTCTGTGATAATTCCAACCTGGTGAGACACCAGAGGACTCACACGGGGGAGAAGCCCTTTGAATGTCCTGATTGCGGGAAAAGTTTCCGTCAGAGTTCCAATCTGGTGACACACCAGAGGACTCACACAGGAGAGAAACCCTTTGAATGTCCTGATTGTGGGAAATGTTTCTGTGATAATTCCAGTCTGGTGAGACACCAAAGAACTCATACAGGAGAGAAGCCCTTTCAATGTCCTGATTGCAAGAAATGTTTTAGTCGGAGTTCCAGCCTGGTGATACACCAGAGAACTCACACAGGAGAGAAACCCTTTCAGTGTTCTGATTGTGGGAAAAGTTTCAGTTTTCATTCCAGCCTGGTGAGACACCAGAGGACTCACACAGGCGAGAAGCCCTTTGAATGTTGTGATTGTGGGCAAACTTTCAGTCTGCGTTCCCGCCTGATGTCACACCAGAGAACACACACAGGAGAGAAAACCATACGAATGTCCAGACTGTGCGAACATTTTCAGTATTAAAGCTAGAATCCTAAATCATATGCTTACATACACAGGTGAGAAACCATTTGATTGTTCTGAGTGTGGATGGTGCTTCAGGAAACATTCCACAATTATCACACAGAAGAAAATGCCCACAAGGCCCTAAGTGATTAGTGTAGGGAAGGTTTGAATTTCATTTCTAATGTCCCTTTGAAAGTCCATCTGAGAAATTGTTTAATTTGGCTGCAAAGAATTTGCCTAACTTTTTGTAGAAAAACGTGTAAGGGTATTAGATGGGAAGGAGGAAAGAAAAAATTGCAGCTTATTAGTTTGATAATGCCTATCTGGCCATCAGGAGCAGAATTTGGTGGATACAGAAAGTCCTCAAGCTACGAATGCAATGCAGCCTGCCCATTCCATCCGTAAGTTAAGAATGTGTGGGAGTGAATCTCATACATTGAATGACATCACTTCCTGCTTTCTCTCTTGCATTTGCTACTTTCTCGCCCCAGATCAGCCTGAGGAGGCCTCCAGTGCCAAGAAAGCAACCCCAAGAAACTGCGCGTGGTCTCTCGAGGCTACTTTCTTGTTAGGAAAGCGCTTGAGGATTGTGTTCCTGTAGGCTTTGGCAGCCCTTTGCAAAAAGTCTTTGCCTATAGGAACAGAGCTTCAGAGGAGCACGTCTGCTCTTCCCAAGCTCTGCTGGTGCCAAAAAAATCTTTTTGCAAAGAGTTGCTTGAAGCCTGCAACCTCCCTGCAGGCTTCGGCAAGGAAAAGGCAAACAGAGGGAAGGACTAAAGGACAGAAGCCTTCCCTCTGTTTGCAGATGTCCAGGTCTCAATTTACAGAGATTAGAGACCTAAAGTGTGAGATTACACACGATCTTGTGCTACTGATCTTGAGTGATCTTGCAGTACATTAGGCCTCTGTTCTCTGCAAATGCAGGCAAAGAAACTGCAACAGAGAGCGAGCAACTGCCATAGTGTTGCAATATTCATAATTTCAGGATTTGTTTATAAATTCTAGGGGATGCTTATCAAATAACTTTGAACGTTTGCCAACAGAACTCTCATAACCTGGGGATTATCTGTATTTATTTTTGCAGAAATTGTAAAAAATCTTTTTTTGAATGTTCATTGCATTTTTATAATGGTGGATGATAAATATGCCACATACAGAGTCCCTGCCTTTTTCTCCCTGGGTACCCCAAGAGTTTCAGGCCCAGAATTCCCCAACCAGCATCTCTTGGGGATAGGACCACTAAGGGTATAGTTGCAGATTGCGGCTCCTCATATAAGGAGAAAATGAGAGGAGAAGAGAAGCAGAAGCATTTGAAAGTTCATCTTTTCCAAACAGTTTCAGGAATTCAGAAAATCAAGCATGTCTGTTCAGATTGTGTCAATAGTGAGGTACGCAAGTAGAAGAAACCATATGAATAGCAAATATATTGGGGGAGTTTGGGGCAGTGACAAAAGCAGTTTAAAATTTCAGATGTAAAGGCTGTTGTGCCTTGTAGGTGGTCTTCATGGAGAAGAGCTGTAGGAATATTGAGTTGAGGAGAAAAGGAATTGTGGTTTTGAGCACAGGATTTCTAGGTTTATTTGCAACTCCTGCTGTGATCTCCTTTGCTTGGAGTTGCCTCCTTGTTGCCCTTTGAGAGCTGGGGTCTGAGAGCAGCATCAATGGACAGATAATTGTGTGGTTCCCCCCTCACCCTTGGGGGGGAAATGTGAGGAAATAATTGTATAGTAGATACTTTTTAAACA
This sequence comes from Hydrophis major, assembly GCA_033807585.1. Lineage (NCBI taxonomy): Eukaryota > Metazoa > Chordata > Lepidosauria > Squamata > Elapidae > Hydrophis > Hydrophis major. The sequence goes on from CM066329.1 coordinate 49,281,223, forward strand.
GCATTGTGTAAGAATCTTGAATAGCTTTTGAGAAAGAGAAATAAAGAAAAGTGTTTCTTTAATACTGAATATCTGTAAACAGAACACGTTTCCTGTTCTTTCACTTGTCTCTCTGGGCTCCTTAATATTTTTTCCAAAAATGTATCCTTTAAATATAGGGAGGAACATTACTTGTAGCAGCAAAAGTGACATTTTAGCTAGGCAGATGAATGATCCTGATTTTTCTGAGATTGGAAGACACCAAGGAATTCCAATATTTCTTTCCATAACACCATTCAGAAAGACAGGTTATAATTCTTTTAGTAGCTCTCATTACATGAAGGACACCCAACAACCAGGACCGGGCCAGGTGTGTAGAGGAACCAAGAGGTTCTTGGCCTGAGTCTTAAGTCCAACTGCTTTTGAATTTAAACTTGTGCAAAATTTGTAAAATTTAAAATAGTAAAAATATATTTAATCCATTTTGCCTTTTTCCTTGATGTCACATTTTAGTGCACCATCTTTATCATGTCTCATCTTATTATATTTAGGAGTTGGAAATGCTTGCAATGATCCCAAAGCCTCTGAATCTCTCACAGGGCTAAAGATATCAAGCAACATTAAATAAAGGCAACTGTTGGAAGAAACATCCAGGTCCAGTTCCAAGCCGGGAGAAAGGCACTGGAGACAAAATGGAGGTTGGGGCCAATTGAAAAGAAAGTCCATTTATTGATGGACCGAACCACATCGGTTCTGGATCACATGGAGTTGGTTCGGAGTCTTATGGTTAGGAGTCAGAAACCCTTTCAGTGTCCCCAAAGCCAACCTAAGTGTCAAAGGGCAGGGTGAAAAGCCATACGTTCCCACTCAGACAGAACAGTCCATTTCCTCAGAATCAAACTTTGAAGTTCAGATTGTAAGGTAAAGTATGTTCATGGATTTGTTGCCTGGATATGTTTTCCAAGATGTTACCAGGTATTAGTATCAGGCTGATCTGTCTGTAATTTCCTGGATTTGGTCCCCCCTCTTTTTTTTGAAGATGGGAACCCCATCAGCTCTTTTCCAGTCTTCAGTTACGGATAGTCCTGAACTTAAAACCACAATTGAGCCCAAAATTTATGTGGTTAAGTGAGAAACTTGTTAAGTGAGTTTTGCCCAGGGGTGGGATTCAAATTTCTTAACAACCGGTTTTGTGGGTGTGGCCTAATTTGTGGGTATGGCTTGGTGGTCATGTGACTGGGTGGGCATGGCTTGTATGTAAATTTTATAAATATTTATGTAAATGTTGTTTTATTAAAAAAAGAGCAACTTTTACCCCAAAGCAGGCAGGCAGATTGTGTTGTTCACAGAATCATGATTTTTTTTACAATTTAAATCAGATTTTTTTTTTAATAAAATGCTTTTGGAGTACAAATATAATTTTCTATTTAAAATACATTAATAATTTAGTTTTGTAAGGTCTGCACTACGCTTAAGCCAAAAATGTACCAAAACAAAGACTTAAACAGAAGCTTGCAAATCAAAGAAAGCAGTCTTTTATTCTTTGATCAGAGTTAAAGATCTGGGAAGAAGTTCCTAGCACATCACAAGAGACATGGGAGGAAAATTCTACAAAATACAGAAAGATGCCCTGTCCTTCTTAAACCTTTAAGATTCTTAGAAATCGAGTAACTGCATTGTAAAACTCTCCAACTTAGATTTACATCTTTCCTGCAAAGACAAATTTCTCTCAGGCATTGTTTATCTTTCATGTCTAATTGATCACAATTGACCACCTAAGGAGGCTATTAGCAGCATACTTCAAAGGTGTGGATTCCTCAAAATGGAGGTAGTTACATTCCCAGAGAGGTACATTTCGTTCCCAGGGATTGATGCTGGGGTGAAATGTAACAATCCAGGAAAATAGATGGATTCAGATTGATTTAGATGGGACAATCATATGTCTTAATAGAAGAGGAATGTATCTGATTGTGTTTATAATTGTTTTACAACAAGTGAAAGGTTAAGGAAATCTTTTTTACAATGGCAAGATAACAAATGCCTATAGAGTAACACTCTACTTAATGCTATAATATATTTTACTACATTACTTTATTATTACTATTCCCTTCAGTTTATTCAGTATGAAATTGAGCTTAGTTTTGTAGCAGGAGGCTGTATATCCTGCAATATTGGGACTGTCGGTGAGACAACAGCAGGTCAGAGGAGGAGCTGCTGCGGGACAGAGATGACAGCTGCTCTTTAAAAATTATAATTTGCTGCCCAGGGAGTGCAGATGTATGTGGACACATGCACTCACACGCACTAGTTTGTAGGGACCCACTAAGCTTGGATTGGAGTCAAAAGTTGCCTCCTTCTGCGGCTATAAGTTCCCTGTGTCGAGTCTATGACTTATCTGAGGAAACAGCATTGATGGTGGGAGCTTCCCAGAAAAACAAGCGAAAAAGAAGGACATGCAGAAAAAGCTCACCGGAAGCACTTTTTCATCAAAACAAGATGGCGGCGCCCAGCTGATGCCGGAACCAGGCTGCGGTATAAAAAAGGCTGGGGACCACTGCTATAGAGTACAGAACGATTCTGGACTATTTTTAATAATCTCATTTGGGAAACTACAAGGCTAGTATGGCAACTATGTGCTCTGTGAGATATGGTCAGGGAATGTAAACACCTTGACTCAACTCACTGGTCCAGAAATTCCTGTCTGATTCTTCCCCCTGTGGCCACTCAGGTCCAATTCAGCTAGTTGTCAATGTTTACTAACAATACTTTAAGGCGTCTATACAACTCTTGGGGTGCAAGGGCATCTCAGAAGTTTTCTAGTGAATGGTCTGTGTGGATAATCTCTGGTGACATTCCATGACTGAGTGGAGAACACGTGTACCTCCGTGCTCCTAGCTCAGCATTATATCCACACTATCCTATACCCTCCCTATACTCAGACTGAACAAACTGGCTATCAACTTGCAAAGCATCCTTGACCTGCTCTCGTGTTGGCATAGGCAAAGGGGATGGGAAAGCAAACTTCGCAGCTGCATCAAGAAGCTGGTATCTCAGTCAAATCAAGGCAAATTCCAACCGATACGCTGAAGTCCGTGCCGCCATGAAGTTCCTAATAAATAACTGGATTTCTTTTGAAGTTTGGCTTGAAAGTCATGATTTAATTAGGGCATCTGTTGGAACCCTGACACTGGCCTTGAGAGATATGCAAATTCCATGACTAAAGAGGTGAGGGGAAATGTCTCCCAAGTCTACAGCATGTGGATCCTATTCAGAGGAGACTCAGACAACTGCTGCTAATTCACAGGAGTATAAGTAGGGGGGAGAAGGTACAAAGAAAATACTTTACATGTTCTTTTCATCCAAAAAGAAAACATGACAAACTTATCAAAACAGAACTACGGAAATTACACACAGATCAGCCTGATATTACCTGGTAACATCTTGGAAAACATATCTAGGCAACAAATCTACTTCTGGAAAAGCTAGAAAAATGTGGGAAAGATAGCAAAATGGATTCCTAACTGGCTGACAAATTGTATTCAACATGCAATCCTCAATGGATCTACACCCACATTGAGGGAAGTAAACAGTGGGGTATCCTCAGATTAAATTTTAGACCCAGCACTTATTAAAATCTTCATAAACTATCTAGACAAGGAAATAGAAGGGGAACTCATCACATTTGCATACGACACTAAACTGGCAGGAATTTCCAACATCCCAGAAGACAAGGTTGAGATCCAAAAAAGACGTGACACACGAATAGTAGTCCCTATCTAAGATTATGATATTACACAGATTAAAGTTTTATATGTAGACAAGAAAAAGCAACTGCCTAGGTATCAACTTGGTAAAACTTGGCTTAATGCCATTAACTGTAAGTAGGAACTTGGAGTCCTAGTGGAAAATCACTTAAATGTAATCCAACAATGAGTGACAGCAGCCAAAACAACCAATACAATCCTAAATTGTATTACTAGACAGATAGAATTAAGATCATGTGAAGTTATAGTACTGCTTTACAAAGCGTTAGTAAGACCACACTTGGAATACTGCATGTAATTCTAGTCCCTCCAGAGTGACTGGAGATTCTGGAAAGAGTGTAGAGAAGGGAAACAAAGATGATTAGGGGGCTGGAAGCTAAAACACAGTAAGAACAGTTACAGGAATTGAGTATCTCTAGTCTAATGAAAAGAAGGACAAGGGGAGACATGATAGCAGAATTCCAATATTTGAGTGGCTGCCCTAAAGAAAAGGGGGTCAACTTATTTTCCAAAGCACCAGAAGGCAAGAAAAAGAACAATGGATGGAAACCAATGAAGGAGAGAAGCAACTTAGGTTCTCCTACTTTATTAGGGGTTGGAGGCAAGACTTCCAAGGTCCCTTCCAGATCTATTCAGATTGATTAGTTGGTTGGTTGATCTTGAAAGCTGCATCCTTGAATTTGCTGTTGAGTTTGGTGTAATGGTGAAGGCAGCAGGTTAGTGACAGAGAAACGCTTAGTTCCAGTCCCACCTGAAGGGCAAAACCATCTGTTCAACTTTGGTCAATTCTCTCAAGTTTCGGAAGCAGGAAGTTGGGGAAAAAACCCTTGCCAAAAACCCTTGCCAAGAAAACTGCAAGGCCAGGCACCAAGAGTGACCCAAAGGCACCAAAACCAAAGCTAAGTAGTGTCAGGTTTCACTATTTCACTGGACTCAGTTGCAAAGCTCAGTTTCTAGGCGTCAAAAATGATCTGCTGCCATATAAACAACGAGCTGGATACTCTTGCTTCGCTACAAAACTATGCGATTGGGCATATTTTACTGAGGACAATGTTGTTGAGAGGATCAATAACCCTCCAAAAAAATACTTTGCCATTTTTTTGAGGTAATATCTCTCCCGCTGCCTTAAGTTCGGCAGCAGCTCCGTTAGTGGAAGGCGTAGACATTTTACTGAGGTAACAATGTTAAGTACTGTAAGGAGTCCCAGACCGCTCCTGAGTGAAAGAGTGGAACTTCTGCCAGTTTGAACAGTTTGAATGGAATACCTAGGCAGTTGGAACAAAGTTCTTTACTTCTACTCCCAGAATCCCCCAGCCAGGAAGCTTTAAGAGGGGAGGACTTCCACTCCCAGAATTCCAGAGCCGGCATACTTCAGGAGGGAAGGATTTCTTGCTGGCTGGGGGATTCTTGGAGTTCGTCCTCCCCTCTTAAAGCATTCTGGATGGGGAATTCTAGGAGAAACCATCATAGTGAGTTAATTGTGAATGGAGAATGAACTGAACACCTGGTTTGTTAACTGTGCTGAGATTCCTTGGAAAGAAGTCCTGGCAACTTTCTGAGGATATCAGCTAGGAATTAATCCTAGGTTAGGAGGATCCTAGCATCTTGTTAGGATGCTCCTAAATCCAGCACTGTACTGTAAAATCTCAATCAGAGGTGGTATTTGCTGGTTCTCTGAACTAATCAAAATTTCCGCTACTGGTTCTCCAGAACTGGTCAGAACCTGCTGAATACCACCCCTGGACTGGAAAATCTCTGAGGTCCCTTCCAGCTCTATGCTGCTATTGTATTCTTTTCAATTCTTATTTTTATTCTCTTCCCTTTTATGTTCTTTTCTAATCCCTATTCTATTTTCTATTTTATGCAGTTCTGTTTTCTATTCTGTCCTATTTTCTATTCAGAAGAGGCAACTGGCAGTTGGAACAGAGTTCTTTTCTGGTGGGGAGGGGAAGTAGAACTCCTTAGCATCAAAAAAATCCTTTCTTAGCAAGCACCGAGAAGCCAAGAGGAACATACTGCCAAATTTCAAGTTTGTAGGCTTTATGGGATTCTATGAGTGGTTTTTCGTTTTTATATATACATAGATGAAAACATCTCCCAAATGCTTGGTTGAGCCTGGAAAAAGCGTGTTTTTCCATTTCCTGTTGCTAGATGGCGGTAAGGTAACCTCGGTGCTGAGAAAGGCATCAATTTAGTTGTGCCATCCGCGCTTGCGTTAAAAAAAAAAAAAAAAGCCGTTTTTAAACCATTGAGTACTGCATTGCTAGAAAATATGGGAGGACAGAGGAATTTCCTCTTCCGGATGACTCATGGGAAGAAGGTGGTGTGCAGAGCAGTACTTGTGCTCTTCCCAGGATGGAAGCAGCAGCTGGCAGGTGAGTTGGGGGCAGCAGGTGGGAGGAGAGTCCGAGAACAAGTCGGGCTATTCGGTTACCTCCCTGGCCTGGAAGCAGAGAAGCAACTGGGCTGAAGCGTGTCAGCTGCAGGTTCCTTCCCTCCCCAGATCGGAGCCCGCTGGGGCTGCATGCTGTGAAACTGGTGGCTTGCAATTTTCTGCTGGGGGGGAAGATCTAAAAAGCCCCTTTCAAGCGAAAGTGGATCCTTTGGGAATGGCTCCCCTCCAGAGGCAATGCATTTATTCATCTGAATAAAGATGGGTCCCTCCTAAGGAGGAAGGAACCCAGAACATAGTGCAAGGCAGATATTGATACATACATTTCTTTGCTTTTGCTTCATTACATACAAAAAGAGGCAGCTGGCACATGACAGAAATTATAAAAATTACAAAAATAATCACGCATGCCTTCTGTGGAGCGAGTGATATCGAGTTGACCATGCCCAACCCGGTTTTGTGGCTTCCAGTGTTTTGTTTTTCTGTGGGAAACGGGTCCAAATGGCTCTTTGAATGTTTCAGGTTGCAGACCCCTAGGCTAGTGGTTTCCTATGAAAGTTTCCATGGCCTCAGAAGCTTGTTCTGGCCCAAACTTCAGCATTGCCATCTCAACAGATGTCCATATCAGGATGTAATAAAAATCAATTGGTCCTTCAAAAAGTTCTTAAAAGTAGGTAAATACAACCACAGATGAATAACAATACATGGCATATTATACCAAATCATCATTTATTTTATAAAAAGAAAGCCAAAATGGAGAAGTCGTGTGTGAAAAATGTAAGATTCAATAATTTGTAGAACCACTTTAGCAGCAGCAACAAGTTCTTTTCTGTGTGACTTTATCAGTCAGTTGCAGCATTGTGGAGGAATTTTGGCTCACTCTTTTTTACAACATTGCTTCAGTTCATTGAGGATTGTGGGTGTTTTTTTATGCACAACTCTTGAGGTCCCTCTAATCAGGTTGAGGTCTGAACTTTGACTGCCATTGAAACACCTTGGTTCTTTTTCAGCCATTCGGTTGTAGATTTGCTAGTGTGTTTTGCGACCATTGTCCTGTTGCATAATCCCATGTCAGCCTAGCTTTAGCTATTGGTCTCCTCTGTGCAAGGGACAAGTGTTCCAGAAGTCCTGTGATTTGTTCAGGTGCAATTTTGCAAACCTCAGGCATGCTGCTATGACTTTTTTAGAGAGAAGAGACTTTCCCCTGCTAACCCTTCAATACAAAGCATACTTGCTCAGTCTTTTTCTAATTGCACTGTCGTGAATCTTAACATTTAGCATGGTAACTGAAGCCTGTAAAGTCAGAAATAGAATTCCTTGAGTGTTTTTGCAATTTCTCTGGCCATTGCATCTTCTGGCCTTTGGGAGAATTTTCTTGAAAGTCCACTCCTGGGAAGATTGGCAACTGATTTGAATGTTTCCCACTTGTGAATAATCTTCCTCACTGTAGAATGATGGATTTTAAATTGTTCGGAATTGGCTTGTTAAATCTTCCCAAATCGATGAGCGGCAATAGTTCCTTTTCTAAGATAATTGCTGATTCTTTATTCTTTGCCACTGTGCTAACACACACCTCAATGCCAGAGATCAGCAAACTCCTACAATGTCAGCTTTTATAGATGAGAACTTATCTATAAACTTATCTATTATACTTGCTGATGATATAATTGATGAATGGCACTGTATTAGCAGTACTTGGCTGCTATTTCACCTCATAATACTATGGAAGCAATGAGAAATTTCCTCATGGTGAGAACAATTAACCAGAAGAAAAGCTGGCTTTGAGAGTTTTGTTGCTCCATCACTTGAGGCTTTTCATATATGCTTTATTTGTAATTTTCCTTTAACAACATACATATTTTGTATGACAGCGTATTGACTAGGTCAGTATACTTTTTAGACAATGTTAACAACAATAATAAGGGACGTGGTGGCTCAGTGGTTAAGATGCTGATCTTGTCAATCAGAGAAGTCAGCAATTCAGCAGTTTGAATCCCTCGCATCTGAGTCTAATCTTCATGTATCCAATAGCTGCTTTCTTAATGTTTGGAGATTAGTTTTTGAAATTGTTTTACTTGGGTTAGATCTTTAGAATAAAAGTTGGAAGTTATCTCAAATGATTAGCTCACATGATTATATTATGGTAATTTTTAATATCAATTAAAGGGAAGTAAACTGAATGATGTATAAGACAAAAGAGTGGTGCACTCAAATGGGCTGTTAAGGGGGAAATGTTTGGAATTATTAAAACTAAGATGGAATATATTTAATAATGAAATAAGAGTATGTGATGAAATTGCAAATATGACCGATAAAAGTATAATGTACATAAATTAAGAATATAGGAATTTTATGATGTTATATAAATAAGATATGAGTATAATTAAAGAAAAATGGAATAAGTTAAGAAAGAATATTTATGAAAATTTACAGAAAATGGAAAATGTAATGATATAATAAGAAACTGAATATGAAAGATAAATATGTAATTATGGTCATGTTTGTATGGAAATGTAAAAACCTGGAACCACATTGTTCACCAAAAAAGATATTTGTAAAAGGTAAAAGTAAAAAAACTTTTTACAAAAAAAAAAAAGACCTAACAAGGAAATTGTGGTTTCCTTGTGATAATTAAAGCACCTCTGCTTCCTTCACCACCTCTTTAAGGCGGTTTTGACTCTGTAGGGCAGGGGTCCCCAAACTTGGCAACTTGAAGACTTACGGACATCAACTCCCCTAGCTGGCTGGAGAATTCTGGGAGTTGAAGTCCACAAGTCTTCAAGTTGCCAAGTTTGGAGACCTCTGCTTTCGGGTCCCCCAGCAGATACTGGCTGGTTTTCACAGAGCTCAGCGGAGCTCCACTGTTTTTCAGCCATTCCTGCCGTGCCGCCAACCAGTCTCCCCATTTGAGGCTTTTCAGAAGGGATGAGACAGCCACTAGTCTGACATAGTATAGGGCCTCCTGCTTGAGCAAGGGGTGGATTAGAAGATTTCCAAGGTCCCTTCCAATTCTATTCTGTTCTTTTTATTATTATTATTTAAAAACATATTTTATATTTTACAATAATCCCATTTCATTTCAACCGTGTGTCAACTAGGCATATATATCTTGTGTTTACAATTATAATTAATACTTTTCTTACAAATATAACAATAATCACATTTTCTTATAGCCATTATTTAATATATTTATTATTATTTTTAACAATCTTAACTTATTGCTCTGCCATCTGGTCCATTTTAATTTATTTTATTATCTAAACATTGATAAATCCCATACCATATAATATTCCATTTCTTCTTTTCCTTTAATTACCAACGTTAACCTATTCATCTCTGTGCCTTCAAATATTTTCTCAATTTCTTTTCCCTCTATTGGTATCTTATCACTTTTCCAATTCAGAGCAAATACAGTTCTGGCTGCTGTTAATACATGTATAATTAAATATGTTTTTTTTTACAATAACTTTCAGGTATATTCCTAATAAAAATATTTCAGGTTTCAAATCTGTGTGTTTTATCATTTTTTCCAACCATATGTGTATTTTTGTCCAGTGTTTTTTAGCTTCTATACAAGACCACTACGTATGGTAATATGTTCCAGGTGTCTGGTGGCATTTCCAGCATTTACCTGATTTATCTTTGAACATCTTAGCTAATTTTGCTGGTGCAAAGTGCCATCTATAAAACATCTTAGCATTCTTTGTATGCTGTTGATATTGTTAATTTATAATTCCTATCCCATAGCTTCTGTCATTTATCTAATGCTATAGCATATCCAAAAATTTTGCCCAAGCTATCATTGTTTCTTTAACTTGTTCTTCTAGTTTAACACCTAGTAAATAGCTATATAATATTTTAATCTTCCAACTTATCTTCCATTTCTATTAGTTTTTTTATCCAATTCTGTCAACTCCTTATGAATCCCTTCGGCTTTATTCTCCTATGAGCTGTTCGGAGCATCCAGTAGTGGGAGGTGCTTCAGTCTCTGCATTCGTAGGCTGAGCTTGATTTGTGGAACGCTCCTCCTCCATGGGACTCCTCCTCAGGGTTCCCCAGTTTTTTCTCAGCCTTGTGAGAGATAGGCAGTGCTTTTGATGCTTCCTTGACTGAAACAGGAAACAATTAGTTCATGAACAGCAGGTTTGATAGTAATCAGGCGCAGCTTGCCTCCCCAAGGCCAACAGGCCCAAGTGCCTGGGACACTGACCCCGCGAAGGGATTCCGAAGCTACATTCACTCTGACGGCTACTGGTCTTCGTCAAGGCGACAGTCTCATTGAGGAGGTTTCAGAAAGGATGAAAGCCTGGATGGAGCTGGCTATTCGCCAGGGGATCGCAGCGGGGCTTCAACATGCAGTCATGTCCAGGCAATACCCTGTGTTCACCGATCAAGACTCCCAATCGCTGAGGTCATTGATCAGGTCGGAGCAGCACCAGACCCAGGTACATTTACAGAGGGAGACCCCCCTCCAAGGGCAGGAGGAGGAGGAGGAAATGGATCAAATTAATCAAATGGATGAGTCTGAATTGGGATCATGCATGATAGCGAGCCCCTGTCGGAAGCAGACCCCTAAGAGGGGGAAATGTCTGAGGGTGAAGGTCTTATTCCTGACCAACCTGTTTTTACAGGCTTATTCCGGCCACAGCTTTTCAGATCTCTCTTGTTTAAGGCAAAGAACATTGCACGCCTAAACAAGTCGAACCCGTCCAACACACCTAATCCTTCAGAAGAGGGACCAGAGGACCTAATCTTCAACAAACCGGTAGTTGAAGCAGAGGTGATCCCAGTTCTGCCTATGTTTTCAGACCTGGTACAGAAGCAGTGGGCTTCTGCAGCGGTGTACACATCCCCAACTGGATATGACAGGAAATATTTCAATTTGGCCCCTGATTTCTCAAAATTATTGAGTATTCCCAAGGTAGATGAACCTATAGTGGGTATAGCGTCCTCCTCTATTCCCAGTGATGCGCTGGAGGCATTAAAGCTGGAGGAAAAACAGGCCGAACTAGCCCTATGCAGAGCTCATCAGTCTGACCAGCGGGCCATCAGAGCAGCCACGGCCGCATCTTTCTTCATGCGGTCGTCTCTCAGGTGGCTCCGTCTTCTAAAGCAACATGTTCCTAATTCTAACCTTAGGGCACACCAAGATATCGCTAACTTACTGCTGCTGCTGAATTCTCAGCTGATGCAACTTATGCAGTCAAGTTTTCAGCCAGGGCCATTACCTCACATGTCACAGCGCATTGCTTGCTATGGTTAAAACACTGGCAAGCCGACTTCAAACACAAATCCAAGCTGGCCTCATCCCCCATTGTGGGAGACAGACTGTTTGGTCCTTCCCTTGATCCGCTACTAATTGATACCTGCAACAAAAAGAAAATTCTCCCTTCCCTTTTTTGGAAGTCAGATCCTAGAAATCCCCAGTCCTTTTGGAGGGGATCCTTTCGACCCTTCTCATCCAGATATGAGAGACGCCCCCCCAGCATTCAGACCAGGGCAACAGCCAGATAGGCCCGACTCAGTGGACAGGAGTAGAAGGGATGGTCAATCCAAAAGATTTTTTCAGGGAGCAGGAAACAGGTCCTTTCGGCAACCAAGATAACTTCTGGGACCCAATCCCATTGACAGACACCTTAAATTATTCGCTGACCAATGGGACTCTACCTCTGATTCTTGGGTCAAAGATACGGTTAGATTCGGCCTCGCGCTGGAGTTTCAATCCAGTCCCCCAGATTTCTTCATGTCATGCCCTCTTTCCAGAGACCCGATTAAATGTAACATCATGGATTCTGCTATCCAACATCTACTGGATATACGAGCCATCTAACCAGTCAACGAGGGCGAGGTTTTTATTCACATCTTTTCGTTGTGCCAAAAAGTTTGGGGGGGGGGGTGGAGAGCGATATTAGACTTGAAATGTCTTAGTATATCGCAAGTTTAAAATGCATACCCTCCAATCAATATTACTGGGCATCAGAAAAGGGGATGTCCTCAGGTCCATAGATTTGACGGAGGTGTACCTGCATATTGCTATTCAGCCTTCCCACTATAAATTTCTGAGATTCTGTTATAATAACCACCATTCTGAATATGTGGCCCTTCCTTTCGGACTAGCTTCTGCCCCCAGGACCTTCACGAAAGTCCTCGCAGCGCTAGCTGCCCATCCTAGGGACATCCCCATATGACTCCAGTGTTATCTTGAGGATATTTTGATTTTATCACCTTCCGCCCATCAAGCAGTCAAAGACACTCAGAACAAATTACAATCCCTAGAAGAGCATGGCTTCTTAATACATTGGAAGAAGAGTCAATTAACACTATCGACTTGGATAATCCATTTAAGGGCGATCATAGATACCGTGGAAGGCAAGGTTTATCTGTCACCAGATAGACTAAATAGCATTCAGCAATTAGTTAAGGAGATCAGGGAGGGTGTACCTAGCTGAACTATCAAAATTGTTAGGTAAAATGATCTCACACATTTCTATCATCCCTTGGGCCCACCTCCACACCAGATCCCTCCAGTGGTTCCTGCTACTGTACCAGCGCTCCAGCCGAAGCAACTCCAAACACAAGGTCAGAGTGCTCCTCTGGTGGACCAGACCAATCATCAACAGAGGCTGTCTCTTCAAGGAGCCACAAAGGCTCACCATCACCACCGATGCCAGTCTGTTTGGATGGGGAGCTCACGTCCGGTCGCTTATAACCCAAGGCCGCTGGTCCGACATAGAACAGTCATGCAGCATAAACTGGCTGGAGCTTCGAGCAGTACACCTCGCTCTCCGCAACTTCCTTCCCCAGGTACACGATGAGCACATACTGATACTGGCCGACAATGTAACAGCCAAAGCTCACATAAACAAACCAGAGGCCACAGAATCGAAACATCTCATGCGGGAAGCGGAGCGTTTGTGTCGTTGGGTGGAGAACAACCTACTTTCCATCAAAGCAGAGCACATTTCCGGTCTGTCGAATACACAGGCAGACTGGCTGAGCAGGGCCACCATCAATCAGTTGGAGTGGTGCCTCCATCCCTCCTTGTTTCAAGAAGCGGTAAGGACATTTGGTCAGCCGGTGGTGGACCTGTTCGCTTCCCCCCTCAACACTCAGCTCCTGAGATTTTTTTCCAGGTACCCATCGCAAGGGGTGGAGAACTTCAACTCGCTCCAATGTCGTTGGCCCCCGGGGCTCCTGTATGTATTCCCTCCACTTCCACTGGTTCCCAAGGTCATTCAGAAATTACTAGACGAGAGGGCGGAACTACTTCTGGTTGCTCCTTACTGGCCCAGACGGCCATGGTTTGCAGACCTCCACAGCCTCTTGGTATCACCCCTTTGGAGAATTCCGCCAGACAGGATTTCATTAACTCAGGGCCCCTTCAACATCCGGACTCTCAATGGTTGCACCTGACCATCTGGAGGTTGAGCGGAATGGTTTGAAGAGCGAAAAGTTTTCCAACAGAGTTATTGCCACTAACCTAGCCTCCAGGCACCCCTCAACAACTCGCATCTACAACCCCACATGGTCCATTTTATGCAAATGGTGTACCAAGTGTCGAATTGATCCTACCTCTCCTTCTGTGGCTCAGATTCTGGAGTTTTTACAAGAAGGACTTGATAAGGGGTTGTCACCTAATACAGGGGTCTCCAACCTTGGCAATTTTAAGACTTGTGGACTCCCAGAGTTTCTCAGCCAGCAAAGCTTGTTGAGGAACTCTGGGAGTTGAAGTCCACAAGTCTTAAACTTGCCAAGGTTGGAGACCCCTGACCTAATACGTTGAAAAGGCAGGTGGCAGCTTTGGCATCAGTTGTCATTGTGAAGGCCCAATTGCTCTTTCCCATCATCCACGCATACAGTCCTTCCTTCGAGGAGCCACCAATTTACGTCCTCCAGCGGTGCACCATTATCCCACTTGAGACCTTAACAAGGTCCTTGTCGCACTCACTAAGAGTCCTTTTGAACATTTGAAAACGTCAAGCCTCCAATTTCTGACGTATAAAATAGTTTTCCTTGTAGCGATTACCTCTGCTCACTGTATCTCGGAGATTGCAGCCTTGTCTATCAGACAAGATCTTTGTGTTTTCCACGCTGATCGGGTGGTCCTTTGCCCTGATCCCACATTTATACCCAACATCAATTCGGCTTTTCATAGGGCACAAGAGCTGATACTTCCTAATTTTTGCCCCAGACCATCACAAGGGATGGAAAGGAAATGGCATAGGCTTGATGTGAGGCGTGCATTGAGAATTTATATCAATCGTACAGCAGCTTTCAGAAAATCGGAGGCCTTATTTGTGTCCTTTCAGCCCAACACTCAGGGATACAAGGTCTCACTGTCTACGATAGGCCGTTGGTTACGGGCTGCAGTAGCGAAAACGTATCAGACTCAATCCCTGCAGGTTCCTAAGGGCATACAAGCTCATTCAACAAGGAGCGCCGCAACATCGGCAGCATGGGCCACACAGGCACCAATAAGTGAAATTTGTCGAGCCACAATTTGGGCCTCCCCATCGCCATTCATTAGACATTATAAAATTGATGTGTTTGCATCTGCTGTGGCTTCCTTTGGCAGAAGAATCCTGCAATGGGTCCACAGGGACCAGGAGGAGATTCCAGACCAGACGGAGTCCCTCGCGTAGGACAGGCCAAGCTTTGGTATATCCCACTACTGGATGCTCTGAACAGCTCATAGGAGAAAGGGCATTGGTACTTACCTGACACGCCCGTTCTCCTTGAGCTGTGAAGAGCATCCAGCCCCACCCTTTTCCATCTAGTGGGATCCTGTTTTGGCCAATGAATTGTTAGGGCGATGAGGATGAGGGTGTTTATTTCTCTCGTCTTTGCCAAAACTGGGGAACGCTGAGGAAGAGTCCCGTGGAGGAGGAGGAGCGTTCCACAAATCAAGCTCAGCCTACGAATGCAGACACTGAAGCACCTCCCACAACTGAATGCTCTTCACAGCTCAAAGAGAATGGGTGTGTCAGGTAAGTGCCAACGCCCTATCTCTTTTTCATATCGTGATTGTATTTGCATGTATGAATACCAATGTATTTACAACCTTTGTTTATTCAATTCTTGTTTAGTTTTGAGCTCACCCTTTTCATTTCAGATATCTTTATATCTAACAATAGTTCCCATTTTACAAACATTTGGTGTATGAGTACTTCCATTGTTGATAGCCAGACTGGAATCTTCATGTAATGTTGTTCTCTAGTTTTTTTCTCATACTAATAACAATGCATTCCTGACCCTATGTCTTTGAAAATACTTATATATTTTCCTTTACCCATACCATAGAAATGCATGCCAGCTCAGTTGTAAATCATGTCCCTCTAGTGTTAACAACCTTCTGTTTCTCAGTGTTATCCATTCTTTCATCCAGGTTAATACCGTGGCCTTATACTATATTTCCCAAGTAGGTAACACAAATGCTCCTCTGGTTCTCTCATTATAAAACAATATAAATGAGAGTGATCTTTCTTTTTCACTTGATTGTATTTGAAAAAAATCATTTGCATTGCTAAGAATTTGTGATTGACCCAGTCAACAACTGAATTTCATAATTTTTCATTGTAATGTAAATGTAATAGCTTTTTTCTCATGTTCTGCAACTATTAAAGATACCCTTTTATTTCAATCTCATAGACAAAGAGGATGGTGATAAGAGCACTCTGGACAATTGAGGATAACAAGCAACATTGAATAACAAAGCAAGTCAGTCCAGAAATCAAAATATTTTACATTTCCTTCAGAGCGCCAGACAATTCCTCACCTTCCTCAAGAGGTAAGAGAGAAACGAGAGAAGAGGAAGAAGAGATTTCTACCTGGAAAAAGTAGTGTGAGAAATTCAAGCATGAGAAGTCAATAGAGATTATTTTTCCATTCAGCAAAAGAGAAAAGTGAAAAAGTCATTGGGGAAGAAAACGTCAACTGGAAAGCCGCGTAGAGCATACAGTGTTGCAGGCCTCGTTCTGGAAGGAAGAAAACGACCGGTAAATCTAAACAAAGGATAGTCCATATTTTTTATCACCTCAAGAATATTAGTTGTGGAAAAGCTCCATAGATGTGCCAGTTGTGGGAAAGATACACCTTGCAAATCACAGTTGATTATGCATGAGAGGATCCAGACTGGAGAAAAGCCTTACATGTAATCTAAATGTGGCAAAACATTTGATCAGAACAACTCTGTTGTGGTTTTTTGAAAGATCCATCCAAGAATAACCCTACAAGTGCTCCCAATGCGGTAAATGCTTTTGCGAGCATGGCCACGAGGACTCACACCAAGGAGAAATGGTTTGAATGTCCTGATTGCGGGAAAAATTTCTATCAGAATTCCAGGCTGGTGACACACCAAAGGACTCACACAGGACAGAAACCACTTGAATGTCCTGATTGTGAGAAAAGTTTCAGTCAGAGTTCCAGACTGGTGACACACCAAAGGACTCACACAGGAGAGAAACCCTTTGAGTGTCCTGATTGCAGGAAAAGTTTCAGTCAGAGTTCCAGCTTGGGGACACACCAGAGGACTCATACAGGAGAGAAGCCCTTTGAGTGTCCTGATTGCGGGAAAAGTTTCAGTCAGAATTCCAGACTGGTGACACACCAAAGGACTCACACAGGAGAGAAACCATTTAAATGTCCTGATTGTGGTAAATGTTTCAGTTGGAATTCCAGCCTGGTGATACATCAGAGGACCCACACAGGAGAGAAACCGTTTGAATGTCCTGATTGTAGGAAAAGTTTCTGTGATAATTCCAGCCTGGTGACACACCAGAGGACTCACACAGGAGAGAAACCCTTTGAATGTCCTGATTGTGGGAAAAGTTTCAGTCAGAGTTCCAACCTAGTGGCACACCAGAGGACTCATACAGGAGAGAAGCCCTTTGAGTGTCCTGATTGCGGGAAAAGTTTCAGTCAGAGTTCCAACCTAGTGGCACACCAGAGGACTCACTCAGGACAGAAACCCTTTGAATGTCCTGATTGTGGTAAATGTTTCAGTTGGAATTCCAGTCTGGTGATACACCAAAGGAGTCACACAGGAGAGAAACCCTTTGAATGTCCTGATTGTGGGAAAAGTTTCTGTGATAATTCCAGCCTGTTGATACACCAGAGGACTCACACAGGAGAGAAACCCTTTGAATGTCCTGATTGTGGGAAAGGTTTCTGTGATAATTCCAATCTGGTGAGACATCAGAGGACCC
This sequence comes from Hydrophis major, assembly GCA_033807585.1. Lineage (NCBI taxonomy): Eukaryota > Metazoa > Chordata > Lepidosauria > Squamata > Elapidae > Hydrophis > Hydrophis major. The sequence continues at coordinate 49,298,562 of CM066329.1, forward strand.
ACACAGGAGAGAAACCCTTTAAATGTCCTGATTGTGGGAAACGTTTCTATGATAATTCCAGCCTGGTAACACACCAGAGGACTCACACAGGAGAGAAACCCTTTGAATGTCCTGATTGCGGGAAAAGTTTCTGTAATAATTCCAATCTGGTGAAACACCAGAGGACTCACACAGGGGAGAAACCCTTTGAATGTCCTGATTGCGGGAAAAGTTTCTGTAATAATTCCAATCTGGTGAAACACCAGAGGACTCACACAGGAGAGAAACCCTTTGAATGTCCTGATTGCGGGAAAAGTTTCTGTAATAATTCCAATCTGGTGACACACCAGAGGACTCACACAGGAGAGAAACCCTTTGAATGTCCTGATTGTGGGAAAAGTTTCCGTGATAATTCCAACCTGGTGACACACCAGAGGATTCACACAGGAGAAAAGCCCTTTGAATGTCCTGATTGTGGGAAAAGTTTCCGTCAGAGTTCCAATCTGGTGACACACCAGAGGACTCACACAGGAGAGAAACCCTTTGAATGTCCTGATTGTGGGAAAAGTTTCCGTGATAATTCCAACCTGGTGATACACCAGAGGACTCATACAGGAGAAAAGCCCTTTGAATGTCCTGATTGTGGGAAAAGTTTCCGTCAGAGTTCCAATCTGGTGACACACCAGAGGACTCACACAGGAGAGAAACACTTTGAATGTCCTGATTGTGGGAAATGTTTGTGGGATAATTCCAGTCTGGTGAGACACCAAAGAACTCATAGAGGAGAGAAGCTTTTTCAATGTCCTGATTGCAAGAAATGTTTTAGTCGGAGTTCTAGCCTTGTGATACATCAGAGAACTCACGCAGGAGAGAAACCCTTTCAATGTCCTGATTGTTGGAAATGTTTCTGTGACAATTCCAGCCTGTTGATACACCAGAGGACTCACACAGGAGAGAAACCCTTTGAATGTCCTGATTGTGGGAAATGTTTGTGGGATAATTCGAGTCTGCTGAGACACCAAAGAACTCACACAGGAGAAAGCCCTTTGAATGTCTTGATTGCGGGAAAAGTTTCTGTGATAATTCAAACCTGGTGAGACATCAGAGGACTCACACAGGGGAGAAGCCCTTTGAATGTCCTGATTGTGGGAAAAGTTTCTGTGATAATTCCAGTCTGGTGAAACACCAAAAAACTCATACAGGAGAGAAGCCTTTTCAATGTCTTGATTGCAAGAAATGTTTTAGTCAGAGTTCTAGCCTTGTGATACACCAGAGAACACATACAGGAGAGAAACCCTTTGAATGTCCTGATTGTGGGAAAAGTTTAAGTTTTCATTCCAGCCTGGTGAGACACCGGAGGACTCACAGAGGAGAGAAGCCCTTTGAATGTTGTGATTCTGGGCAAACTTTCAGTCTGCGTTCCCGCTTGATGTCCCACCAGAGAACTCACACAGGAGAGAAAACCCTACGAGTGTCCAGACTATGGGAAGGCTTTCAATATTAAAGCTAGAATTCTAAATCATATGCTTATATACACAGGTGAGAAATCATTTGAGTGGTCCAAGTGTGGATGGTGCTTCGGGAAACATTCCACCATTATCACACACATGAAAATGCCCACGCCCTAAGTGATTAGTGTAGAGAAGGCTTGAATTTCATTTCTAATGTCCCTTTGTAAGTCCAGCTGAGAAATTGTTTAATTTGGCTACAAAGAATTTGCCTAACTTTTTGTAGGAAAACATGTAATGGTATTAGATGGGAGAAAGAAAGAAAAAATTGCAACCTATTAGTTTGATAATGCCTACCTGGCCATCAGGAGCAGAATTTGGTGGATATAGAAAGTCCTTGAGCTACAAATGCAGTGCAGCCTACCCATTTCTTCTGTAAGTTAAGAATGCGTGGGAATGAACTCATACATTGAACGACATCACTTCCTGCTTCCTCTCTTGCATTTGCTACTTTCTAGCCCGAGATCAACCTGATGAGGCCTCCAGTGCCAAGAAAGCAACCCCAAGAAGCTGCGCACGGTCTGTCGAGGCTACTTTCTTGCCAGGAAAGCGCTTGAGGATTGTGTTCCTGTAGGCTTTGGCAGCCCTTTGCAAAAAGCCTTTCCCTATAGGAAGAGAGCTTCAGAGGAGTGCATCTGCTCTTCCTAAGCTCTGCTGGTGCCAACAAAATCTTTTTGCAGAGGGTTGCTTGAAGCCTGCAACCTCCCTGCAGGCTTCGGCAAGGAATAGGCAAACAGAGGGAAGGACTGAAGGACAGAAGCCTTCCCTCTGTTTGCAGATGTCCAGGTCTCAATTTGCAGAGATTAGAGACCTAAAGTGTGAGATTACACACGATCTTGTGCTACTGATCTTGGGTGATCTTGCAGTACATTAGGCCTCTGTTCTCTGCAAATGCAGGCAAAGAAACTGCAACAGAGAGTGAGCAACTGCCATAGTGTTGCAATATTCATAATTTCAGGATTTGTTTATAAATTCTAGGGGATGCTTATCAAATAACTTTGAACGTTTGCCAACAGAACGCTCATAACCTGGGGATTATCTGTATTTATTTTTGCAGAAATTGTAAAAAATCTTTTGAATGTTCATTGCATTTTTATAATGGTGGATGATAAATATGCCACGTACAGAGTCCCTGCCTTTTTCTCCCTGGGTACCCCAAGAGTTTCAGGCCCAGAATTCCCCAACTAGCATCTCTTGGGGATAGGACCACTAAGGGTATAGTTGCAGATTGCGGCTCCTCATATAAGGAGAAAATGAGAGGAGAAGAGAAGCAGAAGCATTTGAAAATTCATCTTTTCCAAACAGTTTCAGGAATTCAGAAAATCAAGCATGTCTATTCAGATTGTGTCAATAGTGAGGTACGCAAGTAGAAGAAACCATATGAATAGCAAATATATTGGGGGAGTTTGGGGCAGTGACAAAAACAGTTTAAAATTTCAGATGTAAAGGCTGTTGTGCCTTGTAGGTGGTCTTCATGGAGAAGAGCTGTAGGAATATTGAGTTGAGGAGAAAAGGAATTGTGGTTTTGAGCACAGGATTTCTAGGTTTATTTGCAACTCCTGCTGTGTGATCTCTTTTGCTTGGAGTTGCCTCCTTGTCGCCCTTTGAGAGCTGGGGCCTGAGAGCAGCATCAATGGACAGATAATTGTGTGGTTCCCCCCTCCGCCTTGGTGGGGAAATGTGAGGAAATAATTGTATAGAAGATACTTTTTAAACAGCATTGTGTAAGAATTTTGAATAGCTTTTGAGAAAGAGAAATAAAGGAAAGTGTTTCTGTAATACTGAATATCTATAAACAGAACACGTTTCCTGTTCTTTCACTTGTCTCTCAGGGCTCCTTAATATTTTTTCCAAAAATGTATCCTTTAAATATAGGGAGGAACATTACTTGTAGCAGCAAAAGTGACATTTTAGCTAGGCAGATGAATGATCCTGATTTTTCTGAGATTGGAAGACACCAAGGAATTCCAATATTTCTTTCCATAACACCATTCAGAAAGACAGGTTATAATTTTTTTAGTAGCTCTCATTACATGAAGGACACCCAAGAACCAGGACCAGGCCAGGTGTGTAGAGAAACCAAGAGGTTCTTGGCCTGAGTCTTAAGTCCAACTGCTTTCGAATTTAAGCATGTGCAAAATTTGTTAAATTTAAAATAGTAAAAATATATTTTTTCCATTTTGCCTTTTTCCTTGATGTCACATTTTAGTGCACCATCTTTATCATGTCTCATCTTACTGTGTTTCTCCAACAATACGACCTCCCCCAATAGGAAGACCCAGCATGTTTTCTAGGCATAAAATGAAATTAAGCCCTCCCCCCAAATTTAGGCCTATTTTAAAACTGCAAAATGTGGGGTAGAGCGGGGGGACTTGCCGTTAGGAGTGCTCCGTGGGCAGCAATTCCTCGCCACCAGCTGCTCCTAATGGGTGATCATGGCAGAGCAGGGAGAGCTCCCTTTTCCTGCCAAGCACCTTTGCGGCACTGCCAAGACCTTCAGCGCCCGCCACTGTTGATTTCCCTTCTGCCCATGCCACTGCGTTTGGAGCTGCCACTTCCACGTTTGGAGCACCACTACTGTTTGAAGCACCTCTGCCATTTGGAGCTGCCGCTTCCACATTTGGAGTGCTGCCGCTGTTTGGAGCACTGCCGCTGTTTGGAGCTGCCTCTTCCGCATTTGGAGCTGCCGCCTCGTTTGGAGCTGCTGCTTCCGTGTTTGGAACCCCACTGCTGTTTGGAGCACTGCTGCTGTTTGGAGCACTGCCGCTGTTTGGAGCACTGCCGCTGTTTGGAGCTGCCTCTTCCGCATTTGGAACTGCCGCCTTGTTTGGAGCTGCTGCTTCCGCGTTTGGAACCCCACCACTGTTTGGAGCACTGCCGCTGTTTGGAATTACCATGTCCGCATTTGGAGCTGCCACTTCCGCGTTTGGAGCACTGCCGCTGTTTGGAGCACCACCGCCATTTGGAGCATCGCCACCACTCCAAACACGGTGGCATCTCCAAATGCAGTAGTAGCAGCTCCAAACATGACGGCAGTGCTCCAAATGGCAGGGGCACTCCAAATGGCAGCGGCACTCCAAACACGGAAGCAGCAGCTCCAAATGTGGTGGCGGTGCTCCAAATGGTGGTTGCGCTCCAAATGGCAGTGGCACTCCAAACACAGAAGCTTCAAATGTGGCGGCGGAATGGACAGAAGGGAAAGCAACAGTGGCGGGTGCCAAAGGTCTTGGTTCTGCAGCAAAGATGTTTGGTGGGAGTAGGGAGCTCTCTGCGCTTCGCCATGATCACCTGTTAGGAGCGGCTGGTGGCGAGGCTGCCCACAGGGCGCTCTAGATGAGTATTCAAGGGGGGGAATTAAGTCACCCTCGAAAAGATGGCCTAGCCGTTTTTTCAGGGCTCAAAAAAATATAAGACCCGGCCTTATTTTATGAGAAACACTATTATATTTAGGAGTTGGAAATGCTTGCAATGATCCCAAAGCCTCTGAATCTCTCACAGGGCTAAAGATATAAAGCAACATTAAATAAAAGCAACTGTTGGAAGAAACATCCAGGTCCAGTTCCAAGCTAGGAGAAAGGCACTGGAGACAAAATGGAGGCTGGGGGCCACTTGAAAAGAAAGTCCATTTATTGATGGACTGAACCACATCGGTTCTGGACCACATGGAGTTGATTCGGAGTCTTATGGTTAGGAGTCAGAAAAGTTGTTAAATTTTGCCCAGGGGTGGGATTCAAATTTCTTAACCGGTTTTGTGGGTGTGGCCTTATTTGTGGGTATGGCTTGGTGGTCATGTGACTGGGTGGGCATGGCTTGTATGTAAATATTATAAATATTGATGTAAATATTGTTTTTTTTATAAAAAAAAAAAGAGCAACTTTTACCCCAAAGCAGGCAAAGCAGGTGGGCAGATCGAGTTGCTCACAGAATCACAGATTAATTTAGAGATCTATCTGCAATCGGCTAGCTCAGTCTGTCACATAAAATTTGCTAGCAAGCAAATTCACAAAATTAACTCACAACACACCATGTATGTAAATCTTGATTTTGTTATGAAAAAAAGAGCAACTTTCACTCCAAAGCAGGCAGGCAGATTGAGTTGCTCACAGAATCACATTTTTTTAAAAAATTTAAATCAGATTTTTTTAAATAAAATGCTTTTGGAGTACAAATCTATCTAAATATAGTTTTCTATTTAAAATACATTAATAATTTAGTTTTGTAAGGTCTGCACTACGCTTAAGCCAAAAATGAACCAAAACAAAGACTTAAACAGAAGCTTGCAAATCAAAGAAAGCAGTCTTTTATTCTTTGATCAGAGTTGTTCCTAGCACATCACAAGAGAAATGGGAGGAAAATTCTACAAAATACAGAAAGATGCCCTGTCCTTTTTATACCTTTAAGATTCTTAGAAGTCGAGTAACTGCATTTTAAAACTCTCCAACTTAGATTTACATCTTTCCTGCAAAGACAAATTTCTCTCAGGCTTTGTTTATCTTTCATGTCTAATTGATCACAATTGACCACTTAAGGAGGCAATTAGCAGCATACTTCAAAGGTGTGGATTCCTCAAAATGGAGGTAGTTACATTCCCAGAGAGGTACATTTCATTCCCAGGGATTGATCCTGGGTTGAAATGTATCAATCCAGGAAAATAGATGGATTCAGATTGATTTAGATGGGACAATCATATGTCTTAATAGGAGAGGAATGTAACTGATTGTGTTTATAATTGTTTTACAAGTGAAAGGTTAAGGAAATCTTTTTTTACAATGGCAAGATAACAAATGCCTATAGAGTAACACTCTACTTAATGCTATAATATATTTTACTACATTTCTTTATTATTACTATTCCCTTCAGTTTATTCAGTATGAAATTGAGCTTAGTTATGTAGCAGGAGGCTGTATATTCTGCAATATTGGGACTGTCGGTGAGTCAACAGCAGGTCAGAGGAGGAGCTGCTGCGGGACAGAGATGACAGCTGCTCTTTAAAAATTATAATTTGCTGCCTGGGGAGTGCAGATGTATGTGGACACATGCACTCACACGCACTAGTTTGTAGGGACCCACTAAGCTTGGATTGGAGTCAAAAGTTGCCTCCTCCTGCGGCTATAAGTTCCCTGTGTCGAGTCTGTGACTTATCTGAGGAAACAGTATTGATGGTGGGAGCTTCCCAGAAAAACAAGCGAAAAAGAAGGACATGCAGCAAAAGTTAACCCTTTGGAGTGGCACTCAATGTCTGGTGATTTAAAGGGCTAATCATTACAGCTCTCTCTCTCTCTCTCTCTCTCTCTCTCTCTCTCTCTCTCTCTCTCTCTCTCTCACACACACACACACACACACACACACACACACACCTGTGGACATTGCAAACAGAAATGGGAGAAGTATAAAGGAAGGGAATATTATGGCCAAATCCTGCCCCATCTAAACCAACCAATCACTTGGAAGATTCAACATAGATTAAGCATGCAAGCAATCACTGTTCATACTGGATTCCAGCCAAACATTGGCAGCTTTCTGAGCAACTCTGACCTAAAGCAGAACTGCAGGTTATATACTGTTAGTCCATTACATTACAAAGATATAGAAACAGGCAAGTACCCTATAGAGTACAGAACGATGCTGGACTATTTTTGATATTCTCATTTGGGGAACTACAAGGTTAACATGGCAACTATGGTCAGGGAATGTAAACACCTTGACTCAACTCACTGGTCCAGAAATTCCTGTCCGATTCTTCCTCCTGTGGCCACTTGGGTCCAGCTAGTTGTCAATGTTTACTTACAATACTTTAAGGCATCTATACAACTCTTGGGGTGCAAGGGCATCTCAGAAGTTTTCTAGTGAATGGTCTGTGTGGATAACCTCTGGTGACTTTTCATGACTGAGTGGAGAACACATGTACCTCCGTGCTCCTAGCTCAGCATTATATCCACACTATCCTATACCCTCCCTATACTCAGACTGAACAAGCTGGCTATCAACTCGCAAAGCATCCTTGACCTGCTCTCGTGTTGTCATAGGCAAAGGGGATGGGAAAGCCAACTTCACAGCTGCATCAAGGAGCTGGTATCCCAGTCAAATCAAGGCAAATTCCAACCGATACGCTGAAGTCCGTGCCGCCATGAAGTTCCTAATAAATAACTGGATTTCTTTTGAAGTTTGGCTTGAAAGTCATGATTTAATTAGGGCATCTGTTGGAACCCTGACACTGGCCTTGGGAGATATGCAAATTCCATAACTAAAGAGGTGAAGGGAAATGTCTCCCAAGTCTGCAGCATGTGGATCCTATTCAGAGGAAATTCAGACAACTGCTGCTAATTCACAGGAGTAGAAGAAGTAGGGAGAAGGTACAAAGAAAATACTTTACATGTTCTTTTCATCCAAAAAGAAAACATGACAAACTTATCAAAACAGAACTACAGAAATTACATACAGATCAGCCTGTTATTACCTGATAACATCTTGGAAAACATATCCAGGCAACAAATCTGGAAAAGCTAGAAAAATGTGGGAAAGATCGCAAAATGGATTCCTAACTGGCTGACAAATTGTACTCAATATGTAATCCTCAATGGATCTACACCCACATGGAAGGAAGTAAGCAGTGGGGTATCCCTAGATTTAATTTTAGATCCAGCACTTATTAAAATCTTCATAAACTAGACAAGGAAATAGAAGGGGAACTCATCACATTTGCATACGACACTAAACTGGCAGGAATTTCCAACATCCCAGAAGACAAGGTCGAGATCCAAAAAAGACTTGACACACTTGAATAGTAGTCCCTATCTAAGATTATGATATTACACAGATTAAAGTTTTATATGTAGACAAGTAAAACCAACTGCCTAGGTGTCAACTAGGTAAAACTTGGCTTAATGCCAGTAACTGTGAGAAGGAACTTGGAGTCCTAGTGGACAATCACTTAAATGTAATCCAACAATGAGTGACAGCAGCCAAAATAACCAATACAATCCTAAGTTGTATTACTAGACAGATAGAATTAAGATCATGTGAAGTTATAGTACTGCTTTACAAAGCGTTAGTAAGACCACACTTGGAATACTGCATGTAATTCTAGTCCCTCCAGAGTGACTAGAGATTCTGGAAAGAGTGTAGAGAAGGGAAGCAAAGATGATTAGGGGGCTGGAAGCTAAAACACAGTAAGAACAGTTACAGGAATTGAGTATCTCTAGTCTAATGAAAAGAAGGACAAGGGGAGACATGATAGCAGTATTCCAATATTTGAGTGGCTGCCCTAAAGAAAAGGGGGTCAACTTATTTTCCAAAGCACCAGAAGGCAAGAAAAATTACAATGGATGGAAACTAATGAAGGAGAGAAGCAACTTAGGTTCTCCTACTTTATTAGGGGTTGGAGGCAAGACTTCCAAGGTCCCTTCCAGATCTATTCAGATTGATTGGTTGGTTGGTTGATCTTGAAAGCTGCATCCTTGAATTTGCTGTTGAGTTTGGTGTAATGGTGAAGGCAGCAGGTTAGTGACAGAGAGACGCTTAGCTCCAGTCCCAACTGAAGGGCAAAATCATCTGTCCAACTTTGATCAGTTCTCTCAAGCTTAGGAAGCAGGAAGATGGGGAAAAAACCCTTGCCAAGAAAACTGCAAGGCCAGGCATCAAGAGTGACCCAAAGGCACCAAAACCAAAGCTAAGTAGTGTCAGGTTTCACTATTTCACTGGGCTCAGTTGCAAAGTTCAGTTTCTAGGCGTCAAAAATGATCTGCTGCCATATAAACAACGAGCTGCATACTCGTGTTTCACTACAAAACTATGTGATTGGGAATATTTTACTGAGGATAATGTTGTTGAGAGGATTGATAACCCTCCAAAAAAATACTTTGCCTTTTTTTTGAGGTAATATCTCTCCCGCTGCCTTAAGTTCGGCAGCAGCTCCGTTAGTGGAAGGTGTAGACATTTTACTGAGGTAGCAATGTTTAGTACTGTAAGGAGTCCCAGACCGCTCCTGAGTGAAGGAGTGGAACTTCTGCCAGTTTGAACCGAGGAAACGGAATACCTAGGCAGTTGGAACAAAGTTCTTTACTTCTACTCCCAGAATCCCCCAGCCAGGAAGCTTTAAGAGGGGAGGACTTCCACTCCCAGAATTCCAGAGCTGGCATACTTCAGGAGGGAAGGATTTCTTGCTGGCTGGGGATTCTTGGAGTTAGTCCTCCCCTCTTGAAGCATTCTGGATGGGGAATTCTAGGAGAAACCATCTTAGTGAGTTAATTATGAATGGAGAATGAACTGAAAACCTGGTTTGTTAACTGTGCTGAGATTCCTTGGAAAGAAGTCCTGGCAACTTTATGAGGATATCAGCTAGGAATTAATCCTAGGTTAGGAGGATCCTAGCATCTTGTTAGGATGCTCCTAAATCCAGCAGATTAAAAAGATTGTGCTTGGTAATATGAGCAGGGGGTTGGACTGGGTCAGTGGTGGGATTCAATTTTTTTTTACTACCAGTTCTGTGGCCATCGCTTAATGGGCGTGGCAAGGGAAGGGAACTGTAAAATCTCAATCAGAGGTGGTATTTGCTGGTTCTCTGAACTAATCAAAATTTCCGCTACTGGTTCTCCAGAACTGGTCAGAACCTGCTGAATACCACCCCTGGACTGGAAAATCTCTGTGGTCCCTTCCAGCTCTATGCTGCTATTGTATTCTGTTCAATTCTTATTTTTATTCTCTTCCCTTTTATGTTCTTTTCTAATCCCTATTCTATTTTCTATTTTATGCAGTTCTGTTTTCTATTCTGTCCTATTTTCTATTCAGAAGAGGCAACTGGCAGTTGGAACAGAGTTCTTTTCTGGTGGGGAGGGGAAGTAGAACTCCTTAGCATCAAAAAATCCTTTCTTAGCAAGCACCGAGAAGCCAAGAGGAACATACGTGCCAAATTTCAAGTTTGTAGGCTTTATGGGGTTATGGACATTTTGTGAGGACGCATGAGTGGTTTTTCGTTTTTATAATATACATAGATGAAAACATCTCCCAAATGCTTGGTTGAGCCTGGAAAAAGCGTGTTTTTCCACTTCCTGTCGCTAGATGGCGGTAAGGTAACCTCGGTGCCTCGAAAGGCATCAATTCAGTCATGCCATCCGCACTTGCGCTAAGAAAGCCGTTTTTAAACCATTGAGTACTGCATTGCTAGAAAATATGGAAGAGGAATTTCCTCTTCCGGATGACTCATGGGAAGAAGGTGGTGTGCAGAGCGGCATCTGTGCTCTTCCCAGGATGGAAGCAGTATCTGGCAGGTGAGTTGGGGGCAGCAGGTGGGAGGAGAGTCCGAGAACAAGTCCGGCTGTTCGGTTCCCTCCACGGCCTGGAAGCAGAGAAGCAACTGGGCTGAAGCTTGTCAGCTGCAGGTTCCTTCCCTCCCCAGATCGGAGCCCGCTGGGGCTGCACGCTGTGAAACTGGTGGCTGCAATTTTCTGCTGGGGGGGAAGATCTCAAAAGCCTCTTTCAAGTGACGGTAGATCCTTTGGGAATGGCTCCCCTCCAGAGGTTGTGGGGGCTCCGTCACTGGAGGGTCTTCGGAGGAGATTGGACAGCCGTTTGTTCGGCATGGAATAGGGTCTCCTGCCTGAACAGAGGATGGACTAGGAGACCTCCAAGGTCCCCCCCAAAAACTCAATTATTCTGTAGTGGACCCGATGTTTTCTGGGCAACAAGGTCGGGCTGATGTGCCTCTTGGTCTTTTCTGGGTTGTTCTTGTTTTGTAGCTAACGAGTAGGTACCCCCATCCTTGTATTCAGCAGGTTCAACTATGCTTAATGCAGCAGTTTTTTAAAAATAGCTATTGATCAGACTGCTTAATGACACAGATGCAAGTCCCAGTTGCAGTCAGTAAGTGAGAACTACTTCATTTGGGAAGTGACCAAAGGGATTGTGGAAAATATTTTCTGTCCTTACTTGAAGCTCAGGGCTTCCATGGGCAAAACTGGTGCTTCCAATCTTGCAGAGACTTTAGGCATCTTTTCATCAGTTAAAGCCTCCACATCTGCAAAGTTATTGTCATGCAGGCTGAGAGGTGTGGCTTGATGAAATGAAAGATAAAGTCCAAGTGTGTGTATGTTTATAAGGCAATGCATTTATTCATCTGAATAAAGATGGGTCCCTCCTAAGGAGGAAGGAACCCAGAACATAGTGCAAGGCAGATATTGATACATACATTTATTTGCTTTTGCTTCATTACATACAATAAGAGGCAGCTGGCACATGACAGAAATTATAAAAATTACAAAAATAATCACGCATGACTTCTGTGGAGCGAGTGATATCGAGTTGACCATGCCCAACCCGGTTTTGTGGCTTCCAGTGTTTTGTTTTTCTGTGGGAAACGGGTCCAAATGGCTCTTTGAGTGTTTCAGGTTGCAGACCCCTAGGCTAGTGAAAGTTTCCATGGCCTCAGAAGCTTGTTCTGGCCCAAACTTCAGCATTGCTATCTCAACAGATGAGCAATCAGCAAATTCATCAGATTCCTGACTAACATTTGTGCAGAAGTTTTGAGTAACCATTTTGAGATGTTTTACATGCTTGACAGATTGGATTTTTTCCATGTTGCAGGTATGTGTATTTTTATTTCTCTCTGAATATATATATCTGCAAATGTCCATATCAGGATGTAATAAAAATCAATTGGTCCTTCAAAAAGTTCTTAAAAGTAGGTAAATACAACCACAGATGAATAACAATACATGGCATATTATACCAAATCATCATTTATTTTATAAAAAGAAAGCCAAAATGGAGAAGTCGTGTGTGAAAAATGTAAGATTCAATAATTTGTAGAACCACCTTTAGCAGCAGCAACTAGTTCTTTTTTGTGTGACTTTATCGGTCACTTGCAGCATTGTGGAGGAATTTTGGCTCACTCTTTTTTACAACATTGCTTCAGTTCATTGAGGATTGTGGGTGTTTTTTTATGCACAACTCTTGAGGTCCCGTCAATCGGGTTGAGGTCTGAACTTTGACTGCCATTGAAACACCTTGGTTCTTTTTCAGCCATTTGGTTGAAGATTTGCTGGTGTGTTTTGCGACCATTGTCCTGTTGCATAATCCCATGTCAGCCTAGCTTTAGCTATTGGTCTCCTCTGTGCAAGGGACAAATGTTCCAGAAGTCCTGTGATTTGTTCAGGTGCAATTTTGCAAACCTCAGACATGCTGCTATGACTTTTTTAGAGAGAAGAGACTTTCCCCTGCTAACCGTTCAATACAAAGCATACTTGCTCAGTCTTTTTCTAATTGGATTGTCGTGAATGTTAACATTTAACATGCTAACTGAAGCCTGTAAAGTCAGAAATAGAATTCTTTGGGTGTTTTTGCAATTTCTCTGGCCTTTGCATCTTCTGGCCTTAGGGAGAATTTTCTTGAAAGTCCACTCCTGGGAAGATTGGCAACTGTTTTGAATGTTTTCCACTTATGAATAATCTTCCTCACTGTAGAATGATGGATTTTAAATTGTTCGGAATTGGCTTGTTAAAACTTCCCAAATCGATGGGCGGCAATAGTTCCTTTTCTAAGATAATTGCTGATTCTTTATTCTTTGCCACTGTGCTAACACACACCTCAATGCCAGAGATCAGCAAACTCCTACAATTTCAGCTTTTATAGATGTAGTTATACTTGCTGATGATATAATTGATCAACGGCACTGTATTAGCCGTACTTGGCTGTATTTCACCTCATAGTACTATGGAAGCAGTGAGAAATTTCCTCATGGTGAGAACAATTAACCAGAAGAAAGGCTGGCTTTTAGAATTTTGTTGCCCCATCACTTGAGGCTTTTCAGATATGTTTTATTTGTAATTTTCCTTTAACAACCATACATATTTTGTATGACAGCCTATTGACTGGGTCAGTATACTTTTTAGACAATGTTAACAACAATAAAAAGGGAGGCGGTGGCTCAGTGGTTAAGATGCTGATCTTGTAGATCACAAAAGTCAGCAATTCAGCAGTTTGAATCCCTCGCATCTGACTCTTTAATCCTTCTCCATGTATCCAATAGCTGCTTTCTTAATGTTTGGACATTATTTTTTGAAATTATTTTATCTTTAGAATAAGTCGGAAGGTATCTCACCCAGTTTCAATGCTCTGTCCACGAACCGCTCCAGCACAATTCTTATTGTTCCAGTTGTCACAGCTTGCGACTTGCCAAAACGGCCATCATCCCTGCTGCTTTTCGGGAGAGGTTTCTTTGGACCGAATGAGGAAATTGTGGTTTGGTCATGATAATTGAAGCACCTCTCCTTCCTTCACTACCCCTCAAGGGCGGCTTCGACCATGTAGGGCAGGGGTCCCCAAGCTTGGCAACTTTAAGACTTATGGAGTTTAAATCCCATAGCTGGCTGGAGAGTTCTGGGAGTTGAAGTCCACAACTCTTCAAGTTGCCAAGTTTGGAGACCTGTGCTTTTGGGTCTCCTGGCAGATACTAGCTGTTTTCACAGAGCTTGATGGAGCTCCACTATTTTCCAGCCGTTTCCACCACGTCACCAACCAGTCTCCCCATTTGAGGCTTTTCAGAAGAAATGAGACAGCCACTTGTCTGAAATAGTATATTTCAGGTTTCATATCTTTGTGTTGTTTTATCATTTTTGTTAGGGATAACATTGTTTACCCTAACTGGTTTAGGTAAAATAATAAATATGTAATCATAGTTTATAAGTTAAAGTGTCTGCAACTTTAAATATAGGAATGTAATTAAGGGAGTGGTTGTGAAAGTACTTTAAAAGAAGCAAGACGACAGCTTGCTCTCTCTCTGGCTTTGATGATCCCTAATTACTGCATGGACTCAAGACTGCGTTACTCGAACGGGAGAGAGACAAAGGACTGATTTGTAAGTGAACTGACATAAGGATATTCTACACGGACTTTGCTAACTGAATATCCTTGAATGGACTGACTAAATGATACATGACTAATGGACTGTTATTTTGACTATGCTATAAATGGAATAAACTATATTTTTGATAGCACAAGCGTATCTGTTATTTTTACTGTATGTTAATAAACATATAAGCTTATCTCACTCATTTATCTGTGTGCCTATCTGACTAACGCTGCACATTCTGTTTAGCTTGTCTCCCTATCCCTGGTTGGGGAACCCAGGCTTAACATTGGTTATGGGCCCAGAGGCTGCAAAGTCAGTTTAACTAGGATAAAACAGATTTATGTTAGAAGTGAGAGTTTGTGTTGTTATACATTACAGTAAACAGACAGCTGTGTTTTATTAATTATAGTTTTATATCCATATAAGAAAACATGGCACAAGTCAATATACAAAGTTTGTCCCTTATATCCAAGCTTGATGGAACAAACTATGTATCATGGTCTATACTTTTACGAAGAGAAGGTCTGTGGAACATAATTGAAAATCCACCAAATGTAGAAGAATGGGATCCAGAGGATGATGAAGATAGACTAAAAATAGAAGAATTTATGCATAAAAATGAACAAGCTATTTGCATAATTGGATTAACATTAACTGACCAACAACTTGTTCATATCCACGGAGAGCAAACGGCTGTTGGGTGTTGGCAGAAGCTGAAGAGGATTTATGTTCGAGATAACGTTGGTGCTCACATAAATCTTACACGAAAGCTTTTCAGGATGCATCTCCAGACGAATGGTGATATGCTTAGTCATTTGAAAACTATGCAAAGCATTTTTCAAGAACTGCATGAGAAAGAGCTTATTTTCTCTGAACTACACCAAGTCTACATAATTCTATCATCACTAAATGAAAGTTATGATGACTACGTCACTTCCTTTGAAATATTGCCAAAGGAAAGTTTAACTTTAACTGATATCACTGGCAGATTGATTGAAGAGGCAAGAAGAAGACTTGAAAGAGATGAGTTAAGGAGGCAGCAACCTCAAAAAGAAGATAATGAATCTCCTACTGCATACGCAATTAAAAAGTGTTTTAATTGTGGAGGAAGAGGACATTTGGCAAGATTTTGTAAAAAAAATCAAAGCGCCAGAACACTGGCCAGAATACTAAAAGTAACCAAAAGATAAATAAAAATTTAGAGTTAGCCATGTATACTAACGGAGCTGTAAAAAATAATTTATGGGTGGTTGACAGTGGAGCATCCCACTGTATAACAAATGATAACAGAAATTTTATTAAAATGTCCAAGAGTACACAGCAGATATTGTTAGCAAATGGCTGGAAACTGAAAGCTAAAGGTCAAGGTATAGCATATTGTTCTTTTATAAAAGAGAATGTAAAAATGTTATATGTACCACAACTTAAGTTTAATTTAATTTCAGTTAGAATTTTGGTTAAACTAGGATATGTAGTTACCTTTAAAGGAGATAACTGCATAATTGAGAAAGAAGATAGGAAAATTACTGCATCTTTAAGAGGTGAATTATATGTGTTAAATGATAATGGTTTAAAGGTGGCTAACATGGTTTATGATAATAAGAAACCTCATGATGAATGTATTCACTTGTTACATCGAAGGCTAGGGCATTTAAATTTTAAAATGCTTAAGAAAACTGTTGAATTATCTAAGGGAATAAGTTTGAAACCTTGTAATAAGTATTTGCAATGTAATGCTTGCAATCAAAGCAAGAGCAAGGTCAAACCGGCTAATAGAGTTGATGGATTTACTACCAAAGAGCCTTTAGAAGTAGTATTTGCTGATTTAATAGGTCCAAAAAAACCAAGTGTAGGAGGAGCTCGATACATATTAAGTATAATGGACCACTATTCTAGATATGGGTTTTGCTATTTAATGAAGAGCAAAACTGAAACATATATAAATCTCTTTAATTGGATTAAATTTGTTGAAAGGAAAACTAAAAAGAAATTAGTAACTCTTATAACAGATAATGGTATGGAATTTACAAATAATAAATTCCAGAATAGACTTAGAATGTTAGGTATTCAACATAAAAAGTCTGTACCATATAGGCCACAACGTAATGCCTTTATAGAGAGACGAGGCCAAACACTACAGTCAATGACACGTACTATGATTTCTGATTCAGGATTACCTGACAATTTGTGGGGAGAAGCAATAATGTGTGGTAATCATATATTAAATAATGTTGTTAATTCAACAACAGGTGAATTACCATTCACACTGTGGCATGGTACGAAACCTGATTTAAGTTACATGCACACATTTGGAGCACCAGCATGGGTGCATATTCCTACACAACTTAGACAAAAAGAACAGCATAGAGCTAAAAGATTATTTTTTGTAGGATATAAATCTAATCATAGATCTTATAGATTCTGGGAACCAGGTACATCTAGAGTTTACACCAGTGCTAGTGCTAAATTCCTAGAACATGTAGGATGGAATAGATTAGAGCAAGATTTAAATAACGAAGTAATTATTGAAACCTACAAAAGGCAAAAAGAACAGACTAGTTATAAGAAGAGTCCAATTAAAGAAAAAGTCCATGAAGAACAAATAGGATCAGAACAAAAGGAAACAGTTGATCAGGAAGAGTTAAATAATCAAGAAGAGTTAATCAATAAAAGTCCACCTGTAAGTCCTGTAATACCTAGACGTACTACACGTGTAACTAGACCACCTGATAGATATCAAGCAAGTATAGTTTGCCAAGTAACTAAAGTTCCAATTAGTATAGATAAACTTAGGATATATCCTGCTAAGGATCAGGAGAATTGGCAAAAGGCAATGGAAAAAGAACTAAATTCATTAAAGGTAATGAAAGTATATGAAGATGCTAAATTACCTCCAGGAGAAAAATCCATTGGGTGCAAATGGATATTTAAAGTAAAAACTGGAAATGATGGGACTGTTAGCCATAAAGCTAGGTTGGTAGCTCAAGGATTTAATCAAACTGCATCTGATTACGATGAAGTTTTTGCACCAAGCCTTAAAGCAACATCTTTGAGAGCAGCATTAGTGTGGGCAGCTAAGAAAAAACTATATCATTAACCATTTAGATGTAGAAACTGCCTATCTGCATGCACCATTGCAGCACACTATATATTTGAAAAAGCCAATTGTTATAAAAGACAATAAAGTAAATAGTAATGTTTGTTGGAAACTCAAAAAGAGTCTTTACGGGTTGAAACAATCTGGTTTTGAATGGAACCAATATATTGTGAAAGAATTAAACAATATAGGTTTTAAATCTGGTTTAGCAGATCCATGTGTGTTTAAAAGAGAAAATAATGGAACGGTGTCATTATTGTTATTTACAGATGATATTGCTTTGTTAACTAAGACTAATAATGAAGCTAATGAGATTATATCATTATTAGCCAAAAAGATAAAATTAAAGCATTTAGGTGAAATTAAAAAGTATCTAGGATTGACAATTAACAAAACAAAAAATGGATTTAAGATATTTCAAGAAGATAAAATTTGCCAATTAATTAAAACGTTTAAAATGGAACTTTGTAAACCGGCAAAGACTCCAATGAGTCAGGAAGTTTGCCAAACTGATGATCAAAGTCCCAAATTTGATAAGTCTATATATCAATCTTTGATTGGTAGCTTATATATAAGCAATTGGTCTTGGCCAGATATAGCTTATAGTGTTAATCAGCTGGCACGTTTTAATTCAGATCCACAGCAATGTCATTGGCAATCATTAAAGAGAATTTTAAGATATCTTAAAGGAACAATGAACCATGCATTGTATATAGAACCAAAGGGTGATTTGAGTCTTAGTGCCTATGCAGATGCAAGTTTTGCAACTGATATAAACACTAGAAAATCAACATCTGGGATGGCTATATTATTTGGTAAGACACTAATAGGGTGGAGGTCAATCAGACAACAGCATATTAGCTTGTCCATGATGGAAGCGGAATTTTCATGTCTGTCATTACTATGCACTGACTTGATTTTGTACAAACAGTTATTATTAGACATGGGTATAACTGTTAAAGATTCCATTATTGTGTACGAGGACAACCAAGCAGCCATAAAGTTAGCTACTAGTATTGCTGTAAAAACTAGATCAAAGCATACTGATTTAAGATACTTAAATGTTAGAGAATCTGTAAAGAATGGGCTAATTAAATTGTAATACTGCATGACAGAAGAAAACATTGCAGACCAATTTACAAAAGCTCAAGGAGTAATTAAGTTTAAAGAGAGTTGTAACAAATATGATTTAACGATGTAAATAGTTATATTTATTATTATTTCCTAAAAGGGGAGAATGTTAGGGATAACATTGTTTACCCTAACTGGTTTAGGTAAAATAATAAATATGTAATCATAGTTTATAAGTTAAAGTGTCTGCAACTTTAAATATAGGAATGTAATTAAGGGAGTGGTTGTGAAAGTACTTTAAAAGAAGCAAAACGACAGCTTGCTCTCTCTCTGGCTTTGATGATCCCTAATTACTGCATGGACTCAAGACTGCGTTACTCGAATGGGAGAGAGACAAAGGACTGATTTGTAAGTGAACTGACATAAGGATATTCTACACGGACTTTGCTAACTGAATATCCTTGAATGGACTGACTAAATGATACATGACTAATGGACTGTTATTTTGACTATGCTATAAATGGAATAAACTATATTTTTGATAGCACAAGCGTATCTGTTATTTTTACTGTATGTTAATAAACATATAAGCTTATCTCACTCATTTATCTGTGTGCCTATCTGACTAACGCTGCACATTCTGTTTAGCTTGTCTCCATAACCCTGGTTGGGGAACCCAGGCTTAACAATTTTTTCCAACCATGAGCGTAGTTTTGTCCAGTATCTTTTAGCTTCTATACATGACCACCACATATGGTAATATGTTCCAGGTGTCTGGTCACACTTCCAGCATCTAATTTATCTTTGAACATTTTAGCTAATTTTGCTGGTGCAAATTGCCATCTACAAAACATCTTATACAAATTTTCTTTGTATGTTTTCGATATTGTTGATTTATAGTTCCTATCCCGTAGCTTCCGCCATTTATCTAATACTATAGCATATCCAAACATTTTTGCCCATGCTATCATTGTTTCTTTATCTTGTTCTTCTTCTAGTTTAACACCTAGTAAATAGCAATATAATATTTTAATCAACTTATCTTCCGTTCCTGTTAGTATTTTGTCCAATTCTGTCAACTCCTTATGAATCCCTTCAGCTTTAATATCTTTTTCATATCTTGATTGTATTTGCATATATGAATACCAATGCATTTGCAACCCTTGTTCATTCAATTCTTGTTTAGTTTTGAACTCACCCTTTTCATTTCAGAGAGCAATAGTTCCCATTTTACAAACATTTGGGTATATGAGTGCTTCCATTGTGTATAGCCAGACTGAAATCTTCATGTAATGTTGTTCTCTAGTTTTTTCCCATGCTAATAACAATGCATTCCTGACCATATGTCTTTGAAAATACCTATATATTTTCCTTCTCCCATACCATAGAAATGCTTGCCAGCCCAGTTGTAAATCATGTCCGTCTAGCATTAACAACCTTCTGTTTCTCAGTGTTATCCATTCTTTCATCCAGGTTAATACCATGGCCTTATACTATATTTCCCAAGTAGGTAACACAAACGCTCCTCTGGTTCTCTCATTATAAAACAATATAAATGAAAGAGAGTGTACTTCCTTTTTCACTTGACTGTATTTGAAAACAATCATCTGCACTGCTAAGAATTTGGGATTGACCCAGTCAACAACTGAATTTCATAACTTTTCATTGTAATGTAAATGTAATGTTCTTTTTTTCTCATCTGTTGCAACCATTTTATTTATTTATTTTATACCCTTTTATTTCATTCTTATAGACAAAGAGGATGGCGATAAGAGCACACTGGACAACTGAGGATGACAAGCAACATTGAATAGCAAAGCAAGTCAGTCCAGAAATCGAAATATTTTCCATTTTCTTCAAAGCGCCACACAATTCTTCACCTTCCTCAGCAGGTGAGAGAGAAATGAGAGAAAATCAAGAAGAGATTTCTAGCTGGGAAAAGTAATATGTGAAATTCAAGAATACGTTACATAAAAAGTCAATGGAGATTATTTTTCCATTCAGCAAAAGAGGGAAGTGAAAAAGTCAGTGTGGAGGAAAAGGTCGATTGGAAAGCCATGTAGAGCAGTCAGTGTTGCAGGCTTCACTCTGGAAGGAAGAAAATCACAAGTAAATCAAGGCACAACTAACAAGGGATCATCCATATTTTTGAGCTCCTCAAGAATTTTAGTGGTGGAAAAGCTCCATAGATGTGCCAGTTGTGGGAAAGATACAACTTGCAAATCATAGTTGACTATGCATGAGAGGATCCAGACTGGAGAAAAGTCTTACATATACTTTGAATGTGGTAAAAGCTTTGATCAGAACAACTCCGTTGTGGTTTTTGGAAGGATCCATACAGGAGAGAAACCCTACAGGTGCTCCCAATGCGGTAAATGCTTTTGCGAGGATGGCAACATGGACTCACACCAAGGAGAAACCGTTTGAATATCCTGATTGCTGGAAAAGTTTCAGTCAGAATTCCAGCCTGGTGACACACCAGAAGACTTTCCCAGGAGAGAAGCCCTTTGAATGTCCTTATTGTGATAAAAGTTTCAGTTGGAATTCCAGCCTATTGTCACATCAGAGGACTCACACAGGAGAGAAACCCTTTGAATGTCCTGATTGTGGGAAAAGTTTCAGTTTGAATTCCAGCCTGATGAGACACCAGAGGACTCACACAGGAGAGAAACCCTTTGAATGTCCTGATTGTGGAAAAAGTTTCAGTCAGAATTCCAGCCTAGTGACACACCAGAGGACTCACACGGGAGAGAAACCTTTTCAATGTCCTCATTGCGGGAAAAGTTTCTGTGATAATTCCAGCCTGGTGAAACACCAGAGGACTCACACAGGAGAGAAACCGTTTGAATGTCCTGATTGCGGGAAAAGTTTCTATGATAATTCCAGCCTGGTAACACACCAGAGGACTCACACAGGAGAGAAGCCCTTTGAATGTCCTGATTGTGGGAAAAGTTTCAGTTTGCATTCCAACCTGATGAGACACCAGAGGATTCATACAGGAGAAAAACCCTTTGAATGTCCTGATTGTGATAAAAGTTTCAGATCGAATTCCAACCTGGTTATACACCAGAGGACTCACACAGGAGAGAAGCCCTTTGAATGTCCTGATTGCGGGAAAAGTTTCTGTGATAATTCCAGCCTGGTGAAACACCAGAGGATTCACACAGGAGAGAACCTCTTTGAATGTCCTGATTGTGGGAAATATTTTTGTGATAATTCCAGCCTGGTGAGACACCAGAGGACTCACACAGGAGAGAAGCCCTTTGAATGTCCTGAATGTGGGAAAAGTTTCAGTTTGAATTCCAGCCTGGTGACACACCAGAGGACTCACACAGGAGAGAAACCATATGAGTGTCCAGAATGTGGGAAAGATTTCAGTACTAGATCTAATCTTATAAAACATGTACTTATACACACTGGTGAGGAACCATGTGAGTGTTCCGAGTGTGGATGTTGCTTTAGGAGACATTCCACCCTTATTGCACACAAGAAAACGCACACAAGGCCCCAAGTGATTAGTGTAGAGAAGGTTTGAATTTCATTTCTAATGTTCCATTGCAACTCCAGCTGAGAAATTTACTATTTAATTTGACTACAAAGAATTTGCCTAAGTTTTTGTAGAAGAACATGTAATGGTATTAGATGGGAAGAAGGAAAGAAAAAATTTCAACATAATAATTTTATAATGCCTATCTGGCTATCAGCAGCAGAAGTTGCTGAATACGATTAATCCTCGGGTTACAAATGCAATGCAGCCTGCCCATTCCATCCATAAGTTAAGAATGCGTGGGAGTGAATCTCATAGATTGAATGACTTCCTGCTTCCTCTCTTGCATTTATGCTTTCTCGCCCCAGGTCAGCCTGACAAGGCCTCCGATACCAGGAAAGCAACCCCAAGAAGCTGCTCATGGCCTCTCGAGGCTAGTTTCTTGTTGGAAAGCACTTGAGGATTGCATTCCTTTAGGCTTTGGCAGCCCTTTGCAAAAGCCTTTTTTTTTTTTTTTTTTTTGCATCAACTCCTCCTAAGCTCTGCTGGTGCCATCAAAAGCTTTTTGCAAAGGGCTGGTGAAGCCTACAGGAACACAATTTCCCTGCAGGCTTCGGCAAGGAATCAGCAAACAGAGGGAAGGACTGAAGGACCGAAGTTTCCCTCCGTTTGCAAACGTTCAGGTCTCAATTTACAGAGAATAGAAGCCTAAAGTGTGAGATTACACAAGATCTCGCGCTACTGATCTTGCATGATCTCACAGTATGTTAGGCCTCTGTTCTCTGCAAATGCAGGCAAAGAAACCGCAACAGAGAGATCTTTGGAAGTAAGTGACTCTCCACAGGCGAAATGCCTGTGAAGAGCTGGCCGGGGGGTGGTGGTGAATGTTGCAGAGCCTCTGCTTATTATTTGTAAGAGTGGACAGTATTTCCACATTTATTGCAGCTGTGGTGCTGCAATATTCATAATTTCGTGATTTATTTGTAAACTCTAGGGGGCGCTTATCACATAACTTTGAACATTTGCTAAGAGAATGCTCATAAGCTGGGAATTACCTGTATTTATTTTTGAAGAAATTGTAAAAAGCTTTTTTGGAGTGTTTGTTGCATTTTTACCATGGTGGATCCCAGCCTTTTTCTCCCTGGGTGCCCCCAAAATTTCAGCCCCAGAATTCACCAGCCAGCATCTCTTGGGGATAGGAGCACTAAACAGATTGAGGCTCCTCATATAAGGAGAAAATGAGAGGAGAAGAGAAGCAGAAAGGTTTGAAACTTCATCTTTTCCAAACAGTTCCAGGAATTCAGAAAACCAAGCATGTCTGTTCAAATTGTGTCAAGACTGAGGCACGCAAGTGGAAGAAATATATGAATAGCAAATATATTGGAAGAGTTTGAGGCAGTGACAAAACCAGCATAACATTTTAGATATAAAGGCTATCCTGCCCTGCAGGTGGCCTTCATGGAGAAGAGCTACAGGAATATTGAGTTGAGGAGAAAAGGGATTATGGTTTTGAGTACAGGATTTCCAGGTTTATTTGCAACTCTTGCTGTTATCTCCTTTGCTTGGAGTTGCCTCCTTATTAGCTTTTGAGAGCTAGGGCCCGAGAGCATCATCAATATACTGATAATTGTGTGGTTTCTCCACCCACCTCCCTGGTGTGGAGATGTGAGGGAAATAATTGTATAATAGATAAATGTTTAGTTTCTAAAACAGCATTATGTAAGAATCTTGAACAGCTTTTGAGAAAGACAAATATAGGAAAGTGTCAGGATTTCTGTAAGCAGAACATGTTTCCTGTGCTTTCACTTGTCCCTCAGGGCTCCTTAATATTTTTTTCAAAAATTTATTCTTCAAATATAGGGAGGAATTGGGTGGGCAGAGCTGGAGTCGCAGCAGAAAGATGGGGATTCGGGAACTCCCAAAAGAACCATTGATATCCCTGCTACTGGACAGTCCTTTTGGACCTAAACCATCCCAGAGAGACGGTGACAGAAGAGGGCACATCCTGTCGATCCCAAGGACATTGCAAAGTCCCTGGTTAATCCAGGAAAAACTCCCCGAACCGGCGGCTGAGGAAAGCAGCCATTAAAGCTGTTGGAAAGCTGGGACAGCTCTGGAATGAAAGGGAAAGCAGAAGGAAAGTATGTCCGAATTGGGTGAGATTTTTTAAATTTTTTTTTGCTAAAGATTAAAGAGCACCCTAAGGGAAAAAGAAATTTTAAGATTGAAGACAGAAGAGAATGCAGCTGGAAAGCATGTTTATAACTGTCAGATTCAAGTAGGGCTATTTTATAACGTGTTTTAACAGAAAGATCAATTTTTTCTCTTTAACTGGACTGGACTAATAATTTGGAAAAGACAAAACCCTAATTTTAATTTTAAATCCTGGACTATTTTTTCCTTTTTAGTTTGCCTATTTAGTAACTGTAACTTTAAAAGTGAATCTTTTTCTTTTTAAATTTCCGTTGGATACAATATAACAAAGAAGTGAAAGCAAAGCAAAGCAATAGTACCACCTAGAGGCTATAGAATCTTTTTTAATAAATCTAAGAATTGTTTTTCTGGACAGTACGCTGACTCAAAAGGAAGATAAAAGGCAAAGCGCTGAAGGATTGTTGAAACAGGTGCTGTGCTGACAATCTAAACAGATGGGGATAGAAGACAAAGACTACTGTGACCTTGGATATGTTATGATTTGGTTTTCTGGACACAATACAGTGGCTTGGAATTGCTTTGTGACTGCTATCTAAAATAATTGTTGGCTATTTCATTTTGTTTTATTTTTTTACTAGTGGTATTTTTTCTGGGCCTTTTTACTGTTTTAAATTTGTCTTTTTCTCTTTGGCTAGCTTTTTATTTGGAACGTACTAGTTTTTCCTATTTTTATTCCCTAGTACTGGATTACTACAAGCGGACTATTTTTGGAACTCTTTCCTTTTTGATTTTTTGTTTTTTTATTTTTACCTCTGTGGATTTAACAGGTATTTTTTTTATTTTTCATCACTTTTTTTTCTTTTCTTTTTAATATGGAAAGATTGTTTTCCTTATAATAGGATTAAGGTAGAAAAGAACCTTAAAAAAGCAGAATTTGAATTAATTGGCAGATATCCTTTGTGTGGAATTATAATTGACTTGAGATGAGGAAGACAGCTGCAACAGGATCATCGATTCCTATTTTCTCCTCCCTAAGCCCAGCTGGTCAGTGATCAATACTATGCTACAGCAGGAAAAGGGAAGGGAAAAAAAGAAGGAAGGAGAAAGAAAGAAAGAAAGAGAAAAAGAAAAGGAGTTTCCAATGAAGGAATTAAGAACAATGATGCAAGCAATACAAGTAATACAAAAACAAAGGAACTGTGGAGAGGGCAGAGCTGGTGTCGCGACGATACGGCATGTGATCTCGGAGGTCTGAGATTGCAGCCAATATCTTTGCCCCGGATGGTCTGAATGGATCTAAACCATCCCAAAGAGATGGCGAAAGTGAAGAGCGCATCCTGTTGATCCCAGGGATACCACAAAGTCCCTGGTAGATCCAGGAAAAGCTCTTCTTGCCAGCAGCAGAGGCAGCCATTAAAGCTGCTGAAGTTGGGACAGCTCCGAAACGGAAGAGAGCAGAAAGGGAAAGTGTGCCGGTTTGGTGAGAACATTTTTATTCTAAGACTTGAAAGGACACCCTTAGGAAAAGAAAGAATCTAGAGGCTTGAAAATGCTTTATTTCCTGTGATCAGACGAAGCTGAGAAAGCTGAGAAAGAAAGAACTGAGACTCCTTTTCAAGGACATTGCTATGTGATAAGATAGAGGGAAGAGGACGGGAGAGTGTTATTGCAGGTGCTTTTCTGATTTCTATCAACAGCTGAAGCTTATGAAAAGAAAAGGTGCTAAGTCTTTGGAGAATAGAGTTATAATAAGAGCCTTGGATAAGTAAACAGTGCAGTGTGCCCTTTTTATTTTTTTAAAGCTGTGCTATCCCTCCTTACCAGCTTTACTGTATTTTTTTTAAAAATCTTTATTCTTGTAATAACTACTTGGGTTTTTGGTCTAGTTGGAATTTGTTTTTGTCTTTTTTTTTTTTTTGGAAGTACAGTCTTCACGTTTGCTTTTTATTTTAAAGGGAAAGCCTTAAAAGCCTTTTCTCCTTTTTTTCCCCTGGCATTTTTTGTTTTTTTTCACCCACCTTTTTGGTTCATTTTTATGCACTTTTTTCTATGTGAGACCTTTCAATTGGATTAAGGTGTTGAAGAACCTGAAGAATTTTTCTCCTTCTTCTGTTTTTTTTAAGTCTTTTTTTTTTTTACTTAACTACTGATTGGATTAAGGTTTACAAGAACCTGAAGAAACTTTGTCTCCCCCTTTTTTATTACTATTGGGCTTTTTTCTCTCTACCATTTTTATTTTTTGCCTTGGATTATAATTGGCTACTTCACAATTGGATTAAGGTTTAGAAGAACCTGAAGATTTTGAATTGTTTAAAATGAGTAGGAAAATTACAGCTCCTGGTTCCTCAACTTCTACTGCCTCCCCACCATCTGGAGGACAACGTTCAATACAGACAATGTTAAAGCAAGAAAAAAAAACATGAAAAAGTGACTCTGCAGATGATTATGCAAGGAATCCAAGATATTAAAACAAGATCAGAGACTATTGAAAAGAGAATAGAGAATATCGAACAAAGAACAGAGAATATTGAACAAAGAACAGAGAGCATTGAACAAAGAACAGGGAAAACCGATGAAAAAGTGGAGAACATTCAACAAATGATGTCGAAGTATGATGAGAGATTCCAAAAAATTGAAGAAGATAAAGAGACAAGAAGATTGGAGACATTGATAACAGATTAACTGTGGTTGAACAAGATAAAACTGGTATGCTGAGATGGGAGATGGACAGATCAGAATTTTATCTTAGATTTCAAAACATAGAGGAAGAAAAAGGACAAAATCTAGCTGAGATAATGATAGAAATATTGGCTGAAGCTTTGGAAATAACTGAAGAGAAGATGATGGATGGAATAGATGAGTTATATTGAGTTTTTACAAGATATGCGATGAGAAATAGCCTACCAAGAGAAGTTCATATTAGATTTTCAAAGAAAGCCATTAAAACGCAAATATTGCAAGTGGCAAGAGAGAAAATGTTGAAATACAAAAGCAAGGAGATTGTGGTCTTAAAACAAATACCCAGAAGAGTGAGAGAGATGAGTAAACTAAAATGCCACTGAAAAAAGAGGTGAATTATAGATGGCTGATCCCAGAAGGGTTAATGTTCACATGGCAAGAACAGAGACACAGAATTGACTCAATTGAGAAAGCGGAATTATTTTATACAGAATTTTTTGGAAGGAAAGAGGAAGAGGCACTAATTGAATTCCAAGAGGACTGTCAAATGGGGACTGAAAAAGAAGAAGACGCAGCAGGTGGAAAGGTGGAAACCAAAGAACAACATGAACCAAGATCTACAAGAGCTGCTAAACCCAACTATAAAATATAACCATGGAAGAGAAAAAATTGATTACAATTAATATAAATGGACTTAATTCAGCCGTTAAAAGAAGGAAAAGTTTTCATAAATTAGAGAAATTAAAATTTGATATAATTTGTCTACAAGAAGTACATATTAAAAAACAATATGAACAATTGTTGGTACAGCCAAAATTAGGGAAAATATTTACTTCCTTGACCCAATGTAAGAAAAGAGGAGTGGTTTTATATATTAAAGAAGAACAAAAAAAATGAGCAGGAAACCAATATCATCTGGCATTTCTACTTCTACCTCTGCTTCCCCACCAGCTGGAGGACAACATTTAATTCAGACAATGTTGAAGCAAGATAAAGTACAAGAAAAAGTAACTTTACAGATGATTATGTAAGGAATTCAAGATCTCAAGACAAAATCAGACACCATTGAACAAAGAATAGAGAAGACTGATGAAAAAGTGGAAAATATTAAACAAATGATGGGGAAGTATGAGGAGAGATTCCAAAAAATTGAGGAAGAAGGTAAACAAAGAGAGGAGAAGATTGGAAATATTGACAGTAGACTAACAGTGGTTGAACAAGAAAAAAATGGGATGTTGAGGTGGGAGATGGAAAGGTCAGAATTTTATCTCAGATTTCAAAATATAGAAGAAGATAAAGGACAAAATTTGGCTGCGATAATGATAGAAATTTTGGCGAATGCTTTGGATATTACAGAGGAAAAGATGATGGATGGAGTAGATGAGGTATATCGAGTTTATACAAGATATGCGATGAGAAATAAATTACCAAAGGAAGTCTATATTAGATTTACCAAAAAATCCATGAAAACACAAATACTACAAGTGGTAAGAGAGAAGACATTGAAATACAAAGGCAAAGAGATTGTGGTGTTAAAACAAATACCCAGAAGAGTGAGAGAGATGAGAAGAGAATATCGATTTCTGACCAAAATGCTACTGGAAAATGAAGTGAATTATAGATGGCTGATTCCAGAAGGATTAATGTTTATGTGGCAAGAGCAGAGTCATAGAATTGACTCAATTGAGAAAACAGAACTTTTCCATGCAGAACTTTTTGGAAGAAGAGAAGAGGAGGCAGAGAAAGAGGTCTCATTAATTGAGTTTCAAGAGGAACAACTGGTGACTGAAAAAGAGAAAGGTGCAGTAGGTGGACAGGGGGATAGTAAAGAACAGCATGAAGTGAGATCCACGAGAGCTGTTAGACCTAAATATAAAGCATAATCAAGGAAAAAAAAACTGATTACAATGAATATAAATGGACTCAATTCAGCTGTTAAAAGAAGGAAAACCTTTCATAAATTAGAAAAACTAAAATTCAATATAATTTGTCTACAAGAAGTTCATATTAAAAAACAACATGAACAATTGTTAGTACAGCCAAAACTAGGGAAAATATTTACTTCTTTGACTCAATGTAAGAAAAGAGGAGTGGTTCTATACATTAAAGAGGCTATCCCAGCAAAACTGATCTATACGGATGAAGACGGAAGAGTATTAATGGTGGAAATAATGGACAATAATATAAAAATACTTTTGATTGCAATTTATGCTCCGAATGATAAACAAGAAGAGTTTTATAAAAAAAACTACACATGAAAATAATTGGACTGGACTATGTTAATATAATTATGATGGGAGATAATGGAATTGTGGACAATAAACTGGACTATATAGCAACAACAACAAAGCAAAATAGAAAGACTCTCCCTAAATCTTTTTTTAAAATGACAGATGAATTAACTTTAAAAGATATTTGGAGAGAAAGAAATGTTAAAGCTAAACAATATACTTTTTATTCAAATAGACATTTATCATGGTCCAGATTAGATATGATTTGGATCTCAACAGAATTAATATCCAATATTCAAGAAACAAATATTGAAACAAGTACTTGGGCAGATCATAGCCCAATGAAAATTAAATGGAAGGGACAAAAAAAAAGATCGAGATGGACATTAAATAATATTATCTTAAAGGAAAAAGATTTTATACAACGGATGGAGAAGGAACTGGCTTTTTTCTTTAGAGAAAAATAAAAAAAAAGATACTTCAATGCAGAATGTTTGGGATACAATGAAGGCATATGCTAGAGGTCTGATAATAGATTACACAAGAAAAAAGAATATTAGGAAAAGGCAAACTTCTAAGGCTTTGGACGATGAGTATAAAAGACTTGAAAAAGAATGACAGAAAATGCCACAGAAAAAAGATATTAAATTGAAGCTGGGTGTAATTAAACATAAAATGGAATTAATAGAGAAAGAAGAACTGGCACAGAAAATTAGAAATTCTAAACAGAATTACTTTGAAGATGCAAATAAACCAGGCAGATGGCTAGCATATAAATTGAGAAAAGAGAAGGAATCAAGAAAAATAGTGAAGCTAATAGATGATCAAGGCCAAGTTTGTTATGGTAATAAGGAGAAAAAGGAAATTATTCGAGATTTTTATGGGCAACTATATAAACAAGAGAATATTGACGAGGGAAAAGTCAAACGGTGTCTACAGAATGCTAACTTACTGAAGATACCTAAAAAGACTGAAGAAATGTTAGAAAGCAATATAACAATGATGGAATTAAATGAAGCACTTAAGAAACAAAATAATGGGAAAGCACCAGGTCCAGATGGGTTTCCGGCAGAATTCTATAAAACATTTCAAGAATCATTGAGCATCCCATTGTTAGAAGTTATGAATGAAGTTATGTCAAAGAAGATGATCCCCAAAACATGGTCAGAGACTTATATTACACATTCCAAAAGAAGAGGCTGACCCACTGCAAATTAAGAACTATAGACCTATTTCTTTATTGAATGCAGACTATAAAATTTTTGCTTCAATTTTAGCAGACTTAAAAAATATTTAAATAATTTTATCCACCCAGATCAAAATGGATTTCTGCCAAAGAGACAAATCAGAGACAATATGAGAGTAATCCTGGATACTTTGGAATACTATGAGGCTCATCCTGAAAAGCAAATGGCTTTGATATTCCTAGATGCTCAAAAGGCATTTGATAACGTGAACTGGAGATTTATGTTATTACTATTGGAATAGATGGGTTTTGCCAGAAAATTTATTCAAGCAATAGAAGCCATATACAATAAACAGACAGCAAAGGTAATGATGGAGGGAGAACTTACAGACTTTATTAATATAAGAAAAAGCACAAGACAAGGATGTCCCCTATGTCCTTTGCTATTTGTGTTGACCTTGGAAGTGTTGAATAGAAATATTAGGGATGATAAAAGCATAAAAGGAATGAAAATTAAAAGGGAAGAATTCAAACTACAAGCTTTTGCTGATGACTTAGCTTTTATTCTGGAAGATCCGCTAGAAACAGCTCCAAAGTTATTGGAAAAGATAGAGACATATGGTGAGGTGGCTGGTTTGAAAATAAATAAAGATAAAACAAAGATTTTGACAAAGAACATGCTACTGAGACAAAGAGAAGAACTGGCAGACCTTTTGAAAATCCAAGTTACGAATAAGGTTAAGTATCTGGGGATATATTTGACAGCAAGATGTAGCACAATAAAAGAGAATAATTATATTAAACTTAAACAACAGATAGCTACAGACTTGAGGAAATGGGAAAATTGCAATTGTCATTAATAGGGAGAATTTCAACAATTAAGATGAATATTTTACCTAGAATTTTATTTTTGTTCCAAACAATACCAATTAGGCTTGGAAAAGACTATTTTGAAGATTTAAATAAAATCATGTTGAAGTTTATATGGCAAGGTAAAAAAGCGAGAATAAAACTAAAGCTTTTGCAAGACGCTAGAATTAGAGGTTTTGGCCTGCCTAATTGGGAATTGTATTATCAAGCTGCAAGTTTGATGTGGGTCAAAGAATGGATAACATTAAGAAAGGCTAGATTGTTGAGACTAGAAGGTCATGATTTGCTGTTGGGCTGGCATGCTTTTTTATGGTATAAGGGAACTAAAACACAGGGTTATTTTAGAAGACATTATATACGGGAGTCTTTGTGGTTAAACTGGGAGAAGATAAAAAGACAATGTTATTTGAAAATTCCAGTTTGGTTATCGACTATTGAAGCATTTTCCTATCCTATAATTTATAAGAAGGAACAAACAGTTAGATATGGGGAATTATTGGATGAAAAGAGTGAACTTAAATCGATTCAAAACTTAGAGGAACAAGGTATAAGGATGAATTGGTTTTCATATGCGCAAATACATGCAAGGTATGATGAAGATTCTAAAACGGAGGGATTCTATGATAAACAGACTGACTTAAATAAGATCTTGATGGGTACTGATGAGAAGGTGATTAAAAAATTATATGGTTATTTACTGGGAATTAAATTAGAGGAAGAACAAGTCAAAGAAACTATGATTGTTTGGGGGAAGAATTTTGGATATGGGATTAATTTAGAGAAATGGCAAAAATTGTGGTCTCAAAATTATAAAATGACAATGTCAACAGCATATAAAGAAAACTTGTATAAGATGTTTTACAGGTGGCACTTTCCCCCGACAAGAATAGCAAGAATGTTTAAGTACAAATCTGAAAAATGCTGGAAATGTCATCAGATACCTGGCTCGTATTACCATATGTGGTGGACTTGTGAGGACGCCAGAAAATATTGGACTAAAATTCGCATGTGGTTGGAAAAAATGACAAAGAAACACATAGACTTGAAACCAGAGATATTTTTATTGGGAATTTTACCTGATACATATAGTAAAGATTTAAAATACCTGATTGTAAATGTATTAACAGCGGCTAGGATTGTATTTGCTAAAAATTGGAAGAATGAGAAAATACCATTACAGGAAAAAATTATTAAGAAAATATTGGAATGTGCTGAGATGAGTAGATTGACATTTGAAATTAGAGAGCAAGAGGATAAACAATTTTACAAAATTGGGGATCTTTTTTATCAATGGCTAGATGATAAAATACGATAATAGAATATTTAGAATGTTAGACAGAAAGGAATATCTTTATTATTATTTTTTGTCATTATTTGACACTTTATTTATAAAGTGTTTTTAGGATTGATCTGGAATGAATATATGATTTGTTACAGAATAAACTGTTTAAAGTATTGTTACCTCATAAAGCATGAATAATTAAAAGTATAGTCAAAAGTTTCTTTTCTTTTTTTTAATAGCGATATTAGGATATATAAGTTTGGATTGACAATATGAGTTGTTATGTAACATAATTGTAATTGAGACTACAAAATGAATGCACAAAACTGATGAACCAACCGACACGCTGGATGTACATATGAGAGTTGATGTTTTAATGTTTTGTTTGTCTTGTTTGTAGAAAATCAATAAAAAAAGAAGAAGAAGAATAAAGGAAGCGTGTTGAAGAGAAAGTTGAAAACATATGACAGTTTACACATCCAGATCACAAAAGAAGTTAAATACCTGGGGATACAATTGACAGTGAGATGTAGAACACTTAAGGAAGACAATTACTGTAAATTAAAACAACAGATTACGACAGATTTGGAAAAGTGGAAAAACCTACAACTATCCTTGACAGGGAGAATATGGTTATTTACTAGGAGTGAAATTAGAAGAAGAGCAAGTTAAAGAAACGCTTGGGAGAAAATTTTTGGATAAGGGATAGATTTGGATAAATGGCAGAAATTATGCACTACTAGACATTATAAATTAACAATGTCAACAGCGTATAAAGAGAATTTGTATAAGATGTTCTACAGACAGCATCTCCCCCAGCAAGAGTAGCAAAGATGTTTAAGGACAAATCTGTGAAATGTAGGAAATGTCAACATTACCATATGTGGTGGACATGTGAAGAAGCTAAAAGATATTGGACTAAAATTCACACATGATTGGGAAAAATGATAAAACAGCATATAAACTTAAAACCAGAGGTATTTTTATTGGGGATTGTACAGCTATGTGAAAAAGTCCTGCACGCTTTACATTTTACGGTTTATGACATTTTTTTTGGGTAGGCCACAGATTTTATGATATTTTATGCTAACTGCTATGCAAATATTGTTATATTAAAATAAATACTGGTGGTTTTTAAAGGAAAAGCATAATTTTTTTTGCAATTTGGTTGCTGTTTTGATGGGGATTGTGAATTTTCTTGCATGCTTACAATGACTGTGAAAACAGATTAACTGATGCATACCCAGTGACATATGTGTTGCAATTACTAAGGCTGATGCTAGTGTTTTGTTAACATTTTTATTGTTTGCAGCCCTGAAAAGGACCATTTAGGGAACCAAACATGGTTTCTAATATGAAATTGGCCTGCCCTTATTGCTTATCAGGCGGCATCGCTTCGGCATAGACTGTATAAGCCTTTGCACGTGATCTTTCGTGACAATATGGTGCCAGGCTGCAATAATGGATTCAATCAGCTCCTGCTTGGTCTTTGGATGCTTCTTATTTCGTAACCAATCTTGGCCCACAAGTTCTCAATTCAAATCCGGGTTCTGAGCTGGCCAATCCAGGAGTCGAACACCATGCTTCTTCTTCCACTGCTGGGTGGACTTGGCTCGATGACAAAGAGCGTTGTCATCCTGGAAGTAAAAGTCCTTCCCTACAAGTTGCTGAGCTGAAGGAAGCATGGTCTTTTCCAGGACTTCAGCATACTGCTTGGAATACATGATTCCCTCCACAATTTGTATTCGACCAATACCAGAAACAACGATACAGCCCCAGACGATCACGTGCAATGGATGCTTCATAGATAGATTCAGGCAGTACGGCCTAAATTCTTCAGCTGGAAATCTTCTGACATACTTATTGTACTGATTCCCAGTCAAGTAGAAATTGCTCTCATCGCTGAAGATTACCTTGTCTCACTGTTCGTTGGTCCACTTGGCATACTTTTTGGTCCACGCACATTGACGAGAGTGGTGAGCATCTGTGAGCAAAGGTTTACTTTGAGCTCTGCAGCCTTTGAGCCCTCTGGCAAGCAGTCTGTGATGCACTGTGCTTGTGCACACTTTTACATCACAAGTTTCACCCCAAATTCTTGTAATCTGAGATGAGGTGAGCTTCCTGTCAGCCATTGAAATGCGTTGCAGAGCCTGATCTTGTTGTTTTGTCAACTTTCTTGGTCTTCCAGAGTGGAGCCTGTCATCAACTGAACCAGTTATTTGGTATTTTTCAGCCACTCTGCTCACTGTGGTGCGATGGCATTTCACTCTCTTGGCTATTTCTGTACAGGAGTAACTCTCTTCATGAAGCACAATGATGTGATGCCGCTGCTCAGTACTGGTGAAAGCAAAAGCCTTCATCCTTGCCTGCAACCAGAACTAAATTAAATTTCTCGATGCTTTTGATGCCTATTTATAGTCAGAGAGTATGACATTGATTGGCTCATAGATTTAGCCTCTGTGCATTTTGATTGGTCAGCCAAAGCTCGCTGCTGATTGACTACTTTCGATCCTAACATTCTCAAAAATGCAAGTTGTTTGTTTTAGCACATAAACTCACTCAAAACCTTAAAAAGACTTCAGTTATATTAATAAAAATTATGCATCTCAACCCAACTACAGAAATTTTCATCAAAGTGCTAATTTTGCATAGTTTCTATGAGTGAAAAGTTGATTAAACATGTAAATACAGCTTAAAACTGAAAGCGTGCAGGACTTTTTCTACAGTAAAGAGACAATATATTTGATTATTAATGTTTTAACTGCAGCTAGAATTGTATTTGCTCAAAATTGGAAAAATTAGAAAATTCCGATGGAAGAGGAGGTGATTAAGAAAATAATGGAATGTGCAGAAATGAGTAGATTGACATTAGAAATTAGAGATCAAGAAAAAAAGGAGTATTATAAGATTTGGGATTTATCAATGGTTAGATAGAAGAGTGCGAAATTGAAATATAACAGCAATGATATAATTGATTATTTTTAAGTTATACTATGAATATATCTCAGTAAGAATTGAGACAGTCTGGAAATGAACTTAGAAATTATATAATAGAATAATAGTGAGAGAATATGATATGGAATATAGATCAGAATATATTATGAATGTAAACTTAGGAGGAAAGAATTACAAATATTGTGCACATGATATATATACCAAACCGACACACTGTATAACTGAAAGATGGTTTTATTTGTTATGTTGTATGTTATAAAAATAAAAAAAACTTTTTTTTAAAAAATAGGAATATTTTTTGTAGCAGCGAAAGTGACATTTTAGCTAGGCAGATGAATGATCCTGATTTTTCTGAGATTGGAAGAAACCAAGGAATTTATTTCCATAACACCATTCAGAAACACAGGTTATAATTTTTTTAGTCGCTCTCATTACATGAAGGACACCCAACAACCAGGACCGGGCTAGGTATGTGGAGAAAGCAAAAGGCTCTTGGCCTGAGTCTTAAGTCCAAGTGCTTTCGAATTTAAACATGTGCAAAATTTGTAAAATTTAAAATAGTAAAAATATATTTAATCCATTTTCCCTTTTTCCTTGATATCAAATTTTAGTGCATCATCTTTATCATGTCTCATTGTATTAGGAGTTGGAAATGCTTGCAATGATCCCAAAGCCTCTGAATCTCTCACAGGGCTATATAAAAATATCAAGCAACATTAAATAAAGGCAACTGTTGAAAGAAATATCCAGGTCCAGTTCCAAGCCGGGAGAAAGGTACTGCAGACAAAATGGAGGCTGGAGACTGATTGAAGAAAAGGTCCATTTATTGATGAACTGAACTACATGGATTCTGGACAGCTGACCACATGGAGTTGGTTCGGAGTCTTATGGTTAGGAGTCAGAAACCCTTTCAGTGTCCCCAAAGCCAACCTAAAAGTCAGAGGGGATGGTCTACAGGGCTGGGTGAAAAGCCATAAGTTCCCACTCAGAACAGTCCATTTCCTCAGAATCAAACTTTGAAGCTCAGATTGAAAGGTGTAAAGCAGTGGTTCCCAAAGTGGGCAGTACTGCCCCTGGGGGGCAGTGGGATGCCTTAGCAGGGCACAAAGAG
The DNA here is from genome assembly GCA_033807585.1 of Hydrophis major. Taxonomy (NCBI): domain Eukaryota; kingdom Metazoa; phylum Chordata; class Lepidosauria; order Squamata; family Elapidae; genus Hydrophis; species Hydrophis major. Next base: position 49,335,016 of record CM066329.1, read on the forward strand.
GCAAGGGGGGGCGGCAGGAGGACCTCTTAGTGGCAGGGGGCACTGAAGGTGGGCCCCTCGCAGGGCAAAATTCAGGGGTGAGAAAAAATCCTGCTGCATTCGAGGCGAGGCCCCACAGGATCACCCTATTGACTTGCACGCTCCGGTGCAAAGGGCTCAATGGGGCAAGCCTGGGGGCCCTCTTGTTGGGAAAGGAGAGCAAAGCCAGAGTGACTTTGTTCCCCTTTTCAAATATCCCGCCGCCGCTGCGTTCAGGTCAAGGCCCCGCGGGTCCATTCCATTAAGGCCCTTGCACCAGAGGCATGTGCCCAAGCCAAGGCCGAACGGAGTGGTGCACGAAGTCAATGGGGTGAGCCTGAGAGAAGGAAAGAGAGAAGGAAGAAGAGAAAGAAAAAAGGGAAAGAAAGAAAGAAAGACAAAGGGGTGGTGGTGGAAGGAAGGGACAGAAAGAAAAAGAAATAGGGAGGGAGGGAGGAGAAAGAAAATGAGATATCTATTCTAGTCCAATCACTTGCTCCAGCAGGGCTAGAAGGGTGTGTGTGTGTGTGTGTTCTCCTTGTAATTTACCAATACATTTTTGTTTTGCCTTCTTCAGAATTGGCACTAATACATTGGGGAAAAGTAATTTTTTAGGGTGGAGGTCTGGTCCAATGGATCCTGTTTAAAGCCTCAACAAAATGTGAGAGCTTCCTGATAGTCTTGGCCATGTTTCATCCACAAAATCTTCAATTAATAGAAGCCAAAGATGTTTCAATGTGGAAAAGGGCTTCTAAACTAGGCCTCATTTCCATCTGATGCATCAGGTCTCTCTCTCTCGTTTCTGTCTCCATCCCTCTGGCCCCTTTCTTTGTCCCTTTTTCTTTCCCTTTCCTTTTTCTTTTCTTCCTTCTCTCTTTTCTCTCCTCTCTTTCCCTCTCCCAGCTCACCCCATTGATTTGTTTTTTTTGTTTTGTTTTTTAAATAAAAGTATTTTTATCACAACAAAAACAAACATAAAACACAAACATAAAACCTTTCTGTTCCACTGTGTCAGAAGAGTACATATTTCTTTGTGCACAAAATAATATCATATATATTTAACTTGTATATATTTATAATTGTTCTTATCAATATTTTATATCACATATGTCACTTATTCTATTATTCTTAACTTTTAAGTCCTTAACTTTCAATAATATATTTCAAATTCATCTTCATACTCTATCTAACTCATCTATTTATCAGTAACAATATGTTATACTATACTTATATCAGGGGTGTCCAACCTTTCACCTTCCCTGGGCCACATTAGAAGATGAAAATTTGGTTTGGGCCGCACATATAATAAATTATTATAAAATAACTATATTATAAAATTATATAAAAAATAAATAAATTATAAATTATTTTTATTATTTATTATTTATTAAAAATTATTTTTTATTAATTTTCCGGCCAAATTATGTGGGGGGGTGGGGGCGGCAGGGGCAGAAGCAGAAATGGGAGCGGCAGAGGGGCAGAAGCAGCGGTGGCAGCGGCGGCAGGGGCAGAAGCAGAAAGGGCAGTGGCGGCAGGGGCAGAAGTGGCAGCGGTGGGAGCAGAAGCAGCAATGGGGGCAGAAGCAGAAAGGGCAGTGGCAGTGGGGGCAGAAGCGGCAGCAGTGGGAGCAGAAGCAGAAATGGCAGTGGCAGCAGGGGCAGAAGTAGAAACGGCAGCAGAAGTGGGGGCAGAAGTGGCAGCGGCAGCAGGGGCAGAAGCAGCAGTGGCGGCGGGGGCAGAAGCGGCAGTGGGGGCAGAAGCAGAAACGGCAGCAGAAGTGGGGGCAGAAGTGGCAGCGGCAGCAGGGGCAGAAGCAGCAGTGGCGGCGGGGGCAGAAGCTGCAGTGGGGGCAGAAGCAGAAACGGCAGCAGAAGTGGGGGCAGAAGCGGCAGCGACAGCAGGGGCAGAAGCAGCAGCGACGGCAGGGGCAGAAGTGGCAGCAGGGGCAGAAGCAGAAATGGCAGCAGAAGTGGGGGCAGAAGTGGCAGCGCCAGCAGGGGCAGAAGTGGCAGTGGCAGCAGGGGCAGAAGCAGCAGCGACAGTGGGGGCAGAAGCGGCAGCAGGGGCAGAAGCAGAAACGGCAGCAGAAGTGGGGGCAGAAGTGGCAGCGGCAGCAGGGGCAGAAGCAGCAGCGACGGCGGGGGCAGAAGCGGCAGCAGGGGCAGAAGCAGAAATGGCAGCAGAAGTGGGGGCAGAAGTGGCAGCGGCAGCAGGGGCAGAAGCAGCAGCGACGGCGGGGGCAGAAGCGGCAGTCGGGGCAGAAGCAGAAATGGCAGTGGCAGCGGGGGAAGAAGCGTCAGGGGTGGGAGCAGAAGTAGCAACGGGGGCAGAAGCAGAAAGGGCAGTGGCGGCAGGGGCAGAAGCAGAAAGGGCAGTGGCGGCAGGGGCGGCAGGGGCAGAAGCGGCAGCGGTGGGAGCAGAAGCAGCAATGGGGGCAGAAGCAGAAAGGGCAGTGGCGGCGGGGGTAGAAGCGGCAGCAGCAGGGGCAGAAGCAGAAAGGGCAGTGGCGGCAGGGGCAGAAGCGGCAGCGGTGGGAGCAGAAGCGGCAGGGGCAGAAGCAGAAAGGGCAGTGGCGACGGGGGCAGAAGCAGCAGCATTGGGGGCGGAAGCAAAAATGGCAACGGCAGCGGGGGCAGAAGCGGCAGTGGCGGCGGGGGCAGAAGCGGCAGCAGTGGGGGCGGAAGCAAAAATGGCAACGGCAGCGGGGGCAGAAGCGGCAGTGGCGGCGGGGGCAGAAGTAGCAGTGGGGGCGGAAGCAAAAATGGCAGCGGCAGTGGGGGCAGAAGCGGCAGCGGCGGCGGGGGCAGAAGCGGCAGCGGTGGCAGGGGCAGAAGCGGCAGTGGGAGCGGAAGCAAAAATGGCAGCGTCAGCGGGGGCAGAAGCGGTAGCAGCGGGGGCAGAAGCGGCAATGGGGGCAGAAGCAGAAATGGCAGCGGCAGCAAAGGCAGAAGGGGCGGCGGCGGCAGGGGCAGAAGCAGCAGTGGGGGCAGAAGCGGCAGCAGGGGCAGAAGCAGAAATGGCAGTGGCAGCAGGGACAGGGGCAGAAGCGGCAGCGGGGGCAGAAGTGGCAACGGGGGCAGAAGCAGAAATGACAGCGGCGGTGGGGGCAGAAGCGGCAGCGGGGGCAGAAGCACAAATGGAATCGGCGGTGGGGGCAGAAATGGCAGCAGCAGTGGGTGCAGAAGCAGCAGCGGTGGTGGGGGCAGAAGCAGAAACGGCAGTGGGGTGGCGGCAGAAGCGGCAGCAGGGGCAGAAGCAGAAACGGCAGCAGAAGTGGGGGCAGAAGTGGCAGCGGCAGCAGGGGCAGAAGCAGCAGCGACGGCGGGGGCAGAAGTGGCAGCAGGGGCAGAAGCAGAAATGGCAGTGGCAGCGGGGGCAGAAGTGGCAGCGGGGGCAGAAGCGGCAGCAGGGGTGGAAGCAGAAGCGGCAGCGGCAGCGGGGACAGAAGTGGCAGCGGGGGCAGAAGCAAAAATGGCAGCGGCAGCGGGGGCAGAAGCGGCAGTGGGGGCAGAAGCAGAAACGGCAGTGGCAGCGGGGCAGAAGTGGCAGCGGGGGCAGAAGCGGCAGCGGGGGTGGAAGCAGAAGCGGCAGTGGCAGCGGGGGGAGAAGCGGCAGCGGGGGCAGAAGCAGAAACGGCAGTGGCAGCGGGGGCAGAAGCAGCAGCGACGGCGGGGGCAGAAGTGGCAGCAGGGGCAGAAGCAGAAATGGCAGTGGCAGCGGGGGCAGAAGTGGCAGCGGGGGCAGAAGCGGCAGCAGGGGTGGAAGCAGAAGCGGCAGCGGCGGCAGAAGCGGCAGCGGGGGCAGAAGCAGAAATGGCAGCGGCAGCGGGGGCAGAAGCGGCAGCGGGGGCAGAAGCAGAAACGGCAGTGGCAGCGGGGGCAGAAGTGGCAGCGGGGGTGGAAGCAGAAGTGGCAGCGGCAGCGGGGGGAGAAGCGGCAGCGGGGGCGGAAGCAGAAATGGCAGTGGCAGCAGGGGCAGAAACAGCAGCGGGGCAGAAGCAGAAATGGCAGCAGCGGCGGGGGCAGAAGTGGTAGCAGCAGGGGCAGAAGTAGCAGCGATGGCAGGGGCAGAAGTGGCAGCAGCAGCAGGGGCAGAAATGGCAGCAGAAGTGGGGGCAGAAGTGGCAGCGGCAGCAGGGGCAGAAGCAGCAGCGACGGCGGGGGCAGAAGTGGCAGCAGGGGCAGAAGCAGAAATGGCAGTGGCAGCGGGGGCAGAAGTGGCAGCGGGGGCAGAAGCGGCAGCAGGGGTGGAAGCAGAAGCGGCAGCGGCAGCAGGGGCAGAAGCGGCAGCGGGGGCAGAAGCAGAAATGGCAGCGGCAGCGGGGGCAGAAGCGGCAGTGGGGGCAGAAGCAGAAACGGCAGTGGCAGCGGGGGCAGAAGTGGCAGCGGGGGCAGAAGCGGCAGCAGGGGCAGAAGCAGAAACAGCAGTGGTGGCGGGGGCAGAAGCGGCAGCAAGGGCAGAAGCGGCAGTGGGGGCAGAAACAGAAACGGCAGCAGAAGTGGGGGCAGAAGTGGCAACGACGGCGGGGGAGAAGCGGCAGTGGGGGCAGAAGCAGAAACGGCAGTGGCAGCGGGGGCAGAAGTGGCAGCGGGGGCAGGAGCGGCAGCAGGGGTGGAAGCAGAAGCGGCAGCGGCAGCGGGGGCAGAAGCAGCGGAAGTGGCAGGGGCAGAAGTGGCAGTGGCAGTGGGGGCAGAGGCAGCAGCAGCAATGGGGGCAGAAGCGGCAGTGGGGGCAGATGCAGAAACGGCAGCGGCGATGGGGGCAGAAGCGGCAGTGGCGGCGGCAGGGGCAGAAGCAGCAGCGGAAGCAGAGGTGGCAACGGGGGCAAAAGCAGAAGCGGCAGCAGCGGCAGGGGCAGAAGCAGCAGTGGGGGCAGAAGCAGAAACGGCAGCGGCGGTGGGGGCAGAAGCAGCGGCAGTGGCAGGGGCAGAAGTGGCAGCGGCAGCGGGGGCAGAGGCAGCAGCAGCAATGGGGGCAGATGCAGAAATGGCAGCGGCGATGGGGGCAGAAGCGGCAGTGGCGGCGGCAGGGGCAGAAGCAGCAGCGGGGGCAGAGGTGGCAGTAGGGGCAGAAGCAGAAGCGGCAGCAGCGGCAGGGGCAGAAGCAGCAGTGGGGGCAGAAGCAGAAACGGCAGCGGCAGCGGGGGCAGAAGCAGCAGTGGGGGCAGAAGCAGAAACGGCAGTAGGGGCGGGGGCAGAAGCGGAGGTGGGGGCAGAAGCAGAAATGGCAGTGGCAGCAGTGGCGGCGATGGCAACATAAGGAGGTGGCAGGGCGGGACTTTTGGGCTGTGGTTTCCCGCCTTTTCTGTTGCTCGCCTCGCCTCGCCTTGCCCTACCTCGCGCCTGCCTCTCCTCCTCCTCCTCGCTGGATCTTTCATGAAGGTTGGGGTGGGCATTGGGCCGCATTACGAGGCGACCTGAGCCACATGCAGCCTGTGGGCCGCGGGTTGGACAAGCCTGACTTTTATAATTCAATTCTTTTTTATTCTATCCAACCATTCATAAAATAAATTCCAAATTTTATAATGATCTGACACCCCATTGATTTGGTGCACCACTCCGCTTGGACTTGCTTGAGCAGGTCCCTCCAGTGCAGCAGGCTCAATGGGGTGGGCCTGCAGGCCTGGCACCTAGAACACAACGCAGTGCTGACATGTTTGAAAAATAGAGCAAAGCCAGAGGTCGGTAATTTTTGCTGCAACGAATCACAAAAGCTTCTGGACTGTGCACAAGGAGGGACACACATGTCAATGCAATTCAGCAACATAAAATAAATACAAATAAAATAAATCAACAAGAAGTGGCAAAGCATCTCTAATTATATTTTATTCACTACTAGAATCTAATTGGGGATACTTTGCCGATTCTAGTCCAATGACCTGCTCCAGCAAGGATTGTGTGTATATGTGTGTGCATGGCTTTCAAAACTCCAAAAACAGGTCAAGTAGTTCTGGGGAGGCCAGTCATAAATTAGAACACTTGCTAAGCAACCGGCCATTAAGTGAGGACCACTTGTATTTGGTTTGCCAGTCACCAAACCACACCCACCCAGTCATGTGACCAGCAAGCCATGCCACCAATCATATGACCAGCAAGCCATGCCCACCCAGTCACATTACCAGCAAACCACACCCTCAAATTAGGCCACGCCCACAGAAATTTGAATCCCACCCCTGGGGAGGGGCATTGAGGATGAGTTGTAGCACCAAGGGGGTGGTGCACTGAAAAAGTTTGGAAACCACTGGTATAAAGTATGTGTTGTTTGGAGGATACTGGATCTTGAAAGCTGCAACCTTGAATTTGGGGCTGGAGTAGCAGGAACAGCTGAACTGATAGATTTTGTTGACAGAAAGAAGGCCCAGTTTGATGGCCACCAGCCTAGAGCCTGAGAGACGCTCATTTCTGGTCCTGCTTTAGGCACAAAGCCATCTCAGAGACCTTGGCCTGTCCTGTCCTCTCAGGCCTAGGAAAGGGGAAATCTGCTTTTGAAAAACCTTGGCAAGGAAACTGCAGGGAAGTGGGAGTCCATGATAATTCCCCCAAATCTATTTTTGCAACTGAGCGAACCTTGAAGGGTGAAGATTCACCTACTTCTCAAGATTAGGAACAGCCCTAAATGATTTCCAGTTTCATCCTCTCAATAGTATAGCAATAGTAATAGCAGTATCAAGACTTAGACTTACATACCACTTTATAGTGCTTTACAGCCCTCTCTAAGCAGTTTTACAGAGTCAGCATGTTATCCCCAACAATTTGGCTCCTCATTTTACCCACCTTGGAAGGATGGAAGGCTGAGTCAACCTTGAGCCTGGTGAGATTCAATCTGCTAAATTGCAGGAAGCTGGATGCAGCAGAAGTCGCTTGCAGTACTGCACTCTAACCACTGCACCACTGAAGCTCTTAGAATAATGAAACATGGAAGAATAACTGGAAATATTCACTCTCTTTGCTTCCAAACCATGTCTCAATAGTATTCTTTCTTATCTGCATCCTTCTAAATCTCACTAGAAGGAAGAGTTCCTCTGAGCAGCCTTCCCAATCTCTACAGGAGTCAGATTTATTGTTCCCAAACAGTTTGGGCATAAGACTTGGAGGGCACTAGTTTGCAGAAAGCCGATGTATAGATTCTTAGGGGTGACTCAGTGGAGGTCAAAACCTCTCTACATACCAATACTTTATGACTGATTTCCTGTGGTTCCCAAGGATTTAGGATCCAGGAGGTTCAATGGGTCAGAGCCTCAAAAGGAGCCAGCTTCCTTCGTGCTGCCCAGAGATGCTTCCAAGGACACCCATGCTAAATGCCTTGTGCTTCTGTAACTTGGCATACATAGAAGTCTCCATTGGCTCAAAGCAAAAAAGTCACAGACCCAGCAGGGCTAGAAAAGGGGGGCTTGGTAAGAGGAGATGACTGTCTGTATATGGTGAGAGAAATGTTTCCAAAAGACATTTCAAAGGTTGGGAAAAAAGATTGGTAATACAGATGTGCGTGCAAAAATGTATCAAAGTCGCCCCACTCTTTGTTTCATACACATTCCTTTTTTTAATTCAAAAATTTAATAAAATATACCAAAAAAAAACCCCACCAAAAACAAATGATAGAGAAGCAGGAAAGGAATCAAAAAAAGAAAAATAATATAATTGAACCTTCCGCCCTTTTCTCTGTTGAGAAATTGTCATCACACATTCTTACCATATATGGAAATTACCTCTGCTCAGTTGACCATAATAAAAACTTCCTTGGAAATGGATCCTGGCCTGAATCCCATTCCTCAGAGAAATCCAGTCCAACATTTCCCTTCCACAATACTCATATCTATGCAGAGGAACAGGGAGATTTTCTCAATGCACAGATAGCAAGCAGTAACCAGACCCTCATGGTAGACTCCCACTTAAGGACTCTTTTGTCCAGGTAGGACCCCAGGGAATGAGAACACACCAACAAGCCATGTTTTTCACTGCTTGCTGTCAGAGTGGATAAAAATAAATGAATCTTTTTATAAAACAAAAAAAATGGATTTTTTAAAATTTAAATCAGATTTTTAAAATAAAATTTAGTAAAATGCTTTTGGAGTACAAATCTAAAGATAGTTTTCTATTTAAGATACATTAATAATTTCGTTTCTTTAGCATGAAATGGAGTTTAGTTATGTAGCATGAGGCTATATTCTGCAATATTGGGACTGTTGGTGAGTCAACAGTGGGTAAGAGGAGGAGCTGCTGCGGGACAGAGATGACAGCTGTTCTTTAAAAATTATAATTTAAATCCAGTTGATTTAAATCAAGACTTTTTACTAGTGATTTAAATCGACTTTATTTAAATCAAATCCATCCTGCCTGCTGCCTGGGGAGTCTAGGTGTACGTGCATAAACACACGCTATTTGTTTCTAGTGATCCACCAAGCTTCTTGGATTGGAGTAAAAAATTGCCGCCTCCTGCAGCTCTCAGTTCTCCTTGGTAGGTTTGTGACTTCTCTGAGGAAACACCGTTGATGGTGGGAGCCTCCCAGAAAAAACAAGCAAGTTAGAAAGACATGCTGTATGCTGCAGAAAAAGTTAACCCTTTACAGTGGCACTCCATGTTGTGACTGGAAGGTTTGAGCCTGCTGTGAGCTTTGAGTCTGATGTATCAGAAGATACAGGTTCGAGTGAGGAAGGTTTGGCATTGGAATTGGAGCCTGCTTTAATGAGAGATGCAGACGTGAGCCAGGAGGATGAGGGAGTGTCAGAATCACCATCCTCTCCAGAACCTTCCACATCAATCATGCCTCAGGTGTCAGCAGCTGATCCACAGAACATACCAGAGTCCTTGAATGATGATCAAAATGACGAATGTTGGGTTGATGCAAGACGCAGGTTGAGACGTCAAGCACAATTTGAAAAGAAACGTCAAGCCAGAGACTAATTAGAGAGACTGACATGCCCCTTCAAGGAATATAAGGAGGCGTGTTAGCTAACAATCCTTGTCCGGATCAAACTTCGTTAGTTACTTCGCAGCTTTGAAGAAGCCTTCTGTGTGCCTTTTTTGGCTCTAAATTATCTTGCGGCTCGTTATCTTGGTTTCAAGACAGTTTCTGGGAAAGCTGCCAATGAAGATTACAGAGAACATGAAATCCCCTCCCTTAAGGACTGGATAAATAGATTACAAGCCATGTGGCCAGTGGTAAGATTACAGGAAGCTAGAGCAGTTTTTAAAGCTCAAGCAGACAAAAAATGCCGCAATCCTAAACCTTTCAAGATTGGGGACCGTGTATATTTGTCCACAAAATTCTTAAAATCATTACAACGCTCTAAGAAACTTAGGCCAAAATTCATTGGCCCATTTCCCAACTCCAGAATTATTAACCCCGTGATGGTAGAGCTTCGACTTCCCAAAACACTTAGGCAGATTCATCCAGTATTTCACTGTAGCTTGCTCAAACCGGAGATCACTTCAAACCCCAGCCCCCTCCCCCCTTCTTACACATCCAACCCCCATCATGGTACATGGGGAACAACATTTTGAAATTAAAGATATTCTTGATTCACGCACTCACTGTGGATCCACACAATATTTAGTAGCTTGGAAACTCCTTCCTCAGAAAATGAGTGGGTAGCCAAACGACATGTAAAAGCACCCACATTACTATGAAAGTTCCACCTAAAATACCCTGATAAACCATCCTGAATTGCAAATGTAATGCATGATTTTTGTTTTTTCCAGGTAGACCTATCTGTTTTTAAAGGAGGGCAGGATGTCAGATCCGTGTATCTGTCATTTCTTAGGTGGAAGAAGAAAAGGGGGGGGGAGTCTGATAAAAAAATCCTTTCTTGATGTAACTTGAATATATGTAATCTTATATCGAATTTGTATAACCTACACATGATACAATGGGGGGAACAAACCCAGATCACCTCTGAGAGGCGCAGTCAGAAGATGAGAAGACCATAAAAATTCCACAGTGAGATGTGTCCTGGGAACCTCTGGAAAAGTTTGTTCTGAAAGAGAGTGGGGGAAAATTAGATATGTCCTGGGAAACTGTGAGAAAGATTGTTCCTACAGAAGGGGTGGGAGGGGAATTAACATTCTGGCTTTTGTTTCTCTAAATACACATTGAGATAAGGTGAGAGGTTCTAAACTTCCTTGTCTCTCCCTGCGTGCCTGAAAGACCTTAGACGCTGCTTTGAACTCCTACATGAATTGTCTCATTTCAATAAAGGGTTCCTTTTGATACATTTGGTTTTCAGAAGTTCATTCTTGTTAATTGAATGAGAAAAAGTTCTGTAGCCTGGCACCCCCACTCACACCCCGTGGACATTGCAATCAGCTCAGCGAGAGCAACCTGACTATTACCTGGCAGTCAAGAGGAGGAGAGAAATGGGAGAAGTATAAAGGAAGGAAATATTACGGCCAAATCCTGCCTCACCTAAAGCAACCAATCACTTGGTAGATTCAACATATATTAAGCATGCTAACAATCACTGTTCACGCTGGATTCAAGCAAAGCATCGGTAGCTTTTTGAGCAGCCCTGACCTAAAGCAGAACTGCAGCTTATATATCAGTATTAAATTACAAATATTAGGAATGTGAAACACCTAACAGCTACTTGGGATGGAAATATATAAACCAGGATAGACATTTTAATACTGTATCTTTAAGAGCATGCAATTGGGCATGGTTCCAAAAATGGCCATAAGATGGAGCCAGAAACCTGGGTTGTTTAGAGTTAGTCTCAGGAAGTCTCAGAAGAGAGTGTGAATGAGTCTCTGTTTCCTTCTGTTGGAATAGTTTTGCCGTTCCTCCATTTTTCCTTATTGACTGTTATTATTGGATTTGATGTAAGTTTTTGTTACTGAACTATTTTTGATACTGGACTTTGATATTGAAAGGATTATCCCTGAAATGAACACTGACTGATTTACTTGTGAATGACTTGGACTGTGTTTGGACTGTGATTAAACATTTATTGAAAGTAAAAACCTACATTAACTGTACAGTGTATCTGTGTGCTATTTGTGTATTATTCAAACACTTCTCTCACTATGTCTCCCTGTATGTGCTCATTCTCCTAACGGGAAATTACTTCAACACTTGTTATGGGCCCAGGCCTTACCAGGCTCAGATAACTGAGAGTTAGTGTGAATGCACAGTACTGTATAGAGACAGCTGTTCACTGTTTAATTGTGGTTTACTATCCTGGTAAAGATGGCACAAGACACTTCAACAAGTCTATCACTGATAACCCAGTTGGATGGAACAAACTATGTTTCCTGGTCTATGAAGTGCAGTCTACTTCTGCATAGAGAAGGGTTATGGAATGTAGTTCAAGACCCACCGGATGTAAATGCTTGGGATCCAGCTAATGAGGACAATGCCAAGAAGCTTGCTGACTTTAAACAGAACAACAAATGAGCTCTTTGTATAATTGGACTAACACGAGTGACCAGCAGCTAGTCCATATTCGTGGAGAAGAGTCTGCTGCTAGGTGTTGGGAGAATTTGAAGAGGATTTATGTTTGTGACA